>JAVMKO010000002.1:192026718-193266834 GCA_032164245.1 Sternotherus odoratus | reverse complement strand
ACCTAATATTTAAATAAAAATAAATGAAGTATTAAAAACAAGCTCTCCATCCCTCGGTTGGAAGGCCAGCAACAGAAGAGGCTTTGCACATGCATGCCCAACAGCCCTCTCTGCAGCTTTGCCCCACAAAAGCCAGTCACAGTTACCATCTGGCCTTTAACTTTCATTTAAGTTTGCCAGGGCCAAGAGCGTCTTCCTGGATCCTTCAGTAATACGGTGTAGTACTACTGAAAATGGTCATGTTAAACTCTATTCACCCCTGCAAAGTATATTACTTTTGTTACTTTAAATAAAGCAGTCTCCATTTGTTAAGGGGAAAACAGATTAAAAAAATTATTGAATATCAGTCCATAGCTAATGAAGGGTTATTTATAAAAGAACAGAAAAGAAAAACTGAACTGAGCTTGAAAGAACAATTACAAAATGACTAAGTAGTTCTTTCTATATAGGAATAACAAACTAAAAGTTATGCTAAATTATATAGAGATGGTCCAAAAATGGGGAGGGGGCAGTGGAATCATCCATTTTTCTTCAAAATTTCCTGAGCAGCTGTAACTATAAGCAATAACCACTTCTCTATTTAAAAAACATTAAATGGGTTTCTCTTATCCAGGCATCCCAACTTCTGCCATGGGAACTGGAAATATGATTGTTTGATAATCGCAGCAGTCAAATCCAGAGTCAAACCTGCTACTCACTCCACAAACGGACAGTTCTGCCTTTTAGCTACCGAGAAAACGATCCATCCCAACTTACCCAAGTGACATGTGTTCTCCTTTCAGGAAAACTTCTAGAATACGCATTTTTAGAAGTTTCCTTGACAACTGATCATTGCAACATTCTCTGGCACAAGCCAATTAAACTTCTGTTACTACAAATTAGAAAGTGGACACGGTCAAATAGTTCTATTGCATCTGTTGGCACCTCTATTGACACAGAAGATCTAGCTAGAATGGTTAATTGTTTTCATCAGGGCCGGCGACAGGAATTTTGGGGCCCCATACGGCAGATCGTACGGGGCCCCCCCCCGGTCTCCCGCCGCCCGTCCCCCCCCCCCCCCGCCAGTCTCCCGCCGCCTGCGGGCCCCCCCCCCCCCCGCCAGTCTCCCGCCGCCCGCGGGGCCCCCTCCGTCTCCCGCCGCCCGCGCCCCCCCCCGCCAGCCTCCCGCCACCCGCGGGCCCTCCCGCCAGGCTCCCCGCCGCCCGCAGGCCCTCCCGCCAGGCTCCCGCCGCCCGCAGGCCCCCCCCCCGCTGGTCTCCCGCCACCCGCGGGCCCTCCCGCCGGTCTCCCGCCACCCGCGCCCCCCCCCCGCCGCCGGTCTCCCGCCGCCCGCGGCCCCCCCCCCGCCAGCCTCCCGCCACCCGCGGGCCCTCCCGCCAGGCTCCCGCCGCCCGCAGGCCCTCCCGCCAGGCTCCCGCCGCCCGCAGGCCCCCCCCGCTGGTCTCCCCGCCACCCGCGGGCCCTCCCGCCGGTCTCCCGCCACCCGCGCCCCCCCCCCGCCGCCGGTCTCCCCGCCGCCCGCAGGGCCCCCCTGCCAGTCTCCCGCACCCCCCCCCGCCGATCTCCCCCCGGCCGATCTCCCGCCGTCCCCCCCCCCCCGCCGATCTCCCGACGCCCCCGACCGATCTCCCGCCGTCCCCCCCCCCGCCGATCTCCCGCCGTCCCCCCCCCCCGCCGATCTCCCACCGTCCCCCCCCCGCCGATCTCCCACCGCCCGCAGGGGCCCCCTGCCAGTCTCCCGCACCCCCCCCCGCCGATCTCCCCCGGCCGATCTCCCACCGTCCCCCCCCCCGCCGATCTCCCGACGCCCCCGACCCGATCTCCCGCCGTCCCCCCCCCCGCCGATCTCCTGCCGTCCCCCCCCCGCCGATCTCCCGCCGTCCCCCCCCCGCCGATCTCCCGCCGTCCCCCCCCCCGCCGATCTCCCGCCGTCCCCCCCCCCCGCCAATCTCCCCACGCTCCGCCCCCCCCCCCCGGGGCCGATCTCCCCACGCTCCGCCCCCACCCCCCGGGGCCGATCTCCCCACGCTCCGCCCCCCCCCCCCCGGGGCCGATCTCCCCACGCTCCGTCCTCCCCCCCCCGGGGCCGATCTCCCCACGCTCCGCCCTCCCCCCCCCCGGGCCGATCTCCCCACGCTCCGCCCTCCCCCCCCCGGCCGATCTCCCCACGCTCCGCGCCCCCCCCCGGGGCCGATCTCCCCACGCTCCGCGCCCCCCCCCCGGGGCCGATCTCCCCACGCTCCCGCGCCCCCCCCCCCCCCCCCGGGGCCGATCTCCCCACGCTCCCGCCCCCCCCCCCCCCGGGGCCGATCTCCCCACGCTCCCGCCCCCCCCCGGGGCCGATCTCCCCACGCTCCCGCCCCCCCCCCGGGGCCGATCTCCCCACGCTCCCGCCCTCCCCCCCCCGGGGCCGATCTCCCCACGCTCCGCCCTCCCCCCCCCGGGGCCGATCTCCCCACGCTCCGCCCTCCCCCCCCCGGGGCCGATCTCCCCACGCTCCGCCCTCCCCCCCCCGGGGCCGATCTCCCCACGCTCCGCCCTCCCCCCCCCCGGGCCGATCTCCCCACGCTCCGCCCTCCCCCCCCCCGGCCGATCTCCCCACGCTCCGCGCCCCCCCCCGGGGCCGATCTCCCCACGCTCCGCGCCCCCCCCCCGGGGCCGATCTCCCCACGCTCCCGCCCCCCCCCCGGGGCCGATCTCCCCACGCTCCCGCCCCCCCCCCCCGGGGCCGATCTCCCCACGCTCCCGCCCCCCCCCGGGGCCGATCTCCCACGCTCCCGCCCCCCCCCCCGGGGCCGATCTCCCCACGCTCCCCGCCCCCCCCCCGGGGCTGATCTCCCCACGCTCCCCCCGGGGCCGATCTCCCCACGCTCCCCCCCCCGGGGCCGATCTCCCCACGCTCCCCCCCCCCCGGGGCCGATCTCCCCACGCTCCCCCCCCCCCCGGGGCCGATCTCCCCACGCTCCCCCCCCCCCCGGGGCCGATCTCCCCACGCTCCCGCCCCCCCCCCGGGGCCGATCTCCCCACGCTCCGCCCCCCCCCCCCCCAGGGGCCGATCTCCCCACGCTCCCCCCCCCGGGGCCAATCTCCCGACCCCCCCCGGCCGATCTCCCGACCCCCCCCCCCGGCCGATCTCCCGCTCGTCTCCTACCTCCCGCTTGTGCTGCGGCCCGCGTGCCCGGGAGAAGCAAAAAGGGGCGGGGGAGGCTGCTGGGTGCCGGGGGAGGGGGCTGGTGAGCGCGGCAGCGGCTGCCCGAGCCGCGCCTCGCTCACAGCCCCGGGCGACAACGGTTACAGCTGTACCGGCCCCGGACTTCAGGGGGTCCCCCCTGAAGTCCGGGGCCCGGTACAGCTGTAACCGTTGTACCACCCTGTCGCCGGCCCTGGTTTTCATAAAACAAAAGGACCATCATTTCTGAAAGTCTAAGTCCAAAATTTCCAGATTGGGTGCTTAACAATGTGCACCACACTTAATACTTAGGCAATTAAATTAGTGGCTCAACTATTAGCGGTGCTGCGTATCCATAGCTCCCGTTAACAGAATTTCTTTTCATGGGCCTAAACACTAACTTAAATATGTATATGCATGTTTCATAATCTGGTCCTAAATGTTGTGGCCAGGCCCATCAAAGGAAGCAATGGAAATCGGGGGTCAGGCTCTGTGTCCTGGATTCACAACTTTTTTCACTAAATCTCTTTTCTATAGAAAAAAAATAGATGCAACTAAAAGACTTGCGTGCCTGATGCTGAAAAAAATGTTTGTGTAATGCAAGAAATTGTTCCAGAATGCCCCTCCTTGTAGTCATACTTCCCTTGTAACACTGCCAAGGTTAGCATCTGAAAGCACTGCCTGCCATGTAAATGTCAGGGCATAAAGTTAACAATACCAGGTACTCTTTACACATTCTGGCCACTTTTCTCTCTTTTCTCAGCCCTTTTTCAGCTTCTGCACCACAATCCAAAGTAGGAAAAACCTGCCTTGAGGATTACTATTGTGAGACATAAATCAACTTGCAGGGGCATGCAGTGGAGTGTTTTTAGAACAATGACAGTGGTCTTTTCATGGGGAAATGAATCATTTATGAAGAGGGTCCTGTGTGTGGCAACAAACTTCTAAAGGGTTAAGTCTTGACTAAACTTGATTTTAAAGATCTAGAATCACTATTTAGAAGTGTGTTTACTTTGGGCCAAACTGTGATTTCATTTGTACTGTTGTAAACCTGGGATAACTCCAACATCTTATATAGAATTATTCCAAGCACGGAATGCTGCTCTTCATTATTAATTCCAACCTTAAAACATCCAAGTATCATGTTTATGTTTTTACTGCTTTCTCTGTACAATAAAGAATTAAAACCAGTCTTAATGCCCACAATGTTTGTGGGCCAGGTACATCAAGTACTTATTTAAAAGTTATTTTTTGTTTCTTTCCAGCAAAGAAAACATTAGGAGTTTGAGCAAGAAATTCCAATTATGGGCCAGGTTTTGACTGAGCCTTGCATGTATATGAGGAATTGGGTGAATCTTTCACAAACACAGATATACAAACACAGAATATAAACGGGCTTTCCTCTGATTATCAACTCATCCAACTTCTAGATCACTCCCTGATTCAAAGGGTGCTGAGACTTAAGGAGCTTCTCTCTTGTGACCTGCCTTTCATTGCTAGATAGGGCCTGCTAGGCGAATGAGGTCAGATCCTTGGTCTTTGTTTTTGCAGATAGATTTGCCAAATTGAGAGACCAGTGGAGGCAGAAGGAAGTGAAAGAGAGAAACCTGGTTCTCATTCATCTTGATTTAACACTGAGGTTACCACTCTAATCTCTGAAGTGACAAAGAGTCCTGTGGCACCTTAAAGACTAACTAAAGAATTGAAGCATAAGCTTTCGTGGGCTAATACCCACTTCGTCGGACAACTGCATGCATCCGATGAAGTGGGTATTAGCCCACGAAAGCTTATGCTTCAATACTTTAGTTGGTCTTTAAGGTGCCACAGGATTCTTTGTCACTTCTGCAATTCCAGACTAACACAGCTACCTCTCTGACTCTAATCTCTGAATTCACACTGCCTCAAAGGGGGTGAAGAGGAGGCAGGATCATGGTTTTGACCAAACCAAACCCACACATGAACGCAGCAACCCACAGTTTGTGCCGGGCACGTAGAAGGGGACTTTACCATCTTAAAGCATGATCCCTGTGCACAATGCCAAAGTAGGAATTTGTTTAGTAAGAACAACACAGTAGAACCTTGATTTTATGAACACCGGTCTTACAAATGACCAACTATATAAAACATTTTCCCTGACATGAGGTGGATGAGGGGGAAATCATAACACTGAAGTAATATTGATGAAGACCAAGTCAATGTCCCTTCACATTCCAATGCCTTCAATGCATTGAAAACCAGTTTTCAGTGATTTGAAGGACAAGAAGAAAGTAATGCAATGGTCATACCGCACCTACCGTACCTTGTTCAATTTAAGGAACTTTTTGATTTTATGAACTCCTCAATTCCCAATTAAGTTTATAAAATGAGTGTTCTTCTGCATTATTAACCAACAGTATCTTACTCTTAGTAGAAAACCCTGTGCTCACTGAGTATAATAATCCAAAAAGTTAAGCTACTGAATATTGTGGAAATTTTTAGGGAGGCAGGGTACGGTGGAGTTGAGCCGGGACCATGGGGTTCCTTTTCTGACTTTGTCAATGGCATGACTTTGAACAATCCCTTTTATCCATATATAAAATAAGCAGAGCTTTGTTCATGCCCTAAGCAATACCTGACAGCGCAGGAAGGATTCAGATTACAAATCCATTTAACAGACTATGCCTCAGAAGGATGTTGCAAACTCGACGTTTGCAAAGCAATCTGAGATCCTCAGACGAAAGACAGCACTTTATATAATTTCAGAATTATTAATCATGCCATTCAACACCATGAGGGAAAAGCACAGCCCACATTAACAATATTCTTTTATTATTAAATCAAAAGGCAGCATTTGTGAAATTGTAAACAGAATGTCACCATAAGAGACTTCTTGCTCACAATGTGTTAAGAATAATGCCCAACACCTCAGGATCTAACCTCACTTCCTCCCACTTTTAACTGTTAAAACTATCATCTATCAAAATATTTAATGAGGTTAAAAATCTATGGAGACTACACTCTTGTTTACAACAAAGAAAATAAGTGGGAGCTAAAACTACAGCATACATCAATCAAAAAACCAATCAAACTGGTTGTAGACTTCAAAACGCAGTAAACTTACTCAACACATCATTACACACACAGAAACAACATCAATTATATGTAGTCCAACCTATTTTAAAACTAAAGGAATAAGCAGAAAGTCCAGCACAAGATTACTGTGAGTGCACATGGGAAACAGAATATAAAAATAGCATGACCATTTCCACCATTAGGGCCTTGTCTATGCTACTGGCTGGATCGACGCGTAGAGATCGATCTAATGGGGATTGATTTATTGCGTCTCATCAGGACGTGATAAGGATAAGATCCTTATCTCGTAGACTCCCGTAGACTCCATAACTCCAGCTCACCAAAAGGCGCAAGGCAGAGCTCCATGAGGACGGCAGGTAAGTCGACTTAAGATGCGTCGACTTCAGCTACGGTATTCACGTAGCTGAAGTTGTGTATCTTAGGTTGACTCTCCCCGCTAGAGTAGACCAGACCTAGGAAAGAATAAATCCAAGTTGGGTCTTGAAGGGGAAGGCAGTCTGAGATCCTTGAAACCAGAACACTGAAGGCTTTATTGTCTAGCACCAACAGCTCGCAACAAACATAGCACTGGATGGGGAATATGAACTAATTGTGTGCTGTGCTCTCATGTATGTGAACCTAGCTGGTTGACCACTACATATTGGGCCAACTGAAGCTTTCCTATGGCCTTTTCTAGCCAGTCCCAAGTAAAGCACACTAAAGCAGTCTAACCTGAAAAAGTTTTTTTTTAAAAAAATTGTCATTCAGGTCATATTCACCAGATATGACCAGGATGGCACTACCTCCTCCCTATTTGATGATGAAAAATAGTTATTTCTGCTCGCTGCTACCATTTGGGAATCTATGAGAAGAGACAACTCCAAAAGATTCCAAGAGTGTGTACAATCTTGACAACAGGAGGTCATATGTATAAGGAAGAGAGAGGTCGGAACTCCAGCTGGATTTCCCTCCTGCCACCTCCACTAACTCTATTAAAACTTTCTCTTTTCCTACCGGCACCACTTCAGCCTTTGCCATACTGAGATAGATAATAACAATGACAAAAAATAAAACAAAAGGCTCATCTGATTAGGGGTCTGATTCTATGATGCGCATTGAGATCAATGGGATTTTAGGATGTTTACTACCCACCAGGAAGCGTTCAGGACTGCAACAGGATTAGACCCTGGGCCAAAAATATAACGAGCTCAAGAACTGTAATATTTTACATGCTGGGACAATTGTCTGCTTAACAAATCATCCATATGTATGGGGGATATGAACTAAGATTACTCTTCTTGTATGTTTACTGTATGTCTATTTAATTGGCAGCTTTAAAAAAGTCTGTATAAAGTGGTAATTGTTTTTGTTTCTAAAATTATCTATTAATTATAACAGCTGCTATTGCCTATCTCTAATTTTCCCTGATCTGCAGATGTTTTGCAGCAGGATCCCAATTAAATTGGGTAATTAGGACAGTCTCTGTCAGGAACCCACATCCCTTTAGCAAGAATCTACATGCAAAATAATGTGTTTTTAATCATGTTATGCATGTAAATGAAAATGAGACGAGTGCCATTAATGTTCAGACAGTAGTATTTATTACTATTACTGGGGCTTTTTTTGCCATATCCACAGCACTTGGGGAGAAGAAAAACATCTTATAGATTTGACAATCATTCTAACAAAGTCAGAACATAAGAGAGCATCCAATCAAAAACACTTCTTCCTAAATAAAAATTTTAGAAAGTGTTTTAAATAAAAAGGTTAAATATATATTTAAATATATGCCACATTTTATATTGTAAGTGACATGCAGAGAAACGTGCACCTTTAAAATCATACTCCGGTACATTTATTATACAAATTTACCACAAAAATACAGCAGGAAGTGTCATAAAAAACCTCTTCCACCAATGCTTTTTTGTATGTCTGGGGAAAAAAAGGATTAAGAGATCATTAGTGTTGGGTCTACTCTGCTATATACTGCAACTTCTACTTAAATGATACTATTGTTCACGAAAAATCTGGTTTTAAAAGCCAAAGTGAGTTTATGTATCACTTAGGCTACCATTTAAGTAATACAGAAAGTCAGACTTTCAGACACTTCTGAGGCCCTGTTTAACTTCTTCTATAATCCCTATTCCCAAATTCTGCTTTCTTCCCCTTGATTAAGTTTACCAATTTCCCCTGTTTTTTCCCAGTAGATGCCTTAAACCCTGGATGAAATTCTCTGTTGGCCAGCCCCTTACAACACACGTTGGGTCTGAAGCAAAAATCAGAATATACATCATTTGTCATTTCTAAGTGGCTTGCACTTTTCTTTTACATAGAAGAATAAACATTTTAGAATTATTTGTACACCCATTGCAAAGTCAAAGTACATAGCCTTCAGAGAGAAAGTAATCTGTGGGAAATGTTAAGTCAATTAGTACTATGTAATAGGCATGTAAAGACTTTGCCATGAAAATATTTGCTCATTAAGTGCTCAATCCTGCTCCCACAGAAGTTAATGACAAAACTCTCATTGACTGGTGTTTGAGATCCTGATCCAACAAAGCACTGGAGCATACACTTTAACTTTAGCCTGTGAGTAGTCCTTGTTCTGGGCTTCAAAATTTTATTACATCTTGAGGTGAAAGATGTAAGTAATATTTTTGCATGAGGTTTAGAAAGCAACATAAAGGAATAGTAATCCTTCCTATCTCACAACTTGTCTATTAGAGCTGATTAGATCATTTTTGACTAAATGAAATGTTAAAGCCCAAATGTTTCTCAGCAATATATTGATTTCAACACAGTTTTCATCAGGAGGATTTTTTGTCCAGGGCTCTGGAGAGAGAGGAAAATAGGGACAAAGAGAGAAGAGAAAACTTAAAAGACTTAAAAAACTTAAAACTTTATGGAAGGGAAAACTTAAAGTTCCATTTCTTAGTCTACAAGGAGTTCATAGGAGGACGGCTAATATTCATTCCCACTGAATACATGGTGTGACCAAAATACCCAGTTTCCCATTGTTAAATTTACAAAGGGATCAGTACAAGGGGCAAAGATGACTCTTAAGAAGTAGTTTTGGCTTGCGTAGTATGACTGACTCCAGATGAATAACCCATAGACAATCTGATTCATTAAATGAACATTGCCAGTTTGTAAACACACACTGCAGGCTATTGATTTAACAGTGAAAAATATATTCCATCTATGCTGGAATATTATGGATTTGTACTAAGCCTTTTATTTGGCTCCAAGCAAACTAGCATATTTCTCTATGTTGTAATTTTAGCTCTCATTAAGGAGTATTTATTTTATAGCACTTGTAGTGGGAATACTAAATGAGTGTGAATTCTTGTAAGTGCTATTAAAAGGGATAGACATTTCAGCCTTGCTAAGCAAAAAAGATGCCCTGATCCTGTTAGGAATGAGCAAGTCTGGCAGAATCCTGGTCTTCATGTTTTGCTGTTGAGAAACTAAAATTGGAGACAATTTCTTAGAACTCGTCTAGGCCTTGAATTCTATCAAAACATTCAGTGAACTTGAGGACGGAGAGATACCGATTACCAGAGCCTAAAATTAAAATGTCATCATGTTCCAGCTTGGCAGATGTAGTTTCAGATCCTGCCTGAAACTGCCTTTTTGATAATCATCTCCCCTCAGGGGAGAAAGTCCGTACACAGAACAATGCCAGTACCATTCCAGTTCCATCTAAATCAAGTATGCAATTCAGAAGACCTGCAATAATGCAGTCTTACAAACAGAGCAAAAGGGAACAAGCCAGGGGAAAAAGAGGTACTATTAAGTTCAGCCATTACCATTCTGGAGACCAGTTGCTAAAAGAGTTATGCCTCATTGACTTTTTCCTTTTTCTCTTGTGAAAACTATGTATTTTCAGGGAGCTTCTCCTCTACTTCCAGGGTTTCTAATCCCTTCCTAGTGACTGCTGTATATTGCAATACTCCCTAGAAAAGTGAACCTTGTTTCTCACTTTTTGGCTTTAGAGGTTCTCACACCTACTTTCCAGTTTAATCTCAAGACCAGCAAAGTTACTCTATTTAATTCAGGTGATGATGCAAAAACAATCCAGATATGAAAGTGTACATCAACTGGCCAGAAGTGCACTAATGCTCAGGGAATAAAGAATTTATAAGGCCACCTTCCCCACAAAACTTATGAAACAAAGGTAAGATGTACTGGGAAACCCAGAGGAAGAGATGACTTAGTGGGGTTTCTTTTGTGTGCTTGCTTTAAAATATACACCGATTACTTGTGGGTCTCATGAAAAGAGTACATTTGTAAGTGCAATTTGAATGAATTCAAGATAAAAAAAAGTGTGCAAAAGTTTTGATTAATGGTTCCTAAATGATGCTAGTGATTGCTAGGAAATGACTTTACTAGAATGTCCCAGGATGATGAATAAATGACAGTATCTTTTATGTTATTGAAGGAGTAAGGCTGCTGCAACCATGTCCCATTCTGGAGACCACAATGCAAGAAGGATGTTGAAAGGTTAAGAGGAGAGCCATAAGACTGATTAAAGGATTAGAAAACATGCTTTATAGTGATAGACTCAAACAGCTCAATCTACGTAGTTTATCAAAGATAGTTAAGGGTTGACCTGATTGCAGTCTAAGTACAAAAATACATAAGGATACATCTCAAAGCAAGTCCATATCTGGTTTGCTCTTATTTCCTTCTTCCACTCCTAACAATTATTTAATAATGGGCTCTTCAATCTAGCTCTTCAATCTAGCAGAAGATATAACATGATCCAAATGCTGGCTGGAAGTTGAACCTAGACAAATTCAGACTGGAAATAATGCATAGATTTTTAACAGTAAGAATAATTAACCACAGGAAAAATTTATGTAGGGGTGTGGTGGATTCGCCATCACTGACAATTTTTAAATCAAGATTGGATGTTTTGCTAAGAGATATCTTGTATGAATTATTTTTGGGAAGTTCTATGGCTGTGTTATGCAGTAGGCCAGACTAGATTATTACAATGGTCTCTTCTGACCTTGGAATCTCTGAATGTCGCTAAAGTATTTATTCCTGTCGTGTGAACAAAAAGATAGAAATCTATAAATCTTATCACCACTACATAAAACTATCTACATTTCAGCAAAAAGTAGACATTACCACTCATGCAAATAATAATGTCTTCATTGCACATGATAATTTAAAAGTAGCCTATCATGGAACAGAATATTTAGAGATTATTTTGAATTAATGAAAAAGTCACATATTTTGGCTTTTTTGTCTTCTAATTTTTAGATGCACCCATTACAGTTGTCTCTGCTTAGATATTCCATTTTAAAAGGATCTAACAAATATTACATAAACTCATCCCACAAGAAACAAAGACCAAGTTCTAGAGCCTTTACTCAATCTATATATATAAAAGTCAAATGATGTATGCGTGTATGTATGTATGCGTGCGTGTATGTATGTAAGCTTACTCCTTCCACACAATTTGAGCTAGAGACTTGAAATTTGGTACAGTTAGAGGTCTTGGGGTCCTAATGACCGTAAGAGTTGAAAATTTTTCAAATCTCACCTCTGACACCCCCCAGGGGTGAAATTATTTAAAGGCCAATCACATCAGCTGGGCAGCTGCTGTTCTCTGTGACATAGTTCTGATGTCATAATACCCCCTCCAACAGACACCGCACTCGCTCAGCTCTCTGCCCCTCCCCCCTCCAACGGAACCCCGGAATCCCTCAGCTCTCTGCCCCCTCCCCACCTACGACGGACCCCGGAATCCCTCAGCTCTCTGCCCCCTCCCCACCTCCAACGGACCCCGGAATCCCTCAGCTCTCTGCCCCCTCCCCACCTCCGATGGACCCGAGTTGGGTTTGGTCGGAGGGTAAGTGAGGTAGGGGTGTCGGGTTTGGTCGGGGGGGGGGGTGAGGTGGGGGTGTCGGGTTTGGTCGGGGAGTAAGTGAGCCGGGGGTGTTGGGTTTGGTCTGGAGGGGGTGGGAAGGTGTCTGGGAGGGTGAGGGGTGAGGTGTGGGTGTTGGGGTTGGTCAGGGGGTGTTGGGTTTGGTGGGGGGGGTAAGGTGGGGTTGTTGGGTTTGGTTGGGGGGGTGAGGAGGAGGGTCGGGGTTGGCCGAGGGGTAAGTGAGGTGTAGGTGTCGGGTTTGTTTGTGGTGGTAGGTAGGGGTGTCGGGTTTGGTTTGGGGGGGAAAGTGCGGTGGGTGTGTCAGGTTTGGTCTACGGGGGGTGAGGTGTGGGTGTTGGTCAGGGGGTGTTGGGGTTGGTAGGGGGGAGACGGGGTGTTGGGTTTGGGTGGGGGGGTGAAAATGTGAGTCGGGGTTGGTCGAGGGGTAAATGCGGTGGGGGTGTCGGGTTTGGTCGGGGGGGTGAGGTGGGGGTGTCAGGTTTGCTCTCTGCCCCTCCAACGGACCCCGCACTCGCTCAGCTCTCTGCCCCCTCCCCACCTCCGACTGACCCGAGCAACGCCGGGTATTTTCGCTAGTGCTTAATAAAGAAAAGCTCCTACTGACTTCAAACAAATAAATATACTGTCACTTTACATTCAAAAGCCGGAGTAAACAAATTTGCTTTGAACTATACCCTTAACTTTAACAAGCTCTGGGCTTGATTCTTCTCTAATGGTATTGTAAATCAAGAGTAACTCTACTAAGACAGATTTACAATGGTGTAAAATTGATATGAATGAAAGGTGATCTCTTTACCCATAAGTATATCTTAAGTTTGTCCTAAATTTTACACTTGACTGCTAAAAATACACCCATCAGCATTCTGTCATCTCAACACTTAAAATACATTTTCCGATATTGGCTTCTAGGATTGGGGTTTTCACAAACCTGCATCTATACACGTTTTAACAGAGCAATAAGGATGCATCTCAAAGTCAAATTGCAAAACCAAGTCCATATCTGGTTTGCTTTTACTTCCTTGTTCCCCTCCCAACTCTGTGCCTTTTTCCATGTAGTCTGTCCACTATACATAGAACAGCTTCTTAATCCCAGCATGCCAGAGGCCCTCAACATTCAAATCCCTGTGAGAAATTCACTTCTTCCAATAGGCCAACAAACAAAATGTTTTACATGGCCCTTTATGAAGGCCACAGAATCCTCTGAGAAACAGAGTTCACAGCAGCTGCTTTAGTGGCTGACAGCAGCACTAGAATAAGCAAAAATTTAGGGGACAAATAGTAGTTGTTTTCACTCATTCCTCGCATTCAAGGCACTCAATGACCTTATTCCAGAATGCAGAAAGCTCTGGGATGAGAACCAACCTACCACAAAAGTAGAAGTTTGTCCATGCAAGCAAGTGAGCCTTCTTGGGGGCCAGTCCGAGACTGTGGAACAAACTTCCACAGGACCTAAGAACCACCACAAACCTCACCAGCTTTTGTTCCAAATACAATGTGCATGTCTTTAGCCTTGTCTTCACTAATATAAATACCGTACAATACTGTGCACGTATAGTTTGTAAAACAGAATTAACACCATGCTGAACACATAATTCTCACCCTGGGGAGAGGCTGAAAGAGTGAACTGCATATGAGAGATGCTAGGACCATCATTTTAGGTGCCAAGTGGAAGAGGTTCAGGCACTACTGCGATGAGGGAGGTGTAAGAATCTAAATGGAACAGAACAGAATATGCGGTAGGCAGACGAGGAGGAGACAAATTGTTTGAGGGAGTTGTGGTAAAATAAATCGCTTTAAAAAACCAAACTAATAATGCTAGATGGGTGCCTAGGAGCAGTCTCTAGAGAAGGGGGGCAAAACAACAAAATACTACAGAAATAAGCAGGGAGTCGAGAGTCACTTGTTAGAGATGGAGGAGAGTGGGAGTAACAGATAAAGGAGCACACACATAGTTTGATAGGGAAGTAATTTAAAAATCAGGCAACATATTCTCAGCCTGTTTAAACTGTTCTTTAGAACTCTATGGAGCCAGGGGTGCTGGAACAATTTTTGTAGTGGGGGTGCTGAAAGCCACTGAACAAAAACCGTAAACTCTGTGTATGATGGAAACCACTTCAAGCCAGCAAGGCCCCCACCCACACCTGTATGAAGCTACACCAATTTAAACCAACTGAGGTTCTAGCCTCAATGCCTCAAAGGATTCGGAACCTTGAATTTGCACTTGGTATCATACTGAACCATGATCTTATCATTGTTATCCTCAACCTCTCACCACTTCCCTCTTAGGGCTGGTCTTCACTCGCGCGGCGCGGGACGATCTTCTGGCGATCGATTTATCGCGTCTTGTTAAGACGCGATGAGTCGATCGCCTGGAGCTCCCCCGTCGACTCCGGAACTCCAGCTCACCGGGAGGCGCAAGCTGGAGTCGATGGGGGAGTGCGCCGCCGACTGCCGCCGCCATGGGGACGAGAGGTAAGTCAGCGGCAGATACGCAAACTTCAGCTATGTGATTCACATAGCTGAAGTTGCGTATCTGCCGTCGATCCCCCCCAACCCCCAAGTGAGGACCAGCCCTTAGTGCACTCTATGTCTTTGTCTCGACTTCAACACTGATCCAGCTGTAATCAGACCCACAGAAGTGATGTACTTAAAGTGAAGAACGTGTGTGTCTGCAGGATGGGGATCTGTTCTAGTGGGCAGGGACCCTGATTACCTGTGTGTTTGTACAGCACCTAGCACAATGACCGAGGATGCTTTGGGGTACCACCATAACTTGAAAATGATCAGATTAAGAATAGTTTTAAGAAATGCTTGTAAAGTGATTCCTTCCTGTGGGTCTCCCAGTGCATTTTAACTTCCTATCTGTCTATATTGTGGCTCTTGATAGCAGGAACTTTCTTGATATGTTGGTTTTGCACAGCACACTGTCAGAGGTTAACACACAGGAATAAATAATAGATGATGATGATAATAATAATATTCCAATAGGACTTCACTCTGCAGAAGCAAAGGAGCAATCACAATAAGTCATAGCATCAGTGGAGTACAGTCTTGGAATATAGGCTTTGAATGCTTTCAAGGAGAAAGTCTAGGGAACACTGAACAGGAGAGCCCTTGCAGAGTCATCCATGCATATCTTCGATTCTGCAACTTAAAATAACATCATGTGGAATTGGTTTGGGGAAAATAACATATGCAATAAACTATATACGTATGTCCAGCTGAACTTCTTAAAAGTGAAGACACAGCAGGGAGGTAAATATTTTTACCTAACTGCAAGACCACATACGAAACTGCCACTTTTCAAGAATCTCCAGTTTCCACTGTACACTAATTACAAACTCTCTCCTCTTTATGGGATTAAATCAGCTAGAACTACCTAAATTATATAACCAAGACTAGACTGTAGTATGTGATATCACTGCTTTATTTACATAAATGTCACTTTGCCCATCCCTATGTAACTGGAGAAGGTGTGTGGGAATTTTCAGATGCTGAACAATGGAATTGAAGAAATGCTGAAATAAACTAGTTAGTCTCTAAGGTGCTACAAGTATTCCTGGCTTTCTTTGCGGATACAGACTAACACAGCTGCTATTCTTGAACCTGTCACAATGGAATTGAAATGCTTCACTCTCTCATTTTAAATCATGCTAAAAGATAAATGCAGTGACAAGAGATAAAGGCCCCAAAAGGCATTCTGTATAAAAGATTTAAATCCAAATGTGGCAGTCAAATGAAACATGGTTGTACCTTGATTATTATTTTTTATTTTATATTAAAAGTCTAATGAACTTCATATAATAAATTTAAAAGGGACAAATGTATATTATGTTTACAGAGCTACACTGATGATCCAGTTCTCTAGGACTGAAAGGGACATGTGGAAAATCACTGAGGGTATATCGACATAGCTGGCCCATCTCAGGTGACTCGGGTTCGCGGGGTTTGGGCTGTAGGGCTAAAAAGTTGTGGTGTAGACACGTTTGGGCTTAGGCTGGGGCCCAAGCTCTGTGATTCTTCCCTCCTTTAGGGTTTCAGAGCTCAGGTCAAGCCTGAGCCCAAATGTCTACACTGCAATTTTTACAGCATTGCAACCTGACCCCACAAACCCTAGTCAGCTGACATGGTCCAGCCGTGGGTTTTCAGTTTATGAGTAGAAATATCGTGAGACACAAAATATGGCCTATTTTCCCACTACTATGTTTTTTCAAACTCCATCTATTGTAAATCTTTGCTCATTCCCCTTCACACACATACAGGAAAAGTGCTGTATCTGTTTTTTAACCCTTTACTAAGTGAGTTTGGTGCACATATATGGTGATTGACTAACAATGGTAGAGACTTACAGCCATTTTTTTATTCACTGCACAGGCACAGTATGGACAAAGGCAGATTGTTTTCAACCCTGTCCTGAGTATGAAAGCTCTTCAGCTTCCATGCCAATTTTAAGGAATGCTCCTGAGACAGCCAAGAAGGCTGACAGCTGTGATATACAAATTCAGCCAAATAGCTAAACCCCTTTCTTGTAGTATAGCCCTTACCTTGCACCATTAATTGGGACCTTTGCCATTGACTTGAGGAAGCATAAAATCAGATCTTATTTGGCCAGCGTCACACATTTAATCCATAGTAAGCACTTCTTGGTGCTTTTAATGCATAGTAGCATCTAGGTGCTGATATCATAATATAGGTCCTGTGCATTCATTATCATGAGAAATCTTGTTAAATCAAAATGATCTACTATTTCTGTGAATAGCGTAAGGCCAGAATCATCCCTTAAATTCCACTTCCTTTGTTTGCAACAGGTTAGGTGTTTCATGTACTGTGTGCTGGGTGTGATGCTATATGATTGAAGATCACCATTTGTTGCTGCCATTGCTATACAATTGCAATGAATCTTATACAAAGTGTATCATGGAAGGTGTCAATGGAAAGGTTAAAATTTGTCAAGTGAGATTATCCTGGTTAAATCCATGTATCATCACTGTATCTGAAGTTATGAATATTGGCCCTGTATTTGTGCCTCAAATGTGTTTGTACTCAGGGTGACACCAATAAGGTAGTTTGTAACCAATCTCTCCAGACCAATGTGAATGGACTATTCAAGCTTGATGGGCCATTAAGAAGAATCAACTAAGATGGCTCTTCCTGAGGACACCTCAGACTGCAAGGAGCCAATGACGACCCCTGTGATCAGCAAATGTGTAAGGGCATGTGACACGGACATATGATCTCAGACTCCATCTTTGTCAGTAACTTTCCATACACAGGGCTTGTGATCTTTGGGACAGTAAATTTCCATGCACGGGGTGGAAGATATAAAAGATACTGGAGACGCCTCCAATTTCCTCATTCCTGCTCCACTTCTCTGACCTGGATTTACAACTAAAAGGAGTATTTTGAACTATGGACTGAGGACGTGCCAATCTTTCGAAAGTTACCAGAGAGACTTATTCAAGCCAGCAGTCTATTCTATCATTACTATGGATCCTGGTCTCTGAACACTGAAAATCACTTGTATCCACAGGATTCCTTAACCATTCAATAACTCTCTTCTTTGCTTTTATAAATAAATCTTCACTTAGTTCACTAAGTTGGCTGACAGTGTGATAGTTGGGTAAGCTCTGAGATACATATTGACCTTGAACTCAGTGTCTGATCTCTTGGGACTGGTAGAACGTCACATACGGTAAATCAGGTTTTCAGTAACCTCTCCCCATACTGGACCAATTTGTCTGGATGGGAATCAGGGTTGGAATGCCTAAAGGGGACTTTGTTTCACTTCTTGCTAACCAGCATGCCACTACAGAAGCTCTTTTGATACAGGTTTGGTGACTCTAATTATAGCATAAACCACCAGTTTTGGGGGATTAAGAACATAAGAATGGCCGTACTGGGTCAGACCAAAGGTCCATCTAGCCCAGTATCCTGTCTATGGACAGTGGCCAATGCCAGGTGCCCAAGAGTGAGTGAACCTAACAGTTAATGATCAAGTGATCTCTCTCCTGCCATCCATCACCACCCTCTGACAAACAGAGGCTAGGGACACCATTCCTTACCCATCCTGGCTAACAGCCACTAATGGACTTAACCTCCATGAATTTATCCAGTTCTCTTTTAAACCCTGTTATAGTCCTAGCCTTCACAACCTCCTCAGGCAAGGAGTTCCACAGGTTGACTGTGCACTGTGTGAAGAAGAACTTCCTTTTATTTGTTTTAAACCTGCTGCCCACTAATTTCATTGGAATCAGGGAGGTAGCCGTGTTAGTCTGGAATAGCAGAGGTAACAAAGTCCTGTGGCACCTTAAAGACTAACTATAAAGTTTTGAAGCATGAGCTTTCATGGGCTAATACCCACTTCCACTGCCTGCATCCGACGAAGTGGGTATTAGCCCACGAAAGCTCATGCTTCAAAACTTTATAGTTAGTCTTTAAGGTGCCACAGGACTTTGTTACTAATTTCATTGGGTGGCCCCTAGTTCTTCTATTATGGGAACAAGTAAATAACTTTTTCTTATTCACTGTCTCCACACCACTCATGATTTTATATACCTCTAGCATATCCCCCCTTAGTCTCTTCTTTTCCAAGCTGAAAAGTCCTAGCCTCTTTAATCTCTCCTTATATGGGGAAACTGCTCTGTTTCTTGCAGTCTGCTCTGAGTGTGCCATTCTCAGTGTGGTTCAGCCCAGGCACCTGGTCACACTAGTTAATAACACTAGAGGACTCCATGCTTATAAAACTAAATTGGCTTTTTATTAAGAGAACTGTTTACAGAGAAGCTGAACCTGAAGCTAGCATTCAAACCATGTGGACAAAGACTAATCTTTTGATGCCTCCTCCCTGCTGCAACATGTACTCTTCCCTGCAAGTTCCATGCACATACTCCTCCCCAGCAAGTTCTATTCCATAGGTTGCCTCCTGTGGTGTAGCAAAATAATGATAAATGCAGTGAGATGAGATTATTATTGACACTGGCTTGAACAGACAGTTTCAAGGGGAGAAACAGTATTGTGTTTCATTGATTGACATTATTTGATAAGTGGCAGGCACAATTCTCCATAGCTAAAGTTGATGGAGAAGAGAAATTTTTTGGCAGAGATTGTATTCTACAAGCAACCCTGTCACTGATGGATTCTTTCAATGACCAAATCAAAGAGTAGGGATGTATCGACTGTACACACTATATTCTTGAGGAGCGATTTCAGTTACTCTAATTACCCCTTTCCAACTGCTTGATGCACAAGCCAATGTTACAAGCATATTTTTCTATATGCATTTATCCATGGTTTGTGCCACCATGGTTCTGTACCTCAACACTGCACCTGGATTACACCCAAGAATGGTTGGGGGAAATTGGTAAACCTTGAAAGTTGTGATGTAATGTGGTTTTATTGGGTATACAGCAGAGCATGAAAAATTATTAGATGCTTCACAAAAAAGTTCAAATGGAGCTATTTTAATAGCTTTAATTTCAAGCGGTCCATTCACAATTTTCAGAACAAAATTCTGGTTTCGAACGAGACTTACCCTTAAAAAGTGCAAGTCTGAGGATTTCTCTCTCTATGCAGTCAAAAGGGAGAGATAAATAAACCTAAACAGTCAACAGGCTATGACCATAAACCACAACAGAACAGAACCCTAGCCCCACAGTTCCAAAAACACAAGCTCCTAACACTGCAGCCAAAGGAAAACCTCAGTAAATTACAGAAGAAACTTTTCTTCCTTCTAAACTGCAATCAGTTTAGAATGCTGAAGTGCATCATGCTCTCAGATATGTAGTGCTGCTCCTACTAAATCAGTGATATAAAATTGTTCATAACTTTGCTCAAATGCTGCTTATTTCTTTGAAATATAGGCAGCACACTAGCTTTCACTCTGTGAAAAGAATGAAGTGGCAATAGCAAGTTATTTTTGAGACAGAGGTAGACAAAGAAGCATTAGACAGCAGTCAACATTTCAGCTTCACAGATTAGGTAAAACCAGAAGGGACTTGTGTGATCATCTAATCTGATCTCCTGCATAACACAGGCCATAGAATTTCTCCTGGTTATCCCTGCATCAAGCCCATTACTTCCCATTGAGCTATACTATATCTTTACATAAAGCCATCCAATCTTGCTTGAGACACTTCAAGTGACAGAACCTACCAAATGCCTAGGTAAATTGTCCCAGTGTTTAAATAGCCCTCACTGTTAAAATTGTGGCTTATTTTCAGTCAGAATTTGTCTAGCGTCAACTTCTAGCCATTGGATCATATTATGTCTTTTTGTCTGTTATATTAAAGAGCTCTCTACTATCAGAAATCTTCTCACCATGTAGGTATTTTTGGACCATGATCAAATCAACTTTTTAACCTTCTCTTGGATAAGTTTAAAAGATGTTTGCTTATTTGTTTATCTCTGCTAAGCAGGATTTCCAGACCTCACATCATTTTTGTAGCTTATCCCCTCCAACTTTTTCCAGTTTACCAATATCCTTTCTGAAGTATGGACACCAGAATTAGGCACAGTACTGGTGTCACTAATACCAACTACAGAGGAAATACTACACCCCTACTTTCACTCAATATTCCCCAGTTCAAACATCCAAGGATTACGGAGCTCTTTTAGCCATATCATTGCACTTGGAGCTCATGTTCAGATGATTATACACTATGGCCCCTAAAGGTTTTTTCAGAGTGATCGCTTTTCACAATACACTCCCCCATTCTGTAAGCATATTGCTAAAATTATTACTGTTCCCTTTTAAAGGATGTTTGACTTGCAGCAGCATGAGACCTCCAACATCTATCCTCCATACTGAAATTCTCTATAACAATTATTTTTTCTTTGTACATATTAAAATATTTTCCCTGACTTGAAACAACACATTAACATATTAATTTGTCACTCAAATGGTTTTGCCATTTTTGTTTAAAAATTGCAGAAATATTCTCCTTCACCTTCAGGATAAACATGACAGTTTTCAGGCCTAGTTATTTTTCCAAAAGTTGCAGAGGACCCAAAATAGTGGAAGCTGATTGCAGCCCTAGGTAAGGAGATTAGTGATAATAAAGATTTGTCATGTCGAACAGAAAATAAATGAGAAAAAGTCAGGGCTTGAATTTTTTAACATATAATCCAGTTGCAATATAGGAGTTCAGTTTACATGGAGCAATTTTGCACAGATACATTCCTTACTGCAAAGATATAAAAAAGATTATAAAACAAGAAGGGCAGCTGTTATCACGAGAACCACGGAAAAAAGGCCAGTTAGTAGGTGAGACGTCATACATGGGAAACACTGTTTATGCAATGTCTTTTCACTGTTACTGTTCGGAAACGCTGTTGTCATAAATATTGCTGTATGGTCTTACAAACCTTATTTCTGTTCTCTCCTGCTTAGCTTGCACATGTACATTTTTTAAACCGTTCGGTATTCATCACTAACATGCATTTGTAGAAATGCGATCGGAGGGAATTATGTGGATTTAGGTTTAGAACTTTCTCCATTCTAGCAGATAAATATGAGTGGGACATGTTTCAACCTCTGGCTAACAATGCTCTCTGGTTTCTTCATTAGTCTTAATTTTCCTTTTCTTTTTTATAATAGATACAATGTACTGGTATATTTACTGGTACCTTTAGGTTAAATCACTACAGAGATTTTATTAATATATAGACTGCAGCACTGCCACAGCTAATTCCACTGTATCAGCTTTCCATAGACCTGGAAGGCTTAAACTTAGTACAGAATATGGATTTTCTTAATGTGGTTCACAATTCGATTTTGTTAATATGTTCCGTAATGTGTCCAGACCTACTGGAACATGTTTGGCCTCTGAGTTATATCTGAGAGTGATTTCTATGTACTCAGTAACATTCTGGCATGCACAATCATAGCTATTCAAAAAGCCAGTAAAGACAAAGTAAAATAGAAAACAGAGCCATATAAAGAAAATAACAGTGGACTCAGTATTATGTGACTAGTTATCAAACTATGTTCTCTTGATCAAAAAGGTATATCTAAATAAATTAGCTCCAATTCACTGCTCTCAATACTCTGGGAATATTTAGCTGAGCTTTGAAAATATAGATGCAGTGATTATGTTGGCTTATAAATGCATTTACAAGCTAGCTGCAGTGGGTCTGAACAATACCAAATGTTTTGTGTCTGTGTTCCCAACCTTGCAAGAATATGTAATCCTTATATACACAGAATATTGTAAGGATTAGGAATCATGTAATTTTAAATCACTTGAGCACCTGGGCCTTGCAAAAATCTGTGCTTGTCACAGCAAAAACGTCCATAGAACATTCGCTAAGTCAATCCTCCACACCAGCCCTCCTGAAATCCTGTATGAGCGTGACCAGTGAGATATGACTGCATTTGTCAGTCACATCAAAAACAAGATTATTGCTTTCCATAGGGATGAAGGTCAGAACCAATCCCTCGAGGCAGAAGATAAAACAGACCTGAGTCTTCAAATACCTCTGTAGTGGTCCCCGGTGGGCCCCCTCCGAGCTGGAGGACGAACTGGCCGGGGAACCAACATGGTGGGCGGAGCCGAGGCGGCCCCGCCTCCCACCCCGGAAGTACAACCGGGGACCCGGAAACACAAAAGGCGGGGCCGGCCGCCAAGATGGCGTCGGCCTGGAGGAGCGGGGAGAGGGTCGGCCCGACTGGTGGCAGGCCAGCGAGCATGCCGAGCGGAGCGGCAGCCCTGACCCCGCGGCAGAGAGGGACTGGCCCAGCGTCCCAGCGGCCACGTATCCCGTGGCCGAAGATGACGACCCGGAAGTCCCGACGGCAGCATCTCCCGCGGCAGCGAACGGCTGGCCCGGGATCCCAGAGGCCACATACCTCACCGGAGCCGGCAGCGAGCCCGACGGGGCGGCCGCGGAATTCCCCACGACCACGGACGACTGGCCGGGAGTCCCAGCTGCCACCTAACCGGTGGAGCAGGGAATGGACTGGACCCCCGAGGGTGCAGGACCCTGCTGTGGACCCGAGGCTTGTGAGTAGACTGTGTTTACTGGCTGCCTGTGCAAAGGCACCGGCCAGAGCCAGTTACCTTATAGAGACTGTGTGCGCTGGCTACCTGTGTGAAGGCACCGGCTAGAGCCAGCTACCCTAGAGAGACTGTGTGTTTACTGGCTGCCTGTGCAAAGGCACTGGCCAGAGCCAGCTACCCTGTAGAGACTGTTTCCTGGCAGCCTGTGCGAAGGCACCGGCCAGAGCCAGCTAGCCTATATAGAGACTGTGTCTCCTGGCTACCTGTGCGAAGGCACCAGCCAGAGCCCTTTAGCTGACATAGAGACTGTGTTTTCTGGCTGCCTGTGCGAGGGCACCGGCCAGAGCCAGCTAGCTTATATAAAAACTGTGTTTACTGGCTGCCGGTACGAAGACACTGGCCAGAGCCATCTTGAGACTGTGTTTACTGGCTGCCTGGTGTGAAGGCGCCGGCCAAAGGCAGCTACCTTGTAGAGACTGTGTTTGTCCTGACGACCGAGACAAGGGAGCCAGACCCAGAGGCAACGACCTTCTGGACGGCGGAGGGACGGGCGGCTGGTGTGAGGAAACACCGGCCTGAAACCAGAGCAGACGCGGAGGTCACCCGGCAGAGGGCGCTCCAAGGGCTGGAGAGACGCTAATTCCCCACACCACCAGCAGGAGGCGCCCCGGCTGAGTGTCCACGCGTCTACAACCTCCAATAGAATCCCAACTCCAGCCATGCTACTCTTTGCCTGAAAAAGCAAAGAGGGACTTCAAACCTGGCAGCAGTAAAAAACCAAAACTGGTAACTGAATTGGTTCAGTATAGCTGCTGGGATTCTATGTATCTGGGATTATATATTATACACTAAGTGCACATTGGTCACAACTGCACACAACTTGCAATACCTGAAATAATAGAGGCTGCGAATCTCTTGACTGAAGTATCTAGCAAAATTACAAACAACCATTCAATAACACTGCTTGTTTACAGTTTCTAATAACCTTGTATTAACTACAGAGGATTTATTGTTAGGACTTCAAATGCTTGTAGCCGCAGGATTATTGACAATACCAACAAAGGAACAGTAAGTGTGTAGGATAGGAAGTCCTGGAAGTCTCTCCTCCTGATGTCCAAGAATCACCATCACCAAAGTGCATTAATCAGAAGTGTATTTCAATAAATGAGGAAAATGATGATTTCTCAATGACGAGATGTAATGATGTGAACATAAGAATATAAGGGGAATCAGAAACACTACTTTAATTGCTATCAGCAAGACCTGTGGGTCTAATTCCCCCTTGATTCTAGATTCTTCACTCTGTTATTAGCAGGGGTGAAAGTAACTCAGGCTTCTTACCGGTATGGGGACTGGGCTCCGGCCCCACGGAGTCCTGCTGCGGGAGCCCTGGGGAGGCTGCGGCGGGGCTCCGATAGCTATTTAAAGAGCCCAGGGCTGGGCTGCCGCTACCGCCCCGGACCCTTTAAAATGCTGCCAGAGCACCCACTGCAGGAGCCCGGGGAAGGCTGCAGCGGGGTTCTGGGGCAATTTAAAGGGTCCGGGGCGATAGCGGTGGCCCAGCCGCAGGCCCTTTAAATAGCTGATGGAGCCCCGCTGCAGCCTCCCCAGGGCTTCGCAGGGACGGGAGCCCTGATGCCGGAGCCCTAGGGAAGTGGCAGTGGGGCTCTAGCAGCTATTTAAAGAGCCCAGGGCTGGGCCGCCGCTACTGCCCCAGGCCCTTTAAACTGACCTCGGAGCCCTGCCGCAGCCTCCCCCGGGCTCTTGCAGCGGGGGGCTCTGGCAGCAATTTAAAGGGCCTGGGGCTCCAGCTACTGCTGGAGCCCCAGGCCCTTTAAATTGTGCCCGGGGAAGCTGATCCGCCCCGGTACAGCGCATCAGCTCTTGCCGGGAAGCCGTACCGGGGCGTAGCGGCTTACCTTCACCTCTGGTTATTAGCTTCATGAGCACCATGCATGGCAAAGCGGAGTTTCAGAACAATGTTCTGTTTTATTTCAGTGCTATCAAATCACTGATTCCAACCCTGCCCTTGTGGGTATCATGATTTTTAATATCGAAAGACACAGGAACTTTGATATCTAGACTGCCACTTAGTTTATGATGAACTCTACTTTCAGAAGAGTAGAAAGCTACAGTTCTAGATCTCCATGATGAACACTTCCATACTGGACTTCAGGGCTTACCTGAGGCTAGGGGAAAAAAAGATTGTGGATGTAAACTCAAGAAATTCAAAACAGGACTCCAGAGATTATATTCACTCAATATTCTTTTTTTCTTAGTTCCAACCATTTATCAATCAAGTTTGGAGGGATGAGGGGCCAGAATTTGGTCCCTTAGGCATACTTCCTCTTCTCTCAGACTACTGCTTACTCTTGGCTTCATAGTTACAATTCTCATCAACTGAACACAATTCAAACAAATTTCTTGAACCAGAGATCCATGCACAAGGGATCACAGACCAGGTACTACTGTGTTTTTTATGGAAAGTCCTATCTAAAAATGAAAAAAAATGAATATCTAATTCTTTAAACCAAATAAACAATTTTAAACACAGTGTGTGGGGAGTGACCGCATACGAAGGGGAAAACAGTTTCATTTATTTAAAGTTCAAGTGCTTTACTTAATCAATAAAGGACTGATCTTGCAAATACTTCCAGAAGTAAGGGGGACTTCTCACCTATGAGTAAAGTTATTCAAGTCGGAGTGGGCCTAAGCAACTATATCTAAATTGAAGTAGTTTGAGAACAAAACATCTAGACATCCTTAACTGTGTTGCTTTAGTGTGCTGCTCACACTGTTGCAGTTAAAAGAACTAGAGACTAGGAGCCTAAGATTAGTCACACTAATTGTATGTTGGTTTGGATGCATGGTGTGTGTGTATGTGTAGATGATCAAGCATTTCTTAATTCCGTCTGTCAGTTCTGTTCTTTTAATCAGATATAGTACTGAAATGCACAAGAATCTCATTCTTCAAACAACTCCTCTGGCAGGATTATTGTACATTTCAGTGCCCTGCCTCCCCTGCCTCTCCCCCACCCCCCAAGATTGGGCAGGCAGAATACAACATCCTTGAATACAGCTGTAATGGAAAAGAAACCCCAATACTGGATTTGTTGCTGTTTGTTGTACAACATGCCATTCTATCAACATCACAGCTCTAGTTGTAGCAAAGTTATAGTTTTTAGGTTTTTTACAGGATCAAGAGAAGGCCTCACACACACACACTTTTGGAGTGGTGGGAGGAGATTTAACATAAAATAAATTACATTTTGAATTTGTCAACTTTGAGTGGTCCCTTTAAAGTTATATTGTTGTCACTTCCTTTTAACTCAACATTTTCATAAGTATTATATATTTTTTTAAAATTAAAACTTAATTTTAGCAGACAAAAAGTTCAGCTCAGAAGAAAAATCTAGACATTACTGAAAAATATTTTGTATAGTTCTCAAGCACAAGGGACAGACCCAGACAGCTGTATTTCTGTAAAACACTAATAGCATAGCATAGCACAGGGATGGGCAAACTACGGCCCATGGGCCACATGTGGCCTGCCGGCCATTTTTATCCGGCCCGCGAGCTCAGGCCGAGGGCGCGGGGCCAGCAGCCCCACACTCCTGGCCCAGGGGCCAGGCAAGTGCACTGTACTGTGTGGCCTTGCCCTCCAGCCTGGAGGTCGGGCCGAGCATAGCGTGCCATGGGGCACCGCCCTACCTGGCCGGCGGCCGGGCGGAGCAGGAGGAGCCGCTGTTTGGGGAGGCACAGACTTCCCTACCCGGCCCTCCGCATAATTTTTAACCCCAATGTGGCCCTCGGGCCAAAATGTTTGCCTACCCCTGGCATAGCATTTGCCTTTCCAATGACCAAACTTACTTACTGTAGGTTTCATTTTGGATGTAAGGGCAAAGCTTCCCATCCTCACTTGTGCCATTATCAAGTGAAAATTATACTCTCTATTTTTCCTTTATATGATTCTTGTCCTGCTCCTAGCATTACATGGGGAATAAAACATGCATGTAAATTCCAGGCTCAGCATAACAAACCTAAATATTTCACTGGAATCAATATCAAGTAGTACCATCACAGTGGCTCCATTCAGCTCTGGATCCAAATGCTGCCAGTGTTACAGTACAGGGTTTGTGTTTCTAGTCCTCCCGTTTAAAATTTGGACTCTTGTCATCCAAAACAAAATGGCAGCAACCTCCTTTTTGAATAGCTCTCCCTCCACAGAATCAGCCTCCCTCCCCATCCCACATACCAGTATGGTCTTCAGAGAGAGGGACCTTCAGGCCTTCATTATCCCCATCCCCTCAAGGGCTCTTCGGTAGCAATCACTGATCCACCACCAGCAGTTGTTTGGGAAGGGAGTGAGTGTGTTGCCAAGTGGGGCCAATGCCTCACTTATCTGTTGGCAGTCTTTTTGGTGTGTGGGTGTGTGTGTGTGGGGTGTTAGGCCTTACAGCAGAGAAAGGAACAGGCCTTCCCCTCCCCCGCAGCCTGCCCAGTTCCACCACAGCCCCCAGCAGCTCTGTGAAACATTCAGGAGGGGCATCAGAGCATTGAACCTGCTATATACTCTTGAATGAAATCCTGGCCCCAACGGAGTCAATTACAGTTTTGCTATTGATTTCCGTGGGGCCAGAGTCTCACCCTCTGTGTCTGTTTTCAATGAGGCTGCTGCCCATTATGCTCTTTTCTTCTCTTGCAGAGTACGCGTGTGATGGGGTGATCGGGGCCAAAGGGACACCTACAGATTCACTCCTGCCACTGCTAACAGGGCTTGTTTCCTGCCAAGTGTATCATCAAAACCAGGCAGTGACATTTCTAATGAATGTCTAGCGAACATTTATCCTTTCCACTATATCCAAGGTTTAATTTAAGCCTTACTGATGGTAGCACTTGAAATCACCAGGACACAGGAAGAGAGAGCTCTGGGCCTTGGGCGTCTGTCATTTGTAATATGCCATAGAAGCAGCAATTCAGAATAGCATGTCATGAAGCTGGCAATTCTCGTAATATGTCATAAAAGTTTTTCTCAGCGGGTAATTTTCCCCTGCAAAATTATGGTGATGGACAATACACACTGAAATTATTAAGTCATTGTACAAATCAAGCTACATAATTCGTTCCTAAATTAACTGTTCCTATAAAAAGGATTTAGACTGGCCTATTGTGAACACTTTAATTAATAGTCAAAGAATTTCTTAAGCACCAGTAAGGTGTTAAAGCTGCCCTGAAAGAAAAGCTGGCAATTCAATAGTGTGTTAATGCAGTAACTGCCAAATAGCATGCTCCAGTAGCCAAGAGAGATCAATAATCAACAGATCAAGGACTCCTGCTTGAAAAATGGAAATCTACTGTTCTCTGATAAACATTGGATTGATCGGTATCATTTTCCAATATTTTTACCATCCTCAGTACCCACCGAAGGAAAACAATCCCATCAATCACTTGCCATTCCCTTTCCCTTTATTTGCAAAGCTGTTAACTCAAAAAGGTCGCCAGTCAGTTGAGAAAACAAAAGAGGAACAAAAGCGAACGGCACAAAAGATCATTTCATTTACTTGACTGGGCACATTAATGAATTTCATTTAGTCTGGAAAAAAAATGCAGCGAGCACCAGAGCATCATGCATTGCTTTAGCCTGAATGATGCATTGTCCCTGCTATTAGAATGTACAATAAACTGTAATTAAGCAATTAAACAAGAAAGAGCGTAGGCTGGGCTAAATAATTCCAGACCCCGCATGCCTTGTTTGTCTTATGCCTTCAGCTGCCTCAGCTTTAATGCTATTTCAAAATGACACATGCCCTGCCTGGAATGTCTAACTGTGATTATAAAAAGCTACCCCCTTTTTCTCCCCACCACAAACTAATAGGTTAATTATTTTGGGTTTTTTTCACTTGAGTGTCAGTCTTCTCCAATCCTGTTAACCCTTTCATGGCCGGCTGCTGCTGCACTTTCTCATGAAGAGTCACCATTCTGCTGGTCGAGTCATAGGAAACACAAAGCGGAGATAAACAGCCCTTTCTTAACATGGGATGTTAATAATAGATTATTCCAGGGTTCAGGACCAGATTTCTTCAATACATTTATTATTAATAAACTGGGAGAAAGTTGAATGATGATGTGAAAACTTACTGAAGACTAACGGGGGTTGTAAATAAAGTTGGAAGAACTTAATTGGGAGAAGCAGATTGTCAGCCTTTCTCACGATTGGGGTCCGAACAAAATAACTTGAAAACACAAGGACAAATTAAATCTGCCACAGACAAGGACAGGGCAATGCATGCTGCAGGGAACAACTGTGATTACACCTCACACTGGAAGGCTCTGTACAAATTTTGTCCCCTCAGAAAATAGCTCCAGGCATCATTCTGAGATAGTCAATCATGTTGTCTGGGCAATGTATGGCACCTTACAAAAGTGAATAAGAAAATATGTTCTATTTAGAAGAAGTCAGAGAATACAAAATATTTCACAATATTATAAATGAGTGGTATGGTCCCACTAGCATCACTGCTTTCTACTCTAACATCAACTCTCAAAAAACATATGACAATAACACAAGCTGTTTAGGAAAAGGTTATGAAAATAACTGGAAGCAGGGAGAGAGACTTTCATATTAGGAGAAGCTAAAAAGAAAGGATTATTTGGCTTGGGAAGGAGATACTCATTTGACTTTTCACAGCATGATCATTTTAGTCTCATGTTTTAAAATGTATATTAACTTACTTTTATGATATCATCTATTACCCCAAAGCACTTTTGTATTTGGTTGGGGTGAGGGGGTAGTGGAGGGGAATGTTGTTGAATAGACAAGGTTATTGGTCAGCCAGGCAGGTCTATTTGGTCCTTCCCATGATACAGTAAGCAAAAGGAAATATGTGTACAGCATAAACACTAATCTGTGAAACTCACTACTACAAAACAGTATAGATGCAACTAAAATACGATTTTAAAAATAAGAACGAAGAGCTCTATGAATTAAGTAGCTTGGTAGACTCCCAGTAAGCAAGCTTTAGGAATAAACTGATCACCAGTTAAGGCCAGGAAAAATATCTCCCTAAAGAGTAATATTGCACAGTTAGTTGCAAGATGGGGGTTTTACACCTTACTCTGAAGCTTCTGACAACAATGTCAGAGAGCGAGGCCCCAATCTGATCCTACACTGGTCCATCCAGTATGGCAAATCCTTTGCAAATAGTTTTAAAATGATTTCTACTTGCTTTCTGCACTGACTCCTAGTTCCTAGAAGGGGGGTGGGCAAATTTTTTGGCCTGAGGACCACATCGGGTTTCCAAAATTTCATGGAGGGCCGGTTAGGTGTAGCCCGGATCCCATCCCCTAGCTGACCCACCCTGCTTTTCACCCCCTGATGCCCTTCCGGGACTCCTGCCCCATCCACCCTCACCTGGTCCCTGACCGTCCCCAGACTTCCAGCCCCTGACTGCCTCCTGGAACCTCTGCCCCCATTCAACCCTCCTGCTCCCCACCCTGTGACCGTCCCAACCCCTATCCACATTCCCACCCCTTGACCATCCCCCCGAACTCCCCTGCCCTCTATCCAATCCCCCGCTCCCCCCGCTCCCTGCCCCCTTACTCCTCTGCCTGGAGCACTGGTGGCACTACAGCCAGACCGCCCAGGGCACCAGCTTAGGCAGCCTTGCCGCCCAGCTGCAGCCAACCACAGCACCACACAGAGCACTGGGTCAGGCTGCGCCTCTGCAGCTGTGCTGCCCGGCAAGAGCATTGCTCCGATGTTGAATTGAGCTCAGGCTGCAGGGAAGGGAGAACAGCAGAGGAGAGGCCAGGGACTAGCCTCCTGGGCCAGGAGCTCAGGGGCCAGGCAGGAGGACCCCACTGGCTGGATATGGCCCTAGTTTGCCCATCTCTGTCCTAGAAGCACATACAAGAAAACACAGCTTGAAGCAATTTTCTCCCACCCCACCCACAATCAGCAGCTGTGCTCACTCAGCAAAAGGCAAATAATGTTGTCTGAGCTCCAGAAAGGATTCACCTCTAACAAAAGAAAAGTCATGAAACCCCAATATATATGAAATAGGCTAGGATTACTAATTGGAGCCTAGCTTTATAGTGTCCAAGGGAAGCAGAGTTGAGAATCATGTATAGTGCATCCGTGTGGCCCGTGTAACAGCAGTGGCAGAAAACTAGCTTAAATTTCTACAAAGGTCGTGATCTGATCTTTGAAGAAGTCCCTGATGAGTTTACCCTAAACATGCTTAAAGTGTGTTCAGGTTCCCTTTCCCTTTCTCCAGCTCTCCTTATAACCCAGCATATTTTGCTATAAGCAGAAAAGAGTACGGTATGTACTTCGTAATAGGTTTCACATAGATCTGAGCTGTTACTTCACTAGTTGCAAATCTGTTGTCATTTCTCCACTATATGGATATGTGGGTGAAGATAAACAGCACGGTCACTTTATGGCCACCATGCAAGATGGGACAGGGCTTGTCATTCCCTTTCTCTGAGTCTAATACTTATTCTATTTTAAATTATCATATCATATTTTACAATTATCATATCATATTTTACAATTATCATATCAAATGATTTAAATTATCATAGTACTCCTTGTATGTAAATTGGGACTAAAGTATCATCTACAGGATCCATTCATGCTGCCACCTTACACCACACCATCATTGTGAGATCATTCCTGAGACAACTGTGCAATTAAAATAAAATCCACCTAAAATACCCTAATCCTCTTCTAACCTGGGACGTGCCATTACCTGCCAGCACTTCTTACACGGAGAGAGCTGAAGAAACACATGCAGATGATGAAACCTGCCATAAATCAAGATCCATTCAGATACATGCAAAGAGACTACTACTGCGCCTTTTAATGTTTGGTTAAGTGCATAGAAGGGTTCATTTTTAACTAGATTTATTCCTTGTGCAATTTCTCTGAATCAGACACTACAGTAATAGTACGTATTAACTCATTCATATTTTAAAAAAGCTAGACAAACATTGAAACAGGCTTTTAATCTTGAAATCCTATATTTCTGGATGATTACATTAACTGAGCACAAGTTTTGATCTGAACATGGAAGCAGTATTAGTGTAAAAAGCAATGTGCAAGTTTATGGGTTTCATTTTTTCATAATAAGAACATTAAGCTTTAAAGGTATTCTACATCCATCAGTACCTACTGCACAGTCACTAATGAAAAGTACTGTTGTGCTCTCATAACACATTTCTGTAAGCAAGACTAAAAAGAAGCTTACTCTCTAAGATGAAGGAAGCTCAGACTGAAAATACAAAGTTCCTTCCTTGTTAAAAAAATAATTAGAGAATACTGTACCCAACATTTTAAGAGTAAAATTCCAAACAATCCAGCCTATCACAAGTCTTAATGAATTAGCTTGTCCAAGAAAGATGTTTTCTAACTGAAGAGAATAAGAAAAACATGCAATATTTGAGGTTTCCATAATCCTACTTGAGAACTGGAAAAATTTCTAAGAGAAAGCTCATTTGCCAGCTAATTCCACAACAAGGTCTCAGGGAGGATCTGTGACAAGTTTGGCAAATTGCTAAAATCACTACACAAATGAACAGAGATAGAATGTCCTTTTCAAGGATGAGAAACCACAGCTTTAACATAGGCTTCTTAAATATTCTGGAGAAAATGAGATGGGGTGACATGAATCTAACATACTGTAGTTGCCTGTGACTTCCAAGGTACAATATTCAGATTGAAGCCCCAGGTAACTGATTTACTGGAATTTACCAGAATTGACTGGAATTCTGAGTCTCTTAATGAAGTACTTACTTGTTACTTTTACACATTGCCTTAATAGAAGTCTTTGTAAGTTACACCAGCTTCAAAACTTCCTCCCAAAAATGTTACTCCCAGAACCAATCAGAAATGGAAGGATGCAATAATATGGCTCCAGGAGAGTGCCAGGGAAAGCCAAGCACTGATTTGGTTTTCATCACTGATTAGCATTTTGAGGCTATCATTTCAAATTATGGAGTGCTTCAAGCTGTTTGAGTTAAGATTGAATATCACTTTTAGAAAACTGCAGCAAACTGCTATGCCAATAAAGGTAAATCAAACCATGAAACATGTCTTTAATGTGAAATGGACAGGTTTAGTAGTGTGGGTGATGACAAATGTCTGCATAACTTCGAGCACTGTACAGCATACACATTGTTAATGCTTAACATTTATGCTATGTATCGGAAATAAGGCCTACTATTGTAGTATTTCAGTATCTATTCAGGCAAAACTCTTGTTGATGTCAATGGGAGTTTTAACAAGGTATAAGGATTGCAAGATTTGTCCCATAAAGGTTAAATTACACCAAACTCTGGGATGAAGAGTTCCCAAAGTCTTTACTTTGAGAATCCTATGTATACAAACACTTAAATCTTGATTGCTAGATTCAAAAATAATGGTAATGTACAACAACAAATAAAACTAAAAAAGCAGTTTTCCGAAAGGTTCCAGTGTGCATAATTTAGCCATTCTGGGGTCCGGTATGTTCTTCTCTGGATCTGCATGCATAACTCCTATTAGCAGTAATGGGAACAAAGTATACAGAGAAAGCTAAATGTAACTGATTACTTAATTTATCGTATGCTTCTAACTGTATAACATTGTAGTCAGTTTCACACACCAGACATGGATTTTCATTTTCATTGTCTCTGCCATTTTAATATTCATATTTTTCTGCTTCTAAGATTAAAATTAGACAACAAGCCACCAAATACAAAGCAAAAGAAAAGAAAAGAAAAATATGCTACAGCAGAACCTCTACAACCAACACAGCATTTGCTGTCAGCAATGGATGTGGTCAATGAAGGTGAAGGAGGAAGAAGAATATCACAGTGTAAATATGCCCAACACTGGCATATGCCCAAAAATCTAATTTGTTGGCATCAGTCTTACATGAAGAGTCAGAAAGCTCATGCTTGCCCACATGGTAACTGTGTACATCTTCTTTTCTGCAATTTAATTTATCTACCACACCTCCAACCAAACATATTGAATTGTAAGTTATGGCTGCTTAAAACATATTTTGCATATTCAGTGGGGGGATCCAATGACATATAAGGATCAGTTCTCGGACCTACACCAGGGGTCCCAAATACGCAGCCCACGGGGTTATTTCGTGCAGCCTGCCAAGCTCCCATCTCCCTCTCCCCCTCCCCCAGCGCACCGTGTCCCCACTCCTCTGCTTACCTCCAGGCGCTTTCTGCTGCCAAACACTTTCCAGGAGAGAGGCAGGAGCACCTGGAGGTAAGCAGAGGAGTCCCAAGCTCAGGCGAGGAGGTGGAGAAGAGGCGGGCAGGGGCAGGGATTTGGGGAAGGGATTGGAATGGGGGCGGGGATGGGATGGGAAGAGGTGGGGAAGGAGCAGGGCCTCATGGAAGGGGTGGAGTGGGGGGCAAGTCTGGGGGACAGCGAGGGGTGGGGAGGTCAGTGATGGGCCCCTGGGGCCAATGTACTAGTCCTCATGTGGCCCTCCTGGTGATTTGCGTTTGAGATCCCTGCCCTACACTATATTTAACATTTATCATCAGTGATCTGGAAGAAAACATAAAATCGTGATCACTGATAAAGTTTACAGATGACAAAAATTGAGGGAGTGGTAAATAAAGATGAGGACATGTGACTGATACAGAATGATTTAGAACACTTGGCAAGTTGGAGATAAGCTAATAATATGAATTTTAATATGTCTATATGTAAATGTATAGAAACAAAGAACGCAGGCCATACCCACAGGATGGGGCATTCTATTTCTGGGAAGCCATGGCTCTGAAAAAGATCTGGGGGGTTGTGTGATAATCAGCTGAACATGAGCTCCCAAGCAACATTGTGGCCAAAAGGGCTAATGCCATCCTTCCATGTATAACGGAGAATTTCAAATAGGAGTAGGGAGGTTATTTTAACTGTATTTGGCACTGGTGCAACCACTGCTGAAAAACCGTGTCCAGTTCTGGTGTTCACAAGTAAAGAAGGATGTTGATAAATACAGGGGATTTAGAAAAAAAGGCACAAAAATGACCAAAGGATTGGAAAATACGCTATATAGACCCTATCCCTAGCACTGAGTCCCCCCCACACACCTAAACTCCCTCCTGGAGACTGCACCCTGCACCTCAAACCCCCTTCCCCAACCCGGAGACCCCTCCCATACCTGTAACCCCTTATTTCTGGTATCACACCATAGTCCATACGCCCTCGCACACCTCAACACCCTGCCTCAGTCCAGAGCCCTCTCCTGCACTCTCTTCAAACCCCTTGGCTCCACCACCCAGCCCAGAGCCCCCTCCTGTACCCAACCCCCAATCCAACCCCCTGCCCCAGCCTGTGAAAATGAGTGAGTGAGTGAGTGAGGATGGGGTATAGCAAGCAACGGGGTGGGGGGTGGAGTGAGCAGGGGGTGAGGCCTCAAAGAAGGGGCAGAGAAGGGGCAAGGGTGTTAGATTTTGTGTAATTAGAAAGTTGGCAATCTTAACTTGCTAGTTCCCATTGGATATCTTGCTGCCGACCACCATTCTTAGACAAGAAAGAATTAGTCACAAGGGTTGAACTAATAGCTATTTGAAAACACCAATGAATGACATTTAAAAAAATCTCTGCTCTCTCCATATCTATTTCCCATCTCATTGCCATGAACAAACACACAAATTTATATCCCCTCCAGTGCAGGTACAACTTACTGTTCTGATGTCAGCGTTGTCTGTGCCTCCTACTGGACTAGCATCTTAGCAAATTAGCGCTTAAAACGGATGAAAAAAGTCTTCCCCTTCTGAGGTTAAGAAGAGTTCTCCACCCTTCCCCCACAGAAAAAAAGAAAAGAAAAAGAACCACCAAATAGGCATTCTTATAACAAGACATCAGCCCTCAACTGCAGGAGCTCAATAGTCATTGGCTAATTAGACCTTTGTTTCTTGCCACAAGGAGTTTCACCAAATAGACGTTCAACTTCACAAGGTGAAATAATCTCTCATCAGTTCAGGGCTTCTCTCTCTTCACTCCCCTAACACGAAGGAAGAATTTTCTCCCCCTTCTCTGCAAGTTCCATTGTAAGGCCCCCCAAAAAGAGCAGCTGCACTCACCAGGCCTCAAAGCCACACCACTATATCTGCACCAGGAAGTTTCCTTCACCTGCTTTCCCCCATCTCCACAGCCTCCTCTGAGACCCTCCAACAGCTCCTTACCACACAGCCTCTCAAGACCCCTTTAAGCAGGGAACCAAAATTAGTCCAGTCCCTTGGCCACAGGAAAGTCTCTCCAGGAAACTGCTGCTCTTCTTCCCCTCCCCCCATCTCCTCATGCTGAGCACACTGGAAGCCTTGGAGAGTATTGTCCATTTCTCAGCAGGCCTTGCTGTTGCCTTCCATCATATGATCTTTCTGGGGCCAACCGCCAAAATGCTACAGAAGTCCTGGCGAGGCCTGCCCTTATTCCCTCTGCCATAGCCAACAACAAAGCATTAGCCATTTCCTTTCAAATAGCCCTGTCGGTAGCTAGATGTGATAGGATAAAGGTGCCTTAAAAATTGGCAGAGGAGCACACTTATTCAGTCTTTTTCAATTGTTAACAAAACAATTTTCAGTGAAAAAGAATTTCTTTTATTAAACTTCCACAAGTTTCTTTCAATTAAACAGTTGACTGTTTTATCTCCTTCCATGCCACTCAACCACCATTTGTACCTTTAATCTTGTGCTCAGTGACTTAGACTCTGCCTCAAGGAATGGAAGAAACCTAGCAGTATTAATCACTCCAATATTATTCTTTCCTTCCTGTCATACTTTGGCAACAGAAATCAGTGACAGCAACAAGCTCTGCCTTCAGTTATGCTTCATATTGCATATGAAAATGGCAGACACGCTGAGAGAAACAACAGTCTATAAAAATGATCTCTTGCCTAGTCCCTTTCCTTAGTTTTTCCTCCATTTTCCAGAGCTAATTTAATAGCTGAACTTTACAAAATTAACTATTTATATGCCTTCAGATTACACTCCTACCATTCTTAACATTTTTAATCCAAAAATTTGAATTATCTGTAGTCTAAAACAGTGGTTCTCAATGAGGGATCCAGGGCCCCACGAGGGGCCGCAAGCTGGTTTCAGGGGGTCTGCCAAGCAGGATCACTGTTAGACACACTGGGATCCAGGGCAGAAAGCCAAAGCCCAGCCATGCAGGGTACAAGCCTGCGGCCCTAAGCCTCACCACCCGGACTGAAGCAGCAGTCTGAGCAATTTAGCTTCGCGGGGCACCCCTTAACGCTGGCCCTGGCTTTTATATGCAGGATACCAGTTTTTGTGGCTGGCACAGTTGGGCCGTAGAGTTTTTATAGCATGTTGGGGGGGAGGAGGTTGGAGCTCAGAAAGAAAAAGATTGAAAACCCCTGGTCTAGAAAAGAAAATGAACAAAATATACATTCCTTTTTACACATATACAAAATTTACACAATATTTTAACACAATGGCTCATCAAAGCCTGTAGTTTAGCTCCTATCAGCTAACTTCACATTTTACATTAAAGTATTTGTGTCTCCATGATATATTTTCAAGGATACTTTTGGAAGGCCAATTTTTTCTAAAGTGTGTGCACCTGATGTGCACTCACACATACTCTTGATTAGCTCATGCAAATCAGGGCCGGCTCTAAGTTCTTTACCACCCGAAGTAGCTCCGGAGGGGTGCTGCCGAAGAGGCAAGAGCAACTTTCGGCGGCACGCCTGTGGCAGCTCCCCCAAAGAAGGAACAAGTGTTGAGCTGCCGCAGACGTCCCAGCAAAGAAAGAACAGCGGCCTTTGGTGGCATTCCTACGGTCGGTCCGCCGAAGAGGAACCATCGTTGAGATGCCACAGGCGTGCTGCTGAAACCTGCTCTTCCCTCTTCGGTGGCAAGCCTGCGGCAACTCAACACTCATGCCCTCTTAAATGGAACTGCCGCAGGCGTGCTGCCGAATCCCACCTGAGTGCCGTCCTGTCAGCACACGGAATGCCGCCCCTCTCTCCCCGCGGTTTGCCACCCCACACACCTGCTTGCTAGGCTGGTGCCTGGAGCCGGCCCTGGTCCAAATCATGTGTGCATGCATTGGAGTTTGCAGTTATGGAAGCTGAGAGGACATAGAAATGTGCACAGTTTTGTACATCTGTTTTGCAAAAATCTGGCCCAGAATTACTGTCAGTCAATGTTTCAGCAATATTTAGACTCCCTCATGGTTTAAGTTTCCTAATTAAAAATAGCTTGCAAATACATCAAGAATTTAAGACTGATTCTGATAAATGTGTCACAGTGTCACATGAGGTTTAGGTGCTCATAGGTGCTATTAGCCAATAACCTTTTAAAGCACATAACTCCAAATCTGAAATGTAAATCAACTTCTGTCAGAGCATTGCTTCATTCCAGATTTCTCAGCAAATTTTGTTTTCTTTAGTAGAAGCAATTACTGTTGTTTCAGTCAATCAATTCTTGTCGGTTACAATGTTGGTGCTTTATTAAGATATACACATAGGGCCGGTGCTACCCATTAGGTAACCTAGGTGGCTGCCTAGGGCTCCAGAATTTGGCGAGTGGCTTTTTGCCCCTCTCGGTGGCAATTCGGGGCATCTCAACAGTCTATCAAGCATCCTAGTGTCCGCTGAACTACCATCATATTGCCACTGAGAATTCGGCAGCAGCTCAACAAGTCAACTGTCTGTCGGCAGCAATTCGGCGTACACTAGGACTGCGGACGCCGGCACCCCCCTCTGTGCTTGCCGCCTAGGGCAGAACAATACCTTGAGCTGGCCCTGTATATACAGTATACCTAAAAAACATCAAATAAATGCCTTGACCCATATGTTGTCCATGGATGATGCGCAGAAGTGGGCCTAGCATTTGGGACTCAAAGCTAATCGGATATCCTTGTCAATTTCCCATGCAAAGGAGAAGACCCAGCATGCTTTCCATATCCTGGTCATTAGCATGCCAAGAAACACTCTTGTAAAAGATTTGATATTTGTGCCATTCAAAATCCTCTCTTTTCTACCCTATCCTTTATTTAACCCTGTTTCAAAAGGTACTTTTATTAAGAGAAAGGATTCTGAATGTCTGATACTTCTATACCCTCAAGTGAAAAAAAGGGTTCTGTTGAATGCCCTGTCATCAATTCATCTGAAAAATAATCTTTACTATGGGTTGGAGGCACCACTGGCCTGAGCTGAAAGTCCCCAGTAGGTAGAGAATGACTTATTTTCATGATACACTGAAGTAATTGGCAGTACCTATGAGAAATGTGACTGTCCTAAGTGAAGAAAGTTTTTAGCAGATAATTTTTTTACAGAAATTGTAGAAAGTGAAACTCAAAGTCTTTTCACTAGCTTATGCTTTAAAGAACTTAATTTGAATTAACTTTCTCATTAGTTTCCTTATTTTTCAGAAAACTACTCCCTCTAATTGAAATCAATCAATATCTACTCTGCCTTACACATTTTTGATGATCATTTATGCTGATTTAAGAAGAACCTAACACTGCAGAAAATAGAACATTGACTTTTCAGAGATTACTATTGTATTGTATTGTATGCTTTCTGCTGCACAGTGATGACCTTTGTGCCTTCTTCAGTAGGAAAAGATAAAATTAAACTTAAGTTGAGCAATGTATTAAGCATTCTTCACAGCTTGTGATTCAGTGCAGCTTGTATAGAAGCAACTAGCTCCTATGGTTAACATCAAAATAAATAATTAACAACATCAGAGATCAAATCCTGAAGTCCTTCTTTAGATTTTAGTCTGGCCTTATTTCAGCAAAACTCATACCATCAGTGAATTCAAGAAGAATGTAATGCGTCAGAATTCCATTCTATCAGAATAACTGTTCTAATGTCCATTCCTGCAGCCAGGAGAATCTGAGCTGAGAACTGTGGCTACAGAAGAACAATGCTCCATTTAGATAAAGCAACCTTATAGACTACATCAGATTTTGTATGGATATGCAACTCATCACTTCGCAAATCCAAAACAATCTTTGATCCTATCTTTTTGCCCAGATTCACCGCATGGAAGGGATAAAGCCTGACAGACCATATGTCAGTAGAGCACAAAGCACTTATCTAACAAGTACTAAAGCAATCCTGAAGTCTACCTCTCTCTCTGAGGTTTTGAATCCAAGTTACATTGCATTAGCGAGCAATATGGATCCAAATTAGCATTTAAACTAATAAAAACAAAAAGGAATCTAAGCTCCAAAGACCACAAATAACACCCATGTCTTCTGTGGAAGAATCTGCAGCTTTCAACAAAGAGATCTGCAAAGTCACCAAAAGTTCCAGAATTTATGCTCCTCCAGGTTTCTTCCGAGGCAGCATTTACTATGCTGTGGTCCTTAACCCGATAATTACAAGGGAGTAAAGAATTATTAAAGATCTTCCTTCTCTCACTTCTAATATCTCTCTGCTAGCCAGCTCCCCGCTAATGGAGATCAGGGGCGACTTCAAAAAGAAAAGCTGCCAATTTCTTTCCCCCTCAGGTGTTAGCGTCTGATGATCCAACAATCCCCAAAGCAAAGTATGTCATGGTTCCTAGTCAGCCAGTCTGAAGAACAAAGTGTTAGTAACCTTTAAAATGTTTCTTTTCCTGGGTGTTATATCTCCAGCACTGTCAGCTCTGGAAGAACTCTCTGTGGAGCAGGAAAATAATAGGTATGAATTTCCACTATAGTCCCAGATGTTTGATAACTCTAGCTGCCTCCAAGCACTGCCATGAACAGGTATATTGGACATTAGTTCTTGGCTCTAATTAAGCTGTCGGGTAAGAGTTTTTTTCTATCTGCCTGGGATCTTTAAGGTAAACTATAATTACTACTTATGTAGATAAACATTTTTATAGCATAGCAACAATTTCTGAATTGGAACTCTACTCCTAGGGCCTTATTTATAGTAAATTTGTCAGGAAATATTTGCATGTATGCTAATACATGGCTATTATTTCCCACACACAGATTCCCAATTTCAATCCACATGTATTTAGAGAAGCCTCTTTATAGCCATATTTGAGTGCCAATTTCATACATGTATATCTGTTACCAAAAACACAAAACAGATTTTTTTTTGCACACCAACCAACTAACTGAAAATCAAGTCCCTAATATGTTAAGTGAACGCCACATTCCTATAACAGCTAAACTCTGTCAGTCAGTAAACTAATGGCAATGTAATGCATTGCCTCATGGGAAATCAGAGCTCTTGCTTTTTCTGTCTAGGTGGCACATATATTCACTGAAATAAATGCGAGTTAAGCACCTAAGAGCTTTTGAAACTCCCACTAGGCACTTATCTGCATCTTTAAAAACACATTTAAAAATCAGGCCCAAAGTCTTTTGTTTCTCTACTTGACTAACAGAATGAATATTGCACTTTCATAAACTCAAAGTAGAAGATAAAGAATTATACATCTTAAAAATGTTGCTTTCCAATCACATTATGCCAGTGTTCTTTCCAAGGAATATTGGATGTCTACAAGTTATGAACTTTCCACTTGAAAGCATCGCCCACATATAAAGCAGGTGTATTTTGGTTTTGTGATGTAATGGATTCTAAAGAAAGGTAGACTGAGTTATTTGCCAGTTTTTCCTTACATAGCTATCAGGCTGTGGTAACTTCTGAAAAACATCTGTTATTGAGTATTAACTTGCTTCCTCAGGAACCTGACAGTTTTGCTTTAACCTTGTTAGAGAAGCCTTGTTTTTAATTCAGTTGGGTTAGACTTGAGGATTAGTGCTTACTACCCAAGCTAATTCCCCAGCCTGTATGTGTTACAATATTTACACAGCAATTCACTGAACTTTTGAATTAGACAGTATTAACTCTTCATTATTGGCATGTGAACTTCCAGATTCACAGCTTAAGACTTGATCCACAATCAAATATTGCTCAGGGATATAATGTGAGAACTGCTGTACGGCAGAGTTTGTCTTGGCTATCCCACAGTATCACCAGGTGATGGCGGGAAAGCTGTGTCAGTAACCAATCACTATTGCTACTTTCCTACATTTAAGCTCTTGCTAGTGCAATGATGCCAGAAGTTCTTTTATGCAAATCATGTTATTTTATTCATCTTGTTCTCAATCATCTTTGACATACAGAAAACGGTAGGAAATTATCCTTGGGGAAAAAAATTAGAAGGCAACTATTTCCTAGGGACTGGTAATCAGGAGTGGGTCTGTTCCTCAATCTACTCTCAAAGGAGCAGAACCATCACTGATTCATTGCGTAACCCTAGACAGATTGTTATCATCTCTATGCCCCATTTGTAGCAGGAAATAGTACTTACCCACCACTGGAAAGCACTTTCTCAGATGAAGGATGGCCTATAACCGCAAAGTATTATTACTGGTTCAATAGCTAATTTTCTAAACAAAATATCGGTATTGTTTATTGTTTCCCCTGACAATTATTTAATATTTTCTTCCAAAGCAGACCAACCCACTATTATACTTTACAGGTTATTGCCCTGCCAAATTTAAGATACTAAATTATTGTGTAAAGCCTCGATATTAAGGGTTTAAAAACATACAAAACAAACCCCATGTTCTTCCAGCATGTTTAGGAGTTGTCCTCTTTGCCCTTCCTTTTCTGGATGATTAAGTTTTCACATGTCTTGTACAAACATTGTCGCACAAATCCTTCAAAAAGATCCCCTACCAGGAAGTTTGACATTATAAGAACCATAGAATATCAGGGTTGGAAGGGACCTCAGAAGGTCATCTAGTCCAGTCCCCTACTCAAAGCAGGACCAATCCCCAACTAAATCATCCAACAGCTTTTTGCCCCAGATCCCTTAATGGCCCTCTCAAGGATTGAACTCACAAACCTAGGTTTAGGAGGCCAATATTCAAACCACTGAGCTATTTGTCCCTCCTTTAAAGCCTTTTATCTTCCTTAGCTCTAAGGGTCAAATTTACAATGTGGTAAAGAGGGAAAAGAAAGGAAGAAGCTTTCATTTCAGTTTCATGTGAGTGAAGTGTACGTAACCACAAAAAATGGGATGGGGGCAGAGGCAACACTTTGTATGATATAACAATTAATACAATGTCTGTAATGAAGGAGAGTTGAAAGATCAAAATGTAGGTTCTTATTGTCTGCTAACACAGCTAGGAAGTTCAGGCTGAGCAAGTCCCTTAGAGAAAACTGGTAAGTGTTGCAAAGAGTATTTGATGCAGACTACAGTTATGGCATTGTGGGCTCTTCAATAATCACTTTCAATTGCTTTTATTTTTTAAATACTGCTACCATTCTCAATCTGTTCTGCAGACCATCACGGTGGTAGGAAGTGTCAAAATTCCACTGGGGTACTAGCACTTCAGAAAGGGGTGTGCCAAGTAGATGGCGGAAGGGGTTAATAAATCATCCTGAAAGATACATGAAGATGCTTCCCTATGGCAAGAAACACAACTGCTCAGGTTCTTTTGCCGTTAATTCACTTTAAAGAAACAAGACGACAGCACTCTTGATTTAACAAAGTAGATACATGGATTCATTGGAATCACTGCATCATCCTATTCTACCAGATGGAGTCCCTCTAACATATTTTGGGGAAAGCACATTGTTTTGGAAGGGATTTTTGTTAATTTCCAGTCCCATTACTGAAGCACTGCAGTTTCTCTTTCTTCTAGACCATCCCCATTTTGTTTTGTCTAACTGTCGCTTTGTTCCATTATATCCAGTATCGTCCTTTCCCTATATTCTGCAGAATGGTCCCCATCAAAGGAAAACTATCCCTCAACACATGGCATCTCTTTTCTGCTGGTGCTGAAAGTAGCCATTTGAAATTCAGTTCAGTTATGCAATGAACACAATGGTTCCTTCTGGCCTTGCATTCTATGATATTATTGATTCTAGTCACTTCCAAACCTCTACTGCTGGCTTGCTGTAAAAGAACTGCTTACGTACATCCCTCATGCTGAGGGATGATTCTGAGGAATTTTTCTGCTTGGGTAAAGGGCATGATGCAAAGTAGTATGGGAAGATGCAGGAATCACTCGCATGTCTCCCCCCCCACACTTAATACATCACTAAATTGATCACTATAATTAATTGTGTCTGTTACAGAATTGTTGGAGTCAGTCGTGGATGCAGGGGTATTAACCTTTATTTCCTTGCACCATCACCTGATCTGGCTCAGGGTCACAAAAGTTAATTTATTTCACTGTTCCACTGTAAAATACAAGGCTGAAGACCCCTTTAACTTACAAAAATAAATCAGGCTATTTTTCATATTGTCTGTACAAATATATATTTTAACATGGTATTAGGAAATAAAGACTTTCAATAAATCACAATATTTCTACAAATATTAATACGAACCAATGTAGATAACACAAAACTTTATAGTTTTAAGCTCATTTCTGCTGTTGCTCTGTAGGAAATGGTCAATGTCTGCACACCTGGTTTCTTCAAGTAGGCTCCTAAATGCATATTTAGGCTTCTAAATGAAAGTAGCCTGATTTTAAGAGCAGCTGAGTAAGCACCTGCAGCTGTCACTGACTTTCATATCACTAGCAGGTACTCACTAACACTGAAAACTAACAGGCCACTCATTTTAGGTGCCTAAACATAGATTTTGGAGCCTAATGTTAAGCTCAAATATTTGAAAGTGTGGGCCATAATATATCTATATGTGATACTGTGATCAGCATGCGCAAATGTGTCATCATTTGACCAGTACTGACTGAATAACCTGCTTCATAATTTTACGTCACTCATGAGAAAGGCACTCAGCTCATGTAAGCAAATAGTGCACTCCTATAGAACAGTGACACATACATGTATCTCAGAGACCGAAAAACTGAACCAGACGTGTTGTTATCCTCTGAAAGCTACTGATGACCCCTGTCTCTCCTCTGTTTCATCCACCAGACATTTATCACTGCCATATGAATGTTTTTAATGGACAATTATCAGGTAAGGCCTATAGAAAATCCTTGTCCTTCATTCTGTGCACAAAATTGCCATTCACTGAAGAGACTAGTGAGAATGGGATTTTAAAAATGAGATCTAATAAAACAGGTGTTCTCCTTGCATCATTGCGCTCTTAGATTTAACTAGCAGACAATGTGAAGTACCTGATGTCTCTCACTGACAAGTCCCTCCTTGGTGTCAATAATAATAGAGTGCTCCATTTGTGTTGTCATACATGCACAGAATCCCAGAGGATTGATTAAGGTGGGGCACTGATGCTCAATCTGTCTAAAATGTTCGGCCTGATATTTTATTCCCTTTAACATGCGAAGCAAGTTCTAAGCAACCCAGATGTCTCTACACAACAGGCAGATGAAAAACTTATGTGCAGAATGCCAGTCTTGCCAGCCCTGCAGTAACATAATGTCAGCAGGCAGCTGTTTTTGTAATAATTCCCTGAACTAAATATTTATTTTGAACTGGGATTTGTGCAGATGTTTGTGTCAATATCTACATAGAAAGACAAAAATCTCTTCAAAATAAATAATTAAAACAGCTTCTGGGACAAGGAATGGAAAATACTGGGGGGGGGGGCTTTAACAATACAGCCTCTGCTTTTTCTCCCAGAAGTCAGTAGCAAAGTATTGTCTACACAGCTATTTTTAGAGTGCTGTCAGCCCCATTAGCCCAAGTCTCCGCACCTGGGCTAGGAAGCTCGCTACTGAGGGCCGCATAGACGTATCCTCAAAGACTTAAATATAGCTATAAATCAGTTTGGCATATTCTCAGCCACACCACACAGTTAGGGCATGGTTAGACTGGCGCTTTGCAGCACTAAAACCTTCAATTAGCGCTATAATTATCTGACCATACACACTTCAAAGGCACATTTTGCGCATTTACTCAGGGTTTAAAGCGCTAGTGTTAAACCACCTCCGCGAGAGTCAGAAGGCTTTTAGCATATTGCCTGTAGCGTGAGGACAGTGTGTACATACCTAACGCGATAAGGGATCTCTGACACACCTCCGAGCCATGTAAGGCAATTAACAAGCCATTCAAGGGAAATGACATGTTAAGTGTTGCTTTGTAAATGGAAGGAAAATGCGGAAGTCCCTCTTCAGTTTTTCTATAACAATTCACAGCAAATACACACTGAAAATGCTTGTGGACAGAGCTGTGTGTCTTAAATAGACAGCCTGTCAGTTTTCGCTAACCAAAACACACTGACAGCCTGATCTCGTCTCCCTGCGAACATGTTCCCACTTCCCCCTCAACCCCCCCTTTGCAAAGCACGTTGCACCCAGTTGAATGCTGGGATACCTGCCCTATCCCGGTACTGTCACTGCCGCTAGAAACGCTACAAATGTGTCCGGGCTGTAGCGCAAAACCTATTGCGCTAAATTGGGAAGCGCTATAAAAAACCCCGCTACAATCTGTAGTCTAATCATACCCTTAGCTTTTTACTCTATCTGTTACCAAGAAAAAGCAAATGAAAAAAAAAATTCTGTTCACTGCTTCTGTTCACTGTTGAAGCAGATGGGAGGGTCAGAACCACTGACAGCTCTGAAGGAGGAAAAATAGGCAGCAAGAAGATAAATCACACCAGTTGATCATAGGCTTCAGGTATTCAGCCTGGTTCTAAACTTCCATGACCTGCCAAAGCCCAAATGTGAAACACAATGTGTGACAAAACCCCCAAAATGAGGGGCACAGAAAAGTGTACCCATGTAGGAACCATGACATGCTGTAGATACATTCCTTTGCTGTAACATCTTTCGTGTAAAAACAACAAGGTGTCCTTGTGGCACCTTAGAGATTAACACATTTGTTTTTGCAGAAGCTTCCCGCAGCCCCCACTGGACCGAAGCGGCGAACCGCGACGATTGGGAGCCGCGATCAGCCACCCTGTGGATGCAGCAGGTAAACAAACCAGCCGGGCCCGCCAAGAGTGCTTATCCTGTGGGACCGCGTGCCAAGGTTACCAATCCGGAAAAAGGCTAATGTAGTGCCCATCTTTAAAAAAGGGAAGAAGGAGGATCCAGGGAACTACAGGCCAGTCAGCCTCACCTCAGTGCCTGGAAAAATCATGGAGCAGGTCCTCAAGGAATCAATCCTGAAGCACTTAGAGGAGGGGAAAGTGATCAGGAACAGTCAGCATGGATTCACCAAGGGAAAATCATGCCTGACTAATCTAATTGCCTTCTACGATGAGATAACTGGCTCTGTGGATGAGGGGAAAGCAGTGGATGTGCTATTCCTTGACTTTAGCAAACTTTTGATACGGTCTCCCACAATATTCTTGCCAGCAAGTTAAAGAAGTATGGGCTGGATGAATGGACCATAAGGTGGATAGAAAGTTGGCTGGATCGTCGGGCTCAACAGGTAGTGATCAATGGCTCCATGTCTAGTTGGCAGCCGGTATCAAGCAGAGTGCCCCAAAGGTCGGCCCTGGAGCCGGTTTTATTCAATATCTTTATAATGATCTGGAGTGTGAACTGTACCCTCAGCAAGTTTGCAGATGACAGTAAACTGGGAGGAGTGGTAGATACACTGGAGGGTAGGGATAGGATACAGAGGGACCTAGACAAATTAGAGGACTGAGCCAAAAGAAATTTGATGAGGTTCAACAAGGAGAAGTGAAGAGTCCTGCACTTAGGACGGAAGAATCCCATGCACTGCTACAGACTAAGGACCGAATGGCTAGGTAGCAGTTCTGCAGAAAAGGACCTAGGGGTTACAGTGGATGAGCAGCTGGATATGAGTCAACAGTGTTGTTGCCAAGAAGACTAATGGCATTTTGGGCTGTAAAAGTAGGGGCATTGCCAGCAGATCAAGGGATGTGATTGTTCCCCTCTATTTGACATTTGTGAGGCCTCATCTGGAATACTGTGTCCAGTTTTGGGCCCCACACTACAAGAAGGATGTGGAAAAACTGGAAAAAGTCCAGAGAAGGGCAACAAAAATGATTAGGGGCCTGGAGGGCATGACTTATGAGGAGAGGCTGAGAGAACTGGGATTGTTTAGTCTGCAGAAGAGAAGACTGAGGTGAGATTTTATAGCTGCTTTCAACTACCTGAAAGGGGGTTCTAAAGAGGATGGATCTAGACTGTTCTCAGTGGTACCAGATGACAGAACAAGGAGTAATGGTCTCAAGTTGCAGTGGGAAGGTTTAGATTGGATATTAGGAAAAACTTTTTCAGTAGGAGGGTGGTGAAGCATTGGAATGGGTTACGTAGGGAGGTGGTAGAATCACCTTGCTTAGAGGTTTTTAAGGTCAGGCTTGACAAAGCCCTGGCTGGGATGATTTAGTTGGGGATTGGTCCTGCTTTAAGCTGGGTGTTGGACTAGATGACCTCCTGAGGTCCCTTCCAAACCTAATTTTCTATGATTCTATTATCCCTGATCTAGCTGAATGGAGACACTTTTGCCTTAATATAAATTTAAAAAAATAATACAAAAGTTGGAACCTCTCACTTCCAGCACCAAAGCCACTGGTCCCCAAAGCAATATATATATATATATATATATATATAAAAATTACATATAGTACAATTTTGAACCAATAAAAACAAAACCACAACCATTGTGTACATGCCATTCTGTGACAATTAAGCCTTGTTGGACACACTTTTCTGCCTCGACTTCGAGAAATTGCAAAAGGTATCCAGTGCTGAACCAAAGATTCCTATGCTGATCTAATAGCCTATGTAAGGTCTGTTCAAAACAGTGACTCAGCACTAGCAGAAAGCAAAACTGCAGGTAAGGAAATATTTTTTGCCTTTCTCCTGTGTTATAGCCACTGTTGTGCACAGAAGTACAGTGAAACCTCCATTTAACGGACTAATTTGGGCGAGGGGGTGTCCGTTAAATGAAAAAGTCAGTTATTTAATAATAAAAAAACCCGATCTGTCGGAGCAGCAGCCCGACCGCCACAGGGTCGGGGCGGCAGCCCCGCAGCCCGCCGCTGCCGGGACCCGGGTGGCAGCCAGGAGCCGTCAGCCAGCCCGCACGCCAGCCCGCACGCCAGCCCGCCCACTGCCGTGACCCGGGCGGCGGCCGGAAGCCGGCAGCCAGCCCGCCCGCTGCCTGGACCCGGGCGGCGGCCGGGAGCCGGCAGCCAGCCCGCCCGCTGCCTGGACCCGGGCGGCGGCCGGGAGCCGGCAGCCAGCCCGCCCGCTGCCTGGACCCGGGCGGCGGCCGGGAGCCGGCAGCCAACCCGCCCGCTGCCTGGACCCGGGCGGCGGCCGGGAGCCGGCAGCCAGCCCGCCCGCTGCCTGGACCTGGGCGGCGGCCGGGAGCCGGCAGCCAGCCCGCCCGCTGCCTGGACCAGGGCGGCGGCCGGGAGCCGGCAGCCAGCCCGCCCGCTGCCTGGACCCGGGCGGCGGCCGGGAGCCGGCAGCCAGCCCGCCCGCTGCCTGGACCTGGGCGGCGGCCGGGAGCCGGCAGCCAGCCCGCCCGCTGCCTGGACCAGGGCGGCGGCCGGGAGCCGGCAGCCAGCCCGCCCGCTGCCTGGACCCGGGCGGCGGCCGGGAGCCGGCAGCCAGCCCGCCCGCTGCCTGGACCCGGGCGGCGGCCGGGAGCCGGCAGCCAGCCCGCCCGCTGCCTGGACCCGGGCGGCGGCCGGGAGCCGGCAGCCAGCCCGCGAGAAATGGATTTGGGATGCATCAGACTTGCTCAGAAATTTTGTCCGTTGCATCCGAAGTCCGTTAAATCGAGGTCCGTTAAATCGAGGTTTTACTGTAATAATTTGTGGGAGGCCGCAAACAGTGACCATCATCCATCAATTACACAGGAAGGGTAATAAAAACAGTGAACAACCTCAAAAATAGTAATTACAAACAAAGGAAATAGATGGAAGACTGATCCAAACAAAAACAGCCATTCAGTAAATCTCTTAGAAGGTAAGATTAGCTAGAATTTCTTTTTAAAAATACAGCAAGGAATGCATCTTAGAATTCAAAGACTACTTCCCAGAATGAATTGGTCTGCCATGCTAACATTCATTCTATGCTAACAGAACATTCATTCTATGCTTACTGCACTTTTTACAATCTCCGGTAAAGTTTAGTTTCTGAAAGATTTACTCATTGTCCAATACAAAGAATAAAGTGTATCTTCCCCAAATGTACAGCACATAATCTCTGAGTAAAGACTAAATTTTCTGAGGATTTTCCGGTAAATCCATTAGTTTGAGTTAAAATGTATTGAAAAGGCCCCTTAAAAATAATACATTGTTTTTTGGAATATCATATTTTTCATGCCCCTCTAAGTCAGCAAATGGCTTGTAACTTAACTCTTCACATTTTCCATATAGTTAAAACACATTGAAAAAACTTGGAATAGGCACATTTGAAGAAATTGGGGGTAATTAATTAAAATCACTGGCAGCATCAGAGCAACTTCAAGGTAAAACATCCATCAATCACCACCACCACACTTTTCCTATTAATATATATGTTGCTGTTTTATTAGACTAAATACATCAATGAAGGAAGGGGAATAGTACACTTATGGCAATAGTTCCCACTGGTAGAACATGTGATCTCCTATATTCAAACAAACAGAGAAGGGAGGATGTCTCTTTTTTCCCCCCAATAATACGCATCTTTCTGAAGTGCCTTGAGAGAAGCCTGGCTGATCGGCTGCCCGAAGAATCGTATCCAAACATTGCACTGAGAGCAAAAAGCAGGGTGGAGGGAACCTCAGTTCAAAGATTTCAATTAGGGTCTCATTTACATCTGAGAACTGGCCCTTTTAGCCTTTACCTACAGTGGACTCTGGCTGCGAGTTGTGATAAGTCAGTAATCATCACAGCATTATAAGAACCTCAAATCCTATTGTTTTTAACCCAGCTATGCTACCGGAAGGAAGGCGAAAAAATGAATGTGGTACATGGCAATTTTGCACAACAGGAAAATTTCCCTTTTGACCCCCCAAAACAGGCAATTTCTCAGAGCTGCAGGAACCTAAGTGGAAAAGCTTCTAAAGGGGAAGGAAAGAGGGCAGACAGGGCAACTAACTAGAGCAAAAGAGGTTTTGCAAAGCCCAAGCTTACTTCAAAAAGACAAGCAGGGGCACAAAGCGGCCTATCAGCTGGTCCCATCCCGCATAAAATCATAGAATATCAGAGTTGGAAGGGACCTCTGGAGGTCATCTAGTCCAACTCCCTGCTCAAAGCAGGACCAATCCCCAACTAAGTCATCCCAGCCAGGGCTTTGTCAAGCCTGAACTTAAAAGCCTCTAAGGAAGAAGATTCCATCACCTCTCTTGGTAACCCATTCCAGTGCTTCACCACCCTCCTAGTGAAAAAGTTTTTTTTCTAATATCCAACCTAAACCTCTTCCTCTACAACTTGAGACCACTACTCCTTGTTCTGTCATCTGGTACCACTGAGAACAGTCTAGATCAGGGGTTCCCAAACTTGCTCCATGGCTTGGACAGGATAAGCCCCTGGCTGGCTGTAAGATATTTTGTTTACCCAAGTGGCCGTAGGTTTGGCCGCTCGCAGCTCCCACTAGATGTAGTTCGCCATTCCTGGCCAATGGGAACTGAAGGAAGAGGTTGCCTGGCTCTTTGGGGAAAACCACATATGTTCAGATTTATGACCAAAGATAACATGCTCAAGGATATTAGGTTGCAGACAGACACTCAGAACATGCTAATTCAGTTTTCAGAAATCACACCCAATCCAAGCACTTCTGTGTGCTCCTTTGAAAACCAGGTTGCTGTGAGTTCTCTCTCTCAGAAATAATAGCAGTCAGCTCATCTCTTACTACTTTCTCATTATGCTTTCAGCTGAGTACTGGAGAGGGCTCCCTTTGAAGCAATGGATTCCATTCATTTGTCAGTGAAAGGCATTCCTTTCCTGCATGAACTCCACTATCCCCAGCTACCACTGGCTTCAGGAGTGACAAACTGAGACAAGAAATCTTCCTTGCGTCTTCTACCTTATACTCCAATTCCCCTTGGAAGGCCCCCAAATCCTGGTTTATGTTAATTAGATGCACATACTGACACAATTAGTGGCCCTGTCTTTGCAGGAGGAAAAAAAAGAATTCTCTGTCTGTTGAGTTCCTGGCAAGACAGAGGGAAAATAAAAAGATTTTAGAGGAATGTGTATGCCCTTGACTGGGCACAGTGACTGATCTACTTAATCTCTTCAAGAGTAAAGTGACTGCTATGAATGTATCCCAAAATCCTTCCAGTGGTGGTGTGGTGACTGCATTTCTGGTAGTCTGTCAGTGTTGGTAAGAGGACTGAAAATTTCTTCCAACATTTTTCCTGTACCCAGCTTGCAAAGTCTTCTCCATAAACTCAGTGATAAAAGTTTATTGCTTTTATTACTGGGATTTTTATCAGGAACAGAAAGTCTGACCCCTCTTTGTTTCTTTTCAAACAAATTTTTCTGCTTGTGAAATAGCCATTGCCCATTGATTGCACCCCTCATTTTTATAGTCTATCAGGCTATTAATTGAAAAGATACATCAAACCCCATCCATTCAGTGAGTGTTTTCTACTGTAGACATGGCTCTGTTGAGAAGATCTGCAAGGGAAATGCCTGAAATTCCCTATCTCTTGTTGCTTAGACTCACTTCATGACAGAACACACATCTGGACAGTACAACCTAAGCTATAGAACCTTTTTGCAGCAACCAAACCCTTAAAATTGAAAATATTATAGAAATAGAAATTACTCTGGGGAGGGAGACAGGAGGAATTCATTTTAACTTCATGGCATCCTGAGTTTAATAATCAACCCAACACAAATTATAGACGTTTCCTGCCTCCAATCAAAACACCATTAAAACCAATAATATAATTTAAAAGGCATTTGTGATGAGTCAGTGTGAATAGCACTGATGTAATCCAGGCCCACAAGCAGTACATTTATACAATTAAAAAGGCATTTCCATTGCATTGCCTTTTCTAATGCCTTGTCTACACTGAGGATTTTCTGTATTGCTCCCACTGCTAGTGCTAGCAATGGTGGCAATGCTAGTGTATACCAGCTGATGGTGTTTTTCAGACATCTTGCAATGCTCCAACCATTTTTAGCACCAGTGCCAGAACAGTGGGATAATATCAGAAAATCCTCAGTGTACTTACAGCTCCTTTGTCTGTCTATAAGACTGTAAGCTCTTCTGGGCAGGCAATGGGGAGGGGAGCTGTTTGTTTTTTACTCTATACACAGCAGAGAGCATATTATGGGTACAGAAAAAATCATGTTACATTTTAGTAATCAGTTTATAGTGTTGGTATTTAAACAGCTCCTCAAGGGATGGTGCAACATTTTAAATAACTTTGGAGGGTTTATTGTTTTATTTTTTATACTTGAACTATGCATGATTACAATGCAAAATAAAAATACTGATTTTCCTTCCAGGACTTACCTTTTTTCTCTCAGAGTTTAAATTTACCCAAACTACTACTTTGTACCTTAGCATTCCAACTGCACTGTCCACCTGCATTAATCTTCTGTTGTCATTGAACTGTAAGCAATTCCTTCCTACATTCAGTGTTTGGCCATTTAAAACTATACACACTATTTTTCTGCTCTGTGACTCATTAATATATTGCATATGATCAAGCTTGTAAGGATTAGATTATTGGTAAATGTGGTTTTCATTGTCCACACACAAACTGATGAGAAAAATTTTTCATTGATAATGACTGAAGTTTACAGACAGGCAAAGTAAGAAAAATGCTACTTGATAACATATAATAGTTTGATTTAGGGATACTTACTTTGCATATTTTGACAGTTGATCTTGACAATTTGTTGCAATGGTTATAATCTTAGCGTTTTGAGTCTCATGGGCTTCTGTAATTAAATAATTGTCTGATCGTCCTGTTGTCTGACCTCTCCCCCCTCCCCATGTCCCATAACTGTAAAAAATTACACTGATAATTTTTAACACATAAAATAAACAAACATCAAAACTGTCCACTGAAATTATAAAAAATCATTAAATTCTGCCAAGCCTACCTATGATACTTCTACTGTAGGCAAACTATTGCAACCTTTACTCTTGAATGTATTTCATACTCACATAGGTAATTCTACTGATTTCAGTGGGACTATTCATATGAGTTGGGGGTTTCAGAATCCATCCCTATACTTGATAAAGGTTTTTAAAAATATTTTCTGTGTATTTATTCCATGCAACAATACGACTTTAGCATAATTTTTGAGCAAAGTTATTGTTGCCATTAGTGGAGCTACATAATATTATAATATATACTTATCTTTTGGGCTTTGTATCAATTTAGGAATCTGGGATGAGATTATAGCCCCAATGACGTCAATGATAAAATGACCATTGATTTCAATGGAATAAGGATTTCAGCCCTGATCCTCAAAGCCTTAATCGTACAAAGCTCTTATCAGCTTCAACAGAACTTCCTTGTGAGGAAAGTTTTCAGGACTGGACCTCTGATAATATTTATTGATTTCATAAACAAAATATAGTGTGCGTTTATTTGATCACAGTGCTAATTGATGTGATGACAGAAATTTTAACAATTTTAATAATTTTCAATCACGTTAAGCTCCATGAAATAAAGAATTCAACAGTGGAATGCTTTGGTATGACAGAGAAAATGTCTTTTATTAACACCACTTCAACCATCAGAGGCCATTCACTGATCTTTATAGAACAGAGATTCTGTGAAATAAGAAATGTGGGATACAACTATTATTACTGTCATTGAAATGTGACACACACAGGAAAGGAACAAAAGCTACCTATCCATTAGTTAGAGAACCACAGTTTCAGCTAATAAAAGGCTCAACATTTCATCCGTTGTCTGTTCTACAGAAGCCTTTTAAACTATTAGTAGTCTTTAGCTGCATCTTTTATCTTTTCAAAATGAAAACTGATACAGTCAATTAGAAATGGAAAGAACTGCTCCAAAGCTAAACAACTGGCTAAGAGTAGTTACATAAATGGTCTTTCTGAAATGTGTCCAATACTTAAATTATTCTGATAAATTAATTTTCGTGCAGTTGATAAGTATTTTCATTGCTTCTCCTGTACTGATTATAATTCTTGTGCACTGCACTAACATTTTTCAGACAGTCACTTCAAATTCAGTAAGAGTAAAATGAGGACTTGTCCAACCTGACATGTCTTTGAATATCCAAGATGACCCTACTGGATATGTGAGAAATCATTCTCATGATATTTATGATCTGGCAGTAATCTAAAATATCACAAGAATCTTCCAAGATTTCCTATCTGATTTCTAGGCCACAGAAACGTGTATAAATTCAGTTCAACAAATGCTGTGCCTTTTGAAATGAGCCATTCTGTATGCTATTTATTTCCTTATGTCTAGATTGGTCACTACTTGGAATTTTCTAAGATAAAATGGAAGTTTAGCTGGATAGAGGAATTTTAGTTTTGTTTTCCTATATATATAGGAAAACAAAACTAAAATTCCTCTATCCAGCTAAACTATATATATATTGAATTGACAACTTTCTTCAGCTTTGCATGACACTGAAAGCTGCAGGAACTGATTTATTTAATCTACCAAGGACAGTTATGTTTCACAGGAATTACCTTAAAGATTAACAAAGGTTTCCTTGGGCTAATACCCACTTCGTTGGATGCATGCAGTAGAAGTATCCAGAGGCAGGTATAAATAAGTGGGCAAGAACCAGGTTAGAGATAGCAAGGTTAGTTCAATCAGGCCACCTTGTTATCTCTAATCAGGGGGGATGAGGTCCTCTTCTAGCAGCTGATCTGGAGGTGTGAACACCAAGAGAGGAGAAACTTGTTAGTCTTTAAGGTGCCACAGGACCCTTTGTCGCTATGTTTGACAGAAAACTATTCCTCGGATTCTGAAACAGCATGTCTTTCCTGTCCCTATAAATTATCTCCTCAAATTGCCATTAATTCCAGGAAGAGACACTCTCTTTATGTCCCAAGTCCTTTCAAATACCATCTCAAATCTCCTTGCTTCTCATTAACCTATGACTTCTAGAACTCTTTCCAACAGAACAATCAAATCTTTGAGTCTTCCTAGTTTCTTTTAAAATAGCTAGAATTATTCCATTCTTTATCTTGTTGTACCATATCTATTGTTGAATCCTGGGCTGGAGGTGAGACAGCAGTTTCTAAGCTAATAGACAGCTTTATAAAAAATTGTTCCTATTCACTGTCTTCTCTACAGGCTGCTCTTTTGACCTTTGTGTTGCCTAAGAGTAGCACAACACTAGAGATGTCGCTTGTATGATGTATTGCAACTGACAAAGTCTTCTTATATTTATGCATACAGGCTGCAATCAGCGGTGGAGCATCCTGCAACACTTGAGCATGACAGATGCTATATAAGATCATGCTTTATTATATGACAAAAGCACTTTTGGGTGGCTTTTTTAATCACCTGCGCTGACAAGTAGCTCTTTTGCCAATTCCCCAAAGGTACCTAAAGTGGAATAATCTAGGTATTTTTGAAAGATGCCTCCCAAGGAACTATGTCAAATGAATCTTTAGGCTGCAGTTGCAATGGTCGAACAAGCAGCAGTTAAGAAGTCTAGCTCTTGTTTTATACATTCTGTATGGGAACATGAAAGTGGCAATTAAAGAACAGACTGAACTGATCTTTTTGGGGAGATGTAGCTCTGGCAAATGAGCTCTCTTACTAAATTAACATTTTTTTCTTACTCAAACATCCATAACAAAAGTAACAACTAAACAACAACTATTTCCACATGGATGAACCCAACTACGAGGGCAAGAAGTAAACATTAAAAGGAAAACTCATAGCCTGAAAACTAGTTTCCAAAATGCATGATTCTGCCACTCTCCATTCAATATACCAGACTGTAGCACTAAAAACAAAACAAAACTCTATCAATGGTATCAAGCACTCAGAGGAGGTAATGCTGAAACTCCCAAGTAAAACAGCCTTGTCCCTTAGTGTTGTGGATGATGGAACAGTTTAGTTTGTGAGACAAAATCTCATCAAGTTTAGTCAGTTACAATTTCATTCAGCTAGGATAGGAGTTGAAGCAAATTGGAGACTAAAGATTTTTTCTCTTTACTGTACTTTCAAATATTGAGGCAGGATGACAAAAGAGGAAATGGACTAAGCATTAAAAGGGTCTACACCATCTGGTTAGACAGCCACTGTTCATGTTTGAAGGAAAGAGTAGGTGAAACACAAAGGGAAATGGAGGTCCAAATGCTTGCAAGAGGAGCAAGATAGGATAGGGCCAAGAAAATGTGCCCATTTTCAAAGGAATAAAATTGAGTGGTCCATGGAGATATTAAATATTTTGTACCACAAAATGGACTTTGTAATTGCTCTACATTTCCTTATTTGGCCGTATTTGTCTATATTATGTTGAGTATATCTTGGCATATACGCATTCTCTTGGCAATAGATTATTGCTGGTTTGGAAATACTACCAATATTCCTGCACAGATAGTGGTCGAAGACATACCCCAGGAGAAGGGAGAAATGTGATTTCATTAAGATTAAATCATGTCCTTGGTTTGGGTTCCAGTAAGAGCCAAGGGTATTATTATTAGTATTATTATAATATTTTATTATTATATTTAATAAGACCATAACAATAATAATAACATAACATAATAAATAAATAATAAGGTGTACTGCTGTAGTGTGTAGGAGACTCAGTCATGGACCGGGACACCACTGTGCTAGATCAGTGACACTCAGACTGAGGCTGGGGAGCCACAAGTAGCCCTTAATGTGTCTCCTGAGGTTCTTTGCAGCACACAATATTAAAACACCATGTGATTTAATTATTAACCAATCAGGATGTTTTTACTATGTTATTAGTAGACTTGTAGAATACTTGATCAGTCATTTTGCTTTGTGTGCACACACCCACACACACAGAAAGTAAATGAAACACTGAATTCACACTGCTGTGACTCGTTTGGGTAATGTTGATAGCTAATTTGACTCCTGCACCACTGAGGTCTGAGTATAACTGTGTCACATGCTGTACAAACACTGAACCAAAAGATCATCCCTATCAAAAAGAGCATACAATCTAAGACATAAAACAGATGGATACAAACAGACTGATGGGGGAGGCATACAAGAAAACAATGAGACAATATTGGTCAGTATGATCAGCTGTGGTCTCAGCACACCAGCATCATCCAATAATGGTCTACCAGCCCATGGAACGGTGCAAGCTTCTTAGAGGGTTTAGAGTGATCAGATGTCCTGATTTTATAGGGAGAGTTCCAATTTTTGGGTCTTTTTCTTATATAGGCTCCTATTACCCTCCACCCCCTGTCCCGATTTTTCACACTTGCTGTCTGGTCACCCTAGGGGAGTTACATCCTTGAACAGGTCCATGAATAACCTTATTTATGCAATTGGGGAGGCTCCCAGGAAATGATATTACTCCTCTCAGCTGAACTCTACCTTCCAGGGCCGGCGACAGGGGGGTACTACGGGTAAAGCTGTACCGGGCCCCAGACTTTAGGGGGGCCCCGGTACACAGCAGTACCTGTAGTCATCCCCCCTTGTCGCCGGGCCTAGAGAGCGGGGAAGGGGCGGGGAGGCGGTGCGACTCTCCTCCGGAGCGGACGAGCGCGCATCCCCGACAGGAGCAGTGAGCCCGGTCGGCGGCAGCGGCGCAGTCCGGGGGAGAAAGTGCGAGGGGGGGGGAAGCAGCGCTCCCGGGCTCGCGCTGCCGCCATCTGCTGTCAGCTGGGGGGGGGGGGGGGGGACCGGCTGTGCTGGGAGGCCCCCAGCCGCTGTCAGCTGGGGGGGGGAAGTGCCAGCTGGGCTGGGGGGGCCCAAATGATCAGAGTAGGGGGCCCCCAAATTTCTGTCACCGGCCCTGCTACCTTCCCACCATTCTCTCTTGCCTGTCTATTTTTGCCTGCTGGGGGAGTGTGACTGCTCCCTACTGTACCTGTCAGCTGTGACTACACCTGCCTTCTCTGGGGCCTGACAGGGATCAATTTCAAAATTGCTTGCCTCCTTATTTCTCCCTGCGAAAACTGATGGGCTCATGATACACTTGCACAGTTCCCCTGTTGGGCACCTGCAGATTGAAACACTTCTGACAAAGTAGCCCCATATATTGTCAATACTGAGTGACAGTTTCTCAGCTACTGGATTATTAGGGACCAGAACCTAGCTGAAAATCCTTTCCTACTTACTGTACTGTATATGGGGGACAGACACTGTCACTTCAGCTAATTTTTATTTCAATAAATCTTTCAATTATTCTCTTATTCCTCCAGACAGATTCCCTGCCCGCTTACAAGTTTAATAATTCAGTAGGTATACATTTGACTCTCAGATACCAGAGAGATTGGAACCTTACAAATACCAAAATAGGTAGATAATGTAGTTCTTACTAAAAACCTTTGCAACCTTACAGGGAAGGAGGAAAGGAATCTACAGTGCATGACTAGCAATGAGTGCCTCTAAAATGGATCAAGTTTAACCCACTCCTTGAAATTTACTGGTCAGACTTTTTAAAATATAGTCTTACTTGAAATCATAGGAATTAAGTAATATGATCTTGAGTCAAACATTTCTTTTCAAAGATTAATGAACAGGTTTGTTTTGAATCCCTGCAGTCCTACCATTGAACATGCCATCTCCTCACCCTCACCCCAACCCTCACCCCCACCCACCTCCACACAAGAGGCAAATGAAGACACACAGTTAAATTCAGGCACTTAGGGCTGGTCTTCATTAACAGCCAGATCAGCAGGTACTGAGCGATCTATCGGGGATTGATTTATCGCGTCTCGTCTAGACGCAATAAATCGATCCCCAAAGGCGCTCCCCATCGACTCCCATACTCCAGCTCGCCGAGAAATACAAGTGGAGTCGATGGGGGAGCCCACTGCCACCATGAGGATGTCACGTAAGTCGACCTAAGATGCGCTGATTTCAGCTATGCTATTCACATAGCTGAAGTTGTGTATCTTAGGTCAACTCCCCCCCTCTCCCTTCGCCCCTCGCTAGTATAGACTGAGCCTTAGTGTTGATCCAGGGGGAAAAAAGACACAGAACAGGCTGTAGGTCCATCACAGCCCCTGGCTGTAGCAATCCCAGTAGTTGCTTCTGTAATTAAGCATTACAAAGCATCTTCTCTCCTAGTTCTAAACATTTTGGAAATAAAGACACACAATGCAAAGGATGAGCTACATCTCTTCTTATATGTTCCTCAATTTCCATTTGTTGTCTTAATTAGACTCCAAATGTTAAGCTTGCAAAACATTAATAGTAGTAAAAACTTAGAAAAATGGGTCATTTACATTGAATGTGTTCTTACACTGACCATATTATAAGCTCTTATTCTGTTCCACCTACAATACAGAGGTAGAGATCTATTCCATTCCCCACTATGAAAGCAGGATCTTTCTCTGATCTTCAAAAATGTGCCAGTGTTTCTGTGCCTGCATGTAAAACATACAGTATCTAGCTAATGTGACAATATTTACCTGGGTATTTGAGATTGGAACAAAGCCCTAGAAGAAAATGTCCCAGGTCAATGATTAATAGTATGTATCAGAAAATGAAAGCCCCTTTTCAAAATGAAAGTGAAATTTATAAGAGAAAATCAAACCTGTTACATTAGAAATTGAAAATCTCTAAAACCTAGATATGATGTGTAGAATATCCATGAATAAGTAGTACTGCTGCCATACATTTCTATGATATGACAATACTCCAAGATCTACATATTTCATAGCTCTGAATATGCTGCACACTCACTAAAGTATATTTTTATCCTATCTAATTTGTCTTCAGATGTTCACATTTATTCTAAGCAGCTAGTTCTTTTTTGAGTTCTGCAGAGTTCTCACACTCAGGGAGTACCATAGATTAAATACATATCATGTTATAAACTATTGCTTTTTTTAGTTTTGAATTTATTGCCTTTCAATTTCATTGGATGTGCTCTTCTCACAATAGGAGAAAGGGTAAACAGGACTGCTTATTTTGTATTTCCTATCCCATTTATTATTTTAAAAATCATAGAATCATACCACTGGAAAGGTCATCCAATCATAAATCATAGCACTGGAAAGGTCATCTAATCCAGTCCCCTGCACTCATGTTAAGACGAAGTACTATCCAGACCATCCCTGACAGGTGATTGTCTAGCCTGCTCTTAAAAATTTCCAATGATGGAGATTCCACAACCTCCCTAGGCAATTTATTCCGATGCTTAATTACCCTGACAAGAAGTTTTTCCTAGTGTCCAACCTAAACCACCCTTGCTGGAGTTGAAGCTCGTTGATTCTAGGCCTATCCTCAGAGGCTAATGAGAACGATTTTTCTTCGCCCTCCTTGTAACAATCTTTTATGTACAGTAAAACCTCGATTTAACGGACTTCGGATGCAACGGACAAAATTTTTAAGAAAGTCCAATGTATCCGAAATCCGTTTGTCGAGGTCCGGCTGCGGGCTCCTTGCTGCCGCCCAGGTCCAGGCAGCGGGCGGGCTGCTTGCCAGCTCCCGCCCGGGTCCCGCCTGCCGCCCGGGTCCCGCCTGCCACCCGGGTCCTGGCAGCCAGCTGGAGCCCCTAGCCCCGGGGAGCGTGGATCAAGCCGCGCTCCCCGGGCGGCGGCTGCAGTTGCGCTCCCCGGGCGGCGGCTGGAGCCGCGAGCCCCGGGGAACACGGTGCCTGGAGCCCCGAGCCCCGGGGAGCGAGCCCCGGGGAGCGCGGCGCCTGGAGCCCCGAGCCCCGGGGAGCGAGCTGGAGCCCCGAGGAGCGCGGCGGACGGAGCCCCGAGGCTCGAACCGCGATCCACGGGCGGCAGCTGGATCCCCGAGCCCTGGCCGCCAGCAGGGACTAGGGCCGGGGCGCATGGGGGACCAGGGCACGTTTTTGTTTTGTTTTGTTTAAGTACAGTTTGTTGGGGAAGTACAGTAAAACCTCGAATTAAGGACTAATTGGACAGGCTGGGTTTTTTTTATTATTAAATAATGGACTTTTGGCTTTAACGGACACCCAGTCGCCCGAATTAGTCCGTTAAATCGAGGTTTTACTGTACTTGAAAACTGTTGTTATACCTCTTCAGTCTTTTCTTCTCCAGATTAAACAAGCCAAATTTTTTCATTCTTCCCTCATAGATCAAATTTCTAGATCTTTAATCATTTTTCTTGTTCTTCTCTGGACTTTCTCCAATTTGTCCACATCTTTCCTGAGTTGTGGCACCCAGAACTGAAAACAATACTTCAGTGAAGGCCTCATCAGTGCAGGTTAGAATTGCTTCTCCTCTCTTGCTTACAACAGTCCTCCTAAAACATCCCAAAATGCTGTTTGCTTGTTTTGCAACAATGTTACACTGTTGACTCATATTTAGCTTGTGATCCACCATGACCCCCAGATCCCTTTCTGCAGTACTCTTTTCTAAGCAGGCATTTCCCATTGTGTATGTGCACAACTAACCATTCCTTCCTAAGTGGAGTTCTTTGCATTTGACATTACTGAATTTCATCATATTTACTTCAGACCATTTCTCCAGTTTGTCCAGATCACTTTGAATTTTAATCCCATCCTCCAAAGCACTTGCAACCCATCCCAGCTTGGTATCATCCACAAACTTTATAAATCTACTCTCTAGTCCATTATCTAATCATTGATGAAGATATTGAACAGAACCAGACCCAAAACTGATTCCTGTAGGACCCCACTTGATACGTCCTTCCAGCTTGACCGTGAACCTCTGATAACTACTTCCCGCGAAATGGTTTTCCAAACAGTTATGCAACCACTTTATAGTAGCTCCATCAAGGAGAAGACACCGCTATCATGTCTTCTTTCATTTGTTTCCTTTAAATCTACAGAGGGATAGCTCAGTGGTTTGAACACTGGCCTGCTAAACCCAGACTTGTCAATTCAATCCTTCGGGGGGGGGGGGCATTTAGGGATATGGGCCAAAAATCTGTTGGATGATTTAGTTAGGGATTGGTTGTGCTTTGAGCAGGAAGTTGGACTTAGATGATCTCCTGAGGTCCCTTCCAACCTTGATATTCTATAATAAGCAGTCCCCAAATTGTCAGTATCTCCTCACTGGAGGTTTTTCTATGCCCTTGGCTATTTACATAGCCTTTCTCTGGATCCCTTCTCATTTTGTTTTGTTTTTTTAGAGGAGATTACCTTAACTGGATATAGCTTCACTGATTATAATGCCATCATATCAATGTTCTCAGTATTATTTTCTAGTCTGCTCTGATTCTAAGGTAATGGAAGCCATATAGATTACACAGAGTATTCCCATTCTTATTCCTAAACATTTTTCCTTCTGGAAACTGAGCATCAAATATCTCAAAAAATTAATCACCATGAGAAATGGAGCCTCTGTGGAGGATCCTGGAACGGCACACTGGGAGAAAGCCCAGAACTCTCCCAATTCTGATCCGCTGGGGATGGATGGAAGAAGGGAAGAGCTGGGCTTCTTCCCAAGGCATTGCTTCTGAACCTCCCTGAGGATGCCCTCCACTTTGTCTTCCTAATCTACATATTACCGTAGCTAGTAGACGCCTCATAAATTTCTACAAGTTTCTACAGCGGTGCCCTAAATCCAGAGGCTGACAAAAATCAGGATTTTTGAAATACATGCACAAAGCCGTGAAGAAACAGTCTCAAAAGGTTTACTGGATTTGCCCCTACAAGAGTTCACATGGATTCGACTAAAGACAGATGTGATGGTAACATACCTAGAAGCGATAAATTAGCCCAGCAGCCCAAGAGGAAAATTTTCTAATTCTGTCCTCATTTCCGCACCATGTTCCATCATGAGATGGAGTCACTCTTTGTCTGTTCCAATAACAGCAGGAAAGGTGATTTCTTCAGATAAGCTAAATGACAATCTTGTTTGTGTAACTAGTTTGATTTCCCCAGCCAACTACTGTGCCAGTGAAGCAAAGTTCAGATTTTTATACTTTGAACAAAATTATCAAGGTGGCATGCATTCCCTGAGATAATAGTAATGACAGAGTTCTCAGCTGGCAGGACTCCTGCATTCTACTTGAGGAATTGCAGTGGTACAAAGTCTAGTATTCTCCCCCAGTGATTCTCTTTTTATGCCTTGGTCCTCGAACAGCAGTTTGGCTTCAAAGACTTCCCTGCCACTTCAAAGTCACAGATTAAAAGAGTTCAACAGTTTATACTTTGAGGGGAAGCATACATTCTGAACAGAGTTACTCTAGTATTGTGATGTAAAAATGGCAAGGCACTTCAATATTATTTCAGATGGAATTAGGCAAATGCATGGAGTATAGGTCCGTCAATGGCTATTAACTAAAATGATCAGGGATGGAACATTAAGCCTGTAACTTCCAGAAGTTGGGACTGGACAACAGGGGATGGATCACTCATTAATGGCTCTCCTCTGAAGTCTCTGGCACTGACCACTGTCAGAAGACAGGACACTGGGCTACATGGACTATTGGTCTGGCCCAGTATGGCCGTTCTTATGTTCTTAATCATACCAAATCTTCGAGTTAAAAAAAAACCAATTCTCTTCACAGTAATGGATTTTGAAAAACTCTATCTAAACACTCCCATACACATTTTTAGAGTGCTCACATGTACTTCTCACAAATAAATACCTTTGGTAAGGTACTCATCACTGTTTTACAAGGGTAGCATTTTCTCTTAACATGAACCCCCATGGGTTTAGTCTCAAAGATTTTTACTAGAGGCAGCTCAAAACCTTCTAACTTAAAAAAAAATGTCACTATCTAATTCTAGCTACTAATTTAATGATAATTATAGAGTATGGGCTTGAACCAGATTCTATTCAAGTCAACGGAAAAATTCCCATAGGCTTTAATGGTGCATGACCAACCTCTGTAACTGTAAACCCACAAAAGAAACAAACAAAACAAAAAACCCACCCACCTGCAGTTAATTAGAATTTTGTGTAATTTCTCTACCAAGTTATTTTTGTAAGTAAACAAAGCGGTCATTGTGGTGTTAGATTTATATGGACTCTTTATAAAAAAACAAAACAAAGTGTACCCATGCTGTTACACATTGTAGCCGCTCACTTGGGCTTTGTAATCACATTATTATGGCTATAATTCACAGCTAGTTACGAGCACTTTCAGTTTCCCTCTGTCCCAATCAAGACTGAAGATATGAATGAAACATCAGACCTAGGCATCCAAACTGCAGGGAGAACATGGTTCTAAGTACAACAGGAAACCACATCATCATGAAAAAGTGAATTTGTTGCTTTCCTACCAGAAGTCATGATGGTGATTTCAAACATCCCTTAATGATTACACTGTAGAGCAGGGGTGGGCAAACTATGTGGCCCGCGGGCCATTTTTATCCGGTCCGCAAGCGGAAGACAGAGGCGCGGTGGCCCCGCGCTCCTGGCCCAGGGGCCGGGCGAGCGCCCTGTGCCGTGGGGCCCCACCCTCCCAGCCTGGGGGCCGGACTGAGCGCGGCATGTTGCTGGGCACCGCGCTTCCCGCCCGGCACCCCAGCCCAGCGCCGCAGGGCCTGCGCTCCCAGCTGGGAGGCCCAGCTCCGCAAGCCGCGGGGCCCTGCGCTCCCGGTATGGCAGCCCGACGCGGCAAGCCTCAGGGCCCTGCGCTCCCGACCCCAGGGGCAGGGGGTCTTCTGAGGGGGTAGTCAGGGGACAAGGAGCGGGCGGCTGTAGATAGGGTGGTGGGTCTCGGGGGTGGTGGTCAGTGTGTGTGGGGGGTCTCGGGAGGGGGCATTTAGGGGACAGGGAGCAGGGGGCTTAGATAGGGGGTGGGGTTCTGGGGCGCATTTAGAGTGTGGAACTCCGGAAAGGGTGATCAGGGGACAAGGAGCGGGGGGGGGGGGGTTGGAGGTTCTGAGGGGGGGCAGTCAGGGAGCAGGAAGTGAGTGGGGGCTGGATAGGGGGCGGGGCCAGGCTGTTTGAGGAGGCACAGCCTTCCCTACCCAACCCTCCACACAATTTTGAACCCCGATGTGGCCCTCGGGCCAAAAACTTTGCCCACCCATGCTGTAGAGAATAGAAAAGTATTTTAGACAAAATGGTTGACTGTGAATTTAACAACTTCATTTCTACTACAGTGACAACATTGTGCTTCAGAAAGATTCCACTTTAAATTATTTACAGACTACATATACCACAGTTCAATCCCCACAGCTATTCCACAGCTATTCCATGAATTAAAATCCAGAGATACACAAAGAAATACCTCAGCAACAAAGCACAAGATAATTAAAACATAATAAGCTTTAGCTCAGCACTGCAGGTGAAGAAGTAATCTGAACAAGAACAGGATCCCAAAGCTGTGGCACCTAAAATGCATGAACAGACAGTTTGCCATTTCAGAACTGCGCATTCACTATATCTGCTGTTCAATAGGCTATGCAAAATGCTTGCTGAGATCTTGGATTAAGTTTACCTAGTACATTCCTTCTGTTCATCCACCATCAAACTCAGTAATGTGAACAGGCTGTGAAATCATTTCCTGTTTGTTCATTTTTAGGGGAGGCACAATGCTGTTTATAAAAGGGAATGAACAGCCAGCATTATAATAAAGCTGAAAGGGCATACTGGCCACTGACCCAAAAGGATGATAAACACACACCAGCGAAGAATAGATGGCTCAGAGGATTGGTAATAGCGACACACCCTTTCTCTGACAAATCATCAGCATTTAATTGACCCAACTCAACATGGTAACTGTTCAGTGACCCACAATACCTGAGAAAGGTTGGTGACCATTTTGTGGAGCTTGATTTTGCCATCTGTATACATCATGAGGACTATCTTACTACCCTAGTAGCCTCAGGGCTCCATTCTGCAAGGTGCCAAACATTTTTAGCATGCTCCAGCATGTGCTTCAATGGAACTATTCATGTGTTTAAAAGTAAAGTATATGCTTAAGTGCTTTGTTGGGTTGGGGACAACATACTCAGCACCAAGCTGGACTGAGCCCCCACTGAGATATTATTCAATCTGAATAAGCAGGGCGGAATCGAGCTCTTACTGAGGGTGACCACATGCTTCAAAACTTTATAGTTAGTCTTTAAGGTGCCACAGGACTTTGTTAACTCTGCTATTCCAGACTAACACGGCTACCACCCTGATTCTTCACATCATAATTAGTTTGCTTGTCAGGAGTCTTAGGAGAGATGCCAATGACTGAATGGGTATGCAGACCAACTTACACTCTCGGGCATGGGTAGCACACTGTGGGGCCAGTGCAATAGCTGTGCAATGCCAACGTCCATTTTGTGACCAGATAACTTCAGTTTTCAAAGCTGACTGCTCACCTTTAGATTTGAGCACTAAGTTCACATTAAAACCAAAAAGAAAAAAAATACCTCCACTCATAGTTACTGTAGTGTGGTGGCAGTTGTCAGACCCTGAGGAAGGGCAGAGCTAACATGCTGTCTGTAGTCTCAGGGCCATCAGGACAAAGCACCCAAGTAGTCTATGGGCTCTGGTCCTCAGGCGGGGCACAGCAAACAAGCAGTCTGTCATCCTAGCATTGGCTGACGACAGACAACACAAGCCCTTTCGCCTGTGGTGGGGAGGCTGCTACCCTCAGCATGGGGTTGGCAGCAGTATGGGTTTAGAGACCCAAGCTCACTGACTCCATCGGGTCCCAGCCCCAGGCCCTAACAGTGGGTCACAGCAGGGAATCCAGCCACAACACGCTGACCTGGGTACAGGCAGTGGCACCACCAGACTATAGATGGCTGTCCCTGAGCTTGTTCCTACCCTCTCCTAGGGGGTGTACGGGGATCCTGGGGTCGTCCTCCGTCTCACCGGAATATACAGCTAGTGGTAGTCCCAGCAGCTCCTCTGTATCTGGCATGGCTGGCAGCTCTGGAAGCCCGGGTGTCAGGGAAGCAAAGGTCCTCCTCAGTGTCCCACTCCAGCAGTAGGGGAGAAGCATCTGTCTCCATATACCCCAGCAGCTCCCCTGCAGATCTGGTCTCCTCCTGGGTCAGGGCGCTGCCTGGCTCAGCAGCAACAGAGGCCTGCAGTGAGCCAGGCATGTCTGTCTCCTTACCTGGCTGGGCTCCAACTGAGCTGGAGGCTCTGCCTTTTATACTTCCCCCCCCAACCCTCATCTCTCAACTTACAGTGGGAGGGAGAGAACCCAGCCTGACTCCACCCACCGGGAAACTAAGGTGAAGATGCCATATAAAGAGACCTCAATAGGAATATACAGATTCTGGATAGTCAGATAGTGCATTCACTTTTGGTGTACATTTTTCCCTATAAACTCCTCTCAGATTGTGTGGTCTTCAACACAAGGAATATGTTACTGAACACTGTTGAATGCAATGTAGGCCCTACAGCAACACAAACAAATAACTGTGAGAGAAAGAGAGAGAGAGAGAGAGAGATTAACTATGATTTGATAGGAACGATAGGAAAATTGATAATGACTTCCAATTTGCAATGTGCAGAAAAAACAATAGAACTTCACATTCTGTACCAAAAAAACTCACTATATATATTCCTCGGGACCATTATTGAACATGCAACTCACAAGGAAGATTAATGAATGACAAGAGGAACAGCACATGTGTAATGTGGAGATAGACGACAAGAGAATTAAGTAGGTGCTCATGGGAAAATAGCCATTCTCTTCAAATTCTGTGTAAAAAACCCACAAGATTTCTAATGGAATGCAGTGCTGCAACTCAACCAGGAGCAGCATCTGATAATGTTAGAAACTGTGAAAGTGCAGTTCCAAAAGCAGAACCCAAGATATAGCTGCAGCCATAGCATTGCAGTGGTGATTTTCCTGAACAATTATCTCCAGGTTACCTAAAATAAAATCCATCAGAGGAGGAGAAAATTTGATACAGGAGGACAAAGGATTATAGCAAATAACAGATATAACTAAGAAAGTTGAAGAAAATAAAGTTCTGAGGTAATCTACTTTGGAAAATGGGTTACACATACACACAGAGATACTATCTCACTTTATCTAATCTATACATCGAAAATTTTCAGACACTGAAAATACTCCAATACTATGGTGATGGGCACTATGCAAAATCCTAGTATGCATACACAGCATTAAGATGCCAGGTCTTGTCAAGATTGGGAATCTTTATCACTGATCACATTAAAAGCAGAGTTGGGAAAACTATGATCCATGGACCATATCTGGCCTGTGGGACACTTCTGCCCAGCCCCTAAGCTCCTGGCTCGGGAGGCTAGCCCCCAGGCCCTCCCCTGCTGTTCCCTTTTCCTCGCAGCCTCGGCTCACTGCGCCACTGGCGCAATTCTCTGGGCGGTGCGGATGCACGTTCTTACGAGCAGCGCAGCTGCAGAGATGTGGCCTAAGCTAGTGTTCTGTACTGCGTGGTGGCGTAGCTGACTCCAGCCGCATGGTGCGGCTGCCTGTCCTGGTCCTCTGGGCAGCATGGCTGTAGCACTGTCAATCACCAGTGCTCCAGGAACTGCGGTAAGGGGACAGGGAACAGTGGGGGGGGGGAGGTTGGATAGAGGGCAGGGGAGTTCGGGGTGGTGGTCAGAGGGCGGGGGTGTGGACTGGGGTTGGGGCAGTCAGAGAACAGGGAACAGGGGGGTTGAATGGTATCAAGGGTCCGGGGGTGCAGTCAGGAAGGAGAATGGGGCTTGGATGGGGCAGCGGGGGGCAGTCAGGGGTTCTGGCAGCGGACAGGGAGAAGGAGTGGTTGGATGGGGCAGCAGTCCCGGGGGGGGGGGCAGTCAGGAATGAGGAGAGGTTGGATAGGTCGGTGGGGAGCAGTCAGGGGTGAGGGGTCTGGGGGTGGTCAGGGGACAGGGGCCTGGGGGTGGTCAGGGGACAGAGAGAGGTGGATGGGGGTAAGGGTCCTGGGACAGCTATCAGGACAGGGAACAGGAGGGGTTGGATGGGGCAGGAGTCCTGGGGGGGGGGCATCAGGGGGCGAGAAATGGGGGAAGGGTCGATAGGGGGCGGGGACGGGCCACTCCTGGCTGTTTGTGGAGGCACAGCCTCTCCTAACGACCCTCCATACAATTTCGGAAACCCAATTTGGGTCAAAAAGTTTGCCTGCCCCTGCATTAAAAATTTCTCATCAAACAGATTTCTGAGGAAAACACTGAAAGAAGGGGAACATGAGTGCTTAATGCACACAGATGATACATTAGTGTAATATTCTATAGCTACAGACCATTGAGACTTAAAAAAGGAAGCCAGGCTTATGAAATCATGAAATTACAGTTCCAATGGTGCCACTGCCCCCATCAATACCAGGAAATCTCTCAAAATCTTTCTCTGGAGCTTGTAGAGAGAAGAAAAAACATGATAGTAACTTGACACCAAAAGGATACAAAGTTTCAGTTAGGCTAGGGCATATTCTGAGTTACTGCTCTAGATGTTTGCAAATAATGACCTTTTGCACTTACTGCTTCTCTTGAGAGACTCCAAACCACCAAATTGTTTAGACTTTGTCACTGCTGTTCTAAACTTTGCCCTTGATGCCACCGGGGAGTGAGATCTGTTTACACCATTTGACTTGTGTTACAAAATAAACCAGTGTACTCATCACAATCACATTCAGACCTCCTCCAAAACCATTGCGTCAAATCTCACAGCCAAAAAAGTAATGGAAGTTTTTCCCAAGTAAGGACTGTGGGATTTAGCCACATAGTTAGAATTGCACAGGAACAACAAATGTTCAAATTGGGTCTGTCGATTAATCACACTTAACTCATGCAATTAACTCAAAATATGAATCACGATTAATCACAGTTTAATTGCACTGTTAAACAACAGAATACTAATTGAAATTTAACAACTATTTTAGATGTTTTCCTACATTTTTAAATATATTGATTTCAATTACAAAACAGAATACAAAGTGCACATGCTCAATTTATATTATATTATTACAAATATTTGCACTGTAAAAATTATAAATAAAATAGTATTTTTTGGTTCATCTCATACAAGCACCATAATGTAATCTCTTTATTGTGAAAGTGCAACATACAAATGTCTTTTTTTTTGTTACACAACTGCACTCAAAAACAAACCAATCTAAAACTTTAGAGCCTACAAATCTACTCAGTCCTACTTCTTATTCAGCCGATCTCTAAGACAAACAAATTTGTTTACATTTATGGGAGATAATGCTGCCAGCTTCTTATTTACAATGTAAACTGAAAGTGAGAACAGGTGTTTGCATGGCACTTTTAAAACCAGCACTGCAGGAAATTTATGTGCCAGATATGCTAAACATTAGTCTGCTCTTCAAGCTTCATCTACCATTTTAGAGGACGTGCTTCTATGTTGATGACGCTCATTAAAAAAATAATGTATTAATTAAATTTTGACTGACTCTTTGGGGAAGAATTGTAGGTCCCCTGTTCGGTGTTTTACCCGCATTCTGCCATGTATTTCATTATAGCATGTATAGCATTATAGCAGTCTTGGATGATGATCCAGCACATGTTGCTCCTTTTAGCAACACTCTCACTGCAGATCTGACAAAAGGCAAAGAAGGTACCAGTTTGAGACTTCTAAAGATAGCTACAGCACTTGATCGAAGGTTTAAGAATCTGAAGTGCCTTCCAAAATCTGAGAGTCAGGAGGCATGGAGCGTGCGTTCCTAAGTTTTAAAAGAGCAACACTCTGATGCGGAAACTAGAGAACCTGAATCACCAAAGAAAAAAATCAACCTTCTGTGGTGGCATGAGACTCAAATGATGAAAGTAAACATGCATCAGTCTGCTCTGCTTTGGATGGTTATTCAGAAGAACCCGTCATCAGCATGGACGCATGTCCTCTGGAACGGTGGTTGAAGCATGAAGGAACATATGAATCTTTAGCACATCTGGCATGTAAATACCATGCAATGTCAGCTACAACAGCGCCATGTGAACGTCTGTTCTCACTTTCAGGTTACATTGTAAACAAGAAGCGGGCAGCATTATCTCCTGCAAATGTAAACAAACTTGTTTGTCTGAGTGACTGGATGAACAAGAAAAATTACAGTGGCCTCCACAGGTGAACCCTGGGAAGACAATGACACAACTCCACTACAGTAAAACCTCGATTTAACGGACCTCGATTTAACAGACTTCGGATGCAACGGACAAAATTTTTAAGAAAGTCTGATGCATCCGAAATCCATTTGTCGAGGGCTGGCTGTGGACTCCCTGCTGCCGCCGGGGTTCCAGCAGCGGGCGGGCTGCCGCCCAGCTCCCCGCAGCGGGCGGGCTGGCTGGCGGGTCCCGGGAGCCGGGACCCCTGCGGGCTGACTGCCCGCTCTCTGCTGCCGCTGGGGTTCCAGCCACGGGCGGGCTGCCGCCCGGCTCCCAGCAACAGACGGGCTGGCTGGTGGGTCCCAGGAGCCGGGACCCATGGGGGTTGACTGCCCGCTCCCTGCTGCCGCCCGGCTCCCCGCAGCAGGCGGGCTGGCTGGCGGGTCCCGGGACCCAGGCGGGCTGGCTGATGGCTCCCGCCCGGGTCCCAGCAGCCGGGACCCGGGCGGGCTGGCTGACGGCTCCCGCCCGGGTCCTGGCAGCGGGCGGGCTGCTGCCCTGACCCTGTGGCGGGCGGGCTGCTGCTCCGACAGCTCATTTTTTTATTATTACTATTATTAAATAACGGACTTTTGGATTTAACGGACACCCCCCCGCCCGAATTAGTCCGTTAAATGGAGGTTTTACTGTATTGCTAAAGATGCAAAGGTCTGCAATAGATTTCTCTAGTCAGCATGAATCTGGTTCAATTGCTTTCTAGATACATTTTTGCATCTCCCAATAAAGTGTAGAATTTCATGTCTTTATTTTCTCCAATTAGACTGACAAAAGTTACTTCAAAGAATATGTTAAACTAGTGTGATAGGCAAGATACCAGAGCATTTGCGCTTTGTAAGGATTTTATGCAGGTTTCTACCTAAAGCAAAATGTAGCTGTGATGCGAGTGTCATTATTATTATAACATTTTTTCTTACATCTGCTGCCCTGTTAAATGCTTAGATGCTAATCATGACATGGTATGATACTGTACATCTACTAAGGCCTTGTCTACACTACCAGCTGGATCAACGAGTAGAGATCGATCTATTGGGGAATCGATTTATCGTGTCTCATCAGCATGTGATAAATCGATCCCCAGAGGCACTTCCGTCAGCTCCGGAACTCCAGCTCGCCAAAAGGCGCAAGGCAGAGTTGACGGGGGAGCCCGCTGTCGACCGCTGCTGCCGTGAGAATGTCAGGTAAGTCGACTTAAGATGTGTCGACTTCAGCTACGGTATTTACATACTTGAAGTTGCATATCTTAGGTCAACTCTCCCTGCTAGTGTAGACCAGACCTAAGTGCTTCAACAAACACACAAAGCCATTCTACGGCAAACCAGCACTAAAAGGAAACCTGTCAGCTTTGGTTCTTAGTCTCACCCAACAATGATCTGCCTTTAATATATAGTACAAAAAAGTACAGCTTCTCAGACTGATTGCATATTAATATTCACTCACATATCCTATCTGCCATTTCAAACAGTAGATACAACAACATGTGCCATGCATGTGAACTCCTTAGTCCCTGTTTTCCCTTATGTGCAGAGAAGCGGCTTAGTGTCAAAATGGGGCTCAAAGAGGTGACAAACTGAACAGCATAACTGAATGTTGTTATCCTCATAATTACTGCTTACTTGTAGTATGGTGATATCTAGAGGCCCTAATTATGTTTGAGGCCTGCTTGTGCTAGACATTGTACAAACACAGACTAAGACGGTCTCTGATTCAGAGAACTTCTAATCTAAATAGACAAGAAAATATTATCCTCATTTTACTGCTAGGGAGAAGAGGCAAGAGATACAATACATGACTGAGCTGGGAATTGAAGCAGATCTCCTGAGTCCAAGTCAAGTGCCCTAACCACAAGACCAAGAAATGTGGTGGATTCTTCATCACACAAAGTCTTTAAGATCAAGCTTTGGCTGTTTTTCTAAAAAATATACTCTAGCACAACAAAATATGGGATTAGAGCTAGATTTACTGAGTGAAGTTCTCTGACCTCTCTTATGCAAGAGCCCAGACTAGATTGGGGTTCTCAACCTTTTTCTTTCTGAGGCCCCCCCACCATGCTATAAAAACTCCACAGCCCACCTGTGCCACAACAACTGGTTTTCTGTATATAAAAGCCAGGGCCAGCTCAGGCGACCCTGGACCCCTGGTTGAGAACCACTAAACTAGATGACCATAAAATCCTTTCTGATTTTAAAATCTATGACCAGCCTTCCTCTCAGTATAGCAGTATACTGAAGGGTGTGGGAGCAGTCTGCACAGGGTGGAGTGCCAAGGAATATATCTATGTAAGTAGAAGTCAGAGTATCATTGTAAAAACGTGGGGGAAAATTATTTGCTTAGCTATGCCATGCCATCAAGATTGGTCACCAGCCAGTAGGGCAGACAGGAAAGAGAAGGATGGCAGCCAGGAATAGACAGGGCTAATGGCAATCTGCCAGGTTTTATCATGGAAAGGGTACAGCAGACTCACAAAAACGAGAGAAAAGAGATTATAAGAGCATGGCCAATGTGTGAAAATGCCACAGTCTTGTACTACATACAAAGAAGCAATGTATGATGTCTTAGCTCCAGTAGGAATGGGTAGTGAAGTAACAGCCAGAATATGACATAAACCCTGTTTACAGGCAGCATTACTGGTAACCTAGCAAGCAGTGGCTCATTGACAACCCCTCCTTTGGCCTGCTCTCCAGGCAGCAGGAATTGTTGCACTTACTTTAGACTCAAGTCTTTCTGCTTTCAGTTTAAGCTTCTCTTTGGACTTTTGCTGTATGTGTATTTCAGGGGTGAAACATGCCAACTGACTGTGCTTTAGATCTTGTGAACAATTCATTTATGTTCACACAGCCACTTTCTCTGGGCTTCAAAATGCATGCTGAGGTACCTAAACATAAGTCATCTTGATATTCAAAGATGGACAGAAAATGCCATTGAAGTCAGGGGGAGCTGCAGGTGCTAACCACCGGTGGGAGTGGGGACAGAGATAGGATGGGATCAGGCCACTTTTATTATGGAGCTGAAACTTGAATCTGAAAATTTTGGCCCAAGAGCAAACAATTGCTCATGCTTAGCTTTCCCCCCAATAAATTCTTCATACACTTTCAAAACATAATCAAAATATTTCTCTTATAATCTGGGGAGGAAGAAAAAGAGAGACAGATTGTTATCTCTATTTTTAAATCTTGGGAGGAACTGTTAGGGGGGATATATAAGTAGAAAGCTGAACAAGAGCTCTTGAGTGTAAGTCACTATGCAATCAATATTTTCACACAAACTAGTAATAGATGAACCTCAAAAGATATAGGGTTTGATCAGAATAGGCTTAACCAAGTCTTCTGATTTTTCCCTTCTCCAGCTTTTCTTCCTGTATTCTAACTATAATTTAGACTCTCTTTAAAAAAACACATCGTTTTTAGAGTCCTAATGAAGTAGTCTAGGGATGCTGGTACATAGATTGCTGAGGTAAAGCATAAAGCTACTTTCTCCTCTTATAATGACTCCTTCTGAGATTCATTTACTTTAACAGATGGAGGACTGCAGTAAAAGAAAGACAGTTAAGGTTGAAGAGGTCATAAAGCTTTCAAAAGCAGGAAATTACATGAGCAGATCTGCCAATTCATTCTATTTATCAAAAGTCATTAGGCACTTTCCAATTTCTTCAGTTCTTTATTCTTTGAATAGAAGAACAGTATTTTAAGAGTCACGTATTCAAACTATCTTGTTTTAATGTCAGCTGAGCTTATCTTTCCTTTTACTTTTATAAGTAAAGTCTGGATCTCATGCAAACTTTAGAATGAGACCACCTGCTGGTGAAAACCAACATACTCCATAACAGACCATTGTTTCTCTCCACAGGCCCAATCCTGCAGTCCTTGCTCAGTTTGTGTGAGAAGTTACTATTCTGATACTACAGGACTGAGCCCATGGTGTCAACTACAACCTTAGTTCCTCATCCTAACTCCCATTTTATGTTAAATGGGAGTTTTGCCATTGATTTCAAACGGGAGCAGAACAGCAGCCTTTAGAAGAGCTTTACTCTTCTAGGGATCAGGGTTCTTAAACTGAAGACTCCACTGTAGCATTAAGTCCCAGCCACGGGATGGGGATGCAAGACATTGGCGTCAAAGTGTGGGAGTCAGGAAAGGCTAGCTCCAGAAGGCATTGTGCTTCAGTGAGTTACAATGCCACCCAGGTGCAGGAGGGGCATGGTTGCTGCACTTCCAATAAGGGAAATGTGCACCCCTCCCCCAAGGATAGCTAACTAGCTCCATGGTCTCCTTACATCCTCCCTCCCCTTGCATACACAGGCAGTAACTACTAGCAACAATTTGGCCCAAACTACTCAGTGAGGTTGATCATATAAACCTCAGGCTATGTCTTACACTACCACAGTAAGTTGACCTACACTACACAACTCCAGCTACGTGAATAACCTAGCTGGAGTCGATGTACCTTAGGTCGAGTTACCATGGGGTTTCAAAGGGAGAAACTCTTCCATCAACTTACCTTATTCTTCTGATTGGGGGTAAAGTACAGAGGTCGGCTAGAGAGCGATCTGCTATCGATTTGGTGTGTCTTCACTAGACCTACTAAATCGACCACCAGTGGATCGATCTCAGAGTGTTAATCTGGGATGCAGTGTAGACATAGCCTGAGAAAAAAATGTTATTAAATCCATTGGGAGTATTGCCAGAATAAGAGCAGTAGGGTTTGGACTATCATCTGTAAATACTGCAATATTTGGCCTGTGCAATGATTTCAGTAAGTGTGATGAGCAATGTCCTGTTACCAGTGCTTAGGCATTTTATTTGTGTATAGTCGCAAATACTATTAAAATGCAAAAATGAGGAGTTCATACTACACAGAAATTCTAGCAAATTAAAATTGCAAAGAGCTTGAAGGCCTTTTTATTAAAGCAGTTACAGCAGCAACAGCCTTCTCCCCTCTTCTACAGCATGTTAATTTCTACTCTTGCCCATATTTTAAAACTAAGTTCCCTATAACAAACATTTCAATCAAATAATAATCTTTAAAATTCAATAAAAGATAATTACTAGAGGCGATTTGCAGTCTTCCATAGATTGATTCGTTACTGCCTATAAGAAAAGCAGTGGACTTACTGAAAACAGAGCACTTATACTAGAACAAACAGAATTATGTCCTCCCGTGAATAGATCACAATATATAACTGAGTCAAAGTAAATCTTTAATAAACAGAAAAACATGTATACAAATAACATCCTCCAAACAGTAATAGGCTTCATTCCTCTGGGAAATCCATACATTAAATGCTCACAATCACATTCTTATTACAGAAAGAGACCATGGAGACTGGGCAAGTTAAAAGTAAAAATGAAGTCAAATAAGCAGTTTTAACCAAAAATGACCTCTAGTTTTATCCAAGTGCCTGGATACACCAAGCACACTAACATCCACTCTGTACACAGCTCCCTGCTAAATTTGCTTTTAACCCTGCTGAAGGAATCACCATCTCTCGGGGCAAGAAAACACTCAGAATTCTGACCTCAGATCAATGGGAGACAGAGACATGCATCTGAGAGCAGAGTTTGATGGCTGCAATCACAAATGTGGTGGCTCATTAAAGAGTCAACACAAAGTATTTATGATGCCTCTGTGCATACTCCCTAAACACAGAGCATGTTCATTTCAGTACTGGAGAAAAATCATGTTGTCAGACTGTCCAGGGAATAGCCATGTACAGAGTCTTCCAGACATACCCTACATTGTGGATGCAGTCTCTCCATCAGTGGCAAGAATACAGATGCAAAGGAAAATATTGCAGATTTAAGTTGGGAACCCTAACACGGGAGATGCAAAGGGACAGCAACTCCAGTTACACAGGCTTTCAAATCCAACATTGTTGTATCTTCTATCAGAAACTATTTTGTTTTGTTTTAATGCAGGAGACTGCGTGAATCTCTCCTTCCACTGGTATTTCAATTTCAAAGAATAGCCTCTCTGAAGTATCTTTCAGATTCATCCATTAAATGTGCTGCAAATGCACAGCTGACTAAAGTATTGATGCCACCCTGTGCTTTCCTAGACTTCTAGGGAAGAGAGTCATGCAGTAGTTTGAGGTGGTAGAGATTTCTGAAGAAACACTGGCTCTGAAATTTCCTCCCCTGTTACACCTGTTCCATCTCCCATGGGAGACTGTAGTGCTGCTTTTTCTTCTCCACTACCCCATTTAAAAGAAATCTCTGATGGGCCATGAATATGGCTTTTAGACTACTTGAGAGAGGGGAGACTTCAGCCACTGCCTTTCAAAAGATTCATAAAAGTTTACACCAGGAGTCAAGGTTCTGCCAGATGTGCACGTAACAGTGTTTGAAACAATGGATCTAATGACAAAAGGTAATTCAGGAAGACATCCCATACAAAAGAAACAGACAAGGATATTTTCTGTAATATAGGCCTTTGGAAGGATGGGAATTGAAAGGATGTGAATCAAGTAGATTTGGTCCACTTTGTGACACGAGAACACTATCAAAATTCAGAGAGCTGCATAAGACATTTTGATATTTCTCTTTCTACTCTCTTGTATGTGGGCTCTATCCTCCTCAGAAAGGAGCATGGATGATGCCTTTACTGATGAGGCAATGGCCACATCAGCTTTAGGGAAATTCAAATAACGTTTACAACATTTCTAAATTTGCCTACTTAGATAAATTCCCATTCAGAATAAATTGCATCTAAGAGAATTATTTGGAGAGGACTACAAAGCTTCCTCTTTGGACAGAGTGGGAATATTTCAGAGCAGTTTTGCTACCCTTAGGGACAAGTTTTCCCTCAGACTGGCTTCTTCTGAGCTGACAGCAAAGGTGTTTAGGACCCTTCTTAAAATAACCTTAAAGGAAGCTGAAGGTAGTAACCTCTAATGGGTTTCTACCATCTCGACAAACTCTGACTATACATCTGGGAATGAAGAAAAGGAGGAAAGCTAGGATCTCTGTCTACCACTTTGACTTTATGTAGCTTATGCTATTGTCCCTTATTTCTAATGTTTGAGGAAGATGAAGATAAAGAAGAACTGTGGGGTTGTTTAGATATTTTTGAAAATTAGAATTGCAAAGAAATAAAATCCCAAAATTGTCAAACTTAAGCAAATTGCATGACTTTTTCCTGGCCTCTTATGCTCTGGGACAGCCTGTTACCACTTGTGGAGCAAAAACAAATCCAGCCATTGTTCTGAGCCAAGGTGCCTTTCCCCTCAGTGACAGATCTCAACTGCCTCTATGGCAGCAGAGAGAGGAACAACCTGCCGTTGGACTGCCAGACATTTTAAATCAGGGATTAAAGATTTGTTAAGAGACAGAAAGAGGCTGCCAATAAGGAAGTGTGGACCAGAATTCAAACATAAATTGCATTGCTGATACCTGCTGGTGTTTTGATTAATAGGGTTTTGTAATCTCTTGTTCAGTTGCTGTGAAGGCACAACATTTGGTCTGGTGGTCAAAAAACTGGACTAAGAATTAGAAGACCTAGGTTTCATTCCTGACTCTGCCACACTCTGTCTGCATGATCTTGGGTTAAACATTTAATCTCTCAATGCTTCAATGTTCCATCTGTAAATTGGGAACAAATAAGATCAACTTATCTGATGTGGCTGTTAAGTAGCTAACCCATTATTATTTGTGAGGCTCTCAAATAGGATAGTGAGAAGAACCATAGAAAAGCTTATAAACAGTTATTATTCTAAAATTCTGAGCAATCTTCTGTAAGTTGACAGGTGAGAAGTAAAATATATTAGTGCATATATATCAGGAAAAAGAGTGTGTGACATGACTTTAAATCTTAAAATTATTACAGGATTTCTCTGTCTGTTCTGTAGGATGGCTATTATTCTTCCAATGCCATTTGGACAGATAAATATAAACCGCAAGAGTGGCTACAATTCAATGAGCTTTCTACTAATACCCTGGCAAGTGGACATCAAAGACAATAACCAAAGAAAAGAGAAGCACGGGTGGGAGAGAGACTCTAGGAAGACAGAAACATTTTCTATGATTCATGAGAAAGTATGAGGACTGCAAGTGATTTGCCTTGGCAAACTAAGATAAATGATCTGACGTGCCAGTTAACAAGTTAAGAAAATGCAGCCCACAATTGCAGATGGGTGCACATTTATAGGAGGATACACTGACATTTCAACATCCCCTATAAAATGAATGCATGATTTCTGGTTATATTATAGTGCTTTCTGCTTACAGAACCAGAATTATGGTCAGAGGATTCTTTGTTAAAGTGCAGTCCAAGCCACAGTATAGTTGTAAACATACAGAAAATTACTATACAGACAAAAAAGCTGACCCTAGCCTTGTCATTATCATAATTATTCATTCTCTTCCCCCCCCCCCCCCCATCAATGAGGCATGTTTATATGGTTATATTACCAAGGGAATCTTTACAGAAATGCTAGACTGGAAGGCTTTTTCCCCTTTCTGTCCTAGCTAAACCAGGTGTCCAGTAATTAAAAGGACACATTTCTCAGGAATGCCTAGAAGAACAGCACAGCACATATGCAGACAATGAGTCTTTTCATTCCTCAGACACTTTTACAAGGCAACCATTGATAAGACCAGTCCTGTGGCAGGGAAATACAGGTAGGGAACAACACCAGCTTCCTCTTCCAGTTCATATGCCCTTTATTATAAAAAAGGTTGTAACATTCTCAGAAGTATGCAACGGACAGATCCTCCTTCATGCTAAACAATCACAGAAAGAATCATTTTCTTCTAATGCTAAACAAGGGATTTAATTAGAATAAGGAACACATTTTCACTGTAGCTACTCTGATTTTCTATAGAGTGATTGCCTAAAGACTCTTCCCCAGTTCCCCACCTGTTTGGCTTCCTGCAGAAGATTAAAGAACAGAGTGACTTGACTTTTCTTTAAAAGTTCATTAGATCAGCAACTGGATCTCTTGGTCCTTTGTTTCTAGTCTAAAGCTTCAAGCAAACAACTATTTCTTCAGAGATAAGTACAACTGCTCAAATGAATAGGTGAGAAGAACCAGCCCTTTAGTTTCCAATTCAGTAGAACCTGGGAGGTATGAACACCTTGGGAATGGAGGTTGTTCGTAATTCTGAAACGTTTTGTAACTCTGAACAAAAGGTTATGGTTCTTTCAAAAGTTAACAATTGAACATTGACTTAATACAGCTTTGAAACTTTACTATGTGAAAGAAAACTGCTACTTTCCCTTTATTTTTTAGTAGTTTATGTTTTACACAGTATTTACTTTTTTTCTTCTCCCCCCCCACCTCTGCTGCTGCCTGATTGCAAATTTCCAGTTCCAAATGACATGTGTGGTTGACTCGTCAGTTTGTAACTCAATAAATTTGAATATAGTATTGTACTGTAGATGTTCCAATAGCTCTCACTTCCATCTGAGTACCTCTCATTCTTTATCCCCTCTTTCGTATTTAGAGACCTCGAGACACTACAAGTTAATGAACTTTCTTTTGATATTGTGGTTAACGCCAATTTCATATTCAGCTTTTAATAATATAACTCATACACTGGAAATAAAGAACAGAAAGGCAACTAGAATATTTCAAGTTTCCTAGGACTTCAAACCATAAAACCTCTTCAGAAAGTATATCAGTATGATTAAGAAAGACAGTATAACATTTACTATAGCAAACATTACAACAACAACAAAATGACTCCCATCTATTCAGTCTTTCATGGGAACCAATTCATATTTAACTCTCTAAGGAAAATGGTATCTAACAAAATTATGACCAGAAATCCTACACTAAAATCTTTCACATCAAATTTAGAAAATGATGAGCACAGCATGGAATTAAAGCAAAAACAGAACAGATAAAGTCTCCTCTCAACTGGGGACACAGCTCCCATATATGAACACAACTACTTCTATCAGAGAGACACTAAGCTCTAGTTTACTAATTTAACACCTCTATAGATATACAAATTATTTTGTTTTACCAGTTTTGCAGAACTTCTGGATACAGGAAGTGCTAAGGCCAAGATTCAGCAACACATTTAAGAATGTACTTAACTTTAAGTACATACTTACGTATCATTGACTTAAAATGAGACTTAAGCAAGTTCTTAAATTCAACCATGCACTTAAGTGCTGTGCTGAATAAGGGCCTAAAAGAGTAGCTACTCTTTTGTGTGTTTTATTACAATAAATGCACTTTCTCTCTTTCTACTCTCTCTTTTCCTCCTCCTTTGTTGAAGAGGGAAATAGATTATCATCATCCCAAAGGGTAGTAAATTCTTGCAGATCGAATGCCCCCGGACCAGTCTCTAGCTAGGTCCTTCAGAAGGTCTGGCTGATTATTCAGTTTATGTCCATCAGGGGTGACCTTATCACACCTTTGAATCTTTTGGCAATGGTGTGCTCACCAGCCATGTATTGGTACTCCTGATTAAAAACACTTGGGAATTCAATGGTCTTCCAAATATTTAATTCTAAATAAAAGTCCAGAAGACATTTCCCCAACTAAAAGGGTAGCAGTTTTGGTGGCGGAGTGTGTCATGGTGGGAAATATGGGCTAGCCCTGATAAGCAGCATCAGTTTTGATCTCGGAGTCTCTCATCTGCTTATAGACAGTGATGTTTATTACCAACAAGACATAGTTGTGCAGTATAGAAGGTCAGTAAACATTGATAGTGCTCTGTGGCACAGGAGTTTTTAAAATTCAGTGAGAACATTAGTATGGAATAGACCTTCACTCAGCAGCACAAGCAAATGGTGCAATAAGGATAAGAGAAGGGGATCTGAATACAAACAGAGAAGAGACATATCCAAAGTTACAAAGAGATTATTATTTATACAGCATCCACTGATTACTATGCCCTTTGCAGACATACCTGAAGATAACTTCCCTGTCCTGAAAAGCTTACAATCAGAGTATTATCTATGCACACCTCGGGGAAGGATGATGATTCATTAATATTTCTGAGCCATTCTCTGTAGTTAATGGGAATTTTGTCTGTGTAAAGACCATTAATCTAAAGTAAAGTAGTAGCATGTGGTAGGTGTTTACACTTCCACAGATTGACCTTAATGGCAGCTGAGGCACCTTTCAAGATCAGGCCATATTTCAGTCCCTCATTACCAGGAGATTATAAAACATAAGAGAATATTTGGTTTGTACAGTTCTTAAATATCACATGTAGACACCATAAGTGAGATCGTTCCTGGTCCTTATGGGGAAGTGTGGTGAGGGCACATACAGAAAAAGCAGGGACTACGCTCTCTGTATTCCTCCTATTTGCACAACACTCCAATGGAGCACAGAAGAGACAACACATAAATCTCTTTTTGTACCAGCGTACAGAGTATAATTCCTTCTATAGACCCTTTTGGGATGTTGCAAGTATATACCAGCCTTGTACTGTGCCTCATGGCAAACTGAGCTCTATGGCTCTGACCCAGGAAAACTCTACAACATGTGCGAAGTCCATTCATTTTCAGGGCAGCACTTAAGCATGTTTAATACTAAGCATGTGCTTAAATTCCATTGACTTTAATGGAACATCAAGCACATATTTTAGTGTGGTTCTAATAGGGAACCTAAAGATATAAGTGGAGACATTTCAAAGGACAGTATCCATCTTCTGTGGTTCACTGATACTATAATTAATCTGGAAAGGATCACGTGAATCCCTTTTTCAGGTTTAGAAAAGCATTAAAAGATAAATACAAGAGCTACTTTTAGAAATGTACTTCTGCCTCCATTTCTCAACCACAGCTCTTGTAAGGTATATACCAGGGCACATCACTATGAAAAGAGCAGACACCAAAGCCCAGTTATTTTATTAGATGGCATAGCGGTTGACTCTATTTGTATTCATACCCTTTCACTCTGCAGGAAACTTCAACATGATTTATTTTAGAGCACAGCAAGCACAGGCTATTCTTCATATGTTAGTAATGCTTGTGCTTAAAAGTTCACAGAACACACAATCCCAGTAAGTGCTTCTATTACATTTGAATAGAATACTAAAATTTATAACAATTATTGTGGCTTGTTCCTTTATTTCACCACAAGTATAACTCTCAGAAGCCAAATTTGCAGGCTGTAGCCCTTAGTCTTACAAACACTGTCATCTGCTCTTGCAATTCTGTAGGTATTGTCAATAGTACAAGCTAGTCATAGCAACAGTGATTCAGAATCTCAGGGAGTGTGAGGATCTGGCCCCATGCCACACACTAAGGAGTGCACTTACAGAGATCTATGCACACAAGTGACTGTCTATGAACAACTGGAGGTACTTGGCACCTTGCAGGATTAGACCCAAGAGCTGAGGTTCTCTTCCTCCCTAACTTCAACCAAATAAAAAAATAAGTCAAGTTCACAGCTGGCTACTTCCTCAATTCAGGCTTCTCATTCATGGATGCACAGAGCAGTAGGAAGTACAATTTACAGAGAGCTCTAAAATAACACCTGTGGTAGAATGAGAAGTCAGGTGGGGCCCAACAGAAAGACTAAAGTCTCTGGTCATCTGGCCTGTGATTTTTTTAGATAGAAGGGAAGTCTGTGACCTCCACAAGATGAATTTGTGGATTTAGAGTCAGCCGGTGTCAATTAAAGCTCTGGATGAGGGGTGCCAAACCCCTGAACTTTAGTGAAATTTGGGGGTATATTGAAAAAAGTGAATCATTTGCTATGAAGTAAAATGGATGATGGCCATAGGGTTCAGATACTGGAGTTTGTTTAAATCTTGGCTCTGTCAAAGGCCTCCATGTGACCTTCAGAAAATTACTCACCATCTTCAAATCTTGATTCCCAGTATGTAAAATTGGGACAATTAGGAGGCTAACTAGACAGACCTACAGAAAAACATGGCCTGATATGGGGAGGAGTGATTTGAAGACTTGAATTTCAAGGTCTAAATAAATCACAAGCCCATTCTGGAGGAGCAACTCTGGTGCTGGATGATGGAGAGTTCACAGCCCAAGATAAGAGAAGCAGCAAGATTTGGGCTTGGACAGTAGCAAACATTCAAGGATGAGACCAATTATCAGAAGCTGAAATATCTGAAATCCACACCCCAACCTACTCCCCCCAAAAGTGAAATGTTACCAAAAAGTTGGACCTTTGTGTGGCCAACTCTCTTAGAGCTGCCAATCCTAGCAGTCTTCAATTATAATTAAGAATTAGCCTCTTTTGAAGGGCTTCTTAATGAAAAATTATTATAGATAATGGTATTCTTTTCCATTCTAACTCAACTTTACGACTAGTATCAAAGGAACACCCCCTATTTTAGATCATTTAGACTTCTCCAAGAAGTGTCCCAATTTGATTTGGTTTGAATGAGGAGAAAAAAAAGATAGCTAAATATTCAAGTCGATGGTGAGCATCCACCTAATCCTGCATAGGGTGCCGATGAGGGACTAACAAAGTGTAATGAGCTGAATCACCAGCAAGTGTGGCTTTGCTTTGCTAGGCCACGCAGACAGATGAGTAAGTAAACAGGATATAGTAAAAGAGGTAAGCTAAACACTGTTTTGTCAGTTGGTGTTTGTTGGGGTTTTTATACTGGAAAAAGGCAATACCTCCAATGTCTTGCAGCATTAGCAGAGAAGGAGAAAGTTTGTGAAACCAAAAATACAGTTTGTGTCAGTAAAATCTGGTGATGTTTCTCCTTTCAGTTTTTCTTCGGGAAGGTTTTGGTTTGGGGACTTTTGTTTTGTTGGGGTATAGTTTTTTTGAGAGGGGGTTGAACTTAAATTTGAAATCTCTGTATTTCAGAGATTTCAGATTCAGAAACAGGTTCTGCTGTTTATCATGCCGTCCCTGAACCACTTCAGTTATAAAATATCATCTTAAATATACTTGGTTAAAAACAATCTGAAAAATTAATAAGCTGTTAAAAATACATGAAATGATAAACAAAGACGGTATTAATCTGTAAGCAAATAGTTTGTCGTATCTACTTACTTTATATTAAGATGATCATTTAGATCAGTATGTATGTGTTCTGATTAGGATCCAGTAATAAACTGTGCTGATATCGAGGCCAGAGCTTTGCAATATACCAAATGCTAAGCTTACAGTCCATAAATGTCTTTGTTGCAAATAACCCATAAGTCTATTATCTTTACAGCAGCTGCAATCTGGAGAATGTGCTCTCTTTTAATTTAATTCCCTCATGAATTTCAATATTAACTAAGAAGTAAGCCTGAATGAGAAATATGCCATAAAGCACTAAACCCAGGCAAATGACCCAGCTGGACTGCTCATTTCAGCCATCCCACAACAACCCAAAACTGCAGCTTTTACAAAGCAAAATGATCTGTTCTGAAAGAGATCACAGCATGTGGTCAAAAATGCTCAACAATGAGGACTCTTAATTAGAGGCGGTCAGAAAACAGAATTTACTAAGGGCTGGAAATTCCAACATTTTGAAATGTGTTTTCGTTCCCAAGTGGAGGGGGGAAAAAATCTAAATTTCTTGCAGAATGGAAATCCCCCACTCTCTCCCTCCAAGAAAGTATTTCAGAAACTGCTTTCTTAGCTAATGTTGAAACTTTAGCTTGTAAAATAGTAAATATATTAAAATTAAATAAATTAAAGCTTTAACAAAATAAAACAGTTGAAATTAAACATTTTGATTCTGAAACAAAATGAGAAAGATAAACATTTGTTTTTATACCTTCTCATTGAATATTTAGTCAGAATCCCAGCAAACCTGCATTTTCCAATGGAAAATTGTTATGCTGAAAATGTTTTGACCCACTCTAATTAAAATAATCACTTGTGTTAAAGGGAACTTTCATCTACAGTAGCAAATTTTGATATCCCTACCCTGTCTCTTATACAGATCACAATCCAATATGGCTTTGAACCTGCTGCCTTAATGAAGTACACCCAGTCCCCGACCTTGGGTGTCACAGAGGTACCGGTAGTAATTAAACTAGTGCAGTTTTCTAGGCAAGGAAAGTATGTTGGGTTTATGGGCAGAGGAGGAAGTGCACAGTTCAGAACCCAACTCTGCAGGAAATGTGTGTGTGTGGTAGTGCATGGAGAGGAGGGGCATGACATGAGTGAAGTGCAACGCTTCGATAGCTACTTTTAAGTATATCCTCCACAGGGTCGATAAAAATCAATGATTTTTTAAAAAATCCAAAAAAATCTGATTTTTTTAAATCATATTTTTTGATAAAATTCTTTTTGAGGAAAAATTCTATCTAAAAATAGTTTTATTTAAGATACATTATAGCTCAAAGACATCTCATCATGGAATAGTTATTATAAATTCTAATTCTATAGTATGAGACAATACATGTAATGTTTAGGAAACGTTTTGTAAATGAATTCCAATAATTCATGGATAAGGGGCCCAATTTTATGGGGTTCCACAGGCTTCTGTATAGATTATTTAGGTTAATCTTTCTACCTACCCAATGGGACTCAGTGCTCAGTCTACCATCAGAGATGCTTAGTTTTGCAGTTGTCAAACTGTTGATTTTTGCCTCTAGAGGTAACAGGCTTATTAACAGCAAAAATGTTTTAAAATAAATAAATATATAGAGGTGAGAAATAACAGACGTCAACTCTATTGACCCTCTGCAAATTTGTAGACAGAGGGTCAATCCCTTACCTCTAAGGGCTGGTCTTCACTCGCGTGGCGCGGGATCGATCTTCCGGCGATCGATTTATCGCGTCTTGTTAAGACGCGATAAATCGATCACCCCGGGCTCCCCCATCGACTCCGAAACTCCAGCTTGCCAGGAGGCACAAGCTGGAGTCGACTGGGGGAGCGGGCCGCCGACTGCCGCTGCCGTGGGGACGGCAGGTAAGTTGGCGGCAGATACGCAAACTTCAGCTACGTAATTCACGTAGCTGAAGTTGCGTATCTGCCGTCAATCGCGCCCCCCTTCCCCCCCCCCCCCCCCACTGAGGACAAGCCCTTAAAGTGCAATGTTTCAAAACGTTCAATGAATAAAAAATTGTTGGGGGTTGGGGGGCAGGGGACGGATAGATCTGGACAAGGAGAAGTAGTCTGGAGATAAATGTGAGCAGCGAGGAACATGCTTGTTTTGTTGAAATATTATATATTTGCTGTTGAAGAAAAAAATCCAGAATACATAACATTGTTCTTTTAGTTAAATAAAACAATTTAAATGTCTGTCTGGTGATGTTCTCCTCTAATACAGCATGGCAAGTAAATTCTCCAAATATTAATGACTAGCAAAAATACCCGGGAGGTATTTGTAATTGGAAACTGGGATGTAAAAAGACTACAATGTTTTTTATTTATACAAATTTTGTTCAGAAGTCTCATTTTGTCTAAGTAATTTCATTCTCTTGCATTGAGATGTGGTTTCTCCGATACATTTTCGCTTTTTATGCGGCATAACGAATAGGGTCCTTTTTAAGAAAAAAAATAGTGTATTTAATTATGTTTGCGCTACACAACACTAAGCTCTCTGGTTATCTGTATTATTACATCATAACTATGTCACAGACAACAGCATGTGTTAATCTGCTGCCCAGATAATGTTATGTGAGCTGTGTAGTTGATGTCAATGAGCTTTAAAAGATTTCACCCCTAGGGGGTATAAGAGGTGAGATTTGAAAAATTTTTGATTCTTATCCTGATTAGGACCCTAAAGCCTATAACTGTACCAAATTTCAAGTATCTAGCTGAAACGGTGTGGAAGTAGTAAGGGAACATACATACATACACACATGCATACACCATTTGACTTTTATATACCGGTATATACTAGCAAAAATACCCGGCATTGCTCGGGTCCGTCGGGGGGGGGGGGAGAGGGGAGAGAGCTGGGCGAGTGTGGGGGTATTATTACATCATAACTATGTCACAGAGAACAGCAGGTGTTAACCTGCTGCCCAGCTGATGTGAATGGGCTTTAAAGAATTTCACCCCTAGGGGGCGTCAGAGGTGAGATTTGAAATTTTTTTGATCCTTACCCTGATTAGGACCCTAAAGCCTATAACTGTACCAAATTTCAAGTCTCTAGCTCAAACGGTGTGGAAGGAGTAAGGCAGCATACATACACGCACGCATACACACACACACGCATACACCATTTGACTTTTATATAGAGAGATAATATAGATAGATTAACCTGTTGAACTGGAGATGACTTCATAAATATCTAATTAAATTACCTTTGGCAAATGAAATAACCAACCAATCATTCATTTTCTGATATAGCTGTAAAACTAATCTGAAAAGTTTTCAAAATAAATCACTTTAAAAATGTACATTGTGTACCTCGTAAAAATGAAACCTACATCTCTGAGTTGTGAAGAATATGTATTAAGGTTATAAGAACCAACAAGAATGCACTTTCATGTAGAAAACCATCATTAAATTGTGTCTTCCTGACTAGTGATTTAAATCATGATTTAAATCAATTTGATTTAAATCAAATCCAAATTGATCCTCCGGTCCACTCCTTGTTACAAAAGTGCACTAGGACAACAAATGCTACATCATCCACTGGGCTGAAGTAGTCTCCATGCAACAGCTCTGCAGTGGACAGTGATTGGAAGAGTACTTTTGCTTCCCTGTCACTTCCAGAGAGACATCCACCTCTCAGTTCACTAGTCAGACTGGACACTAAAGCCCCTGCATTTCACCACCAGGGCTCAACTTTGGCCTTGTATATCCACAAAGTGAGAGGGCACAGATTTTCAAGACATCAATGCTGCTACTGACATCAAAGAGAGTCACAGAGAAATCCAAAAAAACAGACTTTGACTCCAACTCAACATTTTATATGATACAAGTATGGTTTTCAGGACGGGACTTGTTCATTGTCTTGCACTCCCTCTGCTGACTCTCGGGAAACAGAGCATAAAGCAATGCAGGTCCTATATAAATATTACCTCTCTCTCCCAAAGCTTCCATTTCTTGGCAACAAAATAGTAATAAAATGCAGGAAGTTGTAATCATGGTCTTGAGCTTGAGGAAAAACATCTAAATATAGATTTGGCACAATCATGACACCTTCAAAGCAGACAAAACTCTGAACTGCATGATGAAAACAAACTCTTACACAATTCTTTCCAATGGTTGGAAAATAATAGCTTCAGACAAAATTTCTGAACCTAAGTATTCAAAATTGAACTTCTAAATCCATATTTAGGCATATAACTAAATGTAGTGTCAGAGGGGCTAAGCACATGAAAAAAATCGCACTGAGATTAACATGAGGTGCTCATCTCCTTCAAAAATTAGGCTACTAAATGTAGGTGCCTAAACATTGATTTACAAGATTAAATTAATGCACTCAGATTAGAAAAAAAATTGGCTAATATTACTAACCATTACAATGGGAGAAGCTTGCCTTTTACCATCATTCCAGCCAGAGTTTTCATACAAAGGAAAGTCAGAATTACAAACCCAAATTAGATATTGTCCATTCAGGATTTCCAAGAGTCACAGTCTGATCAAAAACAAGAGCCAAAATGTAAAGATTAAGTAATAATTTAATAGAAGAAAACAATTAAATGCAGCAGGAACATAACTGCTACTGAAAACTCATTGGACTAAATCCTCCACTCTGAAGTCAGTTGAGCTGCATAGGTGTAACCTGGACAGAATTTGCTGTATTCTCTACTGGGATTAAAGAAGGAACTATAAAAGCTATAAAAGTTAAAACAGAGCCTTAGTATAGGTTGCCATTGACTAAAGTTAAATAACAATGGAACACCTACAAAGAAAAGGTACAGAAATTCCAGCATCTACTCATTACTATAGAACACATATTTAAAATGTTATTAGAGTTGGGATAATGGAGAGGGTTACACATTGTACAGGTATTTCTGAACGTTTCTTAGTAAAGGTCATTGATCAGTTACTGCAGAAAGATACAGTACATGTGACATATATGAAATACACATGCTCCAATAAAAGTCTCTACAATTCTATTCACAAAAAAGAAGGAATTACCTGGCCACTGTGAAATTCTGATAATGTTTATTTTAAAAGTCCAAAGCCCCTAGAACAATTGAGAATCAAAGCCACTTCGAGAGGGAGGAACTCTAAATAAACTAGAAATTAAAAAGCTCTCGTCTGGATGTAATCACTGAAATGCTAGAAAACTTAGGTTAAAACTAGTGTACATATACTGCTGGCAAAGGAGCATAGGTCCTGATCTAGCAAAGCCATGGCAGTTCTTGCATACTTACAGTTACATGCATGCTTAAGTGCTGTGGGGATCCAGAATACTCTCTCCTGTATCTACACTGAGGCCCTTATCTGCTCCCACTGAAATCAATACAAACATCATATCAAAGGGAATAAGATCACTATAAACAGAATACGTTTCCACATAGTTGTGTTCTGGTCAATGGAGTCACTATGCTATATAAAGTCTTCCAAGCCCAGAATTAATAAATACACTCAGCAAAGCAGAATGCAGATTACAGAGGGAAAGATATGTGGGGCCAGGCTAAAATGGGCTGTATCAAGGAGGGTCAGAGGAAATTAAGTGAAGTAGTGGTCCATGATTAAACAAACCACACAACATTCACAAACAGCATCTAGTGGCATTTTCTAGTATGTTTTATGCTCATTTGCCATTAAAAAAAAACACACCAAGAGACAGAAACATGAACTTGATGTGGCTTCTCCATACATTTCAGGGCGGAAAGAAATCTCATGGGTGGATGTTAGTTCCTTTTTGTTTATGTAATGCTCTAGTTTGGTAATACTGACATTTTCCAGTTGGAGAACAAGAAGTTAGATTCCACTGCCCCACATTCTCAGCCCATCCCTAACTAGCCCTTCAGTGATCTGATGATATCTCACACTGCTGGCAAGTTAGTACTAGATGAGAAGGAATGCTATTTGCTCACAATCCTAAAATCCTCTTCCTTGCACCTCCCGATCTCCTGACCCCAAATGTTGCTTTAAATGAAGTAGTTTTGCTATAAGCTGTCTGAGTTTTACAGTGTTGTTATGACCTAATAAAATTTCATCACTGAGCAATGACAAATCTGGTACTCTTTTGAATCCCTTTTAAACTCTGGCTTCAGGTTAAATTAGTGGGGAGAAAACCAGTGATAGAATTAGATAGGAATTACTCCCAAAACAAATGAAAATTACCTTAGTCATTTTAATCTATCTCATAATTGTGGGGAAGGAAGTATGAAAAAGCAGAGGCCTACTTTAAGTCAGAGTGCTCTTAACTGTCTGTATTTTAGTATCAATTTATATTAACCTAAATGAATTCTAGGTCTATACATATAGGTAAATATACTTGGGGTTAAGATATGGGGCAAAGATGTATGAGGGCTTGAAAACAGAACCTTATTGTGGTTGTATCATTACATCACCCAAGCTGAAGTCAGAGTTCATCATTGTTCCACCCATAAAGACTAACAGACACAGCTGAGTTTCTAATTTCTCTAGAAGAAGACATTGTTGAGCTGGTGACTGACTGTCAGTGGCCTTTGTGATAAGGTATCTTCCTACCTTTGGATGGGTAAAATCTTTATAGGGCAAAAAATTTGAAAGAGAATAGGCATGCAATTGTGCAAGTGAAATGCACATGCATAAGCCTAATCATGTACACAGTTATGAAAATTACATCTTCAACAGAATTCGCTATTTGTGTGTACACCTGCTTGAGTGACTGAAGTAAATGTGTGAAAAACTGAATGCCTACGCTTTCTGAAATGGGCCCATCAATTTATCTTTTTTCTTCTGCTCTCAATCTGGTGACTAATGTTTTCACCTTAAAAATCTCTCTCACAGATTACTTCGGTTATACAGTCAGCTTGTTATGTATGAAACACATTGTGCATGATTTAATACCAGTTGCAGCCATCATGCTCCAAGTCTGACAGATTGCAACATAGAGAGGTTTTGAAACTGTAGCTGTCATAGAGTCTTCTTTCTGCAGGTGTAGACACAGTCCTGCCCAGCAAAACTGTTCAGGGCATCAGAGAGTCTGGTGAACCCAGAGAGCCTTTTCTCTCAGAAAAAATGCAGCACAATGTTTCAACCTGAAAGAAGTTTTCTATCTGCTTTGTGAACAAAACCAGCTAGATTCAGACATGCTCTGCGCAGCATGTTTCTCTCAGAGTGGCATGGATTTTCAGTAGACAGCTGCACAGGACTCAATAGTACTTTGGGAAACGCTAACTCCAGTTCCAAGACTGCACCCCTTTAAGCTTTGTGGAGTGCAGAGGAAGAACAGCACAGTTTCTCAAGGACCTGTGGCAGGCAGTTCTATATTATACAGCCTAGTACACCATGAGACTGCAGTTCTCATTTCCAGTGGATACCTCAGATACAGGCTATATCTGCTACCTCCTTTGCAGTCCCTCAAGTCCATTGCCCTCATTAGAGTATTCCAATGAAATTGCAATTTTTGAATCTCATGAGGTTTCCATAAATCCCCTGGGATTTTCACAAGACTGGAGGACATGGTCCCATGTTTTGCTTTACATTAATTTACCTGTTGTTATAAACTCAATTACCCAAAATGACAGAATTTTTAAAAGTCTAATTTACTTTTCATCATTAATTATATTTGTTGACAGCTTGGACAAGGGACAATAGTCAATTCCACTGTGCCTTATAGTCAGCTTCAAGTTTAGAGTCAGTCACAAGTCTGATGCAAATGATACAAAGAATATTTACAAATAAGCTGTTTTCAGAGTAATTTTTAAAAAGTCAATGAACTGTAACTATTGATCTTACTGTAGGTTTTGTAGAAACACGTTACAAAACCTGAATTTAGAGACACAAATCAACCTGACAGTGTGTCTCTAATCTGGGACAAACACCTTTGTATATCAGCAATATTTCAAACCACACATTTAGAAAAATTGATATTACATCAAAGGGAGAAAGTAGGGAAAGTAAGGATGTAAATAAATGACAGTGAGTTCCTTAAAGGGAATTCTAAATACTACTTTATATAGCTAAATATAGCTTTATTGCTAAAGCCAAGTATCAGTAATGGCCACCTGCATTTCTCTCTCTATTTGATATTTTGTTTACAAATATCATTAACTCACAGAAATAAGGTATAACCTTTAATGCAAAAAAACAAAACAAAAAAAAAACAACAGAAGTTACCAAACATATATATTGCTTAAAATTTTGTTTCTTTTGCTAATTTAAGATAAAATATTAATCAGCCAAGTCTCCTAATGAGAAAAAAGTAACACACACAAGCAACTCAAACAGTGCAACAGGTTTGAATGTTTGAGTATTAGCTAGAGGTTAGTCTAATAAAAAATTGTTCTACCCCCATCTAAATAGCAATATTTGGAAATGGTTGTTTGTCAATGAATATAAGTTATACCAAAACACTGAAACACACTTTGATGGACCAAAAATTACAATAAGAGCCTCCTAATTCTGAGTGATCGTGTTTTCAGAAAAGTAAAATTTTCAAGGCTTCTTCTTGTGGGAATACTTCAACAATTAGTAAGCCCTCACTTAGACATCCAGAAGCTTTAATTGTTCAGCTAGCTTTCAAAAGAAAATTTGTTTCAGTTCACTGAACTTATTTCATATTCAGTGTGATTATCGTAAAACATACATATACCCAAATCTCACATTTAAGAACCTTGACCACTGATTTATGGCATTTATAGTCAGCAAAATTAAGCTCTATACAATCACAAATGTAGAAAAAAGATATTAGACAATTGGTCTGAAATATTTTGAAAAGGACCATGTCTGCTGAAAAACTAAGTTGCAAGGGACAACAGTTCTGCCCTCTAGTGGAGATGCTTCCTATTAATCAGCAACACAAACACTTCAAATTTAATTCCACAACCAGAAACATTTTTGATTCTTTACAGCTGAACACATTTACTATAATATTACTGATTGCTAAACATCAAACCTCAAGGCTACTAGACAAATGGTTATTATATCAGGAAGTTTGAAAGGACTAGTTCTGAACTGCTGACAAAAGATATACAAAACCATGGCTCAGCAAATTGTGGGTCAGTTTTATATGAAATCATGATGTTCATTTGCTAACATTCCATAAAATCCTCTCTTTAATCCAGCTATTCAAGAACCCATACCACATGTATTGTTTGCATTCCTTTCTATTTGTATTTCATTTCAATTACAAGAATGTATTTTACTCCTGAGACTGTAAATAATGCATAGCTCAGACTCAAACTATAATCAAACTCCCATTAAGCATTTGCAATTACTTTAAAGATTTTTGGTTCAGTTTAAAATTTAGAAGACTATATTTAAAGGTGTCTGAAGGGAAATGGTATTGACCTCGATGTACAAGTAAAACTTTTAAATGGAACTTATTACATTTAAGATCACATTAACTGAAGTTGAATACAGATGTTCATTTTCAAAATGGTATTTCTTGAGCACACGGATATAAAAATTCATGGAATAACTTTCAGAATATATTTTGTGGCATTCAGGTCTCCTTGTTCCGCATAACAGCATTCTCTACTTGCTGTAAGAAATATAGTCTATTACTTTACTGTGTGTCTTTATCGAAGAACAGAAGAACCATACATATTAAGGCTGAATGAATTTCAGTTTATATTATTGAATTTTTACAACATGCTTGTGATAGTGACATATTTTCAGAATCAGGATGTAAAAAGGTAACAAACCTCACAAGCTACCTGTCAAAGGTTGTCATTTAAAATTTCCATTTTACTGTTATGAGAGAAGATTATCTCTTACAGATTATTTCATCAGGACTTAACACACAAATAAAATTCACCTTTATAAGAACCATCTTGGTACTTTACACCATAAATCATATTCAAAGCTTAAATATTTTCCTTAACCTGAGAAGACACACCATATTAATAAACCAATAACAGATTAATGAGCAGGTGATATGCCATTCTATTTAGTGCTGAAACAGACATTATTAAAATAATGCAACTTTAAAGCCTAAATCAGCAACGAATGACCAGCAGTGTGCATTGATCATTCACTTCATCAATAGACTGTATTTAATCAAGAAATTATTGACACTTTTTCTGCACAAACACACCCACAGTGGAAGATTAATGAACTTCACGTGCTCAGACTACAGCCTTACATCTTTATTATTTTCTTGTCATAGCCTCACCCCTTCCCTTTATTTTCTCTAGTGATTTACAGTAAATAATATTAGTGTATGCTTCCTAAAGGCAAAGTCCTAGAAATGGCAGCAGGATGGACATATACATGCTGAACAGGAGTATATGAAAACCTTCTTTCTAGGTTTTCCCTGAACTGACATGTAAGCCCTCAGCAACCTGCTGGGCTCCCTTGTCATTTAGCAATTCCTAAACTCAGTGGTAGACCCTCCAAGGTGGATGTTTTTAAAACTCCTACATTTATCCTGTTTGGGTCACTCAACTCTTCACATCAGTATCAAACCTTCTGTGCAAAATGGAGTTCATTTTCTTACAGACTATTTGTAGAAGGGCTACCAGACCCAGTTTGGGGTTAATTTTTTGGGTGGCAGGGGAAGGAGAGTAAAGTGTCCTTATAGATGGATGTTTAATGATAATAAAATACTTGAATTTCTAAATCTAATCCATAACGTTACACACAGCAGCTTTCAATTATTATTCTTAGCCTCCTAATATGCTAAAAACGTTCACCCTGCCCCATTCATCAGCCAATTTTTCTCAAGCATGCCAAGACTTCTCTGGCAATTCCCCCTGTGGATTACAAACATGCAGAGGTCTATGGGATATGATGAGCAGGAAGGGGACCACGTTTCAGGGAAGACTGGGTAGCTGATGAGAGAACACATTACATGTGGGTGGCCTGATGCACTAACAGGTGTCTCTAGGAAAGTTTTGAACTAGAGGACCCTAAAAGGGTTATAAGTGAACATGGTCAACCAGTGGTGCCAAGGAAAGGGCTGGACGTATGCCTGCCAGTAGGTGAACTGATGTTCGCTGAAGAGGGGAGGTAAAGTTTACCAGGACACTTACAACCTGGTTTGGAGAGGTAATGAGCAATCTCAACTCCAGCTGAAGTCAGAAGGAACCGCAGTTGCTCAGCAACTCTGAAAATCAGGCCAGAAGTGAAGGCAACACCCATTAGGAGAGATCCACAGGGAGAAAGCAGCATATTTAGTAACAGCAAGGAACCCGCTGAGCCCAGGGGAGAACAGGGGCTCGCTTTCGGCTCTGGGGGCCAGGGTGGATCACAGCTCCCGGAGACTCAGGCTCCCCGAGTCGAGTGTTCGGCTCAGGTATTGAGCCCAGCTCCGCACTGGCGCCCGGGTTGCTGGAGGGCACCTAATTCAGGCCACTTTGCCTTCGCAGCGCGAATCTCCCACCGCCCAAGGATCATGGCTGGGATCGGGACTCCTGGGCCCCTGGTGAGAAGTTGGGACTCGGGAGAGGAACATCCCCCCCCCCCCCCCGCAGCTGAGCGGCTCCCGATTTACCCACAATAAACCCGGGAAGGGGGGGGCGGGGTGGTCCCTGCTCCACCGACTACAAGGCAGCGATCTCCCCACGGCCCCAGAGGGAAGGAGCGAACCCAGCATCTAACCGCAGGCACCATCTTCCTCGGCCGTTCAGCAAGGCGCGGCGGGGGTTAGCCTCACACAGCACTGGCCCCGGGGTGGGGGGATCAGAGGCCACGGTGCGGGGCTGCTGTTCGGCGTGTGCCGGGCCGGGCGCCTCGCCCACCCCCCCGAGCAGCCCCGCCAGGGGAACTTCAGCAGCCCTTACCCTGAGGTCGCGGCGCCGCCTCCCCGTCCACGAGCTGGAAGCGGGCTGCCAAGCACTGGGCGAGGAAGAGCGCTGCGGCCGCGAAGTGGCCGTGCCTGGAGCTCGCCATCGCCCCGAGCCCGCCGGGCTCGCTCGCTGCGCCGCTCGCCTGCGGGGGGCCCCGGGAGCGTCCTGCCGATCCCACTGCTAGCCGGGGCGCCTCTGCCTCGCATCGGCTCCCTCCGGCCGCGGGGAGACGCCTGGCTCGGTCCCTCCGGCGGGAGCAGCCCCCAGAACGCGGCAGCCGGCGAGGACGAGCCCGGCTCCGGCCGCCAAGCGCCCAACTCTCCCTCCTGGCGGCGGCGGCTGGCCGGACCCCCCTCCTGTCCTGCCCGCCCAGTGGGAGGGGGGCTGGTGGCTCCGCTCCACGCGCTGTTCAAGGCGAAACCTCCCCCCGCACGGGAGCGCCGCGGCTCGCGGGGAGGAGGAGACACAATAAGTTGAACCAACGCCCCCCCCCCCCTCGGCGGGGTGTCTTGTTGCACCGGCCCCTGGGCTCGGGCCAGAGCCGCTCCCCGCAGCGGGCGGCGCGGGATGGGGAGCCCGGCCGGCGAAGTCGGTGTCTGGCGGGGAATGGGGTTTGGGGCTGGAGCGGGCGCCGGGCCCGGCGTGGGGAGAGCGGCGCCGCCGGCTGGGGGCCCCGAGCGGCCCCGCTCCCCTTGCCAGGGTCCCGCACACGACCTGCCCGCTTGCTGCGCGTTCCTGGGGCGGAGAGAGCGAGGAGCCCCCGCTCCCCTCCTCCGCGGGAGCTGCGCCCCCAGCCCACGGCGGGTCAGAGGCGGAGCCCAGCTCTGCACTGGCGCCCGGGTTGCTGGAGGGCACCGCTCTCCCGGCCCCCCGCAAACACGCCGGGGGGGGGGGGCCCTCGGCGAGGAGTAACGTTCAGTGGGGGGAGGATGGAGAAAGGGAATCCCATTAAAACAGGATTTGTCCGTAGGCGGGAGGAGAAAGAGGCATTTTGGTTAGTGGTGGAGGAAGGTCCCTGAAAACCCCCAAACTCCGGGAGTTTTCCATGGTCCTGCTGCTGCCATCTAAAGTGCAAAGAAGAGTATTAAAGAAAGCGGCAAGGTCCTGACTTTTGCTTATGTCACTTTCTGGCATTTCGATCAGCTGGAGATCGGGAGAGAGGGTTGGAGACTAGGCGGTGCTCAAGGGAAAGGAACCGTGTGACACTCTGCTCCTTAGAGCTGGTTGAGAGCCAGGTGGGGAGGTGAAAGAGCAGCAGCCAGGGTAAGTGGAGAAGGTCACGGTATGTCTCTGGAAAGTATCACTGTAGCCAACCAGAGCCCCTTCTTCCGTTTCCCCTTACATTGGTGAGTACTGGAAATCTAGCACCAAGTCTATGGAACAGGGATACTGATCTGGATAAATTCCTCTGCTCAAAATATTTTTTGTTTTGCAAAGCAAATGCATGTGGAATATTTCATCCCCAAAAACACTTTTAATGAGAAAGTGTCACTGGTCATCCTTTTTGGACAAGTCAGCCCCTTTTGCTGCAAAGTAAACGGCTGTAATAGATGTTCATTACTAAACAGTATCGGAACTACAGTTTATACGGTGCAAAGATTTATCCACGCGCTTAATTTAATGCACTCTTATAATCCTATCCCGTACATAAATCTGTGCAGGATCAAGGGTTTATGCGAGTAAAACTAGTAGACGGCATAAATGCCTATCTCAGGCACACAAATTAAATAGAGACCAGGTTGTGCTAAGACTCACCCAGTTCTATTAACCAGTTAAGCAGACCATTGCTATATTAATTCTCATGGAGAAACCTTCATGTATCACATACCCTTTCAACCCAGGATAATTAAATAGGGCTGTTGCACTTCAAAAATAAATTATTAATATGTAACCACTAAAGGAGAAGCAGTGATGAGATTTTATCTTCATGTAATTCATACCACTGTTTGTGAGATTAAAAATGGATTGGCTCTGTTTTAATTGTTTTACTCTTTAATGTCTTGGCACACTTATGCATAAAGCATAGCAGAACACTCATGTCTTTAATGCCTATTTTCCCTTTAAGTAGAACTTTGCAGTTATTCGCTATGAAGTAAACTACTGTGTATATATATGAGCCACTTGCAAAATAATTTCTGATCCAGCTAAATACTTTTGGGTCCATTATGGTTGTCCTTCTTAAGGATCTTAAATCTTTCCACTAATCTCCTGCAAATAATAATCCAGATATTATTTGCTAACAAATAATTTTAGAAATGCAGTCATTGTACTAGAAAGAGACTGAAGAGGAGAGAATGTGCTAAATTGAAGACTAGGGTGACATTTTGGCTCCATTGAAATCAATGGATCAATGAAATCAATGGCCTATCCAGCTTTAACAGCCTCTTAGAATTGGTATGCTAATGTACAACTCTCCCCCCCCCCCCTTCTTTGTGTGTGTATAAATGTATTTTACTTCTGTTCCATTCTATGCATCCGATGAAGTGGGCTATAGCCCATGAAAGCGTATGCTGAAATAAACTGGTTAGTCTCTAAGGTGCTACAAGTATTCCTCGCTTTCTTTACAGATACAGACTAACACGGCTGCTATTCTTGAACCATTAAAATCAATGGTAGTTTTGCCATTTAGTCCAGAGGGATCAGGAATTCACTCTGGAGAACTGGGTCCTGCCATAAACAGTCTGTGTGACTTTGCCCAAGTCACTTAAATTATTTTTAAAATTTCACCTTTTTAAAGATTGATTTTTTTGTTTTTACTTTATAATGCATAAAGAATACCTGCTAGGTTTTGTTTGTTAACCTTAGAAGTATCGGGAATTCAAGTCCAGTCTTCCCAGCTTTTTCTGGTGCTAGAGATGCAAATCGTGAGCTCCCACATTTTAATGGAAGGAGCAGACATCCTTTCTTGCAAGTGTTAATCAGGCATTGACATTAAAAAGGCGAGAACAAAAGTAAAATAAGAGCCAACAAACCTTTAGCAGTCTGAGTAAAAATGTCCTCTGTTTTGCTCAGCATTGTTATATCATAATGCATTCACTCATTCTTCAGTCACACTAGAGTCTTCCAGCGAAGGGAAGGTCTGAATGTCTTATAAACAGCTTTTCTCCTATAAAAAAGTCACCTTTTTTAGATTATGGTGTATGAAGAAGGCCAAAATGAGTGCAAGCCAAATTTTCTTTCTTCATTTGCAGATTGGTACTAAGTATTATTTACCTGGATTTATCATTTTAGATTTATTTTTCTTATACTTGCATCACAAATACTTTAGTACTCAAAGAAAGTGAGGGACTATATGGTCTTCAGCTTAAGCAATCTGTACATAAGAATCATACAGGATTCCCCTCACAGCTCTGACAATTTACAATCAAACTGAAACAATCCACTTTGGTGGTGGTTGTCTGATGTGGACACATAAGGATTAGGATAAGAGCATCAAATTAACTTTTACTTGTGCTCTGATCAGTTAGAATGAGAATATAGATCTGCAAAGATAAAAAACAAACACATTATTCTTTTGCATTATAAAAATAACCAAGACATGTCCTGGTTTAGTTTGTGTGTAAAAAAGGCAAATAAAACCTTATAGGGTGCCAGGAAAAAAAACAGATTAAAGTAAATGATACTATAATTATTAATGGCAATATGTCATTGATAAGCATTCATAGCAAAGCTAGAGCATATTTATTCATTTATATTAATAAAATATAACAAATAGTGAGAAGGCACCTTTCCTTGATTCTTTAACTCAATAGATTTAACTTGTTTTGGACAGGATAATGTTGTTTTACTCTCTCCCTCCTTTACATATGGTCCTACGTCTCTAAGGAACCATTCCTCAGCTGGACTATATCAGTGTAGTTCCACTAAAATCAATGGAGCTGCACTGATTTACACCAGACAAGGATATGGTCCTAAATTCTTATCTTCCTTCTTAACTCCAGCATTCCTGATTGTATCATCAATCATCCCAGGGGGATAGGAGAGACTCATTTCTTGCCTGGAACTGCCTCACTACTTTCAAATCCTCTCTCACCCATAGATTGGTTTCACTTTTTCTTCTTCTATCAGAAAATTTCAACCACACAGCTTTCTCAGATTCTTGTCTCATCTTAGTAGATCAAAGCTTTAACCACTTATTTCTCCCCTTCACATGATGACATATATGACAAATCCTGCAATATCTTGAGCAACCGTTGTTGAATTAAGTATCCTAGGAGTTCTTTGTATTAAAAATGCAAGATGTTATGTATGAATAAGGGATTGCATATATTCCAACAAGGGAGAGGGACCACAGCCCTCTAGTAACTGTGGGGTGAGGGGGTGATTAGGCAGTTTCACTGAGATTGGAATATCTCCAGCGAACTACTATCACCACCTGGCAGAAGGCTCAGAAATACAGGTTCAGACTTGAGTCTTTAGGGACCAACAGACAAAGAAAGGATTTTTGGTTATATAACCTGAGTTATAAAACAACAACAACAACAAAAATAATCCAACATTGAGGCTTCTTTCTGATCTAACAAACTGACAGGAATTCTGGTCTAAAGAGGGCCCCCAAACCTTAGAGAAGGATTGGCAGGTCTATGACCTACTGAGGCCCCATGAGACTAGGGGAGCTGATTTGAGCTGAAGCTGTGATTAGCTTGTGCCCACAGGAAAAAGCCCTGTGTGGGGTTTGTATGACTAATCACCAGCCCTGGCCGGAATTGGGGTGATCTCTGGTAACCTTATTTGCATGTATTTTGGTACTTGTATTGTTTCACGATTTTTTTCTCTGTAATGTTTTTAAGAATAAAAGCACCTGCTTCAGAAGAGTTGTGTGGTAATTTAGAGCTGTTGACTTATATCAGTCTGTCTTTTGGGGAATGACACCATACAGTCAGGAGCCTGGAAATACCCAAGTCAGGGGTCTCCACCAGAGAGAGAGGATGACTGAGAAGCCTAGAGCTTACAGTGGGTGCCTATGGGACCGTAGAGGGGAAATTCAGATGCAGCTGCCCACAACTGACATTCTACCTTTTTAAAATCATAGCAAAAGAGTGAGTGTGCTGGCAAGGTGACTACGTAGTTCCCAGAGGGAGTTGGCTCCTCCCATGTTGACTCTGGAAGTCATTTTGAGAGAATGTTATTGGGATGGGGTGTCTTCTTCCTAAATCTGGGAAAGGAGAAAATGGTATGTACCTGTAGCATCAGCAGCAAGAGGGGAGCTACCTCTGTAGCCTCTTCCAGCAAGAAACAGATGTGGGTTTTTATGTATAATGAAGTTGAACCTACTGTCATTAATTGGGGAAATGTTGGCTGCTTGTGCTAGCTTACTAGTATGCAGACCCAAAGTAACAGTACCCTCTATTGTAGATGTGGTGTCTTAGTATAATTAACAAATACATCATATTTTCAGGGCCCATAGACTATCCTGGATCTGCAAGGATTGTTTCGCACAAGAACTGAAGTGTGTGGCCCTTACTCTGCAAATATTCCATGACCTAATCTTATAAATCTTTTGACAACGAAGTGTTTTAGGTAGTTATTTGTAGATCATGTCTTTCAGATTAGTTATAAAATTAAACAAAAATGACCAAAATTAAAAGTCAACAACAACTAGGAGTTAAAGTATTTGACTGAGTTACAAAAAGAACTCTAGTTGCATTGGTCTGAAAGTAGACACTGACTTGTAGAAGTGTCTCTGTTCCAGGAATGTTCCTTTACATTTTTGGTGAAATGAACATACCAGAATATTTTAGCTAAGCAGTAGCAAGGCAGCAAGGAGGGAAAACATTTTGGGGAAGGGTGAAATTAGGTTTTGTCATTTAAATTATAAGAAGTTTCTCCTTTTAACCATAAACCTGTTTAAAGTGAAATCTGAATTTAATACAAAATATGTTAAGGACTAAAATTATCTCTTAAAACATTTAAATAAAAAATAAATATGCTTATTCATGAGCCTGTATCAAAAACTTTGAGTTAAAAGCTGCTTTTCCGAATAAAGAATCAGGGGAACATCATCTAACTTTTGAGGGCAAGCTTTATGAATATTGCACAGTTAGTCCTCCAGGAAACACCATAACATATCTCAACAGGATCATCCACTAAGCCCATCTGTGTGGAATCATACACCTATTTTATAGCATTTCCCTACCTGAGCTCTGATTGGAACACCTCTCAAATAATGAATATTTATGACTCCACCCATCATGAAAAACTTACTCTTCAGCTCATGGAAAAAAGACTGATCTTACCAATAACTACTAACTCTTGTGTCTGGGTGCTTCAAGTAAATGGCGTTCCTCTGTCTCCATGCATGTGTACACAGGGATTCAAACAAGCAGAAATCCATTAATTTAACTGCCTCTCAGTTTCTAATCAGAAATGGCATGTGGGTTATATGAGCAGAAATTCCAGACTGTTTATAGTTCTTTTGTATTTCTGGGAATAGAGATTGGGGAATTATGTAACAGGGGAGCAGAGTGTGCTACCAGAAAGGAGTAACATTAGTGTCAAAACAGGACACCAGGGAATGAGGCATAACATTCTTCTGAGTGCAGCCTCTAATGTTGATTTCAGCACCTGGGAACTGGAGGAAAAATCCTGCCATAGCTGCAAGTCATAACACTCCTCCTCTCCCCAATTGGGGAATATTTTCAAGAAATTCCAGCACTTCTGGGTTAAAAAAAAAAAGGAACATGTGCCAAATGTAAAGAGTTCAATAAAAAGATGCAAGGCCTGAAGGCCTGGTCGTCAGAATGAATCAACATTAAAAATAATGCTCGTTAGAAGACAATGTTTTTACAGATGATTATTGGACATGTCTGAACAACGTGGAGCAACTGGATAATAGACTTATTTTTGCACCATTTTTGGGGCCTGCCTACCAGGTCTTACTATGCTAGTAGATCAGCGGTAGGCAACCTATGGCACACGTGCCGAAGGTGGCACACAAGCTGATTTTTAGTGGCACTCACACTGCCCAGGTCCTGGCCACTGGTCTGAGGGCTCTGCATTTTAATTTAATTTTAAATGAAGCTTCTTAAACATTTGAAAAACCTTATTTACTTTACATCCAACAATAGTTTAGTTATATATTAAAGTCTTATAGAAAGAGACCTTCTAAAAACATTAAAATGTAGAAATTGGAGTGAATAAATGAAGACTCGGCATATCACTTCTGAAAGCTTGCTGACCCCTGTAGTAGATGATAAAACACAAATGTATGCAACAATCTAAATTGGCTGGATTGCTTATTTAAGAATTGAAAGTGTTTTTTGTTCAAAATATAATTGATATGTTTGTTGTGGGAGTTTTTAATCAATAACATTTTTACTGTTACTGGTGGACTTCAGAAATGAAGTTTTTATTGCTCAAGCAGGTGAAGATGTCCTGTTTAAAAGGTTTATTAGGCATTTATGAATTTTAACATTTAAAAAAAATTCAAGCTGTGTCATATGTTGCTAGAGATAAGGGTCTAAAGATAATCCCTATGATTGGTTAATTACTTTTCCTGTAAAACTGGGTTAGAAAAATATATATAATATAAACAGTGGTACAACAGCTGAAGTAGGCAGTATCTTTCCTTTGCAAGATTTTTTTTGTTTAAATGCAGTGCACTCACAGTGAGTGAACATGATTTTTTAAAAAACACCACTTTGTTCAGGGTCCATCTTAGACATAAAAGATTATGAATGTCCATCACTTGCAATGTCTACAACTTCAAAGTCATCTGCTGGTACCACCAGCAGTGCTGTAATGAAACATTAAGTTACTTGTAACAAAACAAAGGAACTTCCTTCATTATCCTGTAAAACCACAGATAAATTAGTAATCAGGACCAGCAAACTCCAGCAATATTCCATAGATGTAAAGATTGCAGAGTTCATTTGTGCAACACATTCTCCCTTTTATCTAGTTGTAGCAAAGTGCTGATCTACTGGCACAGCGCCTCCTGCTGGTCAGTCCAGGAATTAACTCATCCAGCTCAGGAACACCCTCTTCTGCGTGGTTTCTCACCCTCAGTTACCCGCCCTGTTGTCTCCACCACCTCTGGCCCCATGTTGCTCCCAGCCCCTTGCGTTTGGGTGCTGCCTCACAGTAGTGCCCCCCACACTCTGGATCTTTACTCCCTAGGGGAACCCCAACCCCCTATACCCACTTGCCTCAGTGGCTACTGTCAGTCATCATCTAGCCCCTTCTCTCACGGGCAAACTGCAGTCTGAAATTGCCACTCATCACTTTCCCAGTACTGATCTGTCCAAGGTACCCCTGTCTCTACCAGGCAGTTAGATCCTTCTTGCCCCACTGCTGGAGTAAGACTGACTCCCTTCTCCCCACGAGCTATTCTTATTCTGTCCCAGCCAGGCACTGATTGGCTGCTGCAAGCCCACTCGTGATTGGCTCCCTGGGCAGCCCTTTCCCAGGGCTGGGTTTTAACGCCTTCCAAACTGGAGCGGGGTGACTACCCCACTATGCTAGTTCAGAACAAACATTTCATTGACCCGGTTCAATTTTTACAACCAGGCTACACTCCACCTAGCAGAGCAGACATTTCCAGAAGGTGGCTGTATACAGTATGCAGTATATGAGAAGGAAATTGAACAGTATGCAAAAAACATTGACAGGAAATTTGTTATCTGAGGCTTGATGGGCGGAGCAATGTACACAACGATCCAGTAAGATGTGCTTGTGTGACAACAGGAAAGGTGGTTGTCTATTTTTCAGAAAAATTGATACATCAGGAAATGCCCATATAGCAGAATACTTGCAAGAAGTAGAAGTAAAAGCTATAACAAGCTGTAAACAAAAATTCAAGTGTCAAATATGTAGCTTTGTCCCATGCAATGCTGCAAGTGTAGCAAAGGTAAGAAAGAAGATAATGAAGGGAACCTGAAACTTAAAACATAAAGATACAGTGCTTATTTGATGCATCTTTTAGCCAAAGACTTAAGTACAACTCCAGAAATAAAGGAAAGTGTTGCTAAACTTGCAAAATACTTCCATAGCCTTCAGTTTCACTGAACAGAGGATGAGAATCCAAACTAATTCTCCCCCAAGATGTACAATGGAATTCAGTGGTTGACTGTTTTGAGATATTTATTAGAACCTGGCCTATTCTGATGACAATTTGTGAAGACACTCATGACAAAATAAATGGCACTATCACATCCAAAGTAGTCAACGTTGGACTAAAGAGAAATGTAGAAGATATGCTGAATATACGAAAACCTATTTCTGCAGCATTGGACAAACTGCAGAAAGATTGCTGCTGTATTGCTGATGCTGTTGAATTTAGAAAGAACTTCAAGATACATTGAAGAAAGAAATACCCAACAACAAAATTAAATTGCAGGCAGTAACACAGAAGACGGATCAAACACTTCATTTCTTCCTAGTATCTTCAACCCAAAGTACCAGAGTAAAGGCCTACCTGCTGAAGAAGATGCTGCTGTATTGATAATAATCACCCATCAATCATGCCACCCATAATAAATTTCAGAGCTGGTGGTGAACCACTCAAGCAGTACATGTTTGATGATATTTTAAGGAAGGTCACCCTGCTGTATTGGTGGAAGTCACCAGGTAAGCGCCTGGAACCGGAACTTATTGAAGTGCCAAACCAGTTTTTGACAACACTAGCCTCTTCAGCAGACACAAAGAGAATATTTTCTTCATTTGGACAAATTCATTCAAAGTTGAGAATTGATTGGGAGGCTAAAAAGCAGTAAAACTTGTCTTTCTTTTCTTGTCTATTGTAAAAGGGTGCTGGCCAGAAAGTGCTGAGCCAGTCCCTGTTCCCTCTGGCAGCAGCTAGCAAAGCCTCTGCTAGCAGCAGCTAGCAAAGCCTCTGCTAGCAGCTTCCACAGCTAGGGGAGGTAACTAGCTGGCAGGGTGTGGACCCTGAGTGAGTGGGGCTTAATTTAATCACCTGACAGCCTCCCAGGCCAGGGGATAAAACCTGACAAGGCAGGGCAGGGCAGGGCCTGACTGTTCTTAGCGGACTGTGAGAGCTAGCTGTCCCCCAAGGCAGCCAAGCCAGGGCAATCGCTGTATAGTACTGTAAATAGCTGGTGGGTTTGCACAAAAGCGAAATAAAAGGACACTGCTGTTGGCACCAAGGAGCTCCTGGCTCATTTTTGGAACAGAGTGGGCAGAGGCACGCTTACATCTATGAATAAAAATGGGGAGGGAGGGGATGAGATCTACTAGTTTTAAAAGTTTGAAGAACAGCTTAAGTAACCCAGAGGCTGTTGTCTCATTTTCAAGAGATTTAGTGGAGTAGGAACTTAAGATACAGTTACTTTCACCTACACATAGTTGAAAATTTCCCCAGGTTGATTTGAAATAGTCAGTGTAATTCACTGACTGTTATTCACTCTGTTCCTTTAATAAATAATATGTCAATGTGAAACATGTTTTGATAAGAGAAGTTTTTATATCCAAAACATTTAAGGTAGCAAAAAGATGTATCAAATCTAGAGTAAAGTCTCTATGTAGTTGTAAATCAAAATGTTTTAAATGGTTATTGTGGCGGGTTCCTAGGGTGCAACTTAGACTGTGGGACTACTGAGCCCTCTGTCCGACCAACAAGGAGTATCACTCTCACTCTATGATGCAGTTGTGAAGCTACAAACCTCTGACAGATGCTGCACTTGCACAGATATTCAGAGGTATGGGCACACCCAACTAAGTTACGTTAATGTTGTGCCAGCCACTCATGAAGCAATAGGCTCCAGACAATTCCCCCCAGATTTTCACTCCAGGACTCTACCATCTTGCACTGGTCAGGAACTGTGATGAGGTAATGCCCACATGACTCTGAAGTGGGGGAGGTGGGGAAAGGCAAGAGGGAAGAAAGAACATGATAAAAAGGAGAGACATTTGCCATGCTCTTCCTCTCTCTTCCACCTCCATCTACAGACATCACCACCAAGCAACTGAAGTGCTGGCTGAAGGGCAACCAGCCAGCCTGTGGCGAGAAGCATCTATGTTTATAAGGACACTGAAAGTGTTAAAATCAGCTTAGAATGTGTTTTGCTTTTATTTCATTTGACCAAATCCCACTTGTTATACTTTGACTTATAATCACGTAAAATCTATCTTTATAGTTAATGCACCTGTTCTTTATTCTACCTGAAGCAGTGTGTTTTATCTGAAGCATGTCAGGGATTCTTCTTGGGATAACAAGCTTGGTACATATCAATTTCTTTATTATATTGATGAACTCATGTAAGCTTGCAGCATTCAGTGGGCATAACTGGACACTGCAGGACAGAGGTTCCTAGGGCTGTGTCTGGGACTGGAGATATTGGCAAAGTCATTCAGCTGCACAATCCAAGGAGCAGCTTACATGCCAGAGGCTGTGTAGGAACAGCCCAGGAGTGGGGGTTCTCACAGCAGAGCAGGGTAAGGCTGGCTCCCAGAATCAAGGATTGGAGTGACCTAGCAGATCACCAGCCCAGATAACACCAAAGCGTAACATCACACTCTTCCATTGCTGTGGGGAGTGTCTTCACAGAGCTACTACGTGTGGTGTAGATATAGCCTAAGTGTAGACATAGTCCGAGTCTCTCCACTGCAAATGTAGGGCTTTCTCCAGTCCACAGCTGCTTCTGTGGTTGCTAGTTCACTAAAGGGCCACAACTTCTCTGCATTCTATTGGCAGAGAAACAGCTTCCAGATCTGCACTAATAAAGCTGTGTTGATCCTGCTCCTTTGCTCGATCTAATGCTCAGTGTACACAGCACTAGGAAGAATTATTTTGTTGATTGAGCTACCATCCCTCAGGAGAATGGATTAACTACAGTGATAGGAGAAACGTTCCCATGGTTGTAGTGAGCGTCTACAACTACAGTGGCACAGCAGCTGTGTCACTGCAGTGTTTCTAGTGAAGACACATCTTAGTTAAGCAGGGAAATACAATAACCTTCAGGAGAAGCTGAATTACACCTTTAGAAGACATAATCTCTGTCGTTCCAGGGCTGTGAGTCCTTAACAGCTCAGATTGCCTGACTAAGACCAGCCCTGAGCTTCCCTTCAGATTCTATAGGGGGATGGCTTTTTCTTGGCGGCTTTTCATCCAGCAGGTATTGCTGCCATGTTCTGTGAAGCGCCTTGAACATTTTATGCAAATGAGCTAATTTGCTTAATTGCAAACAATTAACATCACTGAACTCTGGCTTTAAAATTATTGGAGTGCTTGTACGGTCTTGTCAAGCATATCTACAGGGCAACACACACACACACACACACCCCTTATCAGCATGCCTCATCCCTAAGGGAGAGCTTCTTCTTGGGTAACAGAGGGATTTCAGCCTCCATAGCTCTTGGAGTTCTTGATCTCTCAGCCAAGTCTGCTAACTAGTCCAAAGTGTGGTGGGGAGTTTGTGATGTGGGAGCCGGAACTGAGCCCCAAACTCATCACATGTCAGAGCCACTATTAGCTGGGCACCATTTTTAATCCTTGCAGGGCTAGCTTCTAATAGGCAGAGGGCACTGTACCTCATTAGCAATGCCTTGAGGCAACCAGTCCCATAATAAGTGCTAATGTTACACCTTTGAGAATAGGGCTTGCTTTCAGGGAAGAGAAGTTATTAAATCAAGTTTTGACCTTTTGTGGAGTTTATGCAGGCAAGGTCTTCCTCTCTCTGGACATGCAAGCAGCCTCTCCTATCTACTGCTCTCAGTCATGTCACATGAGGCCTATAATATATGACCATCCTTTTCTTAAAGAAATAGCTCCCATTAAGAGGGTGACCAGACAGCAAGTGTGAAAAATCGCGAGGGGTGGGGGTAATAGGAGCCTATATCAGAAAAAGGTACAAAAATCAGGACTGTCTCTATAAAATTGGGAAATCTGGTCACCCTACCCTTTAACCAAAATACAAATACTAAATGTTGAACAATAAACCGAATATTAACAGCACACACATTCATCTCTAAAAGCAATGTTTTGCAATATAAAGTCATTTCAAAGTATATTCCATAGTTCTCAACCTAACTTGCATGTATTTTTTCCCCTGCAACATGGGTCATCAGCAAAGTTTGAACCCCCAGGGAGAAGACCTTAGCTGTAACTGGAGTGGGCAAGCATGTTGCCATAGTCTATCAGGAACAGCTCTTAAAGTGAGAGAGACAAAATATTGTGTAACTGATTGTATAGCAATTTGTGAGTCAACACTGGACTATTGGGTACAAGGATTCCTGCGCTCTACACGTGGCTCTGGGAGCAGAGTGTTGTCTAGTAGTTAGACACGGTATAGCTAAGTGTATTCTCATCACGTGCAAGGAATGAATCTCAGGTCTCTGAGCATGACTATCTACCACTTGAGCTAAAGGACAATGCAAATTAACATGGAGACAATTGCAGACTCAAACTTGTATTTGTGAGTGTGGGTTAGAGTGCAAATAATTTCACCCATTTCTTCTGAAACACAGTGTGAACATAAGATAATAATAACGGCCATCCTGGGTCAGACCAAAGGTCCATCTAGCCTAGTATCCTGTCTTCTGACAGTGTCCCAGGTGTCCCAGAGGAAATTAACAGAACAGGTACTCATCAAGTGATCCATCCCCTGTTCCCAGCTTCTGTGTAGCAAATCAAGTTTATCATATTAGAGACCTGGGATTTATTCTCAGCTTTACTTGCATGGACTTGGTTCAGCCAGTCTCTTATTCTTATCTGTTAAATGAGTGATTATTGTTACCTCCCTTAAGGTGGTTGCATGAGGCCTGTGTACACCACAGGTCAGATTCCATAGCTGGGTAGTCCAGTTTAGGTTCATGTCTCTTTTCTCAGGGCGAGTTTATTAATCAACATAAAATACAAAGCCAACATAATACATAACACTTAAATATGGAGGCTTCCCTGCTTTCTGCAAGCTGGGAAGTGAAAATACATGTTTCCCCTACTTCCTTCAGGTTGTTCACTGAACCTGGCTCTCTCCTTACTCAGGGTGGGCAGTCTCTGGTTACATCAAATGTTGCTTGCCACCTGCAGTCACATGACTCATACTCATGTGCTTCCTGAATTCAGTACCTCAGTCTAAAAGATTTGAAACAGTACAGGGATGTGTAAATGCACCCCAGGACCAACAGTTTAGTTAATGAGATATGAAATACCCAGAAATATTAAGACCAGTGACTATAGGAGCAAGTAATAGAATCTGTCACTCTGTCTGAAGTCGCTCACAACTGTGAGTGCCTACCTCAGGGCAGACTGTCAGAAAAACAGAGCAGACATGCCACATTGGTGGTATGTTCAGTAATTAGATTAATCAAGACTAACAAATGTGACCTCCTGTATCACTATACTACTCCTATCATGGAGTCACAAACAAACCCCTTAGGCTCTCCAGCCTATCTTGTCACCCACACAAAGGTCACATAAACCAAAAAAATCACACCATATTAGGTTTCTCCCAGTCCCAAAGGACAGTTATCCCAGATCAATTGGTACTCCAGACCTTACACCAAAGACAAAGATGGTAGCCACCACAGGTTTATTAGTTAAGAAAAGTTAATGAGAGTTATTGAGAGGTTAAATCAGGCAAAATATATGAACAGATGAATCAGTCTGTAATTCCAAATGTTAAAAGTAATGTAATAAACTTCCAGTTTCCCCAAGAGTCTTTCAGGGTAACCCAGAATGTCTCTGGAGATCTCTGCTTTGCATCGGGTACCTTCCCTATAAGAATCCAAACAGTCAGGGATGATGGATCATTTCTTGAATCCATATTTATAGCTCCTTTACACAGAAAGCAAGATGACCCATCTGTTTTTTAGTTTGATGACAGTAAGGAATACACTTATATTCTTTGACCTTGAGCATCACACATAATGACCACTTACTTTGAAATTAGCATTTTCTGTTAAAAAGATTTCTATGATGGGTAATTTAGTTACAGGGTTATACACAAATGTAAATGTTTGCTGTCACATTATAACAAGAATCCATAAGGGAGAACAATAATGACCCACTTAGCTTTCATGAAGTTTAAACATCTGAATGCACACTTCTACATTAACAATTGCTTTGATTTACACTAAAACAAGAGTATTGGCCTGTTTCCCTGGACTGAACTGGTTTGTCAGCGTCAGTGAATCCATGGCTCATCCTCCCCCGTTGCCTGGGGAAGGGTAGCTCAAAATATGTGACATTTGCCAGGTATGTGGGAATGCATGATAGATTTGGAAAATACAGGTGTCATGTGACACTTGGCAGTCTGAATAGGGGATGTTTCTTTAAAGGGAAGTGCAAACTGACATATCATGTTGAAGATTTTTCTTCTGTCAGTTGGTGATGGGACTCCCTGCTTCGCTTGGAAAGTTTCCAAAACAGGGAGAATCACCGAGATATGTCCAGATGGGGGATTGTGTAGAGAGGTGCTCCAAAAAGGTACCAGCTGAACCTGAGCAGAAGTCCCCTCTTTGGATATTGCAAAATTGAGGGAGTTGTGGCCGTGGCTCCCATCCAAAAAGACAGGTGTGCTATTTTCAAACAGGTGGGATGGGGGTTAGTCTCCCATGTTAACCTCCAACTCAGGCTATGCAAGAGCTACTGTAGCCCTAAAACTGCTCCCTGCTCAACCACAGGTACAAAGGAGAGCAGTGTTCGGAGCAGCACTGAGGTGGGGGTAGGGATCTCATTAAACAGGAATTCCCTGAACAGCTTTCACTTTGTCTGCTCATTTACTCGATGTTTTTTTTTTCTTTGTGAGAACCCATCCCAGATAAATCTTTATCTTGGAACTTGTGGATCCCAAGGTATTAGCTCCACCCTGGAGCAATAGCAGATTCTCTGTTAGCTGTAGTCCTAGTCCTGATAACCTCTTTCAGGTTTCCAGCCACTGAAAGGGGGAAAAGCTCAACCGCAACAGTCCAGCATACATATTTATGCATCCTTTATTTATTTATAATTGTTACACTGTTCCTCTACTTGACTAAGCAATAGAGTTTATGAAGAGTTAAGGATTACTATTGCTAAATAGGAAGCTTTTGTTCATCTTGAGTAACATTTCCATGCTCAGTAGCAGGTTTCTATATATGCTGGATCAGACTTAGAAGTGCCGTAAGTGTCTTCTCAATCTACTGTTCTTTCTCTAAACATAAAATTGAAAAGAAACATCTCTCATTATGTGTAGCAAGAAAGTATGTTTCACATCAATAGTTATTTACATGATAAGGCCTTTACTCAGGCAAAAGTCTAATGAAATCAGTCTGAGTATTGGTTGAGTAAGGACTGAGTAAACCTGAGTAAAAGCATCAGGATTTGGCCCAGGAATTTTACAGTGCAAAACTTGTTCCTTATATGACTGATGTGACAAGTTTACAATATTAAAATCAATGAGCCACCAGTGTGAAGCACTCTGTAGTCATGTTAACATCTTATTTTCTGACATAGGATGTTAATATCACTATGAAAATGATAGGTGATGCTCAGTAAATCATATTCAAATTACTCAGTAGATCATATTGGTCAGTTTTACATGCTAGGACAAAGTTTGATCTCAGATGCCCACCAGTGTAAATCAAGAGCACCTCCACTAAAGTCAAGGAGAAAGTGGATTCATTGTTTTTTTGACTCACAGGGAGTGATGCATATAGAAGACCGATTGTTCCACGTAGAGGTTGTAAGACAAATTCATTTTTGAGTTATTAGAGTTCAAAAGGCAATTTAAACTAAAAAAATATTATTTGAATACTGGTAGCTCAAAGAGAACCACACTCAATTTTGTCAAAATTTGGCAAAGCTAATTTATTCTCAGACCATGGCTACACCTGGGAAGTTTCAGAGGAAGGAATAATTTTGGCCACAGTTATGATTCAGTCTCCACGTTAATAAATGTGGTGGTAATAATTAGCTACGTAACATCATAGAACAGATGAAAAGGAAACAAGATAATAGAATATCAGGGTTGGAAGGGACCTCAGGCGGACACCTAGCCCAAGCCCCTGCTCAAACCAGGACCAATCCCCAACTAAGTCATCCCAGCAGGGCTTTGTCAAGCCTGACCTTAAAAACCTCTACAGAAGGAGATTCCACCACCTCCCTAACTAACCCATTTCAGTGCTTCACTGCCCTCCTAGTGAAAAAGTTTTTCCTAATATCCAATCTAAACCTTCCCAACTGCAACTTGAGACCATTACTCCTTGTTCTGTGTGATCTGGTACCACTGAGAACGGTCTAGATCCATCCTCTTTAGAACCTCCTTTCAGGTTGTTGAAAGCAGCTATCAAATCCCCCCCTCAGTCTTCTCTTCTGTAGACTAAACAATCCCAGTTCCGTCAGCCTCTCCTCATAAGTCATGTGTTCCAGGCCTGTAACAGGGCCCGCACTCACCCCTGCAGCACCTCCTGCTGGTCGATTGGGGAATTAGCCTTCTCAGCATCCAGAGCACCCTCCGCGGGTTGATGCCCTGCTTCTTTCCTGGCCCGTGTCCCTCCCGGACCCCGGTGCCCACTACCTGAGGGTGCTGCACCCCTGCAGTACCCCCTTAGGTTTAAGGGTCTCCCCTCCCTGGGGGAACCCTCTACCCCCATCCCCACCTCACCTCAGAATGTGCCACTGTCAGTCACCACTTGCCCCCGCTCACTGAGGCAGACTGCAGTATCATGGCTTCTCATCATTGGCAAGGAGGGTTGGCCTGCTGCCGCTGTCTCCAGCTCTGGGCTGCCCCCTGCAACCCTGGTACTCCTGGGTCGGGCCTTCTATCAGGCCCGGTGGCCTGGGGCTCCCTGGCTAGAGCCTGCCCTGCCCCAGCTCTGCCCTAACCCAGGTACCTGGCTTAAGCCCCTGCAGTAAGGCCTGTCTCCCTCTGGGTACAGAGGAGACTGCATCTTCCCTCTCAGCCTCCCAGCCCTTATATCCTGGCTGGGGAGAGTTTTGGGCGTGGCCACTCAGCTGAGCCAACTGCCCCAATCAGGCCAGGAAGCCTGCTAGCTCCTGGCCTTAACCCCTTCCAGGGCTCCTTTGGGCTCTTTCCAGCCCCTTCCGGTAGGGGGCGGGTGGTCACCCCGCCACAAGGCCCCTAATCATTTTTGTTGCCCTTCTCTGGACTCTTTCCAATTTTTCCATATCCTTCTTGTAGTGTGGGGCCTAAAACTGGACACAGTACTCCAGAGGAGGCCTCACCAATGCTGAATAGAGGGGAAAGATCATGTCCCTTGATCTGCTGGCAATGCCCCTACTTATACAGCCCAAAATGTTATTAGCCTTCTTGGCAACAAGGTCACACTGTTGACTCGTATCCAGCTTTTCATCCACTGTAACTCCTAGATCCTTTTCTGGAAAACTGCTGCCTCGCCATTCGGTCCCTAGTCTGTAGCAGTGCGTGGGATTCTTCCGTCCTAAGTGCAGGACTCTGCACTTGTCCTTGTTGAACCTCATCGGATTTCTTTTGGCTCAACCCTCTAATTTGTCTATTTCCTTTTACTATATATATATATAAATATAAATATAAAAAAGCCTAAATAGCTAATATGCTATTTCAAAATCTGGAGATATTATCTAAATTGAATTGTAGTAGGTGTTCTGGCAACCATGAGTTTTAACATATCTCATGATGTCTACCTTAAATATACTGTCCAATCAAAGGAAAAAGTAAAACTTGATTGTGCTGAAGAAACTCTAACCCTTCATGGCCCATCATCCATTTATTTTCTTTTTTTATTTGCTCACTCTTTTCTTTACATAGTCTATAGTTTATTTCAAACATACTTCAAATGTTTGCAATCTTTTAATCACTAAAGTGAATTGTAAATGGGTTTTACAAATTTGATAATAGAATAAGTCTTCCAAAATTGTTTCCGGCAAAGTATGTTAGCATTTTTACATGCTTTACATTTGCAATTTTTTGCTTAAGAAAGAGATCATGTTCCGTACATTCTCTGTTTTATTCTGCTCTCCAGCTATCACATGTAACAATTTACATGTGATTTACCCTGGCTAAGAGTTTGGTGTATTGTGTCTAAAAGAGACAATAATAATTTGGTGGTTGACAAAAAAATTCCAGGCACTTCATCTGTGAGTCCTCCTACCTTTTGCAGCTGTGAATTTAAAATCACTTAAGAAAGTTTCTCCCCTCCAGTGCCTGTTGCTGTGGGAAAGCCCATACTGGAAATTCACTGGAGATCTCCAGTCATGTAACAACCAAAGGATCCTTATAGTAAAGGAAATATAGGGCCAGATTCTCAACATGTGTAAATTGGAGTAATTCCTCTGAAGTTAATGGAGCAATACCAGTTTACAGCAGTTGAGGATCTGGACTGTAATGCAGAGGTGCAGGGTCTGAATTGGCCAGTCTCACTGAAATCAATGGCGGTTTTCGAGGTATTGAGATATTGAGGCTCAGGCCCTTTCTAAGAAAGCTGCCGAGTGTTCAGCAGTCTCTCAATCTGGCACTGGCTGGTGACCCCAATGAAGTTTTGAAAATGGCTGATTTCCTACTACAATCCAAGTTTTAAACACATGACATTTACTTTTACTCTGTACTGAAGCCTAATAGGTTATTGTACAGTACACCTGATTCTGTTGCTTCAGAATCTGATGAAATGTAACTATCAGCTAGAGTATGCCTAAAAATAACACGAAGCATGTAATGAATTGGCTTGTATGTATACCTCTGCCTTATATTAGACTAGCGAAAATACCCGGCGTTGCTCGGGTCAGTCGGAGGTGGGGAGGGGGCAGACAGCTGAGCGAGTGCAGGGTCCGTTGGAGGGGGAGGGGGCAGAGAGCAAACCTGACACCCCCACCTCACCCACCCGACCAAACCCGACACCCCCACCTCACTTACCCCTCGACCAACCCCGACTCACATTTTCACCCCCCCACCCAAACCCAACACCCCCACATCTCCCCCCTACTAACCTCAACACCCCCTGACCAACACCCACACCTCACCCCCCGTAGACCAAACCTGACACACCCACCTCACTTTCCCCCCCCAACCAAACCCAACACCCCTACCTACCACCACAAACAAACCCGACACCCACACCTCACTTACCCCTCGACCAACCCCGTCCCTCCTCCTCACCCCCCCAACCAAACCCAACAACCCCACCTTACCCCCCCACCAAACCCAACACCCCCTGACCAACCCCAACCCCCACACCTCACCCCTCACCCACCCAGGCACTTTCCCACCCCCCCAGACCAAACCCGACACCCCCGGCTCAATTACTCCCCCCCTGACCAAACCCGACACCCCCACCTCACTTACCCCTCGACCAAACCCGACACCCCCACCTCACCCCCCAACCAAACCCGACACCCCCACCTCACTTACCCTCCGAACAAACCCAACTCGGGTCCATCGGAGGTGGGGAGGGGGCACAGAGCTGAGGGATTCCGGGGTCCGTCGGAGGTGGGGAGGGGGCACAGAGCTGAGGGATTCCGGGGTTCCGTTGGGGGGGGAGGGGCAGAGAGCTGAGCGAGTGCGGTGTCTGTTGGAGGGGGTATTATGACATCATAACTATGTCACAGAGAACAGCAGCTGCCCAGCTGATGTGATTGGCCTTTAAATAATTTCACCCCTGGGGGGCGTTACAGGTGAGATTTGAAAAATTTTCGACTCTTACGGTCATTAGGACCCCAAGACCTCTAACTGTACCAAATTTCAAGTCTCTAGCTCAAACGGTGTGGAAGGAGTAAGCATACATCCGCGCATACACACATACACCATTTGACTTTTATATATATAGATAGATAGGAGATCAGACTTCTTCGGTGGCTGGAAGCTGAGTCACTTTACTGAAGTTGTTTCTTTAGCTCTGGTTAGAGGCCTGCTCTTTAGGTTTATTTCTCCTGCTACATGTGTTAAGTTAGATAGTATTATCCTACAACTACAGTTCATTACAAGTTGGTATTATTAAACTGCAGTGAAATCCTGTGAACTCTATCTGTTGTTCTGAGCTCAAAGATGGGCTCTGCCATAACCAATGGAGAGTGCAGGCTAATGAGTGTTACTGCCCTTGCCTGCTTCAAATGTTACCCTGCTCAAATATATGCTAGTTCACTTCTGGCTCAGTTAGAATTTATCCTTCATCTCAGTAAATAGAGGTCTGAGCTGGTAAAGCCACAAGTCAAGAATTCTGTGCCCACTACATAGGAATTGCCATATCAGGACCCAAAGTTCACCTCATCTGCTTCTTTAACTGGTTGAACTCCCATTTGGCGTTCATGTGTATGACTGGAATGATTCTTCTTTCAATGCAGATCTTTTATTCTCTTGAGGAATCAGACATTAGAAGGCAAAAAATAAAAAAAATAAAAAATCACAGCGGACTAAAAAACCAAATAGGAGAGGTTTTGGAAGTGGAATGTGCAATTTTTGTTGTTGTTTTAAATAGCAGTGTGCTATGCAGATTTGGGTGTATTAGGACAGTGGTTCCCCAGCCATGGTTTGTGGATCAGCAGTGATCCACAGAGAGCTAGTTGCTCCAAGGTGCTGGGTGACCACTATTTCCAAACGCTAAACTGCACATTTAAAAATTAAAGCTGGTTAATGATTTTAAAATAACAAAATAGGTGAAAAAGTGTCAGTGATATTCACTAATTTTTTTAGGTTTTTTTTTTTTGTAAATCAACTATTGATCTGGTCAACATTTTTCACATTTGGATGAATACACAGGAAACTTATTAATTTTAATTCCTTCCTTCCCCCATCTCCAAACCAGCTCCTACAGTGTCCATAAGAATGTTATGCAGTTGAGAATGAGAACGCATATGGCCCTCACAATTATAAATTAAATCATCAACAGCAATCGTGTCCAATACGTTCGCCACTAGCCACAGTGGCAAATAGGCTATTGAATTGTGGCTAATGCATGAGCAATGCGTGGGTCTGTGAATCCAGTTTTTCTGCAGTAAATTTTATTAAATCCAAGTAAAATCTGGAGGCTGAGTTAAGATGCGCGGTCAGTATGAATTATATACCAGATTTCAGGGTAGTGGTAGTAGTATATTGTATGTTTTTAATCCTTTTTTGTAATGTGGTGAATAAGAAAAATTCAAAACCACAAGTGTGGCTAGCATCAAATTTCTATTGGACATCATTGATCTACAGTCATCAAGGGGAAGGAAAGTGACCATGAGGCAATCTCTGTGGTTCCAGCTCATCAAGGTTCTTAAGCATGTGCAGAGGAGAAGAATGGTGTAGGATAGGGGATAGTTTGGCACCTGGGAGACCTGGGCTGAGTCACTTACAGGTGCAGAAGCAAGCTTTAGAGGAAGTAAAATGGGGATAATAACACTGTCTTATCTGATAGGGGGGTTGAGAGGATGCATACATAAAATAGTGTAAGATGCCCAGATACTATGGTAATAGGGGCCAGATGTACCTAGAATAGAAGAGACTGCTCCCATGGTGAGAGTTATGCAGATGCTTAAGAACCCTGCTGAATTGGACCTTCTGTTAAGATATAGTCCCGACTATGAAATTGAGAATGAGATTTCCAGCCTAAGCCGTTGAACTAGTTTAGATCAAATACAGGTTTAATAAAACACTTTTGTCCTCTTTCCTTTAATACTCCTTACTATTCGTCTGAGTCTTTGAGCCCATGTTTTCCATTTCCTAAATGGTGTCACTCCCAGAAGCTGTTTTCCTCTGCAAAGGCAGCTTAATCCTCATTTATCTCACTCATACATGGAGCCCGTCGAAGAGCATCACTCTTTCCATTCAATCACTAGAAAAGCACTTTCAAAATACCCATAGTAACTGCTACATCTTCGAATCAGTTTAATCAAATTCTTCCTTCTGAAGACACAGGAACCAGAAAAAGAGAATAATGGAATATCCACTGTCACCTCCAGAGGAGATGAGCCTGAATGCAGTTCTTACTCACAGTACTGCACCTAATGCACATAATGTGACTAATAAGAATTACATGTTGAAATACCCTGAAAAATGCAGGCTTCTGTGATACCAGCATCCTCAACTACTGTTACAAAGCATCTAAGCTTGAGGGCAGTACTGATGGAGCTATTGACATCACAGACGGTTAACATAGTGGATTAAGATATAAAGGATTTTTGTATAAACCACATTTTTGTATAAACACTCTGTGGCAAGGAACCTCTTTTGTCTCACCAGACCAAACACTTCACTCTGGCAATGACAGGCCTGGGGTAAATCAGCCTTACCCCACTTTGGGCAGCATTTCTCCTCCTTTTTGACCCCTTTTCCAGCTTCGTCGGCCAGGCGCGACCCCTCCAGTCCCCGCAGCGGGCGGGCTCCCGGCTGCGCTCCGGCCCCCAGTCCCCGCCGCGGGCTGCCAGCTGCACCGCAGCCCCCAGTCCCCACAGCGGGCAGGCTCCCGGCTGCACCCCGGCCCCAATCCCCGCCGCGAGTTGCGGTGGCAGGATCTCGCGAGCCCCCGGGGAGCGCTCGGCGACCCCTCAGGGGGTCGCGACCCCCAGTTTGAGAAACCCTGCCTTAACTGGATCCAGGTGTTCCTAAGTTACCTTATAACCCCTTATAAGAGAGCATGGCCCAGTTTAGAGAGCATGGCCCTTTAAATCTTTTTCTTAAGGAGGTAGTGAGAGCAGTGAGAGAAAGAAGGGAAACTGCAGGGTGTGGCTCGGTGTGGTTTTGCAGAGAGTGGCAGAAGAGGGCACCAGAGGGGTTTGTTGGGGGAAGTTCACTGCTGATGATGACGACGAGGAGCACTCAAGACTCGCCACTGGACCAGAACTTTGTTCAGGATTCCTGAACTCTGTGTGCAGACACATTCCTCAATGTCTGCCCTTTCAGACTGTACTACCACTGGGCTTTGGTTTGGATGCAACCTTGTTTTACCGCTCCCCCTATATTTCCCCTTGTTTTTCTCCTCTCATCCCACTGTAAATAAATATTTCTCTTTCTTATATCTATTGTACTTTTCCTGTGGGTGTGGGTGTTCACTCTGGAGGATTTGGAACAGGTGCCCCTGGGGTGGAAGGGATTTTTCCTGCTGCATTCCTGCACACGCTTTCTCTTGGCCAGAACTGCCTGGAGACTCCATCTTGGCTATTAGGGTGCTAAAGTTAAACTTGGTGGCCTGTATGGGGACTTCACAGTACACATGCGCACCCATCTAAATTGTGCACCCTGGGCTCTCCTTCATAGAACAAAGAAACTGTTGAGTGACTTTCATCTCAATTTAAAAAAGGGGGGGGGATTATTAGAAGATCTGTGCTGATGAGCACGAATCCCAATAACCAAAGCTGTGCTGGTGGGGGATTCCCAGAAGAGAACGGCGGGATTCCCCTGGGGTGGAAAGAATTTTCCTGATGCATTCCTGCACGCGCTCTCTCTTGGCCGGAGCTGCCTGCAAAGCAGACTCCATCTTGGCTACGAGGATGCTAAAGTTACAACCTGAGGTAACCCCATCTCAGCATATAGGGAAGAGGGCCTTTAACATACTAGGCCATTCCTGCCTTCCCACACCCTGTTGCAGCTGTCCGGCCTGACTTTGTCACAATGCACACAGAGCAAGCTCCAGCAATGAGGAGGAGAATTTAAAATCTCTCTTCCAGTACAATAAATATAGTACAATAAACACACAAGATAACTATTATATTCAAAATCTTCTTTGCTAGTCAGATTTTTCCTCCTATGTGCAATGTCTATAAAAATAAAATGAAATTTGACTGATAATCTTGATGTAGGCCTCATTTGGATTTCAGTTTACTGATTCGTACTGGATTTTTTAAGAGGACACCAGTCACTTTTATTGCAGACTTTTTCCACGAAGGATAGAGTCCTTTATGTCTATGTTAGGGCTAACTCAGTTTCCCTTGCTCCTTCTCCCCATGTATTCTTCCTCACCAGCCATCACTTAGTTAAACCCCCCAGAGTAGCAAAGCATTTCAGTAATAGTGCTGACAAACAAGTTGTTTCTGTATTGTTATCTATACCAAGAATGTGACCTTGCTTAGACAAATCACGGGCTGTAGGCCTCAGGAGATGAGCTCATGTTGTATATCGCCAGATTGTATCTATATGTATGTAACAACTTCACTAGGAAATAGACTCGTATTCATAAGCTTGTTGGCATCATGTAAGCTTTCTCAAGGTCTACACATCAGGTGCCTCAAGAGGGCAATGACCTAGGCGTGATGTAAGGGTTTGCTAATGCGCATGCTTCAAGTAAGTCTTTTCCCTCCCTCTACCCATTCCCCCTCCCCTTTGAATATACCCTATAAAAGGCTGCTTAGTATTGATAATAAACGGAGCTGCTGCTAACCCCCTTTCTGGACCGAGAGGAGGGTGCCTCAGTTTCCCCTTTGATCAAAGTTGACTTGTGTGTTTCTTCAATGGTCTCTGACAGCTTGTGAGCTTCTTGCCGCCACTACTATCCGGAGTGTACGGTAAGGGGGAGAGACGTGCCATTAATTTTCCCCTGACAATCCTGGGGGCTCGTCCGGGATCACTGGCGGCCCCTGCGCCTGACTGGGATTGATGCTCTGTGCCTGAAGTGGCAGGCGCCACGGGAGATTTCTCCCAGCCGCTTCGGCACCGGGGTCTAGGCCGTCAGACGTGGGGGTAAGCGACAGTTGATAGAGCTCCTGTCAGACACCATAGGTCAGGGAACGGGTATCCCTGAGGGAAGCCTGTGAGCATTGTTGTATAAGTTGTGGAATGAGGGAATTATCAGTCCAACAGGGTATGGCTAGACACAGTTGTGTACCTTGTGTGTGGTGTATTGGACTGGACTACTGCAGTAGTGGCCCAGCCTTCGAGAAAGGCGGCCGTCGTGTGGTTCTTTCGGTGGGGCTGCCTTAAGAGGAGTGAGGAGCCCAATTGAAGAGAGCCACTCGCAATGAGGTATGGTTAGGATGCAGCAGCAGGTCTGCTAACACTGTCCGATTTGTGCCTGTCGGTATGCCTTCCGGGGATAAGCCCTCCCCTTTCCTGTTCCTTGTTATTTTAGAGAGGGTTGTAAACCCTTGGGTGTTTTGACCCGTCCGCTTGGGGTCCCCCCCCCTCCTGCTCTGCCGTGTCCCCCACATAGCAGCAGTCTCCCTATCAGGATACGGGACTGCTTGCTCCTCATGTGTCGGGGGCGGATCGGAGCATGGACGGAGGGGAGAGGAGGAATGGGAGGAGGAGAGGGGAGCTTCCCTGAGGAAGGTAATTACTTGATAGTTAGTGAAACAGTAAATTCTTAGAACCCCTGTCCAAAAAGACTGGTGATGACTATGTGAGTATAGAAATCTTACTTGTGCGAAGTGATTTGTGTGATGTGAGAACAGTGGATTGGGTCTGAGGTTTGGGCAGCCTTCGGCTGCACTGGACAAGCCAGTCTGCGAGTGGAGGAGTTCTGCATGCTCGAGCGAAACTCAAGTCTAAGAGAGTGCAGATTTTTCCCTGGAATGTGTGGTATTCTTAGCTCTATACTTAGTTGTGGTGAATAAAGAAGATTGTCTCTGTTTTACTAAAGGGTATTACTGTTTATTATATGTATTATAGTGTGGATATTCGTGAATATTTAGAGAATTGGAAGTTTTATATGGAGATGATTTATATGCGCTTTCCAAGCTACAAGGTTATAAAGTTTAGGAAATCCCTTTAGCCTCAAAGAGGGAAAGGAGTGAGTTATGATGTGAAAGACAGCTTAGAAAACAGAGATAAGGCGAAGCTGTTTTCCGTCCAAGGTCAACAGACCAGACTTAGAACTAGCCTGTCTCTGAAAGCCAGTGTCATTTGTTTCCATGAATAATGTATTGTTTGATTTTCCTAATACCATCCTGTGCTCTCAGCTTGATCAACTGAGACCCAGAACCTTTAGTAATACAAAACTATCACAGTTTGATAGACATTATGTGAGGAAACAAACTTCTGAAAAGTACACACCATTCATTTATTGGCCTTTGCTATTTTCTATTTGTTCTGTTGGCTCTGAGAGGGGTTTCCGAGGGATGAGAAACAGGACAATGAAATTCCCTGGTTAAGGACGGCTGTTTTCAGTGTGGCCAGCTGGGTCATTTTTAACTAAAGTGTCCGTAGGGAAGGCAGGGGGTAGTTGTGCCCCAAAATCCGAACCCCTACTGGAGGATGAATATGCCTCCGCACCCCCGAGCCAGCCCATTCTACAAGCTCGGGCTAATTATAGGGGGCTGCCATATCACTCACAGTGATGGTATCTAGAGGCATCAGATGAGCGAGCTGAGGGACTGTTATTTCTCATGCCTGTATTGGGTTCTCTCCTTTCTCTCTCTCTCTCCCACTTCTGAACCGCGGTTAACCCTGTGTATTCAGGACACTGCTGTGTCCTTTCTCGTGGAGACTAGTGCAACTGTTTTCCTGTTAACTGCTGTATCTCCCTCCTGGTTGTTTGCAGACAAGCAGAGAGCAACGAGAGTGGACGGAAAACCCCAGTCTTTTAGGTTTACTGTACCACTCACTGTATGTTTTTGCCCTAAGATCTGTGTACATAGATTTCTTTTCTCTGTGGCTTGTCCGGTCCCTTTACTGGGACGTGATTTATCATGTAAACTTGAGGCTACTTTAACCTGTACCCAAAAAGGGGTGGGATTGTCTATGTCAGTTTTAAGAGGTGTTCCTTCACCACAGAAGGATGAGAGCAGCTCTCTTCCTCCGGATCTCCAAGATTTGCCAGCAGCCCTGTGGGGCTTTGCAGACACGGATGTAGGCTTGCTTCTGTCAGCAGAACCGGTGAAGATCCAGGTAAAAGCCTCCCTTCCCCCTCTGTCAGGTCCACAGTACCCTCTATCATTAGCAGTAAGGAAGAGTATTCGTCCAATCATCAAGGGTTCATTGCTCAAAAGCTAGTACGGCCACAACGTATCCCCTGTAACACCCCTATTTTGCCTGTGAAAAACCTCCAAAGAAGGCAGGGGACCCCATCTGCTGGAGATTTGTGCAGGATCTCTGGGCGGTCAATCAATATGTTGTGCCTTTCCATGCTGGGGTTCCTGACCCAACCACAGTAATCAGGCAGATTGCTTGAGATGCAAAGTGGTTTACTGTAATTGACTTGAAATCAGCTTTTTTCAGTATCCCAGTTCATCGAGATTCACAGTACCTGTTTGGCTTCACCTGGGAAGGACAGAGTTATGTCTGGCAACGTTTGCTACAAGGTTTTCGGGATAGTCCTACAATCTTCAGCCAGTGTCTACACCAGGACTTGGAGCATTTCATCAGCCCATCTGGATCAACCCTTGTTCAATATGTAGATGACATTCTCCTAGGCCACAAAGACCGCGACTCTCTCCGAACAGACGGTAGGACCCTTCTACTTTATTTGTATGCTCAGGGACATAAGGTAAACCCCTGTAATATCCGATGGGTGTTATACAAGGTGCGTTACTTGGGATTTTGATTAATAATAAGGGTCGCACGCTGGACCCTGTACGTATCAAGATGATTTATAATCACCCTTTACCAGTGACTAAGAGACAATTACGTAGTTTCTTGAGTGTCCTTGCATTCTGTGTACCATGGCTGCCCTCTTGTAGGGAATTAAGGAAACCTCTGTATCAACTACAATGAATACCAGAAATGAAACAAGCTGTCAATATGCTTAAAAAGACTGTAACCTCATCTACGTCTCTACGCCCCCCCAACTATTTGAGACCTTTTCACCTTTTTGTGCATGAGCGGGGAGGTGTAGCCAGTGGAGTGCTTACCCAAGTAAGTGGCCCCCACCATTTTCCAGTTGCCTTTTATTCTCAGCAAATTGATCCGGTCGCCCAAGGTACCCCAGCCTGCACCCGAACCCTGGCAGCTGCAGCCCTTTTAATTCAGAAGAGTAAAAGTTTAACTCTTGGACATTTTACTACTGTTTGGACTTCTCATGCTTTAGCAGCACTGCTTAAAAAAGGGACTACTCAAGTATTTTCAGCCCACCGTCAGCAACAACTGGAAGCCGAGCTCTTGGAAGATCCCAACCTGACTTTTACACAGTGTGGCATTCTCAACCCAGCCACCTTGCTTTCAGACTTCCTGAACCTGAGGAACAACATGACTGTGTGGCGATTGTGTCCAGTGTACTACAGATACGGGATCAGCTTTATGATATGTCTTTGGAAAAGTCTGATCTTACCCTGTTCACAGATGGCAGTTCCTTCTACAGTGCAGATAAATGTGTTACTAGATATGCTGTTACTACAGAACAGAACATGCTGGAGCCAGCTGCTTTGCCTGGACAATGGGGAGCTCAAGCAGCTGAACTCTATGCCTTGATCCGTGCCTGTCACTTGGCTGCAGGTAAGACTGTTACCATTTTTTTCTGACAGTGAATATGCTTATGGGGCAGTACATTGCCATAGTCACCTATGGAACTTCCGGGGTTTCCAAACAGCTGTAGGTGAACCTATTCAACATCTCACAGTGATACCACAGCTATTGGAAGTGCTCCAGGAACCATCTGCTTTGGCAGTGGTTCACTGTCGAGCCCATACTACAGATGATACTTCAATTACCCATGGGAATGCCCTTGCTGACACTACTGCCAAACAAGCAGCCATCCTACCCTTGGCCCCACCTATAATGACTTTGTTACAGCTCCCTGCAGGTACTTCAGTATCGATTCCAGCTAAGGACCTCCAGGCTTGGCAAAACCTAGGTGCTACCATTAGTGATGGGACTTGGTGTATGCCTGATGGACGACCCTGTCTCTCCCGCTCCATGTATCCTGTAGCAGTCCAATGGTACCATGACAAAGGGGGTCACTATGGAGCTCCAGCTGTACTGGATGTCATCACTCAATTGTGGTATGCCCCTGGTGTTCTCTCTTATTGTTCCTCCATAGTGAAAGCCTGCAACACATGTCAACGCAACGGTCCGTTGCCTCCTCTTCGCAAACTTCTAGGGGGACGTCCGCCTCCAGCTGTGCCTTTTCTACAACTACAGATTGACTTCGCCGACATGCCAAAAGCATTTGGAAAAGAGCACCTTCTGGTCCTATTGTGCCCTTTAACATCTTGGGTAGAAGCTTTTCCTACAGCCAACTGTACTGCTGCGATAGTTGCCAAGATCCTTCTCAAGGAGATTGTTCCTCGTTTTAGAGTTCCTTCACTACTTGATTCAGACAGAGGGCCTCATTTTGTTGGCCAAGTATTTCAGAGTGTAGAGCAGGGCCTGGGTATTGCACACGCTTTCCACACTCCATACCATCTAGTCTAGTGGAAAGGTGGAGCGAGTGATTAGGGAACTTAAAACCACATTGGCCACATAGTGCCAGGAAACAGAGTTCAAATGGCCTCAGGTATTGCCAATTGTTTTGTTTCACCTGTGTACTCGCTCTACTCGGGCGTTGGGTCTTTCTCCTTTTGAGCTGTTGTATGGTCACCCCCCCTTCAAGGGAGGCCCACTTCCATTTCATTATGAGGAGAAGACCACATAACGGCTTCTCAGTTTCTTTCCTTGCAGACTCATCTTTGCTCCTTGTGGCAACGCGCTCGATTCACCCAGACGGTGCCATTGGAGGACCAAATCCATCCATACAGGTCTGGAGACTTTGTGTGAGCCAAGAAAGTCGTATGAGAAGACTCTCTCCAGCCTCGATTGACGGGTCCACGCCAGGTCCTTCTAACAACACAGACAGCCGTGTTTCTAGGCCACAAACCATGGATCCACCACGAACACGTGAAACCAGCTGTAGCGGATCACAGCCCTAACACCCAGCCTGAATCCCTCAGTGCACGGGAATCTGACCAGAGAACAGATTCCCCAGAAGCAGACGGCGTCGGACTTCAAGGGAGCCCCGCACGTTCACCCGACCGCGATCTGGGTGAACCAGAAACAGACGACACCAGATCCAAGGCCACATGGACTGCTACCCCTTTGGACAGCCTGAAACCACACCTGCGACGAGAGAAACATTGTGGGACCACATAAGGGGTGGAGGCCTTGTTCTGAAAGGGGGTATTTGAACCTTGCTACTTATTGCCTTATTTTGACTAGTGTCTGCCTCATTCTCTACCTCCTCTGTCGGTCTATCGAGCTAGGATATGATGCGCTTGGACTGCCCTAACTTTCCTTGGGTTATGTGCTTTTCACCCTTTGCACTTATACTGACTGCTCCACTTCCTTCTCTTTCACCTCTTCCTCAGACGGAGAATACTGTCCTTTTTCTAACAGACACTATTACTCGCTTCCTTAATCTGTCTGTCTAACTGCTAGATCTGTTTACTCTTGGAACAAGACTCTCTGTCTGTTCGTCCTTGGATTCCGATTCCCCTCAATCTGTCTGCTATGCAAGATCCCTCTTACAACCCAAACATACCATATACAACTTGGTCTGCACAGGCAGCACCCTTACCTTGGCGTGTGACTGCCTCACCTGGAGATTGGTGTTTTCAGTGTAAAGGTACAGGCCCACATGTAGGCATTAGCCAATGTAACAACATATGGAATGCCTCAGGGTTTTAGTATGATAAGACGCCGAGCGTGTGTACTTCCCTATCAGAATAGTATTGGGTTAGAGGACCATTTCCCACACACTTCTGGTTGCCTTGGCCCTGGTCTTCAATGAAACTAATTTCTAATTACTATGCATGATCTGCCCTTTCGAATGTCTATGACCGTACTCTATAGAACAACTGAATGCATTATCCGCTACTATAGCCCCGCTACATGAGAACCGAATGTGGTAGGCCGTGAGCCTACCTATTCGACTAACGGGCTGGCCTAGATGGCGTTTTAATTGGCTCCCTAATTTTCGGTAGCTAAAAGATAGGTTTGTGCTTTTCTGTTTCATCATGCTTGGGTTGCTCATGCTTCCCTGCATCATCCCCTGCCTCACTGCCCTTGTCCGCCGCGTAGTGCACACCACTGTCCAACGCCAAATGCTCATAATGTATCACGGCCTGCCACAAGAAGATGTATACGTTAAACGCCTCCCAAAGGAGCAATAGATTAAACCTTAGTGCTTTCTTGCAGCATACACTGCTTGCAAGAAGCAAAAGGGGGGAATTGTTAGGGCTAACTCAGTTTCCCTTGCTCCTTCTCCCCATGTATTCTTCCTCACCAGCCATCACTTAGTTAAACCCCCCAGAGTAGCAAAGCATTTCAGTAATAGTGCTGACAAACAAGTTGTTTCTGTATTGTTATCTATACCAAGAATGTGACCTTGCTTAGACAAATCACGGGCTGTAGGCCTCAGGAGATGAGCTCATGTTGTATATCGCCAGATTGTATCTATATGTATGTAACAACTTCACTAGGAAATAGACTCGTATTCATAAGCTTGTTGGCATCATGTAAGCTTTCTCAAGGTCTACACATCAGGTGCCTCAAGAGGGCAATGACCTAGGCGTGATGTAAGGGTTTGCTAATGCGCATGCTTCAAGTAAGTCTTTTCCCTCCCTCTACCCATTCCCCCTCCCCTTTGAATATACCCTATAAAAGGCTGCTTAGTATTGATAATAAACGGAGCTGCTGCTAACCCCCTTTCTGGACCGAGAGGAGGGTGCCTCAGTTTCCCCTTTGATCAAAGTTGACTTGTGTGTTTCTTCAATGGTCTCTGACAGCTTGTGAGCTTCTTGCCGCCACTACTATCCGGAGTGTACGGTAAGGGGGAGAGACGTGCCATTAATTTTCCCCTGACATCTACATATCACCAAAGATGCTTAAATTACATTGCTTGTGCTGTATTGCCTATAGCAGAGCCAGTACAGCAGCAAATGCCATGCAGAAACTAATTTAAACAGCTTAGGGGTATGTGGAGACAGTAGTCCAGGTTCTACCCTTGCATGTGTGGGACTTGTAATGACTTCATCAGGAGAACCATATTTGTATTTGAGATCAGATGCATGTGGCACAGAGGATTCCAATGCTGATAACATTGAAGAGTGACTATATACTCCTGTCTAAAACATCTGGGTACCAGCCTTAGCAACTACATGAGGCATTTTGATATAGTGTTGGCCTCAAGTACTGCGTAGTATTACCTACTCTTTTTCTAATATGAGCCTACTTCTGAGACTAGAGCTCTATTGGCTAAGAGGTAGCCTGCTCAATCTTTATTAATGTGACTTTCTCATTCTCTTGCAAGTATTTTACGTCGATCTTAAAGGGCCTTTCTATATAAAAGAAACTTCACATTAATAATCCATCACACTTGAAGTGTCTACTAAAGGCTTAAAGGCCATTTTGGTGTTTGCTTTCTCTGTTCTTTATTTTGACTCAGCAAGTTGTGATGAACAATAGCAGACACTTGCTAACCCTCCCACACCCTTCCCCCGAAATGATCCACAGGAAATAAGAATTAATTATATTAATTCTCCTTCCCTCTCCCCCAAATGAATGTGCATTGGACTGTGCATTTCTTTATATCACTTTATTTGTAACCTCCCCATCTCTCTTCACTCCTAACATCCCTCACTGTACAAACAGAGCATATTCATGAAGAGTATCTGATGGATAATGTGTTCCTGCATGAGGTAAATTGTTTTCTCGCTTAAAACAAAACAAAACAAAAATCTATCAATGTTCTTGGAGACTGGTAGTGTTTACTAAAGAGCAAATGCAAGTTTACTTTTAAGATCCAGGAATATGGGTGCCAACAACAGTGATTCGGGAATATTCAAGAGGCAAGAAGAGAGCGTTAAGCAGTGACCCTGAAATAACAGTATATTAAGGTTTTCAACTCCAATCTAGTGAGTACAAAAAAATTCTAAAAAAAAAAAGCTTTAAAAAAGTTAAACCAGTCACAGTAGAAGTGTTTTACTATTCACCAGAAATAAAGTAAACCTCTCCATTAAAAAAAAAACAATTCAAGTAAAAAATAATCTCATTATAGACTTACAAGGCCAAATTCTGATCTTAGTTGCTCAGGTGACCTTAGTTACACCAGTGAGAATGTGAGGTAATTGCAGAATCAGTGGAAGTTGGAGCCCTGTAACTGGGGTGGCGGGGGGGGGGGGGGGGGGGGACACACGCAAAACTGGCCTGTCTGAAGAAAGGAGATGGGGGGGGGGGGAAGGCTTTGTTGTAAGGGAGAGAAAAAACTGTTTAAATCCAATTTTAAGTTTTTTTTCCCCGGAAGAAGAGTGGTTTCCCCTCTGAGTATCAGCTAGTCACAGTCAAGGAACAAGACATCTAGGCTTCAGATTCCAGTAGAAAGGAGTCTGAAAATATTGATACCATTTTAGTTATACCCTGTACAATGATTGAAATTTTTAAGGCAGTAGGTAAAGAGTCCTCTGAAGGTTTACCATATGAATGACCTATGTTGGTGGCTTTCTTGGTCTTGCAGCTCCTTCAAGACAGATGTAAACCTCTTCCCATAGAATACGCAGTTCACAGAAATATTGTTTGAGTTTCATGAAGAGTCTTATAGAGAAGATATGCTTTGTTTGAGAAAAGCTCAACTGTCAGGTCTATTTTTGGATTATTGCTCAGAAATATCAGTGATAAAAGATCTCATTCTGCCTTCTGATTTCTTAGCTTAGGAAAACAAAACAATTTCCTCCAATCTTCTCTCTGAAGTGGTCATATATTTTTAAAAGTGTCAGGGTAATAATTTTTTAAAATGAAAAAAAAAAGTGCATATCCATGCCTGTGTTATTTCTTCTAGTATTTGGAAAGATTGGAAATAGAACACAAGATGTACCTGGCAGTGAGACAAGCCATTGTTATGCAGAATACATGGTGCTGCATTTCACTTTAAACCAGGAACTAAAATGTACCATTTCTGGACTACATAATTGATTCTATTTGGCTACGGAATTTATCCCATGCACAAAGAAATCTTTGCCAAATTTTTCTGTAGTCAGTAAGATATGTAATTGGATCTTTCCAAAATATCACTCCCCCTGTTTTTTTAAAATGTAAGACACTAGGAAAAAGTCTAGATGCTGAAGAATGAAGAAAAATAAGACGGATATTTTAGCAGTCATAATAAAATCTTCTATGAGAAATATGGCTAGCACAGTATTGCAAATTATATTTTCAAAATATGTATCATGGTGCCAAGTATAGTCTTGTCTGCTTTCATGACAGTCAGATTTTAAATCTCTGCAGAGATCTGAATTTGGAGAATTGTGGTAGAATAAGTTGCATTAACCCTACAAGGCAAGAAAGCTCACATCTCCCCTGTGTGCTTGGAGGAAAGGGGTGGGAAATATATATGTCATGTCAAAAAGATGTTCATTTCCTGAGGACAGTGCTTCTGATGGCATACAGGCTGATTTTTTGTTATTCGTTAGGGCCAGATACACAAAGGCATTCAGGTGCCTAAAGATGAAGATAGGTGCCTATAGGGATTTTCAAAAACATGTAAGTGAGTTAGGTGCTTATCTCCCTCACTTTCAAATGGAGTTAGTTAGGTATCTATCCTGCTTAGGCACTTTTGCCACTCTTACTAGGCGCCTAAATACCTTGGGGGAAAAAATCTAGCCCTAGGTTTTTGATTTACCTTGCTAGATCTCTGTATCTAACGCCATTTGCTGTCATTGATCATGCTGGGCTAGTTCCTGCTTACCTTAAATTTACATAAGCAGTTTCATTGACCATAGTGGAACTAGTTGTGTAAAGCAAGCAGGCTCTGGCCCATTGTGTAACTTGGATCTTTGGATACTTCAGCCATATGTGATCCTTGAAGCCTCTAACAAACTACTTTGGAAACGTCCACTTATTGGGAGAAAGGAATGAGCTACGAAATATTAGAGACATTTATAGTCCTAGCAGAACTCAAAGAGAAAACAAAGAGAAAACTAGAATTTTGTCTAGTATCAGAGGGGTAGCCATATTAGTCTGGATCTGCAAAAGCGACAAAGTCTTGTAGTACCCTATAGACTAACAGATCTTAGGGATCATGAGCTTTCGTTAAGAATGCTTGGTGAAGATCTTGTAGGTGTTGGTCTCTGTCTGAGGGGTTGGAGCAAATGTGGTTGTACCTCAGTGCTTGGCTGTAGACAATGGAGTGTGCAGTGTGTCCGGTATGGAAGCTGGAGGCATGAAGGTAGGCAACGCGGTCGGTAGGTTTTTGGTATAGGGTGGTGTTTATGTGACTGTTACTTATTTGTACCGTGGTGTCCAGGAAGTGGACCACTCGTGTAGACTAGTCCAGGCTGAGGTTGATGGTGGGGTGGAAGCTGTTGAAATCATGGTGGAATTCTTCCAGAGTTTCTTTCCCATGGGTCCAGATGATGAAGATGTCATCAATGTAGGATAGGTAGAGAAGGGGCATTAGTGGGTGAGAGCTGAGGAAGCGTTGTTCCAAGTCAGCCATAAATATGTTGGCATATTGTGGGGCCATGCGGGTGACCATAGCGGTGAGACGAAAGCTCATGATCCCTAAAATCTGGTAGTCTATAAGGTGCTACAAGACTCTTTGTTCTCTTTGTGTAATTTTCTGATAAAATGATATTTAACCTACAGCACAAATGTTTACTTACTGCTCTGGAGTTGCTCCATAAAGTACATCCTGCACCTTCTTGTATTTCTTAGCAATGGACCATCTCGATGGTGTCCATCTACTGATCCAAGTCACACTCCGTATGAAACTCAGAAGAGACAGAGATGCTTTTTAGGAGAGGGAATCTCTCTGTAGCTTGCACATATACCTATCGGCAATCACCTAGGTGCCTAGGTCAGCAGTGCCTAAGTGCTGAACTTAAGTACCTAAGACAGGTGCCTAAGCCCCTTTGTGAATCTAGCCCTCTTAAGCTTCAGTTGCAAAATGTACTTAATCATCTTAATTTTAAGCAGCTGCTTAAATCACATTTAAGATAGTTACTTCTGTGGAACTGAAGTGCTTGCTGAATATGGATTAATTTAAACCTATGCTTAGAAGTTATGCACATGCGGAAATATTTTGCTGAACTGAATCCTTTAACAGAAGTTACCTGCACCACTTGTCTGTCTTCTGTACAACTACATTTAATTTGTGTTTACCACAAACATTTTAAAACAAATTAAAGTACAGGATAGGATTTAAATTTTGAGAGGATTATTTAAACCAGACCACTAAACATCGTGAAGTTTTGTCTATCTCTACCTAAAACCTCACTGTGATCAAGCAGAAGACAGGATAGGAAGTATGTCCTAAACAAGGTAACACTTCACTATGGCTCCACTCCGGTAGTACACATACCCACATGCTTAATGGTAAGCATGTGCTTAGTCCTATTAACTTCTATGGGACCACTCTGGAATTACTTATGTGCTTTAAGTTAAGTATGTGCTTATAGGAGCTGCTGGACTGTGATCTGACCAAGAAGAGAGTAGAAAGATTCTCATCTTCATGATGTTCATAACTAGCATACCTACTCCTTCTTGATGAATCGCAAGTGTGTGGTGCAGATGTATGCCATAACCTGGGTCATTAAATGTGTAATTACATCTTCCAGATGATCACAGAATCTATTGCTATTATTTTCCAAGGGCTGCCATTAATGTTAGCAGCAACACAGAGCAGAACTGCTTTCCATCAAACAGTGACACAATAAGACTTATCATGGCAGAGAGATTTTGAGGGGAAAACAACACTTAAAAACAAGTGTTAATCAAAGTAAAATTTTCCTCTAGTAATTTGTCCTGTACAGGTTAAAATACATAATTTAAAAAAACCCCACAAAGCATGAAATAGGAAGGCAACTATTCTCTGTAATGTCCATACTCACAATACAAACCTGTATATACATATAAGTTACAATTGCAGATTTTTTTTTGCCTTTTAAATTGTGGGAATGTTGGGAAGGAATCACAAATGAGAGGAGAGTTTCTGTTAAATATTTATAGTCAGAAGTTATCCTTTAAAGTACAGTGGGCACCCTTAAAACATGTCCCATTTAATTCTTGGTAACAGAGCGCTACTACTGGTGGCATTTTCAAATCTATTCTAAATAGCAGGCATATTCAGGGTGGTGCCACCAGTGGACCACCCACAGGCATGCCGCCAAAGGCCACCTGACTGCCATGCTTGGGGCAGCGAAAAACATAGAGCCTCTCCTGGGCATATGTAAATAAGTCACTCACTACCAAGGCATCTCCTTGCAGCTGTTTTGATGAATCAGCCCGTCATTAATCCGCCACCACATTCAGGCCTCAGAATGCTAGTTCCAGAGCAGCCTTACTCCTCTCATGTTACGCAGAGAATCGGACAACGTACAGCCATGGGCTCAGTCAGGAGTGGGGGATCCTCCAGAGCTCCCCCAGGTACATGTCTGAAGGTCCCTGCTCTCCTTTTTTTTTTTTTTTTTTGGAGGCCCTTTTCCCAGTCAGGTTCTCTCATGGTAGGGCAGGTTCACAGCCTTTACCAGCCTCTACAGCAGGGGTCTCAAACTCAAATGACCACAAGGGCCACATGAGGACTAGTGCACTGGCCCAAGGGCCACATCACTGACACGCCCCCCCCCCATCGCTGCCCCCACCCCCACTCTACCCCTTCCATGAGATCCCGCCCCTGCCCCGCCTCCTCCTCTGAGCACACAGCTCCCCGCTCCCTCCTGGAAAGCGCTAGTCACCGCCAACAGCTGTTTGGCAAACAAAGCAAGAGCAATATAGGAAATCCAGAGCTGGAAACACAAGCAAACAAATCTAATTTAACAAGAAATTACCAGCCTCAGATGATTCAAGCTTTTTTCAAATATAATATGCTGATAAATCTGACAGAAATTTCAGCCCATCTCAGCCTAATATCAATTATAATTTTATAAAGTCTCCCTCTCCCAAACTGATCCTCATAACCCTGTTCCCCATCCCCACTTACCCCCGTAACGCAGCTCCCTGTTCCCCAAATCTCCCCCCCCCCCATTCATGCTTACCACTCCTGGCCACCGCTTCAGAGGGCTCCTGGGAAGCGCCACCCCAGCTCATTCATTGAAGCCACAGCAGCACTGCCTGGTAGTTGGAGATCGGCAGCAGCCCAGTCAGGCAGCAGAGACGCTTCCGCTTCTGGCCTCTCCCTCCCGGAAAATGCTATGTGGGTGGGGAGGCGCGCTAGGGAGCTTTGCGAGCCTCAGGGAAGGGCTTCACGGGCCACATGCGCCCCCCTGGGCCACATGTTTGAGACCCCTGCTCTAGAGGACAGCAGGGAACCGTTACTATCAGGTCCCAGTCCAGGGCCCCATGATATGCAGCAGAAGTCTGCACCCCAAAGGTGCTATACTACTTCTTCCCTGGATTGCTTCCAACTTAGTACCTTCTATCAAAAGGCAAAGCAAAGACATTAAACAAGGTACAGCTCAGATCTTCTGAATGTCAGGAATCCTAGTAGCCTCAGCAGATCTGGTAGAGCCACAATATCCAGAGGTCCTACCTAGATCTCTTGCAGTACTTCCCTTCAATGAGCTAAGAACAGAGAGGTCTCTTCACCTCCACAAGCTACCTAATACTCACCTGGTTTGAGCTCCTCCTGCAGCCCATCCAGGCTTTTCAGATGAAGTGGGGTGGGGTGGAGCTTCCTGAGCTCAAAGTAGCTCTTTAATCCCTCCCTCTCAGTGTGGGGTTTGTACACCTCATCATAGGACATCACCTGTATAGTTAGTCTTATCTAATCTACAGGCAATAAAGGCAAAAAGTGGTGTTAAGTTAATGGCAAATGCAAGAGGTGCCTGCTGTACAATTCACTGTTGTGCAATTTACAGAGTTCAAAAAACATTCGGCCATTTCCTCTGAACATTTTGCCTTTGGAAGCAATTTGACTTTTATTCTAAATGAAAGTATTTAATTGATGTGATTAATGGGGCTATGTCTGTACAACTTGTGAATTCTGATTGATCTGGTGAAGTTGTGTTATGAAAATCTGCTGTGTTATATGGGTGCCTGTATGTATGTGGATCCACCATTGCTGACAAACTTTGCAGACGGTACACACCAGCCAAATGCAATAGAAGGTGTTTTGGACTTATGGACCTTTTTCAGGTGCAAACATCTGGGACAGTGAGTTAGCTGCTTCCTTAGACAACCAGTTTAGCAGACTCCTCTGCAGGGAGGGGGAAAGGTAGGAGCTGTGTAAAGGTAGCAGGAGGAGAATGAAAGCCAGGTGACTGTGTGTGTGTGTGTTAAATAAAGAAACACACAGGAACAGGGAGCACAGGAAGAGGAAGTATGAAAGAAGCAGGAGAGTAAAGTCCCAGAACATGTGTAAGGGACTCTGAGATTAAGAGGTGACCCAACACACAGCAGCCTCATGGGGTATGGATGATACTTTTTGCTTTCCTGAACCTACATAACCCTAAGGGACTTGAAACCCAGCCCATAGAATGCCCTGCATTAGTGAGGAAACTGAGGCAGGTACATGCATGTATGTTTTGTATGGTCTATACTCTTGTGCTTTACACATGATTAAGAATAAAAACATAAAACTGTTAGATTGAGTAAATTATATGTTAACAATTTTACAGCTGCTGTGTGCCCCTGAGAGCATTAAACTGTAAACCAGAGGCTTCAAAACTTTTTGGGGTGCCTTAATGGGGGAGGGATGTGGGTAAGTACTTGGGGTATCCTGGGGATAAGTGCTGGTCCTGGAGGCCTATGGTAGGTGGGCTGAATAGCAGACTGAGAGTCAGTCCCCAAGAAATGTGCTAGAGATGCTAAGGGAAGAACTAGTATTGCAGGGACCTGAGGTTTCAGAAGCTTAACGCTCCAGGGGACCCTGTCCACAGAGGCTTGGATTCTCCTCACAGCAGTCCTATTAGCTGGCCAGGAGGGGGTGCTCACTAGGATATGTGATCATTAGTACCTCTATTGCTTTGTTTCTTCCTTAGCTGGTGAATGGAATATTGTTGTGTCTGTACTGTTGCTGATGTTGGTTACAACTTACATTTTGTAACTGAAAATTTGCAGATTGTTAGTTTCTCTCCACATACAGTGATTTGTACGGCTACAGACTTCCCTTTCACCGCTTAGCCAAGTAGAAAGTGGTCTCACAAAGACCCACACCAAGAGAATACAACTGCTTGACTACTAATAGGGAAAGGTTATACTCAGTGACTTGCAAACCATACACAGTATATGAAAACACCACATAGGTCTCATAGAAGGGAAAATATCTTCTTCGGAGGCATAGGCTGTTCTGTAAATCTATTGTGATTCTGGGTAGATCCTATTACAATATCTGGTATTTTAACATCATGTAAGTGGGAAAGTGGTCTAATGCACCCCTGTGAAGCACTGCAGCTCTATAGTTATTTCCTATTTAAAGAAATTCAGCAATTTCAATATTCACTTATTGTTAACATCTTACTCAATCTCAGAATTTGGTGTGCATGTTAGGAAATCTACAGCAAATTCAAGGGAAAGGTTGGGAGCATGGGAATTTGTTCTACTGCTCTTCTCTCAAATGTTTTGTGAGAAATTTGGCTTTGTTAGTGAAAAGTGCCAGTAGGGAATTTAACTTACATGACCGACTTTTCTGTAGCATATCAATATAGATCTTTATAACCTTGATAGTACTGCAGGAATTATATTTTCACACAGAAGATGTTCTTGATTTTTTTTAAAAAAATTATAGTGCCCTCCCATGCTTTTATTTAAAATGCTAAATTTTAAAATGGGCTCAATTCAGACTCTGCAGTTGCACCACAGTTTTGCATTCACAATCAATCGACACCACACAAGGCACAGTGAGTGCACTCACATGGCTTTTGTATCTGTCAGTTCAGCAGACAAACCAAATTAAGGGCTACCTGACATTCTCACCCATGGGAACAAGGAGCTCTATAGTCACAAATAAGACTCTATCCAACAGCGAGGTGACTAATATTCCGTCCTGTGCATGGTCCCTCTTCTCTGCTTCTTAAATGAGATATTCTCACCTATGTGCACAGGGCTCATGTGATCCATCCTCAAATTAATGATCGACAATCATTGCAACTCTATGTGAGACACCACTTTCATCTGCAACATTGGCTAGGTGACTAACCCTCCTAAAAACTGTACCCAGACTTCACTGACCATCTGGGTTTGCAAGTGAAAGGGTTGGGTTTTTTTCACTGACATGACTGAACACCAAGCTAACACACAACTTAATGAAATGACCATGGGGAGAAAGCACAGTTCTGCCAACAACTGTGCTTCTCATCTGATCTTTGTATCAGGATTCCCAAAACCACTGGTTCTGTAAGATTCTGTACGCTAGTTTTCCACTCTCAGTCGTGCTTTTATTACTGCCATTTTACCTATAATCAGACAAGGCTTCAATGGCCTCTAATGGGGTCTGAAAGCATCATCCATGCACCATTAAGGCTGAGCTTTTCAATGCACAGAACTTACAAAATGCATACTGTCAAGAATCAGGGAGCTAGCCGTGTTAGTCTGGAATAGCAGAGGTAACAAAGTCCCGTGGCACCTTAAAGACTAACTATAAAGTTTTGAAGCATGAGCTTTCGTGGGCTAATACCCACTTCGTCGGATGGCCCTAGACTTTGTTAGAGCCTGTGTAGGCTGACCATACGTCCCGTTTTGAACGGGACAGTCCCGTTTTTTTAATGTTTTTTAACCGTCCCGTCTTTTTGACCAAAATATCAATTTTGTCCCGTTTTTGGGGCAAGACTCAGAAAAAACATGGAATCATAAAACGTCCCCCCCTCCGCTGCCGCCGCCGCCGGCTCGCTCGGCCCCCGGCTGCGGCTCCTGACAGCTCTGATCTGCCGCCTCCTCCAGCCCGCCGCCCGCTGCAGCCTCCTCCTCTCTATTCCTCCTTCCCTCCCTTCTCTCCATCCCCCCCCTTCCTCCCTGCTCTCTCCCTCTGTCCACTGCCTCCTCTCACTCCCTCCGTCCCTTCTCTCTTCAGAAAACCTGGCCGGCAGCCCCCCCGCCGGCTCGCTCCGCTCCCAGCTGCGGCTCCTGACAGCTCTGATCTGCCGCCTCCTCCAGCCCGCCGCCCGCTGCAGCCTCCTCCTCTCTATTCCTCCTTCCCTCCCTTCTCTCCATCCCCCCCTTCCTCCCTGCTCTCTCCCTCTGTCCACTGCCTCCTCTCACTCCCTCCGTCCCTTCTCTCTTCAGAAAACCTGGCCGGCAGCCCCCCCGCCGGCTCGCTCCGCTCCCAGCTGCGGCTCCTGACAGCTCTGATCTGCCGCCTCCTCCAGCCCGTCGCCCGCTGCAGCCTCCTCCTCTCTATTCCTCCTTCTCTCCATCCCCCCCTTCCTCCCTGCTCTCTCCCTCTGTCCACTGCCTCCTCTCACTTCCTCCATCCCTTCTCTCTATCCCCTTCTCCATCCCTCCATCCCTTCCTTCCTCCCTTCTCTCTATCCCTCCATCCCTCTCTTCCTTCCCTCTATCCCCCTTCTCCATCCCTCCCTTCCTCCCTTCTCTCTCTCCCTCCGTCCACTGCCTCCTCTTCCATCTCCCTTCTCTCCATCCCTCCTTCTCGCTGTCCCTTGCCTCCTCCATCCACCCTGCTCCCTACCCCCATCTCTTCTCTCATCCATCCATCCTCTCCCTTTCTCACCTTCGTGCCTTCTCTCCCTCCGTTCCCTCCATCATCTTCATCCCTCATCCCCCCTTCTCTCTCTCTCCCTCCATCCTCTTCATCCCCCATCCCTGTTCTGCTTATTCCTCCATCCATCCCCCCCAACCTCCCTCTGCCTCCCCCCCGCCCGGTGCTGGGGGGCCCAGGTGGGGCCATGCCCCCCCCACACCCTGTCCCGTTTTTGCCCTCCCAATGTCCCGTTTTTGTCTAAAGGAAATATGGTCAGCCTAAGCCTGTGTGAAATAAGACCTGAAAGGCCTAATGTAGCTTCTCTATCCTCTTGCCTCCCCACACCACACTGTTCCAGTCTTGCAGGCAGCACTAGTAGAGCTGCAATTTGTGAGGATTGTTGTTGGATTGGGTGTGTACCCAAGGGTGAAAGTAATTTAAAGGACTTTCGGGTACTCCAGAGTCCTGCGGAGGGGGGGTGGGGCTTCACCCAGAAAAGGTGTGACCTCTACCAGAAGAGGCAGGGACTTTAAATCCCCAGGACCTTTAAATCAGGATTTAAAGGGCCCGGGGCTCTGGCTGTAGTAGCAGCAGCTGGGAGCCCCGGGCCTTTTACATCACTGCTGGGAGCTACCAGCTGTAGAGGCAGCTGGAAGCCCTGGAGTTTAGGGGTGATTTAAAGGGCCTGGGGATTTAAAGGCAGTGGAGCCCTGGACCCTTTAAATTGCCGACGGAGCCCCAGGAGTCCCGGCTGCCGCCCCGACCCCCAGGGCTCCAGCAGCAGGGCTTGGGCAGCAATTTAAAGGGCCAGGGGCTCTGTCTGCTGCTGCCCTCTGGGGCCCTTTAAATTGTGCCCAGAGCTCAGCTGCTGGCAGTGATTTAAAGGGCCTGGGACGCCAGCTGCTGCTACCGCCCCAGTCCTTCAACTTGCTACCGGAGCCCGGCCACCACTACTCCAGGGCTCCAGCAGCAGAGCTCTGGGCATGATTTAAAGGGCCCGGGGGTCGCGGCAGCAGGGCTCTGGGACGATTTAAAGGGTGCGGGGCTGCTACTGCAGGGCTCTGGCAGCAGAGCTCAGGGGGCTATTTAAAGGGCCTGGGGCTCCTGCTGCCCCCACCACCCGGGCCCTTTAAATCATCTCTGTAGCCCTGGAGTAGCGGCAGTGAGGCTCCAGCGGCAATTTAAAAGGCCTGGGGCAGTAGTGATGGCAGGTGCCCTGGGCCCTTTAAATTGACACCCAAGTCCTGCCACTGCTACCCCAGGGCTTTGGCATCGGGGCTCTGGCAGCAATTTAAAGGGCCAGGTGCTCCAGCGGCTCCTGGGAGCCCCAGGCCCTTTAAATTGCCACCTGGAGAAGCCGGTCTGCCTCAGTATGGTGCATCGGCTCTTGCCAGCATGCTGCACTGGGGGGTGGGGTGGGGTACTGGCTTACTTGCACCTCTGTGTGTACCTGCAAGTCTCTTTTTTATGTGTGCACATGCGTAAGTGAACTGAGTGTGTTGGACACTGTGGGCTTGATAAAATGTCCATTCAAGTCAGTGGTATCTTTCCATCAGTTTCAATGGGTGTTGGATCAATCCCTAAGTGACAACATATATTGCACCGATCCTTGGGTGATACTGCCCTTGTAATGGACTGACAACAGGGAGCAAAGTTTGGGTTTCTGTGAGGATCTTGTCTCTTAACTTCCTGACTTTCCCACATATAAAATCTTCAATTTAGGCTGCATAACTTATTTGCATAGAATAGACAGTGGATCCCTAAGGCCATCTAGTGAGCAAAAACCTAGACTTGATCTGAAATACTGCACAGTGACAAGCTCCCGCCCCAGGGGAGGGGAAGGAGAACAGGAAGAGAGGAAGATTGGTAGGAAAGGGACTGTCTGTCTGTCTCCCAACAGCTCAACCTACACCAGCTCAAAGGAATTGAAGATGAAACATGGCAATTTTACTTTCTAGAGTCAAATGAAGTCTCTCCTCTTTAGCGTAACCACCAGCAAAATGTTAATGCCAATAAACCACTGCATAATCCTGTGTCAAGGATGCAGTCACAAATGCTATTTTGCTTCTGATTTTACATCCATGTCACAGCTTTCCCTGAGAAAACAGCTGTACCATTCACTATTGTAAATACAAAGTTGATGACAAGAAAACCCCTGACTGTCTTACGCTTGCTTTTCCCATCACATTATGTTTTTATATGCAGTGTGTCTGACAGGACCTTCCCTCGAAAAAGGATTCTTCCTCCACCAACATACCTGTCATTCCTTACTGGAGATGCTGCAGCAACTCTATGTATCACACAGCATTTTTGTCTTTTCTGTTATGGTGTGAAATAAAGAGACAGAGGACTAGGAACTTTTGGAACACCTACAACTGGAGCTGTGCAAATAACAGACTTTTCAGTTTCCTGGAGGCTCTGAAAAAAAACCCTTCAGGTTGACCCAAACCAACATTTTTTTCTGAATTGAAAAAAAAAAATGTTTTGAGTGAAACAAAATGTTTCCTTTGACCTGCAACCAAACTTTTTGTTTCAGTGTCAAGATTTAAATGTAATTTGCAATGTTAAAAAAAATAAATGGAAGGAAGGCATTCGCTGTCAGCAGCCCAGGTATGGGATTGGGGGCATCTGCTTTCAAAACTGTGGTGGAAGCCTCATATTGTGGAATCCATAATTTCTGCAATATTGCAAGTGAAGTAGGGCCTTATTCATCATGGATCTTCAGTTTCTGGTACTGAAACAGATAGGGCTCTTTTCTGTAATGCTCTTGATTTTCTTGGTATCACTAAGAGATCCACACATAGACTGAGGATGGTATGTAATCCTAAGAGTACTATCTACCCCGTTGAGTTTCTTTATTCTATGATTAATCATATTACAATGAATGCAGCCCCTTTTTGCAATAAGTATCAAATCATTAATTCCCTGACAACACTTTATGTGCATCATGGTGAGTACCTTAGATACTAATGCAGGTATAATACTCATTTCATTGGAGACCAACTATAATGTAGTACTTATTAACCTCCACTTCTTGTTAAGCTGTTCCTATGTATGCCAAATAGACTATTAATGTGGAGGCCCTTAATATATATGTCCAGGTGATTATGCTTTGATATCAAAAACATAATAATGTTGGCTAAGACTTGTAATGTCACCTGGCATGTACATCATAACAGCTTTCCACAGGAATGACCCAAGTGATCTAGAGAAGAAATATGAGAGATTCTAAGGCTCAAGAGTCAAATTTAGATCTCAAATTGGAGCTCATTTAAAAGAAGAGTTGGTATAACTGCTTTTAAAATACTCCTTAAATTTAAATTTAGTCCAATTTCCCAAACACTTGGAAAATGCAACAAATATCAAACTCAATGACTTTTCCTTTTTGTGTGTTTTATATGCGTACAGTCTCCATAGCTGCATTCTATGTGCTGGGCTGAGTGAGTGAGTGCAAACTGACTCTTTCTTGCAATTATGATCCAAAGTCTTTAGTCTGGAACTGATGATATAATTACACATAAGATTAAAGAATTCCCAGCAATAACTTGTCCTCGGGTTTTTCTTTTTAACTGATTTATCTCAGTATGGCATGCACCACTGACTACCCTTGCACAATCACACTTTGAGTAGGAAGGAAGAAAAACTCTCTCTCCACTGACTACCCTTGCACAATCACACTTTGAGTAGGAAGGTAGAAAAACTCTCTCTCCTGAGCTGATTGACATCTTTGGTATTCTTAGTTATGCTGCCCAGACAGTTTCCTGAGTTTGACTGACCTTTACTCACATCTGTGAAGCTCTGTGAAATGACATAGTCTAGCCCTTGCATTGCAAGTATTTGCTTGTTTGCAGAAATGGTCAACATTACACTTAAACGTCCCATTAACTATCCACTGGACTAAGGGATTGTAAAATATATCACCCCTTTCCATGGGGTAGGTCTAGTGGTGGGAGGCCTACATGAGTTGGCCTGCCACGAATGGAGGGCCTATGTACCTTTTTGGGGACACTGGCTCCTGGGGGCACTGACCCCTCCACACAGCTCAGCCGAGCTGCCCTCCCCATGTGAGCTGCTGCTGGCAGCCCTCCCCCTGCCTGCTCGGCATGCCTGCTCAGTTGCTGCAGCCTGCCTGCTTGCTTCTCCCTTGTAGACTACTTTTACTGCGAAAATTGAGGCACTGAGCAAGTCTAGGCATTTACAGGGCTTGGGGAAGCTGTAGTATTGTAAATACCACTGGGACCTGATTCTGGCATCAGTGTCTGGAGCCTCCACATTTGTTTGACAAATAAACCTGCAGAATTTTGCAGAATTTTAAAATACTGTGTGCAGAATGTGTTTTTTTTTTTTTTTTTTTTAGTGCAGAATTCCCTCAGGAGTAACTCATGAATTATCATCTTTGTTAATTTATTAGGTTTCTTCTTCCCTCTTGCTAAAACACAAAATAAGGCTCTTCCAGCTGACAAAAGAAGCCAGAGTTTAAAAGATGCCATTTTTGCATGCCTTTACATGCAGCCCTACGTTACATATACACCTTGGACTGAACTTGTTGGCACAAGTCAGGTGAACATAGTCCAAAGAAAGTTTGTTCGCATGTGTGTGTGTGTCAGAGTCTGATCTTTTACACTAGTGTAAATCCAGAGTAATTCTAGTGAAGTGTTCAAATGATTACATTGGACTTCCTCTAAAAATTATACTAGCATAACTGAGAACAGAATCTGGCTCTTTGTGTTTGAGACAGGGTTGTGGATATCTGGATAATTATGAGATAAGCACAGAAACTATCAGTCTGGCTGCAAACTAAGCCAGCGCTTTGCCTAATGATTTGTGCTGCCTTTGCTTTTGCTATCTGATATTCCCGTTCAGGTGTGTACATACATTAGACTAAAATATAAAGTTTCCAGGATATTGTCAACTAACGTCTTCCCAGCAGAAAACCCTCATTTATGGTGCTCAGCAGCACAGAGAGTATGAATATGAGCTTATATCGTGTATTTAGTCAAGGGCTGGTGGTATTCAGTGGCGAAAAACCCGACCGCAAAGATTTAACAATATTTATTTTCTTTCTAGCATTGGTTTTAGATTTTTTTAATATCAAAATTGTGGCAAGTGAAAATGAAAATGTGAATTTTCTCTCTTTGGCTCCAATAAGAGCCTGTTTACAGGCAGCTCGCTGCAAAGTCCCAAGCAAATGGATGGAAATACTGCTGTCTTGAACACAGTAGCCTGCCTGCTACTCCTCAGCTGTCAAGCACCAGGCAGTTGCTATTTAGCCGATATAAATGAATCTTTTGTTCCTGGTGCAATATGGGTAGTGAAAAATAATTGAAGGTCCGGAAAGATGAAAGGGAAAAAGTATTTTAAAAGAAAGTGTAGAAATCATCTTATCTAAATGTAAAATCTGAAGATGATTTAGATAAAAGTCCCGCTGTGGTGTACAGATAACCTGGAGGAGTGACACCTCTCATTTCAGGTGTCAGGAAACAGCTACCTAAAATAAATAATATTAAAGAATTCATTCAGTTTCTCCATTATAGTTGTTTACGTCTATATGCCTGTTAAGGATGTTAACTGATTAGTTTTATTATGTAATAAAATGGTTTATTTTGTTCGGTAAGAGGGGCTGGGTAAAACTGTATGTATTTGTTAATTGTAACGCTATGCATCACTATGCAAAGTGTGACAGCATGTTTAGAGAATGAAGGGCTACAACACACAACACTTCAGGGTTTCACAATGTTAGCAGTTTTGGAATTAAAGTCAAGCTATTGCAGCATAAATGAGAATTCTCCTACAAGGACTCACTCTTATAAGTTTTGAACCTCTTGATAATGCTGAAGGCAATCAACTCTTCTGGACTTACTTGAAATCCCAGTGAGCACAGGAGTTGACGTTACTCAGCATCTTGCAGGATAGAACCCCAATTCTCAGTGCACCATGCTTGGAAGGATAGCACAGCAAATTACTTCCATATTTATTCTTTCAATACTCCAACACATAATAAAGAGAAGAAAGATATTACCAGAAAATTACAGTATTCTATAGTAATGGTCTCAGGCAGTGCTTTGTCCCTTTCCTGCAGAATATTTCTGTAAGGGCAAAATAAAAAAGAACGTTGTCAACTATAGGAGCCGACTGGACTCAGTGGAGGAAGATGTATTGCAAAGTTGCTTAAACTAAAAAATCTCAGATATTTTTCTTGCATCACAGACTATATTTAAAATTAGGGGGCAATCCAATATCACCCCCTAAAATCCCACTCATCATTCAGAATTACAGTAAGGTTGGGAGGCCATAATTCTTGGCTCTGATGGGAAACAACCTATTCAGTGGAGGAGCTGGGTTGTTGCAGAGGCTAATATCCACCTTCTATCAACCACCAACCTAAAAACATGAATATCTTGTGGTGAAAAGTGGAGCAGAAGGATGTTTGAGTAGGTATGGTTTTCAATGTTAATTTTTATGTCTTTGTGAAGTCAAGTATACAACACAGTGTGTCAGACCTCTGACTTGCAAAGCTGGTATTCAGACCCAAGACTAAGACATTTATTATAATCACTTTGCAATAGCCTAGTCTGCTTGTTTGGATGGTACATTAGCTCTCCTACTTTTTCTCTTTGGAACACTAGAATAACGATTTAAAGTGCCCTTATGGTTCAAAATTACAGAAATAAGTTATCTTTTCTCAATATTAGCCGTAAAATTAGAACTAAAAAAAAAACAAGAAAATGGTTTGGATTAAGTGAAACTTCTTTTTATTAATATAATTGAATTTCAATTGTTCAAATGTGCAGTCAATTCATAGTTACAGTTACCAGTCAATTCATAGTTACAGTTACCAGTCAATTTTTGTACCAAGAGAAATATCACGTAGGTTTAAACTTTCACATATGCGTAGATGCTATTTTCACGGTAGTGCTATATTTAGAACATAATTATTTTAATTGAGGAATTATTTCAAGTCCATTCAAATTACTAATGCAGTATCCTAATCACATACTTTCCACTGGATTTTAGAAAGCAAATCTTCAGACAAAGGAAAAAATTACACCCAGTATCCATTCTATTGTATGTCTACTTTGAAGAAATTGCACAAGTTCTCCATGTTTTCTGTTGCTGTGCCATAAAGAGGATTGGAAAAGGAAGAGGCACTTGAATCTTTACTGGAAGCATGCTAGAAGAAAGGTATAAAAATGTTATTTCAGCAGTAAGTGCTGTATGGAAATAGGTACAAGAATGGCAGTAGATAGGATGTCTACGTAACATGCAATGACATGGCCCCAGAGACTATCCTTATGTTCAAACTAAGCCAAGAATCCCAAACATTTTGGTCCAGATTCCCAGCTGGTGTAAATGAGCTTACTTCTCCTAAAGTAACTGCTTGCTGGGTGGCCTTGGGCTAGTCAGTTCATCTCTCTATACCTCTGTTTCCCACCTATGTCTGTCTTGTCTGGGTAGATTATAAGCATTTTGGGGCAGGAATGATCTTACTATGTGATTGTACAATGCGTAGCACAATGGGGCCCCAATTCTGATTCAGATCTCTAGGTGCTGCTGTAATACAAATGAATAATAATGATGAGCTAGCCCCTTGAGTACAGTTTTGCTGCATCATTATTATAGGGGTGCTTTGGTTAAGTAACTGATTGCTCATCCCTGGAGCGGTATTTAAAGCACTATATACAATGATTTATAGACAAGGATATAAAGTCACTCTCCAGGGAAGGCCTTCTGTCATGCCTAACCATTTCTAGAGCAACTGCCTTACTGAGAAGGGTTAAACTGCTGCACAACATTCTGAAATGCTAATCTGCATTAAGCAACTGAATGAAGTTCATAGTAGTAGCTTCAGATGTACTTGGATTGCAGTGCTGCTAAAAGTTGTGGATGGTAGAATATCTATGACTTTCAGTACATTCCCAGCCCTTCCTTTAATATTACATTGATGGCACCTCCTTATACTGCTATATGTAGTAAGGAAAGATGAAATCCTATTTAAAAGATTATCTAAGACTCTTCTGAGAGATTATTATAAACAAGCAATGGAATGGCTAGTAGCACTTAGAACCATGACAGTGAATTTCCATTTTGTAAAACTCACAGAGAAGCTAAAGACTCAGTTTAAGGTTGGCACCTCTCAATACAATCATTAGCATAATCGTTTGTCTTGAAATGTTCTTAATTATAAGCTGAACACAGTGCAGTCTGTTTGCATGTACTGTATTTGGTATAATTAAATGTTTCAATTTGAGTAGACGTATTCATTCTTTTAGAGAGAAAACCCTAATAAGGCGATTGAAAAAAACCCTTATTTAATTTAGAATTTTCAACTTAATTCAGAATTTCAAATTAAAATCCAAGCTTTTTCAATCAGTAATCTAGTTAAAAGAAACACTTTGTAGTAAAGTCATCTTCATACTTAGTACTCTGCCTAAATATGCTTATCTATGGGATCTTCTCTGTAATATTTAGCAAATGCAAGCAGAAATAAGGCAAAGTAGAGAAGTAGTTTGTCAATGCAATAATTTGAGAGAAGTTTGAAATACTCATCATATGAATGAACATGGCATTTGGAAAAGAAAATTATTGATACATACCTCCTGCGGCGTTTGCCATGGGGAAACACTGATTTGAACAATGGGTGAGGCAACAGACTCAGGAGACTATAAAAGAGATATAGCTTCAGAGCAACTTTATTTAACAGTAAGTGATGTTAAAGAGACACATACCAGAAATATTGTCATCAAATGATACAACTGAGAGAAAAATTAAAGATAAACAACAAATTATACAATAAATATGGGCAAAAATGTGGCAATGCTATATCTAGGTTGAGACTGTCAGGAAAGTCAGTAAAGCTGAGTTTGTTAACCACTTAACTATTTTCATCTGAAGATTAGTGACACTGTTACTGCTTGACTATTTTCTGATTGGAGATAGGAGTCACTCAAACTTAATGTTCTTTACGCTCTGGAAAAATAGCATAACCTTTGTTTTGGCTCTTGCAGAAAAAATTATTGAAAGCACATATCATTCCATTCTTAAAGAAAACAAACAAGAAAAGCGAACAGAGCACCGAATTTCAATCACAGTGCCCAGGCATCTTTCATCCAGTATGAAAATATCTCTTCTGACACCACACTTCTGTTTTCAACTTGCTATTAAATGAAGCCTGTCAAGAATCTATTTTAACTAAAATAGAAGTGTCCTACTAAAATGGACATTATTGTAATGGGAATGTTTCCAACACGCTCTTACAAACCTAAACCTGCAAGTGAATGAATCTGATCTAATGTTTCCAAAATCAGATGTGAGGAACTTTTTATAGAAAGTAAATGGCATGTCATCGGTCATCGTTAATCCTGTTTAATACTTTGGTGGAATCTGATATTCCTTACCGAGGAAAGGATAAGAGAAATGTATTTGCCATGGCAAACCTAGCCTAATTCTGATATCTCTGATAAGCATAGTCTCAAAATGAGGTAGGGAAGATGCTTTTTAAGATTTAATTTGCACCTTTTATTTCCAAGGCATATGGATAATGTTCTTCAGAGGAGAATTTTTGAATTAAATAATAACTCACAATATCACAGGAATGTAATTGAGATGCATTCAGTTAATGGGGTTACAGCAGAATTTTTGGTCAACTATATAATTTGATGCATGAATCTTTTCTTCCTGAATCTTTACAACTGTATGAAGCTGATAGATGTATAATTTAATTAGCGGTGTTTTATTAGTAGAGTAAATTCAGTTATGTTCAGCAAATGGGACTAGGTAAAGCAGTCCCAATAATGATATATTCTGCAGACTTTTTGTTTACTATAATATTTTATAGCAATGCAAATTGCAATGAGTTTAAAAGATTAGAGTGTATACCAGCGGTGGGCAAACTTTTTGGCCCGAGGATCACATCAGGGTTCCAAAATTGTACGGAGGGCCGGGTAGGGAAGGCCCCACACTCTATCCGACCCCCACCAACTTCCTGCCCCTGACTGCTCCCCTCAGAATACCCAACCCACTCTGCTCCATGTCCCCTGAATACCGTCTCCTGAACCCCCCCCAACAGTCAGCACCCCAGGACCACACCTCCTACCCAACCCCCCCGTCTTCCTGTCCCCTGACTGCCCCAACCCCTATCCACCCCCCACCTCCTGACAGACCCCCGGAACTCCCTCACCTATCCAACCCCCCCATTCCATGTCCCCTGACCACCCACCCAGAGCAGCGGCATGGGTGGGGGCGGGAGGAGTTCCTGCCACGCGGCCTGCCGGAGCTCGCAGCCCCGCCCCGCTCCCTTATGATGCTGCTCCCAGCGGCAGATCAGGCCCCGCCGGAGCCATGCCACTGCAGCGTTGTCCAGGGCCACTCCCGGGGGGATTGGGGAATGGCGTGGTAAGGGGGTGGGGCTGCTGGGAGCTTGGGGGCCGGGCAAAATTAGCTCACGGGCCGGATGTGGCCCATGGGTCATAGTTTTCCCACCCCTGGTGTATACCATAGTTTTCACTAAATCCAATGGTGTTGCATACATGTAGGTAAGTGCTGTAGTTTAGACTTTATGTCTTTATGTCTTTAAAGTGCCTTTATGTCTTTAAAGTGTTCTTTATTTTCAGAAGCATGATGAGAGAGTGAGGCCTAGTGAATGGACATTTGCTCCAAATATCTGACTAAACACCCTAACCAAAACAGGTGTAATTCAGATTCACCAGCCAGAGACACAAAGACATTCCTAACACTATATTGCCTTCAAATGGGTTTATTAGTATGCTGAAAATACAGGACAACAGAAATCTTACCTTGACTGCCAGTGGCAATGTAGTAGTTTTGTAAGAGTTATTTTCTTTATTTAAAAACATTCATTTGATTTCCTGGGCAGCATGTTTGAACAACACTGTGGCTCTGTGTTTTTTACTTCTGTAAGTGTACAACTGGCTGTTGCTACTTACTTTTACTTCCCCAGGTGAGCCATGATCCTCGTACAATGGGTTAGCGAATGCAGTATTATGGATTTCCTCCAGGTTCCTTAAAAAAGACATAGACTCTCAAATAGTAAAACTCCTTAAGGCTGAGCCAAAAAGATAAAGGGTAAAATTATTTCCTGATATAACTCCACTGAAGTCACTGGAATTACACAGAATATGAATTTGGCTTGATGGATTTTGTTCTGTGTCTGTGAGCTAGCAGCTTTTGAAAAGACAGTAAAAATAGAATTGTTTAATTTGCTTCTGCGAAAATATAATATACTATTGCACATCCAAGGATTTATACAGCATGATTTACAAAGTGTTGTGCAAGGATATCTGGTGCTATACAATAGGTAAAACTGGGCCAAACAGGTAAGTTACGGACTCAGGCCTTGTCTACACTTCCAGGGAAAGTCGACCTAAGTTGTGCACACCAGCTACGTGAATAATGTAGCTGGAGTTGAAGCAGCATAGGTCGACTTACTGTGGTGTCTACACCATGCTTCATCGACAGGAGATGCTGTCCCAGCAACTTACGTTACTCCTCTCATTCCGGTGGAGTAACAAAGTTGACTGGAGAGCGCTCTGCAGTTCATTTTATCTGGTCTTCACTAGATCCACTAAATCAACCTCTGGTGCATCGATCTCAGCAGCGTCAATCTCTGGTAAGTGTAGACATGGCCTTCAAAAACTTACACTTTAATGGCACAAGCCGGCCTGGCCCAAAGACATCACAGTGCAGTGCAGTGCAGTAAGGAAGAGAGTGGCATGTGGTCTTAGACCTGACTGCTATACAAAACAGATTATTTTAATGGAGGGGAGCCTGATGTACGTTAATTAGGATGTTATTCCAAGAATAAGGGGGTAACTTGCAAGAAGACACAAAGTCAGGAGTGGTTGAAAGAGACAAAGGGAATTTTGTGGGGTGAAAAGCATAACAAAGTTATGGGCAGAGGAAGACAGGAGGGGGCATAAAGGAGATATGGTCAGGAACAAAGTTCTGGTTTGCTTTGAAAGAACCCTCACTCCTTTTACTCTCTGACTACTAGTTGGAATTGTACGTCATGCTTTTCAGCAGGACATGACTAGCCAAGTGGGCCCCTACAGCTTGCTCACCCTTGGTAAGTCCCAATTATTAATCAATCTCTTATCCATATACAAGCGGATTTTCAGCTTCCTAATCAAACTGCTTATGATTTTTTTGAGGTATGGTGAAAACAGATTGAGTACCATTGCTAGACATTCAAACAACAAAGCTAGTAGTCAGGCATGTGCAAGTACGTAACATTGCACGTGCCTTATTAAAAGTTATAACAGTGCAGTATTGACAGCAGTATGTGGGATGAAATCACTTCCTTTATACCACTGTTTTGCCATTAAAACTCTAGTGAACCAGTATTCCTTAGTGTAACATACATTGCCCATGAGTAATTATATACGACCAGATTTTAAAAGGAATTTAGGTGCCTAACTCCCATTGATTAAAAAACAAATCTTGCCATAGTCCTAGCTGGCAACTTGTAATATTGAAATGAATGGATTTTTAAAATCACCTTCCCAGAAAACAATCTGTAGTTATACTTAACCATCAGCTTATTCTGAGAATACTTAAAAGTAGACAGAGCGGATTTTCATTTATAAAACCTTTCACCTATATGTGCAGGTGCTTGAATCCATCAATTGTATTACAAGATGCTTGCCTGAACAAAATTGCACGGGCAAAAATGGATGCCAAACTGATGTTACTTTGCAAATTTGGACCCATATCCCTGAATGTGAATGTGGTGAATTATACTTTTGGCTAATTAGGAATATAAGGATTGTCATACTAGAACAGACAGCAGTTCATTCATTCCAGCATCCTGTTATTAATGTAGATGCTGCAGAGAGAACTTCTTGAGCAGTCAATTTTACTAAATATATAGCAGTGATTTGAGTTAATCTCATCCTTGCAGTGCTTGCTGTTACTTGACTTTACTCTCATTGGAAATGATAGCTCCTGGCTGCAGCCATGAGCTCTATGTCCATCACAAGGTCTCATGATGGGAATTAATTTACATCTCTTATGTCAGCCCTCTACAGTGAAGGGTAAACCAACTTATCACTCACAAATATCAGAGTCCAAAAAAAATCAGTCCATTGCTCAAGCTTATAAAATGCAGCCACGTAGAATAGTTTGCATGTGAAAAGGCAGTAAATCTCAGAGTAACAAAACTGGAAAAAGAAGGGATCAATTAGGGGGGAAAATGCCAAGCGGTTGGATTTTTAGGAAAAACAAACTAAAACAAATGTATGGGTGAAACAGCTCAGATAGAATCGAGTTTTCTAACATAACCAGAGCCACCACAAAAAGGAAAGGAAAGAATTCATCATCTTGGGTTGCAGACCAAATCACATGGGTGATACTTTTGCTCAACTCATTTCCATGATGGAGCAGCAGCTGTTGCTTTTGTTCAGATTCCACTCACCACAGAATAGCACCACACTCTTAACAGAGATGGGAGAAAGTTGCATTGATCACAAAAACACTTGTCAGTGTTTAAAGAGATCGTTGGGTTGCATAATGCCTTTTTAATGGAAAAATCAATGCATCTGGATTTAATTGGTTTGGATGTGACAATTCAGAATTCTGTAGTTCAGTCTTGACTGCAAAACCAAACATTGTCAGTTTTAGCCCAGCCATAACATACAATGCTATACAGGCTATATTATAAGAAGAGTGTGTCCTCAGTTGAATTTTACCACACTCATAACCAAAAAAAGCCAACCAACAAACCAACCAAAAAAAAAGCAAAGAAAAAAACCCCAGCTAAACTAGTTAATTCTAATGACACTAATCTCTTGAACACATACTTTATAGATGTTTCAAACTGTAAATCTAACTAAAGGCCTCAGTTCCTAAAATCTTTACAAAGCTTTATACACACAATTTAGGTTTGCAAATAGTCATTCCATTCTGCAGAAGAAATGTATGTCAAAGTGCAATCTGGGTAGACTCGAAAGACAGTTATTGGTTTAGAATTACTGTACCTATGGGTTTCTTGCTTGATTAGGCTGCTACTATACTGTCTTGGCTGCCTAGTTCTGTACTTTATTTCCTTTTCAGATATTTTTTGCTACTTTTAATTTTTTTAAAATAGGTCCTTTGCATCTCTCATCTTGGCCATGTTCAACTTAAAGACTGAGTGATCTCCTGTTTTTCTCTCCTCCAGTTACCTTGTATGCTTTCTCTGTCTTAAGTGTAATATCCATCAGAAATATAATTTATGAAAAAAGGCAAGAATAAACCAAGATCTTCTTACTATGGCATAGAATGTCCTCTCCAGGAAAATGCAGTGGTAATGGAAATAGCTCCTATACAAACAAAGGTGGCATTTGGAGTGCTTTCATAGGTTGATAAAACAGTTTGTGGAGAAGATCTACATGCCTGTTGACTCCCAGTCTTGTGCTTTGACCACAAGACCCTACCTCCTCTGTCCTCCTGTCCAAAAGAACAGCCTCCATCTCCTGCCTCTATCTCATCTAACCCATTTCCCAAGAGTTTCTGAGTCTGTTTACTCTCTGATACCTGTCTACGAGACACGCTGCTGACAAATCCCAGGAGGTTTGGAGTTCTGTGCTCATTGAGACTAACAAGAACAACATCTCCCAAGGTATGCTAACACTGTCACTGGTGGGCCAGGCAAAGGACGGATAATAAACAGAATCAAAATACCTAGGGACAGTCGCAATGTGGTAGACAGTGGCAAATAAACACAGCTCAGCAGCTTGAAAAGGATTTTCTAGTAATTGTTTAACATTTATCTTGGAGGGAAAAAATCAAGCTTAGGTGGACAACTGCAATGAACTGGACGCCATCTTAGCACCTTGCTTCCATTCAGTCAGGAAGGGCATCTGCCAGGGAAAAAGGATCATGGCTGGCAGCCTTGCATTGAGTCTGAGCACCTCACCTCACCTCTAGAGAACAAGCAGGAATATGGGAACCTATCAGGTTTCCTTCAGGTTTGGGGTTTCTCTCTCTCTACAAATGTTGCCCACAGCCCTAACTGAGAGCCTTGTAGTCACTGCCATATTGGACTGTCATTGTGGCAGTGATATACACAGCCGTCAAGCCATGGGTCTGGCTGCTTTTGTCCATTAGGAGAAGAATGATACAATTGAATCCAACAGGTCTCATCATCTGAGTCATAACCCTTAACACAGCAGCTGTCTAAGGGTATGTCACTAAGGGAATGGGAAGCTGGAAGACAAGTGGGTGACAGTTCAGTAACCCATAAGTAAATAGAAGGAAAAGTTTAGGAAGGAAGAGAAGTAGCTTAACAATAAATAATACTGTACACTACAGCCAGTCAAATTAACAGTAAAAATGTTTTGGGAAAAATACCAAAACATTCTTGCACAAATGTTCATAGAAATTTTAAAAAATTCAGTCAGATTTATGTGACACTGAGGATCTGTGAACACTATTCATCTCACCTTTCTATAGCGCTCCTATCTAAAAACCTTAGAGGGCTGTACAAACTGGAGTGACAATACTCCATGGAGTAAGATAAGCACTTTAGAAGAGGAAACAGACACAGAGTAGTTAGGTGAGGCCACACAGCCAGTTAGTAGCAAAGCCAGGATTAGAACAAAAATGTTCTTAGTCCATAGCTCACTGCTGTGTCAGGTAGACCATGGTGTTTACTAGTTATGGTGGAATGTTGATTAGTGGGGTCTCCTCAGCAATAGCCTCAGTCCATAGGTTTGCAGGGTTTAGTGCAAACAGTGAGGTTGGGAGAGAAAGGCAGCCGTGAAAAGAAATAGGTCTGCAGTAAAGTAGGAACATGAAGGAGGTGAGGTGGCTTTTGAAGATGAAGTTTGGAGAAGAAAAACTGAGGGTGAGGGGAGTCTGGCAATACAAAAATGACATGGGCAGGGAAGAAGAGCAATAGGAGTTGATAATAAAGAGAGCCCCTGGTAGCTAGTTGTCTGTGTGTGTATATGGGGGAGGGAGGCAGGAACTGGCATTAAAGAGGATGAAAATGGGGGAGATGGGCAAAGAGAAAGAAAGATCAGGAGAATTGACACCATAGAGAGGAGAAGCAACTGGCAGTTGAAAGAGGGAGAGAGAAAAAGAAATCCAGAAAATGCAAAGAGAGAGAAAGAAAGAGAGGAAGAGAAGGAGAGACTGGACTGGAGGGATGGAAAGGAGGATGAGAGAAGAGGAACAGAAAAGGCGAAGAGTGTTGCTAAGGTAACCCCCAGAGACCTGTCAGTGATCTGTGAGCCTAAGGGGTATTTTTCAAAGATTATAAGAAAGTGAACGACAGGTTAAAGAGAGCCTATGTAGCAGCATTATAGAAACAGAACTTCTTTATTCCAGCCATTCTTGCAATGTTTTTCCTTTCTCTTTTGATAATTATGGTGGAGTCATTTTATATTTTGGAATGTCAGCAGCACCAACAGAACAGGAGGCACATGATAGATAGGGCTCAAGTTCTAGCAGGCTCACAGTCTAGATGAGTGTGGATGTGGAAGGGGGAGAAGAGGATGGGGGAAGTGGTAAAAGCAGTGTGAATGGTGAAAGAGAAGAGAGCACACAGCTTAATAGTTCCACAAATCTTGTTTGGATTCTTATTGTCTATCTATTCTTTAAATAAATGAATAAAGGTATTCAGTCTTTCTGAACTAATCCTTTTTATTAAAAAAATGTTTCTATTCCATGAAGAGTAATTTTCTCATGGACAAGGGATGCTTGGAAAGAAAAGTCCTTCAATGTTTTGCAAATGTTTTAGAAAACACGCAAGGCAAAATTATGCTCTGAAGTATACACAGTGCCTGCTGGCTTCCAGGGGAGTTGGAGGTGTGCATCTGAGAATTGAATTTGACCTTAGAAGTTTTGAGAAACCACAGATGTCTCCTATGTCCTCCCATTAAAACATCAATAAAAAAAAAGATGGGTGTTTCCGAGCTGTTATGGATTCTGGGGTTCTGTAATTCAGTGATAACCATGCAATGTTGCATTTAAAATATTCTAAGCACTCAAGATGCATTTCACTGTTTTCAGTTTGAGGTCCACTAAGGTCAGCTTGTGGCGCAAAGCTAGGTTTTATGTTTATAGCTGCACATTTAAGGCAAACAGACTGAGGGAAGATTTAAAAACTGAAACCACACTAACTGGGCAGTTAGCTGTTGCTTTGTGGCACATTTCTGTCTGCTTTTAGACACAGTAAAAGGCTTCACTTACGTTCTTGGCACTTTCTTCTTCCAAAGGAAACACAAGAGAATGACTGTGATTTTGATCAGGAGGAAAGCTAATGCAGCACCCAAGCCAGTCCAAATATCTGCAAAATGAGACCAATGAAAGAGATAAATAAGCACAGGGAAATACTAAAAGAAGGCTTGAATGGTGTTAATGTCTTTTCACCTGACCTACCATTTTGAAGGAGAATGGAAGCTGAAGTTGGGGGAGGATTAACCTTGATGTGGCAACGATTTCCTTGCCATTCTTTTCCACATCTGTAATTAAGATTAAAAAAAAAAGAAATTTGTGAGAAAGAAGGACCTCGGAATGCTTTCAAGCAGAGAATATAGGGAACATGCTGAAGGATGACAGAAAGCACTGGAAAGTACAGTTCAGGTAATTCAAATGCTCCTGGGCATTTCTAGCTGTGTTCAGAATACATAACTGGCAGGATCAACATTTATGGATTAAAAAGGCAAATTATATATACAAAAAACAAACAAGAAAGGCTCATAAGCAGCCCCCAGTCAGCAGCTCTGCCATCACCGTTTATCACCAAACAGTATTGTTCTATGCCAATACTCGCCCAGTGTGACTCATTCCCCCGTTATTCCTGTTTTCTTTGGCTGCAGTGACAATAAGGAACATTTCTGAGTAGAGAGTCCAGTACCCCCAGCGTCGAGGAAGGCATGGGAGAGAAAGAATTTGTGTTTCTTTTTCTTTATCGCTGTCTAATCATTTGTTATTTTATTCTTCTTTTCAAAACACAATCCTTAACCAAATTTCCACTGAAAAACCAACTAACCAAAATAAACCAGCCACTATAACCCTTTCAAATGACTGTAAAGTTGCTGGTCTCTTTAAGTGGCTAGAGGTTCAATTGTGGAATCCACAGAGCACACTCTCAATCTCATCATATGTAAATGTAATTGAAAGACAGAGAGAATTATTAGCTTAGTGCAGCGATTTCATTGACCTATGAATACATAAATCAGGAGCATGTCTATTATCCAGAGTTAGGCAAACTATGGCTCACAGGCAACATCTGGCCCGTGGCACCCTCCTGCCCAGCCCCTGCCTAGCTCCCAGTGCTTCCCCTGCTGTTCCCCCGCCCCCACAGCCTCAGCTCACTGAGTCGCCGGTGCAATGCTCTGGGCAGCGGGGCTGAGAGCTCTTACCGGTCAGCACAGCCGCAGAGCCTGACCCGGTGCTTGTGCTGCATGGTGATGTGCTGGCTCCGCGGGTCACTGCTGCCTGTCCTGGTGCTCTGAGCAGTGTGGCTGTAGTGCTGTCAGCCACCAGTGATCCAGGCAGCGTGCTAAGGGGGCAGAGAGTGGGGGGAGGTGTTGGACAGAAGGCAGGGGAGTTCGGGGTGGTGGTCAGAGGTCAGGGTGTGGAGAGGGGTCGGGGCGGTCGGGGAACGGGGGTTGAATAGTGGCAGGGATTCTGGGGGGACAGTGTGAGGGGCATTGAATGTGGTGGCAGGGGGCAGTCAGGGGAAGGGAGGGCAGGAAGCAGGGGGGGTTGGATTGGGCAGAGGTCCCAGGGGGGCAGTCGGGAATGAAAGGTGGGGTTGGATGGAGAGGCGGGGAGCAGTCAGGCGTGAGGAGTCTGGGGATGGTCAGGGGACAGGGAAGGGGGGATTGGGTAGGGGTTATGGGGGGGCAGGTGGGGTTGGATGGGGCAGGAGTCCCAGGGTGCCATCAGGGGGCGAAAAGCAGGGGGAGTTAGATGGGGGGCAGGGGCTGGGCCATGCCTGGCTGTTTGGGGAGGCACAGCCTCCCCTAACCAGCTCTCCCTACGATTTCAGAAACCCAATGTGGCCCTCAGGCCAAAAAGTTTGCCCACTGCTGCTATAATTCCTATCTAGGATGATCTAGCATCCTGGTAATTATGATAGCCTTTTGCCTTTTACAGATGCTTGGCTCCTTCTCTCCATTACCATTTTGTTTTAGTATTTTAATTTAGAGCCAATAAACCACACACAGATTGTTACATCGAGTTTTAAAATAAGGATAGGCAAATCTGTATATTGTATGAATTACACATATACAAACACTATTAAAAGAACATTATTAAGGTTGGAAAGTCAAGCACTCAAAGACAGGAAATCTCAGAATTAAGGTTGCTTGTACAACCATAAATTGGCCCCTTTGTGCCTGTGCATTATGATACAGTAATTATATGATCACAACTCTTTTTGTTTCTATATAAAGGGGCTGGGGGAAGAGAGATTTCAGAGATTTATGTAGTTAAAGGCCAGAAAGGACTATTCGGTCATTTAGTCTGATCTCCTACATATCACAGGCATTGAGCCCAACTTGTGTTTGACTGAAGAATATCTTCCAGAAAGATATCCAGTCTTGATCTGAGAAAATCAAGAGATGGAGAGTTCACTACTTTGTAGTTTGTTTCAAACATCAATCACCCTCCCAGTTAAAAATTGTGCCTTATTTCTCATTTTAATTTGTCTGGTTTCAGCTTCCAGTCACTGGTTCTTGTTACGCTGTTTTACTAGATTAAAGAGCCTTTTTGGCACTCAGTGTTTTCTCCTTATAAAAGTACGTATACATTGCAATCAAGTCATCTCTCAGTCTTCTTTTTGATAATCTAAACAGCTTGCGATCTTTGCATCTTTCAATGTACCGTATTTTCTCCAGCCTTACATCTTTTTTTTTGGTTCTTTTGTGCATCCCCTCATATTTTTCAACATTCCTTTAAAAATGTGGACAGCAGTACTGGATAAAGGAGAGTAGTATTGCTCACCAATGCTATATACAGATGGTAATTTGCCACCCAAGTCTCCTATTTACATATCCAAGGATCACATTATCCCTTTCTGTCACAGCATGTTGAGATGATTGTCCACTATAACCCCTAACTCCTTTTCAGAGTCACTGCTTTCCCGTATACGGTACCCTGTTCTGTAGGAATGGCCTTGCCTTCCTTGTTCCTAGAGGTATACCATTGCATTTGGCTATACATATTAAGTGGACTAAGAAATGGCTAAGCGATAGATCTCCAAAAGTAGCTGATATGGGGAATCATTGAACGGGGATGTTTCTCATGGGAGTCCACATAGTATAGCATAGTACTAGGCCTGAAACTACTGAACATTTTCATCAGTAATTTGGAAATAAATATAAAATCACTGCTGATAATGGAAAGAAGTTTTGTGAATCAAGAGAAGAGTAGAAGGGGAGTTTGCCTACTTGTCAAGACTTCTGGCCTTGGCTTCACCATTTAATTTACTTTTTCCCTTTTATCTGTTGGTAGGGGAAACTTAGTGTAGTATCAGTCACTGGAACAGAATGTAAATCCATCAGACAAGCCCTATTTGTAATCTGGAGATTCACCCAAATCCTTCTGAGGTTTGGCTCTTCATTAATTACAAATTGGCATCTTCCCAGACAAGAAGTTGCAAATGTTATTTTCTCCATCCAGCTGAGATACCTGCAGATTTCACTAAATCTGGAAATAAAATGGGATTTTTCTTTCAATCAAAACCCAATGTAGCTTTTACTAAAGCCAAACTCTTGTCTGGATGGAAGGGAGTAAGATGTACAAAATGTCTTTTCAAATGTTTGCCAAATTCATGTAGGGCCAGATTCTGATCCTCTTACTCATGTTGAATAGCACCTTACATCACATATGCGCTCACTGACTTCAGTAAGACCATCTGTGGAGAATGTACTCTCCAATTTGAATGGAGGGATCTGGTCCTTAATGATTAAAGAAAGATGTTAAACATAGCCATGAATTCAAATCAACGGCAAACAATATTTCTGTACAAGCCATACAGTGAAATCAGGAATTGGGATATTGGGAATGTTGAGATAATTGAGAGAATTTTCAAAATCAATAAACCAATAAATCAAATGGGCATAGACTCATAGACTTTAAAGTCAGAAGGGCCCATTATGATCATCTAGTCTGACCTCCTGCACAACGCAGGCCACAGAATGCCACCCATCCACTCCTGCAATAAACCTCTAATCTATGTCTGAGCTACTGAAGTTCTCAAATCATGGTTTAAAGATGTCAAGTCACGGAGAATCCTCTAGCACAGTGGCGGGCAAACTTTTTGGCCCGAGGGCTATATCAGAATTTAAAATTGTATGGAGGGCCAGGTAGGGAAGGCTGTGCCTCCCCAAACAGCCTGTCCCTTCTGCCTATATAAACCCCTCCCACTTGCTGCCCCCCTCAGAACCTCCGACCTATCCACCCCACCCTGCTCTTTGTCCCGACTACTTGCTCCAAAGACCCCAGCCCCTAACCACCCAACCAAGACCCCACCCCCATTTAAGGCCCCCTGCACTTGTACCCTGACCACCCCCTCCAGAGATCCCCCTCCCCCAATCACCCATGACCCCACCCCCTATTCAGCCCCCCTGTTCCTTGTCCCCTGACTGCCCCAACCCCTAGCTACACCCTCACCCCCTAAAGGGCCCCCCATGCCCTTTCCAACCCCTCCATTCTCCATCCCCTGATCCCCCCTGGAGACCCTCTGGCCCTTATCCAACCCTTTGCCCCCGCCCTGGCCCATTTACCACACCGCTCAGAAAACCATGTCTGGCTTGGAGCCAGACACGCTGTCACGCAGCCCCGCCCTCCAGAGAACTGCTTGTGCATCACACTGAGGCTGTGGAGGGGTGGGGGAGAGGAGCTAGCCTCTCCCGCCGGGCGCTCGGGGGCGGGGGGACAGACAAAATTAGCCCAGGGGCCTTCCTGAATCCAACTATGACAATCAGCTAAATCCTGACCATGTGGGCAAGACTCACCAGCCAGACACTGAGGAAAGAATTCTCTGTCGTAATTCAGATCTTACCCCATCTAACATCCCATCACAGGCCATTGGGCATATTTACTGCTAATAGTCAAAGATCAATTAATTGCCAAAATTAGGCTATCCCATCATACCATCTCCTCAATAAACGCATTAAGCTTAGTCTTTAAGCCAGATAGGTCTTTTGCCCCCACTGCTTCCCTTGGAAGGCTGTTCCAGAACTTCACTCCTCTGATGGTTAGAAACCTTCGTCTAATTTAAAGTCTAGACTTCATGATGGCCAGTTTATATCCATTTGTTCTTGTGTTCATACATTGGTACTGAGTTTAAATAATTCCTATCCCTCCCTGGTATTTATCCCTCTGACATATTTATAGATAGCAATCATATCTCCCCCCAACCTTCTTTTGGTTAGGCTAAACAAGCCCTGAGTCTCCCCTCATAAGACAGGTTTTCCATTCCTCGGATCATCCTCGTAGCCCTTCTCTGTACCTGTTCTAATTTGAATTCATCCTTCTTAATCATGGGAGACCAGAACTACATACAGAATTCCAGATGAGGTCTCACCAGTGCCTTGTATAATGGTACTAACACTTCCTTATCTCTACTGGAAATACCTCGCCTGATGCATCCCAAGTCCGCATTAGCTTTTTTTCATGGCCATATCACATTGGCGGCTCATAGTCATCCTGTTGTCAACCAATACACCGAGGTCCTTTTCTTCCTCTGTTACTTCCGATTGATGTGTCCCCAGATTATAACTAAAATTCTTGTTATTAATCCCTAAATGCATGATCTTACACTTTTCACTATTAAATTTCATTTTATTACTATTACTCCAGGTTACAAGGGCATCCAGATCTCCCTGTATGATATGCTGGTCCTTCTCTATATTGGCAATACCTCCTAGCTTTATGCAATCTGCATACTTTATTAGCACACTCCCACTTTTTGTGCTGAGGTCAGTAATAAAAAGTTTTAATAAGATTGGTCCCAAAACCTATCCCTAAGGAACTTCACTGGGTAACCTCCCTCCAGTCTGACAGTTCACCTTTCGGTATAACCCACTGTAGTCTCCTCTTTAACCAGTTCCTTATCCACCTTTTCATCGATTGGATTATGAAGACATCCACTCATGAGCACAGGAACGGAATCCAGTGGACGTTGTGGACCCAGCTCGATGACCTGGACTTTGCCGACGACCTTGCACGCCTTTCGCACAGCAAACAGCAAATGCAAGAGAAGACCAACGTAGTGGCAGCCACGTCATCACAGATTGGCCTCAACATCCACAAGGACAAGACCAAGATCCTTAAGATCAACTCCATCAGCAGCGACCCAGTCACACTGAATGGAAGCCCCCTGGAAGAAGTGCAGTCCTTCACCTACCTAGGCAGCATCATCGACCAGCAGGGTGGCACAGACGCAGACATCAAAGCAAGGATTGGTAAGGCAAGAGCAGCCTTCTTACAGCTCAAGAACATCTGGAGCGCCAGAGAGCTGTCTTTGGCAATAAAGATTCGACTGTTCAACTCCAACGTGAAATCAGTCCTGCTGTATGGAGCTGAAACCTGGAGGACAACCAAAACAACCACCAGGAAGATCCAGACCTTCATCAACAGCTGCCTCACAGAAGGATTCTCCAGATCCGCTGGCCAGACACCATCAGCAACATCCCCCTCTTGGAGAGGACCCGTCAACTCCCAGCAGAGGAAGAAATCAGAAGGAGAAGGTGGGGCTGGATAGGACACACACTACGCAAGCAGCCAACCAACATCACCAGACAGGCACTGTGGTGGAACCCCCAAGGCAAGCGGAAAAGAGGTCATCCAAGAAACACCTGGCGACGCGACCTTCAGGCTGACACCACAACAATGGGCTACACCTGGAACCAGCTAGAGAGAATGGCCCAGGATAGAGGATTCTGGAGATCTGTGGTTGGCGGCCCATACCCCGACTGGGGTGACGGGCATAAGTAAGTATCCACCTTTTAATTTTCATATTGATCCCCATCTTTTCCAATTTAACTAATAATTCCCCATGTGGAACCATATCAAATGCCTTACTGAAATCAAGGTAAATTAGATTCACTGCATTTCCTTTGTCTAAAAAACCTGTTACTTTCTCAAAGAAGGAGATCAGGTTGATTTGGCATGATCTACCTTTTGTAAAACCATGTTGTATTTTGTCCCAATTACTATTGACCTCAATGTCCTTAACTACTTTCTCCTTCAAAATTTTTTCCAAGACTTTGCATACTACAGATGTCAAACTAACAGGCCTGTAGTTACCTGGATCACATTTTTTCCCCCTTTCTTAAAAATAGGAACTATGTTAGCAATTCTCCAACTCAGGTACAACCCCTGAGTTTACAGATTCATTAAACATTTTTGCTAATGGACTTGCAATTTCATGTGCCAGTACCTTTAATATTCTTGGATGAAGATTATCTGGACCTCCCAATTTAGTCCATTGACCTTATTCAGGTTAACAAGGAGCTTTGGATGACTGAGATTCAGAAAAAATGACACTATTTGTCAGCAATAAACAGATGACATCCTGCATTACATCACTTTCATATCAGATGCAAAGAAATCTCTCAATATCCAATGGCTGCCTGAAATCTGTCCGAGGTGGCACTGGTGGGGAAAGGGAAGTATTTGACTAACTTGTTAGCTCTATAATATTCCCCTCAGATTGTTAAGGCAAACTTCAACCTTGGTGTACAACTGGATTTTTTTTTATTGTTTTTGAATACCCGAATAGCCTTTGCCATAAAAATTACCCTTTTTCATTGATGGTGGCAAGAAGACTGCACCCCATCCTGACAGATTCAGATTTAGGCACAATGATCTAGGCATTCATGGCTCCTGGCTTGGTTATTGTGTATCCCTAGGTATGAAATTGCTGATCTTGTAAAAGTTAAAATTGATCGAGAATACAACAGCCTGACTGCTCAACAACACAGACTGTAGAGCGCAAGACTCCAAGGTGTTTCACTGGCTCCCCAGTGAATTTCAAACACAAGGACTTGGTCCTATTCTCCCAGGTATCCCCAATTCACAGCTTCACGCTGCACGATTACAATGCAGAACAACAGCAATGTTCAGTGGAACACAGAACTGTTGACCCTAAGAGTGAAACTCATGCATGCAGGAAACCGAACTTTCTCTGAAACTAATTCATAAACCTGGAGCTCACTCCTGAAAGAGCCCAAGATGATCCTAAGACCATCAGCAGAACCAAAGACAAAAGCCTATTTCTTTGACCAGGCCTTCACACAGGAACTCTGTACTAAAAAAATAATACAGGGAAATGAACTAAACAGAACCAACCAAACCCATACAACTGAAAGAAGAGAGAGAGATTTATGTGTAGACCTCTATCGACTTGATTCTCCACTGCTTTGTTCCTTGCATAATAACTTACATCTTTGCAAAATGGGTGTAAAATGTCATCATTCTGATCTGGGGGTGATTTACATTCACTTTGCCCTCTGCACAGGTATATATGACTAGCAAAGGTGGAAGGCTGTAGAAAAATAAATCTCATAGTCTCTCTTGGACCTGTTTTGTAAGTAAAAAATAAATAAAAAATCTCCACAAAAGATGGGCACGGTAAACTCCTGATTCAATAGCAAATTAGACTATCAACTCTAAATTAGACTAAACTCTATCAGGACAGGGAATATGTTTCCATTTATGTTTGTAGGGCAAATTACAAAATAAGGCCTAATCTGGACTGAGGCCTTTGGGCATTACTGGAATAATACAAATAATAAATAACAGTAATCATAATGTCAGGCAAATATATAAGGAAATGAAGGAAGATTTCTTCACCTTCATTATATAGATAGTAAGACACCAAGATTATATCTGTCTTGAAATGAACTTTAGTTGCTCTAACAGCTCCAGGTAGGTCTGTGCAGCTTGTGGTATAAAGCCAAGAGTCAGGTCACTTGAAGTCAAGTTAATGAAGGAGAACACTCCTAATTACCCTTCCCACTGCTGTGATTACACTGTAATCACATCACATTACTTTCAGTTGAAAGGCAGATGCATTGCTTCCTTCAAAGTCCCTATTGGTTTCCTCTTGAGATTTGGGCAATTGGGGATACACAAATTATGATGTGAAGCAGAGACCCTCCAGGACAGAGGTCAATATGCTCTCTGGGCAATGTGTAAGTCTCCACCAGCAGGGTGGCAGGAGTTTCAAAGGCATTCCTTAAAAAAGCCTCTCCTACCTTGGAGCTATTAATTTTATTTTGAAGACAGGCGATGGTAGAAGTCACTGAATAAATCCCTTGAGCCATAAAGCTCTGAAGTTCCACATTAAGAGCATACAATTAATTTGCTTGGACTAATTGCTTGCTGACTAATTAGCAGTGGCATATTTCAAAGAAGTGCTAGGTTTCTAAAAGCCATCCAGCTCCTACCTGAACTAGGGAGATAACCATTCCTATCCATCCAGGCAAGGGAAGGGAAGAGGAAGAGAGAGAAATAGATAAACTAGCATTTAGAATCCTTCCATCCTAGTACACAATCCTATTCTATCTTGCCTAATAAAATGTCTTATGCTATCAGCAAATTCAGATGGGAGAGTCCCTCTGGAGTGGGACGGTTTTAACTCTTCCAATTTTGCCCGTAGGATTTCCAACTCATTACTCCCTAATACCTATCCTGGTAATGCTGTGGAATGAACTATAGCACTGCCCATAGTTCTGCACCCTGGGCCTGTGGTCATGGCTCATTTAACTCAGAAAATAAAGAACAGGCAAGATTTTTTCCTTTTAGATGTTCATACAGGACAGGTCTAATTTACCAGGACACACAGCTGCATCTCAGGCTACAGAACTTTACATTAAATTAAGGACTCAAAACAATCAAAACTAATGCAAATGCTTATTTCCAATGCCTTTGAATTTGATATCTCCACCTTGGGTCTGATTCTCTACTTGTGCCGTCATTTGCACTTGTGCAAAGTCAATGTAAAATGCTACCTCTCTGATGTAATAATATTATACACCACCCCTGCATAGGTGTAAATGACACCACCAGTGCAAGGCAGTGGAGAATCAGGCCCCTGGCTTTCAAATGTAGAGGTGATAAGAACTCCTCATTAGCTGAGAAGGAAAAACACTCAGTGAGCTGTATTTGCAATGAAGGACTTGATGTATTTGAATTACTGACTGCTGAAAGCCCCTGTTTTCCCTACAGCAATAGCTACTAATGTCCCATAATGAGGAAGCTGCATGGATGTCAAACAGTGTTCTGCAGTTCTATTTTAGAATCTTTGTCAACCCATTTTATCGACAATACCTCATTCAGGGGCTCTCCTGTTTAGTGAGGGATTTGATAAATGGTAAAACTGAGTTTAATCACAAATAAATGCTTCAGCTAAAAGTATTAAACTTACCCTCCTCACATGAAAGTTAACCTCTTAAATGCCAGATAAAATTTACATCAAGTAATTTAAAAGGCAGATTAAATATCAGAAAACTTCCAATGATAAGCCAAATTACTAATCACTGCCAGGAATTTTTTGTGATAATGGAAATGCAGACAGATTAATTCAATGTGTTTGTTTATTTCTATCTATACAACTATATATATAAAGGAGTGCCTAGCTAAAGCCCTAGGCACCCCAACACAAGTTATGGGAACCCAATATACTAATTGGTAGCTAACCTAATAACATCAAACAAAACTCGATACCCCTACAGAACTCCCACAAATCTCTTCCCACCCCTCACAGACTCAGACTTCCATCAAGCCCCTCCCTTAAAGAATAGCCAGAGAAAATAGATGGGATTGTGGAGACAATACGCAATGTAAAAGTACCACTAGCACACCATGGGAAATCAAATTTCAACTTCTGTCTGATACAAGAATTCATGAAGAAACTCAATCTGCTTCTGACATATAGTCCTCAGTTAACTAACGGCAAGTACAGCGTTAACCATCCCTGCCCTTAAATCAGCATCAAGCCGTGCCCTCTCCCCTCTTCTTCACTCCCAAACCCCATAACTTTCAGTTCACCACTGAGCCAAACTAAACATTTTCCCCCCACCGGGAGCCCTCTTGGCATCTCCTAATTTCACTTTCATTAACCACAGAGCAAGCATGATGAGCCACGTCATGTATACATTCAAAATGGCTCTAGAGCAAGCTAATTTAATCAAACAATTGTTTACTTCAAGTGTGATCAGAATTAGGGAAAGGGAACAAGACATGGGTGATTATCAATATTGCAAGATTTTCTTAATTTTTAAACTAAGATTTAAATGTTGTTGTTTTTTCATTGACATTTTTGGACTGACAATGATTTTTTACTTTGGTTGTTGTATACATGTGAGATACACCTGACTCCTAAACTGTCACACTGCACTAATCTCATGACTGCTTCCTGATCACAAATTTACTATGGTTACATTTGTAACATGGTACGTATATGGTGATTATAATGTAGTGCCAACTGTGTGCAGGAGGGGTGTTATATCCATTCATTCCATTCAACATACTCCTGCCTGGTGGTGCCAATGTGTAAATGAAAGAAACAGTTCACTTCCTCAGAACCATAATTTCTCATGTCCACTCCCATTGATGTCATTAATTTAATCAAGAAAGGAACAAACACATGTTCTCCGATACCTCTCTATTGGTGCTCCAAAATGCTGGTGCCCACTATCCATTAACTAATGTCATACGATTTGCAAAACCCCTGGAAGGAGAAGACTCATTGTGTTGGGGGTGGGAGCGCTAACATTGCATGGAAAGAGCGGCAGACCCAACCTTCAAATCCCACTGTTACCAAAGGAGGCCAGACCCCTTATGTCTCTGTACCCACTCGGGAATTCTGGTGTTCTCCTGCTCCCTAACAGAATGAATTTTAGTCCCAGTGGAGTCAAGCTGTCTCCCTTGGCTGCATCTGAGCCATCATCATCTGCCCTTAAAGTGGGTTTCCTACTGCAATGGAGTGCCCAATGAAAAGATAATGTAGCCCCATCTGTATTGCAATTTCTGAGCAAAAACATCATTGTTAAAGCTTATGGTTGACAAATGCAAGGTAATCAGTACAGGAAGGAATGATATGATGTATTCAAACCCTCTGCTGGGTTCTAATTTAATTGTAACTACTCAGACCAAAGATCAGAGAATTGTTGTAGCTCGCACAAAGAATACTCTGTGCAGTAGTCATCAAAAAAGCAAACAAAACGGTAAAGAGGCATAAGGAATGGGATGGAAAACTGGGTTCAGAGATGGAAGTGCTTAGAATCATATAGGAGAGATTGGAAAGGCTGGGTTGCTTAAGGATGTGAGCAGAAGTGTACATGATAAAGCTATATAAAGTAACAAATGGTAACGTGGATCCTTCTATTGATCTTCTCATAATACAAGAGCATTCAATTAAACTAAAAGGAGACAAAGGTTATACTGATCAAAAGGAAACACCGTTATATAATGCATAATTAAGTGGTGGGACTCAATGCCAGAAGATGCCACTGAGACCAATTGTTTAGTGGGATGTATCGGAGAGGACTTTTTAAAAACGAGGAATAAAATCCTCATTGGTCATTGCCTAAGCCAATTGTTACCTGATGGCAGTTTAGAAGAAACTTTTCTTTGGGCAGGTTATTCCATTACTATCCACTACGAAACTTTCCTTTGAAGTATATGGTACCAGCTACTGTCAGGAGATGGACCAGATGGACCAATGGTCCATTTGCAGGGTGGTAATTCAGTGCTCCTATAACTTGTAGCTTCCATTTAACAAGCATGTATATATTGCAAATAGGTTTATATCTGCCTGCAATATATGTATCTAATTAGATTTTCTTTTATTTTGTGGAATGAGGAGGTCTTGAACAAATTTAAAGAATTAATGTCAGCTGTTAAACATCTACATGAAACAAGCTCTGGACATGTGAGTGAGCTCTGTGACACACGTGCAATTGGGTGTAACTGCTCATCCAGTCTGGAGGAACCAGTTACTGCTGGGGAGAAGGCAAAGAGTTGTCGTGTTTTAAATAGAGCTGGTTGGAAAAATTCAGATGAAACTTTTTGTCTGAATTTGTCAGTTTCTCAAAATTGAAACATTTTTTATTATGTTCTGATGAAGTTCAGGCAGCTCACTCACCCAGCTCCTCATTCACCCAGCCTGGTGGGTTGCTTGGCAGTCCAGGCTTCCAGGTTCCCAGATCCTTACCAGTTCACCTAGCAGGCTGATGGGAAGGCAGGAACCTGGTAGCCCTGGGAGTCTAGGCTCCTGAGATGACAGCTCCTTGGCAGCCCAGGCTACTAGTTTCCATGGCTCCAAGGCAGCTTCCAATGAAAACTGCTTGGAGCTGAAGCTTCATTCCCGTTCATGGAGGATTTCAAAGTTCCATTCCAAATTAGAACCAAATTTCAAAATACCAAAAGCCTCCATGAACTGGATTTACCTTCTTCTGCTCAGCTCTAATTTTAAAGTTAGAATTGCATAAATATCAGCTGCCTATCTTCAGCCAGAACACACTGGTTCTAAACTGGAGTACTTCGTTGATTTTATTGGCATTACTCCTGATTTAAATCAGCATGATTTCCTCAGAATGAATAGTTTTCTTTATATCTTATACTTTCCTAAAGAAATATACATATATTCAAATTGCTTGTTTAATCATTTGCCTTGGTGACTTCGTACATTTTGATATGCACAGCAATCTCCATGAAGTATGACACAATCAGAGTGATGTGGATACAGGAGAAAGTTACATTTCCTTAGCTCTTCAAAGAAACAGCTGCTAGTTTAAGTAATCCTTAAATCCCAGTTAAAATATGTTGCACACACTATATATTATGGAAGAATTTGGCCCAGTGAGGACTACAGAAATGAAATGGAACCATTCCCATAGCAGATGATAAGACTTGAAAACTATCATTTCAAATAAGTACAATCATTTTAATGCTATCTTTTCTCACCTTCTTAAATAGTGGCTCTTTTGTGTCTAGTTTTAGAGATTTTTCTCGGTCATATAAAATAACACTGCCAGCTAAAAGCCAATAATGAGACACTACAGAAAATAACTCCTGGTTCTGAAGAAAAGAAAGTTTTATTCTAGGTTCAGTAAACAGGAAAATGACTACCTTGCCAGCTAAACCATTAAACAAAATAAAACTTACAAAATCTATTTTCCAGAAGAAATATTTGTTTTATTTTCTTATGTAAAGTGATTGTTTTTGATGCAATATTTCTAGGTGAAAAGAACATTTCAAAACTACCATATTTAGAGGTCAAACCACCAAATAAGGCTTGCTGTTTTATCTAAACTGGTGTTGACATTAAAATACAACACCATTGAAAAGAAACTGAGAGGCTGAAAGTGGAGTAGTGGGTTAAACACACTAGCCATTCGCCACTGGAGATCAGAGTTCAAAGGATGGCTTACATCACAAGGGAATACCAATATCCAATGGCTTCATTCTAGCCCACCGTTTTTGCTCTTTACAAAAGTACCAAGCCACAATGCAGGACAATAAGGCCTGGTCTACAGTACATGATTACATCATAATTAGCCACGTTATAGCGAATTAAAACTAAATTCATCCACACAACCAACCTGGTTTTGTTGACTTAAATGGCTCTTAAAACTGGTTTCTGTACTCCACCTTGGCAAGAGGAGTAGAGCTAAAATCGACATCACTTTTCTGGATTTGGTATTGGCCTCCTGGACCTATCCCAGAATGCTCCATTGTGGCCGCTCTGGACAACACTTTCAACTCAGACGCACTAGCTAGGTAGTCAGGAAAAGCCCCGGAAACTTTTGATTTTCATTTCCTGCAGTCCCAGAATCGCTAAAGTGCTCCATTGTGGACTGAATAGGTGGTACTGGATCTGATCGCAGTATGGGAGGAAGAATCTGTGAAGGCAGATCTCCCTTAAGAAAAAAAAAGAATGCCAATGGGCAACAGAGACTGTGGGGACTGTGGGATAGCTACCTATAGTGCACCGCTCCAAGAATCGATGCTAGTCACGGTACTGTGGACACACTCCGCCAAATTAACGCGCTTAGTGGGTACACACACGATCAACTGTATAAAATCTCTTCCGAAAAATTAACTTCTATAAATTCTATATGATTTTGTACTGTAGACGTACCCTAAGTTAATCCTTGCTTAAGAGAGACTCTAGAGCAGGGCTGGGCAACCTGTGGCTCTGGAACCACATGTGGCTCTTCAAAAGGTAATATGAGGCTCCTTGTATAGGCGCCAACTCCAGGACTGGAGCTACAGGCATCAACTTTCCAATGTGCTGGGGGATGCTCATTGCTCAACTCCTGGCTCTACCATAGGCCCTGTCCCGACTCCACTCCACCCCTTTCCGCCTCCTCCCCTGAGCCTGCGGTGCCCTTGTTCCACCTCCCTCCCCCCCAGAGCCTCCTGCATGCCACAAAACGGTTGATTGGGAGGTGTGGGGAGAAGGGGGAAGGAGCTGGGAACAGGATGGGGGAGTTGATGGGATACTGTTGATGTATTACTGTGACTTTCTGGCAACATACATTGGTAAATTCTGCCAGCCATGGAAGTAGTTAAAATACCAGGCTTCTTCATTATATGCGATGACCATTACACTAGTCATTCCTTTCCTCACGGAGATGGGAAGGGATGGGAAGGAATTTTCCCTCTCTGCCAAAATGGCTGAGGCAGGTTTTGGGGGGAAATGGAGGGAGGTTCACCTGCTGCACAGCAAGTTAGGAACCTGCTGGGGTAGGAAAGTCAGGGTTAGACTATCACGTCGCAACTCATTATGCAAGCTTGTGATGGCTGTCCAATTCAGTTAACTCCATATGAATGGATACAGTGATACAATTGATTGGCAAAGGATTTAAAGGAGACATCCTTTAAAGGAACAGAAAAAAGGGGTTCAGGGCTCCTGTGACTGGTTGGGAGGTAGTCAACCCCCCCTTCTTTATAGCCCACATTAACTCTCCTACAAATGGGAATGTCAGGATCCCAGCAGTTGGCTGGATGCAACCAGGATGGAAAAAAAGAGGGCCGGCAGCAGTTCCGACATATATAAAAATGTATATGAAATTACCTGTCAAGATACTCCCAGATATTTAAGAATAAAGTTGCCACCTAATTAAAACTAAATCCAATGGTTCCTGTTCTTCTGGCATTGCTGGACAATGTAGATAGGAGCACAGTTAAAATATTGTACTAGTATAAGATATATCGCCATGCTACAATAGTGTAAAAAGGGTCTGCACCCCCCATCCCTTTTGCAAGTCTTTCCCTCTCTTTGTGTTCCCCTTTCTCTCTCGTCTCATTTTCTAGTTATAATTTTTATAAGCGTATTAAGTGCGGAATCTGAGAATGGACTAGTAGATAACAACTGAATCTCTGCATTGATCAAATTACGGCTAGGAGCCTCCTCAGTGTCTGACCACTGTATGTACTTAGTCCATCATAGTAAAAACATCCTTCTCTTTGACAAGTGCCACAAAATCCAGCTAAAAAAAGAGAGCAAATTTCTAGAGGAAAGCTGCACCTGAGTGCAGAAGATTCAAACACTGTAGCTTTAAGATAAAGCTGGTAGCTCCAGCGACAAAAGCTTTGCTTAAGGATAATTTTGTTGCTAGAACAGATGGGGATTAGAGATCAATACAAAAAATCCAATAAAATACCTGAATATATTTATACTGGCTTGGTTTTACCATGATCACCTTCCTTTTCCTGTTTTGCTTTTATTTGTTTTTGTGTCTGTTTATTCATATTCCCCTTTATCCTTCCATGGTCTCTTGTTGCATTTCTTTTTTAATTAAAACAAACACATCTACTGTCATGTTAATTTCATTATGATTTATTCTCTGTGTTTTTTCTTATCTGTAATTCTAGTCTTACTTGTCTCTTGGTTATATTTTCATGTCAGTTTTAGCATTTCCACATTGGGATGCTATTACCCTTTCTAGACTTTTGTCTCTTTTTCCCCTCTTATTTTAAGCTGTTTTGGTTCTGCAGCTGAATTGAAAGCATCTTATTTTACAAGCTGAAGTTTGTTGAAATAAATAAACTGGGTTCCTCCATAAACACTGGTCTATTACTGTGCAATAATCAGAGAGAGTTTGAGGCACTGCATTATTTGGACACTACTGCATTATCAGTTCTATAGTGATAGGAAATGGACATTTATCCCAGTCAAAGTCGAACTGCATATCTGCTTTCAATTGCTGTTTACCCTCTGAATATCTTTCCAATGAATGAATCTGCAAGGCCCCGATAAAATTAAAGTCAGTCATTTAAAAGGCTTGAGCAATGACTATGTTTCATTGTATGTGTAATTCCACACATCTTAGTTAAAAAAAAATCAGTGACAAAATTATTTCCCCCTTTGTAAAAAAAAAAATCTTGGTTTGGTCTTCTTATCAGTTATGATGTCCTGCTTTAACCTGAGCCTGCCAGCATAGGACATTACTCCAGCCAGGTGGATTGCAGTACATCCTGGAGATTCAAAATCATTTTGTCATTCCCAGACAATCATAAATTCATCTGCTCCTACTTGATACAACATTACACAATAATGTCGAACACAGCCTCCTCTTAACATGTTACCAGAGTGCAGCAATAATTCTGAAATGTATTCTTTCAAAACTTTTCTTTTTCATGTTTCAGTTGTATGCTTCCAGGAATGAAAAGCAGCAGCCCTGCATTGTCAAACTTCCACATTACACGGAAACAATGGTTTACATTCCATCTGAAGCATTCATTTCCCAGCAAAGGCTGTACAATAAATTGTTGTCATCATAGGCACCAACTCCGTGAGTGCTCTGGAGCTCAAGCACCCACCGAAAAAAGGTAGGCGGTGCTCAGTACCCACAGGGCCAGTTTAATTTTTTGTGGACTATGCCCCCTGCTCTGCCTGTGCTTCGCCATGAAGCCCTACTCCGGCTCTTTTTCCCTGAGGCCTCAGCTGCCACTCGACCCTCTTGGCCTCTTCCCTCTAAGGCCCCACCCCTGCTCAGCCTCTTCTCCCTGAGACCCCGCCGGCCATTTGCACAGAGGGGAGGGAGTGGAGAGAAGCACCCACCGGCACAAACATAAGTCAGCGCCTGAGGTTGGCATACTCCATATGTAAAAGAGTAATATCATGATGGTGTCCCCTACAGCTCCTGGTGCAAACTGGAGCTGCCTTCAGGTGACTCTGAGCTGCAACACCTGGCAAGAGCCCTAGGGCTAGAAATGGCATCCAAGGAGCTCCAGGGCACATGGGACCCCTGGTCTTGTTCCCTTCCTCTGGCTATGGCCCTAAGCCACCTATTGGGAGAGGGTGGCATGGAGCCACAACAGGAGTTCTAGATCACCCAAGGCTTGACATCTCCACAGTGTTTAGGGCCTTTGTGCACCAGTTGAGTGAGGTTCAGTATCAGATCCTATTTCTTTTAAAGTTGTGTAAATCTCACTAGTCAGGGCGTTTCATTCATCTGTTTTTCCCAAATACAGACACTGACATTTTTCATCTATCTGAAACACAAAACATACGTTATCACTGCGGAGCTGTGGTGGATGGTTGCCCTCTACTACGTGAACAGAAAGAAAACTATAAACTAGGAACTTTGCCCCACCCTTCTCCTCCACACAGCCAACAGTCATAACCAAACACATGATACACCATTTCACAATGCTTCTCCCAGAGTTAGGGGGCTGAGACAAAAATACTGCAACTAATACTTTGCATTCTTGATAAGGAAAGAAAATCATAATGATCCTATTAGCATAGAAAATTGAGAAGCATCCTGGAAAGCACTCACAAAAATGATTTGAATTATTCAGTTTAGTGGCATATATAGGAAAAGGCAGTGATGGGAACATATGACAGCTTCTCTTCTGACACAAACACTGCATCCTGAAAAGATGTTTCTGATTATTTTTTTTTTAACTACAGACTTTTTCCTACCAGTTCTAGTGAATCTGTTCATATGGAAACCAGACTGGCCTCAGGTTTTTCATGTTCTCTAAGGCATAATTAAGGTTTTGTATTATAATACTGTCATTTTTTTCTGTCCATAAATGCTACCTCCGAGATGCACTGGTTTCGACAGATTTTACAGCCCATTGTTTCAAGGTCGACTTTTTAATCTATCGGCTCTCCAACTTTTGGAGCTTTGTTACTTATATTGTGGCAGTACTCCAAAGCCACAACAGGATGAGGGCCCCATTGGTCTAGGGTCTGTACACCTAGAAGAAAGAATGGTTCCCTTCCTCACAGAATTCAGAGTATAAAAGGACAGATATTGAGTAGAAAGGAGGGAGATAAATTATATAAACAAAATGGTAAGGATGATGATAGATATATGCCTATTAGTTCCTGTGTTGAAAAATCTTGCAATTCTATCACTCCTGATATTTGGTTTGTTTTTAAAGCCCTAACTCCTGGAGTCATGTGAATATGTGAGAATCTCAGTTTTCATTTAAAAAAATTGCAAGTTTCTAGCCTTTATGGCTGCAGAAAAAAGCTTAAAACATGACCCAAGTACATCCTAAAGATTCCAAAGCCAGAATTTAAATAAAAAGAATGTGAAAAGTCAATGTCATGATTTTTCAGGGCATGATTTATGATGTTTGCACATTTTCAGTTAGCAATATCATAATTCCTTTTAAAGATATAGATATAAACAATCTCGAAGTACTAATTCTAGTTAGTTCCTCCTCTTTTACATTTTTAACTTATCCCTAACTTATTTTCTAGTTTTGAAAGGCCCTATTTACCTGCAAGTACACATGTGCCAGTGGAGTAACACCATTAAAAAAAAAAGATTAAAAATTCTAAATTCCCCTATTATGCCAAATTCTCTTCTGACCCATAACCCCATCTCAGGCTCATTTAGAGAGTAACACCTAGTCCCACTGTAAGGGTTTTTTGGGTCTCTCTGTCAGCAGTCATTTCATTTTTGTCAGCTGAACTGACACTCCAGATTCCAGAGGGAGGGACTCCGGGCTTTGAAGGTACAACTCTGTGTCTGTCTCTGACCTTCTGGAGGTCTGGCTTCATGTCTCAGGAGAGGGTTGAGGCTCCTACTTACTGGGGCTTAAATTCAGGCTCTGATGAGTGGGCCAGAAATGGGGAAGCCATCTCTGACTTCTTCCCTCCTACTCCCACTGTTGTTCTGGCTGCAGCCAAAATAATTCTCTTATCTCTTGGGGTCAGGAGGTCTGACACTGCTCCCTTATGTGACCGTCCTTGAGGGGCTGGGCTACTGAGGCCTAGGGAAGCTGGGTAGGAAGGAAAAGGGGATAATCCCATCCTGTAGCTTTAAAAAGAGAAGTTCATTTTCAATAGCAAGCAGTTTTTCATTAAAGTACTTGAAGTTGTTGTGCAGTGATCTTTCTGCACTGTTAACTTGTCACCGCATGACGTTTATTTATTTGCAGTTTCTTTTAACTCTCTAAAACTAGGTGCTTTTATTTTTTAAACCTTACTCTAATGAGGATAAATTTTACTGCTATTAAGTACCATACTTCAAAAGTTTCAACTGTTCTCCTAAAGAGACTAAAGTAACTTTATATTTTACTAATACCGTGGATTGGCAGCGGTGGTTAACCGCAGGACAGGAAGCCATGTGCCAGAGTAGACTATGGAATGGTTCACCATAGCTATTTATTGTAAATCTCACAGAGCTGCCCTGTGCCAAAGCAGTACATTCTCACATGCTCCAGAGGAAATGCTAATCCACAGGCTTGTCTGTAAGTGACAAATCAAAAAAACAGCTGCTTGTGTACTCTATGGCATTGGCAGCCCATAGCCAAATAGGTAGTGGAACTGGAGGTGAATATCTGAAACCTGCCCCTCTATCCTGCAAGCTGATCATATTTTCAAAGTGAAAAAGCGGAGGTCCAGGGAATCCCAGAGAACTATGTTGGCAATGGAAGAGAGAGGTTGGCAGTAGGTGAGGGGATTAAAAGGAATGCCTGCTTCTCTCTCTCACTTTTCAGATCAAAGAACTGTGACACTTTGCAGTAAAAGGCTGGGTGGGAGAAAACAGTTTCTTTCTCAATCACCCCTTTATTGTCCTTTCCTTATCTCACATTCTCCCCCTTCAATCTCTGTCTTACCTTAACACACCACTTTCCCATCCCCCTCCTAGCTAAGAACCTCTGAAACCTTCTTAGCTTCCTCAGATCAGAAACATACCACATATCTCTTTGCCCTCAGGAGGAGAATCCACCTCTTCCTACCTAGCCCTCTGAACCCTCCACTACACAGCCCTCAGACTGAGAATCTTTTCTCCTCCTAGCTGAGCCAAGCAGAGCTGGAATGAGGTAAGGACATAAACTGTACTTTACTCATTTTGACTTGATGAAGGGATTAAACAGCTGAATTACAGGACAGTAAATTACTTCCTTTCGGGAGCAAAGAGGGACCTGGAAAAGAATTGTGCCTCAGGTCTGACTCATAAACATGCTGAGTCTAAAGTTTCATTCAAGCCCTAACATTATATATTCATCTACTTGTTATCTTGAGAAAGGCAGTTGGAAACCTACTCTGATTAATCATATATTGGTTGAAATAATTGACTTTGCACATTTGCCCCCCTGCTTATCCCATTTTTAGTAAGTGAAAACAACCATCATTATTATGAACTAGTGAAGATTTGGAGGGACAGACAGCATACGTATCCCAAGGTTTGATATCCCATGATCATATACAATTCTTGCAGTTCAGGTAACAGCACACATGCATCAACTCATAATTTTTTGCTTTAAAAAGACAGGCCTCTACCACTGAAGTTTAGGAGAATCTCCATTTGCTTCCCAGGGCTTAGAGTTACTTTGTAGGCCAGTCATTAGATGAGTTTATAATCACAAATAATGGTTTCAACCAGAAGACGGTATTTTTCTTACATGTTATTTATCAAAACATTCACCTGCTTCTTTGTTAAGCTAGGTTTGCTGGTGGAGCTATGCTTATTTACGGCAGCAGCAGACTTGGCCTATCATTTTTACGACACTACAATAATTTACATATATCATTCCGTCTGATCACAAGTTAACACCATAACAACTGCTACTTCAGTCTGTCACTTCTAGTGTAAGCCTATTACTGGAATTATCTTTCTATCTGAAATCAGAGAGGTAGCCGTGTTAGTTTGGAATAGCAGAGGTAACAAAGAGTCCTGTGGAACCTTAAAGATTAACTAAAGTATTGAAGCATAAGCTTTCGTGGGCTAATACCCACTTCGTCGGATGCAAGCCATCTTTCTATCTGAATTACACAGCTCACTCACCAGGCTATGCAAAATTGTTGTTCCATAATACCTAAAGGTATACAATGCTAAGTGGGGTGACAAATAACAAGTTTCAGCTTATTAAGTATGCACTCAATTAGCAATATAGAAACACTGCATCAAACTATGGAATAAAGCTGTAAATCCAAAATATAAGACTTCAGTAGGATCAGTATGTGACCTAAAACATATAAATCCAAGAGATAATAACTGTTCCAATAGAATATTTTGATGCCATCTAGTGCACTGGCATTAGAAATGGGGAGGGGGAGACTGATAGGTGTAGGTAAAATTTTGGTGCCTCAATTTTTGGATGGCCAAATCAATGGATTTAGGGCATAAGAGTCATTGAACAACTGCTGCTCCCACTTAATTTGTCTCAAGTTGACTACCCAAAATCTGAGGAACGTCAGTTCATGAATAGTTTTGAAAATGTAGGCCCTAATGTATAGATTCTTCATTCTCATAGAAGTTAAATATGTAAGTACAAATAGAAAAAATATGTTAGTATATGTTAAAAATATGTTTGTTAGTACATCCAGTTAACCTCCCTGCTGATGGAAGAAACCATAAAAGTGCCTATCTATTCTCTCAGATAAGGACAGCTTTTGTATGTTTCCAACTATTTTTTAATTTTACTAAATATGTTCTAAAATGTTGGCTCTGAGAAATAGCTTAGCCAGGAAGCTGCATCTTTGAAACCTAAAGTATAGAAAAGGAAACTGAATATTTTGCTATGAACACAGATTTTAACTATTTCTTCCTTCCTGATAGGGTGGGAGGTGAAAGTGGAGAAGCAGTTTTCATATCTGGCATTTTTCTAATTGAGCAACTACACAAATGTACCTATCTCTGGGTATAACTATATTAGCTGAACATTTGACTCCTATCAAGACCACGATAGCATTATTTATATAATTTCCCCTTCCTCCCCCCAAGAAACAAACGTTGGGAACTCTCTTTCCATGAGGTTTCAATAAAAACAGCCTTCCTGCTGCTCTGGTCACCCACACTGCAAAAAGGAAGTTAAACTGTTTGCTGACATGTCTCTTATGGTTTGGACCTGAGCCTTCTTCCATGAGCCTGTTGCCAAAAGCTTGACTTGCACAGACCATATTGTGTGGGTTGTGACTTCACTGGGAACTGAGACACAGGAATGGGCAAAATATGCTGTGGAGGCTGCACACTAGCCATATCTGTGGCGATTAGGAAAGCATTACTGGTTCCACACTTTTAAAGCTGCAGCAGATGTGCTTATTTTGTGGTGACTGTAACTCCAGCCCCTAAACCCTGGCTTAGCTAATCACAAGGAAGGTAAGTAAATGGACTATTTTCTCATGACATTTCATAAACACAGGGTTTCAAAATGAATGAAAATGGAAGGGCCATTTTGAGTCCAATAACCACTCCCCCAGCCGAATTCCTTGTGATATGCATATAATTGTGGTTTGCCTGAACTGGAGGAAAGTTCAGGATAATAATTTTGAAAGACTGGCATTGCTTAGATAGTATCTATATCAATACTACCTATATCTATATAAATTCCTGTCTCACCCTTGAGCCACTTAAGAAGCTACATGGAACCAGGTACACAAACGCTTGGCCATCTAGTTTTTACTGAGTATTGATAAACTCACTGATGGTCGATAATGACTTTAGTAAGTTCCATACACTGACCTAGATCCAGATGTCTAATTCCATTAACATCAATGAGAATTACACACAAGGAATTTAGTCTACGCGTGACCCCAAGACAGCAGAAGAGAACACATTTTCCACAGTATAAATTGCCAAAAACCAAAGACTCATACTTATATTGGTTACACTTTTGATCTACAGGACTGTTGATTCCAACTGCATACAATATGTGACTAATTATAACCACAAAAGTAAAAATTCAATACATAGCTATGCAAAGATTCACTGTAGGGACAGACTTTTTAGAAAAAAACACCATTGCAGTTTTGCTGCTATACCCTGATGAAAATTATTTCTGCTCACTATTTTTTTTAACAAGGGTCTGATCCTTCACCATAGAAGTCAATCGGAGTTTTGCCATCGGCTTCAATAGCAGGAGGATCAAAACTTAAAAGAGAGCATTACAAAGATAGCATTAAAACTATAAAAGATCAACAATTATCAAGACTAAATTTTCATTCTCCATATAGCCTATAATTAAGTGACCCCAACACTCATCTTCCAAGAATTGTCAATGATGTACAAAATACATTGCAAATGGTCTATTCCATTTACCCGGTTTTCAACACTTTGCAATTTTAAAAACAAGAAAAATCAAAATGTTTGAGAATGATTCATTTTATGCTTATATTTTTCCTTAAATAAGGTCTCTTTCTTCAAAACTAGGTTCCATGATTTAGAAGCTTACGCCAGCACACAAAAATATACAAATGATGGGTGTGCTTAATTTGCATATGTGATTATCATATTTGTTGTTATTATTTAGCACCTAAAATTGAGTGCATTTTGTGATAGGCTCTGTAATCTGTACATACACACAAAAAGAAACAGTTCCTGCTGTGAAGAGTTTACTGTTCAATAAGACAGACAGACAGACACACACACACATACACACACAAAAGAGAGAGAGAGACTTGGAGAAAGGCAATATTATTATTTCACCATATTACAGATGGGGAACTGACAGACAATTTGTTCAGTAAATCCACTGCACAAAAAGTGGTGGGTCTTGGATGGGACCTCTAAGTGATAACAACAGCAACAACAAAAATACTAAATCACAATAGGAGGAAGAGGGGAGGTTTTCTTCTCCTTTTGATACATGAAGGATTTAGGCTAGGGCAGGTCAAAATATTTTGTTGAAAATTGATGTTTTGATGAAACAACCATTTTCTAGAAAGTCCCCACTTATTTGAAAATTTTAGATTTTCTATCAGACAACTACAAATGTTTTGGTATTTTGAAAAAACTGAAATTTTTCATTGATTTTTTCCTCATTTTTGTTGAATTGTGTCAGAATTTTTTCCCCCCAGCTAGCAGTAATTTCACTTCATAATGACTATTGAAGTCAAAGCACATTGCAGTTCATAGTATTAAGGTTAAAATCTTCTTTCCATTTACATAGAGTATAGCCCAGTAGATTAGTGTAGGTTGTTTTCCATCCTAATTCTAAAACAAAAGACTAATGCAGCCATGGCCAAGGTCTGCCTTTGGATGCCCATGCATAGCTGGAATGATCTGTATGGGAGCACCACTGAGAGAGCATTATATGGCCCTTTGGGGCTTACACTTCACTTTCAGTGATCTCCAGAGAAGCATAGATTGCTTTCTGTGCAAATCTGAAAAAAAGAATAAGGCAGGTCTGCTTATTTCAGCATACTGCACTAGAAATAGTATTACATACTCTCACCTCCCTCCCCCCAGTGACACAGAAACCACTAAACATTCAAGTCTAAGCAAAAACTTGATATATAATATGGCATTCTTTGAAGGCTGTCTGATAAATAAATGCTACCTTATCTTGTCTCTGAACAACTATGTGTTCAAGAAGTAGAGGAGATTGCTCAGACAGAATATCCAGCCATGAAATCTCAGTTGGTTATCTCTTATTTGATTACCGTTGCAGTACATACATACTCAGCAGAGCTCCCTTATCAGGTTATATGGTACAAACTTGGCAAAAAAAAAGTGCTGAAATTTTACATTTTCTAGACTCACTGTTGTACATTCTTTTTCAGAACATTGGTTGAACAGCCTCTACACTATGTAAGAAAAATACTTAAGTACATTTGACTGGCCTGAAAATACTCCACAAACATATTCATAGTGGCTATCAAAAGCAAAGCCAAGTGCAACATTCTTATACTGACTGTATACATTAAGTTATCAGAAACAATTCAATTGTGCTAAAGACTACACTGGAGGTGAAAAAGTTGCAAAATGAGCTCACATGGCAAGGTGAAGGATGCTATACCGAGTGTTGGCTTTCTGGGAAACATGGGAAAATGCTGGCTCCAGTTGTACATGGTACTGAGTTTCCTCTGCCAGGCTTACTTAAGCTGAAGCGTATTGGAGATAGGACCAGCTTCTCGTTATGTACATGTAGAACACTTGGCACAGTGGGGCCCTGGGTCCTGATTGGAGCACCTAGCAGCTATAGCAATATGAAGAATAACTAATATTATTATGCAGTACTTGGTCTTTGACTTATATGAGCATTGCAGTTATACTCTGCTGCACTATATATAATACAGCAATAGGAAAAATGGGGAGTTCAAGTTTTAATGCTATTTTGTACTTCTTGCACGACATTTTTCACTGCCAATGTAAATAAATAAATAAGTCCAGAATAATTCTAGGAAGAGGCAAAGGTCAGTTTTCTCTTCATGCCAACCTTTTTAATCACTTATCATCCTCTTATATTAAACAACACATATTGCTATGTTTTATAGTCTCATCTTGATGCAGGAGGATTTGTGTACTTACTGCTACCGTACGATTACTGAGATGCCTGTTGAGCTCCAAGTATACTAGAGTTCTATGTTTATAAGGAATTCTAACTGATATGAATTGCATCTTTCCAATATAACAAAATGTTGAAAAATGTTTAATGTTATAAAGGGAGTAGAAATGTATTATATGTATAAAGACAATGGAAATATGTTAACAAAAGCTTACCTATAGTACAAGTTAGTGCAATACATTTTAATTTGAACTCTTGATTATACAGACTGCTAACTTTATTATTTGTTTACTGAGAACCAATGGAAAGTGTTTCATAACTATTGGCAGTAAATACAAATATTTTCAGTCTCTGGTCCATACCTGGTCCCATCTTAAGAGGCTTTTCAAATTAGATGTACACAAGGTTTGGGAGGAAGGGCCAAGGTCTGGAGCCACTGTGCAGCCCCCAAATGGCCATTATGCTGCAGCACCAGAGTTGTAATACTGGGGGTGGCACCCTAATAGATAGCCACCACAACTCTGCCTTGACACACCAAATCATCCCATACACAACCCTATGTTCTGAGCTGTTGTGATGGGAACTGTCATGCAGCAATAATCTGCATCTTGAGGTTACCTGAATGGGTTACTATACCTATACTAGTGCAATCTTTTACGTGCATTTAAAGATAGCACATTTTATAAGAAAACTTCCTTCAAATTTCTTAAAATATCCAGATAAACAGCATTTGCATTATTATTACTTCATGGAGGACTGAACTTAAAAATGGATTGTGGTTTTCCCCCCCTGTTCAAAAGCTGTTGGAGATAACATCTGCTTAATGAATCCTACTGACCACTGCCCTTCTAGACTGCAATACATATAAAACCATCCAATTTAATTCACCTGGGAATAAATCAGTGGTTTCCAAATGGCTTGTTCCAGAGACGAGCTCCCTATTCATATCATTAGAATACTATCCAATGAAAACATCAAGATTCTGAACTCAGCATTCTGATGTGTCTCGTGTCACTGTTTGAAAGGCTCCAAAGCCCAAGTCCAAACCTCCACATCAGTGTCTAAGGGTACAAAATTCCTGTTACATTTTATGGGAAATCAGTCGTCATGTAAGTATTTACCATCTTTGTTTTGTTTTTGTTTTATGGTCTCAAGACAATTTTTGGCCTCACTGAAGGGAATGGAAGTTGTGCTATCAATTGCAGTAGGACAGGAGTTGGTCTGTGGAAGCCACCAATAGTTAACAAAGGAGTCTGGCAAAAATGGTAAAGACATAAAATTAAAAAGCTATTTTAAATACATATTTGAAATAGGTTTTTGCTGAGAGTGGACCAAAGTGCAATGCGCCAGGGCAATACCCAGCTGGTATATGCAGGCTGCCTCAGCGCCTATGATGCTCTAACACAGAGATTCTCAAACTCTGGTCCGTGGACTACCATGAGTGGACCATGAGCTCCATTCAGGTGATCTACAGATAGTTCCCTCTAACGTGTTTGCTGGGCGGCTGCACATGAGACAATGAAGGGCCACCCACCTAATTAATGGAGCCACATGGTCGTGGCTCCACTAATTAGGTGCCTGGACCCTGAAGAAGATGCACATATAAGGTAAGTTGGTGGCCTTGGGGGGAATAGGGGGTAGGCGGGAGGGAGCAGTGGGGTAAGAAGAGAAGGTTGGGGGAATTTGGGACATCCAGGGCTGCGGTGGCTAGAGAAAGAAGCAACTTTCCCCATCTCCAGGGCTGTGGCTGCCACGGACAGACGGTCCTCCTTCCCAGTCTCTGCTCTGTGGCTGCTTTGGTGGGGGAGAGACCTCCCTGCTTCCCAGTCTCAGCTCGGGGGGCTGCTGTGGTGCGGGAGAGAGAGCACATCCATTTCACTAGATTGGTAAAACTATTGATATGAAAATATAAATTGTGTGCTTTTATTTGTAGAATAAAAAAGTTTAATAACTAATTTTTTATATAGTGCTTTTATCCAAAGCGCTTTACAATAGTTAGCTAATGGTGCAAACAACATATGGAAAGATCATTAGGTGTCCGCCAAGACTCTCAGCAATTTTCAAGTAGTCTGCAGAAAAGAAAAAAAAAGTTTGAGAATCACTGCTCTAATGTGTATGGAACCAGAGGGAAAATCAGACAGCCAGTTCTGTCACCCCTCTCTGCTGCAGAAAGGAAATGCAGCACCAAGGAAGGAATGCAGCACCAGAGAGTTGTCCAGCAGAGTCCTGTAATACCATAGTTAGACACCACCAGTTATTAAAGTTTGCCCAGATTTTCACATCCCAACTGGCCTCGGTGGGAATGCAGAGAGTGTAAATAGAGCAGACAGTAATTGAGACAATTATTTTCCAGCACTCTGGCCTGTGACTTGTCTGTGGTCTGTTTTGCTATTTAATCCCTGTGTTCAAAAGCACACATATTGTAAATAAACAGAGATGAGTATAAAATATCTCATGTTTTAGCCAAATCATTTCTCATCCAACAAGGAGATAATTCACTCTTGGAGTCCAAACTTTTCTGATGGCTAAAAAGTCATGAAAATAAGCTTACATTAATCACTTCAAAATTAACTCTTTATGTTTAATTGCCTTCTTCATTCTACAGTGTGCTAGACACAATGGGCCATATTTGTCCCGGGCATAACTGTATTGCTCACCATGTTAACAAAGAGGATCTTTCTAAAATAAATGTATCTTAAAATCTGCTTTTTTTTCAAGAGTTCATGCAAATTGGCTAGATGACCTGGAGACTAATATATAGACATGGTTCTTCAAGCTTTAGGGTAAAAATAAGAATACTTCTTGAGGGCTGTGTGGGAATAGCACATAGTTACAGTTTTCCTCTTAGAGACGCAGACTGGTAGCTGATTAGAGCTATGGCAAACATGAAAAGTCCCTTCAGAGTGATGAGAAAAATCCTCTGTGTGTATTTGTTTAAAATTAAAATGCACGGAGCACTGCAGATCTGTCAGCATTGTAATAGCTGGCAAGAGAAGTTCAAGAAGTGCTACTTAATTTGGCTTTTGTTAGAGGGTGCCTCAGCCACCTAGCAACAGCACAAAGGGTTTAATTCTCACATAGTTAAACTCATGCTGGCTGAGCAGGAAGAAAGACAAAGTAAGATCAGAGAGATGCAAGGTAACCTGCAGCTCTTGTGCCACCAGGGAGTCTTGCAGGGGTGGACTGGCTGGGTCATGGGTCAGGATGCTATGCTATCAACACAGAATAGAGGACATACCTCTTTGTCAGTACAAATCTCCCTCTAACTCTTCTAACCATCAACCTGCCTCTAAAGTACGGGCTCCCCACATCACATTCTTCTGCATTGCAATATAAGTCTCCAACCCTTAACCACACTCTTACCAGTATACAGCTTATCCCCTCATACCCTCTTCATATTATATTCTGCATGGTTTTTTTAGATATGCATAACCAGCATGCAGGTGGCTTCTCACTTGGAAATCTCTACATGCAAACTTCTCTTAGGCAATGGGACTACAGCACAGACATGCTGCTCTAATCCTTTTAGGGTGAGTTTCTGATACTCTTATTCCCCTGGAGGCAAGTAGCCTCACTAAAGTCAGTGGGATCAATCTCAGAGCAAGGTCCTTATTCATCTTGGGTAAAGTAACTGAAATTGGCCCTTCATTATTATTTAATTCTGTGGAGTCCAAAAATGTGCTAGACACTTTATGGACATATACAAGGATAGATTCCTACCCCAAAGATGTTTTAATCTCTATAGACAATATGCAGACAAAAGGCAGAGAGAAGCTGTGAGAGGGAAGAGTGCAGCACAAGATGTTTTATTCTTTGCCTGATTTCTGTTTTTTTTCTAATTTTCCCCACCCCTAGGTTTTACTTTATTTACTTCTGACTTTCTGGCTATTTCTCTCTTTTTCAGTATAATACAAAATACCATTATCTTTACAGCTGCTCAGCCATGCTCCTAGCAATGCTCCAGCAGATGCATTAAAGAATGTTGACAACCTCCTACCCCACAAGACACCCAAACACCATCCTTCCCAGTACAAAGTCCTCCCCCTTACCTTTCAATCATGCACCTCTGCAATACAGACTCCTCCTCAGCCCCTTGCCTAACCTCTTCCCCATTTTATACAGAAACTTATCCACACTGATCTCAACATTCAGTGTGATGAGAGATGGTCCTGGGTTGCTAGTCATTCTGAGGTAAGGATAAGCCAGCTAGCAGCCCTCACTCTGACTATCTACTGCTCGCAGGTATCTGTCTTCTCTCTGAGGAGCAGATTGTCTTGTAAGTGGTCTGTAATCTTGTCACATTTGGCACAACTGAAAACAGTGGCAATCTAAGATGGTACACAGGACATATTTGTAGTCCTGTGTGCTGGACTCCAAATTTGTAGTTCCCCAGTTTTGGATGGGGAACTATAAATCTCAAATCCAAGAGATGACTTTTTCCTCAGCATTCTTACAAATCAGAGTCACTTCCTTTTTCCTTGTTAAATTATGCTCCACTGCTTTTGCCCTTCCAGCTGAACAATGGGGCTGATAAAATACACTTTTTGCTGTTGAAGCATCAACATTTACCACGTTCTGCTTCTGTTATTCTCAGAGCAGGGACCGGCTCCACTCAGCTCCTCAAACTCATGAGAATGGCTGCATATCACTTTCATGAGTCTCTCCATTTTATTTAGCAACTCAGAATGTCTTGTACAACTTTTCCGTAGAGAAAAAAATTATCCACAAGTCATAAAAAAGGAACTGGAAAATATCGGGGTAACAATTCACTGTGCAGAATGACAATAGACTAAATCTGCCCAGTGTCCCTCCAAAAAGAGTGCTATCCTGAGTACTGTAACAATGCTAGCCAAATGATACTTTTGTCAGATCATGAAAGCAATAATATTTCGTTTCAGACAGTGGGTTACAGAAAGGAAGAAGATACTTTGCTTTCTTCCAATTTTGCAGAGAAATCTGACCGTCAGTTTGTCACTGCAGAAAATATGCTGCTTAGTAAAAAAATTAGATCTGATTACTTAAATTGATTACCACGGATTTCTGTACAGTGCTGGATGCCCAGAAACAAAAATGTGGGTGTCACATTTGTTTAATCAAATAAGATGCCTGCCTCCATCATGCTACTCAGAGGTAGAGTTTAACAGGCAAACTGATTTTTGGCATTAAAGAAACGGAGACAAACAGATTCCTCCCAAAGACACTGTAATGAGAACAGCCAGCTAGCTCTGTTTGCCCAGGAGTGAACTCCAAAAGCTGGAAAGCAATTTGAAATTGAAGCTTCTCTTTTTGGGGGGAGAAGGAAGTAGATCTTTAGCCACACCACTTCTCCTGTGGGGTCTAGAGGAGCATGTGTGAGAAAGGTCTCAACTATTCCTTTCAGAGCCCCCCACAACCCAATCTATTTTGCTTCCTCATTCTCTCTACTGGCTTCTTTCACAAAGGTGGAATTAAACACTCTGGCCTTGGTTACACTGGCACTTTATAGTGCTATAAAGCCTCCAGGAGCGCTATAACTCTCTACCCATCCACACTGGCAAAGCATGTATTGTGCTATAAACCCACAGTTATACCACTCCTGGTAATCCTCCCTTCCTTGAGGAATAACAGCTATTGCGTATTCCCTGTAGCATGTTATGGCAAGTGTAAACAGTCATTACGCTATAAGTCATCTCTGGCACGCCTCCGAGCTATTTAAGGCAATTGACCACTCTTCGCTTTGTTTTGAAAATGGCAGGAGGAATGAGGAAATACCTTTTCAGAGTTTCTCTCTTAACTCCACAGATAAGCACTGCAAATGTTTACAAAGGGAGCTGTCAGGATCTAATTTCAAAGGAAACCACTGACAAGACTTTCAGCGTTATAAAATCCCCTCGCTCTCTCCGTCTGCATACACACTACATGTTTCCCCTCACCCCCCTCGTTTGAAAAGTACGTTGCACCCAGCTGAATGCTGGGATAGCTGCCCATAATGCACCACTACCTGTGCTGCTGCAAGTGCCACAAATGTGGCCACGCCAGGACATGCTATAGCGCTATACCTATTGCTATATATGGGTACAGCTATAACCAAAAGCGCTATAATCCTGTAAGTATAACCATGGCCTCTGCATGCTAGACTGCCTCTTGGGGAAGTTGTGTATAGTGCCAAGTGTACTATTGCTACCTACGCTGATCCACTCAAGAAAAACACCAGCAGAATGACCTTTGAAAAATGATGTTGGTGTAATGACTTGGGGAATCTGTCTATGCACAATTATTGAATTCTGGATGATTTTATGAAACTGCTGCATCGCTGAATTTCTAAGTAGATGTGCAATCAGCCATCTGGTACCAGGTTTGGTGTCACCTCTCTTCCAGACCAAGAACAATAGAGTCATTATCCTAAATAGCTTCCTGTTCAAATGGGAGCACTTTATAATAAAGGGATCGCTGGAGGCTAGGGAACCTGGTTCTTCCCAGATTATCTGCAGAGGAGTGGAAAATCTAAGAAGAAGAAAGAAAGAAACCAGGCATTAGCACTGGCTTTTAAAAATTCAGATGCTGGGTAGTTCAAGGAAGACATAAAAAGACATACTTTCTGAGGAGGATGGAAACTTTTGATCAACCCCAGCTGAAGGGAGCCTGCTGCAGGAGGCAGTGAAGAGAGAAGTAATGAGCAGGAAGAACAGGCTGAGTTGGAGAAGTGAAGTCCAGGGGGACCTGGACCTTGGAAAGACTCAGATCAAAAACCAAAGGGCTCTTGGAGTGGTGAGGATACTGGAGGGAGAGTTTTGCATGCAGGTTTGTTGCTTTTGCCTGGATCTTTAAGTCCATGTGCTTTCTTTGGCTGTGGTTAGACTGGGGCTGTTTTAGCGCTAAAACCCCTCTTTAGCACTATAATAGCACTGCCAGTACAGACTCCCAAGGCACTTTTTCCACTTTTACAGACCTTTTAAAGTGGCACTGGTATACCTCAAAATGAGAGGAATAAAGCTCTCAGCGCTGCTGTTCTAACACAAGGGATGCAATGTGTACTACCCTTGCATGATAGTGAGCCTCCAGCCTCCGGCATCCTGGCCCAGAATCCCCATTGCATCCTCTCTGGCCACCATTTAAAACTCTTCTGTCCCGTCCTCAGGTGACCCCCACGTCAGAACCCTCCCCCAAAGTCATATAAAATTTTGAAACCGTGCCGCTGCGGGCGGCAGGGCTGCGGGGTCCCCTGCCGCTGCGGGCGGCAGGGCTGTGGGGTCCCCTGCCACTCCAGGCGGTAGCCCGGAGGTGCTCCCAGCCCCTGCCCGGTCCCCGCCGCTGAAACGTCCCCAAATAAATGCTTAGGGAAGGGAGGTGCAGAGCCTGTCAGTTTCGGAAATGAAACTGACAGCCAGAAGTTCCCTCCCTTCCCAGTCCCCCCTCACCCCACTCCTTTGCAAAGAGGGCTGCACCCAGCTGAATGCTGGGATACCTGCCCTATTCCGCAACTGCTTCTGCCGCCAAAAGCGGGACAAATGTGTTTGCTCTCTGGCGCTAGAGGGCTTCAATCTGGACACCCTCTAGCGCAACAGCTGTAGCGCTAAATCAGGAAGCGCTATAAATAATAGCGCTTCCCCCTGTAGTCTAGCCACAGCCTTTTATGATTAAAGTGTTTAAGAAGTTACTTTGCACACCTGCTAAGTTCTTGGCTTCAACTGTCATGTGTCCCCGAATGGTTAAACTGCAAACCAGAGTATGCACTAAGGCAGACTTCTGAGAAAGGGTACACTTAAACTGCCCGGGGAAACTTCCTTGTTGAGCACTAGGGTAGCTAGACTGTAGCAGACCCACTTTCAAGAAGGGGTATCAGACAGGGAGTTTGCACCCTGGGAGTGAGTCTAAAGGCCAGAGACAGAGTCTGGCAATTGGCAAATTATGCAAATACATAACCAAGAGCGTGATTCGCTGAGTATATTTGTGGACCCAGATTTGAAGTACATTACTTGCCTTCCTACCTCAGGGATGGAGGGAGGAAGAGAGGCACGAACTTGGACTATTTGAATCTGAAAACTTTCAATTCCACAAGCATTCATGTGAGTACCATTTAATCACTTATATGATTGCTGAAAGCAAACACAGAAGAGATGAAGGTGGCCAAAGCAAATTCATTGTTAAATGAAAGCAAATACTCAAGAAAAATGTTTGGCACTATTCACATAACTTGTAAGGAACCACAGAACATTAGCTCTTCCACATTTAGAGACAGTTCTGTTTATGTTGCAAATACATAATTCCTTGTATTGCTGCCTATTACTCTTGTTTGTATGACATGAAAACAAGACATTGTTCCTGAAGGGTCCATTTTCTTTTTATTATTGTTCACTTTCACACTAATATTGTTTGTGACATCACACTTGGTTGTTCTGGAAATGATTATGATGTTAGAGAATTCAGGTGAAAAATAGCAATAGGAGAAGATTAATGCCTCCTGAACAAGCATCTTGTTATCATGAAAATAATTCAAAAAAGTGGTCTGCAACCGGTATATAGGCTTCATTTCCTCTAATTCACTCCATTCCAATCTGGCATTTGGCTGCTTTGCTTTATGAAACTGCTCTCACTAGGGTCTCCATTGACATAATCATCACTAAATCTCAAGGTCTAAACTCCATCCTCATCCTCCTTAATCTCCCAGCAACCTTTGACATTTAGAATTTCCTCCTCCTCCTTAACTTTCTGTGCCACCTCAGGTTTCAATACACTATCTCTGCTTGGTTTTTTTCCCCTCTATCTGACTACTCACTCAGCAACCCCTTCTCTCCTCTCCTCTCCTCTTCTCCATTCATGCTTACATATCCCTCAGGATTACAAGTCCTCTTTTCTATCTATAACTTATTCTTGGGTAACCTCATCCATTTGCATGGGTTCAAGTATCACCTCCACACCACTGATGTTCAAATGTACTTATCAACACCAGACTTATCACCCGCTACACTGAACTCCTTGTCATGGTTAAAACAAAGCACACATTCCTTGAAACTCTTTCTCAGAAGCATTCACGATGACCAAACAGTTTCTTTGCTTTAAGTTTTTAAAACCAGCCTCTGCTTTTACCTTCTACCACCCTCACTCCAAGATCCAGAAATAGTTGTAATATAGCCGATAAACCACATCCTGTGTGAAAATTCAGAATCACAAACAAAAATAGGTGCCTACACATTGACAAACATATTCACATCAATGCAGGCGATAACCTGCAACTTGTGTACTCATTTCCACTTGTGCAAAGAGGACAAAACAAATCAGAATGGTAGCATTTTACACCAATTTGTGCAGGTGTAAGTGACTACACAAAGTGAAAGGCAGTGGAGAATCAATGCCACGGCCTCCTCCCCAAATATTCATGCTCACAAACTCTATGAATGTTCCCACATAAATGAATATAATGGGGGGAAACATAGTCAGCCTAAATTGCAATTTGTTTCCTCCTTCTTCAATCTTAAATAAAGTGAAATTTTTTGCTTCCATATTAAAAGAAAACAAGTTTCAAATGACTGATTTTATTGCCAAAATACTTAGGTATTGAAATTGAGAAAAGAAGCAACATTTTCTGATGAAGTATGGCAAACTGTAGAAACATTCCAGTATTTGATATAGTTGTAGCTAGATCAAAACAAATAGCACACATCATGGATTGTCTATCAGGTCAATAACGCTTTTAAAGGGAAGTGGCTCTCCTGTACTGACAGCTTTTCTTGCAACCATCATGTGAAAAAGCAGTGGAAATATGTAATTTGTGTATCTAAGTAAATCCCATAAAAATGTTCACTGACAAAGTGAAATTATTTTTTAAAATGTAATTTTAATCTGCTGGGAAAAACTTAAGTTCCTGATTCCTTATTTGCTTAGTTATAAGACCTCCTGCTCTAAAGTAAGCACTGATCAACTGACTGACAACTTAGCTACTAGCCTGCCACCTCGCTTTCAAAGAGTTGAAGCTTTTTTCGGAGTAATTCAGTTGAATTCAGCTGGAAAAAAGTCAGCTAATAATTTGAGTGCAACTCATAATGTGCCCATACAAAAAGTTAGTGAGCTGTGCGTCAAGTATCATCCTGATGTTACATAGAGATTGCTCCTGACATCTTTCATTAATAAATATACCCATGAAGCAACAGCTCCCAAATCTTGTCTACTGTTAAAATTAAGTCCCAAATTTTTTAGGGGAAAATTTCGTGTCTGCAAATAACTGTGCCTGCATTTTTGCATTTCTAATCAGTGTGAATGCTAACATGAGTATTCATGCACTGCTACCTGCAGCACATCTTGCATTTTTAACTCTGAGTTTTCCTTGATAGGCCATGTAATATTTCTAAGGTATGGAATCTGTAAAGACGGAAGCAAATGTATTTGCAGTAATCATCGGCAGCAATTTTTCATGTTATTTACTCTAATGAATCTAGTTATGGTTATAAGCACAATATAGTACATATCATTTGTTCATAGTTAGATTATAATGAATTAAAATAATAATTACATGATTAAATATTTAAAATGGCATTTTTCATCAAAGGATCTCAAAGTGGCTTACAACAGTGGGTACAGTAAGTTTTATCCCCATTTTATGAATGTGGACACTGAGGAAATGAAGAGGTTCACATAAAGTCACACACTGAGTCATTGGTAGAGTTGGGAATCAAACCTAGATCTCCTGATTCCCACTCTTTTGAACTCTAAAACCATAGACAATAATGCTTCTAACAGGAGAGATGCTGCTTTATGTGCAACGTACGGTTGGTTGATTTTCCTGCTACATCCCCACTCTATCATCCTTTCAGCGTGCATTCCACTTATAGCACATTTATGTCACCCTCAAACTTTGAACCACGGTGTGTAGATACAAGTCAATTTTAAACAGCCACTCATGTTAGAAACAGTTATTTATGGACTTTTATCTAGTACCAAGAATCCAATGTACTAAGGCATCATTTATAATGGTTTGTGGAGACTTAGGCTTTCTAAGTACAAATTCCTGCCCTATTACAGGATTTAGAATTTGAAGACCAACTCAAAGACTGAGGAAAATGTCTAGGTACTAAAAGGTCCACTTTCATCTTTTAATGCAATACTGCTAAACACGCTTGTGCCACGGGCAATAAACCACTTTGATTATACATTAAAACAGATTATTGGGTCTCTTAAGAATGATGAGTGAAAATTTGAGGCCAGCTAGCATTTCTAAGAAGAAATAGTTAAAAGGCTCTTCTGAATCAACTATAATCCTGTAATCTCAGTTTTCCTCTGTAAAATAAAAAGGGAAAGGCATCTTTCTCATTTCAATCTAGTAAAACAAAATCAAACCCCGATTTCTATATTTTGGATAAAACCGGCATCTTCTGAGACACACAGGTACAAAAAGAACCTCAATTAATTATCTGTGTATGATGTTTCCTTGAAATTCTAATGTTTGTTGCTCAGTTGGCTAGATTGTACATACTCAGTATAATTGAAAAACTGTGTTTAATGAAGATATATTTCTAACACACTTGTTTAACTACAGGACAGGGGATGTAATTACATTTACTACTTAATAGTAGACTGTCCTTACAATTCAGGCACTAATAAAAGCATGCCCTTTGTTCTCTTTATAGTGGGCAGATGTAGTTGATCCTAAATTTGGCCTCCTATATATCCAGTGTCTGCTTTAAAAAGAGGGAAGATAAAGCAGTGAATTCAATGTATTATATGTGAACAGTGGTATGTATTAAGCGTGAATGTACAGTACTGCACATTTTGTCTGGCTAGTATTAGAGTTAAAACTGGGTATAATCAATTGGGTGAGAAAATATTCCCCTGACCCCAGCTTTCATTCTGACTTACAGTCTTCTCACCTCTATGTCATCCCACTTCAGAGTAATATGACCACACATTTTCAGTGTGCGCCTCTTATAGTTAAGGCTATGCTTTAGTCCTAGGTATATTTAGTAAAAGTCATGGACAGGTCAAGGGCAATAAAGAAAAATTCACGGCCTGTGACCTGTCTTCAGACATTGAAGGCCCAGGTCTCCTAGGTGAATGACTAGGTGAGGAATCATGAGATGAGCCACTCCACTCAGCTGATAATCTATAAGGGATCAAATGTGAAGTTGCGACCCATATTTGCAATGTGAATTTAAGATGTAGTTTTTAATTCTAGAAATAGTCATCTCTGATACTGAAAGACTAAGAAAGAGAGAGTAGAAATCAGGTCATATTATAATGTACGTCATAAGTGAACAATACGTCGAACTTTTATAGTGCTTCTTCATATAAAAAGCTCATTCATTTTCACAACACTTTTACATGGAAGGAAACTTTACCAATGAGGAAAAATTCATTGAAGGTTAAGTGCCTTCCCCAAAGCCACACAGTAAACCATTGATTTAGCAAGGATTAGAATAAAAGTCATGGACAGGCAACGGGCAATAAAGAAAAATTCACGGCCCGTGACCTGTCCATGACTTTTATAAAAATACCCAGCACTAAAACTTGGGCGGTGGTTGTCCGGGGGCCCTGCAGGTGCTGGGGCATTGAGTTGCACATCCACTACAGGCAGGAACTTAATCAGGTCACGTAGGAATCAGGTCACGTAGGCACTGGAGTTACATTCACACCAAAACAAGCCCCAGCTCAGGTTTCACATACAATTCAGTGGGAGATCTTCAGGTGCAAATAGGGTGTCCAGATGTCCCTATTTTATAGAGACAGTCCTGATTTTGGGGTGTTTTTTCATATATAGGCTCCTATTACCCACCAGTTCCCTGTCCCAGTATTTCACATTTGCTGTCTGGTCACCCTAGGTTCAAATAATACAACCCTACCAAAGCTGCAATTCACCAATGCTCTGTGTTTAATTGTAAGCCTGGCTGGAGACAACTACATCAATATAAGCCCTGCAGTATCGTTCTTTCATCAATTGTATGCACCAAGGGGCTCCTCCTTTAACTGAAGTTATTACTTTTTAATGATTTATCAACTTAATGAATTTATATTTAGCAACATGAACTGAATGGCAGGATCCACATATGCCAACACTGTGCTCCAGGTGTCAAACAGATGCTAAAACCTGATCGAGACTTATGCCCACTACATGATTTTTTCTACTTTGTCTTCCTATCATCCCCAGCACAGGGATTGAAGTGCCCGCCCTCCACAAATTAACCTTCACATTCCCACCAACCCATTTGGTTGTGGTTATCAAAGGGATGCAGCAATTGTAGTCTGAATGAGTCAAATGGAAGGCAGATTGAGGCCCCTTTAAAAATTCGAAACACTCTGTTCTTGATTCTTCTCCTACATTCACCCATGACAGAGACTTGGGGAGGTAAAGCAGGTAAAGCCAACCTCAATTTTCACCCGGATTAGAGGGCTTGATTGTTTTTTCCCACTAATGTAAGCAGCAACCCCAAACTTACTCTCCTTTAATACTATAGGGATCTTAATCTATCTGTTAATAGTCTATTTGGCTAGCTGGTGGTCCAGCCTATGCTGGAAATATAGAAAATCACTGCTCGTGACAAATAAAAAGCGATTGCTTCTCAGAAGCTGGGCGGGCATTCACAATTGCTCCATTAGTTTGCACTGCAACATTCATAAATGCATTTAACCCTTTGTTTGAAATAAGTGGAAAAGCAGCAGCTGAAATATGTACAATAAATAATGTTATGCCAGAGATACATCACAAATTAATGCAGAGCTGGGAAAGTGGCCTGCTGTGAATCTTCCTTGAGATGCACAATACGTCTGCTGTAAACAAGGCATTATTTTTCATAACAATATGTTCTTTTAAATGTTGATGTGGAATATGAGATGGGGGAAATGTTAGGTGTTGAAAAAACAGGTCACTGTAACTAATATAGGACAGATGAAAGTCATGGAAAATTCTGCTTATTAGCTAATATTCTCAAAACACCCTCATTATTTGTTGGTCTCTTATTCACTCTGCTACTGTAAATGAGAATAGTGCAAACTCACGCAGTGCAAATTTACTCTTCAGAAATACATTTCTATTGCCTGTCATTTCTAACTGTAGGGAACAAAAAGAAATTCTTCTCAAAAGAATAAGAGAGTGAACCTTACCGGCATAAAGGAACAGCGTCTTTGATGATACAAGTTCCTCCATTTTTGCAATATCCTTCGGGACAACCTAGGGAAATATAAGTAAACAAAAGTAACTAGATTAAGGAAGATGTAATAGAAATTAATCTTTTCCTACTGCCAATGCAAGATTTTTTCCCTATATCAGATTTTCTACATTTTGATTTTCAGAGGTGCTATATACTCCCAGTTCTTGTTTAGTATATCTGGTGTTTTGGATTGCTAGGCATTTCTGAAGACCAGCACTGTAGACTCTGATTCAGTAACATACTTGGTCACATGCCTATCCTAAGTATATTAGTACCTTCACCAAAGTCAATAGCACGACTTGTGCTTAAAGCAATTCCTGTGCTTTTCTGAGTCCAGGCCCTTGTGATTTCTCAGGTCAAATTTTACATGACTCTCATAATGGGGCTTTTGTCATTCATTGGAACCTACAGATATTACAATATGAAGATTCCCAACACTATATAAATAGAGAAAAGAGCTAATTTAGAGCGCTGAACTTCCTAGACTGATTTAGTGCCTATGTCTTCTATTCTTATTAATAGTTTAAATGTAAGGATGAGATAAGAACAGATGTTCACCATCTGCTGTTTGACCAGTCTTTTCATTAAAGACTTCTCATAGATGTATGTTCCTACAACTCGAGGAAATCAGTCTTAATAGAATACGATGTTTAAGAAGAAAGACATGCCAAGCCAAGTGTTGTTATGGACTTTTGACACGCCTTGGGTATTTGGTGGGCATGAGGTCAACCTAAGTTCACATATATTTTAGCATTTACAGATTTAATTTAAAATATTTAATATTAATTTAAAAAACCCACCAAAAAAGCCCCAAACAAACCAAAAACAAACCCCAATGGTTTTGAAAGTAACAAAATAATTTTTACAAATGTTTGTTATTAGTTCTTTTTCTTGTTGCAATGAATATATGTCTTGTTTTATTTACTATTTTATTTCCACTTAATATTCTCCCACATTATAGTTATAGAATTACAGCAGGGTGTTACATGCTCCTCTAAACTTTCAAAACAGTCTGCTGGAGTTTATACCCAATATCTATAGCAGTAAAACAATTTAGGCTGCTTTCTTGCAAATCTAGGCACATGCATCACTTTACTTAAGTGAGCTACCTCATGAACTTTAATTGGACTAGTCTCCAGGGTAAAGTCAAGTATGTGACTAAGTTTTGCAGAATCAGAGGTAAAATTATTACTTACTGGTATGCACAGCAAATTCAGTGGGCCTTCTTATTTGAGTAAGGTTACATGCATGCTTAAGTTCCTGATTCTGCAAAGATTTGTACATGAGCTTCATTTGTGAAGTTTGAAGGATTCAGCCCTTAATGACAGAATTTCTATTAACAACAATGGCAGTGGCTCTTTGTTTTGAAAATGTATCCCAAAACAACAATAGAAACCATATGGCATAATCTGAACAATAAGCAAGTAATTGTTCAGATAACAAAGTTGCAATTTTATCAGACTGAACAAGTTATTAAAGCCCCCACCATTGTCCAGATTCTGCAATTGGCTGGGCATGGCATGGCCACTCTCCAACACCTATTTGGTGCCTTGCCTGGACACAGGGGTCTATTGATGTTAGAGTCAACTACAGGATTTGGGCCATCTTCCTGGAATGGGAGAAAATGTATGACCAAATTCACTGCTACATAGAGTCAGATAAAATAAATAGTATGGGCTGTTTGCTAGAGACATAAAAGAAAAAAATATCAGATTAGTTATTTCATTCAGATACCTGAATTTCCAGCAAGATTTGTGGGAAACAAATTATTTAAAAGATATGCCACCTGAAAAGCAGTAGAAGGCCCTTTTTTTAACCTCTATTTGCATTTACTGCTTTATGTTTACCATCTCACAATTCTCTACATTTAACTGAATATTGACTATACTCCCTTGCATTTATAACATTCACTCAAAACACTACAAAATTATCAAAGATCGATTGCAACATCTATTTACCAAGCATTTAATATTACTGTGAATTTTTCATGGTAAAATATTACTCTTTCATATATAAACTGCATTTCTGGTCTAATTCTTTTCCAGGTGCTCCCTCAGAAGTCAGTGAATGCTTCATATTAACATCTGGGCACAGACTTTAGCTTTATGGATGCCTTGTAGGGTGACCAGACAGCAAATGTAAAACATTGGGACGGGGGAGGGGAATAATAGGAGTCTATGTAAGAAAATGACCCCAAAAATCGGGACTGTCCCTATACAGTCGGGACATCTGGTCACCCTAATGCTGTGTACGTTAAACACTTTGTATAATATAACAAAATGTGTGTTCTAAAGATGATTTTCATTAGATATACTGTATTTCTTATTTTTATTTTTATCCATTCTTTTTCTGTTGTACTAAAAATATCAGGCTTCACAATATTTTTAACTAAGATGCATTCTCTATTTCCTCTTTTAGGCCCCAGTCCTGCATGTGGATTGTGGTTAACTTTAAGCACATGAGAAATCCCAGGGACCTCTAAATGTTCAATTCACTTTACTGGGACTAATTGCATGATTAAAATCAAGCCTATATGTTTGCAGAATAGTGGTTTTAGTGTCATTCAATATATATACCAAAGCATACCCGCACTTCAAACAGTCACAATTTTTAACATAAAAATAACATAATGTTTCAAATTCATGCCTCATGTAATCTGACTGCACTTCAGCAGGATGATTCAGTCAATATTGTGAACCATTTGCCAGTTAAATAAAAAAACCTCTATATATTTCCATTGATATGATATTTTATGTGAAACTGAGTACCTGAACAGCTGGATTCATCAAGACTGAAATCAAAGCAGTCTGCAATACCATCGCAGCGCTTGGAGACTGGAATACATGTATTAGTTGATGCACACAACAAAGAACCATTGAAGCAATCCTTTGTGGCTGGAACAAAGTAACAAGATGACATGGTAAGACACGTTTCCTTTATTCATTGATAAAACACTACTGAAAACTATAGCATCTTATTTTTGTCAGAGTATATAAATCTGGATCGGCATTTCCATTATAAACTTCAATTTCAGAGGTGTACAATTTAGACATTAAAAAAGACAGCTTAGGTTGCCGAATCAAGCTTTTACCATGTTCAAATCCTGGGTATGTGTGTGTTTATATTTAATATTTTATTGGCGGAATAAGGTGCAATGCTTAATGAAAATCCACAATGAAACATAATCAACCTGCCTAGATAACTCAGTTATAAAAAATAATTGAATTAATTCTTAAACATAGACCAGAAAATTTCTGTAAATGTATCCCATTTTGTTGCCAGAAGCTAAACACTATATATGGGTGATGTAACAAAAGGGGAGAAAGGCTACATTAAAAATCTAAACCTACACACATTTATCAGGCTGTAGCATTCAGTTATATTCTCTAAACTCATCTAAAGGAATTATAGAGGGGAAATCTTGACAGAATCACATAAGCCTCCAGGTAATTCATTATGGCATCACTGATTCTATAAGATGTACCCAGTCGTTCTGCATTCTGTCCGAGAATCTAACAGTATTTTGTCACTTTGAGAAACATTCCAGCTAATGAAATGTTCTGTTGCACTGTCCCTGAGCCATTATTTCTGAACATCTTGGTTTAAGGGACTGTGAGCTAAATTCTTCTCTCCATTATGCTTGCGTAAACCAGGAGTAACACCCTGTTTTCACTTGAGTTAGACATATCACCGGTGTAACTGAGTAGAATTTGGCCCAGATTTTAGATTTATAACAAGCATGCAGAATTTACGAATATTTTAAGTACTCTAAATGACTGGATTATGCTGCGCCAAAAGAAAATGCTGAATATAAAATACTGCACTTCAACCTTGCAATACGAATGTTACATCAGATCCTGCCAACTCTTGCTAATGTAGGCAGTCTCTCAGACGACAAGTAGACTCCTAGGACTAAAGGTTCACAGGATCAGGCCCATAAATCTTACACACTGCCAATTTACCAAGGACTATAAATATATCCAAAATTACTAGTCACTTTAGGAAATCTTGGCTAGTTTTCCTCCTTTTGCATACAACATAGGGATCGGGTAGCTTGTGTCATTTGCACACAAATACAAGTTTGGACATATAACTCGAGTAAGCAGTAAATGCATCCAAAATCAAGGGTGAAATTGCATACAGAAAATATGTTATTTTAAAAACTCAAGTCTTTAACCTCAGCAATTTCACTTATATCTCATAGACCTTTTGTATGACCTTTTTCTTTTGTAAGACCTTTTCTTTTCCACCTATTTTAAAGATGTTCCATGTAAGGACATACAAGGTATTGCTTATGTTGTTTAATGTACACCGTGATAAACATAGGAACTCTGTACCAGGGCTACATTTAAGTTATACTCAGCACAGTTTGTATTGGGGAGACAAATGTGGCATAGAGCCACTTCTACTTTCTCCAGTCTTGGGACTGGCTCTCCACTAGACTGGGTAAAGGTAAAGACTAGGGTAAAATAGAGAAATCTTTGGGCTACTTCTCTACTTTGTGCTGGCTGTCTTGAGTCCCAAAGACTGTTTCAGTAGCTGGGGAGTGTTGGGGCACAGAGATGCCCTGACTGTACCCTTTTATCTTCAGTTTACCACCTCCCCATCCCCTACCCCTGTACTGAAGAGGGCGGTGAAGAAGTTGCTTGAGTGGCTCTGCACCACCCTCACATTCCTTCATGACTGTATTGCAGCACTCAGTGAGTGTTAAGAAAGGAAATATGTCTGAGCTATCAGTGCAACAGTAACTAACTTTTAGAATTTTCTGACTATTTAACGTTGATATTTCTACTTCAATGTTCCATTCATGCTTTGGATACAGTCAATACACTGCCATTCACACAACTACAATGGGCTCCAGAAGAGTTATAATTTAATGTCATGAGAGACCACCATGTGTTTTAAGGATGTGGATGCCAAATGCAAAAAGGATTAAAATGGGAGCAAATGGGCAAAAATACTCAGGTTTGCATCCACAATTCATTCCATACATGAAAAGAAAGAAAGAAAGAAAGAAAGAAAGAAAGAAAGAAAGAAAGAAAGAAAGAAAGAAAGAAAGAAAGAAAGAAAGAAAGAAACTTTTTGAAAATGTACGATTTTAACATTTGTTATGTCTTTATAGGTGCACAACACAGATCCTTTTTATTGAACTGTAGAGGAATGAGAAATCATTTCTTATTCATTGTTGTTAGCACTTAAGTCAGATTCTATTGGGGGCATGTGGAAAGTAATGCATACACCCCTCAGGTATTTATGTTTATTTTATACCCTTTCCATTTTAGATCATGCAATTTACCACCCTCTCCCTCCCCCCCAAAAAAGCTGGTGAGATAAAGAGCCCTTTCCTAAAATTAGGAGTGACAGAAGGGCTAGCTAAGTAGAGCATTTGCAAAGGCAACATAACTTGAAGCTTCTGTTGTAAAGAGCAACAAGAAATAAAGTCCACCACATTAACAGGCATAATACAACATTAACATGACACTGCACAAGCAAATTGTTCAGTGACCTCGGCAGGAAATTTCTTTCCACATCAATCTTTAAATCATACAGGGCAACGTTTTTGTGGTGGTGATGGGGGTTGTAGTAGAGATGTGACTAATGCATTTGTTTCTCTTTGCTGTGGCCTCTTTCAGGATTTATACTTTATCTCTACAGAACACATTTTGCCAGCCTGTCTTCATCCTGGGTGATGATGCTATCATCACTTGATACAATCTGGGACTGAAACAAGATGAGCATTTTGTGACGTTCTGGTCAGACACCAGGTATATGAAATTGTGAAGGGAAACAGTGCATGTGAAACGAGAGGAGAACAGGGCCTGATCCAAAGCCCACTGCAGTTGATGGGAGTCTCTCCATTGACTTCAGTGCTTTGGGTGAGGCCTTTCAAAAACATTAGCAAAGATATTTCATTGAAAAAGGCAGAACTATGGTTGCTTTTTGGAAGGAGCTGATAAAAGAGAATGAAATGGAGAGTGGAGGAGCAGAAAAAATGTTTACTATTGTGTTAAAAATGATCTAGCCTAAAAAATGACTCTGGTAGTCATCAAAGCTTAACTGCTCTGCTATGTTCATCTGTGCTTAGGAAAAGACATTCAAATTCAGGTCTCACAAAAATCTTCTAAGAAAACATCATCTGATCTGTATCATTATTACATTATATATAGAGTGTGATCACTGGCATATCACTCAATTTTGTTTACAGAACAGGCAAAAATTCCAATAAAGTAAACTGAGTTTGTAAGATAGGTGTTTCCTTTTTCCCCTTCTGATTTTCCTCTGCTGACAAATGTTCATAGTACCTGACATGCCAAAAGTAGACAGCAAGAGAAGATGAATGCCACAAAGCCCTCACAGAATACCAAGAGCAAAGAGAGAAAAATCTACACAATAGCAGCCACCTTGCAGTTCAGTTCCAAAGCATCACCACCCTCACTCGTGATCTTGAAAGGGAGAATGTCAACTGTCATGGCAGTGTTATATTGTCAGCTACCATACTGTAGGCATAAAACTATCAAACTTTTGGTGCAGGGATGTGATAGTAGGTTTGAATAAGTTTCCAACCCACCCAAAATTCCTATTTGTTCTTTGAATATGTCAGGAATCACTTTGCCTCCCTCCCAAGGTGTAGCTTTAAGATTGAAAGATACTGAAGTAATATTTCAGGAGCATTGGAACTGATAGTGGGAGACATGGAGCACACAACTGGCCTGGTGGACTGGAATTAGGATCTTAGCCTTAGGACATAATGAGATAATCTAGAAAATATAGGGGACCAGCCTAGGGAAGACAGAGGTGGCTGAGTATTGAAAACGGGGATTTTTGACACACCAGACCTTGGAGCCCTTGAAGTAGGTAATGGTCTAAAAGACAGAAACATCCTGGAGCCTGTGCTTCCATTGATTCAATTTCAGAATTTTCTACAAAATCACAGAGCTCAGTTTTCAGCTCAGATTCACAGGGAAGTTCTGCCACATAGTTTGTAAAATCAACTTCTGAACACTTCTTGCATGTGTACAGTAGTTGACTGAGTTAGATACAGTGTGTGATTATTTGTTTGCATGGATAACATGTATCAACGGAGACAACTGAAACATCGAATTTCCATCCAGCAGGAAAATCTGATATTGCAATATGTGTTTTCCTTCTGGAATGAAACTTTTGGTTTGGGCAACATTAATCTCTGTGTCAGCCTGAGCGGCTGTAGTGTCCCCCAGGAGTCGGAGTTCCAGGTCCCTCATGCTTTCATTCTCCTAGGACACAGGTTCTCCTAGGACACAGGTTGCTGCTACTACAGCAGCAGACTTGCTTTTGAAACTCTAGTGAGGTCAGGAGTGTCCCCTGGCACACTGAACTGGCAGAACCACAATGCAATGCAGCTGATTGATCTAAGAACAAAAGCAGAAATGCTTCCAATTATGTATATTAACAGAAGTACCATACAGTCATTTGTCACCATGGTTACTCTGTGGAGCCGTACAGTATTATGGGCTGCAATCCCTCCTTGTTTAACAAAATACTATCCTTTTATATGCCTTAACATATTTAAGAAAATCTCTTTGTGGTCCATTTCCAGTATGTGCACTACCCATGTTGACTCAGAACTACCTCACAATAGCTATCCAGTTCTGGATGCCCATCCATCATTGCTCTTTGTTTAAAACTAGACCCATCAGCAGTATTTTAGATTTAGGGAGGATCTCCTCCACTTTGTTGGAACATGTAAAATGGCAGGCTCTTCGGATGCTCTGTTTCAGCCATGCAGTTTAATTTACACTGTAACAGTACCAACCACTGGCTGTAGATGCTCCCTACCTGCCATTTCCTTCAGTTATTTGCACACAAGTTTTCTATCTTCTCTCAGTTTTCACTCTACAGTATCTCTTCCATGCCATGTCTCACCGCCCCCTCCCAGTCCTTTCTTCTCTTAGATCATCCTTCTGGAGAGATTGTTCTCCCTCTCTCAGTTCTACCCTCACATTTCCTGTTGGGAATTTCCTTGTACACCGTGAGGCAGCTACAGTGGAGGACAACTGTATCTAAGGCAACTCCAATACTGTCCTTGCCTTAGAAACACTAGATGTACCTGCATGTAACACCAGGCAGGAGCAACATCCCTCCTCAAACTGTGTTAGCAGGCATCACCCAGGATCTCCAGAGCAAATACCACCTAGCTGCCGAAGGGATGCAGCTCTTACAGAGAAAGAAATGTAAGAAATGTACTATGGGAGTGAGGAATTAAACATATGGATTCCTGCTCTTCCCAGCTAGTCCTTTACTGAACCCATGATAGCTATTCTCCATGGACCTGACCATGGGGACAGCAGTGTGATGAATGAGGAGGAATGGGTCTGGAATGCTCCCTTTCCACAGGTCTCTTCCCTTTCATGTTGCATGCAATTGTTCTTATAGCATTTTCCTACATTCGGCTCAAGAAATGGATTGGCCATTTGTACCTCAACTCTGCTTCATTACTTGCCTCTGATCAATGGTGAGAGGTCTGAACAAGGAGTTAACCACTGATGATCATACCACAAATGATCATATATGATATGCAGATACATATCCACAGAATTTGGATTTGTTTAGTACAGTTCTAGTGTACTTTGTTATTTGATTAAAATAAGTTAGCATGGATAGAACTACATCACTAAACGTAACTTACGACAGTCAGTTTCATCTTCATTAAACTGGCAGTCAGGCACAGCGTCACATCTCAAGAGTGATGGGATACAACCTTTACTTGCACACAGGAACTCTGTTTCCTTGCAAAGCCATGGAGAAGCAGTGGTAGGAATCCCATGAGGACAATTAACTTCATCAGTTCCATCCATACAATCCTCTACCCCGTTACATTTTACAGCAAGAGGTACACACTGCTGTACATACACGCAAGTGAACCAGTTGGTGCTGCACGTTGGAGGTTGTGGTTTGGTTGTTCCTAGACAGGTGAAATAAAACCAAGAAAGGAATATTTATCATGTCAGTCCTGAAGTCACAATATATCCTGACTTCTAGTGATTACTTGGAAGGCAATTCATTTTGCAGGTTCTACTCTTCTAATATGATTAAAATTTCTATAAACACATTCCACCCTTAGTATAGAATTCACTATTGAAACGTCTGTGTATCACCTCCCTGTTTATTTTGTTGCAGCATTTTTCTTGTAGAGCCTAAATGCACCATTTACCTTGATTTTTTAGTTTGTACCTTGTTTGTGCAGGAGGCTTAATACAGAAGGGTTGCTAAAAGTTATCTTTCACCCTGTATTAGGAAAAGGTTTATTAATATTTTTGGCAGCCATCATGTTATAGTGCTCCTCTTTCAATAGACTTAATGGATTAAAACAATAACAAGGAAGGGTTATATAAGCCTCTAGATTAACAACATTTCACACAGAAAGCTTTTATGTACTCTAAGGTTTACCCTTAGACATCAACAAAATAGCAATGGGAAGATTTTTGCAGGGTAGCTGCAAAGAAAACTATTTTGTTATATCAATGTATTGCTTTGATTTTTTAGCATAGCTTTGTTAAATGGGGGGATTAAATCAAATGAAGGACCGTATAATGGGTTTTCAGGGTACAATTCATCAGCAGCACAAGCAAAAACTGGCATTTGGTTGGTTAACCCCTGGAGTACTCCAAACCCTTGACAATAGAGGGCCACATTGTATGTACCCTTTTTTGACCCCAGCAGTAAGTCAAAATTTGGGGTTTAATGGCTTGTTTGGGGTAGGAGGAGAATTTGATACTGGAGTCACGTGTTTCTGTGATACAATCCGGTTTATTTATAAAGAATGTACAAAATCTTGTTTCCCTGAACACAGCATGAATCAAACAGCAGGAGACAGTTTCTTTGGACAGTTCCAACTGCTTCTGAGCCAGCACTTAGCCCAAAAGCTCTCTCTTTAGCCTTTTCTCAGTCACATTACCAGTGCTTCTTCTAGCTGTATCCTTGCTTTCCTACTGTTTTCCTGCTTTTCTTATACAGACAGACACACACACCTCCACCAAACAATACCCAAGAAAACACCACCACTCCCATGTGCCCATGTTTTGGGTGGAGGCTGCTACTGTTTCAACTATATGGTTCCAAAAAGGAGCTGAACTGTTAATATGTTTATCAATAATAAAAAGTAGCTCTTACACCACAGTTTAATTGAGGCTTAACCCATAATATTTGTTTCTAGAGCTGAAACATACTGGAAACTATTTTCTGTGAATATTATTAAATGAATTTACTTCAGCATTGCTTGAGCTCCTTTTGTATTTTTGGAGGCAAATATTACAGCAATAGAGTTTTACTGGCACAAATACTCATGGAAATTTTAAATCTACACATGTGAGTATTTGTGCTGGAAGTGCTGGTGTGCTCATCCATGATGGACCAGAAGTGCATTAGAACCTTAGAGTTATAACACGAAGGGCCGGCGACAGGGGGGTACTATGGGTACAGCTGTACCGGGCCCCCCGACTTTAGGGGGGCCCCGGTACACAGCTGTACCCATTGTCATCCCCCCTTGTCGCCGGACCTGGAGAACGGGGAAGAGGCGGCGCAGCGCGGCTCTCCCCCGGACGAGCCCGGCCGGCGGCAGCGGTGCAGTCCGGGGGAGAAGGGGAGGGGGGGGGAACAGCAAGGGCGGCTCCCGCAGCTCCCGGGCTCTCGCTCCCGCTGCCGCCAGCTGTCAGCTGGGGGGGGGGGGGGGGAGCACCGGCTGGGCTGGGGGGGGCGGCTGGGCTGGGGGCCCCCAGCCACTGTCGGCTGGGCTGGAGGGGCCCCCGGCTGCGCTGGGGGGGCGGCTGGGCTGGGGGCCCCCCAAACTATCACAGTAGGGGGCCCCCAAATTTCTGTCGCCGGCCGTGATAACACGAACATTAAAAACTGAACAATCAGCCACACACCTCATTTGAAATCAGAGCTACGCAATCAGGCAGCAGTAGAGACCCGACCCCCCCCACTCCCAAAAAAAGCACAAATACAGGACAGTACTGTGTTAAATGTAAACTGCTAAAAATATAGGGGAAGCAGCATTTTTCTTCTGCATAGTAAAGTTTCAGAGCTGCATTAAGCCAATGTTATGTTGTAAATGTTTGAAAGAACAATCATAACATTCCGTTCAGAGATACAAACATTCAGAGTTATGAACAACCTCCATTCCCAGGGTGTTCATAAATCTAAGGTGCTACTGTAATAATGTGCAACTTATCTGGCCGATCTCAACTAATCAACATTGACTGAATACACCGGGGTGGGCAAAGTGGCCCGCAAGCCATTTTTATCCGGCCCGCAAGCTCCTGCCGCTCCTCTGAGAGTGCCCCAGAGAGCGGAGCTGGCGAGCCGCCCCGCAGAGGAGACTCGCGGCTGACCGGGTGTGCCACTCTGGGAGCGGGCCCTTCGCACTGCCTGGGTCCCTGCAGCTGGCCGGGCACGACGCCGTGAGAGCGGGTCTGGCGCGCCGCCCAGAACAGCGGGCCTGCGGCCGGCCGGCGCACCGCCCAGAGCCCAGGGCAGCGGGTCCGCAGTGAGAACCACGCCCCGCCCTCTGGGCCCAGGGCGCCAGGCCGACTGTGGCAAGCCATGGGGCCCGGGCTCCCAAGCTGGGGACGGGGCCCAGCACAGCAGGCCAATCCAAGAGGAAGGGCAGAGCCCTGCAAGCCACGGGGCCAGCGCCCGGCTCAGCAGGTAAGCAGGTGAGGGTGGGAGTGGTTAGGGTAGGTGGGGTGGGTTTGGGTGGGGGGTGGTTAGGATGGGTGGGGGGTCTCGGGAGGGGGAGTCAGGAAACAGAGCAGGGGAGCTAGATAGGGGATGGGGTTCTGGGGGGGGCAGTTAGAGTAGGGAGGGTCTCCGGAGGGGGAGATCAGGGGACAAGGAAGAGGGGGTGGATGGGTCAGAGGATCTGAGGGGGGGCAGTCTGGGGGTGGAAAGTGGGTGGGGGGTCAGATGGGGGCGGGGCCTTCGGCCCTCTGCACAATTTTAAACTCCCCTTGTGGCCCTCGGGCCAAAAAGTTTGCCCACCCCTGGAATACACAATTTAGTTCATTTTGTAATCAATTCTCAGAACTGATAAATTTGGAAAAACGTCACTATGTTCTTTTAGATTTGAAGAAATTGCAATCACCTTGTGAATACTCTGCAAAGAGGAAGTTCTGTGGATAAATAATTGGTTGCAAATTCTGGTCCAGACTCTTTGCTGTACTGAGTTTTTGTTCTGCGCATCAGAGAGGAAAGGAGCCAACAAGGAACTTTTTTTTGGCTTCCTGATTATCTAATCTGTTCTGCTCCAGCTAGGGCCATGGTGGAATTTAAGAAACCTGGAGGTTGTACTAAACTCTGCAAAATGGCACTGACTGTTGCATTCTGGTCATGCCCTATGTCTGCTCCCATATATTCCATACATCAGGATTCCTGGAGGGGTGTCAAAGGGCCTTGTAACAGGGTGCTGGCAAGAAAATGCTGAGCCAGCCCCTGTTCCCTCTGGTAGCTTGGCTAACAAAGGCTCTGCTAGCAGCTCCCACAGCTGGGAGAGTTAATTAGCTAGCAGGATGTGGCCCCGAGGTGAGTGGGGCTTGAGTGAACCACCTGGGAGCCTTCGGGGCCAGAGTATAAAGAGGGCAGGAAGGAAGTCACAAGGGAGAAGAGAAGAGATCAGAAGAGAGTGTGGCTGTGCCTAGCTGGCTGTGAGAGCTAGCTGTCCCCCAAGGCAGCCAAGCCAGGGGTATTCTGTACAGCACTGTAAATAGGTGATGGTGGGTGTGCACTAGGGAATAAAGGGACACTGCTGCTTGCACCAAGGGGCTCCCGGCTCATTTTTTTGAAGCGAGCGGGCAAAGGCTCGCTTACAGGCCTCATTATGCAGATTCTGCATCCAGTATAACAAAGATTCCCCCACGGGACAGATGTGTCTGATTCCCAGAGCCTTTGTACTGCGTGAGTGCAAAAGGTACAATTAATATCAGGCTGGAAAATCCGGCCCTGTATGCTCAATTCTCTTTATATCTAAATGAATGTGCAGCATGCCAGTAAGTCCAATGCTTCACATTACCACCAACAGCGTTAAAGACACTACATGTCAGACAAACAATTTTCCCCTTAAAGCCAATGGGAGTTTTGCTATTGAATTAACAGGAGAAGAAGCAGGCCCAAATCTGGAAATTCACCTATGGTGCCAGGTTGCTTTATTAAATCATGTGAATGATGTTACATTAATGAATGATGAGAATTAGCCAACAGGAGTGTAGTGTGGAGACACCATGCAATGTTTTTGTTTGCTCATGGGGGTAGATAGCAGCTGCACTGAAGAAATGATTCAGTGAGACTAAGTGAAATCACATGCTATTACTGCAGGGAGACAGGGCACCTTGTATGGGAATATACAAATGAGCCTACATCTATATATATACAAGTCAAATGGTGTATGTGTGTGTGCGTGTGTGTGTATGTGTGCGTGTATGTATGCTGCCTTACTCCTTCCACACCGTTTGAGCTAGAGACTTGAAATTTGGTACAGTTATAGGCTTTAGGGTCCTAATCAGGGTAAGGATCGAAAATTTTTAAAATCTCACCTCTGACACCCCCCAAGGGTGAAATTTTTTAAAGCCCATTCACATCAGCTGGGCAGCAGGTTAACACCTGCTGTTCTCTGTGACATAGTTATGATGTAATAATACCCCCCTCCAACGGACCCCGCACTCGCTCAGCTCTCTGACCCCCCTCCAACGGCCCCTGCACTCGCTCAGCTATACTCCCTCCAACGCCCGCCCCCACTCGCTCAGCTCTCTCCCCCCTCCGAACGACCTGAGCATCGCCGGGTATTTCCGCTCAGCTCTCTCCCCTATCCCCCCCTCCAGCGGACCCCGCACTCACTCAGCTCTCTCCCCATTCCCCCCTCCAACGTCCCTCGCACTTGCTCAGCTCTCTCCCCCCTCAGGTAAGGATAAAAAATTTTTAAATCTCACCCCCTCCCCGCCTCCAACGCCCCCCCCACTCGCCCATCTCTATCCCTCTCCCCCCAGTCCAATGGCCCCCCCACTCGCTCAGCTCTCTCCCCCCTCCAACGCTCCCCCACTCGCTCAGCTCTCTCCCCCCTCCAAATGCCCCCCACTCGCTCAGCTCTCTCCCCCCTCCAAACGCCCCCCCACTCGCTCAGCTCCTCCCCCCCTCAGGTAAGAATCGAAAATTTTTAAAATCTCACCCCCCTCCCCGCCTCCAACGGCCCCCACACTCGCTCAGCTCTCTCCCCCCTCCCTCCCACTCCAACGGCCCCCCCACTCGCTCAGCTCTCTCCCCCCTCCAATGGCCCCCCCACTCGCTCAGCTCTCTCCCCCCTCCAACAGCCCCCGCACTCGCTCAGATCTCTCCCCCGTCAGGTAAGAATAGAATTTTTTTTAAATCTCACCCCCCTCACCCCACTCCCAACGGCCCCCCCACTCGATCAGCTCTCTCCCCCCTCTCCCCCTCTGACGGATCCCCCACTCGCTCAGCTCTCTCCCCCCTCCCCCTCTCTGACGGACCCGAGCAACGCCGGGTATTTTTGCTAGTCATTTATATTTTCCTTTGTCTTCAATGCAGCAATCACTGCTGACTTGTGTGTGACACATTACAGGACCCATGAAAGTCTTGGCATCTAAAAGAAGTGCTCCACAATTGACAATAAGCACTTCTTTCAAGACCTAACTGCTTTACCATTCAAATAAACAGAGTTTATTATATTTTTGTAATAGCTCCATCTAGTGACTTCCAGTATTATAATAGAGCTCCCTCTCCTTGCCCTGACTGTACTACTCTAGACACTGAGATTTGACTGGTGAGAAATCTCTGATGATGATGAGGGTCCAGGCCAGAAAATGACCTTCAGAGTATAGGCATATTCTGGGCCCCCAGTGACCTGAGAATTGTGGTTCTGTGATGCTTCATGTGCTATCCTTCATACTCTGGCCATAAGCCATACTTAAAAATAGTCCTCATAAATTGTTTTGACACAGTAAGAATTGTAAACTACTGGTTTATGTCAGAACGTCAACGTAATCCTCTTACCCAAGATTAGAATGATGAATTAACTTTTTAAAGAAAGTTTTCAAGATCTGTGCAATGTCACGTGTACATTCCAATCACTGTTGTTTCAAGCATCTCATTTTAAATACTGTCTCTAGCCATGACTAAAACTCTTTGTTTTTATTATGACAGATAACTAGTTTAAGAATTTCATTCTTATCTTTATCATAATATCTTTGTTACAAAGATAATATTCACTGGTTTTAGAAGTTTTAATTTTTAAAAGCAGGAATGGATCCATATATAATTATTAAATAGAAGAAATGTGGTACTAGAATTTTATGTAATGTTTTAATATATGTTATAACTTGATTTTTGCTTTAAAAATCTATTGTTTTAACTTTATGTATCCTCAAAAGGCTCTTAAATAATAATTATATTTGACTGATTGATTTTAGGAATTTATTTACATCACGTAGTAAGTAATTTACGAGCTCAGACTTGATGATTTAATGGTCCCTTCTGACCTGTAGTTTCTTTAAAATATTCATAATTTAACATTTTTTAACCTTTTCAATTTTTTTCCCTTTTCATTCTGAATTTGGATTACATCATTAATGGAACTACTCAATTTATGTAACGGTGGCAGAATTGGGCCCAGGCTGAGGATTTAGTCCAGAGGACACAAATTATTCCCTTTCTTATGCCAAAACTATCTTAGTGAAGTCAGTGGCTGAATATGGCTCACTCTCTACTAATGTGAACTTCTGTAACTGACATCATTACAGATCAGGTAATGTTGCTGAGTTGGATCCAGGTTTTTAACCTCCCCCTGCTTCATACTCAGAGGTATTTGAATTTGTGGTTCCATTTTGAACTCTATGTCTAGTTTTATATATACATCAGGCTCATAAAATGCTGATAAATTCAAACATATGGTCCTGACTCAGGAAAAGGCTTAAGAATATGAACAATCTCATCCTGCTTCAGTAAAGCCTTCACACACATGTATAAATGCTTTGTTGAATTGTGGCTTAATATTTCTGCTTTCCCGACTCACTCCTTGTAAATCCAAAGTAACATTTCTGAATTCAGTGGAATTTTCTAAATTTATGCCAGTGTAACTAAGACCAAAATATGTTTTACGATCCTTAAAACACAGAAGTAAAACTTGCGCTGTGAGCCAGTAGAGACACCTGACTTCAATAGTACCATGCGGTCTTGTTACCTCCCCTTTCCACATTTGAGAGAGGAAAAGGAAATACTTGTGTGTCAAGTCATTTTTTAAAAATTATATTTATCTGAAATTTAGAATAAATTTTGAGAGTAGTGGATGGATTAGGGCGAGCCGGAGTCAGACGAGGTAGTTAAAGGAACATGACAAATAAATGTATCACACAATTTATCACATGGATATCAACTCCATATATAAATTATGCAGTATTAGAAAGGAGACTTTGCAAAAGCTGAGAGAATAGCGGGAAAGCACAGCTATGATAACATCAAGCTAAACACAAATTTTTCATGTTTGTCAGTTTCTTTCAATAATGAATAGTGGTTAATTTTTGCCCTCAAATGAAGGGCCGTGAAGTTTAACTCATGTACTTTCATGAGAGAATAACTTTTATTGCAACAATTGGAAACCAAACATACAAGCTTTCGAGAGCCCATGATTCCCCATTTACTTAAGTGCTGACTAATTGTTGGAAAGGATACTTCCTCAGTCACTGCAGAATAGTGACTTGTACTTAGGGCAGTATTATTTGCTATAGCAATTTACTATATTATATACAGTTCATCCACCCATCCAAAAAGGGGTGGGAGTTAAGGAGGGCAGGGGAAGATAATGTTATACAAAATCATGTATTCCACACAATATATCATGAGAAACTTCTTAAGTTCAGGCTGGATAGTCATTCAAAGCCAGGTCTGGGAGATATTGAGGAATGCATTCAGTATAAGGACACAGAGGGAAAAACAAGCCAATCAAAAACAACTTTACAAGATGTAAAGAGAATATCTCATCAATACTCCGTTTTAATGAGCACTGAGAGTACATTTGGAACTGTACAGATAACTCTTGCCCCAAGGAACATTGAGCCAGATCCTCAATTGTTGTAACTCCATCGAAGTCTATGAAGCTATGACATTTGCATAAAACTACATAATTACGTGGATCTGTGCTGTGTAATCTGTTTCGTCTCATACACTGCCATTCATACCTATAATACATACAATGAATATTGAAATTTAAACAAAGGCTTTAAAAATGTACTTAGCAACTACTTTAGGTGAACATAGTACAATGAAATTCCAGTTGCAGTCCGAAATCCTCCGTGCACCACCTAGCTGTGTTGGGCATTAGGCAAGGGGTGTACTCTGATCTCAGGCCTGATACTGTAACCTGTGTGCATGTGGAACTGTCACGGAGGTCAACTGAAATTGTTTGGAGCCTTAGCAATGGCAGAATCAAGGCCTGCTAGTCACACGTGTGACATCTCTCCCAGTATGGTGTGGGAAACCTGCTCCAGCAGGCTAGTACAAAACATCAAGAATTAAACAAACCTATTCACCATTTCAGGTTCTAAGTTAGGAAGCACCAAACTGCTTTTCCATTTCAGTGAAAACAAACCTAGCTACATTTTAGAAATCAAACAAATCTAACTGTTGACAACATTGACCATAGACTATCCTTAAAAAGGAGGCAATTTTTTTCTGAAAAATTGTTAATGCTATTTTTTTACTGAAGCATCCCTTTCTCCTCTCCACCCATCAACCCCCCTCCCGGCAGCTCTTCTTGGCAGAGCTAGGGAGCATGGGGAAGATGATCAGTTACATAATGATCTCAAACTCTTTTCAGTGGCCAATAGGGGATTGAAGATTGTTTTCTATTGTTTAACAATGCAATTAAAATGCAATTAATTGTGATTATTTTAATTTTAATCACGATTAATTTTTTAATTGTCTCCAATGTGTTAATTGCATGAGTAACTGTGATTAATTGACAGCTCTAATTCTTAATTGTCTCCAATGGCCCCGAGTTTCTCATTGTCTCTGCTCCTGTTTATCAGGGCCGGCGACAGAAATTTTGGGCCCCCCTACTCTGATCGTTTGTGGGGCCCCCCGCCCCCCCACCTGACCTGGCCCACCCCAACCTAATCTCCTCCCCCAGCCTAACCTCCTCCCCTCCCCACCCATCCCTGCCTGGCCCACCCCACTGTTGGGGGTGATCTTCCTTTACCCCCGCCCAGCCTCCCCCCATCTCTAACCGCCTTCCCTCCCCCACCCCCGCCTGGCCCGGCCCATCCCACCGAACCTAACCTCCTCCCCCCTCCCATTCCCAGCCCAGCCTCCTTGCCCCCCATGCCTGACCCGCCCGCCCAGCCCAGCCTCTCTCCCACCAAACCTCCTTCCCTCCCGCACCCACGCTTCACCCACCCAGATTCCAGCCTAGTCTCCTGCCCCCCTCCGCGCCCGGCCAGCCTGGCCTCCCCCCGCCACCGCCCCCTTGCCTGCCCCCCAGCCCCCCCAGCCACGCCGATGAATGAACCTCCCGAGGCAGGGGTGAACCCACCCGCCTGCCCAAAGGCCCCCCCGGAGCCACCGCCCCCCGAGTGGAGCCGGGCCCCCTGCCCCCTTACCTTGGCGAGGCCGGCTCCCCTTGACCCCTTTTCGGCGCCTCCGCTCCGCTCCGCCACCGTCAGCGCCGCACACCACCAGGGCGGCTGGGCGCGCTTCCCCGGGCCCCCGCTGTGGTCGGAGTCTGCCGTCAGCCTCAGCCATGCGGGCGCTTGCCGCGCTACAGCACAGCGCTGGGGTGGCCGGCGGTGCCCAGGATTGCATGCGGTCAGCTGCGGCCGCGCGGCGCATGCGCCGCGCCTCTGCAGAGGTCCAAGCATCCGCACTACATCGGGGGCCCCCCTTAAGTCCGGGGCCCGGTACAGTTGTCCCCCTTGTTCCCCCCTGTCGCCGGCCCTGCTGTTTATACCTGAAGTTATGCTATATAAATACTCATCCTAAAATCTCAAGACAGAGATCAGTCTTCTAAAGCTGCATAAACCAAAATTGTAACTAATTAGCTTTAAAAAATCTTATTTCCAAGCAACATTTAGAACCCCTCAGTGCAGAAAAAGCTGAAGCAGCAGTCAAAAATGAGCCTTCACATGTATCTTCATTTCCAGCAGATCATCTGTGCAAAGGCAAGTATCACATTTGATTGATCTCTGAAAGAGCTCACAAAGTCAAACTTTTGGCCTTGTTTATGGCTTCCTGACATGCCTATGAATTGTCACGGATGTTCAGTAAAGCATTAAAATGACTATTGATGCCTATAACTCACTGAGTGAGCCCCAAGGTCTTGCTTTTGGTATATAAAGTCACACATAATTTAGGTCTAATCTACCTGAGGGATCATTTGCTCTTGAAATATTTGAGTTGGAAATGCTCACCAAATCACAATGTAATTCTGAATGTACAAGAGACTAGCACTTCTGAAGGCGTGTGACATTGGAATGCTCTCCCCCCTCCATATGTCACTATGTTTAAATAAAGCTCATTTGCCCCAGTTTAATGGGAATATAATATCGAGCTCTTAAATAGAGCTTGTCACCAGTAGATATTGAAAATGCTTTATAAAAGAGATAAATATCACCGTTTTACAGATCAGGAAACTGAGGCATGCGGAGGTGAAGTGACTTGCTCAAGGCCACCCAGCAGGCCATTGGCCAAGCCAGGAACAGAATCCACATCTCCTGAATCCCAATTCAGTGCTGTCTGGATCCCCAACAGCACAGGTGTGTGGCTTGGTCACCGAGCCCTGGCATGCCACTATCTGAGAAAAACAATTAAACAGCAGGGCCGGGAAGCAACCTTCTTGAAACATTTAAAAGTCAAGTGTTAAGGGCTTTTTAAGGTGGTTAAGTAACCCATGGAACTGGACGAGGGCAAAGATTTGCAACAGACCAAAGAAATACTATTGACCTGAATGTGAACCTATTGTGGGCCTGAAGCTTTTGGTTCTCTTTATTTTAGCCTGCCTGAGAAAGAAAGAGGACAAGAAGAACTGTTTACTTGCAGTTTTGCTATATTTTGTTTTGGAAATGGAAAAGTTTCCAAGGGAATATGGCTACAAATTGGCTAACCTGAGAACTGTATTATACATTGGCTTTGAAGGAGGTGTGTGTGGGGGGGGGGGGGGGGGGGGGAAGCAATGGACTGCAAGTTCCTCCGGGACTTTTTGTTGTGTTTGTACAGCACCTAGCACAACAGAGTCCTGGCCCTGCCTAGAACTCCTTGCTGCTACCTCAATATAAATAAATACATAGATCTTGGGGAAACAGGAAATTCAGCTGTTCAGTCTTGAGGGCCTCATACTGGAACTCAGAGATGGAGTCCTCCTCTTCCTTCAGGTTCCTCAATCACAAGGATATTTCCATGCCATCTGTTGCAGCAAATGAAGCACAACAACTCATTTAAATAGCCTTGGTACTGCAGCTAGAATTCATTTGTGCCCTCCTTGCAGGGCAAATTAAATTTCCTTTTTGGTTGGGTATTGATTTGAATGGGCGTGCTGAGGATGTGGGATACTGGACGATTTACTAATAGGTTGTAAAATGCTTATCAGCCAGATTATTTTTTTGAAATGAAATTATTAGTTATGGTTTTGTTAGGATATGCCACAGGCATTTGGACATGAGGGCACTGTAACTAATTAAAGCAGTGATGGGTGAAAACCAAAAATGTAGAATTTTGGTTTGCTTTAGCAGACAAAAGTTAGGATCTTTGGTTTATGATACAATCCTCTTTGAGCTCAAATTGCCATGGAAATCATGCAAAAAAAGGCGTTTTAACAGTATTTCTGATCCTTCCTTCTTTCAGCTGGGCTAGAACTACAAGGGAAATAGCATTTTGTGCAGTATTTTAGTACTTCATCATCTGGACCCATCTGAAACTAAGTATGGAAACATTATTATTTTTTAAAGTTAATGAACTTTTTTCATAACATTAACAAAAACTTCAGGTTTAAAGAGGAGGTTTGGATTGATCCTTAACTATGTTTTCCTATCCCTAAACCTGACCCTAATTACTGGGTCAGTCATTCTTATTATGAATCTTGCCTCCCCTTACTAGTGAAGAGGAATCTGAAATCTCTATGTAGCTTGAGTGGGAGGAGAAAATTCTGGATCCTCTGCATGGCAAGCCTTTGTCTTTACATCTCATTTGCCAGGCAGTTTTGAAGACAGCAAGGTTTTTTGCAATCAGCAGCTGGCAGTCAGTGCAGCTATCAATGCACAGTGGATGCTAGCGGGAAGTTTCGTCAGAACTAAACTGGGGATGAACATGATCATATTTTATTCAAATGTTCAGAAATATTCTTGGATCCATAGAAAGTCTCTTAGTTAATGAGAGCTCACTATTTAAAAACAAATAAAAACCTCAGCTGAATTAGAGCTGCTGGAAATGCTTTATTGCTTAGAGCTCCCAACTAGCTAAATTATGATTGCTTCCATTTAGAACATGTTGCCCCAGGAAACCTAAAGTAATTAAAGTGAGGCTGGAGAAGTAATAATGCAGCGAGAGAGAGAAAGAAAGAGAAAGGAGAAGTCTGTAGCAGCAAAGCAATCTTTTAAAAAGGGAGAATATAAGTGTGACTTCAGGTGTGACATACTTCTTTATCTTGCAGTTAAGAAGTCTTTGAACAAAGACAAATATGGGCAAAATCAAAATAAAAGCTGGCACAGAACTGTGTAATCTTTCACTCAAGAACTTCATACATCTGTAAACTGCCTTTTTGTTCTCTGTTTGCAGAGTTCTGCGCAAAAAAAGAGAGAGAAAAAAAGAAAAGACGTAAATAACACCTGAAACTCGGATTATCAAGAACACTGCTCCTGTGCCATTTGCAGAGTACAATCTTCAGATTTTACTGTAAAAAGAAGTGGCTACTAGGACAATACATTCACAAGGAGGTGCTGCTGCTAGGGCAGATCCTGAATAAACTAAAAGATGGATTCCTTCCCCCTCCTCCTGACATCATCACTGCATTCTCGGATAGATTAACCAGCTACGCTGCTCTGCTACTGGTTTACTCTTGTTTCTTCACCAACCCAGGTCAGCAAAAATCATAAGGAAAGGCCTCTTCTCAAGATGGTCCAAGACCAGTGGGGAAAGAAGAGGATATCTGAGTGTCCTGCCAGTCTACACCAATCAGCAGCAGTGCTTAAAGGCCAGCACCAGATCACAATCCAACTCATCTTCTATCTGTTCAGGAGCCCACAACTGCCAGCCATGACTCTCTCTCTCCCAAGTTCAGCAACAAATTACATTACATTTTGGATTTTGAGGGTGAGTGAACAGGAAACAAGACATGGAGGCAGGAAGGGGGCAAATATGGAATCATAGATAGAATAGTGAGTGTACAAATGGAATTAAGGGACTGGGTGGGAGATGCAGATATTGAATGGGGGGCATGGGAGTGGGATATCTGGCTGGGAAAGGAGAAAGAGATTGACTTTTCAAATTGGGTATGCCATTTGAGACAGGGGCAAGAGATGGAATGGGGAGGTGGAATTTGGAACTTTGGAGGATTACCCTTGGGAGGACTGAGAAGTGTAAATGGGGAAGTGATGAGAGCAAAGAGAATTTTTCTTGGAAGAGGACAATTCTTCAGATCCTGAATATGAAAAATGAGCGTCACTAAGTTGAATATTGTATTAAATAGAGATGGGGAGAGGGATGCAATGTGATAAGAAGAAAAAGAACCACACTGAAAAGTCCAGTTCCCCCCTGCAACTGACTTCATCTGTGTGAGTCAGAGATCGTTAACACTTAACTGGCTGCAGCTCAATCTTTACCATTAGCTCAGTCTACTTCTGGCTGTTGTCCCCATATAAAATTGTCATTGACTCACAGTATTGTGCTGATAGATGCACCTGACGTCCACTTCTTGTGAATTTTCTTTCTGATTTCTTTCTATGTCTCAGATCATGGTGGTGTCAATTCTGATTGCTGGTTTTCTGGTATAGGTACTGCTTGCTGCTCATGTGATTCTTCCCATTGAGATATTTGTTGTGTAGCTATTGTTTGCATTGTACAGTCAGATCTTAGGTGCCATGTGTTATGTCTGTACTTTTCTCCTGTAGGTGTTTCAATGTGATATGACCGTGACTATGGACTGTTGCTGTCATCCTTGCTGGTTGCCAACCTTGTATTGTTTCCAGATGTACTGGATCTCAACGACAGAACACAGATAGTGTCTTAGCTGTCTGGTTCCAGTATTTCTTCTGTCTTTCCTGTAGCTGCTTTAATCTGGTATGAGCCTTCTGAAGTATTTTGGGTTACAGAAATGTATGTGAGGATGGAAGAGCTGTATTCAACATCCTCCCCATCAGCAACTGTGCTGGACAGTGTTCTATACCTATCTGTGCTGTGTTTCTCAATTCCAAAATAGCTAAGTAGAGATCAATATCTGATGCAGTTAGTTTGTGAAACACTGTATTTTATCATCTGAATGTTTCTCTCAGCCATTCTATTAGATTGCAGGTATCCCAAACTGGAGAGAGCGAGTTTCACTCCCCGGGGTCTCATAAAATTCCCATTTCTCTGTTTGTAAATGAAATAACTAACTTTTTAGGGATTCCATGTCTTGCCAATACAGTTTTCATTTTAGCAATAATAGAACATGCTACTTGTCTGGCAGGTACAGAACTTCTGGAAATATGGAACAGTAGTCCAGTAGGCGTAGATATGAGTGCCTGCTGTAGTCAATAATATCTTCAGCTCTCTGCAGCCACGGCAGATCAAGGATATCTGATCAGGAATATCTGCAGGCATGGCACATCAGGAATTTCACAAGACCATAATGGTTCTTTTTGGTTGCTCAGCCTATATTCCTGAAATACTTGGCCATCATTCCTGAAGTTGTTCTATATTTTGTGTCCTACCTGGCCTCTGCATTGTTTTCTCCGCTATTGCTTTTGTTCAGTGAATGCCTTGATGTGACTCATTTAAGCAGATAAGCATTTTCTGTTTTGTCCTGTTAGGAATAAATATCCTGTCACCAGCCATTAACAACCTTGTTGTAATGAAATAGAGTCACAGAACAATATGGCTGCTGTCTGAGATTTATTTGTCTTCTCTACAGGGCCAACTCTTATGTACAATATCCTGTAAAACTTGCATTACAGGATCTTTCTGTGTGTCCTCCTTCAGTTTAACAAATCTGTGCTGATTTAAAAGTGGCCTCAACTGCACAGACAACCTTTTAATCAGTGATTTCATTATCTGTTTCTGTAGTATATTCCACTGCAACTCTCGATAAAGTCTGCAATTGATATTTCTTTTCCAGGGGTGTCTGTGACTTTGAGATCGTATTTCTGCAACTGAAGTAGTATGCATTGTAGCCTTGTAGATGCTTTTCTTTGTGGCAAATACAACTGCCAATAGTTCCTTCTTGATTTGTCAGCGCTCATGATGAAAAAGGACTTCTGTCTTGTCTTAGATAAGCTCCTAAACCACCTTTGGATGTGTCTGCTCGAATAGTGACTCATTTGTTGGGCTCATAGAGACTGAGTACCAGAACATTACAGAGCACTATCTTTAGCTGTTCCATTGTCTTGTCTTGTTCCCATGATCACTGCCAAGGAATGTTCTCACATAGGAATTGTCTCAGTGGAGGAAGTCAAAGGTGGCATATATTGTGCAAGGAATCTAATCGCCCCCAGGCTTCTCTGTAATGCCCTTTTGTCCTGTGGAGATCTCATGTTAGCTATGGCTTCAACCTGACTGTCATCTGGCCTAATTCCTTGTGATGAGAGAATGTGTCCCATGTATTTGATTTCTTTTACCACAAACTGGATTTTTATCTGGATTGAACTTGATATTCTCTGCATGAGCCCTTGCCACACTTTATTTGGTATCTGATCATGTTTTTCCTGAGTTGATGCTTCTATTCTCATGTTGTCTGCTATTATATGGATGCCTGCAATATCTCCAGATATTTCATTATTCTTTTGTTGAAACAGTTCACTAGTTGACTGTATTCCAAAAGGTAGATGGAGAAAATTGTATCTTCCCTAGGCTGTATTCAAAGTGCACAGTTCAGATGACTCCTAGTTTAATGTGACATGTTGAATTAATTTAGATAGGATACATGGGGTAAAGATGTTAACATAACTTAGTTACTGTTTAATATTAATCAATGTCCAGGATGTGGTATACAGAGATTTCAGATTGTTTAGAACCATGGCAAACATTCCATTAAAATAATTTTAATCTTGTCTTAAATACAGAAAAGAATGAAAAACAGTTTACATATTTGACATGTAAAATATTAATCAAAGGTGTCCATCTTATTAACATCCCTTATTCTCTTTTCTTTTAACTGAAGAGGGTTTTTGGAAGGAAACTGCCTTCCCCAAACATCCTATTGTTTGACAGTCTCTTAGATGTTATCAAAGATGGCAATAACTGTCCTTTTGGGGAAAAGAGAAGGGGTTAGTTGAGATGGGTTAGAGCTGTTGTTGTTAAAGTCCAATCCTGTTTTATTCCAGGTGGTGTTTGGAATTCAGCTGGAGCCAGCAGAAGTGGGGTGTCATCTGGGTCCCTCTCTCTGGCCTGATCTGGTCAGGACATCTCTCAAGGTCAAGATGATGAAAGCCTGGAGGTGCCCGAGATGGTGGTGATGTAGCTCTGATGGTGACACTCACTCCATTACACCTAGGGCCCACAAGGGGAATGGTGGGTGGAACAGCCCATCCCCTCATTATTTTGTCCACCAACTAGGCCTACTTTCTGACACGCCAGTTTTGAGTCACTGATTTCTGATTCCACCTTCTTGTTTACGAGGCTTGATCTTAACACAGTCCTTGAGTTATATCAGTTGGACTTCTTGTTTGGATTAATTCAGTCTGTCTCTGTTTTGTACCTTTTTCATCAACATTTGATGTTATAGGTTATTGTAATATCTTATGAATTTACCTTCACTGTGAGTTCAACTCAAAAAATTGAGTGTAAATTTGTAGGCCCAATTATCATAACACTTCTCATCTGAAATAGTGGATATGGTTTTACCAGATAGTTAGCACTGAACATCTGGGGATGGAGTAATTCTGTCCCAATATAGCCTTATTAAAGTCTCTGGGATCCAAATACAGGATAATTGTGACATTTTTCTTTCCAATTAAGACCAAGCTGGTAATCCATGGACTGGATCAGTTCACTTTACCTATGGCCCCTTTCTAATGGCCTGGTGCACCTCTAAGACTGTCACTGCAAAGAGGATATTTCTGCAGGTGAGTATGATGGGGTGACTGATCATAGAATCATAGAATGATAGAATATCAGGTTGGAAGAGACTTCAGGAGGTCATCTAGTACAACCTTCTGCTCAAAGTAGGACCAATCCCCTACTAAGTCATCCCAGCCAGGGCTTTGTCAAGCCTGACCTTAAAAACCTCTAAGGAAGGAGATTCTACCACCTCCCTAGGTAACCCATTCCAGTGTTTCACCACCCTCCTAGTGAAAAAGTTTTTCCTAATATCCAACCTAAACCTCCCCCGCTGCAGCTTGAGAGCATTACTCCCTGTTCTGACATCTAGTACCACTGAGAACAGTCTAGATTCATCGTCTTTGAAACCCCCTTTCAGGTAGCAGGTATCAAATCCCTCCTCATTCTTCTCTTCTGCAGACTAAATAATCCCAGTTCCCTCAGCCTCGCCTCAGAAATCATGTGCTCCAGTCCCTAATCATTTCTGTTGTCCTCCGCTGGACTCTTTCCAATTTTTCCACAGCCTTCTTGTAGTGTGGGGCCCAAAACTGGACACAGTACTCCAGATGAGGCCCCACCAATGCTGAATAGAGGAGAATGATCACATCCTTTGATCTGTTGGCAATGCCCCTACTTATACAATCCAAAATGCTTTAGCCTTCTTGGCAACAACGGCACACTGTTGACTCATGGAACTCTCCTAGTTCTCTAAGGTCTTTTGGGTATTGCATAATCAATGTTTCTTTGGTGTTGGGTGCTTTGGTGTGAAGCATGCCTATTCTGTGCATTAGGTTGCTGTGTGCAAGCTTCTTTGCCTAACCATGATGTCGTAATGCCTTAGTGATGAAGAACTGAAGACTGACCTTAGCCTTGTCCATTGCTGCTGTTAGCATGACTTCTCCTTCAGAGTCTATTCTGGAATTGCCATATGCTACATGTACAATATTAGACGGCTTTATTCTGATGGGACCTGGTATCTTTTTCAAAAGGTGAACTGATAAAGCATTAGCTTCATCTCCAGTATCATTCAGCTCCATTCTTTATATTTAATGAATGTATACACTGTTGAGTGTGCGTTTTGTGATTTTTGTTACCCTGGGATATATCTACAAGGAATTGCTCACATTCTAGTTCAGCCAGAGATTTGTGGCTTGTCTTTTGGGTACGTTTGTTGCTCTGCACATAGAGTAGTGATTTAATTGTCCACACTTGTGACATTACCGCAAAGACTGGGCAGACTCTGGGTGGGTGTGTCTTACCACACAGCCTGTGCTTAGTTTCTTTGTGTGAGCTGTTGGTGAGACTGCTTTGCTGTGATTCTCAGGTGACTGGGTCTTGTCCATGCTTTTCTGTAACAGCCTGTATAAACTTGTCAGAATGTGGCCCAGACTTGATCTCTATTTGTGTCTTTATGACTTGAGAGGGTCTGCAAATGTCTACTGCTTTTTTACAGGCCTAAATCAGTGTTCCTAAACAACCTTTCCTTTAGTCCTTTTTCAGTGACACTGAACACAGTAGTGTTGGAGCATGTCATTTTTAATATTCCCAAAGTCATGTCTTACTTTTTGACTCTGTGACATACTTCTCTATCTTTTCTTCTCCTAGGTGTAGGTGAGACCAGAACAGGTATTGTTTGAACATCTCATTATTCTTAGAGTTACAATAGTTCCTAAGTATTGTTAAAACCTCACCCCAAATGGGACCATTTTCAGTTGGCAGCTATAAGAATGTGTTATACACTTCAGAAGTCTCCTTTCCCACTATGTACAATAAAATGGCTTATTTTATGTCCTCTTCTTTTTTATAGGCTCCTGCGGCTGTCATATAGATGTGGAGTCATTGTTCCCGTCTCCTCAAGATCTCCAATTTTCAGCAATATAACCAATGAAAGATGAAGGTGGGGGTGGCTTGCAACCCTCTATGTTCATTTTCTTATTAAAAAAAACCGATTTCCCTTTTGCTGTGGTAGTTTTGGTTTAATTTGTGTGTACTATGTTCTGGGTCTCAGCACTCTGTACTTTTTGGTTGGCGCCTGGTGGTCTATAGCTTGCAGTTTCTTCCTCTATGTAGCAGTTTGCACTATTTCCTAATCCGTTGTGTTCCTGACAAAAGCGCCCATGTCTTGCTTCATGCACAGTGTGGTCACTTCTGACATCATGTTGTGCTTTCTAGCACAGTCAGGCAGCCATGAGAATGTCACAGCTTCCCTAGTTCAGGAGCCAGAGTGAGACCAGGGATATAAAGTTTAGACCACAACTCTCTATTAGTTACATGACAAGATGGCTTATAAAGATTCTAATCATGTAGACTCTGTGTGTGTCTGCCTCTCACAAATTCCAATAGGAGGTCCTACGGTGATTACACGTGACTAACTGTTTTTGCTTCAGCCACCCTTATTCCTTGCTTTGTGTTTTTTATCAGCAAACATCTGTGTAATCACTTTTTCTGGAATGAATGTTTGGAGACAGCCAAAGTCAAAACTTCATGAACAAATATTTGTGGAAACCAAATTTTATATATGCAAATAAAAGTGTTTGTGTTACAGACTGGTGCTCATCCAATTCAGAGAACAAGTACAATACCTTGTGACTTACTTGACCAATCACAACTAACCAACATAACTCCATAGCTGTGAATACTGACTATCCACAGAGGTGTATTCATGATCAAGCCATGTTTTTAATTAAGAATAAACCAGAAATTGCTATCTGCCTGAGAATATTCTGTAACAGGAAACCTTTTGGAAAAATCAGAGAGCAGTCAGAAAATGGTACTGTATCATAAGAGTTATCTTAATTCTTAAATTATCATAATTTGAACAGACAACTATGCTTGTTTAATTAGGGATTTTTCCCCTTAAGTTAACATATTTGATTCCCTGTGAAGTCAATAGGAGTTATGGAAGTGAATAAGGAGACAGAAGACAATCTATAGATTTCAGTGGGGTTTAAACAGGGACTACGGGATATTCCAATTAGTCACAGGTACTAAAATATATCACTTAAAAAGCCCTCTGGTATGACGTTCCTCACAATACTATGTAGCTCCAATATTTAGTGAAAGTTCTTAAATTATTCTTGAGAGAGAATGAATTTGTTGACATAAAAAAATCTAGGACAAGCACTGACCATGTGTGCGTATCACAGCTCATCAGAAGTCATTCTAACAATGCCCTTTGCCTGAACTGAACCTTTCAGAAAAAAGCTGCACTTTGTATTTCTAGATTTAGCAAATCTCACATAAGTGAGAACATACTGCACCATCAAAACTTCAAGTACAAACCAGCATGTGGCTTATCTCCTCAGAGACTGGTTTTATCATCACTACACTAGAAGAATTGTTTTAAACACAGTGTGATACAAGTAATTCACACATGGGCTGTGTTTCCTAGATGATGCCTGGACAATTCTGGGTCACTATTAGAGCTGTGTGAACAGCGGAAAAGATAATTCCAGAGCATTTTCATACAAAGCTGTATCTTTTTTTAAATTTTGCCATATCAAATCCCTATTGGTTATTTAACAACACTCATGAAAAACTGTTTTCATTAACATAAATGTTTAAGGAATGATTGAACTTCATGGAAATACCATTATCTGCATGCAAACAATAGTGTTCATGTGTGAATAAAGGTACTCGCTATTTGTGCTGAAAATCTCCATAGACATTAGTGGCTGAAGAAGAACCAGTACAGTATCTTGCATATACTTTTTCCTTTGATATTGTATTGCATGATACAGTACACTAGCATAATAAATAGTATTGTAGGGCTCTAGGATATAAGCCATTTTTTTGCACAGTTCAAGTCACAAAGCTTTTGTAGCAGAAGTTCAAGATCATAAATTCTCAGAGCAAGGCAGCATGGTAAATTTGTTATGTGCTGAGATAGTTTATGAAGAGAGTAAAGATAAAAGAACAAACCATTTACTTTTTAAAATAATTGTGAGTGACTTCTGTGCTCATAAAACTATTCCATCCCAAGCTAAAACCTTGTCTGATTGTTTTCATCCTGGAGAGAATTATTACAGTGCAGCAATGATAAATCCCTCTCAAACAGGGTTCAGAATAAAATACTAACAGGCCTTCAATTATATTGATACTGTTTGGCGCTGTTATAATTACAGATTTATTCAAATATAATTTTAGAGCAGAATTGTCTTCAGAGATCCATGTGACAAATATCTTTATTCAGATATCCTTCTCTTCCTAGATGAATGGAACTCTTTTGATGGCAATGGGAATTTCACACATACAGGGAAAACCAAAGGACTAAATCAAAATGTGCCATATAGATCAGAAAGGAGAAATTTACCTCCTACCACCCACTTTTCTTCTCCAATGCAGAGATACACTGTCCTGTATTGTGGTCAGACTAAAAGTTTGTTTTCCATTCTACATTCTGATGGATGTTATAAAATGGCAATAGTACCGCGTTGTTCTTAAAACAAAACAAACAAAACAAAAAAACCAAATAATTTCCATGCAGTAGTATCTGAGATCTCACAGTTATTCTCTATATTCCCCACAAGAATATATTCTTAACTATGGGTTCTTAGATACCAGGGTTGCAATGACTGGAAAATGCTGACTTTTAAAATGGTGATCTCTTTAATTACTTTTTTACTGGGGACTTCAGATGTTTTGGAGCACATTAGTAGCACAAAACAAACTCACCTTTGTAAAATGAGAAACTCCTTCATTTCTGATTGTGTTTCACAGTATTTGTATAATCACATACCTGCATCCATACATTCCAGGGTGAAAGAAATATCATCAAGAGCAAATTCTGTGAGCTCATTCTTTCCCACTTCAGCTTCAAATGTGACTCTGAAAGGACTGTTGCTAGAGAGAACTATATTTGCATACGTCCATCTGCTTCCTTTATTTCCACTTGAAGACCACATCAGAATATCCATTCCATGTTCTTCAACAGTGTACACCTATTGACAATGAAGCCCAGGAAATAAAATGTAATCAGCATGAAACTACAGTGAAGCACAGCTGGTTAGGTCAACCCAACAAAGTCTGAGGGCTCAGCTGACTGGCTATGTAATACGGAGCCTTCTTGCTGTGGTTCATTACCTGGTTGGTAGTGACTAAATGTTGCGGAGTGGCCGTGGTGGTCTCATCCAGTTTCTAATAAACAAGAGTTCACATAACAGAAAATGCTGCCGGAAGTTATTAATTGGGAAACCCTGCTGCCAGCATAGAAGCTGATCCAAAATCCAATTATGTCAAAGGAAATACTCAGCATAGAGGTTGAATTGACCTCTCAATCCCTCAAGTTGGTTCCTCTCTGTCTGAACTGAGGTGTGGGAGTATGTGAAGCTCTTAGATGTATAAATAGAGGACTGCAGCACCCAGTGGTTTCAATCTGGCATCTGTTACAGACACTTAAAAAAAATTGCACTCAGTGATGGCAAATTGGCTCATATAAACTTAGTGATAAAGGTCAGTGTAAAACAAAAACAAATATTAAAACAAACTACTGTACATGGAATGAATTTGCAGGTAAACAAAGCTACTGAACCAGTGCTACTCAAACACAACAGAAGGGCCCAATAAATCTTGATACACTGTGATTCTTTAAAAGCAATTTTATTCCATCAGCTGACCGGCAGAAGATACTGAAACATTATATTTTTGGCATCTCAGATAGCCAGACATTGGATATGTCACCTCTGGGCCTGATATTCCACCACTCTGGAGCTTATTTCCTAACCCGGGGTCCCTAATATGGCAATGGAATAGAAAGAAAAGCAAGAGAATGAGAGCCAAGAAAATTCTGGGCTTAAATCCAGGTTGATTAATTGCATAACCTTCAATCAGTCACTTGACCTTCTTGTCCCCCAACCAATTCAGTTGGATTATTGAGTTAAAAAAACAACCAGGACCTTAAGCCAGATATTTTCTTTGAGCTTTACTGCATAAGAATATTGAGACAGAATGTTATCAAAGCAGGTGCCTAGTGAAACAGAGTCAGTCTCTGATTCCAGCAGCTCTCTGTGTGTGTCTACCTTTCAATCATCTTTAGATCAGAGAAAAACTGGCTGAGAAATGGAAGTAAATATCCATGTCAGGGGCATACTTCACTGTCTAAATGAGATTGAAATGGGCAGAACCAGTGGTAACTCCCACCTGCTTGGAAGCCTCTACACAGGGAAGGAACGACTCCTTCCTGCAGCTGTTCTTGTCAAGCATCAGTTGAAAACCTACTCACTGAAGGTGAAAGAGTGCTCGGTGGAAGGATCTTAGAACTTTCCTCTGAGGGCAATTTAAGAAAAGAAATAACCAATAGGGTGAAAAATGATGTGGTGTTATTCCCTGAGGAACAGACTGCATACTCATAGATTTAGCAATCATTTCACCAGATAGGTTTGCCACCTCCACTGTCATGACAGTGTACCTGTCAATGAGTATCTTTCATTTCTAGCAATGGACAAATTTGACTAGAACAAAAGAGACATCAAACACAACTAAAGTGCATGTGTGTATTATTTATTATATAAAAATACATATACACACACATCTTCATGAATAGATGAGGGAAACTAAACATAAAAAGGCTCCTATGACAAAGAATTCTTCTGAAAGGAAAAAAAAAAAAAAAAGGCCTGTTTGGATAGCGAGGGATGACCAGGAGGCAGGAAAATTGTTCGTTGCTCCCCATAGCATTTCTGGGATTTAGTCATTTATCTTTTTTCCAGGACTATACTTTCTAATTGTCAGACTAAGTATATTTTTACACCTAAGGCTGAAGGGAATTTTTAATGATCAGGCACTTTTATACTTTCAGTTTCTTTATGGTTTTTCTTCATAACCTTTTTCTTCTTCCAGCTGCCTCTTTCTAAATTTGTTTGTTGACAGACAGGATGTGTATTAACTTTCAGAACAATAATGCAAATTCTGCTCCTGGATTGATATCATCATAGAAAGATAAGGCTCCTCCATAGGTCATCTAGTCCAACCCCAGTGCTGAGGCACAAACAAGTAAATCTAGACCATCCCTGACAGGTGCTTGTGTTGAATTCAGACCAATTCTCCAACATGTGAAGGTCATTTTAAATTCTAATTCTCTTCTCCAAAGTGCTTACATTCTCTCCCTACTTGGTGTCATCTGCAAATTGTATAAGTGTACTCTCCACTCCATTTTCCAAGCCATTAATGAAAATATTGAATTGTACCAGATCTAGGACATCCCTGCAGGGCCCCACTATGACTGATATCACTGATAATTACTGATATCACTGATAATTACTCTTTCAGGCTGGTCTTTCAATCACTTGTGCACCCAGCTTATAGTACTTTCATCTAGACCACATTTCCCATTTCCCTTCTCCAATCTTCTGGGACCTCACACGTCCATTAAGAGTTCTCAAAGATTATTGTTAATGGTTCTGAGATTGTTTCTGCTAGTTTCTTTGGTACCCTAGGATGAAATTCAACAGATCATCCCAACTTGAGTATATCTAACTTATCTAAATATTCCTTAAACTGTTATTTCCCTATTTTGGTTTGTATTCCGTTCCCCCTTGTTTTTAATATTAATTATGTTGAGTATCTGGTCACAATTTTTCAGTGAAGACTAGCAAAATAGCATTAAACACCTAGATGTCATCAATTATTAGCTCTCCTTCCTTGCTAACTAGAAGATCTATATTTTCTTTTGTTTTACTCTTGATTCTAATGTATTTAAATAATCTCTTATTGCCTTTTATGTATCATACTAAGTGTAACTCATTTTGTGAGTTGGTTTTCTCATTTTGTTCCTATATGCATGTGCTATTCTTTTTTATTACTCCTTAGCAATTTTTCCATGTTTCCACTTTTTGTAGGTTTCTTTAATGACCTGAAAATCAAAAAGGGGTTCTTGATGGATCCATATTGGCCTTTACTATTCTTCACTTAAGTAGCCTAGCCAGCCTCTGTCAGCTCAGGATATAGAATCCCAGTCTGTCCCTGAATTTTATATTCTGCTTTCTGCTGTTTTCAGTTTTGGTGTGGACAAAAGTAATGTATTCTTGGACTCAGAACACAGGCTTCTTCCCCTGAGATCTGGCTTTTACATTTTAGTGGAGAAGTATTAGAGAGGTTTTTGGTAAAAGCTTCAGATAAGAAACATCCTGCTTTGATGTACAATAAGTTTCTTATTCTATACATTTCATGTGTGGTTCATGACTGCATTCTTCAGCTTAAAACTGGTGGAATTCCACTGAAATCTAAGGAGAAATGCTAATGTAAAGCTGGAGTAACCCAATGGGGAGCCAGATTCTATGTTTTTTCTTGTAGAAATACCTGCATTTCTTTGAGAAAGGACAGTATTCTGGATAAGGCACTAGAATGGGAACTGGGAGCGCTCTGTTCAATTCTCAGTTCTTCCATAATTTTCCAGTATGACATTGGGCAAGTTATTTAATCTATCTGCCTCAGTTTCCCATCTGTAAAATGGTGGTAAGAATACTTCCTTTATCCAACCCTTTGTGTGTGTAGACTGCAACCTCTTCAGGGTAGGGACTATCTCTTGTGATAGTGTATAATGCCCAGCACAATGGGTCCCATTCTCAAATGAGACCTCTACAAAATACCATAACATATATAAATAATAATATGGAAAAGTTTTGATTCTGGTTTATTTCAGCAATTACCCAAGAGATTCAGAAAAATGTGAACCTCAATTAGAACTTCGTTTCTTTAACCCGCAATGTAGGTGTTATTCTCTCTGTGGTAAGTGGCTCCGATATGTCCATAGTGAGTGACGAGGATAACGGACAGATTGCAATGTTGCATTCTTTGCCAGAGCCTCCCACCACAGTCAGAACCAAATGTATCTTGCTGTTCAAGAGCTAGATGCAGTCTCAGTCTTTATGCTCAGTGTATACAGACAGCACAAGGATAAGCTTTGCATGTGGCCCCTCCATAGGGACACACAGAGCACAAACACTGCTTAAGGCTAATATTGACAGTCATTAGCCTCTGTAGAGGAGGGAAGCAGAGGAAGGGCAGAGCACTACTTCTCCCTTTCCCTAGCATCCAGCTGAGATGGACTCATTCAGGGAGGAGCACAGAGTACCTAGTAAAGAAGAGTCACTTTGGCCCATGTTTTCCAGACCCCCAGAAGGAATTACGCTTACATAGTGCTCAGTGCCTCAAGAGACTCTAGCCCTCCTACACACCGTGAGTTGTGTCATAAAAGCGCACACCAGCCCTGTGTGTCCACAGCTGATTATTTAACAGATGGAGGGATGAAAGGGGATCAGACTGTAGCCACTATAAACCTGGTTAGTGAAAGTACAGTTGCCTAACTCCCAGATTTGGGAAGGGTCGGGCTGTCACTGTGCTTCTGAGAAGTTAGTCATAATAATTAAATTATTGGCAAAGTTTCTGATTTGCATCATTTAAAATAAGAAACAACCCACATGTCTGGCACTAGCTAGTCAGTATCATATGGGTTTATTCTCCAGTCCACGCTGACATTATTTCTAGGCGGTTGTATAAAAATGCCCATCTCACCTAAATCATCATGGACAATGAAACCAAGTGAGAGAAATCAAGTTAGAGTTGCTTTTATGGCAAAATATTCTTTATGAAATGTTTGAAACTGAAGATGTCTATTAATACATGGTACAGTGGTTTTTTTGGTTGTTTTTTAAGAATCTATCATTTGTAGATCTGTGAAAGGAATATGTCAGTGAGGCTCTTCTCTGTGACTCTTAGTTCTTCTACAAGGTGCCTTTGCACCTGGTTCATTTGTATTCTGGTGTGGGAAGTGAATTCTTTAGCAAATCCCATTTCTTTGTTTTATAATTTTGACTCGGTTTTAATTCTCTGAAGCGTTCACTGCTGGAAGTGGTTTGCTAATTCTTTTTTCACCACTTATAAATTTTTGGAAGAGGGGCACATACTTTTGAAAGTCAAGGGAAAGTAAACTGCTACTCTTTCTTTCGGCACCAGCTGCTGCAGCACACAAGGATCGTCCATGCCTTCTTGCTGACTTTTAAATATATATTTTTAAAATAACATATTATCTTACCTGGTTGATCTTATCTGACTAACAGTTGTCATGATGGGACGGTCTGTATTCTATCTGGGAGGTTAATTACATGATTTTCTGTATATCTGAGAACCTGAAAGATCTATAGGTTGCATAGCAAGAAGTATGCTCTCAGGTGACTATGAACTCATTTTATAATCTCTGATTATTGCCACCATACACACTGTATTCTCCAGGCATGAAACTAGGAGAACCCAAGTCTTGTGAAAAGAAACCACATGTTGCCACAACCCAGTTTTAACTGAGAAAGATGCCAGTTGACCTTAATATAGAATGATGACACGTCTTTTTTATTCCACTTTCTTGCAAGTTCATGTCTCCAGACTACCCATGTCTTTTGTTCTACTGTAACTGGTAGTATATCTTTCCTCCTCATGCTGAATCAACATGATTTAAAGCTGTGTCTCCTGCCAGACTGCAAGAAGTGGGACCACTAACACACTAATAAGAGATGAGCCTGATTACAAAGTGAACAAGATATAACATTATATTGAGGTTCACAATGGGAATCAGCCTCTTCCTTACTTCTCTAAATGTAATGTGGTGTAGAACATCTGATTTGCCAAAGCAATCAGATAAATTAGTTAAGCAAAGTTCACTGATTACATTGCCTACCACCTACTATAACACCGAAAATGAATTGTAAAAAGTTATCATCAATGTATTTTTTAAAAATAATAATAGCAATGCAAAACCCATTTTTAGTGAATTTACTGCATCCTAGTTCACAGCAACCTCTGCTAATATTAACTGCCTGAACAAGCCAGAGAGCTGAAATATTGGAACTATATTGTCAGGTGGGGAATTAATTTAGTTTTAACTCTCCATGGTATGACAATATGTGGAAGAAAAGCTGAAAAGGAAGAATGTTGATAGTGAAACTGTAATTGCTTTACTCCTCTCCATACAGATAGACTCATATGGAGCACAAGGACTGAAGAAAAAACTTTAAAAGAGAAGCCAGCTGTTTTATGAGAGATTGTGCTTAATATGTTGGTTCCTCCAAGCTCTCTCCTACTGTGCATAAACCTGGGTAAATAGCTATCCAAATCTACAACGAAATGCGTTGTTTTTATTTGCATGGGTAAAGTAATGTAATTTAACTGAATTGACCTGACACTACTCCTGTGAACCAGAGTGTGGCTCTAAGCTTTTCGCCGCCCCAAGCATGGAAGTCAGTTTGGCAGCACGCCTGCAGGTGGTCTGCTGTCCCGTGGGTTCGTCAGCGTTTCTGCGGGAGGTCAATGCTTCCCGTGGCTTCGTTGTCCCCGCTGCTGAAATGCTGCCGAATCCGCAGCAAACGTGGACCTACTGCAGGCACACAGCAGAAGGCAGCCTGACTGCTGCCTGTGGCTTGCCGTCCCAGGCATGCGCTTGGAGCGCTGATGCCTGGAGCTGCCCCTGCTATGAACAGAGAAATTGCCATACTAGCTTAGACCAGTGGTCTGTCTAGTCCGGAATTATTTCTTTCTCAATGTCCACTACCACATATTTAAAAGGGAAATGAAGGAAACCCCATACTGGACAATTATGGAATAACTTGCTTAAACTGAGATACCTGTAACCCATCTGAAGGCCTAGGCCTCTTCCTTGCTTCCCTGTAACATACTGTAGAACTTCTGGTAGTTGAAGACAGCAGTTGGCTAATACTCTGAAGTATGAGGGCTCATCTCCCTTATCAATGGTTTATCCTATCTAATTAATCATTTTCAATACTACCTAAGTTCTTCTCCTCAGTGAAATGAAATCTTTCAACAATAAGTTCCATAAGTTAACCTGGCATTGTGTAAAAATGTGTCTGTTTTCAATTTTCCCTTTCACGTCCATTGAATTATCTTGTACTATAAAGGGGCAAACAGGATTACGCACTCTTTACCATTCACTATTTTGTATGGCTCTAACATATCTCCTTTATAAACCACAGTCTCCGTCTTTTAAATCTGTCTCTTTCTGGAGTATCTACATGACTTGAGTCACTTTAAACTCCCATCTCTGGACCACATCCTATGACAAGGGTCAGCAACCTTTCAGAAGTGGTGTGCCAATTCTTCATTTACTCTCTCTAATTTAAGATTTCACATGGCAGTAATACATTTTAAAGTTGTTAGGAAGTCTCTCTATAATATAAAACTAAACTATTGTAAAGTAAATAAGATTTTTAAAATGTTTAAGGCACTTCATGTAAAATTAAATTAAAATGCAGATCTTATCAGTTTAGTGTGATCTTTACCCTTGCTTTTCCTTGCTGAGTTTTCCAATGTCTGACACATACTTGGATACTTTAAGCTGCATACGGGCTTTTGAGTGATCAGTTGTTAACCGGCTCCGAGAGGGACAGATTTCATGTTATAAATACGCTTCACACAGGTATGTGGATCCAAATGCTGAAAGCATTGCAAATGCAATTTTCTTCAAACAATTACATTTCACAGTGTAGATAAATCAGTGTAACTTTTTTGTGTAACTTTTATGACTTTTGTGACTTTTGTGTTAACACCTCCAGAGATCTGCACCCTTGGAGAGGGGATGGGAGCCAGATGCAAGGACAATCAAATATGTCAAGTGGGCTGACTAAAGAAGAGGAGACATATTGACTGCCTGGGGGGTTAGAAGCAAGCAACTTCTTTTGGGAACACCCTCTCTGCAGCACTGGGACAACACCCAGAGACACTAACCAACTGACACAAACCTGGATTTTGAATCTGGGACAGATTTGCATGAGAGGGAAGAAGCTACTATAAAAGTGAGGTGCCTTGCAGAGGACCCCTGGGTCTCGTCTTGTCAACATGGGAGCATCGATCTGGATCAGCAGAAGCCCGGCTCCACCCCTCCCCCATCTAACTCACCTGGCCAGTGCAGTTAAGGGGAGCAACTCGTCCGTAACAACATCAAGACGGAGTGTATTTGTGTGAGTGCATGTGTGCTATATATATCATAGGCATATGATAGTATTAATTATTGCAAGTATTATCAATAAATGTGGCGTTTTGCCTTATCCTCCCTGAAAAGATCCTGTATAGTACTTTAAGTACAACAACAGGAAGGGACGTCCAGCAGGTCAGAATAGAGGTAGCTTCAAGTGCACTCTGCCGATCTCCAAACTTTGATACCCACAATTCTGAGCTTTTTAACTGAATGAGTTGCATTTCAAAATCTTCAAAACCAATCCACTGAAATACAAACAAATCCAAGTTGCCTTCATTGAACTTTTCAGGTTTAATTAGAAAAGAAAGCATTGGGCCAAATAGCTGGAAATCTCGAAATTTGTCAGAAAATTCTGATTCCAGTTCTTGCATGTACATTCCAATCTCATTGATGCTGACAGTGAAACATGTCGATAGCTCTTTTATGTGTTGGAAGTAGTGGAAAGTTGAAGTTCAAATATGCTGAGAAAAAATGGGTAGTTTTACAACCAATGCCTTCCAGGTTTTATAAAGATCTGTAACAGTTTGCCCTATATCCTGGAGACAGAGGTTGAGTTTGTTTAGGTGAGTGGTGATGTCAGTTAGAAACTTGAGCTTACACAGCCATTTGTCATCATCGAGTTCAGGGTAGTTTTGTCCTTTTTCCAACAAAACAGCCTTGATTGCATCAAAATAGTTTACAAAGCACACCAAAACCTTGACACGACTTAGCCACTGAACGTTGCTGTGAAGTGGAATGTAGTTATAAGAACTGCCCATCTCCTCTAGCAGTGCTTGAAACTATCTGTGAGTCAAAGCAGATCGAGCAAGAAGGAAATTCATAATTTGCATCACTGTATTCATCACATTATTAAACTCTGAATTAGAAATTTTAGCAAACAGGTTTTCTTGATGGATGATGCAGTGAAATTTGACTATTGGGCGGCCAATTTGATTTTTAAGTAACTTTACAAATCCCTTCTATTTTCTAATCATTGCAGGAGCACCATCTGTTGTCACATAGAATATTTTTTTGATGTCAACTCCTTGTTCTTCAAAATGGTTTACAAAAGTTTCTGCTACATCTTTCCCCTTTGTTGTGCCATGCAGGGGTTTTAGGTAACAAAGTTCCTCTTGGATTCCGTTGGAAGCACAATAACTTGCAACAGCTGCCAAACATGGAACGTTGTTTATATCCACGCTCTCATCAGCTGCAACACTAAACACTGCTGTGTCTTTTAATGCAGTTGTCTGCTGTTTGTTAATGTTTTCTGCCATTTTGCTTATGAGTCTCTCAACTTCTGGCAGAGACAGGCAGTTCTTTTATTCTAGATATGATTGCATCTTTATTTGGAAAATCATTGGACAATGCCTCTGAACAGCTGAGAAAGAATTATTTTATATATTCCCCATCTGTAAATGGCTTTCTATTTTGTGCAATGCACTGTACAATCTTGTAACTTCCTTTCTTTGGCTTGATTTTTACTTACACTTAAGCATTAAAAGCACTGTTTTGCTTCTCATATCCTGCTACTGCCTTTCTGATCAATACAGTCCTGTCTGCTTTGTCAAGAAAGGATGGGAGCCCAGGCAGAAGGGGGCCAGTGGTAGAACCCCAGGCTGGCAGCAGAGTTCTCGGGACCAGTGGCTGGGACTCAGGGCTGGTGGATAGGACCTGGGCGGCAGAGGGCCCGTGGTAAAACCCCAAGCCGGTCTCAGAGCCCCGAGGCTGGCGGCCAGGACTTGGGCAGTGTGAGTGCCACTCAAAATCATTTTGCATGCTGCCTTTGGCATGCATTCCTTAGGTTGCTGACCCCTATTCTGTGAGATAGAGTAATCAGAACTGAGCAGAACATTTCAGGTAGAAGATGTACCATCAACTCTCATAAGAGCATTATAATAATCTCATTTTGCAGACATCCTAACATGGTTTGCTTTTTTTTACGTCCTCTGCAAACTGAGCAGAGGTTTTCACTGAGCTATTCACAGTGATTGTTTGATTTTTTCCCGAGTGATTACAGTTAATATACTTTCCCTTTCTTAAAAAAAATTGCTTGCTGCTGAATCAGATCACAGATTAGATGGCACAAGGGAAGGATACAATCAAGGATACATTGTCTTCAGTGTGCAACTTTTCCAAGAGAAAGAAAATATGTGTATAATTTCTTGTGGACTATCTGTTCTGTCTGTTATGAATTTTATTTTATTGTTACATGTTCCCACATGAAAGGCCTAATCCTGAAGGATATAAAGCACAGAACCTTTCTCCTGTGCAGGAGTAAGAGTTCATGTTTATGGATCCCTTTGTGGAACTGCGACCTAAAAGTTTAGCTAATCTAATTTAATAAATGATCACAGAAATGCAGGTTTTTTGTGGCCAACTGCTACCAGACTCATAGGTCATATATTTAGACATACAAATTACTTCTAAGGTCTTGTCTTCACTACTGGGGTACGTCAATATAAGTTACGCTCCTCCAGCTACATGAATGATGTAGCTGGAGTTGACATAGATTAGGCTGACTTACCCCAGTGTCTTGAGTGGAGCTGCATCGATGGAAGACGTTCTCCAATCAAATTACCTTACTCTTCTTGGGGAGCTGGAGTACCGGAGTTGACCAGAGAGCACTCTGCCATTGATTTAGCGGGTCTTCACTAGACATGCTAAATTGACACCCACTGCATCAATTGCAGCAGTGTATGTCTCCTTGGTGGGGACATCATACCAAATGGACTGAAGGTGAAGAATCCACTACTATCTACCTACTGCACAGACCACAGTGAGAGATTATGCCACTATCAAAGAAACTGAGGATCCGCCTGATCAGCATCCTGTACAGCAAACAGGAAAACATCAAAAAAAGAGCTCTCCAATCTGGAGACTTTAATAAAAAAACAACCTTCCACACAAATAGACTTTACTAAAATAAGACAGGAGATCTACATTACACACTTTATTTCTCTACAGAAGAAAAAGGATTGTAAACTGTCTAAAATCCTACCTACCACATGGGGCCACAACAGTGGTACCCCTAACTCACCCAGCAATATCGTCAATCTATCCAGCAACACACTCAGCCCGGCAGAGGAGTCTGTCCTATCTTGAGGACTCTCTTTCTGCCCCACCACACCCAAAAACATGAAACAGTTCTGCGGTGATCTTACTTTCACTGTCTCTGACTCAAAGAATACTTTCAAGACAACACTGAACAATGCACTGATACACAGATACCCTCCCACCAACAGCACAAGAAGAACAACTCCACATGGACTCCTCCTGAGGGATGAAATGACAGTCTGGACCTATACATAGAATGCTTCCACCGACGTGCACAAGCAGAAATTGTGGGAAAGCAACACCGTTTACCTCATAACCTCAGTTATGCAGAACACAATGCCATTCACAGCTTTAGAAACAACCCGTGGACATTATAATCAAAGAGACTGATAAAGGAGGCGCTGTTGTCATCATGAACAGGTCTGACTACCAAAAGGAGGCTGCAAGACAACTCTCCAATACCAAATTCTACAGGCCACATTCCTCAGATCCCACTGAGGAGTACACTAAGAAACTGTGCCATCTGCTCAGGACACTCCCTACACAAGCACAGGAACAAATCAACATCCCGTTAGAGCCCCGACTGGAGTTTTTCTATCTACTACCCAAGATCCACAAACCTGGAAATCCTGGACGCCCCATCGTCTCGGGCATTGGTACTCTCACTGAAGGACTGTCTGGGTATGTAGACTCTCTACTCAGACCCTACGCCACTAGCAGTCCCAGCTATCTCTGTGACACCACTGACTTCCTGAGAAAACTAAAATGCATTGGTGATCTCCCAGAAAACACCATCCTAGCCACCATGGATGTAGAGGCTCTCTACACAAACATCCCACACATAGATGGAATACACACTGTCAGGAATAGTATCCCAGATGATGCCACAGCACAAGTGGTTGCTGAGCTCTGTGACTTTATCCTCACACACAATTATTTCAAATTTGGTGACAATATATACCTCCAGACCAGTGGCACCGCTATGGGCACCCGAATGGCCCCACAATATGCCATTTATGGCTGACCTGGAACAACGCTTCCTCAGCTCTCACCCACTCATGCCCTTCTCTACCTATGCTACATTAATGACATCTTCATCATCTGGACCCATGGGAAAGAAACTGGAAGAATTCCACCATGATTTCAACAGCTTCCACCCCACAATCAACCTCAGCCTGGACCAGTCTACACGAGAGGTCACTTCCTGGACACCACGGTACAAATAAGTAACAGTCACATAAACACCACCCTATACCGAAAACCTACAGACTGTTTTGCCTACCTTCATGCCTCCAGCTTCCATCCCGGACACACTACACACTCCATTGTATACAGCCAAGCACTGAGGTACAACCGCATTTGCTCCAACCCCTCAGACAAAGACCAACACCTACAAGATCTTCACCAAGCATTCTTAAAACTGCAATACCCACATGAGGAAGTAAGGAAACAGATAAACAGGGCCAGACGTGTACCCAGAAGCCTTCTGCTGCAAGACAAACCCAAGAAAGAAACCAACAGACCACCACTGGCCATCACCTACAGTGCTCAGTTAAAACCTCTCCAACGCATCATCAGTGATCTACAACCCATCCTGGACAACAATCCCTCATTTTCACAGGCGTTGGGAGGCAGGCCAGTCCTTGCCTACAGACAACCTGCCAATCTGAGGCAGATTCTCACCAGCAACCACACACCGCACCATAGCAACTCTAACTCAGGAACCAATCCATGCAACATACCTCGATGCCAACTCTGCCCACATATCTACACCAACAATACCATCACAGGACCTAACCAGATCAGCCACACCATCACTGGTTCATTCACCTGCACATCTACCAATATAATATATGCCATCATGTGCCAGCAATGCCCCTCTGCTATGTACATCGGCCAAACTGGACAATTTCTATGTAAAAGGATAAATGGTCACAAATCAGATATTAGGAATGACAACATACAAAAGCCTGTAGGAGAACACTTCAACCTCCCTGGACATACAATAACAGACCTAAAGACAGCCATATTGCAGCAATAAAACTTCAAGACCAGACTTCAAAGAGAAACTGCTGAGCTCCAGTTCATCTGCAAATTCAACACCATTAGGCCTGGACTTAATATTAACGGTGAATGGCTCGCCAATTACAAAAGCAGTTTCTCCTCTCTGGGCGTTCACACCTCCAGATCACCTGCTGGAAGTGGGCCTCACCCCCCGATTGAATTTACCTTGCTTTCTTGCCTGCATATTTATACCTGCCTCTGGAGATTTCCACAACATTCATCTGATGAAGTGGGTGTTAGCCCACGAAAGCTCATGATCCCTAAAATCTGTTAGTCTATAAGGTGCTACAAGATTCTTTGTCGCTTTTGCAGATCCAGACTAACACGGCTACCCCTCTGATACTGGTGGGGAAGACAAGCCCTAAACATTTTATAATGCTTACATGACTGAAAGCTTCAGTCCAACAGAAGTTCTTTATGAAAATAAAGGTAAAATCTGGGCCTCGCACACTGTAATGTGCAGGAGACATGTAATTAAACAAACCCCAGCCTAAAAATGTAAAATCAAAATACTTTAATAAAAGATTCAGAAGTAAACACTATTTGCCTTTTACCTTAATGTAATCTGGATATTCACAAAGCACAGAAATCGCTGACCTTTACCTACAACTCTTTTTCTCAATTAACTTAACTATGCAAAATGTATAAGTGTGTGTGTGCGCGCACACACGTGTGTACATGGTAAAATAAGGTGGCATTTGATAATGGAGAGCAGAAGTTTAAAAAGTTGTTCAGAATTACAGAACTGTAACATTTCTGTATAGAATTTCTTAGAAGATCAAGCTGAATGTCTGAAACTAGAATCTCTGGAGTGTGTACAGCTTTGAGAAACAGTTTTTGTTTAATACTTGGTATAAATGCTCAGTTTAATGCACTGATTTCTAATTATTTGCTGCTTTGACTGATTGGATATCACATAATACACTGGGGGGTTGTTATTATTTATTTTTTGGTGGCACCTAGAAGCCCCAATTGAAAATAGAGCCCCAGTGTCTATACATTGTGAATTAACATAGTAAGAGACGGTCCCCTGCCCTGAACAGCTAACAGTCTACATAAGACAGAAAAAAGGTGGGAAAAATAAGTAGTATAATTCTGATTCTTCTGATCTGGAACCAAGACATAGAGACATGAAGACCCAGATCCTAAAAGGTATATTGATTTCAAGGGAAGTTAGGAACCCAAATACCTTTGGGCCTAAGTGACTTGCCCAAGGTCAAACAGAAAGGTGGTACCAGAATGAATCAGTATTAGAACACAGGCCTGCTGCCTTCCAGATTCCAAGTCAACATGACCATCTTTCCTACCTTCTAACACATGTTTTAGACAGCTAAATTAATCTGTATTGAATTTTGTTTTGTGTCACATGTAGTATGATTGACATAATCTCTATTTTCACATTTCCAAACTGACATAAACACACACACGAATCTGGCTTGGGTCAGTAAACACATTACTAGCTGACACGTTATTTGTTCAGTGGGTTATGTGAAATGGTCACAAGCCAGTTTATAGACACATCACCACTAGCATTTTTACCAGCAGGCCCAGGAGAGAGGGCAAAAATATCCACCACATTACCCTTAGTGGTAGGCTGGAAAAACACTGCCAAGGCATTTTCACGGAAGCTTGCAGTATCATTCTCCACCTTGTATCTGTTTTATGAGTAACTAGTTTGTGTCCAGAGCTTTTAATCTATTACCCTTTATGAGCATTAAAATTCATATTTTTAAAACAATGTTTTTCTTTTTAACTGTGAACAGCACGGTTCAGCATTATTGTGTTATATAACCTGGAAACAGCACTTATTTTATGTTGAGGATAGAAGCATGCAAAGCAGAAAAGCGTTGCTGTTCAGCAAGATTAGTTGCAATGACTAGATGAGTCTCCGTCAGTGAAACTCACATATGTACTAATGGGATTTCCAGTGAAATTAGGACTAAAGCAGAGTTGTCAGTGTTGATCTTGTCAATACAGAAAGGTTGGATAAGGAACGGGCAACCAAGCAGAGATGGAACAAAGCTAATATAACAATTGAAATTTAAACCATTCAAAACACAAGAAACACACATATTGGTATCGGATATTTAAATAGAAGTACTTTTCCTCTTACCTTTAAAGTTCCTATTTGCCTGGAATCACACAGCCAGAACCAGAACCGGACTCTACACACTCCGAGGCTGGCTGGGAAGAGTTTTGTAGTAATTATCCTTGCTCTATTTCCTTCCTGCTGGGCAGATGAGTTGACATACAAAAAATGTTGTCCATTACCTTAAAATTAATGAAAATATTATTTGAATATTACTTCGTACTTAAGAGCATGAGCCTGACAGATGAGTAGATAGGTAGTTAGCTAGCTAGTGAGAGCAATAATATATCCCATCAGACTCAAATATACTTGTACACATAGGCCAAGGGTCTGATAACAGATGTATATATTATTAATACATACATATTTTACAAATTTATTCCTTAAATCCTGCTAAAACAAGCTTTTCTATTCAGCAACCTCTGAAGATTTATAAAGCAATGCCTCATGGATATGCTGGTGGAACATCTGGGGAGGTGAATTTATGAGAAGAGCTAAGCTAGATGTGGTAAGCAAACTGTTAATTTTGTTTTAATTCTATTTTCTCTATTTAATCAGTCTGGGTTTTATTGAGATTACTGTTTGGATAATTTCATGCAGATGTCTGCTTGGGGACAATGACCCCATAACCTGCAGAGAGAAGTGCTGGAGCCTGCACTCCCCTCTCAGTCTTGGTCAAGGGGCACCAACTACCAGTCACGTGGTGTTGCCAACAGGTGGTAACAGGCAGTCCTAAGAGGAGAATCTGAAAGACCAAGGAGGAGATGAGAGTTGGCAGACATGTTGGTCACAGGTACATAATGAAGACAATGGATATTGCAATATTTTCACCACCTACTAATACTTGGTCTGCAATATTTGTTTTCTTCTCAAATATTAACATGACAGCCTGTTGTCTTCATAATATCAGGTAACTGTATTCCATGTTAGTATATTCTGTTCTGTGAGTAGTATCAAAGGTTACTTTGCTATCAGGAGCTGGGATTTCTGTTGGGATATGCTCATACAGAATGTATGTGTTGTGCATTTAAGCTCTTGACCAGCCATAACACAGGGGTAATAATTTACACTGAGATTTTTTATTGTGGCCCCTCAACGATTGCTTCTTTTCCCCCATTTGCTCCTCAATCATCCTTTAAGGACCTGTGCATAACTCTGCAATCCATCAGTGTTATGTAAAGCTTCAACCCAGGACAGACATTGAAAATGATGACCTGCAGCAGAGTGCGATGCTTGATGTCATTGGAACTGCACACATTTACACCAGCAGAGAATTTGGTCCCTAAAGTCAGATCCTGTTGTTGCAGTGATTTCTTACTATTTATTATTTGCACTGCAGGAGCACTCAGAGCCATCAATCCAGGGTCAGGACTCCATCATGCACGGTTCAGTACAGATGCACAGTAAAAAAAGACCACAAAGAGCTCAGCCTAGATTATGACAAAATACAACAGGTGGATGAGGCAGAAACAGGGCAAAGACACAAAATAACTGTAAAGTACGACAAGCAGAGGTCTCAGCTCACCACCTACAAGCACATTTTGTACATTTATGAAATGGGTTTGCTGTTTAAAATACAATCCGTTCTGAGTTTTGAAAGCCAAATGTCAAACTTGTTTTTGTTTGTACCCATCTGAAGTAGATGCTGTGGAAGACCAATATCCATAGAAATGTGTTCATAGCTTCATTACACAATATACAAAATAAGCCATTGAGCTCAGTGGCGTTACTTTGAATTCACACCAGTGTAGCTGAAAGCAGAGCCTGGCTCATTATGCAAAGTGCAGCAGAATTACAACAAAACGAGGACACTCAGTCAGAAATGCATAAGGCAATGCCTATGGAAAAGTCCAACAGAAAAGGAAACATTACTGTCACTGACTGTATTCTTTTTTTTGTATCTAATTCTTCATCTCTGTAGGTCTAAATTTGTAGGTTTGCAAATACTGCTTTAATTAATAAGGGTTTTGCCAGATGCTTGCAAATGGGCAGTAGGTTTATTTAATGCACTGTGCCTTCTTATAAAAAGTTTGTTTTTTCCCCAGGGGTCATGATTAATAAGTATCCTTACATTTGATTTAGCAGCTCATTGTCTAGAGATGACTAAACAAATGCATCAAACCACAATAGAGTATCAAGAATGATATAATCGAGGCCACTTTGAAAAGAGTAATCTATAAAATTACACTGATGCTGACCCAACTAATGATTAAAAAGGCTGATAATAGGCCTCTCTGTTAGGCTGTTTATTTTTAATTGCATTCAGACAACACTGGTGGTTACTATGACTGTATAATTGACAAGATTCAATGAACTCAACTGGCCTATTTTATCACTGCCATTTGTGATGTCTATCCCCTATTGTACCTTATCATCCAAAAGAATGGAACATTTTTATGGGCATTTTATAATTAGCTCCACAAAACTGTGGAATTTGCTCACCACCACTACCTTCTGGCACAATACACTGAATTGATCTCAGGTGGACTAAGCAGGCCTCCCGTCTCTTGTGGGACTAATTCTGCAGAATACTTTGTTTCCTCAGCAGATGGCTTAATGATTTTCAGAGCTAAGAGTGAGAATTTTTTGTCCCTTCCCCCATACTGATGTGAGGAACTTAATATTACCTGGTGTGTGGTCATCATCAGGACCACATTGCCCCGTGACAGCCCTGTTGCCAATACTCCAATTAAAATCATTGACAGAATCTTGTGTTAATCCACATGCAATAGTCCAATCTTGGTCTCCTGTTTCAAAGTTACAGCTTCCAGGGATACTGGTATATTGGCCTGAAAATGCAATAAAAATTTATTTCATTCTCTTGATATCTATATATAGTATATCAGTTAGTATATTTAAAATATGATGATAAGCATACCACACATAGCAATAGTACGGATTCTGTTCAACAAATACCAAATTTACATATGTTAAGCTGAGGATGTTACTTACTGTACGTTTCTACATTTTGGTATACATATATGGTATATCTTGATATAATGCAGGCTCAAGAGACAAAGTGGTCTCTTTATTAGAGATATATAATATTGGCTCTGATATGCCTTCCACCCTCTGGATATGTTCAACGTCATTGGTGTATGGCTATGGCCAATGGTGAGGACATTAGGAAGACATGACTGAGTATGGAAGTTGTTTGAGCTCAGTGGAATGGAGGAGATAACAAACCAGATGCTAAAGCCAGACTCCACTCCTATGCTCAAGTGTTCATATGTGCATATATTGCCATTACTGTATGGTGACCTATGAGCGTAGTTTTATAAGTGAAAGAAGATATGGTACTTAAAGTACTGGATTTGGACTCAGGAGATCTGTGTTTAATGCCCAAGTCTACCTCAGACTTCCTGTGACACCTAGGGCAAGTGACTCAGGGCCAGCACCAAGTTCCATTGACGTTAATAGGAATCTTTCCATTGATTTTAGAGGGCTTTGAAGCAGGCCTTTAACAGAACTCATTGAGCTCCACTCCCCATCAGTAAAACAGGGATAATATGACTCCTTTCCTCCCACTTTTGGTTCTTCTTGTCTATTAAACTGTAAATACTTTGTGGCAGACTCTCTTTGTATGTGTTTGTACAGCACTTAGCATTGTGAAGCTCGATGGTTGGTGCATCTGGATGCTACCATAATACCAATAATGATCATTTATGATTTTTTTATACAAAGAGGCATTTCCTCAGAAATTGTATCCACTCACTTCTCCTGCTAATATAGCAATTACATGCTCTTGGAATCAAGATGTAAGTAGTCTCATATTGAACTACCTACCATTCCCTGCTTTGACAGTGTTCCTTTAAATCAGCCAGCTCTCGATACTGAGAATTAAATTAGATTTATTTTTATGTGGTATATTTCAACACAATGTCTCAAGATGCTTTACAGCGAGAGATAAAACAACAAGATGTTCTCAAGAAATTCTTCTTTTCAAATCTGCAGAGATGATTCAGGTGACTCTAAGATACATTAAGGTTCAGGATAAAAATGTGTAGAGGACAATCCTGTATCCATTTTGATAATTCACCAGAAGCACAATACATCCCCTAATCAGAGAGGGTATCTGGTAGTTTTGCCTGTGCTTGGACAGGAAGAAATTATGAGTGCACAGATCAATCTTGGAGTACATTACATTGGGAAACAATGGGAGTGATTGATTGATTGATTGATAGAGATACATATCCTCTCACTATTTTAGCATTACTTACTTTTTTCCCCAATGGGATACAAATTTTCAATACTACCAGTCGGCTAATTTTATAATGAGCACTAAGGTGCAAAAAGCAAGAACAGAAGATAATATTGTCACGGCAATAGGTGCTTATGTCATTAATATTACGAGTCACTGACGTATAAAAACTCAGGATGAAACACTCAGTGCACCAGACAGTCATTAAGGGATAAACCATCCTTGGTTTGGGCAGGCAAACCTTTTCTGGATTTCCTTTGGATTTCAAAGCATCTACACAACAGGACGTTTAGGGTCTAGACTCACCTTTCAAGGCTAAATAGTCCCAGGTGATCAGCTTTAGACTCAGGGGATTCCCAGGGGAAAAGCTCAGGGGGTTAGGGAGGACCAAGAAATGGTGTGTTTAAGTCATGAGATTCCAGGAGCGGGACAAGGACTAAGGATAGAACTATACTACAGACTTCTGTAGCTATATTGGTCAGGAGAGGGAAGAAATGTGATCCCTGACCAACATAGCTATGCCAGCAGACGCCCCTAATTATACCAGCAAAGATGAGTATACTAGTACAGCTTGTTTCGCTTGTGGGCAGAGGAGGAGGAAAGGGTACGCTTCTCGGCCTTCTGGCTAAGAAAACATTATCTAAAAAGTTATATCAGTGCAAAGTGCAGATTTCCCAGCATAGCTGCGTCTGCACCAGAAGCACCTTTTCCAATTCAGTATAGCAGAATTCCCATAGTGGTAAAGTGCTACTGTGTGGACATAGCCTAAGTCAGGGCCTCTTGGAAAGGAAGCAGTGTTACATTCACTGCGAAGAACTGCCTGTATGCAGTTCATGATCACTTCAGGAAGAAGTTACACCAAGCAAATGCTCTCACGCAGCATCACAGATTTCTCCTCCAATGAGACATTAACCTCCGTTGATGCAGGCAAGATTAAATGATTTTCCTAAAGGCACACGGGAAATCTAGGGAAGAGTTAGGACTCAAACCCAAACCTCTCATAATCCAGTCATGTGCCCTAAGCATCACGCCTCCATTCAGCTTTGTGTGTTCTGAAATTCACATCCTCATAGCCCAAAATGCAGTGCAATGTAGACCAGCATCCTATGCTACAAAACTGCAGATCCTCTTTCACACACTTGGACTATAAAGTAATCTGTTCTCCAATTACAAACTGCACATTTTATCTCCTTGAGAAGAAGAAAACAATCTAAGCAGATGGGACCATTTCTGACATGTGTAATATTCAATTATTTAATAGGATGTCCCCAAAACATTTTGCTTGCAAGAACAGATTTGCTGCCATTATAGAAGTATATTTTCAAATGAGAAATGAAAGCAATTCTCTTTATTATGATGCAGATATGCAAAACTATAAACTGCAGTCAATGCTGTTTTGTAGGATTTTTTTGTAAAAATCTGGTCTGGTATAAATACCTTAAATAAAGATGATTTTGAGCTTTAAATATTTTTTATGAGGGGGAAGTGCTATTAGTGGGAGTGGGAGCAAAGAAAGAGGGGAGAGAGCAACAGGGTGTGTGCGTCTGGAGCTCCAGACAAAAGGGCTACAGCAAGCAAGCCCTCAAAAAGCAAAGCAGTCAGAAATCTGCCTGAAGCCTGGGAGGGACAGCGTGACTGATCAGAGACACCCCAGGACAGAAGGAGGGGCACTGTGCCAGGGAGGAATCGCCCAAGAAGGACAGGCTGGAGCTGGACTCTGGACTCTGGCACTGCTGCCAGAGCTGCATGGGGCTGTGAGTACTGGGGCTTTTTACTGTGCATTGGGAATAAGGAGGGAAGCTCATAGCTAGTGAAGTGGGGAGGTGGTCGCTCTGTGGGGCTTTGCAGAGAGCGGCAGAAGAGGGCACTAGAGGAGTTTGTTGGGGGAAGTTCACTGGCGATGACAACAACCAGGAGCACCCAAGACCGACAGCTGGACTGGAACTTTGCCCAGGGCTCCTGAACTGTGCATGCAGATACACTGTTGGGTGTCTGCCCTATCAGACAGTGGGACCACTGGGCCTGTGGGGCCTTGAGTTGAATGCAACCTTGTTTTACTGCTTCCCCTGTTGTTTTTCTCCTTTCATCAACATTTCCCTTTCCTATATTTGTTGTACTTTCCCAGTGAGGGTGTGTGCGTTCACTCTGGGGGGTTTGGCACAGGTGCCCCTGGCGTGGAAGGAACTTTCTCCGCTGCACTCCTGCATACGCCTTCTCTTGGCCAGAGGTGCCTACAGAGCAGACTCCATCTTGGCCACGAGGACCCTAAAATTACACATGTAGCATGTGAACTCTAAGAGGAGGATTCTACAACTGGGGCCTTATGGAAACCACATGGAACATACCACACTGGTCCATATTGTACGCTATGCTGCACTACAAAGGGCAGCTGAGCTTTAATAAGTGCAAAGAATTTGGCTGCACAATCTCAAGAGCAAGTCTTGTACAGTTCTAAACAGATCAAAGACCAAATGAATCTTGATTTTATAACGCTATTTATAATACATTACCTGACAGCAGGAATTCAGCTCTAATATCTTACCTGTCCTTCAGAAAGCATTTAATAATAAATATTTATGAACAGCATTTGCAGGGTCGATGAAGTCACCTGCATATCTGCCCCTGCCGGGTATTTCTTCTTTTTGATGTAAACAGAAACTGTTTAGGAGTTATGAGAAAAGGACTAGGCCATTTGTCTGCAAAATTGCTTTTATTTCAATAATTCAAGCACTGCACTAGATGGTTCATCAATGTGGAGGCCTGCTATTAATCCGACCTGAGTGTATAATTGACTACAGTTCACGAAAACTGAAATGGCTTTCATGTGTGATTTTCACATCCGTACTTCCAATGGGCTTTGAAAGAAATTAAAATTGTGCAATATTGCCTGACTGGAAGGAATGAAGCATACAAAAAGCAACTGATTCAATTTCATTTTTTTAAAATAGGATGCAACACAATACTCCAGTACAGCAATTTGATGTGGATATGATTGCTGTGGGGCCAAATTCTGTTGTAAATCCAGAGAAATGCATCAGTGGCATTACTCCAGATTTACACAACAGCAAAACTGAGTCTTGACTTTGATAGTTACACTGGTGTAAAACTGGTGCAACAAAGTGGGGGATCACTGAGAGAAAAAAGAAAAATTGCAACCAAAAGTTTCAAATCTGCAAAGGTAATGCGATGCAAGGGTGGGGCAGGTTGGAGCAGCAGGATTTTCTCTCACAGTCATTCTGTCCCCTGTCTTTAACTCCTGCAGCTTCTCCTCACCAGGGGAGGGTTGTGGAAGGTCCCTGCATCCAGGCAGAAGGGGCAGAGGCTTTCCTCTAGTGTTGCATGAGAAAATCTGACCTTTGCTATTTGGAGCTGCAATATGCTAGGGGTGTGGAGTGATCAACAGCAACCCTGTGCGGGCGGGGCTCAAGGTGGCTGAAGGATGCAGGAGTACATTTTGCTCTTCATTATAAAAAAGTAGTTTATGCCCCAATCTAGTGCTTATTCTACACCACAGCAGACATACCCAGGGATCACCTCTACCCTGTCTCAAATCCAAACATCCCCAGCCATAGGTACTGTGATATGCTGGACAGGGTTACCTAGCACTGACTCTAGCACTCTATGTGCTACATTGCAATATTGACCTGCTGCTGGACAGATGGGAGAAAGAGTTCCCCATGCCCTCTCCATCCATGGTAAATCTGTGAAGCAAAGGACAGTTTTGCCTTATATGTTTAAGGAGCATTGAAGTTAATATTTTCCCAAGAATAGCTTTTATATAACACGCTTTTGGTTTGCGACTCGGACTGATTAATGGCATTAAACGCTCCCATTCATTGTCTGACTAAGAAAAGTCTGAAGGTCTCACAGAAACCTGTCTGAATGTCTCACAGGTTATTTCTAGAGAACACTTACAGAAAACAATGGCAACTACTGTATGCAACAACACCATTTACAGAATAAATCAAGATCTTCATTAGTTTTCTGAGTGTCATTAAAAAGCAGCTTGCATTAGACAGAGATTCAGAGTGTGATGTTTTGCTATTAGGGGCCTGTAAAATATGACTGTGGCTAGTTTACAAAGTATTTTGTTGCAGTCACACTGCCTGACTACTGAAGAAATATTAATGTAATGCTAGAAAATATGAAAAATCCTTTAAAATCCATTTATCTACTTGAACTCGTTATCCTTTTAAAGGTGCAGTTCATCTTAGATTTATTCCAGTTGTGAATCTGGCCAAAAGACTGCATAAAGATACTGCTTTATGATCTACACTTCAGATATATATGTAATTAACTTAAAAAAAATAGAGTGAGAGGGAGAAGAGTTCCAGTATCATGTAATATTTTAACGATAATATGTCTCCTCCTCCTCCTCCGGTGACATTATTTGCACATTAGGGCACAGTACAGATTCTCAGTGAACACTTTATATGGCCTCTATAATCCCTTAATATAGGATTTAAGATTGTGCCACTCTATTCTTTTGTAGCCTTGTCTAATAATGTGATCAGCTATTTTTGTTATTTAAGATGCATTTGATGAATTTTCTCTTCCTTACATATCAAGAGTGATTTCCGTAATAGTTTCGGAGGTGCACCATAGCAGAATTTTGCCCAATAGATTCAAGATTAAGAAACACAGATTGATTGCCAGGATTAAGTAAATGCCTAATAAACTGTTCTGTCCCACTGCTCTTAAAATGTAGTTCTGGTCTAAAAAGTGACTCTTCAAAAATAGCATTGGAGGCAGGGTGGGGACAGAGGCCAGGACTTCGTGTGCTGCATCTTAACATTAAATACAATCTGTAAGTGTTTAAAGGTAGTTTGTTTAACTGCAAGCCCTATTAATATAGGCTCTGCAAGTCAAACTGAGTTCTTTCCTTCACACACATCATCATCAATAATAAAGTTCTGCAGGCCAAATTATGTTGCAATCTTCAGTGTCATTGAGGTAGCACAGGTGTAAACAGATTGGAATTTATCAAAGAGTTATGTTGATGATGCAGAAGGAGGAAAGTAATACAGCTCACTCTTTCTGGTCTTTTGTGTTAAATTTTGGAGTAGTAAAGAGCAATAAAAATTTACTTGTGTCACGAAAATGAGCACATACAGAGAACTGATCTGAAGGGTAATTTTTACATGGTCGGTGTTTGGAGCAGAACCTTACTCTAAATGCTTCTATATTTTTATATTTTAAGTTTATTAGGCTTTTCCCTTAAATGTTGACAGAAACCTGAAAGGATTTTGAGCTTCGATAGATAATGTGATTATCTTCCTTAAAAAACTGAACTTGGTCTTCTATTTGCTCTTTGTTTTGGGTATGTTGCACATCTGTGACTAAGTCACATTTAAATATTTTTGCTCAGTAAATGTCTTTGAGGATCTGAATGTGTAAAATTTTGTGTGATGCGGGAACAAGAGAGGGGACAGCACACTTACATTACTCTCTCCTGAGCAGCTGTACAAATCCATCTAAACTGGGTTACAGTATTTATGGTTAAATTTTAATATTAATATAGAAAGTTGTACTTACTGCAGTCAGTTTCATCCGATAGGTCCTTGCAGTCTGGTTTGTAGTCGCAGACAAGGTGAGACTCAATGCAGTTTTTGTTCCAACACATAAAATCAGTGAGTGCTGGGCATTCCCTAGGACTCTCTCCAACTGAAAGCAACAGGACATTTAAATCAATACTTTAATTAAATCAAAGTATGACCTTTTTGATTTGTTTACCCATTATACACTATCACTTCAGTGATTTACTGCGTCCAACAGATGTTATTCAATCCCACTCTCTTTTAATGATGTCTTGTGCCTGCCTAGACTGCTACATTGGTGATACTCAAAGCTGTGAGGATGGAATGTTTTTGTGGATAGAAATTCATTTCCATATCGGCACACTGTTTTCCTACTTTATTTGTGGTGTGATATCTGTGCACACAATTTAATTTGCCACAAACTGGTATAAAGAGGGCAGGGCAAAGGATTAAACCTAATCTCAATATATGACATAATTTAGAAATAAAATCATGTCAAATTGTCTGAAATTATCACTATGCTACTGTCATACAGTGCATAGCTTTCTGAAGTGTTACAGGTCATTTCATCGCTTGAGATTTTTAACCTATCACAATCAACATGCAGGCTGCATAGGGATTCAGCCTAAGCTATTTAAAATGAAGGTTCATTTTACCAGAACAACTTTTCAATCACTCTTGAATCTGGGAAAAATAGTGGAAGAGAGTGAATGGGAATGAATGAATAAGTTGGGGCAATACATCCAAGGAATAAGCCAAGGCTAGATAGCTCTTGGATTCAGTCCTCAGAGATCTGGCAAGCTTAAAATACTGATATAAATGTTCATCAAGTGGCTCAGTGAACTGGCTACATAACGCCAATTAGCATTAATAGAAGCTGTGCTGATAACCCAAAAGCACAAGATTTAAAATGCACTTCTGTGAGTCTGTGATTATTTTTTTCTCCCAGTGCCTCAAGCTGTTCAGCTGTACACGTAGAAGAATGTGCTTTGACTGTATTCTTTGTAATTTGTTCTATGGTTCCTTCAAACATAACTGAAGTGGGACTCATCATCAGCTTCAACTCTGGGCAGAGCAACTTCAAGTGTGTAAAGGGAAAAGGCCAACATTTTTAAGAGATTTCGTTGATTCTGTATGTCTCTCAAAACTTGGATTGCACAACTCCAGACGCCTGTCTAAAACTTGATATTCAGAGGCAGACCCACAAGCTCTCACTGATGCCAAAATGAGAAAGCAAAACTAAATCCTAGTCCCACAGAGCATATAAACAAGGAAACATTCAAAAAGTACACGAGCTGTAACTGAAATCCTTCAAAGGGAGTTCAATGACTGGGTTAGTTAAATGTAGCACTGACTGAGGCAAGTCCTCATATGTGACAAAAAGCTATGAATAGTACTGGCCCTTAGATCTAGAGGTCTGAAACCTTGTAATGAAAGATAATACAATTAAATAAACAAAAAATAATAATCATAAATTAATCATAGCTGTACAGATTTGGAAACCAAAGCATAGAAAGTTTACGTGATTTACCTAATGGCACTCAGGGACTTAAGTGATTTAGTGGCCAAACCAGAAATAGAACCCGGGTTTTCAAAATACTATATACTTCTTTAAAAGACAAAGTAGTTAAGGTAATAGCTCTTCTTCAACTCTGTGTAAGATCAAATTCTTGTCTGTTTCACTAACAGAAGTTGCTCCAGTAAAAAGATATTATTTCACCCATCTTGTCTCTCTAATATCCTGGAACCAAAGTGGCTATAACAACACTGCCGTATACTTCTTAACTAATTTAAAAATAAAAAACATCTCAGGCAGTAAGCTGGGAACTATTATGTTGCTGAAGTGAGATTGGATGAACTGTAGATGGGTCCTACCAAACTGCACATCTGAATAGACATAACTATTGGAAAGTTTGGATCTGGATTCAAAACATTGTGGCTTGGACTCTTCTGGAGTAAGAACTCACATGAACACCATTTTTCTGGGTTGCTGCATATAAACTGCAGTAGACATTTACAAAACAGTATATAGATTGTGCCAAAGGCTTTGGCAAAGGCCAAGGCAAAATTGTTTTTGGAATCAACATGGCAAAATTGGTACAAATATCTAAAAACAAATCACCCTCCCCCAAACGTTATACTCTATCAAAATTCAACTCTAAACACGGGATGGGGGTTGGGAAGGGAGCACTCAGCATTCTGCTGTATACACCAATACTGGCCCTGATTGACCACAGCCACTGTATTGACAGAAATCATACTAAAACAAGAAACATGATAAGGGTTGTTGATAGGCTGACCATACGTCCTGTTTTGAACGGGACAGTCCCGTTTTTTTAATGTTTTTTAACCGTCCCGTCTTTTTGACCAAAATATCAATTTTGTCCCGTTTTTGGGGCAGGACTCAGAAAAAACATGGAATCATAAAATGTCCCCCCCCGCCGCCGCCGCTGCCGCCGGCTCGCTCGGGCCCCCGGCTGCGGCTCCTGACAGCTCTGATCTGCCGCCTCCTCCAGCCCGCCGCCAGCTGCAGCCTCCTCCTCTCTATTCCTCCTTCTCTCCCTTCTCTCCATCCCCCCCTTCCTCCCTGCTCTCTCCCTCTGTCCACTGCCTCCTCTCACTCCCTCCGTCCCTTCTCTCTTCAGAAAACCTGGCCGGCAGCCCCCCCCCCGCCGGCTCGCTCCGCTCCCAGCTGCGGCTCCTGACAGCTCTGATCTGCCGCCTCCTCCAGCCCGTCGCCCGCTGCAGCCTCTTCCTCTCTATTCCTCCTTCTCTCCATCCCCCCCTTCCTCCCTGCTCTCTCCCTCTGTCCACTGCCTCCTCTCACTTCCTCCATCCCTTCTCTCTATCCCCTTCTCCATCCCTCCATCCCTTCCTTCCTCCCTTCTCTCTATCCCTCCATCCCTCTCTTCCTTCTCTCTATCCCCCTTCTCCATCCCTCCCTTCTCTCTCTCCCTCCGTCCACTGCCTCCTCTTCCATCTCCCTTCTCTCCATCCCTCCTTCTCGCTGTCCCTTGCCTCCTCCATCCACCCTGCTCCCTACCCCCATCTTCTCTCATCCATCCATCCTCTCCCTTTCTCACCTTCGTGCCTTCTCTCCCTCCATCCCCTCCATCATCTTCATCCCTCATCCCCCCTTCTCTCTCTCTCCCTCCATCCTCTTCATCCCCCATCCCTGTTCTGCTTATTCCTCCATCCATCCCCCCCAACCCCCCTATGCCTCCCCCCCGCCCGGTGCTGGGGGGCCCAGGTGGGGCCATGCCCCCCCCCCCACACCCTGTCCCGTTTTTGCCCTCCCAATGTCCCATTTTTGTCTAAAGGAAATATGGTCAGCCTAGTTGTTGATCATAAAAAAGTAACTACAGAAACTACAGTGACTGAAAAAATTCACAAGAACTGCATCCTTTCAAGTATCATGTTACCATTAATGTTTTAAATATTTTTCTAAAAACAGAAATATTTAATCCCAGAACATTTCTGAAAACTAATATGTATATCAATCTCATTTCCGAGGCCTGGATGCAATTTGGCATAAGAGCATGTTAGAAGCTGCTATCAACACAGAAAATATGAGGATTTTGCAAAACATTATCCCGTCAATTCCTACCTGTCTGCAATTGAAAAAATGGGTTGTCAGACTCTGGCGTTCTACCATGATTTAACCCATTGAGTTATAGCACTACAAAGTACAAGAGTGGCATTTAAATCTGTCTGTGGAACTGCTTTATGAATCAGTCTAACTCCTCCTGATGAACAACTTAATTATCATGTGGTTGAAAGGTAAAATGCCGCATTTCATGTAAAATAAGGGTTTTTTCTCCACATTTTCTTGTCTTGTTGCATTTGTCCATACTGTGGGAGGATGTGTGCAAATAAATGGCTTTTTTTCCCCCGTCACATTCCTCGGCTGTGCTTTGACATTTAATCAAAGTGGAAAGGTACTTTGATACCTTATAGTCTCATTCAAGATTAACAATATCCCTTAAATACATGTGAATTTTTTTAAAGACTCTAACACCCCCCACCCCCATCTCCACACACAGAAATCATTCCAAACCAATAAACCTCAGCAAATACCTGCATATGAAGCAAGAGTTTGTTAATGATCTCGTTTTTATGTGCTGGGCTGCACTTATATATTCAAAGGGAAAGCTATAGGGAGCCACTGACCCATGGAACAACAACATGTTTAAAAAGAGCAGCTCGTGCCAATCATAATATAACCCTTAGAGAGCAAGAATGCTGGCATTTCACAGAATGGCATTCAAATGGAGGTTTAGGAGAATGTTTGTGGTTTCCAAATGGCTAGAGGAGGAAACTGTGTGACTTAAAGGGGACCCACCAAAGATCTCACAAAGAGTTTACTTACCTAATATTTAAAAACAGTGGAAGACTCACCTAGACTCCAAGAGGCTCTGTGAATTGAATATACTAAGTTCTTCAACATGATAGATGCTTCAAACTAATGTGTTTACATTAATTGAATAGGCATTTTCCTATATGTTAATTTATTCTTTTTAAGGCATTACAATTTAACTTGAACCCTATTAACAGTGTAATTTTCAACCATTTTTTAAAAACTACTATAACATTACAGTGGAACTGTGAGTTAGTGAAAGGTAAAGATTTGCCTGGTTCTGAGTAAAGAATAATCAGGTTTATAAAAAATGCCACAGGAAGTTTGAAGTAAAAAAATACTTTATATCCAAGTATAGGTTTGTCAATTAAGGCTCCCTGACATGACAGTGAAATATTACTTTGGGAAGATCAGATGCAACTATAAACACCCATGTAAGCAGGGAACATTGGATTACATACTACCTTTCACTGCATGGCATGGAAGATAATTACTTGTGGCAAGGAGAGATGGTGTCTATCGACCCATGGCTTTGGGGGAGGTAACATGGAGCCAGAACGGAAGATGAGATGTAAATCTGTGCAGCATACTTCCATCAGATACAGGCATATTTCCCATTGAAAATCCATCTGGGAATCACTGTAGGTTTGATCAGCAGTAATTTCTCCTGGCTAGGAACAAACCCTCCTTCTTCACCTACCCTCATGGGGAATTCTGCAGCAGCTGCCTGCAAGGACTACATAATAACATGGTCCTGGAGAACAATATTTCTATTTTTTATTTGGGAAAAATGATGATATAGTCATAGCATATAACAACACTCTTTCCAGTTCACGAGTGTTTCAATAGGATGTCAAACATCAGCTACTACTGTTAGACATTTTTAAATCAGCAGGTCCAGAAAACTTTCATCCAAGAGTTTTAAAAGAGCTGCCCAATGAGCTTGTTGGGTCATTAATGATTATTTTCAATAAATCTTGGAACATTGAGGAAGTTCCAGAAGATTAGAAGAAAAGTAATGTGTCAATATTTAAAAAGGGTAAATGGGATGACGTGGGTAATTACAGGCCTGTCAATCTGATATCAATTGTGAGCAGGATAATGGAGAAGCATATATAAGAGCCAATTAAGAAAGAATTAAAGGAGGGTAATATTGTGAATGCCAATCAACACTGGTTTACAGAAAACAGATCCAGTGAATCTAAATTGGTATCTTTTCCCCCCGGAGATTAAAAATCTTGGTTGATAGAAGGTAATAGTGTTGACATAATGTACTTAGATTTCGGTAGGATTTGACTTAGTACCTCACAATATTTTACTTAAAAAACCCAGAATGTTATAAGATTAATATGTCACAAATTAAATTAATTAAAACTGGCTAACTGATAGGTGTCAAAATGTAATTGTAAATGAGGAAACATCACTGATCAGGTGCATTTCCAGTGGGATGCTGGAGGGATCAGTTCTTAGCCCCACACTACTGAATATTATCAGTAACCCTGGATGAAAACAAACATGAAGTTAGCAGATGACACAAAAATTGGGGGAGTGCTAAATAAGAGAACAGGTCACTGATAGCAATCTGGATCTCTTGGTAAACTGGGAGCAAGAAAACAATGTGTGTTTCATTATGGCTAAATGTAAATATATACATCTAGGAACAAAGAAAGTAGACCATATTTCAAGATGGACGTCGGGAGAACTCTATGGTGGGAAGCAGTGACTCTGAAAAAGATTTATGGCTTGTGATGGCTAATCAGTTGATCATAAGCACCTAGTGCAACACTGTGTCCAAAAGGGCTGAAGTGATCCCGTGACACATACACAGGAAACTTGAGTAGGACTAGGAAGGTTACTTTAGCTTTATATTTGTAATTGGTGCAGCCACTGATGGAATATTTTTTCCCAGTTGTGGTGCCCACAATTCAAGAGAGGGTTCAGAGAAGGCCTATGAGAATGAATAATGAATTAGAAAACATGCCTTATAGTGATAGACTAAAGGAGCGCAATCTATTTGGTTTAACAAAAAGAAGATTAAGGGACTACAGCATATAAATACATACACAGGGAACAGATATTTAATAATAGGATATCAGTCTAGCAGAGAAGGATATAATGTGATCTAAAGATTGAAAGGTGCAACTAGACAAATTCAGACTAGAAATCTCTATATATAAAAGTCAAATGGTGCATGCGTGTGTGTATGTATGTTCCCTTACTCCTTCCATACCATTTCAGCTAGAGACTTGAAATTTGGTACAGCTTTAGGGTCCTAATCAGAGTAAGAATTGAAAATTTTTCAAATCTCACCTCTTACACCCCCTAGGGGTGAAATTCTTTACAGCCCATTAACATCAGCTGGCAGCAGGTTAACACCTGCTGTTCTCTGTGACATAGTTATGATGTAATAATACCCCCCTCCAATGGCCCCCACACTCTCTCAGCTCTCCCCCCTCCCCCCCACTCCAACACCCCCCCCACTCGCTCAGCTCTCTCCCCCTCCCCTCCACTCCAACGGCCCCCCCACACGCTCAGCTCTCTCCCCCCTCAGGTAAGAATCATAAATTTTTTAAATCTCCTGCCCTCCCCCCCTCCAATGGCCCCTGCACTCGCTCAGCTCTCTACCCCCTCCCCCCTCCAACAGCCCCCGCACTGGCTCAGCTCTCTGCCTCCTCCCCCCCACTCCAACGGCCCCCGCACTCGCTCAGCTCTCTCCCCCCTCCAATGGCCCCTGCACTCGCTCAGCTCTCTGCCCCCTCCCCCCTCCAACGGCCCCCACACTGACTCAGCTCTCTTCCCCCCTCCCCCAACTCCAACGGCCCCCCCACTTGCTCAGCTCTCTCCCCCCTCCCCCCACTCCAACGGCCCCCCCACATGCTCCGCTCTCTCCCCCCTCCCCCCACTCCAACATCCCCCCCACTCGCTCAGCTCTCTCCCCCCTCCCTCCACTCCAACGGCCCCCCACTCACTCAGCTCTCTCCCCCATCCCACGGACCCGAGCAACATTATGCCGCATAATTATTTGAAATTACTTAGACAAAATGAGACTTCTGAACAAAATTTGTATTAATAAAAAACATTGTAGTCTTTTTACACCCCAGTTTCCAATTACAAATATCCCGAGCAATGCCGGGTATTTTTGCTAGTAAGTTATATTTTTTAAAAGGGAGAGAAATTAATTTTTAGAACAATTTATGAAGAGTCATCATGGACTCTCCTTTGAATTTACAAGTTTCCATTGCAAGCCAGCTGAGTATACTGCTCCTACAGTTTGTTGGCATGTTAACCACTACTAATTATCAATGGCTTTAAAAGCATTGAACACCTGACCATCAGTTCCTAAGAGAAGATTATCTATCAGTGCATCCCTTTGGCATAGTCAGATGCTGGGATAGAGACATCTTGCTCTTGAAGTCTGCTACAAATCCAGGTGGAATATAGGAGGGCCAATCACTCCTGCACTGGATTTTTAACCTTGTGAGGAGAGAAAGCTTTCAGTAGCCAGTTGTCTAACTATAATCAGAGGAACACATTCCTGTGATGGAGGACAAAACCACTAAATTTAGAATATAGAAAGACTCAGGAGGCTCAGGAACGGCTGAACATAGTATTGAAAGCTGGAAGATAACCATTGCCTAGAACAAAATGGAGAAACTGCAGGAGAGTTGAAACAGTTAAAATGTGAAGACATGCTTCCTTTAAATTGAGAGATACTGGAAAGTATCAAGATTCTCCTTCCACAATGATATACATTCATTCCACAATGAATGCTCTCCATCTTGAAATGCCTGTCACGTCACAAAAGTAGTAACCTTAGACTTAGTCCATCCCGTGATTTGCTGCACTTTGGGCTACCCACATTTGCCATCCTTGCCTATCAACTGCCTTTCTCTGCAAATCGTACAATTTCATGTGGAGGTGCTTGATGTCATTCAGAACTGTTCATTTCCAAGTTAATCACAGTCTTCCTCTCTTTCTTCTTGTATTTTCTGGCTTCTGTTCAAGGGCAGTATTTGGAAAGTGTTTCTTTTCCATTCTCAGCACATGACCCAGCCACCGATGTCTTCTTTTGTAGATTATTTGTGAGAGGGTGCCTTGTCCAGCCATTTTTCTGACTTCTTCATTCGTCTTCCTATAGTAGCAAGCCGTGTCACAACTAAGGCTTTCCAATCCCTTCGGCATTATACAGAAGACACATAACCCCCTGAGCAATTTTTTCCTGTTCTAGAACCAGGCACTCTGCATTGATGTCCCCAAAATGATTAATTATATCTGTTCATGCTGAAATAAATGCAAAAATTAAACCAATAATATAAATAGACTAGACTGATATATTCAATCAAACCAATAATATATGTCCAGTGGAAATTTGATTCTTTTAATATTATTTTTGTTTAAACAAAGTAGGAAATTTTTGTCTGGGCACAAGCCGTAATTTTAATTTATTTTCAAAACAGCAATAATGACTAAAACCTATTATGGACTAATGTCTTGCCAATTTGTGTTGTTTAAATCTGAATGCTTTAAGTAAACAAAATGTATAAGAAACCATTAAATGCCTCTTTCATGTTTTATTAAAACATTTTTAAAACATAAGTGCCAAACTTTTTAAATAAAATTATTATTTTTTAAAATTAGTCAGAAAATATTATCCACAGGAAAAGACCTTGTTCACTAAGTTTCAGCCTGGAACAAATTAAAATGGGCCAGACACAAGCAACTAAAAAGTTGCATTAGAACTGAAACTCATCTATAATATTATAGTATCTTAGCACCCTATAAAGTTAAGTTTGAATATATAGCAGGAGTCACGGCATACTATTTATACCAAGAGTTTAGTTTACTTGCCTGATTTGTCAGCAGTTTTCTACAAGCTCAGATCTGTATAAAAAACATCAAAACCATATGAGCGTGCCCATCAGTAATGTTTCTGTCCATGGATGACCTTCTCAGTCTTCTGCAGGGAAAGCTATATAAAGCACTTCTACAGATGCAAGCTAGAAATCATTTCAAATAAGGTTCTCTTTCAGTTCAGAAGCAGGAGGGAATTTTACCCAGTGCATGTGTCATACAGAAGACCAGATGTAATTTGATGACATTAATTGACTCTGACATAAACCCTACACTTAACAAATTATATTGACTGCTAGCAGAGAATTTTGTCTGTAGGCACAAAAGCCCAGCAATATGCTTCCCAAAGATGTTCATGGTCCAAGCAAGTATTTGGTGACTAAGACACACGAACAGCAAGAATCATAGATGTATATAATTGACTGATTTGAGCAATATAAAAGTTCAGAAAAGATTCTCTTCAGCCATCCTCTTTTTTCTCTTTTGAAAACAATAAATCAGTCACAGGCAGTGGTGTGTTCACACATGCTTGGTAAGGGCCATGGTAAATTGGATAAAGAGGTATAAGTTTGGGCCACACTGCGTATGGTGAGAGATAGGCTGTAGCTTCCTGCTCCCCGCAATACACTGGCAGAGGAGGCTGACATATTTTGGGTGGGAACTCTATAGGAGCAACTGGGAGACTGAGGCAGCACTCCAGGCCTCAGAGTGGTTAGGTGGATGGGCACTTTTGGGACTGAGCCTATTGCACTAACATTTGTCCTGTATGTCAGGCCACTGTTTCAGTAGCAATAAAAATGAAGCACATCAGCTACTGAATCACCAGCGCCATATCATTCAGCCACAGGATTTTTCTGAGAAGCATCTCATCCGACAAATTGCTCTTACTGCAGGTAGATAATCATGTGCCAGGGCTGTTCACAATGGGTGCAACAACACCAGCAGCATGCAGTAGGAGGATATGAGCCAGGGTGTACACAGAGGGGTGGCAATGACTCAGTTGCATGCTCCCCTGCCTCTACACAATCCCCTCTACACAAAAAGCTCATACTGGGGACTCCCTTGTTTTGGAGGGAATTTGGTAACAAGAGATCAGCTGCTTTGTGTAGCACGTGTCTCTGGAAAGGATGCCTATATTCCACAACAATTTACTCTTGAAAAATGGCCCTCTAAATTATATAATTTAACATATGCACCAATACATTTTTCACTAAGAAGGAAGAACATCTGATTACTTATAAGATGGTAGTATGAGGGTGCAGATAGTTTACTTCCCAATAAATTGAGTTGAACGGAAAAACATCAAAAATTGTAAGGACAGTCCAACAGAAAGCATTGCAACTCAACACAGAATGCTGGTTCTTGACTGTGGATCCATATCATCCATGAGAACAAAAGATTCCACAGCAGTTCAGAAAACCAAGTGGTGGAAGCTTAACTAAGTTAACAAGTAGGTTAAACTGACACTGTTGGAGAAGATCACTTTAGAAGGGTTAAAATAAAATCTGAATCAAGGGTGAAATCATATTGAAAGCAAAATTCAAGAATGTGCAAAGAGCCTGCTTGACGAAGTAAAAGCAAGAGTCTTTTTCCCCAATGAGATTTTGGGGCAGAATGAGAAAGTTCAAGAGCTGTGAAAGAAACTAAAAAAATATTTTAAACTTTGACAGGCGATGCTCCAACATCAGGATTTTCAGGAGTAAAAAGAAGACAAAAACTAGTGAAGAGAGAGACGCTAAGGCCAAAGCCATAGAAGACTTATATGCCCATCTTGAAATGAAGAAGAAAGAGAAAGAAATATATAGACTGGCAAAGACACCTGGAACTAAAGACATTGTTGAGATAAAAGTAATTAAAGAGGAAAATGCAGGGACTGTTAGCATCAGCTAGCTACCCAGCCTGTGAGAATATATGGACTGACATTCAAAACTATGGATATTTATCTTTGATTACACAGTTTCTTTTGAAGCTGCACACCAAGCAAATCATCTCTCATGTCAACAGAGTTCTACAACGTTCACATAAACAAACAGAGAAACTGAAAACAAAATCAAGTTCTAGCTGTGGTCAAAGTGAGTTAAGTACCAAAAACACATTTCTCAAAGTCAAACCACATAATAAATACCCTCAATTGTTTTCCTCATGGGGACGTAGGATTCACAAAATGAAGCAAAAATGGCCCCCAAGTGATACGAACTGCCCCAGTGCATTTTGTGTGTGCTCTTTAAAAAAATGACAGTGCTCCAAAACATTTCAGAGATATGAAAGATTCCTGCCCAGTGCAAGAGGAATCCTGTTGTATTCTCTTAATCACTGTTTCACCTCAAGATGGTTCTTTCTTTCTTTCTTTCTTTCTTTCTTTCTTGACTGGCTGTCAAATGCAGTTTTATTGCTAACCTGAAGACAAAAAGCCAAGTAATGCAATTCTTTAAAGCTTTCAGTAAAAGTGGATTTATGTTTTAAAATATGCCTTTTAGAGTTTTCTTATGTAATGAGACTTGGTTGTACTCTCTCACTGGACAGAATGGACCACTGGATCGCTAGTCTCACCTCTGGAATTAAGTGACAAATAATCAGATGAACCTAGCAAGTGACCTGCCCCATATGACATAAAGGAAGCTGCAAAGCCCCCAAGGATTGGAGTACTGTGTCCAGTTTTGGGCCCCACACTAAAAAAAGGATGTGGAAAAATTGGAAAGAGTCCAGCAGAGCGAAACAACAATGATTAAGGGGCTGGAGCACATGACTTATGAGGAGAGGCTGAGAGAACTGGATTTGTTTAGTCTACAGAAGAGAAGACTAAGGGGAGATTTGATAGCTGCCTTCAACTACCTGAAAGGAGGCTCCAAAGAAGATGGCTCTAGACTGTTCTCAGTGGTAGCAGATGACAGAACAAGGAGTAATGGTCTCAAGTTGCAGAGAGGGAGATCTAGGTTGGATATTAGGGAAAACTTTTTCACTAGGAGGGTGGTGAAGCACTGGAATGGGTTACCTAGGGAGGTTGTGGAATATCCTTCCTTGGAGGTTTTTAAGGTCAGGCTAGACAAAGCCCTAGCTGTGATTATTTAGTTGGGGATGGGTCCTGCTTTGAGAAGAGGGTTGGACTAGATGACCTCCCGAGATCCCTTTCAACCCTGATATTCTATGATTCTATGACCCTGCCAATCTGACTTGGGGGGAAATTCCTTATTAACCCTGTACAAGTAAAGTGATGGCCTATTTTGGGCTAAGCAGCCAAACATTGGTTAAGCCACAATCTCTTGGATCTGTAAATCTGGGCTGGAATTCTTGCCAGAACAGATTTTCCTTCCAACACTTTCCGAGCAAAGCTTTTCTGAGGTTATTTCAATCCTTTATCCATGCCATAAGGAGGAAGCGAGGAGGAACAAAAATGATAAAAAATATTAAAATGTGAACCAAACATTTCTAAACCATCTGTACACTTTAGATCAGGGGTCTCAAACATTTGGCCCACGGGCTGCCCGTGAAGCTTCCTGCCCACCCCCCATAGCAGTTTCCATGAGGGAGGGGCCAGAAGCGGAGACTTCTCTGCTGCCTGGCTGGGCCGCTGCAATCCCCAGCTACCAGGCACCATTGCTGTGGCTTCAGTGAATGAGCTGGGGCGGCGCTTCCCAGGAGCCCTCTTCAGGGGCAGCCAGGAGCGGTAAGCCAGGCTCCCCGCCGCCCTCCGGCCTCCCTCTGCAGTGGCAGCCATGAGCGGTAAGCCTCCCGCAGAGGGAGGTGGGAGGGCGGCAGGGAGTCTGGCTTACTGCTCTTGGCCGCCGCTGCTGAGGGCTCCTGCGAAGCGCCGCCTCAGCTTGTTCATTGAGGCTGCAGCAGCAGTGCCTGGAAGCCAGGGCTCGGCAGCAGCCCAGCCAGGGCACTTCATGGGAGCCCTCTGCAGTGGCGGCCAGAGTGGTAAGCCAGGCTCCTCGCTGCCCTCCGCCTTCCTCTGCGGGAGGCTTACCACTCCTGGCTGCTGCTGCAGAGAGCTCCTGGGAAGTGCCGCGCCCAGCTCATCCACTGAAGCCGCAGCAACAGTGCCTGGAAGCTGGGAATCGGCAGCGGCCCAGCCAGGCAGCAGAGAAACTTTTCCACCCCGGTGTGGGCGCTGCTGTCCTGCGAGCAGCCAGAGGTGAGCCCGTTCCACGGCTCTCTGGCTGGCTGCAGCTGCCTGGGCTTGCTGCACCGCCCCCTGCCTGCCATGCCCCACTACTGGTATCCCCTGTGGCTGGGCTCAGGCAAGGGGAGGTGGGGAGGAGAGTCTGGGAAGGCTGAAGAGATGGAGAGAGGAGACAGGGGGACAGGGAGGGGCAGATTAGGGGTGGGAGGGTACTGAAGCTGGGGAGGTGGGGGAGATTTGGGGAACAGGGTTGGGGGGAGATTTGGGGACAGGGCACTGGGTTACAAGGATGAGTGGGGTACATTTGGAGATGGAGAACAGGCTTATGGGAGGTGAGTGGGGTGAGATTTAGGAATGGGATTTAGGTATGGGGTACAAGGAGTTGAGTTACAGGGGTGAGTGGGGGGAGATTTGGGGAACAGGGAGCTGGGTAACAGGAGTGAGTGGGTGGAGATTTGGGGATGGGGCACAGGGAGCTGAGTTATGAGGATAAGTGGGGAGGGGAAACAGGGTTATGAGGATCAGTTTGGGAGAGGGAGACTATAAAATTATAACTGATAATAGGCTGAGATTGACTGAAATTTCTGTCAGATTTATCACATATTATATTTGAAAAAAGCTTGAATCATCTGAGGCTGGTAATTTCTTGTTAAATTAGATTTGCTTGCTTGTGTTTCCAGCTCTGGATTTCCTATATTGCTCTTGCTTTGTTTGCCAAACAGCTGTTGGCGGTGACTAGCGCTTTCCAGGAGGGAGCGGGGAGCTGCGTGCTCAGAGGAGCAGGCGGGGCAGGGGCGGGACCTCATGGAAGGGGTGGAGTGGGGGTGGGGGCAGTGCACTAGTCCTCATGCGGCCCTCATGTTCATTTGAGTTTTAGACCCCTGCTTTAGATCAAATCTGGTTAGAGCTTTGGGCAAGTGTTATGGTCAGCACTAATTATAAATTAAACTAGTTTCCCTTCTCTAATAGGTTGAGTCCACATGGTCACTTTTTAAAAAATTGGATATGCTTATAGCACTTCTACAAGAGCAAGAGGAGGGAGCTGAAATTGCCAGTCCTAATCTCCTTAAAGATAAAGAAAAAACCTTGTGAAATATATGCCAAAGAGACAGCACACAGGTGTCATTGGAACTGTACAGATCGTTTCTTCCTCCTGCATTTTCACAAGACTCATTTAACAGACCATGAAAGCCCAAATGAATCAGCCAACCATTCAGCAGACAAAACACAGAGATCATTCCTCTCACTTACCTGGAAATTTCCATTACATTTGAATTTAGAATTATATTATCTGTTCTTATATTGTTATTATATGTTCTTTAATGGTGCCTTGTGCCAAATTAATTAGTGTCAAAATCACATCATCTGGTTTAGTGAGGTATTTTTTCAGGCTGATATTCTCATCCCTTGCATCCTCCTGGAGTAGAACTTGATATTTTTTAACAAATTATCACAGGCAGTGATTCTTCCACTATCAAAATCCAGACTTATGGCAATAGCACTTCTGAGATCTTGCATGCTTGATTTTAGCCCACTGTTATGTGATGGCAAACTATCAGCACTGAGCCTGTCTCTTTAATTTCAGATCAACAATGCACAATCTGCTCTTTAGGGGGAATTGGATGTGGTCCAGGACTTGAACTTCTTCCAGCAATTTTGAGAAGAAGTTGCAAGATGGCCATAATGAAGAGATCAAAAGTTAGAAAAAAATAAAAGAATCCATGGACATTATTTTTTACCATAAATAATCTCTGTTTTTCCATTATTATAGATCTGCAAATAACACAATATATGTACAATAATAAAAGTGAACATTTTTAAAAATAGGTATTAATCATTGTAAATTCACGCTGGCTCATTTAGGACAGTTGGGTCATTTTTCAGCAAGAGTTATAAAACATAAATCTGCAAATTAGAAAAAGATCAAATCTGGAACCTATCAAACTTTTCCTCTGTAAAAAGAACTGTTTGCATCTTGTTTGTTTCTGGCTCTGACAAAAGACTCCAGTAGCATTTCTCACAGTTCTCTAGGAGTCCTGACACACATTAGGGGTGTCAAAGTGCTGCTTGCCCTCAACTTCCATGGATGTCAGTGGGAGTTTAGGACACACAGTCCTTTCAGGATTTGACTCCAGCTGCTCAGTGATTTAAGAAATAAAGCTACAGTAGACTCTCGATTATCCAGGATGATAGGGAAAAAATTAATCCTGGTTAATAAAATCCCGGATAATCACCATCCATAGGAAATATGGGGGGGAGGGGTCGTTCACCAGCACCCTGTGCCAGGGGAAGGGAGTGTTGGTTCACTGGCTTCCCTGTGCCCTGGTGGGGTTTTTGTGTGTGTGTGCTTGGGGCGGCAACAAAGCCAGAGCCGGCCCAATGAATTACACACATTTTTTTTGACATCCTGGTTAACCCACATCCTGGTTAACCCAATCCTGGATAATCGAGAGTCTACTGTATTTGTATGCTCTGCTCAGATACGTGCTTTTAGTTAACACCACTCTAATGAGTTAAAAAACAAAGGAAATCAAGTGAAAAGTTTGTGCTTTGTTAGGTTATGGCTTTCGTAAAAGGCTCTTAAATCAAGGAACAAGCAATGCTGATCCGTCACCAGAAAAAGTACACTATGACACATATCAGATGCATTGTACCCTTTAGCTGAGAGTTGTTTCAGGAAACAAATGAAAGGGTGCACATGCACAATAAGTCTTTTTCCAGATTTGGAAACAGAACTTGTGAATCCTTGCTATTAACTTCTGCTATAGCCACTACCCTACATATCCTCCCTGCAAAAGCAATGCTAATATGTGTCCATACTCAGTACTCTTGCCAGAAAGTTAAAGTAGTATGGGCTGGATGAATGGACTATAAGATGGATAGAAAGCTGGCTAGATCATCGGGCTCAACGGGTAGTGATCAATGTCTCCATGTCTAGTTGGCAGCTGGTATCAAGCGGAGTGCTCCAAGGATCAGTCCTGAGGCGGGTTTTGTTCAATATCTTCATTAATGATCTGGAGGATGGTGTGGATTGCACCCTCAGCAAGTTTGCAGATGACACAAAATTGTTAGGAGTGGTAGATACGCTGGAGGGTAAGGATAGGACACAGAGGGATTTAGACAAATTAGAGGATTGGGATATTCCTCAATCATACACAACCTCAAGAAATCTGTTGAGGTACAGCAAGGACAAGTGCAGAGTCCTGCACTTGGGGCAGAAGAATCCCATGCTCTGGTACAGAGTAGGGACCACATGGCTAGGCAGAAATTCTGCAGAAAAGGACCTAGTGGTTACAGCGGACGAGTCAACAGTGTGCCCTTGTTTCCAAAAAGGCTAATGGCATTTTGGGTTGTATAAGTAGGAGTAATTCCAGCAGATTGAGGGACATGATCATTCCCCTCTATTCGGCATTCATGAGGCCAGTTTTGGGCTCCACACTACAAGAAGGATGTGGAAAAATTGGAGAGTCCAGCGGAGCAAAACAACAATTAGGGGGCTGGAGCACATGATTTATGAGGAGAGGCTGAGAGAACTGGGATTATTTAGTCTGCGGAAGAGAAGAATGAGGCGGGGATTTGATAGCTGCTTTCAACTACGTGAAAGGGGGTTCCAAAGAGGATGCATCTAGGCTGTTCTCAGTGGTAGCAGACAACAGAACAAGGAGTAATGGTCTCAAGTTACAGTGGGGGAGGTTTAGGTTGGATATTAGGAAAAACTTTTTCACTAGGAGGGTGGTGAAGCACTGGGATGGGTTACCTAGGAAGGTGGTGGAATCTCCTTCCTTAGAGGTTTTTAAGGTCAGGCTTAACAAAGCCCTGGCAGAGATGATTCAGTTGGGGATTGGTCCTACTTTGAGCAGCGGGTTGGACTAGATGACCTCCTTTCCAAACTGGAATACCCTTCAGTAGCTCTTGTAGGCCAAGAATATGGGGAGGAGCCTCTCCTGGGCATTGGGCATGACCAGAGCTGTGATAAAAACTTTCCGGCCCATGCTGCCCATGTTCTGGGTGAGTTTTCTGATGCACAGGGCATTGCAAAAAAAAATGTCCTAACCACTTTAAAACACTCTGATTTCCACTGCTTGCTGATTATCTCAGTCTTACAGTGCATCATCAAGCTGTATGGAGGGAGCTGCCAGCTTGATAGTTAATTATTCTTTACTCTATTTAAGGCTTTTGTGGGCTGCTGTAGTGATTTATTCCTCAATGTTAGTTACAGTGGCGTGAATATCTTTTATATTACACTGCAACCCTCCAGGTCTCATTGTTTACTGGAGAATACAAATGTGACCACCACTGCTCTCGCCTTAGCAATTCTAGCTAGACTATGGATGCCACAAATGACTCCACAGTGCTCAGAGCAGCGTCACAAAGAGAAAATTCCGGCCTGTTTGTATGATATTTGTGCTCACGGGTTTGTTTTAATAGCCATCTTCTTCAGTCATAGCATACCTCGAATAATAAAGCCACATGCTTTGTGCTACAAAAACAACTTGGCCACAACATGCTTTCTGAAGTCCTGAGTGCCCCAGGCAAGGAACAGATGGGAAATGTTTTATTGCATATATGACAAAATGCAATTTATCTGCCTGTTCTACAAAGGTAAAGGAGCCAATAACAAACAAGAAAAAGTAAGGGAAGGGCAGGTTCCTTCGTGACAACATAATGAGACAAACATTAGCACTCCAGATGTGTGGAAAATTAAAAAGCTTGGCCCAAACTGTAGCATAGAAGTAGTGAACAAAATCATATTAATGGCCTGATCCAAATAGCCTGATCCAAAGGACATTAAAGCCAATGGAAAGAATCCCTTTGATTTTTATGAGCATTAGCTCAGGCCCCAATTGAACAGAACAGTCAGGAAAATGGTGCCAAGCTCTACAGAAATATCCCCCAGGAAGGCACTAAACCTGCACCTGTGGAGAATGCATATCTGTTAAGAAGGAGAAATAATCACCAAACAGGAAGTGACAAAGAGTCCTGTGGCACCTTAAAGACTAGCAAAAGTATCGAAGCATAAGCTTTCGTGAGCTAGTACCCACTTCGTCGAATGCATGCAGTGGAATTATGCATCTGACGAAGTGGGTATTAGCCCACGAAAGCTTAGGCTTCAAAACTTTTGTTAGTCTTTAAGGTGCCACAGGACTCTTTGTCGCGTTTGCAAACCCAAACTAACACGGCTACCTCTCTGATTCCAAACAGGAAGTGTGGCTGCGGAAGCCAGCCAGTCCCATATCCTGTCTCCTAAAAAGTACACAGAAAGGGCATGTAACAGAGCGACGACTCACCCCTGCGGCGCCTCCTGTTGGTCCATCCGGGAATTAGCTCACTAGCATCCGGAGCACCCTCTGCAGGCTGATGTCCCACTTGCTGCTCTGGCCCAGAGTCCCTCCCTGGACCCCGGGGCCCTCTTACCAAGGGTGCTGCACCCCTGCAGTACCCCCTCAGGTCTTAGGGTCTCGCCTCCCTGGGGAACCCCTCCACCCTCTATCCCCACCTTGCCTCAGTCTAGGCAACTGCCAGTCACCACTTGCTCCCATTCTCTGGGGCAGACTGCAGTATCATTGCCATTCATCACAGGCAAGGGAGGTTTTGGCCTGCTGCCTCTGCCTCTAGAGCCATGGGCTGCCTGCAACCCCAGTACCCTTTTGGGGGGCCTTCTCCTAGGCCCTGCAGCCTGGGGGGTTCTAGGCTAGAGCTTCCCCAGCTCCTCCTGCCTTGCCCCAGCCCTGCTTCCCTCTACGTACTCTATCAAGCAGCCAGGCCTGTCGGCCTCTGCAGACAAGGGAGACACTCTCTCTGTTCTCCTTCAACTCTGGGCCCTTACATCAGGGCCAGCTGGGCCCTAATTGACCCAGCCTCAGCTGTGGCTGCTCAGCCCAATCAGGATGGAGCTTGCTTGCTCCCAGACACAATCCTTTCTTGGGCTGTTTTAAGCCCTCTCCCCCTCCCCCCCTCCACGGTTGGGGCAGCTGCCCCACTACAGGGCATAGAATTCACACAGCCCCAGGCTGGGCCAGCACAAGCACTAGGCGGTTGCCTAGGGCAGTATGATTTGTGGGGTGGCATTTAGCCGCCCTCAGTGGCATTTCGGTGGCAACGGGTGCCAGTGGCAAACATTCGGAGGCAGTGCGCCATCCGTAATTGGGGCGGCGCTCTGCGATTTTCGGCGGCCATGTCCGCTTCGTCCGCTGACGGCGTTTCGGTGGCAGTTCTACGAGTTTTTTTTTTCTTCGCTGCCTAGGGCGGCAAAACAGCTGACACCAGCACTGGCCGTAGGCAGATTAACCTGTGCCTCTCTCTAAACCCCTGTGGAGAGGGAAGTCTCAGAGTGGGAAACAGCATGGGTTTCATTATTTACTCAGCACATTCTTGCCACCCAGACACCAATAAGATTGAATATTTGTTATGTGGTCCTAGAATATGGATTTCCTCACAAAAAACAAACACCTCTCTATGCACCTGTGTTGTGGTCGCACAGGGCCCTTATAATACAGCAACTACACTAATCATCTTACAACAAACAATAAGGCTGTATTCCTCTAAAATACTATAAATTACTTCAGCACCCAAAAATTGCTTATCATAATTATTATGAGAATAAAGGTAAGCCGAGACATAATGATTTCAACCAGAGACCCCTCCTTGGTAATTGCAGCTCTACTAGTTAGCTAGGAAACCAGGGTTTAATCCTTTTGGCAAGGAAATGCATCTTTCTAAAATGTACTGAAACTGTGCTTAATCATATTTCAGCATGGAGGGAACTCCAAAAGGATTTCTACCAAGAAAATTCTGCAAACCTCACTCTTAAGCTTTGGGGCCTAAAACTGCTTTGATACTGTGAAAACATAGGTGTGGGAGGTAGGAAGGGAGAAGTGACATGGAGAGGAAAATGCATCTACCTACCTGAGATTATGTTGTTTCCTTTGTAGAGAAAGGGCCATCCTGGAAAGGGGGAATGGCCTCTGAGTACAGAGAGGAATCAGGGAACAGCTGCTCTAAACAGCATTTTCCCAATCTTTATGTATTCCTAATATCTGCATAAAAACCAGAGTAGCTAATGAAGGGGTTAGAGCACTATTGGAAGCAATAGCAACAGAGCTCCATTATGGGTGAGCTGAGTGAATTATAGCGGGAAGGACCATATAACTAGGTGAGGAGTCACAGTATTGTAGCCAGAGGTTCTTGTAAATCTTCATTCTTTCCCCCCAGGAGAATTCCCAGTTCATAGTATGCTGCCCCTGTTACCACAATACAGAACTGAGCAGAAGGAAGACCAAGAGCAAAACTTTCATAGCCACTGGGGTTTTGTGTTATTTTTCCTCCCTATAAGAGTAACACAAGGACCAAAGTGTAAAATCTGAGACTGTAACCTATAGAACTCTGGGGTATTCAGAAAGTAAATACAGAGAAATTCAAAAAAATTACTGGAGAATGAGGCTTTCCTTCCATTCACTGAAATACATGGTGTTTGTAAAACTTAAAAAAAAGGAGACTATTAAATAAATTGTATGTGTACACCTGAAGTTTAATGAAAACCTCACTGTGCCCACTAGATTAATGAGTAATTCATCATTTTGTAAGAAGATTTCCCCATAATGTTGCCAAAAACATCTGCCATCCAAGTGATAGAAGCACATCATCATCTTCCTTTACAGAGCTAACTTTCCTGACCAGATCTTTTTCCGTTTTACTTTTGTTTATAAAGCAGCTTTGCACCTCTCTCAATCACCTGGCCTCCCTTTGGAGTTTAACGTCATAGCCCGGACAAGTACAAGAAAATCATCCCAGGAGTCATCTATGCTCATAAACACAGTACTATGGTGTTGCAGAAGTTGTAATGTATGTGAAAATAATCCTAACTCGCATGTAATTGCTTTCTCAGCAGAGTCCATTGTTGAAGTAGTGCTCTTAAAACAAATAGCTGCTATAACATAATAAACCAAAGTTACTTTCTGAATTGCCTCAGCACAATGGTCTTTTAATGCAAGGGTGCTTTTAAAACAATATTAACATTCAGATTCAGACAATAAGCCAAAGAGACTAAACCTACAGTAAACTTGAACATTTAAATACTTTTAGAATTTGAAAATCCATTTATGAGCACCCTACTGAGGCAAACATTTTCTTTCTTATAAAGACAATTCTATATAGAATGTTTTCCATAATAAATATAGCGTTATTTTAACATATCTTACAATATATGGAATTAAAGAGAACCATGAATATATATATACACCTTTCATTTTATTTTGTAATTTCCTTGTCATTTTTGTTAGCTGAATCCCTCTGAAATGCTGCAGTGAATTCAAATTTGTAAATTGTCCTGGACACTGTATGAAGACATCAGGACTTTGGTTTAATTAGTCCACAGCTTTATTAATGTAATGACCTAACCTACCCACTGGATGCCACACTGCTCAAAGGGAGACATCCTGCCTGAGTCAATTTGGCAGTGAGGGAAAAAATCCTTCCCATCCCCCCAAAAGGCTACTAGAAAGATGCACTCAGCAAAGTCCACAGACATAGCGCTACTCTGATCCCAAGGTGGGGAGAGAGGAGAAGCTTTTGCTCCCAGGCATAGAATGGCACCCAGGTAGCTGAACTGGTTCCTAAGCTCTTCTCCTTGGGTGCATGGGAGACAATGGGTTTCTACTGGACTCTTCTAACCAGCCAGTCAGCCCTTCTCCTTACTTCTCCAAATCTACAATGAGGTTAAGCATCCACATGGAGAGGAAGGAATGAGGAGGGGCAATTGTTAAAGGGGGGGATGGCTTTCTTTTCCTGCTGGCTCCGGGAATGCCTCCCTAACTTTGAGGCTGGCCAGGGAATGGGAGAGGACATTCGTGCTAACAGACTAACACACAATTATGAGATGACAGGGAGATCCTCTTCTAGGGTAAATTGGAGTATCTTAATTTACTAGAGCTGTTTCAATTTACAACAGCTAAGAATCTGACTGAGGGTCAACGTCAGTGTTGAATCCAACAAGAGAAATTACTTTGATGAGGAGAAAGTTCTTATTCAAACCAAATAGCTTAAAAAGCAGAAAAGTGAATTCAGACATTCACTGGCTTTTTGTCCACTTGCTTGAGAATGTTGCACGGGAGTGAAAGTTCCCATTTAAACAGAATTTCTATTAAAATTTCAAGAATAAAAATAATTTGTTCATGACTAATTTTATATATAGTGACATCATGACAAATCTTATGAGTTAAACCATAATGTGCTTAAAATCAATCATGAGCTCACTCGTTCCATTCTAGATATTTCCACAGAAAATTTCCACTTACTTGTGGTGCAATTCTTGAACTCAATATCATCTATTGCTGCTCCTCCACTTAGGTCTTTGGCACGAATGCCTTCAAATATGACTTCAAAATTCCTCAACTTCTCCAAGTGCAATTCTGCTTTCCTCCATTCATCACCAGGGTTCCCAGACTCACTCCACACTTTTGAAAGGCTGTTCTCAGTCTGAAGATGAAAGGAGATATGTATAGTAAGGTATATATGAGGCACAGATTAATAAATTACTACTGCATGAAGACCAAGGGAAGATGCTAGGATATGTCCCTTGATACTCTAGTATGCTCAGTATTATACTGAGTTTTGTCAATAAATGATTGACACATACTTTGCTGGGATAGAAAGGAAAAAAGGGTAAGATGAAGAGACTATCATGCAAATCACATAAACATCTATAATGAATGGAGCACTAACACACAAACTATTGTGTGTATGACCAAACTTCAAAACAGTGTATGTTGTTATCTTACACACACACAAATCAGCCTGTCCTATCATTCTGAGAATACCCACTGTGATAATTAATGCTGGTTTGTGTAATGCTAGTGATAAAAAATGTCAGCAGCAGTACATTTGACTTTATACCCCGCTCAGGTGGGTTCTTTGTGTTTGGAAATATATTGCTGGTTACAAGGGTTTTTCTTCAATTTTAAATCTAAGGGATCTCTCTCAAATAGGTACAGTCTTTTACAATTGTTACCATGGTAATAAATGTAATAAGAAAATTAACAAAGATAAGAAATCCATAGGGCTACCCTATATGCTTTAAATGGAAACAGTAACAACCTGAATTACAAGTGTGCCAATATACATAAAAAATTAGCCTCAAAAGCCTGTAGTTTAATCATAGTATGAAAGCCAACCAAATGTACAGCATACATTATGCTTAGGATTTGAATAGAATATAAAAGCAGCTGTACTCGGTCAGACCAAAGATCTATCTAGCCCAGTATCCTGTCTTCCAACAGGGGACAATGTTAGGTGCCCCAGAGGGAATGAACAAAACAAGTAATCATCAAGTGATCCATTCCCTGTTGCCCATTCCCAGGTTCTGGCAAACAGAGGCTAGGGACACCATGCCTTCCCATTCTGGCTAATCACAATTGATGGACCTATCCTTCAGGAATTTATCTAGTTCTTTTTTTAATCCTGTTATGGTCTTGGCCTTCACTACATCCTCTGGGAAGGAGTTCGACAGGTTGACTGTGAGTTGTGTGAAAAAAATACTTCCTTTTATTTGTTTTAAACCTGAGCCTTTTCCAACTCCAGTATATCATTTTTGAGATGAAGTGACCACATCTGCACATGTAACGTTGCCAGACCCCAGTCAGGGGTAAGCAGGATCAAACCAGGGACCTCTGGAGCTTAGTGCATGAGCATCTACTGCATGAGCTAAAAGCCAACTGGCTACTAGCCAAGGTTGTAGAGGAGACTCATTAATCTCTCTCTTGCTACGTGGTCTTGGTGCCACTAGGTAAGACAGAACACCACACCCAGGAGGTTTGTGGGTTACACATGCAGTATTCAGGATGTGGGCATAACATGAATTTATATAGAGGCAATATATTTTCTGTTTTAAAATCTATATCTTTCTTAATGATTCCTAACATTCCGTTCGCTTTTTTTGGCTGCCGCTGCACATTGAGTGGATGTTTTCAGAGAACTATCCACAATGAGTCCAAGATCTCTTTCTTGAGTGGTAACAGCTAATTTAGACCCCATCATTTTATATGTATAGTTGAGATTATGTTTTCCAATGCACATTACTTTGCATTTATCAACACTGCTTTTCATCTGCCATTTTGTTGCCCAGTCACCCAGTTCTGAGAGATTTAAGAATAGCAGCTGTGTTCGTCTGTATCCGTAAAGAAATCAAGGAATACCTGTAGCACCTTAGGGCTGGTCTTCACTAGGCGGAAAGATCAGCTGTAGATACGCAAATTCAGCTATGAATTCAGCGTATCTATAGCCGACTTACCTGCTGTCCTCACGGCGGCGGCGTGCGGCGGCGTGCTCCCCAGTCGATTCCAGCTTGTGCCTTTTGGTGAGCTGGAGTTCCGAGTCAATGGGGCGCTGCTGGCAATCGATTTATCATGTGTTGACAAGACACGATAAATCGATTGCCAAAAGATTGAGCCCTCCCCATTGTAGTGAAGACAAGCCCTTAGAGACTAACCAGTTTATTTCGGCATAAGCTTTCGTGGGCTATAGCCCACTTCATCGGATGCATAGACGTTTTGAGAGATTCTTTTGTAGCTGTTCACAGTTTGCCCGTGACTTAACTATCTTGGGTAGTTTTGTATCACCTGCAAATTTTTCCACTTCACTGTTTACTCTTTTTCCAGATAATTTATTAATATGTTGAAGGAGTGGTCCCAGTACAGATCCCTAGGGGAGACTGCTATTTACCTCTCTCCATTCTGAAAACTGAGCATTTATTCCTACTCTTTGTTTCCCATCTTTTAACCAGTTACCAATCCATGAGAGACCTTTCCCTCTTATTCCATGACAGCTTTCCTTAAGAGCCTTTGGAGAGGGGCCTTTTCAAAGGCTTTCTGAAAATCCAAGTACACTATATCCACTGGATACCCCTTGTCCAAATGCTTGTTGACCCCCTCAAAAATTTCTAGTAAGTTGGTGAGGCATGATTGGTGAGGAATATCAATATAATAATTCATCATATAGTAAAAATGTCTTGAAAGTATTTTTGTGAATAAAATCACAGAATTAATTTCTTATGATTGGTGGGTGTGTAGCTGTGACTGTTCAAACACCAGTTGTTTGTTAAAATGTTGTGGCCCCCAGATTTTCACACAGTGTAGAAAGAATGGTTTGTCAGCCAAAAATGTATTCTAGAAGCTTTCATTTTGCCACATAAGAATGAAATGGGATTCATTTTATGAATATGCTATGTATCAAATTTTAAAGCTAAAAATCTAACAAACTAGATTTCCCAATTGGATAAGTGTTATAGCTAATATTAGAATGGAATGTAATAGGATAACCTTTTTTAATTGAGTTCAAGAAGTATTAGCTTACTATTTAATGCTAAATTCTTTTCAGGTCACCTTTTAACTCAAATAACATTTCTTATATAGGTGTATTTGCTTGTTCTTAACTAATCAGCAATTTATTAACTCACCCAGAATCATATTAGTATACAACCAATAGTTTACCAATCAAATGAAGACACAACCAAGTTCTTGGCATGTACTGAACACAATACAGTCCTGCAAGGAACTGTCAAAGACTAGGGTTGAGGCTCAGCAGTTATACCAGGTGTCGGGAAGCTCTCAGAAGTGGTGTGCCGAGGCTTCTTTTATTCACTCTACTTTAAGGTTTGGCGTGCCCGTAATACATGTTAATGTTTTTAGAAGGTCTCTTTCTATAAGTCTATAATATATAACTAAACTATATAAAGTAAATAAGGTTTTTAAAATGTTTAAGAAGCTTCACTTAAAATTAAAATGCAGAGCCCCGGGAATTGGTGGCCAGGACCCAGGTAGTGTGAGTGCCACTGAAAATCAGCTTGTGTGCTGCCTTTAGCACCCATGCCATAGGTTGCCTACCCCTGAGTTATACCAAGGAGCAGAGAAAATAATCATAATTTCTTATAACATTTACTTATGATTTATCGATAATCAATTCTTTAGTACCTAACACATTTATCACACTTCCAGTATTTCTCCAAAGAAAAAAGATACACTTGTTTTGAAGGCACTTTTAAGAGAATGGTTCTTGCTATTTGAATGGATTGGTCCAAAGGGACAAGCTTAGAATACCAAAAGCAATTGCTTAAATTTATGGTTCAATCTCTCTTAAGTGAATTTGCTTGGACTCACAAAAGAGGACACAGATATATCATTAGTTAAACCCTAAAATATGGCTATCTGAGGTTTCATTAAAGAATGCAGGCTCAGCCGAAGATAACTTACAGTATTGTGTGTTAAAGAAGAAAAGAGAAAATACAATCTTTGAAATGAAATCTCACCACTTCTTATCCTGTTACCCCTGGAATAAGGAAGAGTCCTTTCCATACAACTGGTGCAGGTTTTGGTTGCATTGGGGATTCTGCAGCTACTTTGTGGGTTCAGTCTACTCTGGTTAGTCCTGTGGCCTGTGAGAAGGGGAGATTCTTTCCCACACAGGCATTCAACAAGCTCTGTTTAGTCCTGTGACCCTAAACAAGGGGGAGAGTCTTTCCTGTACAGTGGATTACCTCTTCAAAATCTCTTCTAAAAGAACAAAACAAAAAACCTCTGGGGTTCTACATGGAGCCCTCAGATTTACATACCCTGATTTCAAGCTCCTTGGAGGAGGCTACCCTCTGATCTCTATTGATATGTGCCAGTTGAGTGCTCAGATTTTAGCTCTCTGTTTCTCTGCTTTTTTGTTGATATCCATAGATGATATCCAGTAGATGATCTATGTATTTAACAAATTTATTCACTGCTTCCTTTAGTCAGTGTTTAATTTATTTGATAGCTTGTATTTCATTATTTGTGCCATCTATTAATATAAATCCTCCCTTTAAAGCAATATCTCTTACTATTCTGAAGTTATACCCTTCCTAGAGGCTTTTATCTTATAACATTCCTTTTTCCCCTTCTAGTGCCATACAATTCCTATCATTTCTGGAGTGCAACAATCATTAATCAGAGAAAACAAACAACATCCCTATGATCTTCTAAATCTTGTAGACACGTGATACTTGGATTTGATTGATTTGATCAATCTGATTATATCTAACACTCTTCACATCTTTGAATTTTGTATTGTAGTTTTAGCTTGATTAATGCTACACAGACAATATAAACTCATAGACTTTAAGGTCAGAAGGGCCATTATGATCATCTAGTCTGACCTCTTGCACAACGCAGGTCACAGAATCTCACCACCCACCTCTTGAGATGGACCTATTGAGTCTCATTGTCTTCAGCTGAGGATTGGATTATGCATATTTGTGATTGCCACCCAACAGTTAAAAGGGCAGAGAGATAGTGAACTTTAGTTGTCAGCAACATATATTCAAGCCATATTTTAATGTCTATCCACCTTAAAGCTATTTGTTATTCTCCTATTTTTTTTTTAAAAAAAGGCCTATAATGAAGCTGAAGAAACACCATGTGGCGTAGCTGGCTGATTGAACATAGCCAATAATGAAGAATCACAGCAAACAGTTTATACACAAGCAAAACTAAAAGGAATGGAGGCAAAAGTAAAGGTAGGTAAGGAAGCAAAAAGATGAATAACATCTCTGTATATATGGTGTGTCTGTTGGGGACATGCTGATGTGAATAATACTGCATCATACATGGTCATGGTGACTGAGAGAGGTAGAGAAGTGAAGTGGAGCACTTTTGATATTACATAATCAATGTATGTACACAAATATTTTATTAATCAGTTTTACAAGTTATTTAATAATTTAAGCATGGAATAGCTGGTACCTGTATTAAAAGGAGGTTCTGAGACACATCACACATTAAAAAAACTGACATGTGACTAAGTCAACAGCATTGAATTGATGGCCCTATAGAGAGTCTCATCATTAGCTATAGTGATCTCTCATAGGTCATGGTAATGACTGAACACAGACACACACTGCAAACTTAGCTTCTGACGCTTTGTTATGTCTCACTGATTTAGAACCTATGGCATGAATAGTTAAAAGATAAAATAACATACAAAGGCCTCTCATTGGTAGTTAGCAATATAAATGAGATGGATGTTGATTAAAATCAATTATGACTTACATAACTAATTTGCTTACAATGAAATTCCTGTACCCATTCTGTTTCTCTGCCTTCAAATGTTATAGATCCATTCATCAGGTGTGTCAAACCCCCTTTTGGCCTACAAGCAACATAATTAAGGGTGATGGGAATTCTTTAGTCGAGTGAATGTGGGCCTCTCTCTAACTGTTCTTTTGGAGATATAGCCTGAAAGCAGAAGTGTAAATTAAAATTTTCTTTTTGAGGGGAACTAAGGTGAAGGATTGAAATCAGGAGTAAGGATTTTAGGATGACCCTGTGACTTCTAGCAGGAAGATGCAATATAGCAAACACTGCTTGAAACAAAGTTTGTAAAATTGATTGTCAAATCTAATTTTATTTCATTCATGTATTATTTTTATTCATAAAATACCCAGGCAACATTATGTAGCAAAGGTTTCAGTAACTCCAAAATGTCCATCCCTTTGATTCTATTCTCCTTGAACAATCTCTAAAACAGGATTACGTTTTATTAGGGTTAATTGGTTTAAAATTTGGAAATCACTCTCATCTATCCAGCACACAAATAAAATGGATGAACACCAAGAGAAGCATTTGGCTTTTAATTTTACAGCATGGTAGACAAAACAGAACAGAAGCATTCTCTGGCTTTTAAGTGCATTTAATCGTTTTGTTGTCTCTGCACATACGTACAGTCTGCCCTTGAAATCTCTTTGGAAATCTCCCCAACATTATTAGAAAGAAACCACTGATTAATCTTACAAAAAGAAATCGAGTAATGTCTATTGATAGGGGAATTAAACACAGCCATAAACTGAGGCGGATATTAAAAATGCTAAATGATGATAGAATTCCTATCAATTTAAGCATTTAATTGAAATAAAGTAAAGTAGAAATATCCAGTACCTCCGGGCGTTGCAGAATTGGGGGTCTTAATATGGTAAAGATTTAAGCATGTGCTTAACTTTATGAATATCAGAATCAATGGATCAAGTATCAGTGTATAAAGTTGAGCATGCATGTAAATGTATGTAGGACTAGGGCCAAAATGTACCTCCATTTAACCATATCAGGGTTATCAGCATATCAGCAAATTCATCATTCCTTATTCAGTGAAATTCCTATTGATTTCAAAGGGCATTTTGACTAATGATTCCATTTTTTTCCATTCCATTCTGATGCCGCACTCATTGCCATGGTATGTGCGAAAGGGATGCTGAAAGGAGTGGGTCAAACTGCTTAAACATTTTCATAAAAAACTCATGCAAAATTGGTTGCCAAGCCATTTTGTATGATGTCACAGCCCCAAAGGGACAATCATAGAAGATGGAATATCTTCACCGTGAGGTGTGCAAATATGCAAAAATACTCTTTTGCTCAAATGATTTCATATGCAAATTTTCTAAAAGTGAAAGCGATGTATCCTCCTAGCTCAAAAAGCCATATATACAGTCATACAGATAAAGCATAGGGCAGGGTGCCAGGAGACTAGATTTCCATTTCTATCCATAACTTGACTCGATTCAATGATTTTCTGCACATATATTATAGTAGTATCTTGCACACAGCATACAGAACTAGCTATTACTTGGCCTACCACGGCTGCACACAGGGAACTAAAAGGCAGTGAGACACACCCTCTTCTACACAACTGCATTTAGGATTGTTCAACCAGAGCTTCTGGTGCCTGGAACATGCAGCAGATATGACAATAAGAAGAAAGTTGATTCAGTCCAGAAAAGGGCAGACAACTGAGAGAGACTTGTTGTTCGTTATGAAAGCTATTCTTCTACTGACAAATGCACATATTGAGTTTATTGGACTGCTGTTTCAACCTGTGCTGATGGCGAAAGGCCCAAGAAAACCATATGTTCCATTAGAGAAATAAATGATATTGAAGAGTTGTTTTTTTCTGTTACTAATACCTGCTAACTAAGTTCTGCTGCTTCCGTGTGTGTGGTGGTCACTCTGGTTGTTATTTTCCCTATCAGCATGGGGCAATGTAAAAGTACCTTCACAGGACTTTTCAAATTCTGCTTTGTGTGTTTGTGTGCATGTGTGTGTAATCTTGTCCATCTGTCACTTATTCCTAGCTCTCACTACATGCCTCTTCTGCCTCACAGTACCCATCCTCCTTTTCCTTCCTCTTTCCTTTCCCCATAGGCTTCATTTCCCCCACCTTGCCACGTTCACCCCTTTGCAGTTCCCACCAGCCCTACTTCCTCCTTCCCTTCTCTACCAGCATCAATCTAGGTCCTACATCTACTTTCTCGTCCTCAATTTGGGTGGCATTTGCCACATTCCTGACCTCCCTCCATCTTGAATCTCTCCACCTCCCATACCTGTCCCACCACTATCACCTCTGCTCCTCTTGTGCCATCATTCCTAACCTCTCATCCATCCTCCTCCCTTCTCTTGCTGTCTTTAGATCACCCATTCCATATCTACAAAGTTCACAGCCGTTCATGATATTTTCAGAGCTCACTCCCTCCAGCTCCTGGCTTTCACAGTGTCCTGGACTCCTTAGTTTGACATGGCTTCTGCAGCTGCCCTCTGTCATGGAGGCCTGTCCTCCCACATTCCTCACCCTGGATCAGACAGTGGTGGGGTATTGGGCTTATACTCTTCCTTGTCTGCCACTTCATCCCCTCCCCCCCAACTCCCTTCTCATTCTTTTCTTTTGAACAGCACTACATGCACAATTTTTCTCTTCTTCCTTTCCACATTCCTGTCACCTATCATCCACCCAATTCCTCCCCATCAGCCTCTCTCTCTGATTTTGACTCCTGGCTCTTGCTCTTCATCTCCTCACAATCTCCCACACTCATCCTCAGTGACTTCAGCTCCCAGGCTGACAACTCCTTTGTTGCATGTTTCTTCACCCTAATGTCTCCTTTCAACGTACAGCCCTGTCCACCTCTCCAATGCACCAAAAATGCTGTTCACTTGACTTGTAGTCTTTACCATGCATTGCTCTCGCTCTGATACCTCTGTTGCTGAGTTCTCCCTCTCTGGCCATCACCTTGTATCTTATAGGATAACTCATCAGCCCCCTCCCTCAGGTCCTGTCATTCGACCTTTCTCTAACTTCCAGGCTATCAATGTGGATGACCTCTTGTCTGCTTTCAGCCCTCTCCTCCCTTCTCTATCTTCCTTTTTTTCCCCGTTCCTCACTCTCCTCCACTCTTGAGTCTTTGGCTGCCTTCACAATGTCTTCCATGCCAACCCACATTCCTGGTTCAGACCCAACATCCACTTCATCTGCTTCTGCTCTCACACTGTGGAGAATCATTTGGGGGAAATCCATTTACTTAGCTGACTTCCCCCACTAAAATTCATTCTCTCTTTCATTTACACCACTTTAATTGAATTCCAGGTCGCCAATCCAAGCTGTCAACTTTTACTCAGTCCTCAAACCCTTCATGACCTCACTTCCTTCCCTGCACAGGATCTCAGCGATTCTATCCAAACATTTCTCTTGCTGATAAACAACTGTTGACCAGCTCTAGTCAAGGCATCATCAGCAACAATACAGTAGCAACTGCCAGTGGTTTCCAATAATAATAGTCATGGCTTCCAGTATGCCTGCACCCAGTCATGCTAAGTGACAGCTGCCCCAAAACAATGGGAGAATTACCTTTGTATATATTGCAAAAAGTTTAGATTTGTATATTGAGACACCTAGACTTATTGGGAAATGTATATTCTGAGTAAACTGCATCGCTGAGGGTTTTCTTGGGAGGAATCCAAAACTTCCTCTTGTGGAATGATGGGAATTGTTTTATGGTGATTTCACTAAATTTAAAGTCAGATTTTCCTCAGGTTTGTCTTCATCTGGAGTATTTAAAGTGTTTAGAACTTTCTTTAATCTCAGTTAAAAGAACTCCAGAGGAAATAACCTCTTATTAGGCTCAAACTCAAACTTGAAGTTCCCAGTCTGATTATCCTCCCATTGGGAATAAGAAAGAAGGACAAAGGGTGAGGATTTCTTATTACCTTCGTTTCATTGCCTTCTCTTTTCTGAACCAGATGTAATATTTTTCCTGTGTAATAAAGACTATGTAATTCTTAAGACTGCTGTTATAATGTGTTCATGATAATGCTAAATACTGACCTGAGATGCAGAGGAATAAGCGATTTTTCCTTACACAACATACATCATACCTCCTAAGAGATTTTAATTCTCTGACGCAAGGACACATCAGATATTCCAGACTGAATATAAAAGTCCTGCTTTGAAAAAACTGCCTTGATAGTACAATAAAATATTGTTAGAATCCCATTGTTTACTGCTGCCACGTCTCTCCTTCTCTCCCCATACCATACCATGCTGAAAAAGGAATTCAAAATCTTTCCCCATATCATTTGCATCTGATAGCTACATCAGCAGATGCATGGGAAATGAAACTGGATTTTACCAACTGGGTGGAGGTAATGAAAACAACTGCTAAATATTCCGGGTCTCCCAAGAACAAATATTCACTTCTAGGGTTTTTCATCAGGGATAGAAATCTTTCAAGAGATTCATCACAAAAGTCTTAAAATAAACATTATTCATATTTATAAAGGGTCTTCCAGGGTTCCTTTCATACTATTGAAAGGCATCTCTGTGCCTTCCTCCATTATGCCTTTTTGACGTGTATGAGATCCTTTTAACCAAAGGGCAATAGATTCCTATCTTCTCCTCCTTCAAGTCCCTTTTGAAAACATACTTTTCCCAAGAGGCCTGAAAATCCTAGTCCTTTACTCCAAAGAGTTTACCAAATGATAAATATCACCAAAAATATAAAACAACCTGTGATGATGCACCCCATAATGCTTTGTGGGAAAATGCTTATGAATGTATATATGACATAACCGGAATATGTGTTATGCTACACATGCCATGTAACATATCTCTGTAAAGATGATCTACTGAATACATTCCTCCTATTTGTATGCAGTGTGGCAAGGTGGCCCCCCGGGCACCCCGGATTCAGGTTCTCTCTGGCATCTCTCTCTGGCTGAGTTTGGCTCCTCGCCGGCTAGGGAGGGTGAACTCCCTCCTGGGAAGGGACTCCTTCCTGCTTCTCTGCCTGCTGGCAGCCTTTCTGTGTCTGACTCTCGCTCTGCTGTCACAAAACTCACTCTTCCAACTCCTCCTGCCTCCAAATGCACTCCTCAACTCCCACACCCCCTTTCTGGGGAGGAGTCTCTTTAAAGGGCTCTGGCAGCCTCCTTAACCGGTCTCAGCTGGCCCTGCTTCTGACTGCGGCAGCCTTGCTCAGCTGGACCTAATTTAACCTGCAGTTACCCCTCTCACCACACCCTTCTTTGGCAGTCTCTAGCCCTGGGTTTACCACAGCATGTATCATTTCGGTATTTGAAGTTATGAAGACTGGCTGTATACTTGTTTGATTTTAAGTAGATTTAATAAGGCATTTGGTCAGCTTCTTTAGAGGGGAATGTGCAAGTTAAATGCCCAATAAAGAAACACTTAATGAACAATGGATCTTGGAAAGCTCCATTCCACATAAGAAGTCTACCTGGGGATGCTCAAGGCAGCCATGTAAACAATGGCTGCTGCCTGTAAAAATTGAGTCATTCATGGGCCTGTGATTTGTCCATGTGACTCCAAAACTCCATCTTGTACCTGGGATTCTACACAGAGAGAGGGAGGAGTGCCCACCCACAACAGAAAGTCTATTTAAACTCCTGGGAGACCCTCCATTTTGTTTTCAGCTTTCGCAAGAGATAGCCTCTCCACCCTCAAGGATACCTGAAAGAAACTGGAACAAAGGATAGTAACTATAAGGGGTGTGAGTGATTGCTGGACCCAGACTAGAAGGAAACTAGTCTGTAAAAGGAAGCTTATTGGAACATCTCTGAGAGTAAGATTTTATCTGTATTTAGTCTTCTTACTGTATTAGGAATAGGCTTGTGTATTTTATTGTATTTTGTTTGGTAATTCACTTTGTTCTGTCTGTTACTACTTGGAACCACTTAAACCCTACATTTTGTATTTAATAAAGTCACTTTTTACTTTTTAATTATTCCAGAGTACATATTAATACCTGGGGGGAATAGCTATGCATACCTATCAGCATTAGAGAGGGGAGACAATTTATGCATTTAAAGCTTATACAGGGTAAAACAGATTTATTTGGGGTTTGGATCCCCATTGGGAGTTGGGCATCAGAGTGTTAAAGACAGGAACACTTAAGCTGCTTTCAGTTAAACTTGCAGTTTGTGGGACATGGTTCAGACCTGGGTTCTGTGTTTGTGGCTGGCAAGCGTGTCTGGTACAACCAGGCAGGGCTTTGGAGTCCCAAGCTGGCAGGGCGAGGAGCAGGGGCAGAAGTAGATTGTGGAACTAACACAATGTTTGTTTAAATGTCACTGCCCATTCATCCCCTGTCCTCTAAATATTTCTTGATTAGACAGCAAACTCTTTGGAACCATGTCTTCTTACTTCCTGAACAGCACCTCACAGACTTTTCTTGGTGTGTAAATAAAATCAATCAATAAAACATGGTTTCTGTGAAGTCCTAGTGACTGCTCACATTTCCTCTACTTACTGATATTATAAATATAATCTTGGACATCCAACAGCTGAGCTGGTTAATTGATGCTGGGATCCCCTCTGTGAAACTCAGGTCTCTCACTTCTCAGCAAGGAGCAGAATAGAGACCGTCTGCTCCAGCCAATCCAAGATGTGGAAAAATGAGGAAAGCTCAATTGTTGTTTGTCTATCCATTTTTATAGCCCACTAGGCAGATGCAGCTCAGCAAATCACATAAGCATCAGTGAATTTTAGCTGAGATTTCCAGATGTGTTTAGTTATTTTCGGTGCCTTGGGGTTTATGTGACCAAATTGTCATTGCTTAAAGAGTCCTGATTTTCAGAAGGTGCTGAGCACTTGACATATGAAACTTAGATCCTGCAAATTTTTCAAGCTGGCTATGCAAAAACTGAGGTACCCAGAATCACAAGTCAGCTTTAAAACCCTGGGCCTGCCGGGGACTAAATCCTTAAAACTTGACTTGAAAAATGTACTGCTTAAGTTCCAGACTAAAACACAAAATGAAAGAGGGCTTCAAGTCCTTTTTGAAAACACATAATAGGTTCTTCCTCTCTTTCCATTTCTCATTATTTTCCTCTCAAAACTCAACGATCTCCAGAGATAGTTACAGATGTCTCTTCTTCCTAAAAGATTAGTTTAGAGTACTTTAAGCGGTCCAATCCTCCAAACTTTCCAGAGTCAGGCTTTCTGTTGGCTTCACATGAGGAAGGCTAACTCAACTGGATCCAAAAATTGTTCACTGATGAGATGGGCCAATCTAGACCTTTGAATCCAACATAGGGCTATTCCCAGACTTGCACATGCCACTGTAGTTCTGATTTTGGTCTGGGCTACAGCTGAAACAGGAAGGAGCCTGTTTTCGGTCTCTGGTTCAATGGCAGCAGGTATCTCACATAAATAACTGATCTCGCGAAATTTCCACCATTCAAGATGCTGGAAAACTGAGAAGAGCAGCTGACTGCATAGTAAGAGAGTAATTATGTTGAGAGCATTCCTCACTCAGGTAGGGACCAGATGGCCTTTTTTTTTTAATACTGTTGTGTCAATAATAGTCTTAGAACCCCAAATCGGAGAAAGAATCCCAAATGGTTTAACAGAGAGGAGCAATCTAAAAAGAAAAAGAAAACAAGATCTTTTAGGAAGCTCATGACAGGAAGAAAAATGAGAGCAGACAGTAAGGTCATGAGAAGGATGTGAGTTATGAATGACTATGACTGTGCCTGTCCCCTGGAACGCTGTCATTCAGTAGGCTCCTAACAATTCAATACAAACAGCTCAGTAGCGTTTTATGACAACATTACTGACAGTAACTCATCTCAGCTTTGATGTGCTATTTTATTTTGGGGAAAGACAAGCACTATATATAATTTGTTAAGTATGTAAATCAAAATTAGTCATTCAATTTAATCTTGTTAATCATGTACAAATACCACAAATATAGCAATAGCTATACAGTATATGTGGCTGTTCCTTTGAAAATTTGTCCCTCTTATTTCATGAATCCACCAATAGGGACCTGAAAGCTGATATCAGAGGAATCTACTGAAAATTAGTATTAATTATCTAAAACTAGAGCTCTACATCAAAATCATAAACCAGTCCAGGTTCAATTCCAAAAAACAATTTCATTTGGAAGAACTGTAAGAGAGAAAAAGAGAAGCAATTTCAATACATGTAAAAGCTCTAAAGGCTGAATTTTTTATTTACTTTCACCAAGCAGTCCGAAAGATTTGAAAATATTCAAAAAACGCAGATGGAAAAAAATATCTTACACAGATATCAACATGTGATGGGATGTACAAACCTCACACTTGGCAACAAGGGGTTAAGGGATTATTTTGGGCTCAGCTAGCCCTGCCCACCTGCCCTCTCTCCCCCACCTGCAGGAAATGTGCCCTCTGCTGGAAGAATTAAAAGGCAGGGAATTAGCTCATTTGGGTGGCAGAGCTGGAGGTGGGCAGACCAGCAGAGCAGAGCTAGCCAAGCCAAAGACTCCGACAAAGCTGCCCAGAGGGGCCCTCCCTGAGGGAAGGGGAAGATCACTCCAGAGACAACAGAGAGGAAAGTATCCTATGGACCTTGGACTTTGGTAACCCCCTTTACTTATTGTGGTTTGGGTCTCCTCACCAGGGGAAAGCCTTGGACTAAGCTGACCCCAGGGTGGTAGGTGAGAAGAAGAGGCCCAGGGAGGATAGTCTTAAAAAGTCATAGTTGCCAGATTACTGGTAGCCCATGGGGCCCTGGGTTGGAGCCTGGTGGAGCCATGACCATAAGGCCATGCTCCTCAAGAGGACCTTTGTACAACCATATGGCAATCTCAGTGCTGACCATTCCAAAGCAGGGGGACTGTAATCAATCAGCCACATGGGAGAGAGAGTTTTACTTTCCAAATCACCTTGGGTATGATCCTGCAAAGTGTAGAGTGCCCTCAGTTCCAGTGCCTTTAATCAGAATTCAGGACACTCATCACCAGGGCCGGCAACAGAAATTTTGGGGCCCCCTACTCTGATCATTTGGGCCCCCCCCCAGCCTATTCTCCTTCCCCCCCTGCCTGACCCGGCCCACCCAAATCTCCTCCCCCAGCCTAACCTCCTCCCCTCCCCACTCATCCCTGCCTGGCCCACCCCGCTGTTGGGGGTGATCTTCCTTTACCCCCGCCCAGCCTCCCCCCATCTCTAACCGCCTTTCCTCCCCCACCCCGCCTGGACTGGCCCATTCCACCGAACCTAACCTCCTCCCCCCTCCCACTCCCAACCCAGCCTCCTGCCCCCATGCCTGACACCGCCTGGGCGCTCGCTGCTGGCGCTCGCCCTTCGCTGCGCTCTCATGCCCGGCGGGGTCCTGCGGGAGCGTGAGCCGCAGCTCGAGAGAGCGAGAGCCCGGGAGCGGCGCGAGCTGCCCTTGCTGCTCTGCCCCCCCGGCCCCCACGTGCCCTTTCCCCCCTGGACCTGCGTGAGACCCTGCGGCTGGCGATGGAGACGCCACTGCTGTGACCAGCTGCAGGAGCGCGAGAGCCTGCACCAGGCCCGGCAACAAGGGGGGACAACTACGGGTACAGCTGTGTACCGGGCCCCGGACTTAAGGGGGCCCCCCTTAAGTCCGGGGCCCGGTATAGCTGTAACCATAGTACCCCCCTGTCGCCGGCCCTGCTCATCACCGAGCAGAATTGAGGTGACTAGAAATAAGTTTACCTCAAAGGCTGTTAATTTTTTTTCAGACAGGATCCACAAATGCCATCTAGCTCTACCTTGCTCTAAATAAAAGCCTAACCAACATTAAGGCAGAGTGACAACTACATTTTCCAAAGGTGTTTTGCCCAAGCATGGTGTGTCATGTGCTCATACATTGGCCTGTGTGAAAGTTTTGCTTAATTGCCAAAGCTAACTTACAATCAATTGCATTTTCAAAATGTTGCATAAAAAAAAGAGGAAAACATGGATGAAAACAACACTGAAGTTTCAGTTCCTTCTGGGCATTAGGAGACATGTATGTATTGTTCTCAGCAGGCATCTATAACAGGGGTGGGCAAACTAAGGCCCGCGGGCCATATGCAGCCCGCTGGCCATTTTTATTTGGCCTGCGAGCTGTGGCCGGGGGCGAGGAGCCAGTGGCCCCCCGCTCCCAGCCAGGGGTGCCAGGCGAGCGCTGCAAGCCTTGGGCCTGCACTCCCGGCCCAGGGGTGGGCTGGGAGTGTGCGGAGCCACGGGGTCCCCGTGCTCACTGGCAGGGGCGCCGGGCCAGGAGGAGCTGCGGGAGCCCCAGTGGGGACGCCGGTGGGGATCGCGGGGAGCCACGGGAGCCCCAAGCTCCCCAGCAGCTGCGCTGGGCCGGAGAAGCCGTGGGAGCCGCCGTGCTCCCTGGCGACTGCGTCAGGCCGGAGGATCTGTTGGAGCCCTTGCACTCCCCGGCAGAGGCACCTGGCTGTGGGGTGGGGGGTGCTCCCCAGAGGGGGCGCCGGGCTGGGAGCATGGAGAGCTGCGGGGGCCCGGTGGTGCTGCGCTTGGCCGGGAGCGCAGGGAGCCGCACAGGGAGGAGCCGAGGGAGCCTCACTCCCCAGCGGGGGCACCAGCCGGGATCATGGTGAGGGCCGAGTGGCTGGAGCTGGCTGAGCAGGTAGCCGGGGTGGGGTGGGGGGGAGGGCTTAGGTGGTAGGATCCGGGGAGGAGGGTGGATGGTTAGGGGGTAGGTCTCAGGAGGGGGCAGTTAGGGAATAAGGAGCAGGGGGCCTTAGATAGAGGGTAGGGTCCTCGAGGGGGGTAGTTAGGTTGGGGGGGTCTCCAAAGTGATCAGAGGTCAAAGTGGGGAGGGTTGGGAGTTTCGAGGGGGCAGTCAGGGGTCAGGGGTCAGATAGGGGGCAAGGCTATGCTGTTTGGGGAGGCACATTTTTGTGCACCATTTTGAGGCCCGATGTGGCCCTCAGAGGCCAAAAAGTTTGCCCACCCTGGTCTATAATCAGAGTTAGTGACATTGCCCATTCTTCTGCTTCATTTTCTAAGTTGTGCAAAGCAGAGGTCATTTTCACTCCCTGGAAGTTCTTTTTTCTCCCAATTTCTGGCTAAAAAATTAACAGTATCATAATAAAAAGGTGTATATTTTCAGCAAAGAATATACACACTAAAGATACATTTTAGTAAAGAAAATACGTAGTAAATATAGTGCTACATTACTACTTCCATAAACATGTTCATTCTGATCTCTTGAAATTCCTGCACTGTCTGAGGGCTTCTATTGCCTCCCACTGTGATGGGTGTTAGCACCTGCAGTATTTTCTAAGCCAAGTGCTGAGGCTCACACTTGGTCTGTAAAATTGATATAGGCTTTCACTGAGTTGATGGAAGCTAGCCTGAAAAAGGATTGGGTTAAAAATCTGAGTAGAAATTGAGGAAGGATCTCAGGATTGGTTTATAAGGGAGTCGACATTTCCAGGAATGTCATCTGGTCACATGGCCTTCCCCAGAAGTTAAGGTGAATTTAGAGTTTAGAGTGAATTCTCAGGACAGTGACTGCACAGATACTGGATTATTTCATACATATTAATCACTAATATATTGCCAACATTTCATATGTAGTTCAGCCCTCATTTAGTGGGTGAGAAGGGGAGGGTGTTAACTGTTACATGATTCCTTCTGAAGGAGTATTCCCTGATTTGCAAGCATCAGAGATACACATATTTTTTCCTGTGCCTTTTCCAACTCCCAAACCTGTTAGACTTTCATTAAAGGCATCTTTCATCTAAAGACAACAAAACACTTCTCTCCTCAGATTAAATCTTTGTACATTTCCCTGGAACATCTGCCATCAAGTGCTTATCAGCATGCTTTGGCTTTTACAGTACACTTTCATGCCATGCATTATGCTTACTACTTTGGGCAGGGTAACACAATAGCTCTTCACTTTAAATTCTCATTCAATATGTACTGTGCATCGTTTATCAGCTTCATATCCTCAGACAGAATGGCAGTCGTCTTATTCCCCCATATGAAAACTCTTATTGTTTGCCTCTCTAGCAGTATTTTTTAAAAACTCTCCTCGGTGTGTCTTTCCTTTCTCAAGCAGTTTAATGGATACACTTTTTATTGCTTTGATTTCATTTCTGAGATTAGCTCTGCTAATAATAAGTAACAGTTAACATCCAAGTTATTTTAAATGGGATCATTTGAATTTCTGGCCATATAATTGAATTTTGTCTCAAATGTTGTCACACTTTTGATTTAATCATTTTTACAGGTTTCCATAGTTTTCTTCTATTTAAAAGGCTCAGAGCACCTGTACCTTTGTGGAAATCCAGAACTAGCATTTGTAACAATTGTTGCTATAAAAATAAATGGGCAGATTTTAGAAAACATTACAACCTTTGACTCTTAGACCTACCTGCTGTATTATGCATTCTAAGCATCCTCAAGACATGGAATTCTAGATTCCTAGGATCACATGCAAAAAAATAGTCAAACTCTTAGTTCGTCCATTGTTCGACTAAACTTACACACAGCAGGGTACATAAAGCACAACACCCTGTGAAATCCCACAATTAGCAAGATACTTGCAACAACAAGATCAACTCAAACTTATCATGTTCCTGTTCACATATGTCTTGCTAACTGGACACCATTTTTTGAAAGTGTGACAAACACAAAACAATATTGCCTGTAGAACTGCTCCCTTTAATAAAGCTGTCCTTAACTCATGCACTTTCACACAGCTCTGCAACAATTTCCATATCAGTGCTGATAACTCCGCTGCCAATCTCATTTAAGAACTGCATTTTAGCTCATTATAGCTTTGTTGTTTGAGTATCAGCAGCTTCTGCTATCAACTGAATTATGGGCAGAGAGAAAGGAATCATATTATTCTTTCAAACTACTAACATGTAGGTGCCAGGAAGAGGGAAATTGGGTTAGAATAGCAATGGGTGACTATCTAGTAATGGCGGTCTTGCTGAACTGCATTACACAAATGATCTTGTTAGCTTCCTTTGTGGCAAGTGAAGCTTGAAGATAAAGCTATCTATGCCTAAAGAGCTGAAAGAGCTTAACTGGATCCAGAAAATGCTACATTCTGATAACTAGTCAATGGCCCATAAAGAATAAATGGCAATGTTAGATAAAGCTCAAATAAGCATCCAGCAGTTGGGATGCTTATCAACCGCTTAACTGAACTATGACTCCAAACTTTTCCACCGTCTGGACCAAACCAGACAGATTGTTTTGTGTGTGTGTGGGGGGGGGGGGGGGGCTAGCTATTTTTGGAGGTGGATTGCTCCCCACTCTGGGTAGAAACACATTTTAGGGAGTAGCTGCATAGCCCACAAAACCCCATTGGATAAAAGTATTCATTGGGTGTGTTTATGAAACTTGATTTCCTATGTGGGTATAAGCCCTCGCTCAGCAGTCCTGCTTTCCTCCTCCAAGTCCTCCTCCAAGACTAATGGTCTTATTGGTTCTCTGAGGGAGGAGATAGTTGTGAGTGGGACCCAGTAATTCCTCAACCAGGAATCACCAAATTGCACTTTTACGTTTAGGAGCACTTGGCCCATCACCAAAATTTACATCCCCACTACAACACAGAATTGAAAAGTCTTGCAGCCCAAAAGATTCCTGGGTCCCTCACGCCCCCACAAGAGCCAGAAATCTCTTAGGGTTAGACTGTCTAATTTAAACACAGCCCTGCAAAGGGGCTGTTATGGAGCCACAATCCTCCAGGAGAAATGGTCCTTCTCAGAGTTTCTTTTAACACAGCATAATCTTCCCACTTGGATCTTGAGCCTGCACCATGAGCCAGGGTGGCGGAGCAAGGGGTCATGGCCCTGCCTCCTTTTAGACCAAAGTCGCTGAAGGAGCATGTCCTCCATAGAGCAGGGGACTGCAAATGTGGTAGGCCCTGCACAAGATAGGAGGGATCCTGGTTCCCCATACACATCTGCATAATGGTCAGGTATTAAGCCAGCCCTCAGCAAGGGAAGGAGAGAGAAAATTGGAATCGGGAACAGCTGATTCATGCACTGCCCAGAAAAAGGCTGAAAAAAGTAATGTGGTGACAACACTTTTTAAATGGGGTAGGTTTTCCCTCACAGCATTACTTAAAAGCCACTTAAACAGCAGGTTCCCACCTCCTTTGGAAAGCAGCTGCCTGTTGGCAGGTGACAGAGTGAGAAGAGTCTGTCCTTCAAAAGCCATTTCAGAATGTTATTAAAAACAACCACAGTGCTTTCAACACCTGCACAAAAATGAATCACTTTTGTTCATTTTCAAGGATTTTGAACTAATGCTCCCTTCTCTCATCTTCACTGCCTTGTTGTGCGTCTTCAGCCACCCTACTCCAACTTTTGTTTCCAAATCCCAGCTGAACTCAGTCTAGTGGCATGAGGTTTATTTTGCATACTTGTGCTTATATCCAATGGTGATTTAAAAAAACCTTTGCTGAGGAACAAATTCCTTGAAGGTATCTAAGCTGGATCGTCTATTTAATTATCTCCTCAGCCTCCCACTGGCTACTCAGGCCACAGAGTTAGCATTCCTGATTGCTAGCACGGTCTGAGATTATCCTGATATGACCAAACTTACTGCTTGCCATCCAGTTGGTTTCCCTCTTATATTTCTGATCCCTAGATCAGTGGTTTGCAAACTGTGGGTCGCAACCCAATACTGGGTCGCGGAATGTAAGGCACTGGGTTGCAGTGGCTCTAGTCCCCAGAAGTAGCCAGCAGCAGGACCAGCAAGAGGGCCATGGGGTTCTGCGTGCTGCCCGCCCCCCAAGCACTGGCTCTGCACTCCTATTGACTGGTTCCTGGTCAACGAGAGCTGGGGAGGCAGTTCCTCCAGGCGAGAGCCACATGGAGCCGCTTGCATGCCCCCACCTAGAAGGCGGACCTGCTGCTAGCTAGATCTGGGGCACAGCATAGTCCATGGTGCCAAGACAGGCAGGAAGCCTGCCTTAGCAGCCCCACTGCACCGCTGACCAGGAGCTATCCGAGGTACGCCTGTGCCCCAATCCACTTCCCCAGCCCTGAGCCCCCCACTAAACCCAGAGCCCCTTCTTGCATCCCAAGCCCCTCATCCCCAGCCCCACCCCAGAGCCTGCACCCCTAACAGAGCCCTGACCCCCTCCTGTACCCCAAACCCCTCACCCCAGCCCCACCCCAGAGCTTGCCCCCCAGCCCAAAGCCTTGCCCCCCCCACCCCAACTCCCTGCCCCAGCCCATAGTGCCCTTCCACACCCTGAACCTCTCATTCCCAGCCCCACCCCACAGCCCTCACCCCTGCACCCCAAGCCTCTGCCCCAGCCCTGAGCCCCTCCCAGACCCCAAACTCCTCATCCCTAGCTCCATTGGATCATGGGCATCAACTTCAACTGGGTCGCCAGAAAAAAAGTTTGAAAACCACTGCCCTGGATCACATGGGTTTCCGTTTGGCTTTACAGTCAAATACATTCCTTTGCTCCAATCTATAGCACAATAATATGACACGATCGTCATATTTAATCATTATTCTTTTTGCTAGTGGTTACAAAATTAATTTCACTAGCTCTGAATCACAGAATTAATCTGTGATTTTATGTACAAAACCTCTATTTGCTCTCCAAATGTAAAGATTTGCTCAGTGAAGACTTACAATCTTATAAAAGTTCCACAGCAAAGCCAATTAAATACAACATTTATACACTTAATTTTTGTTTATTTTAATCAACTTTTCAATGTAGGTTGTGGCCTCGGGCACCCCTTTGACACCATTCTTTCCTCTCAGAGATCACAGAGGGGGCAACTGCATAGGTGTTCTGAAGGCTCTTTCGTGTTGGGTTCTACAAGGTTCTTTTCTATCACTACTCCTGTCCAGCCTACACGAGGCTACCAGGTGTGACTTTGAAATCATTTGCAATGTGATGCCATCAGGATGCAGAAGATATACACCTCTAGGTCTCATTTTCATCAGACCCAGGTGGGACATAGACAATACAGTGACATAGATGAGAGTGAGCTGCGTGAAGTTTACTTCAGATAAGTCAGAGGTGATGTTACTGGGTTGGATCTTTAGGGTATGGTGGGGTGGTTATTGTCCCTGTACTGAAGAGGTCTGTAGTTGGGATTCCTTTTTGGGGGTGGGGGGGAGGGTGCACTGTGACTGCTCCTGCAAAAGGTCTTTTTGCCCCTTAGGCACTGTCTAGTACGGTGATTGACTGTGACCTTTATTTTTGGATCTGGTCCTCAGCTCAGCCCTTGTGGATTTTAGTTTGGATTACTGCAGTGAACTCTACATGGGGTTACCACTGAACACTGCTTGGAAGCTGGCTAATGCACGATTAAACTTCCCACCTGCTTGGAGGTGTTGTACCCAGAGAACATACGTCATCAGTCCAATAACTGCACTTGTTTCTTCTTCCCAGTTTGGCAATTTAGATAAACTCGGACACTAATTCTAAAATATTCTATATTTCAACACCTCAGAGTTGGGTATTCCCAGTGGAAGGTCCTTAGTTCTTTATAGAGCTTTGCTATAGTGAAGTATTTACGGCGTAGAATTCTAGGAGGTGAGTGCGTCTGTGGCACGTGCGTTTGAACACTGTACATTAACATTGTAAATCAGCTCTCTCTTTCCATTGCTTCCTGTTTAAGAAACTATAATTTTCTCCTTTGAATGGAAAGGAGATAGGACTATGCAGCCTTTGTAAAGATGTCTCTGTGCTCAGCAGCTATTCACAGCACAGGTTACAAACCATTTAACAAAAGCCTTGACTAGATAATGAGCTTGTTATTTTTTTCAGCCTTACTGTTTTGACTCCCCTGAGCCTGCCCAGCACTTCCTAACATCCCATAGGATCTATTCTGTGTCTCTACAAGCCCAACAGCAATTCAATCAAATGGAAAAGGGCATATTAGTAAGGAAAATATGCATACGCTGTAGACACAAATAGTTATCCAAATGCAGTGGAGAAAAGTGTATTGATAAATCCAGACCTTCCCCCTGTGTCAAACCACACAGGAGTCTCTGATTGAGGGTAATCACTCTCTCTCTTCTCAAAGAAGAGCAAAATAAATTATTTTTTTCTGATAATTGGATGGGAATCTTCATGTAAATTCTTGCCCTACAGACTTGTCATTTAACAAAGTATTAGAATATTTAAGAAAACCTTAAAGATGGTAACGTCTAACTGTATAAGAGCTATGCAATATTATTTGTTAATGGCTTACGGTGTTGCTGTGTAGGGTCCATATTTAAGTTTAAAGACGATCAGATTGCTATTTTTAAAATTTATTACCTATTAGTACTTATTATCAAATTACTTCAACACATTGCTAACAGCCAGTTGCATGTGTGTACATTTGCTCTTCACTGGTTATTTAAGTCACGTGGCATTATTTTTGTTGCTTGAGTGGATGATTTATGCAACTAGTCAGCACAGTGAGAATTGCAAATTGCGAATCTTGAATATAAAATCCTATATACAGTGGAGCCCCGGTATAACACGCCCCGCTATAACACGAGCTCGGTTATAGCGCAATTATACCGTGGCTCCCAAGTCCTTGATCTTTGTCCCTGGCAGGCATGGGGGCCACAGCTTCTCTCCCCTGCTTGGCAGCGTGAAAAGAAGCTGCAGCCTCCCCTGACAGGGACAGAGAACTCAGGACTGTAGGTGGGAGGGGAGGCATGGCTTCCCTTCCCAGTGCCCAGCAGGGGAGAGAAGCTGCGGCCCCCACCTGCCTGGGACAGAGAACTCCGGGTCTGCAGGCGCCATTGGTCCCTGCCCCCAGCAGGCGCGGGGCAGTGGCTTCCACAGAGAACTCCACGTCTGCTAGGGGCAGGAGACTCCAGGGCTGCATGGAGCTCCGGAGTCCCCTGTCCCAGCAGGTGGGGAGCTGGGGCTTCCCTGGAAGCCACTGCCCCTGCGCCTGCTAGGGGCAGGAGACTTGGGGGCTGAAAGCAGCCCCCGAGTTCTCTGTCCCCGGCAGGCACAGGCTGCAGCTTCTCTCCCTTGCTGGGCAGCGGAGAGAGAAGCTGCCCCCCCCCACCCCGCCGGGGAGTGGGGCCCTGTTATAACACGACCCCGCATTTAGCACAATGGGATTTCTTGGATCCCATCGGTCGCATTATAACGGGGTTCCACTGTAGTATATTCCTGTTTATCAAATACCCTATAATCTGAACCTCCACATTATCCAAATCCCTTCATTGTCCCTACTCCCAAAACAACTGCCTGCATGCAAACCCTGGTGAAACCTCCTACCCATCAGTCACTATGCAAACCCCCCCACAGCTCCCAGTGAAAGCCTCTGCCACCCATGCTCAGCTGTCTCCATGCATATCCTCTCCCCTGCTCCCTCGCCTCCTCTCTGCACTTCTGCCATGTGGGTACTCTCCACCTGATTGATGTCTGACTGATGCAGCACTGAGCTGCACAGCTCCCTCTCCAGCTTTGTATCATCTGAACACTTTACCCGTGTTCTCCCTGTGCCATTATCTAAATCATCAATGAAAATATTGAATATAACTGGACCCAGAACCAATCTCTGTGGGACCCCGCTCGTTATGCCCTTCCAGCATGACTGTGAACCACTGATAACTACTCTCTGGGAATGATTTTTCCATTTAGTTATGCACCCACCTTATAGTAGCTCCATCTAAATTGTATTTTCCTAGTTTGCTTATTGTGACTTTTAGATTAAAAATCTGCCCTGATTTTCTGAAATTGACTTACTGCTAAAGCTTGGTGAAAAAGAGCATGGCTATCCCCACTGGTCTGAAGGAGAAGCAGCAAGATACTGCTTTTCCTACCTAGTCATATTCTAATTTACCAGCCCCATCTGTGATCAAGTGCATCTCCTTTTTCTTTTATTTGGAGTGTTGACTCCCTTTATAGTCCAGAAAATATGAAATTCAGGACCATTTGGTTGTGTTAGGAATCATTTTTGTTGCATGTTATCTTACAAAGGAAGTAGATGGAACATTTGGGTCATTTGCTTTATTAAATCCCATCCTGCCTCTCACACAGAATCCCACAGGGGTTGGGCAGTCTATCGTTGAAATGCCTCCAATACTTATTCCACAGATTTTTAGATTACCTTGCCAGATACTCGCCATGTGCCAGACCTCCAGAGATTAGGGAAAAGTGAAAGGGAATTGGGGAGAGGCTGAGGCAGAAGCATTAGACACAGCTTGCTGCATATCACAGGTCATGCAGGGGGTAATTTTCCTGAGCATGAGGATCAGGAGGGAGAAAGGGGGAATAAAAAGGGGTGGGGCACAACAATAGGAAGGGGAACACAAGAAGGAACGAAACAAAATATATCAAAAAGGAAAAAAAACAAAATTATAGCAACATAGGAACATTTGTGTACTTGGCAAAGCATGAGGCTGATATGATCCATTATCACCCACTGAAAGAATGTTTCTAACTAAGGACAGCTAAAGCTCTTGTATACTCTGGGGGAGCAGGTGGAGAAATAGGCAGCCTGTCACTGCTCTGGGGTCCCCGCAGCATCCAAACCCATATATTGGTATATAAACTGTTGTAAATAATACCCCCACTTAGGAAACAGCCCCCAACAAAGAAAGCATGGAAGATTTGATGTTTATATTCATAATGGAGCAAGCATCCAACAGATGGTTATATCAGTCTCTGAGATTGTGTTGGATGCATCAGCTCAGTAGGGTTTTGCGTCAGGGTCCCTCTGTGACAAACAGTTACAGGTAATGTCAGAGGTGTGTGTGTGTGAAGGAGAGGGGGATTAAATTTCTATATGAATTGCTATCCCCTTTATTTAAAACAAATAAGCAATTAATCCAACATCCATTATCCTAACTCAGACACACAGTTTGTCTGATAAAAATGTTTGATAGTTACATTACAGTCTTGCAGCAATATAAAGGGTAAGCAAAGGTGTTGGTGGGTAAGTTCCCATATTATTGTCTCTAGGCCCACGCTGCAGATATCAACCAGCAATGCCATGGCACTGTCTAAATCAGGGGATTTGTTCTTCGGGTCTCAGCATTCCCGAGAACATGCAGACAGCCCTGGCTCACTGCAGTTCACCATTTTCTGTGAGCATCTTCACACTGCTTAGCTCCTCCGTGCAGCCTTCTGTGCATAGAGCCACCCAGGGCCGGCAACAGAAATTTGGGGGCCCCCTACTCTGATCGTTTGGGGGCCCCCCCAGCCCAGCTGGCACTTCCCCCCCCAAAGCTGACAGCGGCCGGGGGGCCCCCCAGCCCAGCCGCCCCCCCCCAGCTGACAGAGGCTGGGGGGGAAGCCCAGCCGGGCTCCTCCCCAGCCCAGCCGGTGCTCGCCCCCCCCAGCTGACAGCGGCTGGCGGCAGTGCGGGGTCCTGCGGGAGCGCAAGCCCGGGAGAGGCGCGAGCCGCCCTTGCTGCTCTCCCCCCCCACGCGCCCTTTCTCCCCTGGACTGCACCGCTGCCGCCGGCCGGGCTCACTGCTCCTGCCGGTGACACGCGCGCTCGTCCGCTCTGGAGGAGAGTCGCGCCGCCTCCCCGCCCCTTCCCCGCTCTCCAGGCCCAGTGACAAGGGGGGATGACTATGGGTACTGCTGTGTACCGGGGCCCCCCTAAAGTCCGGGGCCCGGTACAGCTCTACCCATAGTACCCCCGTCGCTGGCCCTGGAGCCACCTAGTGGTTTCTAGTATATGGTTCAGATTGGATTTGCTGTTGCCCACCAGTGCAGGGTTTGGATGGGGAAGTTTTATATTATGACTCCCACATCATTAAGCAGCTCATTAAAACAATCACAGTCTTGACTATTTCGTTAGCAAAGGTACGGCATTAAGTATTCAGCAGTGAGATGGCCCACCCATATCCATGCTGTATTACTGTCATAATTCAAAACCCCATATAAAAAACATAGAAAATACAGGTGAACTCTAACTTCAGTGCACTCAGCCAGGGGCAGAGTGCGAATGTGTAAATAAAATGGGGCAAGTTAGAACTGCAAATTAAGCACCTGCAGTTGGAGTAACCAGGAACACAACACACCAAAAGAAGTTTATAAGTTATTTATGAAGCTCTCAGCCTTCTGAGGCTTTTGGAATGAATGGGTCATTTGTCCACATAAGCAGGGTCTGAATGAGTTCTCCCATGACAGCTAGCTAGAAGAGGGAGAGACTTCAGGAGCAAATTGTATTTACCCAATCACACTTTGCTTAGATATCCAGCAGCACAGTGTTGCTCAAAGTGATCAACTTTGGCTGGTGTTGGGTTACAAATCACGTTAGTACTGAATGCAGGAGTAGAGAAATGCTATCAATGTTGTCTTTATTGTACAAGTAAAAGGAGCAGAACTGTACTTAACCTGTCCCAAATGAGGGGGCCACCCTCAGCTGAAAGGACCTCATTAAGCCAGGGGCTTAAAGGCCAGACCTCTGTGAAAGTAAGAGCAGTGGGGAAGGTATCCCAACCACAAGGAATAGACTCCAGGGTCACCATATATCCTGATTTTATAGGGACAGTCCCAAGTTTGGGGGCTTTTTCTTATATAGGCTCCCGTTACCCCCCACCCACTGTCCTGATTTTTCACACTTGTCTGGGTACCCTAGTAGACTCTCCCTAAGGGTCTGTGGTCTGGTTTAACCTTTTTCTCCCCACTGTTCAAACATAGAGCTAAACAGGTTCCAATAGGAGCCTTTTGTTATTTTAAGTGCTCAAAAGAACTGACAGTCACTTGTGGTGGGGCAATGTTTCTGCCCAGCCTAAGAGCTGAAGGTCACTAAGGGCTGGGTGAAACCTCAAGAGACTGACTTGTAGTGGTCACAGCAGAGAGGCAGGTGGCAGAAGGAACAGTGGCTGGCAAGGTGGTGAGTGGAACAAAATGAGTAGCTGGCAGGGCACCCAGAGAAGAGGAACTCAGACGGCAGAACAAGCAAGGTGTCTTCTTTCCCAGATGAGAGGTGAACTCACACAGATACACCTCTGAACCCTGGGTCTTCACTGACCAAGGACAACCACTGTAAGTGGGATACAGTGAGAGAGCAGAGTCACAGAGAAGGAACTGTTGGTTGTAGAACACAAGAACATAAGGCAGAAGTCACTGCCCCACACATGCTGGGGGGGTGGGTGTCCTCCTCACAGTTTTATAATTATGAATCCTGTTTGTGGCATTTTCAATAATTAATGTCAGGTGACTTCCCTCCTTTCATTCAGTGTTTTTTTTTTCTACACTCAGACTCTGTGCTTACGAGTGGGGAAGTATTGCCTCACAGGCCTGGGCTACACTAGCGGAGGGGGGGGCGGGTGTTCAAACTAAGGTATGCAACTTCAGATACACTATTTGTGTAGCTGAAGTCGAAGTACCTTAGTTCAACTTACCTGACTGTCCCCACAATGGTGGGTCGACCACGGCAGCTGCCCTATCAACTTACTCCTCTTGGTGAGCTGGAGTTCCAGAGTCGATGGGAGTGCTTTCAGGGATCGATTTATTACATCTAGGTGAAACGTGATAAATCAATCCCTGAAACATAGAACACAACCCGCTGATCTGGCGGGAAGTGTAGCCCTACCCTCAGAGATTTATGGATTGAAGAGGTGTTTGTTATTGCTGATGGTATCAGTACAGCTTAAGGTGTGTGCTTTTTGGTCTGTGGAAAGAAAAGGTGCCCAGCAGCAGATGAGAGTGGACTCTGGCAAATTGCTCCAGAGCACTCGGGAGTTCATTGTGCCATGTTCCACAGGCCCATCAATACTGTTCTTCATGTTCCAAATGAACTCTTTGCCACCACACAGTACTCCAAGCCAGCATTCTTGCTCTAATTAACTGTCACACCTCACTGAACTTCCTTTGGAGAGAAGGAGCTTCTCCATCACAAATTATTGACCCACACGGTACATTATTGACCAAGAACCATCTCAGGATAAAACATCAAAAGCTAATGAGTGAGGGGGATGATTTTCATTAGTAGTTAGGCCGCTAAATTTTTTTAGGAAATCATCCTTAATCATTAAAGCTTTCTGGTGGAAAAAGCAGAATTCACATTCCCTTCAAGAACCCATTATGTGCACAAAGTGTTATGCAAGAGGATATTTGGATATAATCATTTTGCTGCTGCATATGAGCTTCTAGTTAACAGCCTCCCATCACACAGCACAGTTCTAGCCCCTGAACCAGACTGTCAATAATACTGGAATTATACTCTGCACAATAGGAGATCTTTCATATCTAGCTATATATTGTATGTCATAAACCATAGGCATTCTCTCCTGTTTGATGATCAATTAAATGAATCTGATGTCACATGATTTGAGTACAGTAAACCCTCGATTTAACGGACCCCGATTTAACGGACTTCGGATGCAACGGACAAAATTTCCGATGCATCCGAAATCCATTATTGGGGGAAATCCGTTATATGTTGACAGCTCCCGCCCGGCTCCCCGCAGCAGGGACCCCTGCGGGAGCTGTCAAACCCCCCGCCCCCCCGCCCGGCTCCCCGCAAGGGGGAGCCGGGCAGGTGGGCTGACAGCTCCCGCCCGGCTCCCCTCTGCGGGGAGCCGGGCGGGGGAGGGGGGGCGTTTGAGAGCCTCCGCTCGGCTCCCCGCAGCGGGAAGCCGGGCGGCGGGTTTGAGAGCTCCCGCTCGGCTCCCCGCAGCGGGAAGCCGGGCGGGGGGTTTGAGAGCTCCCGCTCGGCTCCCCGCTGGGGAGAGCAGAGCGGGAGCTGTCAACCCCCCCGCCCGGCTCCTCGCAGAGGGGAGACGGACGGACGGGGGGGTTTTGAGCCGGGCAGGAGCTGTCAACCCGGCTGCCCGGCTCCCCGCAGAGGGGAGCCGGGCGGCCGGGTTGACAGCTCCTGACCGGCTCCCCGCAGCGGAGGGCCGGGCGGAAGCTGTCAACCCCCCCCCCCTCCCCGCAGCAGGGAGCCGGGCGGGGGGGTTGACAGTGCCCGCCGGGTTCCCCACTGCCGGGAGCCGGGCGGGGGAGTTTGACAGTTCCCGCCTGGCTCCCCGCAGCGGGAGCTGGGCGGGCGGGCTGACAGTTCCCGCCCGGCTCTCCGCAGAGGGGAGCCGGGTGGGCGGTTTGACAGCTCCTGCCCGGCCCCGCAGCGGAGGGCCTGGCGGGAACTGTCAACCCCCCCTCCCCGCAGCGGGGAGCCGGGCGGGCGGGCTGAAAGTTCCCGCCGGGCTCCCCGCTGCCGGGAGCCGGGCAGGCGGGCTGACAGCTCCCGCCGGGCTCCCCGCTGCAGGGAGCCGGGCGGGGGGGTTGACAGTTCCCGCCTGGCTCCCCACAGCGGGAGCTGGGCGGGCGGGCTGACAGTTCCTGCCTGGCTCCCCGCAGCGGGGAGCCAGGCGGGAGCTCTCAGCCCACCCGCCCGGCTCCCCGTTGCGGGGAGCCAGTCAGGGGGGGGGGGGGCGTTTGACAGCTCCTAAAACCTCTATATAACGGACTAATTCGGGTGAGGGGGTGTCCATTAAAGCCAAAAGTCCTATTATTTAATGATTTTTAAAAATTATTAAATAACGGACTTTTGGCTTTAACGGACACCCCCTCGCCCCAATTAGTCCGTTAAATCGAGGTTTCACTATACTGCTTCTGGATCAAACTAGGAATTCTGATTTGAATAATCCCCCCTCTCCTGGATAGATCAAACCAATTAGAGGTGGCAGCTTCTGCTCATCTAAGTGGTGCAATTCAGGAGAAGGTGACCGTAAGCACAAGACAAAGAGCCAATAAAACCTAAAAATAGGTCTCAAGTTTTCTTTTGACAAATGGTACTGCAGCTTTATCACGCCCAGGCTCAATAGAACAAGTAATATTTTTGCTGCCCAAGTGACACGGTATAAATGTACAGAACAGAAGTCTAAACAATTGGTTAAAAAGCTGTAAGATGTTTCACCTTTGTTCCAAGATGTATTTATTGATTCAGCCTAATACAGATTGAGTGTCCTTATGAGTCCATTTCATGGCAATTCCAAACAACTGAACACAGTTCCCAGCAAAAACAACAGTCTTTCAAACATCTTCTATGCACTGTAAACTGCTCTGGACTCTGATCTCTACAAGTTCAGTTTCCCCTATTCCCTAACCAACAAAGGTACAAACAGCTGAAGAGATACTTCCCACATTTCCAAAAAAACTGTATGTGAGTTTTAGGTATCTGAGTCTCAAGGGAAAAACACAGATCAATACAGTAATTTTGAAAATTTAGACATTAATGCTTCACTGAGGTAAAAACTTCCTCAGCATTTTCTGGTGAGGAAAATATAGATTTTTTAAAAAATTACTATGTATCAGTCCCAAAGAAGTGGATTTTTTTTTTGCATGTTACAGGCTTATAACTATTGTACACATTATATAATTTTATAGTGAGGTCTGATTATATAATTTTAAAGTGATAAATTCACAAACACATAAATAACAGAATGTATCAATAAACTTTGATCTCCAGTCCAGATTGAAAGGCAACTAAAGATGGATAGGGAGAACACTTTTTTCTAAATTACAGCACAATTAAAAAATGGATTTCTCTGAATAGCTACACGTATTAACAGTGGGCTTGCGGTACTCAAACAACCTATTTTGCCTGATACCTTGTTCTGTGCCTGTGCAATACAGAGACAGCAAATAGAAAACTAATCATCACTTAATAGTACCTGCCCGACGTCCATTATGAGTATTTGCAAGCATAAACTCTTATTGTGATGACACTGCATTTTGCGGCTGAACCCTAGACATTGTTGATGTTATTGTGATGTCATTCAAAAAGAAAATAATATTTTGATGTTTAGTCAAACTATCCATCAGTCACTAGAGAATGGTCAGCAGCCTCAGACATCATTGCTGCTAATTTACATATCCACTACTGAGACTAGATATTCATATATATATAAGATTAAATCAATAATTTTAATTCTACTGTGCTAACAAAGCAACAGAAGATTGAAGTTGCACAGCAGTGATGCTGTTGCCTGATTATCTACTGTTGAATTTACCAAGATTCACCAAAGCAATCAGATTGAGATTTCCATTACTTATACAATTACATTGTCCAATTCTAGGTGCGCAGGTTGTGACCAAGTGTGTGGTTTTACAGGACCCTGATACAAGTTGGCTCTCCATTCCCTCAATTTCATTTCAATGAGAACAATGGTTGCCATTAACAAGACAACTGTTTTCCCCCTTATTTAGAATAATAAATAATTCTAGCAATGGCATGTTAAATGTTGACTTTTTAACAGTGTCACTGTATAGTTGATTTATCAAAGAAACTCAAAATCTGGAGCTTGTAAAATTGTGTATTCCTCACTCCATCTTTGCTGCTTTTCTCACCCTTGCCATGAGGATTGTAAACTAGAGTTGGTTGGAAATTTTTTAAAATCTTTTTTCAACAAAAATAGCTTTTCAATTAACAAAAAAATATCATTTTAGTAGAAAACTGATATTTTTCAGTTTTTGGATGCTGATGTTGATGGTTTGGTATTTTTATTTTTTGATGAAAGTATGAAAATATCTAAAGGACAGTTTTGGTGATTTTGTTGTTGTTGTTTAATCCGTTTTTCCACAGATTTCCCTCCCTCCGTATCCCCACTAACAAAGTCTATTAGAAAAATCGAAGTCTGCTTCTCTGCAAAGTCCCCTTTCCCTGGAAAAAAAATTCATGCCCTCCCTCTACTCTGACTTTGATTTAGCACAGTTATGTTTCTTGTTAGCTGCTAACATTTGTGTTAAAGTAATCTCCTTGGTAATTCGATAAAACAAACTCATAACAACAGGCTATTCCTGTTTTTATTTGTGTAAGACCCTGAAGACTTTTTCAATCTCCTTGAGTGAAGTAAAATTGGGATCATAAAAAGAGAGAGAGACTAATATGTACGGGAGACAAAAAATATGACTTTTCAGTGTTAGTATGAAATCAGGAGAGAGCACCATTTTGTGCAACCTATAGTCTAAGTTTTCAAGGTACTTATAACCAACAATAAACCACTTTCATTAGTACTGTAGCATCATCTAAGTATCATCTCCCATCACCTAGTGAATTCAAACAGTAACTCACATTAGTGCAAATACTTCCTTGGGGGGAAGGGAAACCTTCTCTCTCAGCAGTAATACTAGAACTCCACATTTAACACTAGAAAGTCTCTTTGAATTTTGTGGATGGTGCCTAGCCCAAAGTCAGGCCGATAGAGAATGAAGCAGCGCAGCCATTTTGTGCAGGGATTGTTGGACAACCTGAGTGAAAGGGGCTAAAGGATTGTGACTGAGTCCAAAGTATGTGAGGGGAAGACTGAAGCCTGTGTGCTCAAGAGGGATATGCTGTGGGGTAATATGGAACTCAGACAACTTTTGTCTATGTTCCAGTGTTACCTGCTACTATTTATGTTACTTTTTAAATAATGTTTTCAGTGTGGCCACCTGATAACCCATCTTGCTGAATTTACTGAGGTAAATTAATTTAATTTGGACCTGAGGACTATACATGTTAACTATCACTTCTCTGAACCTCGGGATGAGAAGAGAGACCATAGCCTCTCGTCGAGGGGAGCAAGGTTACAGGAGTATCATTACACATAGTAATTCAAATGGTTTATGACTTAAAAGTCACAAATACAAATACAGTATAAATTAACTAATGGGAAAAGCAGTCTGGGTTGCATCCCGCCATCCAGTTACACCCACAGTTGTCTGGGTGTAACTAGGACAAAAATATGACTCTGTTCTTTATTATTTCCAAATCCACAGTTATGAAAAGCCATGTACTGGAACTCTGATTCTTGGCATTCTGGCCTTGGTATCTGAATATTGTTCACTGTTATCTTGCTTTGGTTGGACTTTTTCTTATATAGTGTTGGACTAACCTGTTTTGTAACTCTTTGTTAAGACTTAGGCTTTTGCAACTCCTGGTTACTGCTTCCCGCAAAGGCAAACATAGGAGTTTCTGCTGTGTATGGAACACTTCCCTTCTGAGGTTTACTTTATGAGTCTAATTGCACAGTTAGTGCATCAGACCTAACGCAATCTGTTACCATAGGGAGGTAAAGTGGGATCTTTTTGTGCTGGTGGAGGAAAAATTAATCCACGAACAAATCATAGGGTTCAAGCACTAATGGACTACATTGCTAGAATAGGGGTGACAGTTTTCAAACAGAAAACTACACACGTACATGAGTTTCATGCATTATTGGTGCATTAAGGCAACCAAATTCAGGGATAGCCTTCAAATAAATAACAAATGTAGTTTAGAATATGTAACCAGTCAACTCCAAAAATTTTATAGATTAATAGATTCAGACAGAATTGATACAGCTAAACTTATCTCTATCATCAGTTCAGTGCAGTGTGGTTGTACGCTACAAGTGCAAGTGAACACAACAAATCATTTATGAACAGGGAGATGTGAAGTACAATTATTTATACATGGGAAAATAACATCAGGGACAGTGACGTCTGGCACTCCATTTTTAGAGTGACAAGTAATGCAAAGTGTCCTACTTGTCCACTGCCACACCACTGGACATCTTTTGCAGGACATCCTTTGTAGCTGACCATGTGCACATCATAGAATCACAATGGAACAATGACTGCTTTTGATCAAATATCTGAGATGCATGGTAGTTGCTAGATGTATAAACAGACAGACCCAAGACCAAAGTGTGGATCTGAACTTACGACCTGATGACTACTCTTGTCATGAGACAAACCAAAACCTCAAAATATCACCAAACTTTCAGAAAGCTGAGAACGAGACCTGAACTCAAATGCTTATACCAGCAGGGAATAAAGCAGTGAAGTCCACATTCTGAACCAAAGAAAATCACTGTATCTTTCTATTATCACATTCACTCACAGCCTGAAAACCTTCTTTACAGCAGTAGCACACCACTTGGCAGGAAAAGATAAGAAACACATTCCTTACTGGCCTTTGGTGCATGGTCACTATATATTAGAAAAGTCACTGTCTTAACATCTGGGAGTTAGCCTACTTAAATAGCAAAACCAGGAGTTTTAATGTAGTGAAAAGAATTTGTAAAAAATGAAGCAAAGTAGAAGAATAACCCTCCTTACAGACATAACATTGCATACTATTGACAGTAATTAGGAAGGAACAACAGCATTATACAGCTGTTATAAGCCTGGTTTATATAAATTACACATACACAAATACACTAAAAGCATGCTAAGGTTGTTCTTGCTCCAAACCCTGGAGGTGCTAGAGCATCCAAAAACCCACAACATTTCAATATGGGGAAAACAACATAGTATGCCCTAAATTCATTCTCAGAAATGGATAAACTGTTTTGGCTGAAACATTCTAAAAAAATTCAGCCTGAGGAATATACCCAACATTGAAAATGTCATCCCATATTACATTTTGGTAAAGTAATAAGCAATGGAAAATAGTCTTATACTTACAAGAGTTAGGCAAACGTAACTATAGGCCTATCATAATTTAAGAAAAAAATTTTAAATGTAGGAATACAATATACTGTGCCTACAGAAGATGATTTATGAAATATGAATCTTGAGCCTTGAATTCTAAGATGTTAATCCTATTCTATTGCAATGAGTTTATTTCTGTCATGTCAGATTATTTATGGGGATATTAAAAATGTCAGCTAAAGATCAGAATCAGACTAATCATAGAAGAATATTATTTGAAAGATGTACTTTTATAGTAAAGTTAGTCTCTGATTAGTTGAAACACACAAACCTTTATTCTAAATCAGTTAGAATACAATTGTTCACTAATGGTACAGTGAGCAACTGTCAATCTACTGAATTCATATTCAAACATGATGATTACATCGACATCCATCATATGGGAGATGAGAAGTAATGTCTTTTAATGTCAAAATAAATGTGCCTGTCTCTTGATTTGTAAGTAAGCAAACGAGACCGGATTCTGAGACCATTTACCTTAGTTGAAATCAGCACTAACTCCATTGTCTACACTAGTAAGAAAGCTGATGTAAATGAGATCAGAATTAGGCACTCCTCCTTAATTTTACCTGGGAGTTTATGTCCCATGAATGAGAATGGCAATGTTCAGTTCTATTTCCTCTAAGTAACAGACAACAAGGAAAGGCTGGGGCAAATAAGAGAATGGCTGAAAATACTGGTGTTGTCAGAGCCAAGCTGTCAGAGCTATAGGCAAGGTGGTCTTCTCCAAACCAAATGGACAAAATGTCATGTAAATAAAAAGGTGAGCAAATGAAGAGTGCTTTAGAGTGTGGTTACCCTGGTTTGTAACCCAATTACATCTTCATTCCTGCATTTATGACACTGTATAATGCTGTAACCTGAGAAGAAATGATGGGAGGGAGGTATAACAACTGGGCCATGGGTGGCATTGCCTAATGGTCAGGGTGGAAAGCTAATTTAATGGTTGGAACAGAGATAACCAGGCCTAGATGCTGAGTCAAGAGCCAAGTTATCAAGTCCAGGGGAAGAGCTGGAGCCTAGAGCCAGGGGTCTGAGCAGTGGTTGGAAGCTGAATCCCAAGTCCAGGGAGTGAGTCAGAGCTGAAAGCCAGAAACCACAAGCCAGAGAGTTGTGGTCAGAAGACAAAAAAACAAATCCAGGGAGCAGGCAGAGCTGGGAGCCAGGAACCAAAAGTCAGGGATCAGAGCCAGAGTATCAGTCAGGGTTGGGGCAGGAGCTACAATCCAGGAGCAGTACCAGAGAGATGGAGCAGGAAAGCAGGAGCACAGATTTGGAATGAGGGCTAGGAGCAAGAAGGGAGCTGAGAACAGTAAGAGGAAGTAAAACCAGCACCGCAGCTGTGGATGTGGAACACTATTGAGCAGCCAGGGATCCAGAGTTTAAGACTGAGCCTGCTGGAGTCTTCAGTCACTCAGAAGGCTGGGTTCAATACCCAAGGACAATGAGCAGGATCTGGGTTCAGCTGTGGGTCCCTGACAGTTGGTCTTAAGCCCAAATCTAAGACATCCTGTAAGAAATCCAAAAGAGCTGAAATGCCTTCTTTTCTAGTCTTCATGCCTCTCTCTTGACACCAGCCACAGATGTGTCCAAACTCTTGTGTGAGCCAAGACAGAGGAAAGCTTACAGGAGGCCTAGAGAGTTTCCATTACTTAGTAGGAGCAACCCATCTTGTTTAGGGCTTGCCACTCAATAGCTGTGCTGTCAACTACAAGTAACTGGATTGTAACAGAGCTTGGTACAGGAGAACCTGCTTGCTAGGAAAATGGAATAGAAATTTCCACAGTACCTTCCTCCCATGTCAGTGATTCACACAGCTTTTTTGGTCAGTTGGTGACAAAAATGGCTGTTGACTCTTCATATTTTGAATCACTTCTCCAAGTAGCAAAAGAGGGCAGGAAAGCACAGAGAACATTTGAGAACAGTGTGTTTCCAGTGAGCTTTGGTCTGCTTCTCTAGTAAAGAAGAATTGCTTATCTCTTCTCAGTTTAGCCAGTCCTCTCTCAATTATTTCAACAGTTCGACCTGATGGAGGCTTGAAGAGAAGGGAAGAAAAAAAAGCTTCTGCTCACTTCTGATCCAAAATAAGCTAGGACTGCAATGATAGCACATGGAACATTGAATGGTATCTCTCCTTTCATCACCAAAGGCCCAGAATCTGGTCTGAAGGTGGAAGGGATGGGCCCAGGCTCTGAAGCTGTATAAACAAATCCCAAGTACTTGTAGGAAGAGAGATGTAATTCAAATATCCCAGACAGAGGGAACAGTCAAACTCTGGAAAAATTAAACAACTCTATTTTTTAAAGTTGTCCCCCCGGGTCCCTGCTCCTGGGGCTTCAGTTCCATGAGGCTAGATCCAATCTGAGGTTAGATGCAGTCTGAGGGCTGGTCTTCACTACCCACCAGATCGGCGGGTAGTGATCACCCACGGCGCCCCCATCAACTCTGGAACTCCAGCTTGACAGGAGGCGCAAGCTGGAGTCGACAGGGGAGCGCACCGCCAACTGCCACCACCGTGAGGACGGCAGGGAAGTCGGCTTCAGATATACAAACTTCAGCTACGTGATTCACGTAGCTGAAGTTGCGTATCTGCCGTCGATCCCCCACGGTAGGGAGGACCAGCCGAGGCTAGATCCAGTTTGATCAGGCAGTGAGGTCTGACAGGTCTGAAGAGGGAATCAGCAAGAGCTCAGCTAACTTCTACTTCCTCCAGGAGAGAAGTCCAGACCCTACAAAAGATAGGCAGGAAGGGATGAGGGGGGCTAGAAGTCTTGGGGGATTGCTCCTACCAGTGGTGGGTAGGTGAAGGATTGATGTTGGAGTGCTTTTAGTTTGGAGTATCAAGACAAAAAGCAGCTGACTGGGATTGTGAGCATAGAAGGCTCTGGAATTATCCCACTATCTGTAAGTAGATGCAGCCTATTTGGGCAGCATAGCAACCACACAAACTCTTTCCAGCCCACACATAACAAGGAAAGAAAGCTTTTAAAGAAATATACATATAATTTAAAAGTACTTTAAATTTCCCTTTGTGTCCTGCATTAGAATCTTGCACAAGGAGTTGTGATGGAGGGTTTGGGTTCCTCTTGTTCACTAACGGAAAAGAATCACTTGATCTCAGAAACTTAAAAATAAAACAGCAATACATAAATGCTAAGAAATTAATATAAGGATAAGCATCAATATGGAAAGGCCATCATTAAAATGAAATGTAAGACACCTTTCTCCAGTCTTTCTACTAATTGTAAATTAGAATCCCCTTCATATTCAGCTGCTGGCTGGGTTCCTCCATGTCTGGCCCTTTCTGGTATGCTACCAAAGATGCTATCAAAGATTAGAACAATATTGTTCATTCTTAATCTATCTATATCAGATACCAGACACTACTGTATGGTGCCCAGATACCACTATATTGGGTGTCATATATATGCATGTAATAATAAATAATAGTAATAATAATAGTAATTATAAAACAATAGAGAAATAGATAGGAAAAAGTTAATAGATACTTGGGGGAAGATTTGTGTAATGTTACATTGTTTCTCAATGCAGCTACTGATAATCTTGCTTTACCACCACTGGCAGGAAGCCAGTAGCTGCAAAGATGCAACACTTTTTCTAAGGCATCTTTCATTGTTAACATTTAATTTTACCATTAAATAATGATATTTGGCCTAGTGACAAGCAAGTATGTACATAGATCATGGAAAGTGCAAGTACAAGACCTGAATAATTTCTAATCTGACCTTTTAATACAATTAATGGGAAAGTGGTCAGATCCTTCCATCTTTGTTAAGTAAATTACTTTGGATTGTTACCAAAGTAGAAACAGGATTGTTCCTCCGTAACCTACTTTAGTCTATAAACTGGAGGCCAGAAACTGAAATAGTTTCTGTAAGTAGAACTGGACTCCTCACGCTCTGAGTCCTTTTGCACTAATCAAGATCATTTAAAACCAGCTCGGACTTAATGTTCTAAGTCTGTCAACTAGTTGATCACTACCACAAAATGGAACAAATCCAGGACTTTGAAAAACACCCACACAAGCTGTGTATCAAAAATGTGTGGATAAAATTGGTAAACAGTTTAATGTCATGCATTGGGCTTCAGTACTACATTAGCACTAATTGAGGTTTTGCTAATGTATCATCTGTTCATTTCAATCAATTTTCAATAGTGGGATGAGATTATCTGAGAACATAACCAGAAGAGAAGAAGAAAGAGGCTAGAAAGGAAAACAAGAAGTAGGGAAGGAGACCTGTCAGCTTCCTACACTCTTGCTGAGCTTAATTGGAATCCTTGGAAACAGACATTTTCATTTTTTGCAAACTGGGATGCTTGTCTGGAGCAATTAGACTGTGTGCTAGGACTCACATCTGGTTAGCATGAGACAACTTCTACAATATATTCATTTCTTGAATAAGTGTCAGATTTTATTACACATTCTATCTTTTAGAATAACATAAAAATCATTCCATTTCTAACATTCCATTTTTTGTAAGAAGAGGGCTTGCTTCAGCCCTGGGATATACCACCTTCTGTCAGTGGGCTTCAGAGCTGCTACCCCTACTGGCTGTAAGTGAACCCCAAAATGTGCTGTGCAAAGTAAGTGTGTCTTGAAAAAGTTCCACCGTCCATATAGTCCAAACCGCAATTTAATACTGCCTTTCCATGAGAAAATTACTGGGACAAAGAATGGCCAAGCAGACAACCCAGATTTCCTCAAGGGTGACTCTACAAGTTCCCTAAGATGGTGGAGTAAATCAAGCCCAGGGATTCAGTATTACAGAGCTGAAGTATCATGCAATGAAGTCCAAGTGGATATTGCAGAAGGAATCTCAGAGCTGATACCCACCCTAATGGCCTCCTCAGGACAGAAGAAGAAAAAAAGGGCCAAGTACTTAAGGAACTTGGGTGAAAAGGATGAATAATTCAGTTACAAGCAATTCTTTCTGATCTAGTTTGTTTCTTACAAAACACACATGGGTATTTAAGTGATAAAATTCTCTAATCAATCAGTTTCTTACTATTTTATCTTCACAAACAAGATTTCAAAGTGTAGTAGTGACTCTTCCAGGCTTTAGCAAAACAGCAATTTGCTTTGTCCTGCACTTCCAAGATTTATTATTCCAGGTCACCAAACTGTTTTGAATGAATGTTTAAATTTGGTTGCAATTTAAGAACACGATAAGCTACCCTTATAGTACTTTACCGGTAGGAAGACTAAAATAATTTTCTAACTTATTCATCAGAGAAAATGTAATACAGTAAATGATAACAGTCCTGCTCAGAGCCTCACATAGCTTTCTCTGCTCCTGTTATGAAAACTAATTTGGAAAGATATACTGTTTTCCCATTATCATTGGCTTATCTTTATATTTACTACTCATTGCTTCAATCCCAATTTTCTAGGAGATCTGCTCATAAAGTGCTCGAATCATTTTATCAAATTCATCCCTGGTATGACTACATTTAAGTTGGTGCCCACTAAGTGCTAAGTGAGCTAGGTGTGTGTGGTTTTGGATACTGTGTTCAGACAGTACATTTGATTAGTTAGGGGGCATTTTCTTGCCCATGAATTCAATCGTGAAGCCCCTATTAGAGTCAGAATCTACCACTCTTACTCAAATTGAGTAGTTCTTATTTTGCAAGTAGCCCCAATGATTTCAATTTAAATTACCTGGATTACCAGATTGTCAACCCCTTACTCTCAACAGTGAGTGGTTACTTGTATAAATTGTTTGTCTGATTGATTTAAATAGAACTTGTGATTCAATAATAGGAATAAGGGGTTGAAAATTTGGCCTTTGGGGAGTAATATGCAACTCAAAGGTAATAGTCCTTACCTGTGTTATATTTAACTAGACTCTCCTGTATATAAAATGGAAAACAAAAGATTTTTTTTTTGGTCAAAAATATTTTAAAGAACCAATGAAACAAAAGTACTATACAGAGATTTGAGATGATCAGAATATTAAGGTGTTGAGAGAAAAATGAGGTGAAAATGTAACCTACTCAACCTAGCTATAAAAGCAGTTGCTGGCAAATATTTGTATTTGTGCACCAGATTTATTTTTTTTAGGGATCTACTTGAGAAGGTTTCCTGTATCTCTGAATAGGGACTAAAAATCCTTATTCACAGACTTCCAAGTTGTCTGATTAGACAATTCCCATTAAAATCAAATGAGTACCTTATGTTACTCTTTTAAAATGTACTCTTTTATCCTGCAACTCCACAGGGCACAGATATAGTTAGAAAGGAACCCATGCTGACATAAGGATTTGATCATTTTCTATGCAGCCAGAAATGAGCATCAGTGTGATGATATGGTTTATTTCTATGCTCCTACACACCAATAAGTAGTTTAATCAAACTTTATATTTTCTTGGGAAGCAGCTCAAGTAAATGGGGGACCAGTGATACTGAATTTTGAAAATTTCATTTTTAAGTTTAAATTCTACGAAACCTAAACACACAGGTTTCCAAAATAAATCAGCTGGCATCTGCCACACCCTCGTCCCTCAAATTTCACTATGGAGACGTTTTTGTACACTTAATTCCACTAAACATGATCAGGGAATTTCAGAAAGGTCACAGGTCATCTAGAACTTGGGCTGTAGAGCCAGCTCTCCTCTCCTCTCTTCCTCCTGATAGCTGAAATATCAACTACTGTGACAGTCTGACACTTGATAATAAGCGTCAGTACCCTGGTGACAAGTTCTGCAATATATTAATCCATTAACAGCTGCAGGACTCTGGCTGTTGGGTATAGCTGGCCACATGCCTGACTAATCCAAGGAATTGGCTTGTTCATAGCTGTGGAACTAGACTTTCTCTGTTTAGGCTGCCATGAGCTGGCTTGGATGTCTTGTCCTCCGAAATGCCATTATGTCTTTGCTCATTTACTGGATGGAATAAATTCCCTATGACAAGTTCCAGAATAAAGTTCACTGGAAATTCATAATGAGATCCTGTGTATATTGGCTTTGTCGTAGTAAATGGAGGTAGCTGTTAATGGCTATTTATACCTTCCTTGCACATTTCTCTGTTGCTGTAAGGGGACTGAGCCAAACTCATTCAAGAGGCCCCAAAAGTCTTGTTCAGATCCTAAATTAACCTTTAAACTACATTATGTTAATACTCAATGCAATTAAGATTGGCATCTGAAAACTCATTGCAGCAAATTACATAACCCTTTGATTTGTAGTTTCTCTTCCATTGTGATGTCCACATTTAGTTTCTTCCTATGTCAAAAACAACTTAAACAGTTTTGGAAACAATTATTCAAAACTAAGCAGAGATAAAATTGTTGGGTTTTTCTTCAATTTGAAACTGATTTCTCTAGCTCTGTTGTAAATGTATTACATAACAGCAGAGAACTCATGTTTTAAAATAAATCAATATTTGGGTGTTGGGTGAGGAAGCAGTACAAAAAATTGGGCACGGGATATTTGAGAGTTTTCTTCCTACACTTTTAGCCTGAGAAAATCAGTTTCTCTTACATTTAATCTTATTCTACTGCAACCATACACAGATCATTTTAGATGTGTCTTAAAGCAATATCAATGTTCTGATTAGTAGCATTCAAATTCAGCCTGTGAAAATAATCTATCTGCCTGTTGTGGTTGCTGCACTGCCACTGAACACTTCACAATCTCAAATTAGATGGATGGCAAGGTAGATAATGCAATCTTCAAACACAGCTATAATGTCAATGTCTTTGATTTTCATAAATGGGGAGGATTTTGATTTGCAGCACATACTATTTCTAAAACTAGTTGAACTGCCCATCAGTGTCATTTCAATCAGATAATTCTTATTCTACAAAAAGGTTTATGTTAACAACACTACGAGCATTAAAACAAACCCCAGTAAAATCAAAGATATTTTCACAGAAATTTTCTGCAACACTCTTTAACTGTGAGTCCCAACAACAAATCTCATTATGCTTGACAGCAATAGATAAGGTTCTCTATGAAGAAGTCCCACAGCAGATATGATATTGACCTCATTAGCTAAGATAATACTTTAAGGATAGAACAAATAATATGCTTCTCTTGCTGAAGGTTCATAACCCCTATTAAACCTCTTAAATCATCTTTACACATCACAGGGATACTATGGGCTCGATCAGTTCTCACACTAATATAAGTTTGGGGCTAATGCCATGAATCAGGAATAACTCCTCTGAAGTCAATGAAGTTACAGTGGTGCAGTATTTAAAATAGATTGAAGCAAGATGGGGAACTCCACTACATCTTCTCATAGAAAAAGTACTGGCTAGTTAGACTTCAGTCCTTATGTGAGACTGGATACTGCTAAGTAGAGATTCAGACTACAGCACTGCTGTTGGGATTTGTATATGCAAAGCAATGGAAGGCCAAGACTAATTTCCTGTAGAAGAACTGGGAGACTCCATCCTCAATGTGATTTTTCTTCTTCTTTTTCCATCTCTAATCCATGACTTTTTTTATAGGACAGAGAACTGGGGTAGTAATTTTCTCACTCAAATTTCCGTCACTCGAACGGTCCTTAACTTGCCCACATTATGCAGCAATTAATTATGAAAAAAAGACAGCAGCTCACAGAAGGATGAGATGGTTTAAAAATAGTCTACAAGCATTTATTCAATGACTATATGGTTTACATTGGTTTAATTAGAAAAGGGAGGGAAGGGAGAGGATGACTTAATTGAATAGTTTTGTAACCAAGTGGGTCCTACAGAAATTATTCTAAAACATAAAGAAAGGGATTTTTGTGTAGGTTTTTGAACCATTCTAAAGATTCCAAAGCAAATATATACGTCTGTATTACATTATATGGGATGAGTCACAAAGCTCTATAGAAACGGTGTTTTCTCAGGTACTCTGGAAGGGTGTGTGTGTGTGTGTGTGTGTGTGTGTGCGCGCGTGTGTGTGAGAGACAGAAAGAACTATTTGGTAAGGATCATCTGCTCAAGTTAAAAAGAACTTTAAGAATCCCTTTATTTAGTTGGAATAGGGGTAAATTTCCTAGTTAGTTCTCCAGTGTATGGTTACATCCTCTAAAAACTCTAGAGCAAATGAGGTTGGTTTCATGAATTCCAAAATAATTTTAAATGGTACTGGGATGGTTTAAAACCAATTGTGTGGCTAAATCCAATCAGATATTTTATGCTAGTTTATGGCTTAAAGTAATAGTGATAGTAAACATATCTTTAAGAAAGATAGCACGCTCCAAACATAAGAAGAGCGCTTCAGGTAAAGGGCATCTAAGAAACCCATCCCCCCCAACATGCTGTTTCTTTCATGTGGGTAAGGCTGACCTTTCTGTTTCTGAGCGCAAATGTAAAATAACAGCATTTCAAACTCTAAAAACAATGAACACAACATTTACCAACTCTTTCCGCCTACTGTTAAAGTACTCATTTAGTTTGTATATATTACATCTCTTTAATGAGCACCAGCTGCTCAGTCAAGAAAAAAGGTAGAACAAAAAGCAAGTGTTCAGTATTTAAACAGAAAATTGAAGAACGTTGTATTATTTCAAAAGGAAAACCTCTTTGGCGCCAATCCTGCAGAGTCCACCTGCATAGGTCACTTAGCAGGATTGGAGCCACTGGAAGATCAGTAGAAGAATCTGCTTTGTTTTTCCTCTTGAATGTATTCTATGTAATCAAAGTGGGATATACATATAATAAATAGCCATCTGCACTTCTAGCAAAATCCTCCATACAGTAGTGTATTTGTAGTTATAGTTACTTTAGGCAATAAACATTGATATCAGTGTGTATATACATAATACAATTCCTTATTTACTTGCCACCCAGGTTAGTCATTTGTATATAAGAATATTAATTATTAAGTGCTAAATTGCTAATCACTGTAGTATTTAGGTATCACAGATTATATCTTTGAATCACTTAAAAAGATTAGAACACAAAGCAAACACTGACTTGACTAAGTGTTTGTCATGGTACTTCAATCATTCTAAACACCAGGATTTTTCTGCCTTTATCTATGACTGGATTACCATTGAAGAGTAATTTTAGAAACACATCAATAATCAGAATTAACAGTCTTCACCTTGCGGTTTGATTTATGGATTCAATCTCTTCTGGAAAATAGCTGTAAAATGTATCTCATGAGCCGTTAAGCTAAACAGCTAGTTGAAGATCAGTCACCTCTTACTTGTATGTGTTTGGACTAATCCAAGAAAAAAAATCTGCTGACTGCCAAAGGCGCATTTTTTTTAGTTCAGACAGACTTAGTCTGGGTCATATATCCATATGTTAAAGTATACTGAAGTGTTTTAACTTTCAGGGATTTAAATAATGTGTATAATGCGCAGGTTATCAGAGAAATAATTTGCTGTAGATTATTTTCAAGGGCAGGATGTAATTTAAAATAAAGAGTTAAGATAATGTGTTCATTGGAAATCAGAGATGCCTAAAATGAATTCTGTCCTGATCTTTATTAGGCATACTGCAGGGAGAGATCGTAACAGCCAGATGGCAAATATATGGCACGATGGATTTATAATTGTATTTTTATTACTAATATACTGCGTGTGCCCACACACGGGGTGATTCGTGTTTGCACTTATAAGTAGAACTACATAGATTCATAGTACCGGTAGTGAAATACTTTTTGTAGATTATAAGCCACTAGGAGTTGAAATATGTGTTTATATAGCATCAAAGATATTTTTCTATATTTTGTTTATAATCAACATTTTAACTGTCAACTTGCATCTCTTCCCTAGAAATAAATATAACAGTACGCTGCAGGAAGGGCATCAGTCTTTATTTGTTATTGGATGACTTTTATTCAATAAATGTTTGGTTGCACCACTTATGTGTTATGACATCCTCTAACTTGTGAACATAAATTCCATTTCTACAGTGAAAGTTATTGTATATTTTGTGTGTGTACACATATGCACATGTGTTTGCATTTGTGTAAATAGAAAGAAGTATGCCAACCAGGGCATACTTTTTACATTTTCTCTTTCTTTGTGCTGGCTGCTGAATGCATTCTATTCATGGATGTCAACACATCAGATCCACTAGGCTACACACGGCTATCAACAAAAAAGGAATCAAATAAAAAGTTAAAATTGCTCTGACATGGAAAGTATCAAAGACGACAGAAGTTTGATATATCAAAAGAAAAGCAGCATTAGGGACAGTGAACTTGGAGGCAAAGTGAAAGAGAGGGAAATCTGTTTAATGAATTACATAGACCTTTTGGTGAAAGAGGTAAATTCTATGTATGTGGCTTTCATAGTAGTGGGGAGAGGGTTTCTAAAGATTCTCTATGGCTTTTTAGTGGAGACATTTTGGGTCAGAAGAGTAGTTTTGTGAAGCATGTTAAAGAGGTTAGCATACAGTGTATGGTACTGCATGAAAGGCACAATGCTGGGCTAAATTGGGTCTGGGAGTCATGAACAGTGAGTCACCGTTGATCCACAAACAAGGGAAGAACTGAAGAGAAGCCTCTCATCAACTGAGCCAGTGAAAGCTGCGTAGAATCATTATCAGCTGGAACCACACATACTTATAGACAGTATCTGTATCAGCATATTCCAATAGAAAAGATTGTTTGATCATTACCTTAATGAGAACCTGAATGTGTCCTGTGGCTTTTGAGGACTTGTAATACCAAAAACTCATCATACAAGCTGTTCCCGACTCTTTCCACCTGGAGCTCTTCACATGGGCTTTTTCACCTCTTAGGCCTATTGGCGTAGCTTCAAGATATAGGAATGCTCCTACAATCAAGAGTTACATATTATGAAGATCTCTTTTAGCCTTTAATAACTCAGCAGAACTAATGCAGAGAATGTAAAGCATACCGCCTAATGCACACCCTGTATCAGCCAAATCCATTGCACGCAAGTAAGAGTGGAGATCGGCTGTGCTTTTTCCTCTGCTCATGTTACGTTAGGACGTGGGTGGGAACAAGTTAACTTTTCACTGGGGCTACACAGGAATTCTTCTGGGAATGGTTTCTAAGAAGAGATAGTGAACTGACACATTTTTCAGCCATCCTGGCCACATCCTCTTTTCCAAGAGCACTATATGCTTTTCAGGTGATGTTAAATAGCAGAGTGCAGCATTCGAAAACATCTGCAAATCTCTCCCCTCCCCACTCCCCACCAGTGTCATTTCTACCAGAATAAGCAGACATAAACCCTTCTGCTAGCTCTCATGCTGGCCGAAAATCTGGCCCCAAATGTCTTTATTGAGCTTTATCCGTGAGCTGTCAATAATACATCATTTCAGTTTAAAGTAGAATTGCTACTGGCAAGATTAGAATTCCTGAAGGAACCATTTATTACAGGTGGCAATTCTGTAAGCAAGTCACATCATGCAACACTGATAAATCGGAGGGTGACTCCTCTATGGAAGATGGTCTCTAAAACAGCAGGGTAAACCAGCTGAAAGCTAGCTCTGGTAGGCAAAGGGACCAACCAACACTCAAGTGCTTTGCATCTGTGTGGATCTATAGGTGTCCATAGTAAATCAGACTGGTTCAGACCATCTGTATTCCTCAGTAGAAAAGTATTATGCTGCATTTCAAATTAAGTCCCTAAAATATCCCAAATAAATACTGATATTTGAATAACATTTCAGGAAATTAGGTGGCACTTGGATTCTGTATTTCTTTCTCATGATGAAAACCAATCAGATAGATATTTCAATCACAAAGCATAATAAACATAGCAAAATTTCAAATTTAATCTTTTTTTTTTGCTATGATGCTAACAATATAGTTGGAATTCTAATAAATGTAATCATCATATAAACAGTACATTGTTGATCAATTTATAACTGCATAAAATGTTGCATTTTATATTTGAATCAGGGATACAAATCCATTTGAGTGAGGTGGTTTCATCATTTAGAACTAACTTCAACTTTTCTCAGGCTCACTTGCATTTTAGATATTTGCCATAATATTATGGTGGGAAAAATATTTCTTTCTATATGGGATCAGGAAGATGTTAAAAATTGAACACCTGCAACATATTTATTCAGAGATGACATCTCTAGCCTCTGTTTGCCAGACCCTGGGTATGGGTGACAGAGTACGGATCACTTGATTACCTGTTCTGTTCATTCCCTCTGAGGGACCTGACATTGGCTGCTGTTGGAAGATAGGATATTGGGCTAGATGGACCTTTGGTCTGACCCTGTATGGCTGTTCTTGTGACTTTTAAAAGGCCAAAAGGAAGAGAAGAACAAATTCTCTGACCTACTCCATCTCTTCTGCACTGCTTCCTACTCATGTCATCAGTGGAGGGTAAGCCGCTTAGACTATGTCTAATTTTGGCACTAGGTGTACAAATAGTTTCATGTACTTTATTCTATACCATTCATACAAGCTTCCACAAGCCCATAACACCTTTTCTATCTACAATCATCCAGTAAATGTAGGCCTTCTTGAATTCAATCCATATTCCTCCTATAGTCTTTCCAATAATCCAACCTAGTGATTCCTTCCAGCAGCAGCTGAATTTAAGTCTCATGACCTCTGTGCACTCTAGAAGGTGGAAGATTTGAATTCAGGATCATTTTGGGGATTACCTAAGAGAAGCTCTGTCACATTCCTGCCATGTAAAATAATGACGTGCTCATTACATGCAGTATTATTTAGAAAAAGGGGAACTGAGAATCAAAGTTTTATGACCTATAGGCATTGTATGAAAGAAACTATTATGTTTTGATAATCAATTACATGTTTCATTTATTAATAACAACACCCTAATTAGATATTTAGAACCCTCCTGTTGTCTCATGGGGAACACACAAGAATCTTAATGAACAGGATTATATCCTTGTTTGTGAATTGATAACATACCAATTCCATTTCCAAGTGTGTGGTCCCTGGGAGGTCTGAGACTTTGAGGTGAGCCGACTCCCAGAACCCAATCAAAGTTGTCAGCTAGGGAATTTTGCCAGCCACATCTGCCTTTCTCAAATGTGCAGGAAGTACCGCATTCATTCTCGTCAGTATCATCCCCGCAGTCATCTGCAAAATCGCATCTTTGTTCTGGTCTGTAACACTTGCCGTTCTGACATTCCCAATAGCCATCTGGGCAGGAGCCTGAAAAGAAAAGAATAGGGGTATCCTAGTGAACACACTGTAGTGCCTTCTAGCAAGGTTACTGGAAGGTTACATCTGAGACAGTTTGATATTTAGGAGGAGGAGGGTGGTCCACAGCATTTTTCTTTAAAAAGTCTTTGGTCTCCCTGAAGTGCCAATCCATTATCTGTTTATTTCTTTTGTGTTTTGTGAAGAGATGGCCTAAATAAACGACTGTTTTCCTTGTAAAGCCTTTGAGGGCAAGTTCCAGACAGGCATTCCTTCACGAACAAAGCTTTCTAGTCTGACTTAATTGCTGACATTTTCCTTTCATGTGGTGTAGGATTAAGCCATTTAATTTTAACCACAAAGCTGAGCTCGGTTGAGCAGTCCCAATTTAAAAAGAAAGAGAAGAAGCTCTTAACTTTACAGTTTTGCCTTTTAGTGGACTTCGTGCAAGTTAGTTCAATGGGGTGGTGCTGTCCTTTTTGTGTATTATTCCTGGCATAACTAGAAGATAGCTTTGCTATTGTAAAGCCTGAGCATTACAGGACTCATTTCACAGGATCCATTTCCAAGCTTCATATTTTCATTTCAGATCAGTTCCTGAAATGCTTTGGCTAGAAGATGGTCCCTTTAGCACATCCCTGGCCCAGAAACAGAGACAGACATGAAATTAAAAAAACCCAACAACAACAAAAACAAAAAACCAACAAACCCCCATTGTTTCCCCTAAGATCCTGATACTGCCAGAAAGATATTCACTGCACACACACGTTGATAGATTACAAAGAGACAGTCCTATCCAGCCCTGCTAAATCAAGGTTTACTCTATGGGAAGACCAGGGGCTTTCTAGGGACACAGGAGAATTTAAGAAGGAGGGAGTCAAATTGGGGAAACAGAAGTGATCTGGTTTGTCCTAAGGTTTGGTAGCTAAGTGGGGGTATTAGGTTGGGGCATGCATCACTGCGGAGGAAATGTTGCCATTCATCATACTGGTTTTCTAATTCCCAACCCCCACAGGTGGATCCTGAGAGTGGCGCCACAGGGGGGTAGTGCTCAATGTATCAGGGATCAATTTATCGCATCTCATTAGACGCAATATATCGATCCCTGAATCGACTCCTGTACTCCACCTCAGCAAGAGGAGTAAGTGGAGTCAGTGGGGGAGCGGCCGTGTTCGACTCACCGCTGTGGGGGCGGCCAGGTAAGTCAACCTAAGATACTGTGACTTCTGCTACACTATTCATGTAGCTGAAAGAGGTGTATCTTAGGTTGAATACACACACATATAAACCCATATAGTGTACCCCAGCCCTAAGGTGCTGAGCACTCTAGTCACATCTGGCAAGGCCTCTGTAACTGATCATCTCCATGGCAAGCAGGAGTGCTGTGCAGCACAAACATTGTAAATGACCCGTTCTCTCTCAGAATCACAATTGCCATGCTACCTACTTCCCCAACAGAAGACAGACAAGCCTTTTGGTGCTGTTCTGGATATTGATTAGCATTTATAAATGTAGGATTTTGTTGGGTAGTGGTGGCTGCTTAGCTTGGTACCAAAATTAAGCTATTTATTATAAAGATTTAATGTAATATAGCAGGTGGGTGTTTTTAAGAGCTAATTGTTGTAATCCTGCTATCCCTGCGTAGGTGCTTGTCCTAAGAATTAGGCATAAATTTAACTTTCCTAGCAAACTCAGAATTCAAAAGTATACTAAAGGATAGTGTCTGCTCCTCTCCATGCTTTCCATTCTGCCCGCCAAATGCGTAACAATTATGATTACTTCTCTATTACATCTCTATAGCATTTGGTTTTCTATAGCATTTGGTGTTCCTCTGTATTGGGGTTATCAACATTTTTCTTTCTGAGCCTGCCCCACCCCAACATGTTAGGGGAGGGCAGTTGGCTGGGGTCCCATGCCACCGGGGCCCCCACAAAGCTACACTGGTCAGGTTTCGGCTTCAGCCCTGGGTGGCATGGCTCAGGGCCCCGGACTTCAGCCTCATGTGGTGTAGCTTCAGCTTTCTGCCCTGGGCCCCAGCTAGTCTAACACTAGTTATGCTTTAAAGACCCCCAGAAACCTGCTCACAGCTCCTGAGAGGGCCCCGGACCTTCGGCAGAGAAACACTGGAATAGATGACCATTCGAGGTCCCTTTCAGCCCTACTTTATAGAATTCTATACTATGCAAAAATATTGGCTTTGGCTGCACCAAGGTGACAGGACTCAGGGCCCCAGACTTCAGCCCCATGCAGTGGGATTTTCTGACCTGGGCCCAAGCTAGTCTAACACTGGCCATGTTTGGAGGATCCCTGAAAGCTGCTCGCGGCCCCTCAGGGTACCCCGGAATCCTGGTTGAGACCCACTGCTCTATATTAGTGCATCCAATTTGAGATTGAAAAACTTGGGAGCTGAAATGTGGAACCAGTTGTCATCTGCACAGAAAAATTAACCTGGAATGCCGAATCGTGGGAAGATTTTTTTTTTCAAGCACATGTAAAAGTTTTCAAGGGATAAATAAGTCAATTGAAACATATTTTTAAGTTCCAACTTCCAAAACACCACAGTGTATGCTTCATGACATCAGTCTATGACATAAGCCAAAGCCTTCTCGGTATGCCGGGGAGGGGGAAGTGGAGAAAGTAATAAGAAGGGCCTAGTTATTTAATTGAGAGGAGCATCTTCTCTGGGAGGCTGAGTAACAGCTTTCCTGTAATAATGCTTTGTAAAGATTGTTAGCAGGTGGACTTCATGCTCCTGTGTGGAGTTGCATCAACACACTAGACTATAATGGACCCAGAGGCACTGTGTAGTGTTGTTCAGATCAATAATCTGTGAACTAAGGAGAATTTACACACAAGAGGATAATGGCTGCACAAAAGCTACTAGAATCTGTCAAGGTAATAATCACTATTTTTAAAAGGCTCTGAATAAATCTTGAGAGCGGGGAGGGATTAAATTTGTAAATATGTATATGGGACTTGGATGAATAACCTGTATTTTAAAATGTCCCTAAACATATCCATTAAAAAAAAAAAGTCTCACACAAATATATATAGAAAAAAACAGGCACCAACAACCCATAATTAAAAAGCTATGAGGATTAATGCCGCAAACACCACTGCATTTAATTATAGACAAATAACAAGGAAAGTCAAAGCCTAGTTTTATCCTACTATCCCAATGAGATTGAAAGGATTTTCGTCAGTGATAGAACAACACACCATGGATTATGGGCTGCGGTATTGAGGCAAAGCAGGCTATGTTACAGGTGGAATGCCTACATTAAAGATTTGATCTTGAACTCTTATTCATGGAGGCTCCTTAACTTCAGTGGGAGTATTTTTTTTTATTTATTTACATGTGTAAATAAGCAATCCCATGAGTAATGATTAGAGGAATCTATATTTATGTGTTCTCTTTGTTAATCCCCCAGATACAAAGATACACCTAATGCAGAGACTACTGGAGTGAGTGAATTCCACGCTTTATCTGTTATGCCACAGTGCTAGCCTTGTTCCCTGTTTATTTGTTCCTCTGACAAGCAATTTTATGCTGTTTTCTGTACTGTCCCCCTGTGTATAAAACACCCTTTCTGAGGTGGTCCATGTCTTCACTACATACAAATCCCTCCTACAGATCCAGCATAACTATAAGGAACTAACTGGCTAATAATGGATAGACTATGGGTTCTTGGAAATCATCTATGTAACTCACCAAGACACCTTTGCACTCTCCTGATCCCTGTGGCTGCTCAGGCTGCCCTGTGAATGGGCAGTCTCCCTGTGCCAAATTAGAGCAATTGAAAGGCCAAAACCCCAGTCTGGGATTGGTTACACTGGCAACAGACAGAGCAAGTGATACAAGAACTCTTAATTTGGGGTGATTCCCCCTCCCCACAGCTGCTCTAAGGCTAAATTCCACCAGAGCGGCTGTGCAATGAGACTGTGCTGCATCAGGGAATGTGACTTTGTGTTTCCTGACATGACCAACCCCTGCATTGATCACTTTAATTATATGTTATTATTACTCCAAATGCTGTCTGCTTGTTTGTCTTTTTAGACTGTAAGCTCTTCAGGGCCAGGACTCTGCCTTCTTTCATGTCTAGAAAGCACCTCACACATTGGAAGCACTGTCAAATAAATAGCTACAAATAATAAAGGCTAGCATGGTTAAATAGATCTGTCCTGTACACACATACATATTAAAGCAGCTACTCATGAAACAGATTGAGACAGAAGAGGGAGCAAAGCACTAAACAAATAATCTTCCTAGAAATCAGTGATCTAACTTCAGTATTTTTCTGAGCTCTCTGTTTTCACTTTAATCATTTCCAACCCTGTACTTTACTTCCAGTTCATAGATATTTGACAGATAATTAGTTGTCCCTGGCAAAGGTAATTACTTCTGCAGTACTAACAACTGCCACCATCTCTGTGAAGCTATCTCTATGAAACTGGCTATTAGTAACAGCTAATAACTGTTCATCCATAGTTTGCTGCAACTGTAAGGGTATGTTGGACAAAAGAAAGGGATCAAATGAGAAACACAGGTTGCTAAGCCCAGTTTGGTCAGTCACTGTGCACATGGATTTATTATGTTTCACAAAAACATCCAGAATTTTGGTTTTTAAAAGTATTTTACAGCTCCCTAATAGCTACTGTGGAATGAACAGGGGGAGGGGGGAAAGAAAGGCAGAAGAAGGAACCAGTGATAACCATTTAATGGCATGCACGATCAGAGCTCTCAAGTATTACACTGATTTTAAAAACCCACATTAAACAAACTACCATCGTTAGCAGGACATGCAATACTTGTTTTCATTGTATTTGCCTTCATTGGATGTAGCCCTAACTGAATTAGAAATGATCTTTAATGTTTTATTTTCAATAAAATATGTATGAAAAGTGTCCTTTTGTTAATAAATGCTCCTTATAAAAGGAGCTTGTCATTTAGCAACAATGTTAAGCCACCTGCACCTAGAAAGCGTGAATTAGAGTGGTCATATGTTGTATCAATAAAGATTAAAAGGAATTAAAAACACTTGCAAAGAGACCCAAAACTCCTAAATTATACACTGAAATATCAATTCTCATATACCACTGAGTTTAATTATCATTTGCATTGGTAGCCAGGGATTAATATTTTTATTAACTCCCATGTTCTCTAACATGGGGCAATTGCATGGAAAGTACATGTGTGTTCCATTAGCACTTAAAATGTTGTAGTAACATTAAATCAACATCCTAGGTCCTTTTTTGACATATTTTTTCTTAAATAGGCTCAGCTACTATTTTTCCCAGCCAATCAAATTCCTTTGCCAGTAGTTTAGCTCTCTCTATTAGGTTTTGCTGCTGCAATTTATTTCACCCCTTAGTAGTTTTACTCTCCTTAAATGTTTTAGACAATATTATAGCTTTATTTATTCTTAAAATCCATCCAAAACTATCACAAAGGGTTTGCATGATGAGACACCTAATTTTTTAAAAGAGTTCTTAATATATTAGTTTCAATTTCACCCAATATATGTGAAAATGTATTGAGTCACATCTGCTTGACATAGTCATGAAAAATCCATACCAGAATTGTCCATGATTATATACTCACAATGAGAACCAAAAGACTCAATCTAGATGGTTTATCAAGAAAAGGGCTAAGTGGCAACTTGATGATGTTCTACAATTACCTACATGGAGAGAAGACTGCTGATAGAAGATATCTCTAATCTAGTAGACAAAATATTAGAAAATCTAATGGCTGGAAGTTGAAGTCAGCAAAGCTGATACTGAAATAAAATTCAAAAGTTTGACAGAGTGTAATTATTTATTGGAAAAGATAACCTAGTTATATAATTTTAGAATCATTTGAAGTCATTAAAACAAGACTAGATATGTTTCTAAAAGATATGGTCTAGTTTAACCACCAGTTGTTGAACCAAATGCAGGAATTACTGCATGAAATCTGTGCTCTTGTTAAATAGGAGGTCAGGATAGATGCTCACAATGGTTCTGTCTGGCCATAACATTTATGAATCTAGGATTTTAATAGGCATTATAAAATATGTGACAGCTTAGCTTGTTACCAAAATTAGTGATAGAAAATCTGGATGTTTATCCAAATTATCCATCTGGCATCTCCAAAATAGAACTGAAAATATCACAAGAACAGATTTCCTCAAGAGATTCTAGTTAGCTTGAAAAGAAAGTTGTTCCCCTGGCATATTTGCCTATTTCAGAATCTCTGTTTCTTCATTTAGACGGAATAAAAAAGATCAGAAACACATTAAAATAAAATATTTCTTTTTAAAACATTACCCAAACATTGTTAGAACCCTATAAATAGTTTGGGTTGGATCATTTTCAGGTTGGGCAAAGGTTCCCAGGGCTAAATGCCTATGCAAGAGAGTAAGGAGGAGTCTGAACCTCCCCTATGTCCCTGCCCAGGCTAGCGAGAGCTTTGTTTTGGGAGTACAGATAAGCAAGCAGATGTTGTGCAACCACTAACCCTCTTCTCCCTCCAGGAGCAGGTCAAGTGAAGTCAATGGAGAGATGGCATCAAAGAATTTGGACTGTATGTTTCTTCCTGTTTTCTCTCTTTTCAAATGGGTGTCTTCAAAATACACATGCCAAACACCACCTTCAGTTTAGTGGAAAATCAATTAATAAATACAATCATGAAAATGAATAATTATATGATCCAGAATCCTGGGGAAACTGAGGAGTGGTATATGACATAGCATTATACTAATTATGGCTCCATCATAACACATTAACCTTAGCTCCTTAACAAGCACATCTGTTTGTCCCTTGTTTTCCATTCCTAATTGTACTTTGTCGTGGTTTCAGTCTCATCACCTGAATTCCAAGACCATAGGAACTAAAGTATTCCAAGCCTTCTTCCTAAAAACTCAAAAAATGTATTTGTAATAATCTTGTACTATTTATTCATTTTGATACGATTAAACATGATTATTTAATTTTTTTTAAAATTTAAAAATTTGTAAGTGGAGTCTAGGTTCCTCTCATATTCCCTTTCAATTTTGCCCACTAACCTCCCTGCCCTTTTCTTCTCCTTACCTAGAGGACAAGGAGGGTAGTAATGGGAAGGCAATATAGTTTGTAGTGGGCCTGTGAAATTCAAAACTGGAAGAAACTGCAGTGTACTAGAGTGTAGACATAGACGATAAATATACCCTGACTAAACTACAAAAAGCTTAAAGAATTTATTTGAGTTTGCTCTTCATGTAAGACAATAACTAAATTCATGTGGATGTTTTAAAAAGCTGCAGAAATATGGAACAAGATTTGTTTGACAATGAAACACCCCAACGATAAAAAAAGGAATTATAATTAGGCTTTCACTACACAAGGTAGCCATGATTTTCTAATTTATCTCTTGGTATCACTGTTTAATAGAAGGATCTTATTTTTTTCTGGCTTTCTTGAGCTCTTTAATAAAGTAAACCAAAGCAGTCTCTATCATGACTGTATAGCAAGGATGGCAATGGGAGAAAAATCATATCAACAGTATGAAATTCACACTCTACCAAATTATGTACAACAAGGAGTTTTCATTTGTGGTTTCTCTGAGAAATGCTTGTAGCTGTTTAAGTATTTCACACCTACATAGACACATGTATTTTGAAATATGAGACCCTTAACCCCCAAACTCCAGGCACTATACACCACATAAAAGCACCAGAGCAGCATAAAAGCACCCTAAAAAGCTCTGTATCCAGACAGAAGAAGATTTCCCTGGTACAGGAACTGCAGAAGACAGCTGAAAAGTTGCCTCTTGAGGTTCCCCCCCCCCCCCCCAAGCCCCAGTGCAGAGTTGTATTGGGGAGGAGGGGGAGAGAGGAGGGAGCATACAGCACTGTGAAAATCTCTGTAGGCAATGCTGGTTTTTTTAGGGTAGTCCAAGGAAGCTAAGTTATGACTGGGCCTCTCCAGCCTCAGGAGCAGCAGCTCTCCTCTCCCTGGGCTAGGATATCTATGCTGTGTCTGTTAGGGTAGGTGTACACTGCAGTCATGGGGTGTGATTGCAGCTCATGTAGACATACCCAAGCTAGCAATACTCTAGTTAGCTTGGGTACTGGAGCAGTGAAGTCATGCCAGTGTGGGCTACACAAGCCCATCCAGAACCCTAGACATTTGTTCAATCTTCACAAGGGAAAAGGTAACAAATAATGTTGACGAATCATAAATCAGAGGTTGACACTGATTCTAAATCTTCATTCAGATTTAATCAACCTTACCAGTGAAAGACAATGTAGAATTTAGGTTTCAACAAAACAAGTATGTTGATTAGATTGTCTGCACTCCAAAGTTGTCTGGAGTGTGGATAATACTGTCCAGATGAGGGAGGTTGAAATTGTGAGGGTATTGCTATAAGTGGCTAGGCATCAGTGTAGTTAAACTCTTGAGCAATACTTGTCTGAAGTTGGGTGGAGGAGAATCTAAAAAGAAGCCCAAACTGATTAAAGTGAATCTCTTGACCCTTAACAACTTTTCATCTCTCAGTGCTCAAAAGGAATAAGATTCAGAATTCCCCATTCCACAGTGTGAAATTACAAATCTCTCTATCCATCCTGGACATAATGCCATAGTGAGCTGAAAGGAACATAATGATTAAATGATGCAACTGATGCCCTGAGCAGCCTTCCGCTCACCTCTGATCCCTCAATGGAAAGGTCAATAGGTAAATGCAAAATATCTGACTCCTGGTGGAAAGTACGGACACCAGAAATCTTTTAATCACTAGATATCTCAAAGCAACATGTAGCTTTTAGTATTTTAAATTTCTCCCTGATTTGAGTTCTATTGCATTATTGTTTGTTCTCATACAGTGAAAGGTGATGAACAGTATACCTAGCATGAGCAGTGTGATTCAAAACCTTTGCAAAGCAAAGTATATTGCATTTGGAACCATATGGTAAAGCATCAGGAGTTTCCCTGTTCATAATTACTTATATTTCCTAACCTGATTAAGTAGTTTTTGAGATTATGCCATCTCACAAACAGCAGAAGTTTTATCATTAAATAAAACTGTTTAGGCAAAAGTAATTTAACAGTTTATGAAATGTGTTCGTTATCCCCATTTAATATCAGTCCAATTGAGTAGAATTTCCATAGTTCATTTTGTGATGATACTTATTAATTATTATTATTAACAGAGTATATCATTTAAGTTTCTCAAACTACCTTATAAATCATCATAATTTCTCACAATACCCTCTAAGGTAGCTAAGTATTAGTATATCCGTTTTACACATGACTAAATTATGGAATAGAGCAGTAAATGCCCAGGTTACACAGTGAGTTAATATTATAGCTAAGAGTCCTTTCTCCCAATTCCTTTTCTAAACACTAGACCACAATCTGTTGACGTTAAAAACATGTTTAGCAAAGCCACATAAGTCCATTAACTATTGTAAGGAACAAAACATTATTTAACAAATTTTGGAAGATACCCTGTCTCACCTCAGGCCATTACAACAAACAGGACACATGGGGAATTGCAAGACTCCCATTTACATAATGAGCGATCATTTGGATCTATTTGCTTATTTTATTTAGAAGAATATTTGCTTAAAAATGAAGACCAGTTACTCTCAACAACTTTCCTATCCCCAAGATGCATCTTAAGAAAGAATTGTTCCTGGAACATTTAGTACTAGTCAAACCCTGGATGGGATTTCAGAAGGCCACTCTCATCAGGAACAAAAGTAATACAAAGAACATAAAGGGTGAAAATCCTGACCCATTGCCTTTAATGGAACTACGAATTCATTCAAAAGTCTGGCATGCCTTTAGAAACAGGTTCACCTCGTACATTTACTTGCCTTAAATGTGATTCTCCAGTGGTTCAAAATAAGAAAAAGTGGAGTATTTGTAACCCTCAGTAGCTACCCTTCTCTAAGAAAGAATGAAAAGGGAACTGAACAGGAAAGTATGAACTGATCCTGGATAAAATGAAAACCAACTCAAAGCTCCCCACAAAACTCATACTCATTTGACTCAAACCCTCATTTAAAAATCAAACAAAACCTTTCCTGATGTTTTTCATACAAAATTCTTTTTGAAGCTAATCATACATTGCTGCATGTGGGCTGGCTAACTTAAACAAATATTTTAAAAAGTTCCTTTGCTTTTCATATGTTTTGGTTAGGACCAGAAACAAAGGTGCCCAAATCCCACAGTATTTTTGCTACCCTTTTGCTGACCAAATAGGTCTCATTTGTTTTGGACAAGTTCCAAATAGACATCCACATTTTGGATGCTTATCCAAAATGATTCTCCAAATCTTTCAAGGTTTACATAGCAATAGATCATGTATTGTATACACAAGAATAAATTGGAATACTGCATTGAAGCCTAGCTAAATAAATCTCTCTCCAACTGGCAATGTCACCCTTTAAAACTTTCTTTGTGCATTAAGAGACAAGTTCCTGCTTCCAGACCTCACCCTGAATAACTGGGCTGAGTGGTGAGTAATTCTTCAGGGGGTTAGAGTGGAAGGAATTCTCTTCCCCTGGGTTATGGGGTCGTGGAAGAGCTACTATGTGGCTGCAACTTCAACCTCATGGATTGATTAGCTTTGTAGCCCTGGTGTTTCACCTACATAGGTATTTCTATCTAGGAGATCTGAGTAGTGGTGGATCCATGTGTCTCCAAATGGTCACTGCATGGAACAATGCAGGGATCCTTCACAGAGCTGGGCTCTGAGGGGCATGGAGCAGAGAATGTCAAGCAAATCCATCCCTGTCTCTACGAGGACCTTGAATGAGAAAAGGGGCTAGATTGGGAAAGAAGATGGCTATTGTTTGTTTGTTTTCCCTCCATTATTACAGAGCAATAATATTTCCCTCTTGGATACTAGAGCTTTAAGGGTCAAATAGCTAACTGTTTATTTCTGACTTTTACACAAAGTGACCTGTTACCTATCATTCTAATTAAGTGTATCAAGAGTGTTGTAGCTACAATGTAAGAAAAAGTACATAGCAATAATGATGGATAAATATAGAAAGAGGCTCAGGACCAACTGCACTGTGCATCCACAATGGAAAAAGTATTTTTCTTAAACAAAGAGGTTTGTTAGCTGTCACGATTAATCACATGGGAATGGAGGTTGTTTGTAACTCTGAACAAAATGTTATGCTTGTTCTTTCAAAAGTTTACAACTTAACATCAACTTAATATAGCTTTGAACCTTTACTGTGCAGCAGAAAAATGCTGCTTTTAATTTAATCAAAACAAGCACAGAAACAGTTCCCCTACCTTGTCAAATATTTTTTTAAATTTTCCTTTAAAAAAAATAGTTTACATTTAACACAGTACTGTGTTGTATCTGCCTTTTTTGGAGGAAGGAGGGGAGTGCGGGAGAGTCTCTGCTGCTTGACCATGTATTTCTGGTTCCAGATGAGCTGTGTGACTGACTGGTCAGTTTCTGTAACTCTGGTTTTCTTAACTCTGAGGTTCAAATATACATCTAGTTATATGTTGATAGTTTTATTTATTTAGGTATTTTATATCCCCTCAGATTTGTATCTACATGGGAAATAAAATGAATTATCCTAGTTAAAAATATTCAGTTGATGTGGCCCTTTTTTGTCTAAATTGTTTAATTGCAATGGTTTTAAGAACTTTCCTCACATGCCCCCTGCTTCCTCTTACATGCTTATCACTTGATATACTATAATATTTCCTATATATGAGATAGAAACCTACCAATATTTGCAATTAACCCATGCAATTAATCTAATGGTTTATTAAATGAACCATACATAGGAATATTAATTATCTTGCTACTCTCAAACCATCATTTTTAACTAAACAACATGGACTAACATGAAATTATAATAAACAACATTCAGAAACTGAATAAAAAAATTGCCCTTCTTGAGGCTTACTCAAATAATTTTTGGACTAATGTAGGACTAAGCTACCAACTCTGGTCAGTTCCAATATATAGTCACCTAGTAAAGTGTGTGTCTTGGTAGAATGTTGCTAAAGAGAGAGAGAGGTAGAAATGTTCTATATATGTAAATACAAATCTCACATCAGAAACATAAGAAATGCCTCAGACAATTGAATAAATACAATATAAACATTTATACTGGATAACATCATATTTTAAGAGGAGCTGAGTAAAATTTTTCAACTGTAACTTTTCTTCAGAAAACTCAGATTTGGGTCCACTGAAAAATTTCACTAATTCATATTGAATTTGCCAGATTGTTTTGTTTAAAAAAATGTGAAAATGAATCAAAATATTTTCTTTCAACATTTTTCAGCATCAAAGGTTTCAATCTGAAATCATTTTATTTCAAAATTTCCTTCTATTTAATTTTAAAAAAATAAAATATTTTAATAGCTCATATTTGAAAAAAAAGAACATTGTTTTGGGCCACACTAAATGTTTTGTTCCACATGAAAATATTCTTTGACTTTTTGATTTGTAAAAATTTTGGGAAAAAAACACATTTTGGTGATGAAACTGATTTTTTAAAAATTGCTAGTGAACCAAATAAATAAAATTATTCACACAACTCTAATTTTAAGACATCACCTCCAATTTCTGACATACACTGGGCAGTTTTTCACTTTTAGTAGATAATCATTTCCTTTAGTCAGTTGATTTTTATTGTTCCCCTAAACTGGTTTCTTAAGACAGTTTTCAATGTATTTATACTAACCAGAGTGCTAGTGATACCAAAACATTTATAGAGGCTTAAAATAACAACTCTACTCTCTTCTCCTGGTTAAAGAAAACTGCAATTATACTAGATAAAAATGTGCATCCATGCATTTATTATGTACATATATATTAGTGAAAAGATTATTTTATTTTTCATGACCTGGAATGAAAGTATTATCTCAAGCTGTGGCATTCTGAAGACATTTTTGTCCAATTGGAAGGCAGCATTCACTGGAACTTCTGCTTTCCTTTTTTCTTAGTATGATTAACAATAACTCTTTGGAAACTAAATGGATCAACAAAACTGGAGAATGTAGTATATAGTGTGGCTATAAAAACCAGCTATTAGAAGATGACATTTGGCTAATATTGTGCTTGCATCTGGCCTTGCAACTTAATTGAGCCTTGTGCAATGAAATTTACTGCAAACATTTGCACAGCAACTCTTCTATCACACAAGGCACATTCTGTTATTTGGCAAACCATGTAAATTATCGTTTACATGCCCTCAGGCTTACACATAACAGCATCAAGGTAACAGTGCCGTATAACATTTTATATAGCCAATTCATAAATTTCTTTATTAAGAGAAAAAAAGCAAGTATTGATGGATGCATCTGGGTGGTAAAATGCTGGTGTTGGTTAAGTTACATGAAACAGTCTTTTATTAGTTCAGATTTCAGCTACATTAAAGTCTTTAAGAGAAATCAAAGCCATTTCTGAAAAGCAAAATAGATTAAACAAGAAAGGAAAGCTTGGATGGCTTTCCCCCCTAAGCTATGGATTCTTTTAATCCCATTTATTTCCATCATCTTGGGTTTTTATTAGCTATTAAAATTATCATTATTAGGGCAGTCAAGTGATTAAAAAATTAGTTGCGATTAATCGTACGATTAAAAATAATAATGATTTATTTCACAATTAATTGCATTGTTAAACATTAATGGAATATCATTTATTTAAATATTTTGGATGTTTTCTACATTTTCAAATATATTGATTTCAATTACAACACATTAACGTCGAAGGGCTTAGGGCTTCAAGGGGCCACAATATCTCAGGAGGCTTGGGAAACTCTCCTTATCCTTGGTCTTAGATTTGTTCTTGTTGGACTGATATCCCCAGAAAGATCATTCAGTGGCTTTACTATGATAGCATAATTCTTCACAAATCTTTAGTAGCAGATTTAGATAGTAGCTGCTAAATCTTAGGAAGGTCTTGAGCTTTCTGTAATTATGTGGGTGAGGCCATATAGTGAGCCCTTTTATTTTATCTGGATTAATACTCGCATCCCCTTGAGACACACTATGACCCACATATTTGACTGATGTTCTACAGAACTGGCATTTATCAACTGAAAGTTTCAGTTCAAAGGTCTAGCACTTTTAGAAGTGGGACATACACTCAAACAGATAGAAACCTAAAAGGAAAGATGAACTCTCTCTTCTTATCTTCTCCCAGAGGTATCTGATTGTATCCTCTTCAAAGATTCAACACAGAGAATCACTGCCTCCCCAGCAAACAGTCCAAGCCATTTTGTACTCATAGCATGGTGTACTGGTCAACTACAGTGTGCCTATTTAGTGTTTGGTAGTCAATAAACATCCTAATTTTCACACTCTTTTTAGGGACCGCCACAATAATAATGAAGACATATGGGCTGTGGGATTCTTGAACAATGCCTTCTGCAAGCCACTTAGGATAAGGCCGCACATCCTCCATCTCTGAGAGTAATCTTCCTAGATCGCTCCCTGAAGGGTCCTGAGTCTTGTAGTCTGATGTGCAAAGGGAGTGGGATACACCATCTCAGATCCTACTCATACAGTGAGAATACTTTGGACCTTTCACAAAGTTCCTTCCTTAGGCAATTCCTCCGATCCTCAGGCAATGATGAATCTCCAAAGTCAAACCTTGCAGGGTCTATCATTATACACTGGGCTTCACACTGTGGTTCCATGATGGTTTTGGGCTCAGAGAGGTCTGCTATCTTCTGCCTTCGTTTCCCTACAATATCACAGCCTGTTTCATTAGCAATCAGTAGAATAACCTTTCTGGGGGTAAGAGTATGTACCTTCAGTGCACTGCTCCTTCAGGGAGCCCTCTTTCTGACCGCTGCTCTAACATTGCTCATGTCCTTTTACTGCCTTTTAGGCAAGTAGTCATGACAGGCACTTCTCTCTTGGTTCTTGCTGGCACCACTAACAGGGTCATGCCCATCTACCTCAATGCTCCCATTGGTAGCTCAGATATCTCCTTTTCAGTGTTGATACCTCTACAGGCTGCAGCACAAAGCCTATGGATCATCAGGTGTTTACATACTGGTCAGCAGCTTGCCTTTTGCAGTAATCAGCAAGTACCTTGGAGATACCCGAGTTGGTCCCTATCAGCACAGACACATTAGTGACTCCTTTAGGGTGGAGAATAGTAGTGCGGTAGTGTCCACTTCTTCTCTTATCACACTTTTCTGGCAAGTCCAGGGCCACTATGACATAATCTTTGTGGAGAATAACCTTAGCTTATGATATTGGTTTGACTCAGGATGGGGCTACACAACCTTTTCCAATGCTTGCCCCATAGCATTTGCCTATACATTACATGAGGCTGCAGCCCCCAGGCCTGGGGCTATTGGGTCAAGGCCCAACAAACCCAGCATATCAGCCAGAGTGTTTCCCTCTTTCCTTAAGAAGGCCAACATTTCCTTTAATGACTCTATATCTGAAGCAGGAGCCAGTAGGGACTGGCTTCCAGCACTACCAGCTTCCATCTGGCATCTGCCACTGTTAGCTTATTTGGAACTTGTAAAGCCATGGACAACTCACAGAGTGCTACAGAGGCAGTATCCTCACTCATAAACGTGTGCCCACACATTCTGCAGTTGCTCAGACATTCTCTGGCTGCTGGTAAAGCAGATTCCATTGAGCCTTCATTGAATGCCTGTCACTATAAGCACCAATCCTCCAACGTGTATACACCCATTATACAAACTGTGATTTCCCAAAAATATAACCGTTTCCTCCAAATTAATGGCTTATTCAAAATGGGCTTGCAAAGGGCACTCACTCAGGGGTCTCAGGCAAGCCCCCCAAAGTGTAACCTTTCTATCAGGTGGTGTTGGCAACAACAAGGGCCAGCTTCCGTATCTAAAGATATCTCCTAACAATACAAAACAGAACCGTCTCAAGCCCTTACCCAGTAATCTGGGAAAATTAAACACCAGCACTGGTGCCTCCCACTTGCAAGCACTTAATCTATGTATAACAAAACTTTTATTAATAGGGAAAGGAAACCCAGAATTAATTTGGGAAAACATCACAACCAGGATTCAAAAGCATGTGACCACAAGCAAACACCCACTCCAGAGTACATTGGGTCCTTTGCCTCAGTTTCCCACCTTGCAGTGTGAAGCTCCAGTGCTGAGAGCAGTGCTGGTTATGTCTTTTCAAAAGTGTAGCAACAGCTACTCCCCAGTGGGGTCTCGCTCCATTAGTGGAGGCATTGTGGGTTTTAAAGTCATAATGACTCCCACAACCACCATCAGACAGTATACCTGCTCCCTTAGCAGTCCATTGCCTCAGAGGAATCTGAGTTTGCCCCATTCATGCACACAAACTAATAAAAGCTCTTTTAGATGTGCTTTGTTAACTGCAGTTTTTCAAAGACCCTTCAATTTCATAGTTCCTGCCTTGACGAGTAATTCCTCCTGCCCTGTCACATACTTTGATGTCAGTGGTGTGACACATTTCCCTTAAATGTTTCTCTGGATGCCCAAGGGCCAAGATACTTATTTGGTACTAAAGTTCTTTGACAAAGAGAAAAATGAGTGCTGACTATGCCATATTTCAAAGGGCTATAGATGACATTAATCATATTCTATTGTCCCGCTCTCAAAGCCTTAATTAATTATGGGTCAAACCATGCTCTGATCTCACTACAGATCTGAATATTCTTTAATTCTTACATTTAATATATTAGATCCAAGAATGACTAAGCACAGCAGTTTCATTCTTTAGCCTTCTTTTTACAAGGTTGTGTGTGTGTGTGTGTAAAAGAGAAGGAGAACAGGATGGAGTGCTGCATCATGAACGTTTTGTCAGCATGTGACTGGGGTGACCACATTACTCACAAGTGGTCAAACCACATGTGAATCATGCTGGTCATCCCAATTAAGTGCCACTCCGGTCTTTATACCACATCATGCTATCATGCATTCTGAACACACCACTTGCCTTACAGTAAAACTATTTTTAGGATGTTTGAGTATATTAAAAATCTATGGCCACAATTTTTCATGTCAACCTGTTCAGCCAGGCTCCCTTCGATGCTACATACAACACTGTACAGGTCTCAATGGGAGATACAATTACAAAAAATATTAGAAGCCTTTAAAAGTTAACTAGAGGAGCTTTTCCATACATGCCAGTGTCTCAGTTTTAAAGTCCTCTCTATTGTGACATAATAGCAAATTCTGTACCTCTTTGGTAAGAAGAGACACTCCTGTTTGTAGCCCTAATGGGTCATGAGGTATTGCTCCCTAAAGCTGCCACTGATCCTGAACTAATACTGATGTCCAGAGTAATGTCATTCCAGAGCTGAGGGAAAGAAGGAAACAGTTTAGATGGGAGATTGTTGTGTTTTGTTTTAAGTGCCAGGAGTTCTGAGTTCAAGCGGTGCTAAAAAACAACAGGCTTTGTTTCAAGGTAAACGCCAATAAGTTTGTCAACCTAGCTGTGAGACTTCAACTGCCTTTGAATTTATTTTAAAAAACCCAATACACATATGGAATGATATAGCTGGATCCAAAATTATGTGTTTTAATTAATGCATCAGAGCAAACCAAACTGTTGTAATGAGACATAGGTGGAGCTTGGTTGGAGAAGGTATATGAGGGTCTGGAAAGTATGAAATTCCAGGCAATGTAGGTAGCTTGCACTCTTTTCTGTAGGAGAAAATTGCCTTCAGAGCACCTTACTGAGGTATTAAATGAGTTGTTGAGCATACTACACTTCCACTGCTTGCATCCGACGAAGTGGGTATTAGCCCACGAAAGCTTATGCTTCAAAACTTTATAGTTAGTCTTTAAGGTGCCACAGGACTTTGTTACCGTTGAGCATACTGTAAAATAAGTCTTGGATCACATGCTGAGGACTATTATTGCTACTACAATAACCCACTCATTCTACATTACTTCCACATTCTCCTATTTTTCTAAGTACAGGAAAAATCTTGTCTTGGTTTCAGGAGGTGGCATTGTGTTATGTATAGCAGATGACTTTAAACCTTCTACTGTATTATTATGGTACCTATAACATCTCTATTAAGTTACCAACTTTAATCTCATGCTATTAAAATTAACTATAATTGTAAAACTGAAAATGGCTGATACAGTGGAATCTTATGTCAGATTCATCTGGGAAGATCATTTCTGGCTACATTAGAAATTCACATTTATGAATTTGTGAATAAGGCGGTAAACACATACCAGATGAGAACAAAATGAGGAACATTTCTTGGTAAAGTAATTTTTTGTGTGAAATTATTTCCTAGCTTTGTCCATCCTACACAAGAAGACAGGTTATTTGATTTCAATTTTCTTTCCTAGTCTACTGTTCTTTGCAGAACCACTTTAAACTCAAGCCAAGGTATAAAGGCATTTAGAAGATAATTTACACCTCAGACTCTATTGTTACTTCCTCCTTTGAATGGTCATATAATTATTTCAGTGGAGCTGGGACAAGTTGAATTTAAGACATCTTTTTTCACATACAAAGTTCAGGTAAAATTCAAGAAACACTTTTATTTTGTATCAATTTTGTTTCTTTATCTCATATATCAGACCATGTTATATTTATAATTGAAACTGTCAAAGTAGGTAGACTTATAATTGACATACCTTCCATTTTTTATTGAGGCACTATCCTAGGATTAAATTGACAACCATCATGAAGTTTTAGATTTTAGGATCACTAATCTAAGCTTCAATAGTCCAAAAACGAGGGAATAGATTTTTTCCTATACCAGAATAGTTTATTGCCATTGACTATGTAGCTCTAGACAAGTCACTTAGCATCTGTCTCAATTTTCCCTATTCTATAAAGAAGATAGTAGTCTTTACTTACCTTCCTGACAGAGTGATATTAAGATTAGGGTGTGTACAGCCTTACAAATATAAAAGACACATTTTCAAATGGGCCTCCTAATATGGTACCTGTAATTTTGTGACTACACAGCAATCAAAGGTGAGAATAAAATAAAATAAAATAAAATAAAATAAAATAAAATAGACTCTATCACCATTGGAAGCCAGACGTCTATAGACTATTTTTACCTGCAAGTTAGTTGCATTTGGGCAATTTTGAGGGCAGACAGAAATGGTGGGTGCAATTTTAGAAGCAGTTTTCCCCTTCAAGATTTTCTCAACAACATGCGTTAAGCATTTATCATAATTTTGTTTACTATTCATCCTGTACTCTGTTTCAGACAGTACTGGATGCTTCAGAGGAAGATATAAACCCTGGTAATTCAATTAATTGTGCATACGGAGAAATTTCTTTCCCGACTTTAGCTGAAAATCACTTTATACTCTGAATCTTTCATAATTGTATTTTAGTGTAGCTGTAGAGATGATTCTTATTTGTATGTGTCTAAATCTTTTTTAATCTTGCTGTACCAATAAGCCATACAAGTATATGTGAAAACAGGGTCATGGTGAATACCCAGAGGGTTTTTGGATACACAAGATTGAGAGCAATTGGCAGAATTTGGCAATTCAAAGTCATCTTCTACCTCTTAATTTCTCTCCACTTGCTTTCATTTATTTTAATGTTAACTGTATTACTGAATTCTGTAAAACATTTTAAGATATATCTTTGTGCGTTGAGTCTAAATAATCTTATCTGAAACACACACAAGGTCACGTCCCCCAATGACTGTCTTAACTGAATGTTTTGAGAGAATTTTCAGTGAAATAGTTTTCCATATGTAGTAAATGTGGTATTTTTTGTGGTGCCAGAGTACTCTACCTTGAGTGCTGAAGATGGTTCATAAACACTAATCACTGAACACTGTAACATGAATCTTTGGTGTATTATTACTATTACAATGATAACTCACATCCCTGAATCAATTACATAAGAATTAATATTGTGCATATTTAATTAAAAAATAACCACAAGCTCATATTTTGTAACTCTTGTCCTTCCTTTATCTTCTCCCCACATGGGTGATGTCATCCCCCTTACTGTTTTGTCATAGATTGTAAGCTCTTTGAGAGGGGGACCTACCATGTTACGTCTGTAAAATGTCATGTGCATCCATATATTCAAATAAATACATATATTACATTAAATAATCCTCCTACACACCTTCCCGACTACAATTATAGATAAGGCAATGTTGAGCTATAGACTAGTCAAGGTAAGAACGCTAGATACACTTCCCCTTTCTCTCCATATAACTCTCTCCTCCTTCTCCCTGATGCAGAAGTTTCTCATCTGCTTTCCTCCTTTAACTTCTCCACTTGCTCCAGTGACCCTATTTTATTCCACATTCTGATCTCCCTTGGGCCCGCTCTCATTCCCTACCTTACTCTTCTCCTTAACCTCTCACTCTCCCCTGCTCTTCCCCTCACAATACAAACATGCTTTAGTCTCCCCCACTTAAAAAAACTGCCCGTTCAATAAATTTAGAGATGAAAGAGAGATGGGCTGTTTACAATTGCTTTCTAAAGCTCCTCTCCTCCAAATCAAACCTAGGCCCTCTCCAAATCAACTTCCAACCCTTGGACTGTCCTGAAATTTCTCTTGCCAAAGTCTCTGTTGACCTCATTCTAGCCAAAGCTTTTTATCAGTACTCCATCCTCACCCTCCTTGACCTGTCAGCCACCTTTGGCCCTATACCTTTGGCTCCTGTTCTTGAAATCCTGTCCTCCTTTTGCTTCTGTGTCTCTGTCCTGGTTCTCCTCCTAATAGCTATTTCAGCATGTCCTTCAGAAGACCTTCCCCATCCCTTCTCCAACTCTCTATGAGGTTCCCTTCTTTTCTCCCTCTCTACCTAAACTCTGGATGAGCTCATCTACAAGACGAATTCAATATCACTATGCAGGTGGTTCATGGTTCTAGTTCTCTACTCCAGATCAGTCTCCTTCTGTTCAAATTAAAATCTCAGTCTGTCTCTCTGACCTCTACTTGTGGATGTTTAGCTGCCAGCTCAAGTTCAACATGGCTAAAACAGAGCACCTAATCTTCTCCCCAAAGACCTTTCCACGCCCTCCTTTCTTGATCACGGTGGACAGCATCACCATCCTTCCTGTCACTTGGGCCTATAATTTGTACATCATCTGACACAGACCTCGGTCCTCACATCCAGGCTATATCTAATTCTTGCCCATTTTCCCTGCATAATATCTCTAAGAGATGACCTTTCCTATCCATCCACATTGCTAAAACTCTTGTCCAGGTTCTCATCATCTTGCATCTTGATTAAGGTAACATCTCTCTCTCACTCTGCCCTTGACAAATGCAACCATGCCCCACTCCTATCCATTCAGAATAATTTTCCTGGCCTGCCACTTTGACTATGTCATCTCTCTCTTTGCATCCCTCTATTGGTTCTCCCGTCTTTATTGCATTTAACATAAGCTGCTTGTATTCGCTTACATAGCCCTTCATAGTCATTCTTTGCCATCCATCATCTTTCATTCACAACTGAGGTGTCAATGCTTGCTTCTGATTGGCCTATGACACCAGCCTCCATTGCCTAGTTAAATTTTCAGATAAGCACCTTTCTGCTTTTTCCCTTGGTACCCCACAATCTTGGGAGGAGCTCCCATGAACATCCCCAAAACTACCTCATTATCCACTAACCAGGCTGCTACCCCCCTTTCTTGTGTGTGGCAGCCCCCATCCTGACTGATTCTGGCCGCCATTAGCCCTTACTGCTCTGGTGACAGAGACAAATTTACTGTCTGTAACCACTAGACATTACTACCCTATTAAGTGGGGTGAATCTATGGACTGTGGCCACTGCGCCTTACTGCCATGCTAAGAGGAGCAAATCTCTTGTCTCTGGCCATTGGGCTACCTTGCCCTGTCTCAGCCAAGGCAAATTTACTGAGTAGCTGCTGGGCATTACTATCCTGCCAACTAGGGCAAATCTATTTACTCTGGCCATTGGGGCGCACTGCCCAGCTATTAAGGGAGAGTACACTGACTTTGGCCATTAGGCCTCCTTTCCCTGCTAAGAAGGGTGAGTATATTGATTTGGATTTAGTAGTGTGATGGGACACACTCACCAGATCCTGGATAGGGTTTTCCCCACCCCTGTCAGTCTCCCTGTGAACAAATGAGCAAAAAGGCAGAGAGGGATGAACTATGTGAAGAACCTTAGCTCAACTCCAACTAATTCCCTCTTGCTGGCCTGGCAGTGAACTGGCCAGGCACATAGTAGGGAGTAGGCTACCCAGAAAAGGGGATGAATGCTCCAGAGCAAAGGCAGAGCAGGGAAGTTGGTTCTTTTCCAGGGGTGCTCCCAAAGTGCAGCCCCAACTTATTTGCTGCCCCTAACTCTACCCCTGATCCAAGGCAGACTGTACATTTCAAATCGAGCCCACGGCGAAGAAAGCCACAGAGGAAGGAGTAAGTAGTGTTGCCTTCCTCTACAGGTGACCATTGTAGAGTGTGAACAGCTCCAGACACTACAATAACCATCACTATTCATACAGTGAAGAGTTGATAAACAGTGCCCTGAAATTAGGCTTTATTGTTTCTGAGCCTCAACAGTTTAAGCAGCTCTCAGTGACTTGCCAGTCTGGGTTGGTTGCTAAGCAGCACAGTGAGGACAGGTAGTTAGTCAGCAGTCCATGACAATGCTTTCAAAATGACCCTTTTTTTTTTTTTGAGTTGTCAAATTCTCTCCTTTATCCCTTAAATATTACTGCCTATTTGCCAAGGAGAGAAACAGCACCAGGAAATACAGAGTTTAAATACTTAAGAGACTAGTGCCTTGTTATAGAATTATCCCTCTGTTCTTTTAAAATTAGCAGCTGTGACTATCTGTCTCCAGGTATTGACAAAGGTGGGGAACAGGGGATCCCTCCACCGCACTGCCTATCAACTATATTGTCCTCCACTGGCGTATCTAGGCGGGTGCGGGGGGTGCGGACCGCACCGGGTGACACCATCGGCGCGCGTAGCTAGACGGGTGCGGGTGCGGGGGGTGCACCATCGGCGCGCGTAGCTAGGCGGGTGCGGGGGGTGCGGGTGCGGGGAGTGCACCATCGGCGCGCGTAGCTAGGCGGGTGCGGGGGGTGCGGGTGGTGCGGGTGCGGGGGGTGCACCATTGGCGCGCGTAGCTAGGCGGGTGTGGGAGGTGCGGGTCGTGCGGGTGCGGGGGGTGCGGGTGCGCACCATCGGCGCGCGTAGCTAGGCGGGTGCGGGGGGTGCGGGTGCGAGGGGTGCGGGTGCGGGGGGTGCACCATCAGCGCGCGTAGCTAGGCGGGTGCGGGGGGTGCGGGTGCGAGGGGTGCGGGTGCGGGGGGTGCACCATCGGCGCGCGTAGCTAGGCGGGTGCGGGGAGTGCGGGTGCGGGGGGGCGCACCATCAGTGCGCGTAGCTAGGCGGGTGCGGGGGGTGACACCCAGTGCGGGGGGTGACACCGTGAGTTTACCGCACCGGGTGACACCAACCCTAGCGACGCCATTGCTGTCCTCCCCTCCTGCCCAGATTGCAGCACATGAGGCATTCTCTCGAAGTCAAAAAAACAGACAAAAGGAGGGTCCTTCCCCCTCTCTTTCCTTTATGTGAGAGAGGAATCAGGAGAAAAACAAGGCAAAAGTGGCCTGTCTTTTAGACAGTCTTTCTGGAGTCAGCTCTACGAGCTTGGCCTATCAGGTTCTGTTGCCCCTTAGTGGGTTTCTCACCAGCCCCTCCTCTTGGGGTGTACTGCTTTGCAACTGGTCCATCCAGCGTCAGGAGTGATGACACCTGTGATTGTCTCCTTCTCAGTTGCCCTGTTTCTGTTGTTAGCAGTCTCTGAGGTGGAACAACTCTCCTCCTGTTCTATAAAATTGCATTCTCCATGTGCATTTGGAGGCCAGACAGAATTGGCCTGTGGGAACAGTGAGCCCTGGGATCTGCAATTCATTCATTGCATACACGGACAACACACTACTAGTCATTATAAAATTAAACCTATGGAAACAACACTGAACATCTCAGTCTTGGTTTACCCCAATTGCACAGTTTCAGGTGCTGCTTTGTTTCCCTCTGCCCAGTGTCAAAGGGAATCAAGGGGTCCAAATCCATGCAACTAATTCCATCCCCATAACTGTCCATAGTGCAGCACAAAACATGGCTTAATAGCAGCTCTAGCCTGGGATCTTTGGAAATCAGAGTTTAAGTCTCTGTTCAGGACAAATGGAAATTCTGTAGGTGAAAAAAGGCAAATAGATTTACATAAACTCTAAACATAATGTCAGCTATGATGAATCCTAAGGCACCCATACTGTTACTTTGAAATTGCTGTGAACATCTGACGTTCTACCCATTACATCCTGGACATATCATACAAAGGAATTGGTCCCTCCTGGATTTTTCTTAGGCTTTAATTACCTTTATTTGATAGAAGTATTTTTGAAGAGCCTTTCACCATCAAAAGCAAAGCTTTTAAAGTTTCAAATGTTGCCACAGGGACTCACATCTACCGTAAATGCAGCAGGTCCAGAAACACCAGAAAGTGCAGAATTAGAAACCTCAGCAAATGCACTTCTTGGGGTCACAATAGTATAAAGTTTTACTTTTTGAGTATTGATCTTGTCTGTAATGAAGGCCACAGAGTCTGGGCTGTGATTGAAGTGAGCAGTGAATGACAGGGATTGTAAGGATTTGATGAGGTATTAAGGTTATATTTTGAAACCCTTGCACACCCTGGGCCAAATTCTGACCTGGAAGTACTATGCTAGGCTAGAGAGAGTTTCCAGTCCAGCCTGATTCAGTGCCTAAAGTGTCGTAAATGAAATTCTGAAGACTAAAGCCATCTGTTAGCGCAGCCCATAGCGAGTTTCTGTGTTTCTATGGGGTTTTTCATGGTATTAATCAGTGTAGTGTCTGTGCACCTCACACAAATTAAAGGACTCCTCCTCACAATACTCTTGTGAGATGGAAAAATACCTTAATTTTATTGATTGGAACAGAGAAGAGAGATTAAGTAAATCTCATAGTTCACACACAAGAAGTCTAAGGTAGAACCAGGAAAAATCTCTCCCCAAAATTCCACTCCATTAAACTTTATCAGAAAACCCAACCTACCTCTCCCCACTGCAGAGTCCATGACCTGTCTGCTACCCCCAGGAATGGCCATGGGAGCACTGGGAAGTGACTCTGGGGGAGGAGGAGGAGGCAGCTCTCCAGACATCCTGGTGTGGGCAGCAGAATCTCCATAACTGAGTGACAATTAGGATGGGTCTTTAAGCAAGTGACCATGGTCTCATTGTGACGTAAGATTTCCTTTCCTTGTCAGGCAGTCAAGTGGCAGGTAGATGCCATAGCCTCCAAGGGCTCACCCTCAGCCCCTAATGGACAGGGGACAGTTTGTCCCATACCCTGGCCCTAATCTCTCATCTTTTTGTGTATAGTCGCTTTGTAGAAGTTATTGCAGCCTAGATATGGATGAAAATGTTAAAAAAATATTTTCTGTAAATATGTCTGAGTTGTGTTTGTTTCCCCACCCGATCAAAATTACAACTAAAAATAATTGCAAAATCAGAAGTGTTGGAGAATTTTGACCAGTTCCGTTTCTGCTTGGGGAGATAGAAAGGAACAGGATTTCTGTATACATACCATCTGTAATTTTCAAAATGATTGTGTAGGTAAACTGAATACAATACCCTCATGAAGAGGGAGAAAACTTTCCTAATTGTTAATAATGGTCCAATCAATCCAGTTTAAACTACATTTTAAATCTTTTGCTCAAATTAATTTGTTGTTAATGTTGCATCAGAGGTCATATGATAGCAAATGTCAACTACCATCTTTCTGTACCTAATGGCAATTGCAATATCATTGCAACCAGTCTCAATCACTGACAATGCTAGCCACTCCGCCATTGTGTCCACAGAACCCATGGCTGTTAGCATGAACTATATTTTATGCCTATATATATTTTGGGAAGGGGGCATGTAGCAATGCGATGACTCACCAGCATGGCACATCCTGCTGGGAATTAGCTTACCAGCCATTGGAGCACCATCTGCTGGTTGGTGTCTCGCCATCCACTGATCCCCGTGTGCCTCCCGGACCCCGGTGCCCTTTTCCCTGGGGTGCTTCCCCCTGGCAATACCCCCCCAGTCTTTCTGGGCCTCCCCTTCTCAGGGAACCCCCAACCCACTATCTCCACCTTGCCTCAGTCCATGGCTACTGCCAGTCAGCATCACGCCCCCGCTCTCTGGGCAGACTGAAGTGTAAAAGCCGGTCATCATAGGCCAGGAGGGTTTGGACCTGCTGCTTTTCCCCTGCAACCCAGTACCCTTTCAGGCCTTCATAGCAGGTTGCAGCCTAGGAGGTCACCAGGTCTGAGCTTCCGAGCTCAGTCTGTCCCTTCCCTGCTCCACCATCAGTACCCTTCGCTTCGTTCAGGCAGTTAGGTCCATCTCCGTCTAAGGCTGGAGGGAAACTGTTCTCCCAGCTCCTCCCTGAGCCCTTATAACAGGGCCAGGTGTGGCCTGATTGGGATATGGCCCAGCTGTGACTGCTTCCCCCAATCAACCTAGCTCTTACTCTCAACCCCAGCCCTCTCTAAGGACTGGCTTTTAACCCTTTCAGGGCTGGAGCAGGTAACCACCCCGCTACAGGACAGTAAGAGGGATACGAATTAGAGAAGACTGGAGGATAACAGTTCTGTTTTGCAGCAACATTTGAGGTTCAAAATCACTTTCATTTTCTATTGGAACACAATGAAAACATTGACCATTTTTGTAAAAACTAAATTGTCAGTAATTTTTAGCTTGAAACTGAACTTTTTGATTCAGGAAGCAAAAGTGTGTTCATGCATGTCTATCTGGCTAGATCTGGCCAGGTTGAGATCTGGGTGACTGGGGTTCAAAGTCCCTGGACTCTTGGAGTGAGAGGATGAAAATCTTTGCAATGACTCAGGCAGAATCCCAGGCTAAAGTCCTCCACCTCAGGCTTCAAAGTGTCTCCTGACTCATCCTCAATTCCCGATGAAAACATCATTGAAACCAATATATCTCAGCAAAACAGAATATTTTGATATTTCATTTAATCTAGAGAATTCTGACCAGCTCTAGAATGGATATTATGCTGAAGACCAGAACCACAGGGCCTTTTAGGAAAGAAAAAATATTTCCTCACCCCAAAAAGAAGAAAAAGGAAAGTGAATCCAAACCATCAACCCTTAAAAAAATATCATTCTCTAGGAAAAGTATAGAGTTTCCACAACAGCCAAGCCTAGACTGCTTTAAACTGTTTGTCATAATTTGCAAGTAGTTATGTAATTTGATGGTAACTACTATGCTCATGGAGAGAACAAATGTAAAACAAAAGATCACTAAAATAAAAATTATAGCTTATTGCATCCCAATTCACTGTCAATGAGGCTTTCTGAAAACAGATTTAGGAAAATAACAGGCTCCCGATTCAATGGAAACCCATTATAAATGTCTCCCTTTCAAAAGATACAAAATCCTGAGAGTTCTATACTGCCCTCAAGCCATGGCAGAAATCCCAATGAGAGCTGCATATTCATAGATTGCATCTGAGAATTTAGCTGCCAAAAGCTGCCTAAACAACAGGAAGAGCTTTTCCTGACTCACTGGCTATGAATCACTCACAATCAAAATGGATGGAAATTAAGGGTTAGTATCTGATTTACATTTCAGTTCAGGCTGGAAGCTGTGTGTTGATTGGTAGCACACTAATTACAGTGGGAGCATATGCTGGAGTAACAGCTCTGTCACCCTTGCAACAATTGTGCAGGGTGGGGGTGTGGCCCTCTGCCTCTTGTCTCACATGTACCTTTTGCATGTACCTATACTCCCCATTGGCACTCTGCCCAGTCCACTGCTTGCATCCGACGAAGTGGGTATTAGCCCACGAAAGCTTATGCTTCCATACTTTATAGTTAGTCTTTAAGGTGCCACACGACTCTTTGTTACCTCTGCTATTCCAGACTAACACGGCTACCTCTCTGATTCTTTGCATGTAGGCTCTAGGGAAGCAAACCCCTTGCACTTTGTCTTTGCACACTTGATTTTGCAAGTGAATAGCTCCACTGACTTAAATGGAACCACTCCTGTGAGTCTGTCCTGCTCAAGATGAGTATGTCATGCAGATTCAGGATCAGTGACTCACTTTTCCAAACAGCTTTTCTACACAATATTTTGGTCAACATATGAAAGAGATACTTCAAATTATATTAATTCCTGACCACTAAAAAAACCCAAACAGAAAAATCAAAGCAAGGCTAGTTTGCTGCTCTTTCCAAAATCTGATGCTGTGCAATTGCTAAGTCTATTTAATACCTGTTGAAGGTGTGGGTTCTACTGATAAGTCAGAGGAGGGCAAACATTCCTTGGTGAACGTGATGTCATCAAGTGCTATGTTGCCCCTGTATCCTTTCCCAACTTGCCCTTCAAAGCTGATCTGAAAGTCCTCATCTGCATCCAGAAGCAACAGTTTTCTCTGCCAGAAGTTTCCTTGGTTTCCAGTTAGGTGGAGTAGGACTTTTTCTTGGGTTGATGCTGTCACTTGATAGATGGTTAATGATCCGATGTTCACTCCATACATATGGTAGTAAAACAATATCTGCAACCAAGAGTTATGACATTAAATACCCAGGAGGGAACATTACATAACCTCCATCATTATAAGTATCCCAAATTTTCATGACAGAAGCATCTCAGTTCTCAGAAGAGCATCAAAATTGCTAAATCATTCCTTATCCAGGGTTTTAATTAAACAGAAAGAAAAATATCAGCAGTAATCTGTAGAACTATTCCTTCAGTAAGCAAATGAAAGCTATTTTGGAAACCAACATTTCAGGGCTTATAGGGCTGCGGGTAGATGACTTCTGAGCAAATTTTGCATTTAAAACTGTAAAAACTGATGGCACAGCAGAGTCAAGGAGCAATGTATAAACAATGTCCTTTAGCATATGGGGAGTATCTTGAATCAATAAACTGTAACTCTTCTCAGGCTAATTATGGTATTGTTTATGGACTCTGAAGTGCCTCACCTGCACAGAGCTCTTACCTACCCTACTATTACTGCATCAGAGTGAGCCTCTCCAGTAGAGAAAATAGAAGGACTCACAAGTGAAAAGAGACAAAAACAGAATATTGAACATAATGACAGTGCTGAAGTAGGATAACAGCAGATAAACTACAAGGAAGAACCACAGTGATGTTGCAATTGCCTGCGAAGCATTTATTCTTATACTTTATTCTCTCTCAACCAGATTCTAGTCCATGACATAACTTTACCTCTGACTCCATGACTACTTAGTCTCCTTAACAGCCTCGTGAGATGGATTTATCAGAGCCTTCTTAAAATAAATTACAACTATGAGTCCTATATTGTCAACTAATTTCCTGGTATTGAAGTAAAACTTGGTCTGTAATTTATGGCATCAACTTGGCACTTGACAAAACATAGACTGAACTCTCACTATCCTTCAATTCTCCAGCAGACCAACTGATTTGAATGACAGATTACACAATATACCTGCCGTAAAGTAGTGTTCCTATCCATTAGTATCACTTTCCACTTTTCGAAGGATACTGTTTTGACTTGAATATATCTTGCTTTGTAACCACATGGTTTTTTTCCTTGCCTTCTGCTTCATTTTACATTTAGCAATTTGCATATCTTCTATAATTAAAATGGTGGGTGCATTTAGCTATTGACTTCACTGAGGCCAGATTTCTACCTATGGCTCTAATGTGTATACTTAAGTAGCTTCTGCACTGACTCCAAGGAATTTAGACTCTTTCTCATCCTAAGAAATAAGAAAATGTATCTACAGTAGTGCAGTCCTGGGCCTTGAAACAGGTAATTTTTGTGGAACATAAGATTTTGTATATCAGATAATGACACTAGTCAACTGAGATTGGAATCTGCATCTCACGGTGACATCAACTGAAAATGGTATCCCCATTCCCACCCTATTATATATGTAGCTAAACATGCAATTCTGTGCATGAGAGAAAATCCTCCTGCTCCCTGCAAGAAATCAATGTACTCTGCGAAACACAAGATTTTATCATCCTTATTTCATTATATTCTTTATTCCATTTCATGTCTGCTTTGCCTCTCAATGACAGATGCTCACCAGCACTTCTGAGCATCAAAATACAGTTGGCCACAGTTCACAAAGCCAGCCAGTCATGTGTGCATGCCAATATGATTCAAAACCAAGTTCTCTTGAAGAATTGGCATAAAAGGAAACTTCAAAACTGCAGAGATGTTCAAAAAAGTGCTTGAAAAGTGTCAAACCTGGCTTTGACTGTTTCAAAATAGGAAAAAGGTCTTCTGCCTAAAGATTAAAGGCAACCCTATATCTATATATATAAAAGTCAAATAGTGTATGCGTGCATGTATGTATGCGTGTATGTATGTGCACTTACTCCTTCCACACCGTTTGAGCTAGAGACTTGAAATTTGGTACAGTTAGAGGTCTTAGGGTCCTAATCAGGGTAAGATTCGAAAAATTTTCAAATCTCACCTCTGACGCCCCCCAGGGGTGAAATTATTTAAAGGCCAATCACATCAGCTGGGCAGCTGCTGTTCTCTGTGACATAGTTATGATGTCATAATACCCCCTCCAACGGACCCCACACTCGCTCAGCTCTCTGCCCCCTCCCCCCTCCAATGGACCCTGCACTTGCTCAGCTCTCTGCCCCTTCCCACCTCCGACGGACCCGAGTTTGGTTTGGTCAGAGGGTAAGTGAGGTAGGGGTGTCGGGTTTGGTCGGGGGGTGAGGTGGGGGTGTCGGGTTTGGTCGGGGGGTAAGTGAGCCGGGGGTGTTGGGTTTAGTTTGGGGGGGTGGGAAGGTGTCGGGGTGGGTGAGGTGTGGGTGTTGGGGTTGGTCAGGGGGTGTTGGGGTTGGGCGGGGGGGTGAAAATGTGAGTCGGGGTTGGTCGAGGGGTAAGTGAGGTGGGGGTGTCGGGTTTGGTCGGGGGGGTGAGGTGGGGGTGTCAGGTTTGCTCTCTGCCCCCTCCAACGGACCCCGCAGTCGCTCAGCTGTCTGCCCCCTCCCCACCTCCGACAGACCCGAGCAACGCCGGGTATTTTCGCTAGTACCTGATAAACACATTTATTTATGAAAAAACTAATTGTTGCCATCTGTGCCCCCCCATTCTTCTGGTACTTAATATACAGTATAAATCAATATTCATACAATACACCGTTTATCATTAGTTATTCTATATTTCTTCAAAGCATATTTTGTTGTTTACACATCTCTATATATAAAAGTCAAATGGTGTATCCGTGTGTGTGTGTGTGTGCGTGTGTGTATGTATGTTCCCTTACTCCTTCCACACGTTTGAGCTAGAGACTTGAAATTTGGTACACTTATAGGCTTTAGGGTCCTAATCAGGGTAAGAATCGAAAATTTTTCAAATCTCACCTCTTACACCCCCTAGGGGTGAAATTCTTTAAAGCCCATTAACATCAGCTGGGCAGCAGGTTAAAACCTGCTGTTCTCTGTGACATAGTGATGATGTAATAATACCCCCCTCCAACGAACCCTGCACTCGCTCAGCTCTCTCCCCCCCTCCCCTCTCCAATGGACCCCGCACTCGCTCAGCTCTTTCCCCCCTCCCACGGACCCAAGCAACGCTGAGACGTCTGAACAAAATTTGTATTAATAAAAAACATGGTAGTCTTTTTACATCCCAGTTTCCAATTACAAATACCCCGAGCAACGCCGGGTATTTTTGCTACTAGATGTTAAAAGGAGTGGGACTATGAGTCTGAGAGCATAAAGAAAAAGGATTTAGACAGAGAAATCTTCAAATATGGGGGGGAAGAATTTTTTTCATATTTTTTTCAGAAGGCTGTTAAGAAACTGATTTGGAAAACATAAGTTCATGGCCCAGAATTTCCAAGTTAAATGTTTAGTGGTTAGTTTATTTTTTTCTCTGTTGGCAAACTGATTTACCCATGATATATTTGTACAATAAAACAATCATTTTTGTTTAACATTTCCCGAATTTGTTATCTATAAAAGGTTTGGGATTTGACAAGATAGAGGAAGTGAAATAAAGTGATCTGGAAAATATCAAACCAACCAAAACTGTTAAAAGTAAATTCCCCACACCACTCTGATATTTTCTCTTCTTCTGTATGAACTATCTGGGTAAGGGGTTAAAGTTTGAGCTGAAGTTCAATTTGAAAATTCAGTAAATCTATTTGGAAACGTGTTTGGATTAGACTGCCTCAGTTCCAAAGAGCAGCTCTGCACCTGTACACTCAGAAATCTCAGACATCTCAGAATCAACTCAAATCAAAGGCCCTTTAAAAATCAAATTTAAATTTGTCAGTGACAAGAAGATTTCTGATAGTTACCCTCCTGACATGTCTAGTTTCTATATGAAATCAAACTAAGTATTGGTGTAAATAAGCAAAACAGAATGAATCTCTGCAAAATTCTAATATAAATGATAGAACACCCTCTTTCACAGGTTAAATTGATAAGATTTGTGCAAGCCAGCGGGCATTGGTATTGTCTTTCAATCAAGGGACTGGAACTCAAGTTCCTGTATGAGGATGGGTTAAGAATTCCAGCCATATAATTAATAGTGGAGATACTCCAAAGTGATGGGAGGAGTTGTTGTTCTGTGAGCAGAACAGCAAAGAACTGCTGAGCAGGTTTATAAGTAAACAGACAAATAGAAAAGGCTGGCATCATTTCTACTAGTATGCTGGGTAGATATTTACATACTAACAGTGATTTGCTCTATCTTGCATTTATGAATTGAAATTCTATTTCCTGAATACTCGCTTTTAAACTCAATATTCACTAGATTCCTTCCCCTAACTTTCAGGGCAGTGTACAATTTAAGGCTTCTCTTACCTCTGCTCACACCTCCTTTTCTCTTTCACCTTGTCTTTATTCCACCCAAAATGCTAAATTAACTTTACCCCCTAATCTCCTGTCTTTTCTCTTGGCCTTCTTCAACACCACCCTCTATGCCTGGAAACCCCTTCCCAGCTCTGCTTTCAAACTTCCATTCCCTCCTCCTTGAATGTCTCATAAAATATTTCTTAAAAAGGGCTCAAATTCTTATTCCTCCTGTAGTTTTATGCATGCATACTCACGTGTGCAACTTTTGGTGCATTAAAGAACGCAGGAGTTAAATACAGTAGGAGGAGGAGGAAGGAAAGACAATGGAAACAAAATTACTGAAAATACATAGAGTTGGCAACATTTCTGTTTGATTCAGGGTGTAGGGTTTATTATTTAAATAGGTAAGTGGATGTGTTATGCATGCATTACAAATTAGATTAGCAAGAATGCTTTAATAACCCTCTTAATAGACTGTTAATCAGTCACGTGACAACCCCATTTATCTGAAAATTGTAAAACCTTATAAAATGTGGAAAACGGGAGTCAATGAATAGAAAAATACAATATATAGAGCAATACTATAAAAACACTTCCCCGCAAAATTCCAGAAATCCCTTTCTAGTGTACTATGACTGCTGGAGCCATAGGCATATCTGTTTTAAGCCACTGGGTTAAGAAGATACAAAACAGTAGTTTAGCAAAGAAGGCAGAGGATTCACTGACAGCCTTTCAATCCATTTTTTCCAAATGTCTACCAGGCACTTTTCAGAACCAATGACAAAAATATTCTGTAGCACTCTCATAAATAAAAGCTTACTCTTCCCTAGTTTCTGACAGACCAGTGAGAAGAATATTCTGATCATGTATTCTTCCATTTCCAGTTATGCTCCCTTGCAGCCAGTTGTTAATGTACCTCTATTCAATTTCTCCATTAAAGCACAAAGCAGATATTTGCAGGTTTTTCAGTGCTTTTGTTAAGCTTTTTCTAAGCCATCCACTGATTAGACAATATCCCCTTCTACTACTGACTACTTTCAAGTCCGTCAGAGTAATTAATTCATCAACAGAAGTCATTCTTTAATCTTCTGCACCATGAGAAATAAAATGTTTGTTTGGTAATTGATTTCAAGGTCAACATAGGATCAGGATCATGTTTTTAGAACATGCAAGTTTTCTTTAAGAAACATGTTAGTGATAATCTATTATCTATCCCATTAGTGATTTCTTTGTAGCATTCTACAAATCAAGCTCATACCTCCCAGTATTATGCCTTGACATACCTTGCAATTTTTGCTCCTTCTGCTTAGCTTAGGACTCAAAATCCTGGCCTTCTGCTCCGGCAACTGAGGGAATGAGCTCTTTATGAAGATGTAATGACCAGATGGCTCTTGCAAAGTATGATCAGCAGCTGGTCCAGGGCCAGATTTCAGGATGCTGCTAGTTCTGAGATTCCAATCAAAGTCATCATTCTGATCCTGCTCCCAGGCACAAAGATCAAATTCAAAATCACAGTGCCCTATGGATGTACCTGAGAAAATGATTGTAAAATATACTGTGTAAAAATATAGATAAAAAAGTATATCCAAAGAACCAGTGATTTATCTACTTCCTCACAACAGAAAAAAACATTGACTTGTTTTACAAATGAGTCTTTCTAATAGACAAGTGTTTGGTTTACTAACAAAGACTGCTGATAATTAGATCATTTTAAAAGAATTTTTGATTACCAAAGAGCCTTTGTCCTTTAATTCTAGATTATTTTCTCTAAACATTTGCTCTCGGTAAAATTTAACACACACATTTTAATGGGCAATATGCAAATTGAGATGCTTAAAAGTGATTATTTTATGTCTATACATAAAGCTGTCAAATTCTGATTATATCTATATATGTATATATAATGCATGTTTTATATTTCCTGTACAGTTATTTCACAAGTTTCAAGTACTTACTGTATTTTTCGTCTTATAGGACGCTCCGGCCTATAAGACGCCCCCTCGTTTTTTAATAAAAAAGCCGGACAAAAAAAAAAAAAAAAAAAAAAAAAAAAAAAAAAAAAAGCGCCTCGCTCTCCCGTCCCCGCCGCGCGGGCGGGCTGCCGAGGTTCCCCCCTCCCCGCCGCGGGCGGGCTGCCGGGAGCGTCCCGGTTCCCCCCTCCCCGCCGCGGGCGGGCTGCCGGGAACGCTCCAGGCAGCCCGCCCGCGGCGGGGAGGGGGGAACCGGGACGCTCCCGGCAGCCCGCCCGCGGCGGGGAGGGGGGAACCTCGGCAGCCCGCCCGCGCGGCGGGGACGGGAGAGCGAGGCGCTTTTTTTTTTTTTTTTTTCCCCCTATAAGACATTCGCCCTATAAGACGCACCAACGTTTCCCCCCCCGTTTTGGGGAAGAAAAAGTGCGTCTTATAGGGCGAAAAATACGGTAGATTTATTTTCTGAAGTGCCAAACTGGTCAGCATTTTAAGTCAGCTACTCATATAAATTTACATTGGCAGAATAACAATATTCTAAGAGTTTTATCTAGATTTTCTTAAAATGTGCTGATAATTACAAACCTGAACCAAAGCTCACTAAAGTTAATGGGTGTCTTTCCATTGACTTCAGTGGACTTTGGATCAAACCTCAAATAATTCTTGTTGTCGTTGCTGGAAAGAAAGTATTTTGAAGCTAAATTCTTAAATCAGGATGGGTCATTTGATTTGACAAAAGAACTCTCAAAAGCCTTCTCTTAAAATACAAACAGAACCTGAGCCTTCTCAGAGGTCTGATAAAGTTCAACATCCAAAGGTAGCTGTATTTAAGAGGTATCTGTTTAGAAGTCTCAGGAGAGAGGCCAAAAATTCTTCAATTCCTAGAGATGCACTTGCACCAAAACAGCATAGCTAAACATCCCCAAAATTTGTCTGCTGGAAATTTAACTATTCATGAAAATTAAATCAAAATGTTTATTTTCCTGACAATTTTTGTTTTTGAATATAGTGTAGACTTGAATAATAACCAAAAAGTCTGTGCTAAAAGGATTATCACATAGTTATTCAAAACATAACACCAACTTTGAGTTACTTGTAACTGGCCAACAAAATTCATAAGGCTACTGCAGCCCCAACTTCTGTCCTGTGTTCATTTTATTATGAGTTTTAAGACTCCCAAGCTTGCTAAATCCATCTCTCTTTAGTAAAGCACTTGTCCACGTGTTCAAGCTTCTTTCATATAAAAGCATGTTTTTCTGAATCAGGACCTGAAACTGTACTGATATTTAATATACCAACTAATGCTGCACATTTGATATGTAAAATCTTCTCTAGCAAGAACCTCTGTGTTGAACTGTGAGCCAAGAGGTATAAAGACAAAGCCAATCTGTTGCTTATGGAGTAATGGAACAGGGCTGGTGAATTGCCTACTTAATCAGTTGAATAAGAGTTGAATAATTAAAATAATAAACTATTTTATATTAGGAATGTTAGACATGTGATCAAAATTATATTGGCCACACCTGACCTACATGAAACACCTGTATCAAAAGACGCAATTAAATAGAGCAAAAAACTAACCTATTTCTAAGCTAATGCCCCTTTCTAGTCTGACCTAAAGCTGAAATTTCAATTTTTTCCAATTTTATATCATGGTAAGGTCTATCCTAATTTACCCCAGAAAAGTGCTGTTTCCATTTGTTTTCATTCTGTAGGCTGCCATGATAATTTATAAAAGATCACAATTTCAATCTTACATCTGGGGAAATGAAAACTTAATTCTGAAGTATATTGTTAGCTGGGAAAATTAACGAGCGTGATGCTTTGGAGAATTGCAGTTGGCAAACTGATGCTCTATGATGTTTGTTTTGCCAGCATTTCAATGTAAATTAAAGCTTCGGGGCCTTTATTATATTTATTTAATGAAGCAATTTTAAATGGGTCATTCTTCCAGTAAAAACGGGGTAGAAAACTAAAAACTCATATTACAGTTGAAGGTTTAACTGCTTAGTGATGCCGCCATATACTTTTTTACAAAACAATTTTACTTATGAGGATTAAGGTCTCTCTTTAGCAGACAAGATGTGCAGCTCTTCTCTCCCCAAAACTTCATCCTTACCCAGGAAACTTATAGCCAAGGTGCTACCTGCTTCCTGGGAATCTCCACCCACATGTTTTCATGTTGGGAGGGAGGTACCAAGCTCCAACCCCTGCTCTCCTCCCCAGGCCCTAACTAAGATGTGAGGAGGCTTCACAGGGGTGGGGGTTTTATTCCCTCCTGGGCATACAGCGAGGTGTAATCTGGGCCCTAACAATTCACTTACTAAATTGACATAAGTACTGTTTACTTAGGGTGAAATTAATTCCTACAGACACAGCGGGACACCAGCTTTGGTAGGGAATTCACCAGTGGTCCCGATTTTACAGGGACAGTCCTGATTTTTTGGGTCTTTTTTCTTATATAGGCTCTTATTACTTCCCACCCCCAATCCTTATTTTTCACACTTGCTGCCTGGTCACCCTAGACAGAAATGGAATTCATTTCACCCAGCTCCAAAGGTGGGTCAGCGAGTGGCCGTGCAGTTCCTCCAGTGGCACTGATCCAGCCTTTAGGCTTAGAAAAACACTGCTGCCCTGCTGAGCCTCTTTCACAAGGATCTGCATACAGTAAACATGTAAACCATACAGTAAACCACTTTAAGCCCACTTCCACATCAGCTTATTCATAGCTGGTTTAGAGATCCCCTCTGGCGCACAATTAGCCTCCAAGTGTACAGTAAAGATGCCTGAAGTTTCCTAACACTGTTGTAATAATGCGGCAATATATTCTGCCATGATGATACCATTCTGTGGTTACCATACTCCTGTGTAATTACACTAGCAAAGTGGTAATGATCAAATCTTGTAATATATTAGCATATAAGAACAATAGCTGTGACAAATATCATCAGCTCTAGAATGACCAGTGCCTATCTCATTAGAAGCCTGGTAAAAGCTGCAGCCTGATTTTTCACTCACCAGTAATCTGCAGGGATAAATCCCAGAGATTTGGAAGAGCTGACTGTCCACAGAGTAACCTTAGTCTGCCCGCTAAGACCTGTAGTACCTGATCTGCTTTCCAGCATACATATCCAAACCGATAAAGTTAAAAATCCATCCTCTGTAAAGTGTCGTAAACAAAAACTGTCTTTATGACAAAACGCACCTCTTTTCAAAACTAAATCCTTTATCCACAAGATGGATTCACATACTGAAAAACACACTAACTAGCAACAGTGTCTCAGAAGCACCATCTTTTAGAGGACTGTTACGTTCTTTGTGGGTATTGCCTTGCAATATTGCTCTGTTAATGTTTTGGGTCATCTTGGAATTTCCAGAGATTATGGGCCAGATTTCCCCAGTCTGGAACAGAAAGGTGTAAAAATCACAAATTTCTGAAGCAGCCTGGCTCTCTACATTCAAGGGAGGCAGTGGTATCTAGAGTTATAGCCAGGGATCAATAAAAGCTCATCACTGAAAGCTACTAAACAGATGTACTGAATCAGCATTTCCTTCAGGCTTCCTGTCTCCACTCCCATCCTTGGCCAGCACTACCAATTTCTGGTTTTCTACACTTGAACCCTGCAGACTTTCCTCCTCTAAAGACTCCACAGAAGCCAGCACAGACCTAAGATTTCTGGGGCAATTGTTTTCAAATGGTCATTTGTGGCTTAGCAGTTGGTGAAGTGATCCTACTCTGGTGGCTCCACAGAATGAACAATTGTGACTAACAATCAAAGGGGGGTGGGAGGGAATCATTTAATGGCTCTCTTTTATGAGGCAGCCTTACAGAATGAAAAAAAATGGAAACAGTATTTTTCTGGGGTAAATTAGGATAGACCCTGCCATGATATAGCATGGAAAAAAGCACACAGCTGAAAGGTCAGCCTTAGGTCAGACCTGGATTATGACATGAAAACGAAACCCTTGTTATTGTCCATGAGAAGGGTTGAATAGGATATGCATACCATAAAACTAAGTACTGTAATGGTAATGGGATCCAACATCTTTTATAACCATACATATTTACAGAAAAAGCAGTATCAAAGTGAAAAATCTGGACTGCTTTTCTTTTTACTTAAGTTTATGTTTCATATTTATGAGAATTTTCTTCTGCCAAGCCACATCAACAGCCAATCCAAAGCCATCAGTCCCAAGTATTATTGACAGAATGGCCGCCTAAATCTGGTTTGCACAGAACAAGAGTTTCACCATGAACTGAGAGACGAGAAATCTTGTGCTAATCTGATATTTCTGGTGACCTGAAAGAATGAGTCAAAATGAGTTTTGTGATCTCAGCATATAGCCTAGTGGATACTTTTCTTCGGCACAAAATCCCTAATCTACCATGCCTGGCAGTCTCCAGTGTGACTCAAAATCATGTACAGGAAATCATGTTAAATTTTACAGAGAAGTTTGTGGGGAAGACTATAGCATCTGCCTACCTTATATCCCTTATGTGTAGGCTCAAACCAAAGCCATAAAGGCCCCACTTTCACTACTATCAAATTCACTGCCAATTATTTTCCCAAACAAAAATCCATTACACTGTAAATTTGATCAGTCAGCAATTTTAGGGGCTGATTTATATTTGTGTCTCTAGAATGGAAATGGAGTCAACCAAATGCATAACTTATTTTGTATTTTCCAATGAATACACAGAATTAGAAATGTAGGTACATCTTTTTGGAAATTTGCCTTGAAAAAAAAACATTATCCAAGATAAGATAAAGATTCAGGACTCAAGCCACAACTTGTATATGCCATTTCAAATGAATTTTTACTGTATTCACAAAGGTGAATGTTTTCTTCAATAAATGTTTTTAGACATTGTCTCATCCTGTTTGTGCAATACTGATTAACCTGTAGCTGGTAAGCTTATGTCTTTGTTTTGGTAACCACGTTTTAAAATATAAGAAGTGACTATTAAAAGTTATAGAGTCACAGAAATTTACTGAGGGCAGAAGCAAGCTGATGAAGTATTTATTACATGCTGCAGATGAGATTTGACTACACAGTCTGTTACCAGAGCAAGTTACATTAAGATATGTTGCAGGGGTCGGTAACCTTTCAGAAGTGGTGTGCCAAGTCTTCATTTATTCACTCTAATTTAAGGTTCTGTGTGCCTGTAATGTATTTTAATGCTTTTAAAAGGTCTCTTTCTATAAGTCTATAATATCTAACTAACCTATTGTTTTGTGTATAGTAAATAAGGTTTTTAAAATGTTTAAGAAGCTTCATTTAAAAGTAAATTAAAATGCAGAGCCCCCCCGGACTGGTGGCTAGGACCCAGGTAATGTGAGTGTCACTGAAAATCAGCTCATGTGTTGCCTTTGGTACCCATGCCATAGGTTGCCTACCCATGTGTTACAAAAATAATGTCCTCAGGGAGCAGGGGGAACATACAGGAGACATTTTTGGTTATTGTTCTCCTGTTGGCAAATTATATCCGGCAGTTCTCTAATTTTCGCATTAGAAAAGTATCAGAAAATGGAAGGAAACACTAGTACACTCTAGCACGGGCCTGCACAACATGCGGCCCGGGGGCCACATGCAGCCCACACAGGCTCACTGTGTGGCCTGCGGAGGGTGAGTAGGGGTGGGGCAAGCCAAGTGGGGGGGTTGGTTGGAAGTGGATGGGGGCGGGGGAAGGGCGGGGCTTTTCGGCCCACGGCTGGGTTTTTGCAGTAATTTGGGCCTCACTGCTTTCCGAGTTGTGCAGGCCTGCTCTAACACCTATTAAATGCAAGAAAAAACCACTAAGAAAAAACAAAACACCACACACATTGTTAAGGCAATATAAATGTTGCAAAGTACAATGACAAGGAAATGTAAGGCTAAGTTAATTTGCCCATTTTGCCAAGTCTGTGTGTTATGGTGATACTGGGTCAGACTCAGACTCTTATTGAACATCTCATGGAATAAGGTGTTACTAAACCAAAGGAATGGGATCATAAGCTGGCTCTACATATTTAACAGTTGCATGAAATTGGGCCATAAATCTAATGGACACTGCTATAGAAACTTTAAGGCTGATTCTGGCCCTGCTCTCTCAATGTGAGCCATTCCAATGTTTAAATCCAGTGACTTTATTGGAATTCTTCCTTTTTTAGAGTAAATTAGAAATGTTCAATCCAAATGTCTAGTATCTGTTTGTGTTGACAGACAACATCCTATCCACGAATGCAAATTTTTTTGTGTGAATATTTCAATTTTGCCAAAATGTTTCAACTTTTCTGTCAGGAAAATCAAAACAAAAAACTTAGGTTCAGGTTGAGTCGACCAAAATCTAACCATTTAACTTTTTCAAACTGAATTGAAGTGTTTCGTTTTGTATTAGTTCAGCATTAACCTGGGTGTGCCTCCAGTGCCATGGTGCCTCATGGGAGATGTAGCTCAGGCGCCAAATGTCCCCACTCTCCTCTATGGAATGGGTTCCCCACTTTTTCCCATGATGCACCACTATTTCCCATCTGGCTGATCCACCATAGTGCATCATGGGAAATACAATCTCACAGGGGACCCTGACCCATACAAAGAATGAGGACATGAGGCACCAAACTACGACCTCTAGGAGACACTGCAGCAGTTCCATGTGTAATTAAGCTGTAACAAAATGCTTTGATTTGGTTGAACAAATTAAACTAAACATTTCAATTAGGGAATGTTGAAACATTTACTTTCAATTGAAAATACTGAAATGAAGTGACGTTTGCAAACCAAAATATTGTTTGTTCTGAAACAAAAATGTTAGAATTTTCCGTCTGCAAAAAATATTGATATTTTGACTTTTAATCCGAATTCAGAATGAAAACAAAAGTGAAACAAGTAGAATTTTCCACGAGATGGAAATTCAAGTTTTCAGTTTGCTCTACTTCTGGTTTACAGTTGTGTGAAATCAGAATCAGTCCCAGTATGTCTATACTGATATCACCATTCATGGAAACCAAGGAAAATGTTTGTCAATGCAGAAACCAGAAACTGTGTGGCAAATCCTGAGCTGATTTAAAGCAGCACAGCTCAAATGATTTTAAATGACATTATACTGATTTCCTCCTACTGAGAATCTGACCTGGTGTTTATTGAATGACCCCTTCTTTGACATAAGCTAATTTTTGATGAGCTGTGTTCATAACATTTACAATGAAACAGCAGTTTGTAGTGTACCAAACAATGCAGATTTGCCTGAATGAGAATATACCAAGATTGTATTGACAAAAGAGGCTGCCAGCAATACTGAAATACAGTATGGTGTGATCCAATTCTCCAGAGAAGTACACTTTTGAGCTGAAGTGCTGTTTTTGAATTCTAGACTGAAGATACTGTTTGTTGATTTCTGCTGCAAAACTAAAGTTGTCTGGTATTCATGAAAGAGCTAAGAGACTTGACAATTCCTGAAACATCAAAGTAAGCAACTTTCCTAAGATCCCAGATGTATTTTGCTCGACATATTTTTTGCTTTTATTTTTTCATGTTGAAAACAATGATTTAGTTCTGTTTGTTTAAAAGGGCAGAGCTGTTCTCTGAATTAATTTATGTTGGGAAAAATCCAGGAGCAGCAAATTTTATTTTGCAAGACATATTTTCAAATTAAATGGAGAAAAAAAACCCACCAACCCAAGAAATATACTTACATTATTAACCTCACTTTTAATTGCTTTGTTGATGAACTGCCAATAGTACTGCTACACTGACAATTCACAGCAGGAACAGTTACTTCTGATAATCAGAGTAAGGAAGTACCATACTTACTGCATATGTTAGGGTTCTCATCTGAGTTATCAGCACAATCATTCACAAAATCACACAGATTATCCTTTGGGATGCAATACTTATTGGCACATGTGAATTCTTTAGAAGTGCAGGGTCTGTCTGGGATCAGCAAAGGGGAACAATCTTCAAAGGAAATATCATCCACCGCCACATCTCCCACATAACTGACACCACGTTTTGCCCTGAAAATAATCTAACAGAGAGAAATTTAAGTGAAATATTGAGGGAAAAGTATAAAAGCTTGAAACACAACATGTGTAGCACACAAAACATGATTTATCTATGCTTCCTACAAGTTGCTCAAGTCTTCTAAATGTTTAGTACTAAATACTGCTCTCAGCTCTTACTGATGTAAATAGAAGCTGCATAACCATGAATCAGTGCTGGTTTATGCCTCAAAGGTTGATATTGTAGCTATTGGAGGAGCCACAATCCTACAATAACAAAGGACAAAAAAAATACATTAAATGTACAGTTAGAAAGCAAGGGGCTTATCCTGTTCCCCTTGAAATCAGTGTCAAACTTCTCATTGTAGGGTGACCAGATGTCCTGATTTTATAGGGACAATCCTGATTTTGGGGTCTTTTTCTTAGATAGGCTCCTATTACCTCCCACTCCCTGTACTGATTTTTCACATTTGCTGTCTGCTCATCCTATCTCAGTGACTTCAGAATATAAACAAAAATTTCATAGAGGCATAGATTTCACTAGCATCCAGCTGAGATACTTGGTCTGAGGACCCGGGAGAGGATTTTGTTCTTAATATTCAGAAGACCAACATGAATTGAAGAGCTACAAAGTGTGTAGGGTGCAAATGGAACTGATTAAATCAATTCAAGATTACGTTATAGCTTAAAGGGGGAACATAAGAAATAGAAACACAAACCTGAAAATCAGAGCGAATTCCTAAGAACACTTCTGCTCTGTTCCACTGAATGCCTTGGGAGCCACTTTGAACCCAAAGGACAGAAGTTACATCACTACTTTTACTGAGTACCTGGAAGAGAAATTGTGAATTTCAGGTCACACCAAATCTTTCTCAATTTATTAATATAAATATAGTCATTGCAGTCAGAGTTTGCCCTTAAATTAACTCCTATCCCACACTTTAAAATCATCTGTGGAAAATAATCATGAGTGTGATCTACTAGTCTGTGAGCCTGATGCGACAGGTTCTGAGCAGGTCCTGTGTGCATGCTGACTTCAGTGCTTTTTCTTGCCATTGACTTGAATAGGAGTGGAGAGCACTCAGCCCCAAACAAGAGATGCTCAGCAACCGATAGGTTCAAGACCCATGAATGCAATAAAGAAAATAATCTTAAGGGCAAGAGTAATAAAAGGTCTAAGAGTTCATATGTGTATTAAATTGTTCCATTGTAGTTCCAGGAGTGTTTTGGTGTCCCAACTACACAGGAAACATCCCATTTATCCATAAATAAAGTGGTCCTCTCAAGCCAAAGAACTTGATCTGTTTGGACAATGGCAGGTGCACAAAATATCCTCCTACTGTCTTGCCTCAGTGAATAGTCACTGAATAGGGGAGTCACTTCTCCACATGAGCCAGCATTTCTAAACGTGCTGCTTCTCTGACTTCTTGAGCATTTGAATTGAATTGAGCTGACAATATTAGGTAGATGGAGCGTGTCAAGCTGTCTCTCCAGTCAGTACTGACAAAACTACATCACATCCCCAGTTTCCAGAACTGCCTCTCCTCTCAAGGATTTATCATCTCCCCCACACAGTGTAATCCTATTCTAGGATGACCTAGACATTTTTCACTTTAATGAAAACCTGGCATTTTTGAAAATGTAGTCCCAGATGTGTATGTGATGCTGTACAACAGGTAAGCTGTGCCAAATGAATAGCAGGGTCCTTGCCCAGAAGAGGTTTCAGTCTAGAGACACCAGAGGGAAGAGTTTAATACATTAAACACACAAGACAGACACAGTGGTGCATGGTGCGATGCTTCACAGAACACATGGGATTTCAGAAGTGTGTTGGGTTTTTTTTTTAAAAAAGGACAGGGATATTATTTTTCAAGCATAAGGAGTGATAAGAAAGGAAAGAATCTACAGGTATCCTCCATCAATAATGGCTTACAGAAATAGGTAAAAATAATGGAGAAAACAAATGTACATTATAATACATCTACATGTTTTCATTGCTATCTAACATGAGAAAAATTGTGCATTTTTAGAAGATCATAGTTAGGCTGTTTCAAATTTTTTTTATATTTGCATATGCAAATTTTCCAAGGTCAAACACTATCCCTTAAACGGTCCAAACTCATCGCTAGAAATTTAAACTCTCTGCCATTTCTTGCCAGTTGTCATACCTTTGTAAAGCCTAAATGCCATCATATTTTATATCTAAGCATATCTATTTTTTTTAATGTGAGAAATTTCTAATCTTTGAAAAGACTCAAGCTTAGAGATATAGAGAGCCCTGGGAAGGAAAAGTATGACAGAAGTACTTAATAAAGTTATATTCAGGTTATACTAGCTCAGAGAGGATGATAGAGCAACAAATTAATATCACATCAACTCAGTGTCAGTTGTTATTCTTCTATGGTTTTGTTTACCTGAATTTTGACAGTGGTTTTGGTGACATGGTTTAAAATTCATACAACATAACATGTTCATGACTTTTCCCTTTTTCTAACCTTTTCACAAAAGAAAAATAGCTCATTTACAGGCAGAAAAGGCTTAGAAGCCCCACAATTTTCCTTCTAATGCCTGAGGACTACAGAATAGAAGACGTGAGGCCTACTTCCTTAACAGAGGATTGGGTGGCAACCCAAGAACCAAGGAGAAGAAAACAGTTTGTTCTTACAGAGATTCTTTCACATAGTAACAGTGTGTGTGTGGAGCAGGGGGAGGAAGGGAGTACGCCAGGGGAAGAAATAGATTTTCCCACACCTCCTGCAAATACGTCTGGAGACCTGCCTTGAAATTCTGTTGATCCCCTGGGATCCATGTGGTTCTTGGGGGATAACTAAGAAGCCAGGGCCCTGGGTCTTATTCTGCACCCACTGATGTCAACTGGAGTGCTGCCATGGACTTCAATTGGCTTTGGATCAGATTTAATCTTCACAATAGCCCTGTGCCTCCACAGATGCAGTGCTGCTCACCTCTCTGCATCCTGGCAGAATGGCGCCATCAGAGTTGACTTGCATTCATTCATTGCATAGATGGGAATTCCCCTGCGAAGGGGGTAAATACAGAAAAAACTAATTCTGCTCCAGGCTGAATTTCCTTTTCTATGGGATCAGTAGAGAATGGCTTATGTTCTCTATGACATTTCACACAATTAGCCCAACACACACACCCTCACTCTCCCTAGTGCACCCAGCACTCTCTTCCCTCGATGCTATGTGGATCGCTGGATGAATGGTGAGGCTTTAGCAGGGTGTGTGGCAAAGCAGGGTGGTACCATAGACATGTCCGAGCTCCCGTTTTATGCAGGAGGTGGGGATCAATGCACTGAGGTCCCACTCCTACAATAAGGGCCTGAGATACCAATACTGGATCCAAATATGAATGTCCCCAAAATTTGAGAGGTAGTTGGATCTAGGACTCAGGTTCTGGCTCATCTCAGCTCCACTAACTAAAGGGGTTAGGAATGTTAATGCTTCCACTGCTCCCCTTGTGTTCTTTCCTCTGTCTAGGAGAAAAGCAAGATGGACAACTAGGTAACAAAGAATTATGTGTGTATGGGTTTAGGTGAATGTTGGAAGTGGGAAGAGAGTCATAAGGAAAAGGTGGGCTCTGGGCCTCGTTGATTCAAATGTACCTTCCATTGATTCAGATGTACTTCAGTACTGTAATCAAACCAAAACTTGCTAGCATGCATTAATAGTGGCTGTGGGTGTAATCCTGCCATACGTTGAAAACTCTTGCCCCATCTAACAAAGTATTTAAATACATACATAACGTTAAGAACATAAATACTACTACTGAGGTAAATGTGCCTATTCATATGCTTAAAGGTACACGCATGCTTAAATATTTGCGAGGCCTGAAATATTCAGTACTTTCGAGGAGTGGTAATTATGCTGGAGGGTAGGGATAGTACAGAGGGACCTAGACAAATTAGAGGATTGGGCCAAAAGAAATCTGATGAGGTTCAACAAAGACAAGTACAGAGTCCTGAATTTAGAATGGAAGAACCCCATGCACTGCTACAGACTAGGGACCGAATGGCTAGGTAGCAGTTCTGCAGAAAAGGACCTAGGGATTACAGTGGACGAGAAGCTGGATATACGTCAACAGTGAGCCCTTGTTGCCAAGAAGGTTAACGGCATTTTGGGTTGTATAAGTAGGGGCGTTTCCAGCAGATAGAGCGACGTGATTATTCCCCTCTATTCAGCATTGGTGAGGCCTCATCTGGAGTACTGTGTCCAGTTTTGGGCCCCCTACTACAAGAAGGATATGGATAAATTGGAAAGAGTCCAGCAGAGGGCAACAAAAACTATTAGGGGGCTGGAGCCTTATGAGTAATGGTCTCACTTTGCAGAGGCAGAGGTTTAGGCTGGATATTAGGAAAAACTTTTTCACTAGGAGGGTGTGAAGCACTGGAATGGGTTACCTAAGGAGGTGGTGGAATCTCCTTCCTAAGAGGTTTTTAAGGTCAGGCCTGAGAGGAAAGGCCTAAGAGGTTTTTAAGGACAAAGCCCTGGTTGGGATGATTTAGTTGGGGATAGGCCCTGCTTTGAGTAGGGGGCTGGACTACATCACCTCCTGAGGTCCCGTCCATCCCTGATATTCTATGATGAAGGCCTATTAGTGGGATATATGATGAGTTCTGAATCCTCAGTCCACGGAGAACGCCTGATTTAAGCTTCCATCTTGTCTCCCTTATCTGTTTCTTTCTCCTAGTAAGTTACACCTACACCCAGCAGCTAATAACGATAAAGTACAAAGGTGAGAAAGTTTACCACCTTGCTTTGCACATACAAAATGAAGTTTTTTGGCAATTAAATTATGCAACTGTTTTTATGTTTGTAACAGAATGTGTCTGCTGGATTGATGTGCATATTGAAGCGAGAGCATACTTAATTCAGAGTTTGACCACACATTTTTAATCTGATATCAGACCTTGGAATATTAGTGAGGAAACCGTTTCCAATTTATTCCCCAATGAGGCACTGGCAAAGAGCTTTTGGTTGGTACCAAAAGACTTAAATTAAAGTTCCATGATCAGTTAGTTCCAATATTTTTGAATCGCAGACAGATTCATAATAGATGTTTTGAGGCCAGAAGGGACCAATATGAGTCTGACCTTCTACTTAACAGACCTTGGAATTTCACTGGTGATTCCTGCATTTATCCCAATAACTTGTGGCTGAACTAAAGAAAACCTTTTAAAAAGGGAGCCAATTTTGGTTTAAAGGTTATGGGTGATGGAGAATTTACCACATCCCTTGTTTCTAGTGGAAAGTTATCTTCACTATTTAAAAAGAGTCTTATTTTCAGTTTGAACATTGCTGACTTCAACTTTCAGCCACCAAATCTAGGAATACCTTTATTTGCTAGAATAATAAGCCCTGTAATATCAAGTATATGCTCCCTCTGCAAGTCAATATAGATCATCATCAACTCCCCTTTTAACTTCTCCTTTAATAAACTAAATAGGGTGAGATCCTTACTTCTCTCACTCTTAGGACTGTTTTCCAGACCATGAATCATTCTTGTGGCTCTTCGCTCAACTCTATCCAATTTTTCAGCGTCCTTTTTAAAGTACTTATAGTAGTCAATGGAGCTTTGCCAGTTTACATCAGTCGAGGATCTTTGTGTATTTTATCTGAAATATTTTTACTATGGATTTTTGAAATGCTGCTATTGTTGCATACTATGCATGTATAACCCCATAATTATTTATACTTACTGCAATAAAACCTGTCTAGAATTGTTTCCCTGTTTTATTCTCTTAGTTCAGATGAATTGGGTCAATATGCTGTCAAATGAGTTAGGTTTGGTTTACACTAATACCTAAGTGTTTCTTTTTACAGTGACATGCAGAATAGGGTAAGGGTAAAATATTTTGTAGTCAAATGCTAGCAGGGCTGGCGACAGAAATTTGGGGGCCCCCTACTTTGATAGTTTGGGGGGCCCCCAGCCCAGCTGGGGCCCCCCCAGCCCAGCCGACAGCGGATGGGGGCCCCCCAGCCCAGCCGACAGCGGCTGCCCCCCCCCAGCCCAGCCCAGCCCAGCCCAGCCGGCGCTCCCCCCCCTCCCCCGGGCAGCGAGAGCGGCGTGAGCTCTGCTGCTGCCGCCGGCCGGGCTCTGCTCCTGCCGGGGCCAGGCTCGCTTGTCGGGGGAGAGCCGCGCCGCCTCCCCGCCCCTTCCCGCTCTCCAGGTCCGGCGACAAGGGGGGACGACAGCGGGTACAGCGGTGTACCGGGGCCCCCCTAAAGTCGAGGGGCCCGGTACAGCTGTACCCGTAGTACCCCCCTGTCGCCGGCCCTGAATGCTAGTAAAATCTCAGTTCCGCTTCTTTCAATCAGATTAAGTAACACTACGTATGAAACCTCAAGGGGAAATCACACCGACGAGCCAATTAAAAAAAACCCAACAAAAGATAGTTTCATATTGTAACCCTTTGGTCCCATCCAACAATCTTGATGTTCAGATATCCACTCAAAGTATTTTAGTACCAAAAGAGATTATGGTATACAAAGCTTTACTTGTACAGCATCCATGCATGTAAAAAAAGTTACCATTTCAGGAGCTTACTCCAGCTAACACTTTCCTCAGTCACACCATATTGGGGGCAGTGATGTGTGGATAATTGTTCATTATCATTTATTAGCAGTCTAGACTTGATGAAACTAAATGATAGGGCAGGATTTTTCACACAGTAATTTCAGAAAACTCTAATGTCTTTTCAGTACCTGCAGAGAACCCACTGTTGCACCATTCATATGGTTCCAAAATACCAGTTTGCATTTGGGGCCAGTGATCGAAATGACTGGTGTGGCAATGTCAGCGGTATGACCAAATTCTCCATTTGAGCTGTCTGCATACAGATACCAGCCTTCTTTAGTAACCCTGTTCAGAGAAGCAGATTTTATTAAAATAATACATCTATTCATAGTAAAATTCTAGATTTGCAAATGGACATACTGCTTTGCAGTCATCTGAGGATCCACAAGCTCTTTAACTAATTAATATATCACTAAATCTTACAAAACCTCTTGGAAGACGGGTGTTATTCCCATTTCACAGGGAAGCTGAAGTGGAGATTTGGTTACTAAAGTTAGGATCCTAAATAACTGGATTTTCATGATTGATATACATGACTGAGCAATGAGCACTCAGCAGCTTCCATTGACTTCAGTGGAGGGTGCTGAGTGCTCATCAATTTTGAATCACTTATTTAGGAGACTAAAGAAGGGTTTAGGATCCAACTTTAGGATCCATTTTTTAAAAATCTTGCACAAGATCCTATAGGTCTTAACTGTGCCTGGCCGGCAATAGATCATCAGTTGGCAAAAGCAAATGGGACAAAAGCCCAGTTTTGCAAAAAAAATAAATGAGGCATGTCTCCCTAAGGGTACATGGAAGATTGTTCGGGGATGGGGAGGTGGGGAGGAGGTGTACAGCAACACCCAGCATCCGGCCTGTCAGCCCCAGCACTGAGTAGTGGGGCTCAGGTGAGAGGCTACACCAGGCAGCTCAGATGAGCCCTGCATGGTGTCCCATTTTCACTTTGGAAAATATGGTCATCCTAGAAGTAAGAGAGTGTGTTGTGAGGTTGGTGTCTTGCAGAGATGCTTCTGTAAAATAACAGCTGAGCCAGAAATAGAAGCCTATTGTTCAGGCTCTCAGCTCTAACCCTTAGACACCAGTTCCTAAAGGATCTTGCCACTTGCACTGAGTTAGAACTAGGAATTTGGTGCATTGTTTTGTTGATGAGTTCCAGCAGCTCTAGGGGAATGAATAGATATTACAAATTCTAAACATTTTTTAATAATCCAGTTGAGATTCCTTGAAGCCTTGGACTTGAACTGCTTCTTTAAAGAACATTTTAAAATAATGAATACAAATCTATTCATTAGTGCTTTAGTCACAGACTTCCTCTCTCTTGTTCTGAGGGGAGAAAATGATAGTTATGCAATTGGAGTCACTTTGAGAGAAGGTATGCAAGTTTACTTCTAGAAAACTGTACTACTACTTTATACAGCACCTTTCATTAGATGATATCCAAGTGTTATAACAAATATTAAGTAAGCCCCAGAATGCCTCTAAGGCAGATGAGGGATATACATATGATTACATATCATTGGCAGGTAAAAAGATTAATCTCTGATCACCTGGGGGTGCTGAATAGTGCATGCTATAAGAGGTTAGAAACATAGAAGTTCCCTTATTAGATCACACCAGTGATCACTGTATCCAGTATCCTGCCTCCATTCATAGATTTTAAGGTGAGGTCCATTATGAGAATCTAGTCTGACCTCCTGCAATAGCACAAACCATAGAACTCACCCCTTTAACAGGCCCATATCTTGCATTTGAGCTAGAGCATGTTTTAGAAACTCATCCAAATCCCAATTTTAAAAATGTCCCATCCCACACGGTGTTCTAATGGCTCAATTTAGTTACTGTTAAAAGTTTTGCTGAACAGGAAGTTCTAAAGTTCCAGTAATGGATAATTATGTAATGAATTGCTCGGGACTTAAGTTTTTTTCTCACCCCTGCAATCAATGGCTAACTTATGTCTTGAGACATAAGAGTTTCTACCCCACTACAGTTTCAGCCTATTTAATGTAAGTGCAGAAGAGGAAGTGAAGGCAAATACCAGTGAAGACAAATACCAGATCACTGAGAAGCTGCGGAGAACATTTTGGTAGGAAGACACCACCTTTAGCAGTACAATACCCTTATACACCAATTATAACAGTTCCATGGTTCAGAACTGATAGGGGACAAAAAAAGTTATCAGCAGCAATACTTTTCTAAAGTCACTAGTGATTCCTTAAAGGTCTCCCATACAAGCGCTGATCTAGCCATACCTTGTTTAGTTGGTGCGGTTGCTAGGATGACTCTGAAACCTGTATGAGATGGTGTTGCTACAGTAGCATGTTTAAAAACCTCTAAATAAAGAGACAAATAATTCCCATGAAGTCTTCTTGAGTTAGGGGGCAAAAAACAAAGTAGTACTAGGTCGCGTAAAATGAAGGGTTTATTCAGGCAATGATATGTCGTTTTGCAGATGACCTCCTATGCTAATTGGGGTACATGAAAGAAGTATGGTTCATAAGGGCAAAAATGAAGAACTATATAAAAACACAGCAGCATGTTGGCTGGGTCTATCCAGGCACATAGGCACAGGTGAAATCAAATATTTGCATGAGAGAACTAGTAATGGTCCAAGCTAACATGTTCACCATCACCCAGAAGACATTGATAGCTAGTCCCCAGTCTTTAAATATTCTTTTCTTATAACAGAAGGGAAGTACATGGCAGTTTATAGGTAGATTGTGATGAAGGAACACAGCAGAAGTTAAAGAGAGCCTTTGAGCTCAGCAAGCCTTGCCCTCTTATACATGCAGCCAATCTGGGAGACTGCGAAGGAGCCTCTAGCACCTAAGGTAACTGATTGAGTGAACCCCAGAGACATTGTAGGGCTCACCGTCACCAACTGATGGCTGCTCCACGTGAAGGACTGCGGCAAGACGCTGCCCAAGACCCAAGAGGGAACCCAATGGGAAGCAGGTGACCCAGGAAATTGGACTACAGAGGCCATGCCCCAAAGTGAACAGACTAGTAGGAAGTAGCCCAGGGCAGTGGATCCTGACTCCGTGCTGGAAGGGGCACCTTCACCCTTCCCGCCCCATTAAGGGGTTGATGTACACAGGCTGGGACCTGGTGGAAAGGGAGGAACTGTGTCCCCTTATTCCTTTTGTAACAGGTGGCTTGGAGTTCAGGTGGCCTAGTGGTTAGAGTTAGGCACCTCAACCAAGCAGAGGGCTGAAAGCCAGCAGTTGTAACCACTAGGCTGCCTGGCCCTCCAAGCCCTCCATTAAAAATGCCATCTCCAATAAAACTTTATATAAGCCACCTATCAGTGAAGCTTTTCAGGAAACAAAAGCAGAACAAAGTATCTTAAAAAGTCAGGACTGATGTAAATCACATTGCTCCATTGACTTCAAGGAGCTTGAAATCAATGGAGATTTACACTGGCTGATGGTCTAACTCTAGTAATTGCAAAGCTACTGTTCCAAGATGATGTAGATGTTTGCAGGGCAGCTATTTCAGCCATAAGAAATCAGACCAAAGTTTACCCAAGTTTTATGTGAAGTAAGGTAAACTAGACCAAAAAGTTAAGAGCAAACCTGGCATTTTTAACAGCTTTTCCCAGCAGGGCCGGCGACAGGAATTTTGGGGCCCCGTACGGCAGACCGTACGGGGCCCCCCCATCTCCCGCCGCCCGCGCCCCCCCCCCCCCCGCCAGTCTCCTACCTCCCGCGCCCCCCCCGGCCGGTCTCCTGCCTCCCCTGGGCCCCCCCCGGCCGATCTCCCATGGCATGAGGGCCCCCCCCCGCCGGTCTCCTACCTCCCGCGGCCCCCCCTGGCCGGTCTCCCGCGGCCCCCCCCGGCCGGTCTCCTACCTCCCGCGCCCCCCCCGGCCGGTCTCCCGCCCCCCCCCCCCGGCTGGTCTCCTGCCTCCCGCGCCCCCCCCCGGCCGATCTCCCGCGGCCCCCCCCGCCGGTCTCCTGCCTCCCGCGCCCCCCCCGCCGATCTCCTGCCTTCCCCCCCCCCCGCCGGTCTCCTACCTCCTGCGGGCCCCAACCCCCGCATGTGCTGCGGCCACGTGGCCGGCCGGGAGAAGCAAAGGGGGGCGGGGCTGGCTGCCGGGAGAAGCAAAGGGGGGCGGGGCTGGCTGCTGGGTGCCGGGGGAGGGGGCTGGTGAGCGCAGCAGCGGCTGCCCGAGCCGCGCCTCGCTCACAGCCCCAGCGATAACGGTTACAGCTGTACCGGCCCCGGACTTCAGGGGCCCCCCCCTGAAGTCCAGGGCCCGGTACAGCTGTAACCGTTGTACCACCCTGTCGCCGGCCCTGTTTCCCAGTAAAGCTACAGACTGGGAAAATTGCAACTATGCAGGTTTCAGAGCATTACTGATAGAATCCTGCTTCAAGTGGGTTTAATTGCTGTTCCCATGACTAGTCTTATTGTGCAAGGCCATTACCTCAGTGGCATTCAATCATTCTGAAGTAATTTGGAATTCCTGAATTTACTTTGGGTTTTCTGTCAAAATCTTTTGTGGAGGGTCATAAAAGATGTATGAATAAGTTTAAATAGGCTTCTTCACAACAGGCATACTCTCTTCTGAACCATTTAAGAAGTAGAAATTATTTGGCTGCTTATTGGAATGCACTGCTTCCATGGGCCAGAAATGGTGCTGATGTGTCTAAAATCACCACCACCTAAGAGACAGGAATTCACCGGTGCAATTCTTGCAAAGTTGGGCTTTCACCAGATATGCTTTTCTATTGCTTGCAGATCACATGGAATGAAGCAGCAACTTTCCTCACAAAACTGATAAGCTAGTGGTGGATACTGTGCTCACCTTGTGGTTGGGTTTTTTTTTGTTTTTTTTTTTGCTGTAGCAACTTCCATAAACTGTGTAGGAGCACATGTTGCAGGACAGAAGAAATTGGAAGGAGCACCAGGAAATCAGTCTTTGTGCACACGGCTTGCATGCTAGCCAGTTGCAGTACCTTTATAAAAAGTTCTCTCAATCAAATGCCAGTTTAGTTTTAGGAACATTGCATACTTTCATGTTATTACCTAGCACACAATACATGAAACCACTGCCTTTAAAGTGAAATATTCCTTGAGCAGCACAAGATAAAACCCCCAATACTGGGAATGTCCCTATAAAATGGAACATCTGGTCACCCTACTCCTTGAGCTTCATCCTATTAGGCTTTTTCACTCAGATATTACCAATTCACTGTCTAGGAGATCTGCTATTGCACATTGGGTCAGCTGGCAATCTTACTTTTGGTGTGTCAGCTTCTCAATTGTGCAATTTACCAACATCTCCATTAACTCGTTGCTTTTCATTTCTAAAATGCATCTGAAAATGTTGTTTTTGGTTTTAGTCTCTGCATAGGACCAGTCTCAAACACGCACTTGTCAAATAGCTCATGAAATCAGTGAGGCCAATCATGCAGCAGAGCACTATTTGACATTAATAAAGGTGGCAGCATTGGGTGTTCAATATAATGCGCTACACAGTGCTAAAATTCACTACAATGCACTCAGTCTCCTTCAGTGGTTGGGGACCTAGTGGCCACTAGATCCCTGACTTATTTGGAAAATTATCCATTGGAAAGCTTGCCTCAATGTTGGCAGCTATAGCAGGCATCATTATATTGTTGACATTTACCCTTTGAAAGCAATTAATTTTACTGTGCTAGTGTAAGTGTTCCCTATACACAGGAATTCCTGTAACACTTCAGTAAACTAATTAATTTCAAATGACAAAATTGCCAACATTTTAATGGAGTTCACTGGATGCACAGACCTCAGCATGAGCAGCTGGACTCCACTTGTGAAGTACGAGTGAAGTACGCTGGCTTTGCAGCACCCTTTTATATACAGGAGGTGGGCTAAATATGGGAATGCCTAAAAAAAAGTCTAGCAGGGATCCTCCTCAACACCCTGAGGTCAGCCCCATGCACCTTGATATGCTCATGAGCAGCATGATTCTGGCATGTTTTGAGGGCTGGAGAGGGAAATGTGGATGGGGGAAATTTGTTTAAATTGTAAAAAGGAGGAGGAATACTTGTGGCACCTTAGAGACTAACAAATTTATTTGGTGCCACAAGTACTCCTCGCTCTTTTTGTGGATACAAATTAACACGGCTACCACTCTGAAATCTGTTTAAATTGTTTTGCAGGCCCTCCCAAATCTCTAACTTTGCTTCAAAATAGTATTGTCTTGAGCTGCAGTGCTTGGAAGTGGCTCTAAAAATAGAGAAAATCTTCCCAACTCCTAAGGGATATGTAGAATCAAGTTTTGGCTCAGTGTAGTGACAGTGTAGTAGGCTCAACATTCAAATCAAAATCTGACCTCGACCAGCCATTGGAAATGTTCACAGATGGAGTTTTAGTTCAGCCTTATCTCTATTTTGCAACTACCACAAATTCACAGAAAATGTCTAAAATAAATTGATGCTCAGATGCATCAGTGGTTTACAAACATACACTTTGGTGCCCTCAGTAAGTAGAAGCTCTCACTTTGCAAGCTCATTGACCAAATGGCTAAGAGGGAGCTAAGCCCCACCTTTTTCTCCTCATTACCGTGATGTTTATGAGAGAGGATTCATGTTGTGTCATTTCTTTCATGTACTTTGTCACCAGAGTACATTATCAGTATTTTAATGCCTCATATATTCCATGAAAGATGGTTGTAAACTGTGTTACATTGACCTTTCCATCACTCTACAGTTTGATCCTCCATTGATCATCATTATTCTTTGTTTACAGTGCCAGAAGCCTGCTCTGAAGAGGCAGGTGAAAATTCTAACTATTTAATTTTTTAAAGTCTATGATCTATGCCTTTAAAAGGTTTATAACCTTCCATATATTATTCTGACCTTCTGCATTTCTGACAAAAACAAAAATACAAAATGTCAGGAAACTGCTATTGTGGCAATGCTTGTAGGGAGGTAGGAAGTGGAATACCTTTTAGTTACATTTTTTAGTGGGTAAACTTCAGAGCCAGTTTCTGATACTGCCCAGTTCAGCCATATAGAGATGGTATTACATGCTACAAAAGCAGTGAAGACATGCACCCATACTAACATTTCTTTGCCAGCTTAAAAGGATAAGAGACAGTATAGTGACTTCAGAAAAGGCAACTCAGTTTAAATAATAGACCCAGTTATACCTGAGACTTAGAAATAAATAAATATGGGCAAACAACCCAGAAATGGATCCATAACAGGGAAAACTTGTGCAGCTACCTAGCTGCTCTTTCAAGCTCAAGTCTGGCTGTAAATACTAACAAAAAAGGACTTCTACAAACCGGATGGGAGACATTTTCCATCCAATGAATTTTTTTTAGAGATTTAAAAAAATGTCCCCATTCCACACTCAGTCAAAACCAAGACCTTTCGACATTTTCTGGAGAGATTGCCCCCCAAGTTTAGGGCATTCAATAGGATATGAAATGAGGCACAGCAAGGATTTGAAGCAGAGTCTCTTAATATCACAGGGGAGTAGTCTAACCTTGTGGTGAGTGGCTATTCTAGTCCCAACTGCTCTCAAAATTCCATCCTAGACCTGAAAAAGTTTTACTAAAACTGATGGATGAAACCAAATCTTTCTGTGGAAATCTAACTGGCATTTTCCCCCCTGGAAAAAAACATGTTGGTAAATTTTCAACAAATGCATCTAATTTGGAAGAGCTTTCTAACCAAGAACAAAGGGGGTCCTTATGGCACAGGACCTATCCAACAAATTCATCATGCATATTTTGGCCAACATCTGCTCTATGCACAATCCATGCACAGTATTACTGCAAGAAAATCAAAAGCAAGTATTGGGAGTGTAGTTTGTGGACAGTTGCTATGGTTGTGTGAGGAGGCATATGTCCCTGAAGCACAGGCACTGTCCAACAACTCATCTCTTTGGCTCATATCATGGAGGGATGGCTTGTTAGTGCAATTTAGGAGGCAAGAATCAGGGTTGGAGAACTTCCACCTCTGTTCCTCTCAGGTGTCCTAGCTTGTATCTGTGCACATTGGGTATCCATCACTTGGACCTAAAATAGTAATCTCCTGATCTCAAGTGTATCCTGGTCTAGATTAACATAAAGAGAGAACTGTGGCAGACCCAGGGCAGACAGCTGCCAGTAAGGCCTGTAATTAGAAGGGTTACCACAAGGGAACTGGGTCCAGCTGAGCAGGGCTGCCACAGCCAGAAGCAGGGCCAGCTGAGGCCAATTAAGGAGGCTGCCAGAGCCCTTGAAAAGGGACTCCTCCCCAGAGAGGCTTGTGGGAGTTGAGGAGTGGGTTTGGAGGCAGTAGGTGTTAGAGGAGTGAGTTTGGTGGAAGCAGAGGAGTGTGAGGAGCGAGTTGGAAGAAGCAGGGATGGAGAGGCTGCTGGCAAGCAGGAGGAGAGAACTAAGGGTCCCTTCCAGGGGGAACCTAGCTTCCCTAGCCTGCAGGAGCCTGACCCTGAGAGAGAAAGAGAGGGAGCGAGCTGCTAAGGAGCAGCAGGAAAAACTGGGTCTGGTGCAGTCTGGTCAGGGCGCCAGGGCCGCACCAGCACCCCAAAGGACTTGAACCAGGGGGAGCAGAGGAGCCACCTTGCCTCAGAACAGATTCTTGAAGGCCTCGTTGTGACAAGTGGGCCCACAAATTTAGCCAAATTGCGAGCTCAACCATAAAAAAGTCATTTTCCATGAGATGCTACAATAATCTATACGTAGGAAATATTGAATGGAAAAGATACAACTGTGAGATTGATAGCTTAATTAGTCTAAACAAAAAGGCCAAGTTAATATGCTTCAAGGGCTGTGTTGAATTTATGATATGGAGTCCGAAGTTAATGAACCAAAACTGATATGTTGGAGATTAGATCTAACTACTGAAAAAACTAATGAGGGGATGGACTGTTCCACTCATCACTCCTTGTCTGGGTCCTTAAAAGATAGTTTTTAGGGGGAAAGCACAAAATAACAAAAGGACAGACAGAAAGAACAGACAGCCAGGAGCTACTGGAGTGAGCTTTACCAGCATGGCAGCCACCCCCACCATACCCCGGGACCTCGGGCTTTCATCATCCTCAGAGGTATCCTGACCAGAATGGGCTAGAGAGAGAAGGATGCAGGTGACATTTCCACCCCTATCAGCTCTGCTGAATCTCAAACATCACCTGGGATGATAGTTATTACCATCTGTAGTGAAGCAAAGACTCACTGGTGTGGCACCTTCTGCTGGTCATCTTGGGAATTGGCTCTCCAGCACACAGAGCACTCCCTATGGGCCGGTGTCCTTTGCCCTCCTGACCCCGGTTTCCTTTGCCCTGAGGTTCTGCCCCAGCCAGTAGCCCCACACTCTGGGTCTCTACTCCCAGGAGAACTCCCAACTCTCTAAATCCACCTTGCCTTGGCAGGTGCTGCCAATCATCTAGCCCGCGCTCACTGGGGCAGACTGCAGTCTGTAATGCTCACTCATCATTGGCAATGGGTTAGGACTTGCTGTCTTTGCCTATCCCCAGGCTGCCCCTCTGCAGCCTCAGTACCTTTTGCAGGCCTTCAACAAGGCCTGCAGCCTGGGGAGTTTACCAGGCTGGAGTTCCCCAGCTCCCTTTGCCCTTCCTCATCACAGCTCTGCTTCAGGTATCTTACTCTCAGGCAGCTAGCCCTCCCCACTCCAGGGCTAGAGTGAGACTCCTCTGCCTTCTGGCCCTGTAGCTCTTTTATAGGGCCAGCTGGGCCCTGATTGGTCTGGCTTCTGCTGTGGCTGCTTCTTCAATTAGACTTGCTTTTCCCAACCGCAGCCTCTCCAGGGCTGCTTTTAACCCCTTCCCTAATAGAGGCACAGCCTTCCCTACCCAGCCCTCCATACAGTTTTGTAATCCCGATGTAGCCCTTGGGCCAAAACGTTTGCCCACCCCTACTTTATACCAAGCCCTGGACTTTGTTTAATGTTGGACAGTTACTGGGTCATGTTAACACCATAAATTCCATCTAAATTAGTGCAACAGCCCCCAATCTATACAGCCATTTTCACAAAGCTCTGCCGACTTCAAAAAGACTTTTATGTGAATGAAGGTAGAACTTACTGGAGGAACAGGGCCTAAACATGAAGGATTAAAGCAAATCATGTTCGGTAAAATGTATAATTTTCAATTATGTCAAAAGGAATGATCAACTCCAGATAATCTCATCCTTCTACTACATGTCTGGATTGCTTTTCTATACTCCTGACTCATACTTATCTTTTGCTCAAATTAACAGTGGCCACTGCATCTAAGGAAGAGGATTTTCCACCTCCCCCACTCAAAAAGCTCATTACTTTTCAATTATTAAAATATTTCCAGCAGCTGGTAACTCAAATCTACATTTTTTGATTAACCACTGAGAAGCACTGCTGAAAGATTATAATACAGCAGGCTTTCCTCTGTTGATATCTTAGACCCTTTGTTTTCTATTTGAAAACTTCTCAGTTAATTAAAAAAGAAATTGAAAGTAAAAACTGTGATCAGGAACGTGGATCTTCACTTTGGAGGGTATGAGCTAAAATGTAATTTAAACAGCAGTAATTACCATAAGAGTAAATAATCCCAACATGGTTTTGGAAAAATGTTCCTGCCCCATCACCTCCCTCAAATGTTTAACATTCATGAATAATAAACTCAAAATTTAAAAAGCAATATCAATTTCAGGCCATCGCTAAGTAGAGGTAAATTTGCTGGAAGGTAGATATCTAAAAGGATTCAATAAAGCTATACCTATTAAAGGCATACAAAAGTATGACTTGGGGACCCAATCATCCTGCAGTTGTACTGACAGAAATTTTATAGTTACTGCTTCAGCGAGGTAATAAAACTGGCTCTTTTTACATTTTATTTTGAGATTTGGCTTGTTTACCTTGTATTTGGTTTAAGTTTAATAGTTCCTTTATTTCCCTTTTCTCCCATAAACCGTTTTGAAAACTGGATTAGGTCCAGGGATAGTAGGCCATAGAGCTAGGGATAACATTTTCAAATGTGAGCGTTTAAATGTTGGCACCAAAATTCATATTTAGGTGCCTTAAAAAAATGTTCAGTGAGTGTCAGAGTGAATGTAGACATCAGTGACAGTGGACATGCTCAGCACCCATGAACAGCAGACTCTCACCCCTTCCAGACTCCCAATTCAACACTGAAGAAATGAAAACTCATTCATTCTCAATCCTCAGCAGGTTCCACAGAGTTCTTCCTTCCATCTCCCAGGACTTTCTCTCAGATGGCCCAGCTCCTCCACAGCTGCTGAATCTCAAGGCTTCTTCCCCGAGTCTCTCTTCTCCAAGACTTGCTTTAGGAGTGACATCTCTTTCTCAGCTGCCCTCTCCCCCCAAGGATAATCCCAGGGCACAAGTGCCATTCTGCAAGCCCCTATGTGATTCCTTTCCCAGAAAGTGGAAATTCCCAACTACTTACTTCTCCCCTGGGTCCCATCTGCCTATTTTCTGCAGTCCTTTCCTTGAAGGGACCACTCAGTCTGGGTCTCCCCATCTGGGGCTAATCCTTAATTACCCGTCCTCTTTCCAGGTGCCATGGAATAGGTTAAAAGAGCTCTCTGGCTCCCTTTAACCCTGTCAATGCCAGTGTGGCATTTATATTCTCTATAACATGTAGATAATGAGCCAGTTCTTTACAATATTTTTTATTCCTCTGGCTAAAATCCAACCAATACTAACCCAAATCTTCTGACATTCAGTAAAGTCAGTAAAATTTTATGAATACTATTATATAAGCTAGTGCTCATCAACATTTGCTAGTTTTGGCAGGCAGTAGACTTGAAAAAAAATTAGTACTTTTGACCCAACTTAATCCTGAAAGTACAGGCTACAAAGCTTTGTATAGGTTCAGGAAAGATATGAAAGGTAATTAGACATTTGGATACTTAACCTAAAATGAATCGCACCATTGGATGTTCACTCTTCACTAGAATTTAAGTAAGACCGTTCATTTCCCTTCTCCTTCTCTGCTGAAATTAAGTATTTTTTCCTCAATACCAAGCAATCTGGCCAGAATACAATGTATAGTTGGCTCCAATGGTACTTTGTTTTCTACCTTTTCATGCCAAGTTCTGGTCAGCTTCCTCATATGAGTAGTCCCAATGACAAGCCAAGGCAATAAATTAATATAAGGAAAGCCCTCAATCAAATTCAACAACAAGCAAGTGTTAAACTCATGCACAACCCCATTGACTTGAAATGCACACATTCAACTAAGAGCAGAAATTGGCCCACTTAGTTCAAATGTACATTAGTTTTGCATAAACAATTAAGCCAATCTCTGCTGTTAGCAAAACCTGAAAACAGATCAGTTTAGTTGTAGCCAAATAAATGCCCCTTATAGCTGATTCTTGGAGCTAAGGTTAATAGATTACTAATGGGTACAATCCCTTTTTCTACCTCCAGCTTTTTTTCTTTGCTTTAGTCTGTCAGCATTATTCTTAAAAAATATTTATTCAAAATCTCTCACTTTTATCAGCATCTGATCTAAACACTGCAGTGTACAAACCAAGACATAAAATAAATGGCAGCAGAGATTAAGTATTCCATGTTTTGATCACAGCACAACAATTATTCCAATTGTTAGGTGGAATTTTTATCTGGAGTTTTTAGCTTCACTGCCTCTGACTGACAAGGTGCTGTGATTAATTCACAGTTCTTCTGTGGCTCGTCTGAACACGCCACATCTCATTAGCATTTCATCATATCTGCTCAAATCCTCATGAAAGGGAAAAGGAAACAATAGGCTAGATTCTCCCTCTCAAGTAATAAAGATGGAAGTAAAAATATCACCACAGCTTCTAATCACAGTGGGCATGCTTTCTTGTAATTGCAATTCTACTGCAGTTTGAAACTATATGATATTTCACTTTAATTCAGCAAACTATGTGGTAAATATGCTTTTAATTTGGTGTCAGAAAATATGACACATCGCTCTTGCTGCTTTTATTGACACCTCTACTGCTATCCAGAGTGAGCAGTAAGACATTTGGTCACTGTCATATTGTAATATTTGCTTATAGAATCACAGGGATGTATTGGACCACTGCAAGTACAAACTCCAGCATACATATGTAAGCGGGGGAATAGTCCTGCTGTTGTGGGGAACTCTCCTGGCTTCTATACTACCCCGGTGAAATGGGCTAGCGGAAGGATCTGAGTCCTCACTCCCACTTCCTTTACCCAGAGGCCTCCTGACCTTGAGGACTCCCCTTCCGCTCTCCTGTCTGGTGGAGTCCTCGTAACCCCAACAAGGCTGGGCCCAGGATTTCTGGGGGGCTCAACCCCAAACCGTGCTGTGGTTACCCAGGTCAGAGGCTGGGGTGTCCCCACTCCGGGGTGCTCCAGCTGCACTGGACACTTCACTGACCCACATAAAACTTACAGCAAATGCAAATTATTTAATTAACAATTTATCTTAAAAATGAACAAGGAAGAAATAGAACGGTTAGGGAAATCCTGCCCCGTGGCAGGGAGCATTACACATAATGGCTCTGGAGTGTCAGGACAGTTTTCAGTCTGTTCCTTGTAGGGCCCAGGCCTCCTTCTCAGCTGTGCTGCAGGGTTGCTGTGACTTGGACGCTTCCTCTGGTGGGGTCCACACCCGCTCCCAGCCTCTGGACGGCTCCAGCCCAGTTCCACCCTCTGTGTCAGCTCCACGCTGCCTCGGCACGACGACTGCTGCTGCTCTGCCTCCAGAACAGCCCCTCTGGTCCCTCTGGCTGTTACAGCTCTGCGCCCAGCACACGGCTTCTCTGCAGGCAGCCCCTATGTCTCTGCCCCCAGCACTGACCTCTCTGCCTCTGGTTTTTTGCAGCTGCTCCCAGGGCAGGTCTGTCCCTCTGGGCTGAGCTCTGGCTTTGGGGCTGCAGCTCTGCTCCCAGCACAGGGTCTCTCTCTGGGCTGCTTCCCTGGCCCCTCCGGATCTGGCCCAGCTCTAGTCTCCAGCTCAGCTCTGGCTCCTCTCCTTCTGGCCCAGGCAATTCCAGCTCACACACGGAGGACGGGACCTATCCTGCCCTCCTGACTCCTTGATTAGTCCCCCGGCCTTGTCAGTCAGGAGTGCTGGCCTCTCCCCATTGCCCCTGGGGACCACCAGTCTCAGGGTCCTGATTGACCATTGACCCTCCCCCTTTAGGTCCTGGGAGCTAATAATGAAAACACCCCACTGAGTGTTAGTAAGGGGCTAACAGTTCCCTTACACATAGGCAGGAATGAATTTCCTGCTAAAGCGCCTATATCAAATAACAACAACATAATAGCATATGACAACAACTTAACATCAATCTAAAGGTAAAGCACCATCGATTAATGGAGGTGCTGGCTATACTGATCATTACAGCTTTCTCCCCTCTAGATAAATAAAAATTGTAAGCTGTAACTCCTAGGAATCCAGGCAGTCTGCCAACCACACAGGTTTCCATGTTACTCTGCCCGCTTGAGTACCATAATTAGTAATGAAAGTGAGGAATACTTGTAGCACCTTAGAGACTAACTTGTTTATTTCAGCATAAGCTTTCATGGGCTATAGCCCACTTCACTGGATGCATCCGATGCATAGCCCAGGAATCTGTTCACACCTCCAGATCAGCTGCTAGAAGAGGACCTCATCTTCCTTGATTAGCGATAACAAGGCAGTTCAGCCTGACTGAACCTATCCCTAACCTAGTTCTTGCCTACTTATTTATACCTGCCTCTGCATACTTCCACTGCATGCATCTGAGGAAGTGGGTATTAGCTTACAAAAGTTATGCTTCAATACTTTTGTTAGTCTTTAAGGTGCCACAGGACTCTTTGTCGCTTCTGCAGATCCAGACTAACACGTCTACATCTCTGATTCTTGAATCCAAGGAGTGTCACTAACTGAGTGTCACTAAAGCAGTTTTGTCCTTGACCTTCAGGTGCCACTTTCATCTGATGGTATACAAACACCAAATCAAAATATTTTGCTCCTGATGTTTTATCCTGGGTGACTGCTGCATGGGGAAGTGGTAGCTATGTTTAACACTCTGTGAATTAAGTCTCCTGTAGGCAACACATATCCTCAAGTCTTCATTGGACTTTTTCACAGTTCCAAGTGGGGATGCCCAGGGTGACATAGATTTCTCAATCAAACCATTCTCCAGCATGCAATTTAGCTTCTCTTTCACTGCTACGTGATACACCAGGTGAATCTGAAATGGGGGCAGCTTCACAGGAACACTCCTTAGCTTAAGCACAATCCAAGGTTAAACCCATTCATCTCTCCCAAACTCTTCATTATTCCTGGAGATCACACTAACATATAATCGGAGTAGTTGTTCTAGTCTCTTCCGTTCATTGTCTTCAATGGCCACTTCTGTCAAGTCACTCCTAAGTTCTTTTAATGACTGGGCTGCCTCACACTCTTGATCTCTGCTCTTGTGAGAGACTTTGAGACATCAGTTATTTTGGACACTATCCCCATGGTCTGATTTTTCATTAGCTGCATTTCCTGGTCAGTCACATCAACTACCCTTACACAGAACTCACCCTTTCATCCAACTCGAAACAGAATTTGCTCAACAGCATTCCTAAGTGGATACTGGTAGCTTCGAACATCCTTACAGGCTCACTGCAGTATTCCATTATCCATAGGGTATTACCACATGATGGACTTGCTTGAGCACAACTTTATTCCAAGCTACCACAGGGAGCACTTCCTCTCTGTCATCTTTTAGGCATGGTAGAAGCACTTCTGAGTTATGAGTTCTGTTATGATCCATTGCTACAGTAGTCAAATCACATATATACTACTACTAGAATCGTTTGAAAAGAAGAAATGTTGGGCCAACAGCACGGATTTCCCTGTACCCTTTGCAGAACTGGTTGCTCTGGAGAACAGAGTGACACTAAGTGTGGTTTTTCCCCTACATTTGTTATATATTGACATTAGCTGAATGAAGCACAATAAGAGAACAGGTAGGATAAGCAATAGAATATGCAGGAAAAGGTAGAAATACATTGGCACCCCAGCTGAGCAGGGAAATGAGACGTGTCTTCACTACATTTTTTCTATCCTAGCCCCTTAAATATAACTGAATTCTGTAGACTTCTTGACTCTTGATCCTCCCCCACATTTTTTTAATGTGACTGCACTTGTGTGTGACTACATGAAATTTTTTCACCTATCTTCAGCCCCTTCCTCCCAATCCCCACTTACTTTAGAACAGTTCTGATCACTTCCCTGATTGCTGCAAAAACTGCTTTGTACTGAAGTATATTCTGGTTATTTTTAATTATTTATTTATTCATTTATTACTTTCTGAAAGCCAAACTAGGATAATGCCTGTCGGAAAGCAGACACAAAGCAAGACAGATGTGCTAAACATATGGTTATCAAGGGAGCTGTGTACAAAACAATAATTATCATGTGAGCTCAGAATTTAGGTTTCATATCCTTTTTGTTGTTTTTGTTTCATTGGTTTTGATGAGATATTTGGTTATGAATTATCTAATTCACAGTTACTGCAGCAGAAAGAAGAAACAGATTCTTAAGTATCTGCAATATTTGCAAAATATGAACTAAAAGTACCTGAATAGTCCTATTAGTTCCAAAGACTTTGCTATATTACTAATCATTTTCTCTCAGTGAAAATGAATTTTACGAGGCCTGCTGTTATCTAGTTAGCTACTGGCCTAGTCTATGCACTTGTTTAAGCATGTACACAGTATTTATTATTATGAATATTTATTACAATAGCATCTAGAAGTCCCATTGAGATGATTTACACAAAATGGAACAACTTCAATGGAGAGATTGAGAGCCACCCACCCCCAAATAGTTGATAGCCTGTTGGTTAGGGTGATCATCTGGCAGAGGAGAGATCTGAATTCAAGTCCTTGCCCCAGAGTGCAGATTCAGACCTCGGTCTCCTATGTGCCAGGCAAGTGCCCTAAAGGCTAAGGGTTATACGGGAGGGGCATAAACACACATACATGCATACATAGATTTGCTGGCCTGAAATTGACTTTTCCAATTGGATGACAAATTCTGAACATTTTTGGAATCACACTGAATATTTCCCCTGATTTTTCCATTTGTTGGCTGAACCAAAAAATCAATTATTCATTCAGCTCCATTGTGGAGTTGTCACCCTTTATAGCTATTCTGCTGCACCATGCAGTTTAAATGGCGTGTGGCAGGGTGGGCCTGACCCAGCCCTGCCGCCCCTTTAAGAGTGCAGGGAAGCCTCTGCAAACCTCCCCTTGCAGAGAAGGCTAATCAACCACCTGGTCTGCGGAGGGCTCAGGCTTGGTGAGTTGCACCTGGAAGCCTCCTCAGGGGGTTAAAGCCTGCCAGGCAGGAAGCCCAGGGTGGTGGTGTGGAGGAGTGAGAGAGAAGGAGTTAGAGAAAGGTACAGAGAGGTATAGAGCTGGGACTCAGCTGAAGCCTGCAAAGCTGTATTTTGGTGGTGGGGCTTGCACTGTGAATAAAGTGCACTGTTGGGAGCCACAGAAGAGTCTCCTGCCTGTTTGTGACGTGGAGCGAGAAGGCGATGTGTTGCAGGTGCCTACTGACCCTGCATTTGGTCAACAGGGACAGATCAGTCACGGTGGGCCCAAGAGGTAGGCTCCCCTCACTTCTGCTCCAGGTGGAAGACAGAGATAAATGGAGGAAGCCCAGCTTGGTTTGGGCAGGCTGAGGATAGGGTGATCAGATGTCCCGATGTTATAGAGACAGTCCCATATTTGAGGCTTTTTCTTTTATAGAAGCTTATTTCCCCCCTCCCCCATCCCAATTTTTCACTCTTGCTGTCTGGTCACCCTAGCTGAGGAGGAGGAAGAACAGGCATTGGAAGCTCCTGTAGAGACACCTGAGACTCTCCAAGTAGTAGGAGCTGTGGACCTGGGCTATTCTGAAGACAACCAAATGACTGCAGAGATTGATGGGGACGCCAAACTGCTGCCAGCCAGGGAGATGCCTGAAATGCACCTCTTGGTAGGAAGTGACCCAGGGAATGTAGTGAAAGTTGGTGCTTAAACACTTGAGGAATCCCCTGGCTTCACAGGGCTCTGGGTTGGAACTTGGTGGAGCAGGGTGGGCCTGGGTCCTCCCCCTCCCACTTACCGCTAGTGTGGCTACTGTTTGCCTGCCCCAGCCACGAGGTTCAGGGGCCATAGACTATCTGCTTACTTTGCCCCACCCAGGGGCTACAAACTGACTGTTTGTTTGGCCCTGCCCAAAGGGTATTAACACCCCCACCCTCACCCCCAGTTACTGCTTGCTTGCCCCAGCCAGGAAGCTTGGAGGTCCCAGACTGCCTGTTTTTTCTGCTCTGCCCAGAAGATCAGAAACCCTAATTGTTACTGTCTGCCTCAGCCAGGAGTCTGGGGGATCAAGCAAATATTTGATCCCAGAAGGAGTCCAGACGACTGTGTGATGGGGTGTACCAACCCCACACTAGGACACCGGGGATGGCCCTGCTCAACAAACAGCCCGCCTGCCCCCACATCACACCTACTCTCTGAACCAGTAAGAGTTTCATCCATTCTGCATGGAATCTGATCTACTGGGTGAAAACAGGCAGCTACACAGTGTACATGTTAGAGCTGGACGGAAAATGATTTCCCCCATGGAAAGTTTTGATGAAAATGTAAATAGTTCAGTGAGAAACGGAAAATAGAAATATTTTGTTTTGGAAATGCCACTGATGCACCTCAAGGAAGCTGTAATTTGGGTGCTCTCATGATCTCATTCTCCTCTATAGGTCGGGTTCCCTGGTTAGACTACTTTTCCCACAATGCACTCTGGTCTTTCCTCTTGATAAGGGGACATACTACATCATGGAAAGATGAAGTCCGTCTGGGGAGCGCAGCACATAGAAGGGAACAGGGACATGTGGAAACCAAAATATACTCGCAGGAGGCACTGTGGCAGCATATGTGAACCATAATATTTCCATTCTTTTCTGAAATATTTCCGCTTTCAGCTGAAAACCAAAACTTTTCAGTTTTACAACATTCATGGTTGTTTATTTTTAAATGAAAAAATCAAAGCTTTCTCATGGAAGCAGGCACATTTTGAAAAAAAAACCTATATGAAAAACCCAATTTTCTGTTGAAAAACAGTTTCAATTAAAAATGTTAACCAGCTCTAGTACGAATGTCTATCAATGTATATTAAAAGAGATCAAATATCACTGTATATTAAAACATGTACAGTGTGAAAATGCTGTAAGAGGATTCTTTAAAACAGAAAATGGGATGCTAATATTATCTACTATGCAATAATTATATCATAAAATTTTATATTCTTTAGTCAGTTCAAGTTTTTTTACTCTTGATTTACTATATTCCTTTTCTCTCCAAGCAGGAAGACATACTGATGTTCTGCAGGAAGTCTAAATTGCTTCCAAAAAATGACAAAGTAAAACTGTAATTTTTAACTATGGTTACATTATGGGGCTTTTTACAATAGAAACATAGTCATTTTACTGACACTAAAAACCCTAACACATTAAGCTGAAATGCAGTAATTTTCTTCTATTCATATTAACAATGCTGTCAGGTTGAATGCTCTATAGTACTACTGCGATACTAAAAATAAACATAAATCTAGTTTTAAACTACCATCAAAATAGTAACTCATACTGCAATTAGTAATGCTGGTGTCCTGTTCTGCATTCCTTGCCACATATAAATGGTTATTTCCTACTTTCACAGAGAGCCACATGCATCTATCATTTCAGACAGAAAATCTTATTTTTTCTCTATTCAGATTACTGAACATCTCTCATTTCATATAGAAACCCCATGTTTCTTGACTGGAGCTCAAGCTGCATATCACTTAAAGAAGCTTGTACTTAAAAGTATACCTGACCTATTGGTATTTTCTTCATACAACATTCAGTAGAAATATGTATGTGTCTGTCTAGCATACTTGTGTGTGTTGTCACACACAGATTAGGTAGAGAGATAGATATAATGGAGGTATTTCAGCAGAGTAAATATTCTAATTCTAATATAAATTAAATGAATTACAGTCTTTTTTTAAAAGTACAATTTCATATTCTTTACTAAATGTAACCAAATCTCAATAAAAAGCAAATTATTGCTCATTATGCAAATGAAATGAATATTTTTATCGGGAGCTAGTAATTATCATAATGATTCTATCTGGAATCAGCAGTTTGCTTTCAATAATATCCTTTGAGAGAGTATAAAAAACACACACAGGAATGAAGCACTAGGATACATTTGCTTTCCCCTATGCAAGAACCACTATAAAGGGGTTTCTTCCAGGCTTCTATTCAAGATTGTTGGCATGTCCATATGGAAAATTCTGCCCCAAAAGCCATCATCCCAACCATATTCTTTAAGAGGAAGAAGCAAAATCAGAGCAAATTAAATGCTTGGGGTTACTATATAGAAAAAACCCAATCAACTAGAATATAAGTATTAAAGCCAGACTGAGCTCTTTAAATCTGTTCCTCCCAGTTCATTTTTTGTTAATGTGTACCATAGGTTTTGTGTTTTGTTGTTGCTGTCTGTTTAGAGGGAAAAAACTGGCTCACTTTGTTTCTTTTCAACCCGCGTAATGCACATTAAGGTCAAATTCTCAAAACTAAAGCCTTTAAAATTGAATCTCCGGGTCGTTGGGTTTTTTTCCATGCACAAAGCTCTACAAGTTGCTGTACATATTTAGAAATTGGGATAAGGCCCTTTTTTCATTTTTGAATCTCTGTTAACAAAAAAACGGGTTACTTACCTGTAACTGTTGTTCTTCGAGATGTATTGCTCATATCCATTCCAGTTAGGTGTGCACGCGCTGCGTGCACGATTGCCGGAAGATTTTTCCGCTAGGGAGCCCCCCGGAGTGGCGCCGTTATGGTGCCGCATATATACCCCTGCCGACCCGGGACCTCCCTCAGTTCCTTCTTGATGGCTAATCCGACAGTGGGGAAGGAGGGTGGGTTTGGAATGGATATGAGCAACACATCTCGAAGAACAACAGTTACAGGTAAGTAACTCATTTTTCTTCTTCAAGTGCTTGCTCATATGCATTCCAGTTAGGTGACTACAAGCCATACCTAGGTGGAGGGGTCGGATTGACCAACCGCTAAGTGCAAGACCGCAGGACCAAAAGCCTCATCGTCCCTGGATTGTTGGACTATGGCATAGTGAGTGGCGAACGTGTGGATGAAGGACCAGGTGGTCGCCCTGCAAATGTCCATGATAGGAACTCTCTCCTGGAAGGCCTCTGAGGTTGCTTGTGCTCTCGTGGAGTGCGCTGTTATCTGCTCGGCGGGTCTGCCCGCCAGCTCGTAGCAGGTGCGGATGCATGCCATTATCCAAGAAGAGAGCCGCTGAGCGGAGATTGGCTGACCCTTCATCTGATCTGCCACCGTAATAACGAGTTGTGTCGTTTTTATAAATGATTTTGTACGGTCCAAATAAAATGCAAGAGCTCTGCGAACATTGAATGTGTGCAATTGTTGTTCCCTTCTGTAGGTATGGGGCTTCAGGTAGAAGACCGGCAGGAAGATGTTCTGATTAATATAAGGGAGACACCACCTTGGGAAGGAAAGCTGGGTGGGGGCATAGCTGTACCTTGTCCTTGTGAAAGACCGTGTACGGGGGTTCTGAAGTGAGGGCCCTGATCTCAGACACTCTACATGCCGAGGTGATTGCCACGAGGAAGGCCACCTTCCAAGAGAGGTAGAGCATGGAGCATGTGGTGAGGGGCTCGAAAGGGGGCATCATGAGACGGGAAAGAATGAGGTTTAGGTCCCAAGGGGGAACAGGTTGCTTGACCTGCGGGTATAGCCTGTCCAGCCCTTTGAGGAATCTGGAGACCGTAGGGTTTGAGAAGACCGAGTGGTCGGTCGTCCCGGGGTGAAAGGCAGAGATGGCTGCCAAGTGGACCCTGATAGTGGATGTAGAGAGACCTTGCTGCTTGAGGGAGAGCAGGTAGTCTAAGATGACCGGAATAGTTGCTTCTCCTGGGATGGTGCTGCACTGCGTGCACCAGGTGGAGAAGCGGGTCCACTTTGCAGTGTAGGTGGTTCTGGTTGACGGCTTTCTGATACCCAGAAGTACATTCTGCACTTCAGCTGAGCACAGAAGCTCTGGGCCTTTCAGCCACGCAGGAGCCATGCTGTGAGATGCAGGGACTGGAGGTCTCGGTGGTGCAGGCGACCGTGGTCTTGAGAGATGAGGTCCGGACAAAGCGGAAGGTTGATGGGCGGGACCCTGGAGAGCTGGAGAAGGGATGCATACCAGCATTGTCTGGGCCAGGCCAGGGCTATGAAGATCATGTGAGATTTGTCCCGTTTCGCCTTGATGAGCACCTTGTGCAGGAGCGGGATCGGAGGCAACACATAGAGGAAGTGGTTTGTCCAGGGAAGGAGAAAGGCGTCGGTTAGGGAGCCCGGAGAATCGCCTCGGAAGGAGCAGAACTGGAGACACTTCCTGTTCTGATGTGTGGCAAAGAGGTCAATCTGGGGAAACCCCCACTGTAGGAAAATCGACCGGATGACATCTGGGCGAATGGACCACTCGTGCGATAGGAAGGATCTGCTGAGGTGGTCCGCAAGCGTGTGCTGAACGCCCGGTAGAAATGAGGCCACTGGGTGAATAGAGTGGGCTATACAGAACTCCCAGAGTAGAACGGCCTCCGTGCAGAGGGGGTTCGAGCGCGCTCCACCCTGTTTGTTGATATAAAACTGGGCTGTGGTGGTGTCTGTTAACACTGAGACACAGTGGCCTGCTAGCGTGCTCTTGAAGGCCTGGCATGCTAAGCGAACCGTTCGTAGCTCCCTGACATTGATGTGTAAGCGGAGGTCAGCTGCTGACCACCGACCTTGAGTCCTGAGGTCCCCGACGTGGGCTCCCCAGCCCAGGGATGATGCGTCCGTTACGCGGGACATGGATGGGCGGGGGGGGAGGAAGGGGACACCCTCGCAGACTAGGTCCTGATTTGTCCACCACGCCAGAGAGTCAAGGGTAAAATTTGGAATGGTGAGAAGGGTGTTTATGCTGTCCACGTTTGGTCTGTAGACTGACGCTAGCCAAGCGTGGAGCGGGCATAGACGCAGTCTGGTGTGCTTGGTTACATGCGTGCACGCCGCCATGTGCCCCAACAGGCTTAGGAACGCTCGAGCCGTGGAGGTTGGGAAGGAGCGCAGGTTGTGGACCACTGCCTGTATGGCAAGGAAGCGCAGCTGTAGGAGGGATGCCCTCGCCATGGTGGAATTCAGGAAGGCCCCGATGAACTCGATCTTTTGAGTGGGTTCCAGGGTTGACTTCTCCTTGTTGAGGAGGATCCCCAGGTGGTTGAACGTGTGTATTATTAGCTGTACATGCGTGCGCACCTGGTCGCTGGAGATGCCCCGTATCAACCAGTCGTCGAGGTAAGGGTAGAGATGCACCTGGTGGCGTCGCAGGAACGCCGCTACCACAGCCATGCAATTGGTGAACACCCTGGGCGCGGTAGAGAGGCCGAAGTGCAGGACCGCGAATTGGTAATGTCCCCCTGCTACGAGAAAGCGGAGGTAGTGTCTGTGGGAGGGTTTTACAGCAATATGGAAGTAGGCGTCCTTCATATCGAGGGCAGCGTACCAGTCCCCAGGATCCAAGGAGGGAATGATGGTACCCAAGGAGACCATGCGGAACTTGAGTTTGGCCATGTTGCTGTTGAGTCCGCGCAGGTCCAGGATGGGCCGCAGGCCCCCCTTTGCCTTGGGTATAAGGAAGTATCGGGAGTAGAACCCCTTTCCCTTGAACTCCTCTGAGACAGGCTCGATGGCCCCTAGCGAGAGGAGCGACCGCACCTCTTGTACCAGGAGTTGCTCGTGAGAGGGGTCCCTGAAGAGGGACAGGGAAGGTGGGTGGGAAGGGGGGGAGGAGGAGAACTGGAGCAAATATCCCAGTTCCACCGTGTGAAGGATCCACTGGTCCGATGTGACGTCGGATCAGGCACGGAGGAAGTGGGATAGATGGTTTCGGAAGGGAGGATCCAGGAAACTGACTGGTGCTCTGCCCCTGGGCGCACCTTCAAAAGTTAGGTTTTGGGCCTTGTGGCGGTTTTTGGGCCTGTTTGCCCACTTGCCTGGAGGAGGAGCGCCTGCGGCCCCCACGCCCTCTATGTTGGAAGGAGTCCTGAGGGGGGCGAGGCGGGGGGTAAAAACGCCCTGGCTGGGGCCAGAATTGCCGTCTTTGGGTGACCGGGATATGCATGCCCAGGGTCCATAAGGTGACCCTGGAGTCTTTAAGGGTCTTCAGGTGGGAGTCCGTAGTCTGGGAAAACACGCCAGAACCCTCAAACCGGAGGTCCTGTATAGTGTGCTGAACCTCCAGAGGGAGGTTGGATGCCTGCAACCACACGGTCGCCTCAGGGAGATACCCGACACCACTGCTCTGGCCGCAGAGTCGGCAGAGTCAAGAGCTGCCTGAAGGGAGATCTTTGACACCTTCTTGCCCTCCTGAATGAAGGCGCTGAACTCCTGCTTGGACTTTGGGGGAATGGAGCTCTCAAATTTTTGCATGGAACTCCATGCATTGTAGGTGTGCCTGCTTAGGAGGGCCAGTTGGTTAGCCACCCTGAGTTGTAGGCCCCCGGCCGAGTAGATTTTCCTCCCGAAGAGGTCCAACTTTTTGGCCTCCCGCGATTTTGGAGCAGGGGCTTGTTGCCCGTGGCGCTCTTTGTTATTTACAGAGTCCACCACAAGCGATCTGGGTTGGGGGTGCATCGTAGTCCCTTGTGGAGACAAAGTACCTTCTTTCAACCCCCTTGGCCGTAGGATGGATGCCAGAGTCTGCCAAATAGTGGCCATGGACTTCGGAATAGTTTTAATAAGCGGTAGTGCCACCCTGGCTGGGCCGTCCGTGGACAAGATATCCACAACAGGGTCCTCAAGTTCCACCACTTCCTCCACTGGTAAGTTCATGCCCCTAGCCACACTTTTTAGGAGGGCTTGGTGTGCCGAGAGATCTATAGGTGGGGGGCTGGAGGCCGACGTGCCTGCTACAGCCTCGTCCGGGGAGGACAACGAAGAAGCGCCCGGCTCACCGGTGAGCATCGGTGGGTCGTGATGAGGAGGCAGGGAGGGTTGGGCCGCCAGCAAAACCGCGGAGGCTGCAGATGGGCCGTCAGCTCCGCTAGCTGGGGGGCAGCCTAGGGATGCTTCAGGCACCCTGGGCTCTGAGGTGGTGGAGATTCCGGATGGTGCTCCCTGGGCTTGATGGTATGCCCAGGGAGTCCAGAAGGGCCAGCACATAGGGTCTGGGGCCTACTGCGGGTCCTGGCCTGGCCAATGTTCCTCAGGCGCTGCTATTTCCTGGCCATCAGTGGAGCAGGGCAAGGCCGTGGGCGACCGAGAAGGCCATGGCGGTGCCAAGCTGGTATGCGGCTGTGGTACTGGTGGAGAGCGGTGCCGGGACCGGGACCGGTAGTACCTCTGGTGCCTGGGCGATGTATGCACCTGGTACAGCGAGCGGTGCCATGGTGAGGTGCGCTGCCTGGATTGGGATCAGCGCCGATTCAGTGACCGGTACCGGGATGGTGACCGGTGCTGGGGTGGTGACTGGTGCCGAGAGTATGACCGGCGCTGAGAGTATGACTGGTGCCGAGATGGGGAGCGGCGACGAGATGGAGAGCGGCGACGGGATCTGGAATGGCGCCACGATGCTGATCGGCGCCGCGATGCTGACCAGCGCCGAGACTCAGACCGGTGCCGGGAACCAGACCAGTGCCAGGAGTATGATCGACGCCGGGGCTCCGAAGGGAGAGTAGAGCTAGGTCTTGCTATCAGCGCCGGGGTTGGGATCATGGCTGGCTTGCCCCTGGCTTGCCCCACCCTCTGGGTCACCGGTGTCGGGTCCGTGAGCGTGATCAGGTCCCACGCCTCGTCAAAGGTCTCTGGCGTTGAAGGCAAGTGCTGCTGCACCGGTGCTCTGGGAGGCGAGTCTAAGCACACCAGACTCAACAGTGCCTGTGCAGGCGCCGGAGTCGACGGGGCTGGTGCCGGTGGTTGCTGCCCTGGCCGCTCCCCCACGGGATGCGATTCTAAGGGTGCCAAAGCTGTGGCTGCCGCGACAGAGGTCTCCGGTCACCGCTTGCATGCCGGAGAATGTGAGCAGTGCCGGGGCTTCGGTTTTGGCCCCGGGGCTGGTGGTCTGAAGGCCGGTGGGGGGGGGGGGTGCCAGGGTGCTCTTCTGCTAGGCGCTCGGCGTGGACTGCTTACTCGCCTCCGGTGCCGGAGCAAGCGCTGCCTCCATTAGAATCTGCTTGAGACGAAAGTCCCGCTCTTTTTTGGTGCGAGGTCTAAAGCTCTTACAGATCTTGCTCTTGTCTGACAGGTGTGCCTCACAGAAGCACTTAAGACACGAGTCATGTGGGTCGCCCATCGGCATAGGCTTTCCACACTGAGAGCAGGGTTTAAACCCTGGAGCCTTGGGCATATGGCCCCAGGCACCCAAGGGAGGAAAACCTCCCCACTACTAACAACTATTAACAACTTCTAACTATTAACTATTAACTATGAACCATGAAGAATACAACTATATACAGAAAAAGAGAAGCTAGGAGAATGGAGATTGCTAAGCTGAGCTCCACAGTTCCAGCAACCATCACAGGCGGTAAGAAGGAACTGAGGGGGGTGGCGGGTTGGCAGAGGTATATATGCGGCACCATAACGGCACCACTCCAGGGGGCTCCCTAGCCGACCCGGCCAGTTGCTAGGGAAAAAAATCTTCCGGCAATCGTACACACGGCGCGTGCACACCTAACTGGAATGCATATGAGCAAGCACTCGGAGAAGAAGTGATGTTTGCATATCTAGAGATGAGCACATAAGCCTTTTCTAACAACATTCATAGAATTTTATCGCTATAAAATACAATATCCTGATAGCACTGAACTATTGACAAAAGAGCAAAGTGAGTGAATTTATTTTTCAGTATGATGAATTTCTGCATTACAAATGTGAGAGGTATTATTTACAAAGTTTCCATTGAAAGTCTGTAGTAGTTTCCATTGTACTGCACAGTATACCATGAGCATAATGAAGGGACATGGTTCTGCATACATTGTCTCCACTACTGGATGGACAATCATGAAAAAGTTAAACACCATGAAGCAAAGAAACAAATATTTGCTCCCTTTCACAATAATTTTCAGTGAATGCACTGTCATCACCAGCATAGATTTGTCCCATCATTGTACATTTATAACTTGGTTCAACATCTCTATCAACAATGAAGAAAACAATTTTGTTAAAGTTTCTACTGTGGATAAGGACTTCAATAGTACATACTAGGGCTACCAACCAATTAAAAATAAATTGTGATTAATTGCATGATTAAAAAATTAATCGTGATTAATCACGCTATTAAACAATAATAGAATACCATTTATTTAAATATTTTGGATGTTTTTTACATTTTCAAATATACTGATTTCAATTACAACACAAAATACAAAGTGTACAGTGCTCACTTCATATTTTTATTATAAGTATTTGCACTGTAAAAATAAAAGAAATAGTATTTTTCAGTTCACCTCATACAAGTACTGTAATCAAATCTCTATCATGAAAGTTGAACTTACAAATGTATTATTTGGAATTATTGTGGTGCAGTGTGCTGTTGCTAGTGAGAATCTGTTTAAGGTTGGCAGGTTGTCTGTGTGCCAGGACTGACCTTCCTCCCAACCTCCAACTCAACCTCCAACTCAGGAACCAACCTCCCCCCAACCTCCAACTCAGGAACCAATCCATGCAACAAACCTCGATGCCAACTCTGCCCACATATCTACACCAGCAACACCATCACAGGACCTAACCAGATCAACCATACCATCACTGGTTCATTCACCTGCACATTAACCAATGTCATATATGCCATTATATGTCACCAGTGTCCCTCTGCTATGTACATCGGCCAAACTGGACAGTCACTACGAAAAAGGATAAATGCACACATATCAGATATTAGGAATGGCAATATACAAAAACCTGTAGGAGAACACTTCAACCTGCCTGGACACACAATTACAGATTTAAAAGTCACCATACCGCAGCAAAAAAACTTCAAGTCCAGACTGCAAAGGGAAACTGCAGAGCTGCAATTCATTTGCAAATTTAACACAATCAATCTGGGACTGAACAAAGACCTTCAGTGGCTTGCTAATTACAAAAATAGCTTCTCCTCTCTCCAAATTCACACCCCCTATTCAACTGCTAGAAGAATAACCCACCCTCCCTGATTGGAGATAACAAGCTGGTTCAGCCTAATTGGACTAACCTTGTCCTACCTGGTTCTTGCCTACTTTTCTATACCTGCCTCTGGACACTTCCACTGCTTGCATCTGACGAAGTGGGTATTAGCCCACGAAAGCTATGCTTCAAAACTTTATAGTTAGTCTTTAAGGTGCCACAGGACTTTGTTACCTCTTGTTTATCTTGGTGACTGGTTGAACAAGAAGTAGGGCTGAGTGGACTCGTAGGCTATAAAGTTTTACATTATTTTGTTTTTGAGTGCAGTTATGTAACAAAAATACATTTGTAAGTGTCACTCATAATAAAGAGATTGCATTACAATACTTGTACGAGGTGAATTGAAAAATGCTATTTATTTTGTTCATCATTTTTACAGTGCAAATATTTGTAATCAAAATATAAAGTGAGCATTGTACACTTTGTATTCTGTGTTGTAATTGAAATAGATATATTTGAAAAAGTAGAAAAATATCAAAAATATTTAATAAATTTCAATTTGTATTCTGTTAACAGTTTGATTAATTGCAATTAATTCTTGAGTTAAAAACGTGAGTTAACTGTGATCACATTGATAGCTCTAGCGCATACGCTTAAATTATTCACAATCTCAAAGCAGCGAGTCACTTCCTCCATGGGCAGCGTGTGAACCCCCGCTTCCACCTGAGGTTCCAGCGTGTGAACCCCCCCTTTCACCTGAGGTTCTGCCCCTATTTTCCCCTTCTGCCTCCCTACCCACCAGAGCCCTGAGGCCCCCCTCCACCCAACTTCCAGAAGAGCTCAGGCCAAACTGCCCCAAGCACTAGCCCACACACCCAAGCCAACCCAATACCTGGTCCATTGGCCGGATTGCCACAAATGCACCAATGGGCCTGAGCACTGGCCCAGCCGCTCTAGACACCCAAAGTCCTGGGCCACCAGCTGATATGACCCCCAGCTGTCCCAAGCACTGGTCTGACCTCCAGGCCACCAGCGGCCCAAGCACTGACACAACCCAAGCTGCCCCAGACCTCTGGCCAGCCTGAGCAGCTGGTCAACCATGCGCCAAGCTCCAGGCCGCTGACCTGAGCTCCCACTGGCTTTGGGGGAAAGGCTGAGTGAGGACGGGGCCTTGGGGTGGAACGTGAGTGGGACCATGGCCTTGGTTAGGGAAGGCTTAGCCCCTATGCCTATTATACACACTGACCATGTCTGCTTCCATCTGTAGTCTCAGATGCAACACATCGGCTAGTGATTAGGAGGGATCCTGGCTCTTGAACTTGGGCCATGAGCCCCGAAGCAGGACAGAGACTGTGGCCACCAGCTGGCCACTCACCCAAAGATGTAGAAAAGTGGTCTAATGAAGCTCTAGCTCACAAAGGGCCCACAAAGCTTCTTTTTGGAGGAGATGGCCTCCGAGTGGCAGTGACGCGTTACTTAAACCGAAGCTGTGCCTGGCAGGCTAGCAGGTGCTATGGACCCTGCTACTTGCCTGATTCCTGAGCCCTGCTCTCCTTATCCCAGAACATTTTCTGTTGCCAGTTCCTGCTTTCCAGGTTTCTGCTCCTATCCTAACCCTGATTCTGACTCCAGCTCTGATCTTTGGCTTGGCACCTGACTGTGACCCTGGCTTTGGTTTCAGGCACCTGACTCTAAGCATTAGGCATGATTGCTTACACCCTGATCCCTACAGGAATATTGATTGGCTGCTGGAGAGCACAACTCAGTATTGTGCAGGTCATGGTGGGGCAGCAATTCTCCTCCCCGGCTAGTGGTGCACAAGACATTTATATGTTAGGAGAGAGTTCAATTTTCACATGCACTGAGCCAAATCTTCTCTTAGAACAATACAGGTCTAGAATAACTTAATACTGATACTAATGAGCAAATGGCAGCAGAATTCACAAGTGCTATAGCCAACAAATCATATACAATGCCAAGAGGTAAGTGTGTAGGTGAGAACATCTTACTCACATTGTGTGATCAGTTGATGGCCTGTGGTTTTCTTCCCCAGGGTGCATGGTTGCTCCATTTCCAAGGCCCCACTGGAATGCATGAGTGGAATAGACTGAAAACGTTGCTGCTGCCTCTTCTGTTGCTGGTTGATACCATTCACACAGGTTTTCACCTTCAAAATCACAAACTGCCATGGCTTTACAAGACAAAATTAGAATACTTAGTATGTGTCTACAAACTGGGAATGATCAGATAGTTGATATTAGGGTCTAGTGAACATCATGGGTATAAAAGAATTGCAGTTTAGATTCTTTAATGAGTATTTATACAGTATCAACAAGTATGGCTTTTCCCTATTGCTTACATACTAATCGTACTCACTATATTATTGGCTAAGAAACAATTCTAACCTGGGGAGAAAAAGAAATTATTTGAACTTTTATTCACCTTGGTGTCTAACATCAGATCACATTATATATGAAAAGGACCTGTTTTCCTCTGGTGATGTCATATGCCAAGATATCAGTGTACAAGCCATTAGCTATTAGTGTGATAGCAACTTTATGAAGAGAACTCAAAAAGCAAATTAGTTTTATTTTAACAATCCAAATCATATCTGAATGCCTTACAGTAATGCTGCCATTTGGCACTGGGACCAAAATACTGAATTACTATCTTATTTGGGTAGTATTTCAGCCTCCTGTGCCTTAGCTCATCCCTTCCAGAAGATGGGACAAATGAGCATTTTAGTTGCCCTGCCCCACTCAGTGTGTGTTCGCCCCCCCCCCCCCCCGAATCTGATGGTTAATGCTCTGTGTTGGTCACGGAAGTCACGGATTACGTGACTTTCTCTGACTTCTGCAGTGGCCAGTGTGCCTCACCTGGAGGCCACCTGAGCAGCTCAGGCAGCCACTGGGCCAGTTGCACCGGCTGCTGCTGGGGCAGTGTCACCCTCCAACCCCCCAGCAGCAGGAGTTTGGGTGTAGGAGGGCTCAGGGCTGAGGGTTGGGGTATGGGGCAGTGCTTACCTAGGGTGAGCTGCCGGAAGGGTTACAAGAACTCTCCTCCCTCAACTTCTAGCTCCATGTGCCTGTGCCACTATGCACCACCCCGGAGCTTGGGGCAGAGCAGAGGCAACACATGGAGCTCAGGAGCTGGCTAGGGAGCTTGCCAACCTTCCCCACAGCATCAGTGGTGCCCCCTAGTATGTTGCCATGAGCTCCAAGTTTAGTCAGGGATATATACTAAAAGTCATGGACAAATCATGGGCCGTACATTTTTGTTTACTGCTTGTGATCCATCTCTGACCTTTACCAAATAACCGTGACTAAAATGTAGCCACACTAATGGGTCATTTCCACTAGTTAGGAAAGTGATCAGCTGCAGTGTAACTCCCAAAATACTTGATAGAAACTCCAAATTTGCCTTTGTGGCTCAGGATGAGTCCCTGTCAGGTTCCAGGACTTTCAAACAGATTAGCTCTCTGAGGAGCCTACAGGGAAATGTGAAAGTTGTATTGCTAACCCATGCAGTTTGTAAAGGCTGGTGCTGCTTAGGGCTTGTGTACACTTACAGCACTGCTGCTTGGCCACTGTAGCGCTTATTGAAGATGCTACCTTGCCAGTGGGAGAGCTTTTCTCCTCAGCATAAGTACTCCACCTTCCCGAGAGGCAGTGATTATGTCAATGGGAGAAACCCGCTCACCAACTTAGCACTGTCTACACTGGGGGCTACGTCACTATAACTACTTTGCTCAGGGGCGTGAGCGACATAGTTATATCTCCATAAATTGGTAGCATAGACCAAGCCTTAAATGACCTCTGGATTAGTAAATTATAATGTGTGCAGAGAACATGTTGTCCTGGGGTAACCTCTTTTGGGGAGTAGAGGTTGGGGAATGAAGTAGTGGTGTGAGGGGGAGGGGAGACGTTAACAGAGCAGCTTTATTAATTTTAAAAGTTACAGTAAAACTAACCACAACCAATGTCTCTGCCTAATTATCCATAAGATTAATGATGTTTTCTGACAGTGATAAATGGCCCAGTCTAAAGTGCCACACATTTTTTACGGTTTTATGTATTTTATAAATATTATGTTTTAAAGTGCAATTGATAGTGGATAACATTCTCCTGTGCACAGACTGCTGCTTGCAGGATGTACTTCAGGCCTATTCAGATATTGCCATTCAAGCGATGAATTGCAGTCATTTCTGTGGTGACTGCAGACAAGATTGCATGCAGTAGACTAAGCAGTATTTTCCACAGCATTTATCCCCCTGAGGAGATGGGTGACTTGGAAGACAGACTTAAAGTGAATCTGTGAGAAGAAACTTGTTCCACTGAGTGAGTTCTGCTTTCTGCTAAAGTTTCACTTCAGTGTTTCTTCTCAGTAACTAGAGCTGAATGAATACTGTATGCAAATTGCTATCAATATTTGAATTTGTAAATCACGTCCACTTTTTCTGTTTGGGTTCATTTACCATGGACACTCAGCTGCTAACTTTTACTGGAACAAATGTTAACAGAAAATAGGTATTTGTGGACAATATATCTTGTATTCAGACATATACAAACAAAATGCTTTATAAATGATCACACATTTAATCAGGAAAGAAAAACAATACCATGTGATTTATCTGACCAATCACAAGCATGCACCATCTTAATTTTTAAATATTTAGAAATTGCAGAATTTCCCATAACCTGAAAATTCTGGTTTCCCACACCACTAATATAGACACAATTCCTGCCCTGTAGGAGCAGCCTAAATATGTTTCCTGTTGTGAACTATCAGACCAGGAGGTCAAGGACTATATTTTAAGGTACAAATATAAAACAACAGTTTGATTTCTATTATTAAGTATATTGATAATAGAAATCCATTAGGAGCAGCCAACAAGTTACTTCCTTGTAACTCCTTTGGCTATATCCACTCTTCACTTCGTGCTATATTATCTTAATTTCTTGCTCACCAACAATTGCCTTGCTAAGCAATAATTACTGGTTCAATTAATCTGAGAAACTGTATTTATTTTTTTAAATGGTTATGTATAGCAGCCAAGCACTAAGTGATGTAAGCTTTTGAGTAAGTAACTTGAACTGAAATATAAAGTGTCAAGTCCCAGTCATCACATTGGATGGTACAAGATGCAGAATATCTCAAATTTCCATACTACAAAGCTGAAGGTTAGTCTTTCTTTGGGGAAGCTTACATGAAGATTAATGCCATGACACAAATACAGAATAGCAACTGAAGATATGGAATCATTAAATATTTTAATATCTCAGAATAAATTAGCATAATAATTAGTTCACTGACCACAAGAGAACTCATCAGACTTATCAGAGCAGTCAGGTCTGAAATCACATCTCTGGATCAGCTGGATGCAGTGGCCTGTTTCTCTACAGACAAATTCCTTCTCTGTGCAATTGTTCGCAGGGAGTGTTACAGGAACCGAAGTTCCTGAGGGCGTTGATGAGATAGTTGGCAAATTTCCTTATGAAAAAAATAATGCAAAAAATGTCTTTATTCAACAGTTCTTTGATCTCTGCACCTGAACTGTGGAGTTGCTGTGAGAATCTTCTCCTATCTAACATCTCTTTGTTATCATCTCCTTGCTGTTCAGTCCATTATAAAAAAAAAATACTTTGACAACTGCCTTCCTGTCCCACCACTCTGATTGCATCATGCTGATTTCCTCTCCACTGGATTCCTTTCTCATCAGATTTAAGCTCTTAATTCCCACAGTCCACTCCCAGCATCTGGCAGTCAGGGGGCAGGGACACCGAGAGCATAGGGTTGCATCGCTGACCATCTTTTCTAATAGTCATTAATGGGCCCGTCCTCTATGAACTTATCTAATTCTTTTGATCCCCTTCATAGTTCATGGCAATGAGTTCCACAGGTTGAGTGTGCATTGCATGAAGTACTCCATTTATTTAATTTAAACCTGCTGCCTATTAATTTCACTGGATGACCTCTGTTTCTTGTGTTATGTGAAGGAGTAAATAATTTCTTATTAACTTTCTCCACACCTTCTCAATCACGTCACCTCTTAGTCATCTCTTTTCCAAGGTGAAACATCCCAGTCTTTTTAATCTCTCTTCATATGGAAGCTGTTCCATGCCCTTAAACATTTGGTTGTCCTTTTCTGAACCTTTTCAAATTCCAATATACCTTTTTTGAGAAGGGGCGACCACATCTGTATGCAGTATTCAAGATGTGGGCATACCATGGATTTATATAGAGACAATAAGATATTTTCTGTCTTATTATCTATCCCTTTCTTAATGCTTCCCAACAATCTGTTAGCTTTTTTGACTGCCACTCCATATTGAGTGGATGTTTTCAGAGAACTATCCAAAATTACTCCAAGATCTTTCTTGAGTAGTAACAGCTAATTTAGATCCTATCATTTTGTATGTATAGCTTGGTTATATTTTCCAAAGTGTGTTAAGGTAGACTCTCAATTATCCAGGATGATAGGAAAAAATTAATCCTGTTTAATAAAATCCCGGATAATCACCATCCATAGGAAATATGGAGGGGGTGGGGGGTTGGTTCACCAGCCACCCTGCGCCGAGGTGAGGGGGTGTTGGTTCACTGGCTGCCCTGAGTCCTGGTGAGGTTCTTTTTGTGTATGCTTGGGGTGGTAACAAAGCCAGAGCCAGCCCTGCGAGGTACGTGTATTTTTTTTTTTACATCCTGGTTAATTCACACCCTGGTTAACCCAATTCTGGGTAATCAAGAGTCTACTGTATTTAGATTTGATTTAAAAAGGGGAAATGATCCATAAGAAAAGCATACAGCATGCACTACAGTCCCTCAGGACCTAATAATTTTAACTGGAAGAAGTTTTTGCATGCAAAAAGTAAGATTGTCTGCATGAGAATCTGCTAGGACAGTAATTCCAGGAAAATTATTTTGTGCCAAAATGTCTGCTGTTCTACTGTTCTCTGGTACTACTGTATGTCTGCTGTCAGACCATATATTACATTCTGTTTTCTTCTTGGAAGCTTACTTTTTCTTTGTTTGTTTTTTGTTATGAAACACAGTAGGCATAGAATTTTGTAGATGTTTTGGAAAACAAGGTACGATGTTTCTGTAGACACTGTACCAAATTAGGTAGTGAAGACTTCAGGTAGACAGTAGTATCATTCTAACTGTTTATGTACTGTAGTATGAGTGTTTGACTTCTTTGTTTGACATTGTCAGAATAATGTCTTCATTAAATTGATTATACACATATGTATGTGCAGATATCTCTCTCTCTCTCTGTCAGTCAAAAGGTAGAACGAATTTTGCCAAGTGAAATTTTAATATATTTACACTGCTTTAGAAGTTTGGTGCTCCTTCGAGAAATCAAATTGCCTTGTTGCTGGTTATGGAAAATGAATTCCTGTGACTGCCTGTTAGAGCTGCTGACATTTTCTCCCTCCACTCTTAGATACTGGAACTTCTGTCATACAGAGCTCATTTTCTAACCAGTGTCCCCAAGCATCTGAGCCCAGTTTCTTCCCCTTGACAGTTTCTTCCCCATCTGACCTGATCTTAGACCTTAAGCTTAAGTGTATATGTCAAGAGGCACTTCCTTTTTTTATACAGTCAGGAATTAGTATACTAGACATATCTAACATAAGAATGGCTATAGTGGGTCAGATCAAAGGTCCATCTAGCCCAGTATCCTGTCTTCCAACAGTGGCCAATGCCAGGTGCTTCAGAGAGAATGAACAGAACAGATAATAATGAAATCACATTTTCTGCTTTTCATTAATTAGTTTTCCAGATGTCAATTGCCTCAATATTTCCTTTCTATACTCAATAAGCACACTCTCGGGTCTGCTTGAGGACATTTCCAGGGCACTGCTAGCTAACTGTTACCAGAGGATGGTGAAAGATTCTGGGTAGCAGGGAAAACTAGCTGGGATTTCATTGCTCGACAGGAGAGACAATTTTGAGCTGGTTTTCATTTTACAGAACAAGTTCCTCCACTGACATTATTACCAAAATGAATCAGTTACAAGTTACACGGCTCTGGGTGCAAAGAGATTTATAGTTACTTTCTATCTTTGTTCTCACCATTGTAAAGGGTACAGTCGGTAAAGGACAAGTCATCAATCCCAATGTCTCCACAGAAACCGTCTCCCACAGTACCTTCCACCAAGATCTAGGGAAACAATAATTACAAAATCATTTATCAGCATATTGTAGACTTTCACTTCTCATTAGATATTTAATATCAATTGGTAGAAGAGCCATTTACTATGTTTCATGATTTTAAAATGAGCTTAAATTTGTTCTTGTGGAGACACTGTATTTGGTAACACTTAACTAAAGAGAAGTACTCTCTGGTGTTCACATTAATCAAAGTGAACTGTGACATTACTGTGGTTGGTTATACAGTCACATTTAAATCCACTGAAACAATGTGATGTAAAATGATGGCAAGATGGTATAATAAGTGTCACATTATGATTAGCTCTTTTAGTAGTTACTGTAATAACATTAATCATGTTTAATTATTTTAATAGTTATGTGAATAAGTTATATACTTTTATGAAAATCCCACTAAACTGAAAATATTTAGATACATAGTTATACTCTAACAAACTTTAAAGAAAAGTGCATATTTTACTAAATTTTGTTAAAATAGCAGATACTTTATCCATTTACTTCGCATTATTGCCAATATATAGAATAGATTAGTATTCAGAATAAACAGGCAAGAGAATTAGCTTCTTTCCCTTTGATTGAGAACTATCAAACACTGTGATGTCATAACCCATATAATTACAGAGACCCTGTCAGCTTCAATTTTCTTAATTTTAATTTTCCTTTAAAAATTCCTTGTTTCTTATAAAGCTCCCTTAAAATGCTATCTCCTTTTAAAAAATATGTTTCCCTGTTGGATATTTGTCAAGGTTAAAGCTTCCTGAAAAATGAGAACTTTTTTATTTAAAAAGGGAGAAAAAAAATCATCTTAGTTCTTTCCCCCCAACAAGTCTTCCAGATCACCCCCATAATGCTCCAATACCCCCTTCAGAATTCCCAAAACATTTGAAGTCGTCTTGCAGGGTGCACTTGTTCCTCTACCCCAGCATTCTGCAAACTTTTTGCGCCGCAGCCCCTTTTCCCTGTCTCGTCTCCACTGGCGGCCCACTTTCTTTCAGCGACATTTCGACTGGACAAAAATAGACCGCGACTTCGGCAGTCTCCCGGGCAGGATCCGTGGTGGCGCCAGGGTCTCACACACACCCCGGGGTGGTCTCACACACCCCAGTTTGAAGACCACTGCTCTACCCAACTTATGGTTCAATCACATGGAAGATGCTTCCCATAAGTGACTGGGTCAATTATTAAGTAATATAGCCCTTGACACACTTACTATCCTGGTTTCCTCACTCTATACAGGGAAAGTCAATAACCTGAATATACCAAGAAAAAACATTATAGTTAATTACTGAAATAACATGCACACAGGAATGAGTTTCCACAAAGCCCATGAAATACTGGTTAAAAACTCAAATGCAAGTCTCAACACATGACACTGGAGCTCAATACCAAGTTCACACAAAGGAACAAAGAATAAGGTGTAACAAGATGCCACAGTACTGCTTCACACTACTACTAAAACATAATGTTTTTGAAATAATGTCTAACACTGCAAAAACAGAACATTTATTTCCAAAAATTAATGAACAACAACTCCGAGTAAAGTCACCAAACATATGTGGTAATTGTACAGAAGTGTCTTGATTAAATGTCAGTAGCATTTTGAATAAAGCATCCTGGCATCAAATGCCAGCACAGAAATCTACATTTGGATATTATGCTTTAATTCTTTTTTTTGTCCTATAGTTAATTAGCTCTTGTAAAGCATGTGCAGTTTCTGAAATCAGCACTGCCTCTCCAGCAGGCAGAGTTCCCAACAACATAGAAAAAAGAATTATGGATGCTTGGTTTTACTCTCTAAATGAACCACTGTGATAGATAAATCTCAATATTGATGCAAAAATGGTTATAATTCAATTATTATAATTTATTCCTAAAATATTAGATCATTACAAACTTGTCTGTGCCTTTACTGAATTTTAAGAGATACTTACTCTTCTGCTATTTCCACAGTGCATAGAGATTATAACAACATTACCTTATGTTTTTGGTTGCTTATGTTATTAAATAAGATATTAAAATTAATTAAAGAAATTTCAGGAAGTGTCTACTTTCTGTTCTGTAGTTAAATGTCTCATGTGTCAAAGGAAGGTGACACTTTCTTGGCCATGAAACCATGTTTACAACATCCAAGTATGTTTATGAAGACTCTAAAATGCACCTTTTATAACTACTACTTTATTTTAATTCTATAATATTTCCATTTGGTACTATGTTTTAAAGTATTTATTGGTTATTGCAGTTTTTACTTTGTACAAAATACTTAATAGAATTTTTAATGACCAGTTGTAAATACTATAAAGAACAGGTCATAAATCTAAGAAGAACCGTAAGGAAAAAAGGCAACCCACAACAAATTATCTTTATCAAAAAACAGAACACCACTCTGCTCTAAAATACCATTTGCCACAGATATGATTTTTACTTCAAACAACAGACTTTCAAAAATATTTTTATCCAGATTTTAAAAGAATGCAAGACGGGGGGGGGGGGGGGAGGAGCATGGGAGATGTAATCAGAAGTTATAAAACAGTTTCAAGGTTGTAACATGCCAGTGTAGACAGGTCCATAGCGCTGGTAGAAAGGCCCCTCGTGGAGGTGGGTTTTTTTTAATAGCGCTGGGAGAGCGGTGCCGTGACTACACAAGCCATGTTAAAGTACTGCTGTGGGCATGCCAGTGAAGATGTGCCCTCATATATTAACATGGAGAGATGAGATGGAAGTTAGCTCAAGCTCAGACACAAAATGATTATGATTTATTAAGACCGGTCTCCTTGCTGATTTTAATTTATCACAGAAGAGCATGCCCACCCAAGCATTCTTAAAGGGAGACCCATCTCTGTTAAAAGCTCTCCACATCCAGGGAGACATACAGAAAAGAACACAATGGAAATAACAACTGTTTATCATCTGTGTTGTTTTTTGTGATGCTGTGTGTAATCTCTTTAATAATAAAACAGTCATTATAATGTTGATAATCGTTATGCCTGTTTTTAATTATGGTGTCCCCTAAGGCATGGCAGACTCCTTTGTGATTAAAATAGTGGGAGTCACATCCTCTAAAGGAGCAGGGATCTGCCTTAAAATACTGTAAGGGCAGTAAGCCACTCCCCTGCTGTGCCCTCCTCTTCCTCGCAGCCTCAAACAGTGCTCTGACCCACTGCTATGGCCGGGTAGCGCTGCAGCATGGCTGGCTCCGGTGGGGCCTCAGCTCCTGGCACTGTGAATGGCTTGGTAAGGGAGCGGGGTTGCGAGCTCCTGCAGGGCAGCGTGTCTCGCTCCAGCAGGCCTGAGCAGCGTGGTAAGGGAGGCCAGGCCAGGGCCTTGGATAAGGGTCAGTCAGGGGGCGGGGTTGTGGATAGGGGTTGGGGCAGTCAGGAGACAGGGTGCAGGGGGGCTTGAGTAGGGGGTGGGGTTGAGGGGGTGGTCAGGAGACAAGGAGCAGGGGGAAATGGGGGGTTCAGTCCCAGGGAGTGGTTAGGGGTGGGTGGTCATGGGACAGGGAGCAGGGGAGATTAGATGGGTTGAGGGTTCTGAAGTGGGAAGGGGTTGGATGGGTGCGGGGCCAGGCTTCCCTATCCTACCCCATCTTCCATACAATTTTTAACTTTGATGTGGCCCTTGGGCCAAAAAGTTTGCTCATGCCTCCAGCAGCCCATAGTCTGTATCACCCATTCAGGGGGGTTTGCTCACCTTTATGCCCCTGTATGAATACGTGTAGGAAAATGCACACTTCTGCCCACAGTCCACCTGAAAATGGCAAGGATAGTTTGCCACATGGATATCACGTCTCTATAAATAACGTTAACTCTAGATAACATTTATCACTTATACAGTATTTGACATATATAAAGCACTGTGCAAACCCTGAATAATTAAGATGCTGCCTCAACTCTGATGATGCATATGGTTGACAACATCAAAGAAAGCTATCCAATAAAAAGAACAGGTACAAAAATAGATAGCTATTTATTTATGGAACAATAGTCCTGTAGACAAAACAAGTACTGAGTTGCAAGATGACATTCATTTGTGATTCCTCATTGACTAATGCACTGCATGCTGTTCTAGTTCTTGGTGAAATTAATGTGTGCATGGAAGGTTTTTTTTAAAAAAAGCATGCTTTTGAAGAGAATATTAATGAATCCAGCATAATGTGTGGCTAAAATGAAAATGCTAATAAAAAATCCCAACAGAATTACTGCAAGAAAAAAGTTTCCTATAAATGTTGGTCAGCCAATGGCTTCTAGCACAGATTTCCTGTACATACATCCACAAAGATGACCTCCTCAAATTCTAAGCCCATCTTCACCCTTTCACCCCATACCTGACTTCACTACTGCCCCTTATCCTTGGAGAGAGAATTAGTTCCCCCATCCTACCAAAAAGACTTTATCATTTAATTACTGAAAATTAAATATCCAGATATAGGAAGTTGAAGGGGACAGTTCTTTGCGTGATGACAGTGTGGAAGCACATGCACCTTTTGGGAACTATGGGAATAATCGTCCTTGTTACATCCTGTTGTGCTACTGAAAGATGTAATATACGTCTTTCAGTGGACTGTATTCACAGAAAGATAGGAGGAATCCTGCAGATTAGCAATGTAAACATAGAAACCGATTGGGTATTTTCTTTTTTTCTTTAATGTTTTGTCTGGTGACCCTTAACTCAAGATTTTTTTTCTCTGATAATTCACTGCCTTCAAGAAAAAATAAAATAAAATTTGATTTCTTGGAAGGCTTCTTTAGTTACGCAGTGATTAGTATCATGGGTCTAATACTTTTGCATAAAACATGATTGAAATTAATTCTTTAAAATAAAAAAGAAAACGTAGGTGTTTGGGGAAGTATCTACTAGACAATGTTAATTCAATTGTGTCATAGGGTCAACCACATGAGTTCAGACAAACTTCAGAGTGTAACTCTAACTCCTATTAAGGATCTGTAGTGTATTTGTGACTTTGATTTCTCTACAGGCTTTCTAAAAGAAAAACTGCTCAAAGCACTGAGGTTGTTTAAGGGCTGGTCTTCACTAGGGGGAGATCAGCTGTAGATACGCAAATTTAGCTACGTTAATAACATTAATAAGGTAGCTGAATTTGGTGTATCTACAGCCGACTTACCGGCAGGCAGCGGCGTGCTCCCCCGTCGACTCCAGCTTGCGCCTTTTGGCAAGCTGGAGTTCCGGAATCAACGGGGGCGCCGCTGGCGATCGATTTATTGTGTCTTGATGAGACACGATAAATCGATCACCAAAAGATTGATCCCTCCCCGCTTTAGTGAAGACAAGCCCTTAAGTACTACTCTGTATTTGCCAGTGGAAACAGATCTAGTTCTGCAATACAGTAACTCCTCGCTAAACCTTGTAGTTACGTTCCTGAAAAACGTGACTTTAAGTGAAACGATATTAAGCAAATCCAGTTTCCTCATAAGAATTAATATAAATAGAGGGTTTTTTCAGACAAAAATTATTATATATATATGCATGCAATATAAATTTTAAACAAACAATTTAATACTGTACACAGCAGTGATGATTGTGAAGCTTGGTTGAGGTGGTGAAGTTAGAGGGTGGAAGAGGGTGGGATATTTCCCAGGGAAGGCCTTCCTGCTAAATGATGAACTAGCATTTGGTTGAGCCCTCAAGGGTTAACACTTTCTTAATGTGGCCTCACACTCTACAAGGCAGCGACAGTGTGAGTGTGAGTGAGTGAGAGAGAGAGAGAGAGATGCACATTGCCCCTTTAAGTACACTGACTCCACTCTAAGTACATTGCCTTCTTAGGTTGATCAGGCAGTTGGGACAGCAGCTATGGCCAGCAAGCTCTCCCCCTCGTGTCCTCATCCTGCTCTCTATTGAGAAGGAGTAAATAGGGGGCAGGAGCAGCAGGGCAGGGTGAAGGGGGAAACCCTGACATTAGTTGCACTCTTATCCCATGGGACTTTAAGTGAGGAGTTAATGTATATAGCTGGATCTATGTGAAACCTTTGTAAATGTTTATTACTTTTAAATTAATTTGCAAGCTGAAACTCTACAAACTGAATATGCTATTATAAAATAATCTGCAGGGAACTTGTCTACCATGAAGCTCATTTCACATCTCACTTATTATTTGAATGAGGATAAATAGTTCCTGATTTCTCCAGCTCTAAGAACTGCAGAGATCTAGCTTAAATCAAGGCGTACTTACCGAAGGGCAGCTCTGAGGGTACTCTCTAGGGAGGTGGGAGCCCTAGGTTCAAGTTTCTGCTCTAGAGTTAGGATTCAAACCTGGAACTCCTACATCCTAGGTGAATGCCCTAAGGTTATGAGGCGGGCACCTCTACTACCTCCTCCTCCATTTATATAAATCTAGCCCTTCATTTCCTTTGCTTTTCTTAAAATAGCTAAACCAAAACATATTGTTTCAGGTCGAACCATTTTTTTTTTGACTTTTTCAATTTGCTGAAAATTCCAGAAAGAATCAGTTTTTGTTTGACCTGCCAGATAAAAAAAAAAAAAAAGTCAGTTATTCACACAGCTCTGTATTTATGTGTGTTGTTGGATCAGCAACACAGGGCTCAAGCCCACAACACACAAAATATAACTCAAATATTTCTCTCCATGTTAACATCTGAGGGTGCGTCTTCACTGGCCACGTCTGCGGACTGTCAATGTCCACAAAATGTCTCGTGGCCTGCAATAAGCTTACCCTAATGGGCCACATCCAATCCATGAGCTGCAGGGTGGCCACCACTGCCCTAAAAGGATCCCAATGGAAGAAGGCCAGGGATCATTGTAATCTGGTAATGAGTTTTAACTGGCCTAACCAGTTGAATGTACTCCACCCCACTAATGTCATAACTGGTATCTAGAAGGTGTCATATGAACTATCAATATAAAGCTAGTAACATACTGATCATTAATATTATTGTATGGTAAATGTACAGAGGAAACACATTTGAAATTATGTTCTTAAAGTATGTCTGCCTGGCCGGGCTAAAGTTACCCTACCCTAGACAAAGAAATGTGGTTCTGCTTTCTGGAAGGTATTTTCAAGGTACATTAAGAGACAATGGGAATGCAATTTACATAGAAAGTAATCAGGAACATCAAAGTCAACAAAGGAAGGAGACAACCACTCAGCCTCACAGCAGGGGAGAGAAGTTTGCAATCAATCTGCATTTTAGCAAAGGGGAGGGTGAGGCCAGGAGTGTAGAGGGGGGAGAAACCAGCATGAAACTTCCTTCACTCCAACTGGAATCAGAGCGCTGAACCGGAGCTGCTTAACACACAGACACTCAAGCCAGAACTAAGCTCATAAATTAAGTCGACCCAGCTACATCACTCAGGATATGCCAGATGGTGGGTAGTGATCGATCTATTGGCGATCGATTTATTGCGTCTCATCAGGACACGATAAATCGATTGCCAAAGGTGCTCCCATCGACTCCAGAACTCCAGCTTGCCAAAAGATGCAAGCTGGAGTTGATGGGGGAGCCCGCTGCCGACCGCTGCCGTCGTGAGGATGGTAGGTAAGTCGGCCTAAGATGCGCCGAATTCAGCTACGTTATTCACATAGCTGAAGTTGCATATCTTAAGTTCACCCCTCCCCCTCAGGTAGACCAGCCCTCAGGAGTGCAAAATCCTCATCCCTGAGAGACATAGTTAAACTGACAGTTATGGTGACCACACGTCCGGATTTTATAGGGACAGTCTTGATTTTTGGGGCTTTTTCTTATATATGCTCCTATTACCCCCACCCCATCCTGATTTTTTACACTTGCTATCTGGTCACCCTAGGACAGTAGACAGTGATAGGCTGTTGGAAGAATTCTTCCTTCGACTATCTACCACTTCCTAGGGAGATGGAATAACTGAAGAACCTCTCCGTCACTATAGTAAGTGTTTACACTATAGTGCTAAGCAGCACACTTGCAGCATTTCAAGTGCAGACAAGCCCTCAGTGAATGCTTACATGCTGGCTAGAAGCACCCAGTCAAGAGAATTACAGCAGCAGAACATTTTGAGGTGCTCAGAATTGCAAGGCAGGGAGAGATACAACCGCTTACTGGTCTGGATTTTACCCCAGAATGTTTTTCAAGTTAGCTAGAAATGACTTTAAAATTATCTATTTTCGTCCTTGGTGTTAACAAACACACCTTTCAGATTTTGGAGGTATTTTTTTCAGTCCCATTAAATACCACAAGTGAATGCTGTTAAATTGTAAACACATTCCACAGCATTAAAATACTGAGCATAGACAGGTGGAGTGAAATTTTACTGTCTTAACTGTTCTGCTAATCAGGTCTCTCATTTGGTACAACATGCCTCTCCTTGCATGTGGTTCTTTTTTAGGTTTAATTTAAAGTGTGAACATTAATACTTCACACAATGTTTATTGCTATTTTTTCACTTGAGAAGTCTAAATAGTCTAGAACAGAGGTGGGCAAACTGCAGCCTGTGGGCCACATGTGGTCCTCCAGCCATTTTAATCCATCCTGCACTCCCTAGCTGGGGCGCTGGGCCAAGGGCGGGGTGCCTCTGGGCCCCATGCTCAGGGGCAGCCGAGGGCGGGGAGCTCCCAGGCCAGCCACGGGGCCCCGTGCTCCCAGGCCGGCTGAGAGACGGCTCGCCAGCGGGGCCCTGCACTCCCGGGCCGGCCGTGCCTCCCCAAACAGCCTGCCCCCCCCCATCCAATCCCCCACCCACTTCCCGCCCCTGACTGCCCCCCTCAGAAACCTGACCCATCCACACACCCCCATCCTTGTCCCTTGATCGCACCCTCCAGAGACCGCCCCAGTGGGTGCGATCAAGGGACAAGGATGGGGGGGGATGGTCAGGTTTCTGAGGGGGGCAGTCAGGGACAGCAAATGGGTGGGGGTTGGATAGGGGGCGGGGCCAGGCTGTTTGGGGAGGCACGGCTTTCCCGACCTGGCCCTCTGAACGATTTTGAGCCCCCATGTGGCCCTCGGGCCAAAAGGTTTGCCCACCCCTGGTCTAGAATATACTCAAAAGCAACATAAAAATATCCATGGCTAACTTGGCCTTCAGTGATATTTGCACCCCAGGTAAATCAGATTATGGCACCCCCTCCAAAATATAAGCAAATGCATTCCCCTAGATCTCAAAATGCATCCACTCATTTCTGACATCATAGGCAACTGGCCTAGTACCTCAATGCTAAGGCTGATCCTAAACGATATTCTCAATTTGTCAAGGATACTGTCCATTTCAGTGAAAAGTTCATGGGTGACTTGTGGCAGCAATCTCATGACCTCTGAGTAGCAGATTGTAGTATCTGGACTACTTTTGAATAGGGAATATCTGTAGTATCTCAGACACGAAGGGCTTGGCTACACTTACATTTTACAGCGCTCTAACTTGCTGGCTCAGGGGCATGAAAAATCACCCCCCTGAGCTCAGCAAGTGAGTGCTTTAAAACCGGGCTCCCATCACTCCGAGCTAATCTCCTCATGGAGGTAGATTACCAGCGCTCACGCACAACCACACTCACACTTCCAAGTGCTTCCACGGGAGCGTTCCCACAACAGTGCTTTGAAGTTTCAAGGGTAGCCATGCCCTAAAGCACGGTAACTGTTGGTAAAGATTGATGACGAGCACTGCAGATTATCAGAATTACCATATCAGACAAGAGTACTGGGCCAACCACTCAGTATCCTGAGGCTAATTATTACCAACGGGGATGTACTTTTGAGGTTAAAACAAACACTCAGTATTGTTTCTCTTTATGCAACATTATACTATGAGGAAAATTTTGTACTGATTCCATCTAATGACCAGTCCCCTAAAACAAAGGACTTTTGTAGTAACTACTCTACCTGGAGAAGTACAGGCAAATTTTCTCTTTAAATGTTTGAGGCTTCTTGTGACAGTTCCTATTAGGATTTCTTAGTTAGCTACATCTTGCCTTTTACATAGAGTCCTTGAAAGGATCAGGTTCTCTATTTCCCTTCCCCCTCAAAAAATATAATCTTACAGTTTTAGGTGGATTCTTGTCACCACATCTTTCCCTTAACAATTTGCTTATACAGTAGACTCTCGATTATCCAGGATTGGATTAACCAGGATGTCAAAAAAAAATATGCGCAACTCGCAGGGCCGGCTCTGGCTTTGCTGCCTCCCCGAGCACACACACAAAAAAACCCCATCAGGGTGCAGGGCAGCCAGTGAACCAACACCCCTCCCCCCAGTGCAGGACAGCTGGTGAATCAACCCCCACTCACCATATTTCCTATGGATGGTGATTATCCAGGATTTTATTAACCTATCATCCAGGATAATTGAGAGTCTACTGTCCTAGCATAGTGTTTTAGCTCTTGGTACCCCCATTCAGATTTGTCCAATCTGGGTGTGTGTGTCAGCAGGATGCAAGGGACCATTGCCTTCAACTATTTACATGTGTATTTATTCACCCACTCCTGCACAACCTCTATCCACTAACAACAAAGTAAGGACCTTGAAACATAAAATAAAACATGAAAATTAAGGAATCCATGACAATGGAGAAGATAGTTTGGCTGCCCCTCTATACCATGACTCTGGAAGCTATAGCATAGTAAGATGCAGCCCAGGGAAAAGGGGGCTAAAATGTCCTGTTGTGGGCTGCTCTGGGGGCTGGTGTGCCCTCCCCCAAATATATACTAGAACATCCAGGAGCTTCCCAAAGTTACAATGCCCGCCCCACAGCTATCTAAGGGCTGCTCCGCAGCAGCCCAGAATATTCTGTTCCAATGTATGCCACATTCAATCCTCTCCCACTCCCGGTGGGGTCTCAAGGAGGCCAGCTTACGGCTCTCTTATGTAAGGCCTATGCCCATAGGAATTTTTCCTCTGGCCACCTAAGGAGATGTAGTTGGAAAGATAATCAATCACTCCCTTCTATTTAGGGAGATTCTCTTGATAGCAGTCACAAATATTCATAGTAGAAATTCAGTAAGCTACCAAATCACTCTGTAGAACATAAGGATGCGGGTAAGTGTTCATTACTTGTATATAGTGTTTAAACTTATGTACCTTGATTTACACCAAGTTTTGCCTCAGTAATCTGTAAAACTGCAATAGTAAAACAGAATTACCACTTCTACTTCCTGCAGGCGCACACTAACTCCACCAATTATAGGCGAGAAAAGTAGAAAGTTGTGAGCAGAACAAAAAAACCTGGGTTGAAATCCTGGCTCCCTTAAAGTCAATGGGAGTTTGACATGGGTTTCAATGGGGCTAGGATTAATCTCTGTTTCTTAACACACTCTCTCACATCCCTAACTTGACTATCATGTGCCAAGAGACTATGAAAATATGCAGTTTTGATTAAGGCATAGGAGTGGAAAAAGTATATTTTCCTAAGCCTTTTACAGCTTTTCTATGAGTCTCTAGCTACATTTTCAAAAATGCCTCCTAGAGCAAGCCAGGAAGGGGAAAAATCCATTACATTTTCCATGTTTTACATCAAAGAATGTAATCTGGGGAAACAGTTTCTCACCAGCTCTACTAATCACAGTTCTTTGCATTAACACGGCACTTTTCATCCATGACTCTTGTAAGACTGTCCTTTCCCTTTCTCTGTGCTCTGGGGTACAGAGGAGGGACTCTTCTATGCCAGACCAAATAACTACAAGCTGCTTCCCAGCCTAAATTAAGTCTTCACACCCCCAAACCCCCACACTTTACCAGTAGGGAAATGGGGTTACCCAAGCTGCTACCATCCGAGTAAATCTCCAAGGCCCTGGAGAGGGGGGTACCCGGACTCCCCCAAACCTCCTTTTTCTCTCCCTGAGAAAAAGGGACCCTCACGCTGTTTCACTCTCCCTGATAGCCCAAGGCAAGGTAGCCATAGCACTCTGGTCTCACTCTCTGTGATATTCCCAGATTCAAGGCTCACATCACCTTACTAGAATTACCAGACAATTCTTATAGGTATAAAAAGTTTAATAAAGAAAAGAACAAGCATACAATTAATACACTACACAGGTATTGAATTTTCTAACCTCAATCTTCTTGCATAAACCAACTCCCTCCCCCCCCCCCCCCGCTAACTACACAGATAGGGACACCAAAGATCGAATGCAAGGTTATGTAGGATACAATCTTACTTACTGTTTTAGCTAGTTATGAAGACATACAGGGAAGGGACAAGGTTGGGGGTCCATAGCTGGACAAAGGGTTCTGAGTCAATCCAAAGCCCAGATCAAACTGAACTCTACTTCCTGGTCTCTCTGTGTCTAGCCAGACTCCTCTGATGACACTGCCCTCTCAAGTAACATTAACCCCACACAGACAAGACAACACTCCACACTTATGACAACTCTCGAAATATTGTATGCAGTTGATCAAATATCATTATCCCATTTTATAATCCTTAATGACTAGCAAGGTTTGGGACAGTATAAGCTTCATTTTCAAAGGTGCTGAAAATCTGTCTTCACCTGAATGACTGAGGCATCCAAGTGAAAATCCACTTTTGAATATCTTGATCCTAATTTTTCATCACCTCGGTTTCTCCAAATTTAACTATGTTACAGGTCTGTGTGAAGCTTATGTTTTTAATACATGTGATGGGCTTTGGAAATCTCAGAATGTCCGGTGCTACCAAAAAATAAGGTTCTGTATTATATTGTTTCCCATACTAAAAAACAACACTAAGAAAACTAAAGAATTCATAATTTAAAGACAGGAAATGGCAATGTTAAGGTTGTACAGGCAATCTTAACTCTGCTCTCATTCTTCCATGTTTTAACTGTGTCTTGTACTGAATGATCTCATCTTATATTTGTATTATTGTAGCATCTAGGAACCCTAGTCATGCACTAGGACCCAATTGTGCTAGGCTTTGTACAAACACAGAGCATAAAGGTGCTTCATGTCCTAAAGATATTCCATGCTTACAATCTCAGTAACATTTCTTCAGGACCCTTGCCTCAATTAATGTCCATATTGAACAGCGTATTTTTCCTGTCTCTGATAGTGGTTTTCCAGCTTCACCCTTCTTTCTATACCGCTAAATCATCTTTGCCTGAGATGACATTGCTGGAGTTTATAACAATACTTCAGAAAAGTACTATTTTTTGCCTTTAGAATGTACATCATTGCACCAAATGTGTTTACTAAAGATTTCCATCCACCCACGCTTCATTTCAAATACACAAGTTGAACACTCTCATTATCAAAACATTAGGTCTAGTTTATACAAACAGAAGGATAAACATTCCCATAAAATCCACTTAACTATACATTTATTTGCCATATTCAGTTATGTGCTTCCTTTCTGAGAAAGCATTTTGGTTTAAGTAGGAATAGATTCTGCAGTTCCCCACTGCCCCCTCTCTACTTATCACAAGTTAAGGGGAGAAATTCTTGCGAGACCTGTGCGTTAAATACAGTAGCACATCAGAGTTGGGGATTTCTCTTTGTTCAGTTTGGTTTTTTTTAGTTGTGCTGCACACATGTGAATACTGAGGTTTTGCATACACAATTGAGAGACATATATATGAAATACATCTGAGCTTAGGTAGAGGAACTCAATTGCACTTATATTGGAAATAACACAGTGATTTGCAGGCCCTTGAGAGATGGCATCTCACAGCCATAAATGATTATGATTTCTGTTAACCTAATTTATGACAAATATGAAACTAGGTGTTACTGTCTGATGACTGTTGAGTAGACTTTAGAAAATCAGCTGGTGATCTCTATGCAGCTGGTTAGCTCTGTACAGCACTTAGTGTGTTAACAAAACCATAGCCAGTTAGTATAACTGGTCATCCAACTGGTCAAGAAATGAAGAAGCCTCTTAACCACAGAGAAGCATTCCTGCTAGTTCAGGTCTGAGGTACATTGACCCAGGAGTGCGAAGAAGCTGGCAGTGCCTCTGCTATATCTGTTCTGTGGATAAAGAGGGCTTCAGTCTCCAGGGCTGTCAAGCCAAAGATTTTCACCTGCAAGTTGTGATAGATCAGTTGACCAAAACCCAGCATGGAATGAAGACCCAACACTTCTTCTAGCTCCCCTGAACAATACAAATGGAGCATGCCGGAGGTATGTAAGAGATTGTTAATTAAGGTAATTGTAATCATCTCACTGTTACTTTGCACTCCCCATACATACTTGTTGATGGCATCTAGCATCTCTCATATGTGTAGATAGTAAGCTATCTGGTGCAGGTGTCATATTTTCAGTGTGTTAACACATTAGTGCCTCTAAGCAATATAACAAGAATAGAAGCAGCTAAAGCTCCATTTTCTAAAGTCAAACCTTTTGTTCCCAAGATCAAAGCAAGTAATTCAAATATCATAACATGAATCTACAACTAATTAGATGGGCAAAACTACTTAAAAAAAAGGAGTGACTGACAATAAATCATTTTAAAATTGAGCTAGTAGGCTAAGTAACTGAAAACCAGTATAATGAAGGCAGAACTTATTTTTAAACAAACAACAAGATGACAAATTAGATAAGATCTCAATAAACATGATAAAATGGAAAAAATTAATTTTAATCCAATATTTCAAAAATGAATGAAATTGACTTTACAATCAATGCAATTTTTCATTAGATTGTTTCTAGTGCTAAAAATAAGGCCAATTCTTCATTTTAACATGGTATAGGAAATACACCAGCGGATTAATATGTTGCAGCTAATTAAAAAATATACTTCCCCCACCATTTGAACAGCCAAATACAAAAGTGATATTTTGCTGATTCCCCTCACAGATCTGGAATATTATATTGTAGAGCTGGATATAACATTTCAAAAAATCTTAGTATTCATTTTTCTTTTTCATCCCAAGTAGTTTAAAAATACAATGCTGAGAATATCAGTATTTCATTGAAACTGATCCAACTCTCCTTTTGTTTGATTCTTCAAAGAAAAACAATATCAAGTATATCCCAACAGACTCCTTTTTATGTGAAGACTTCAACATTATGTTCTCTCTAAATTGATACAATATGAAGTCTACAATTTTTCACTTTCTGTGCACCTTGCAGTAGATAAGCCACATGAAAATTGGCAGCACAATGGTTGCAGCATATTTTGTCTGCAAAGAAAAGGGACAGTATCATATTTCTCAGTAATTTTGCCTACTAGCTGATCTAGGAGTAATGTTGACTGACTCTGAAGTCAATTCTGAGTCTTTTCCTCATCCAAAAACTTTGGTGGTTATCCCTTTTGGGTTGTGGGATTTAAAGAGAAGGATAGATATTGGGATCCTTCAGGAATCTAGGACATAATCTACAGGGAGAAGGAAGCTAAGGATACAATATACAGACTATTTCAGTCTTGCAGATGCCAAGACTGTGAATTCACATTATGCTATATAAAATTATATGAGACAAAATTGTATGATGGCATTTTTTTTTATTACTTTAAGATTTCTCTCTGAACCATTTAGCAATTATCTTTTCTAATTCGTGGAGGATGGGTAAGGTCCCAAAGGGCTCTAGATGGGCAAATATAGTACCTATCTTTAAAAGGGGGAATAAAGAGGACCTGGGGAATTATAACTTTGATACAGTCTCAGAGTTCCCAGGGCGATGCTCTGGAACTGCTCCCTACGAAGCCAGTCAGGACCCTGGGGGGAAGCTTTCTCTCTGTGAACAGCCTGTCTTCAAAGCTAGGAGCTTCACAGCTTACAGCTTACAGCTTCCACCTTCCTGGGTCTGACCTCGGAGCATTCAGCACCTTCTGCCACTCCATGTGCTTCCCCCAGCGAGCCCGCCCAGGCGAGGTCCCGGGGAAGCCCGTGGGTCCTGCACCCCAACTCCACAGTCAGACATGACTCTCAGCCAGCAAATAAAACAGGTTTATTAGTTGACAGGAGCATGATCTAACACAGAGCTTGTAGGTAGAGCGAACCGCACCCTTCAGCTGGATCTACCTGCCTCCCCTTTCCCCAGCCAGCTGCAGACTGAAACTTGCCTTCCAGCCCCTCCTCCTCTTTTCCTTTGTCTCTTTCTGGGGCCAGGAGGTCAGTTGACCTCCTGTGTTCTCAGCCATACCTAACGCCTTGCAGAGAGGGAGAAGAGCCAGGCCCGAGACAGGGTGTCGGCTACTTACTTACACTGTCTCTTTGCTCTGCACCAACTACACACCCTTATCCCTTCACATAGACACTCAAGAAATGCATAGGGGAAACTGAGGAACCCACACACTATCCAGAGGAAACATTAAGAACATTCCTACTCCATCACAGATACTCATAAAGATACTGGAACAAAATATTAAACAATTAATTTGTAAGCACCTGGGGAACAATAGGGTTACAAGGAATAGCCAGCATGGATTTGTCAAAAGGAAATCATGTCAAACCAACCTAATTTCCTTCTTTGACAGGGTTGCTGGACTAGTGGATGGCAGGAAGTAGAAGACATGGTATGCTAGATTTTAGTAAGGCTTTTGACACAGTCCCACTTAATATTCTCAAACAAATTAAGGAAATGTGGTATAGATGAATTTACTATGGTACCATTGTAATACTCAACTATGATGACTCCAATTGACAACTCTCCAATACCACATACTATAAAGAACTCGAAGAAGACCCCACACCTCGATTTATCCAGGAATTTAAGGTTATCCTAAAATCCTCCCCAAACCCCACCAAGGGAAATTCTACAACTTCATCCCCCATGAACCCACCTGAGGGACCTTCTACATACTTTTCCAGATGCACAAACAAGGGAACCCAGGCAGGCCCATTTGGCCACATCACTTTCACTGAAGGATAATTGGGACTCATAGAAACCATCCTCAAACAACTCACCACACAAAGGAGCAGTTTCCTCCAACACACAACCAGCTTCCTACACAAACTCCACAGCATTAACAGCCTCCCTCATGCCACCATGCATGCCATGTCTGTATACACCAACATCCCTCATAATGATGGCATAGCTTCCTGCTTCCAATATTCACAAGACCATGGACAACTCTCCCATATCCACCCCAAAAACATTGCCAAGCTCATCCATTTCATTCTCACCCATAACAATTTAACATTCAACAATAAACATTTTGTCCAATCCTGGGAAAAGTCATGGGTATTAGGCTGGCTCCCCAATATGCCAACCTCTTGAAGAAGTTATGTTCCTGAAAAATTCTACTTTAAGCGAAACAATGTTAAGCAAACCCAATTTCCCCATTAGAATGAATGTAAATGTGGGGAGGGGTATGTTTCAGGGGAAGAAACTTCACCAGACAAAAGACATTATATACATGTACAGTATGAGTTTTAAATAATTGTAAACAATTTAATACCGTACTCATCAATGATGACTGTGAAGTTTGGTTGTGGCAGAGGCGTAGCAGGGTTAGGGTGGGGGGGCTTACCCTGCTCTGCCCGCCCAGCAGTCCAGCCAGGAAGTGGGCAATCCCCAGACTCTGCTCCACAGCAGGAGCACTGGGCAGGCAGAAAGGGGTGAGCCAAACAACCTTATAATGGAACACTGCGCAACTTTAAACGAATATGTTCTCTCATAGATCAGCAACCTAATAACAAAACAATGTTAACTGAGACAACTTTAAGTGAGGAGTTATAGTATCCCAGTGACTTATTGAACTGAATAGCTGAAATCTTACCTGAAATCACAGCCCTAAGCATGTGTTGAAGAAAATGAATTGTTTCTAGATACACAGACCTGTTTTTTGTTATTGCTTTATTAAAAGTGCATTTTTATAGTAAGTGAAGTTTGAGGTGTTTAATAAACTGTCCGTGTAATAAACTACTCTTTCACAGATAATCTGTACATTTGATTTCCAAATTTCACCCTTAAATAAATAAATTAAGAGTATAACCATGATGCACACCGCGTATTATAGCAGGTAACATATATAGAGGAAAATACCGCCATCTGTACGCAATACTATGTCCTCCATGAAGTTCCAGTTAAACATTGACACTTAAACGAATGCTACTACATTCCAGTGCAGCACAGAGGATATAAATGGCATTGATAGCAGTGCATTTTCTTAGTTCACCATTTGGTGTGGAAAGCCTATCCCCAAAATAGTGTTACCGAAGCCAGACAACCCTCAGGACATACCCTCCTACTTTCCTCTAAGTCCTGTATTCCATTGGAATTCCACACAGCACATCAGGTACAGCTGATGAGAGCATTAGCAGGATGATGGTCAAGAGGGTAGGTTGGCACTGACAGAAAGCTTCTCTTACTTCAAAAGCACCTATCCCACTATGCACCCTTTTAAGGTGGGTCTATCTAGCCCAGGGATCGCCAACCTTTGGCATGCAGCCGGTCAGGGAAATCTGCTGGTGGGCCAGGATGGTTTGTTTACCTGCAGTGTCCACAGGTTCTGCTGATCACAGCTCCCACTGGCCGCAGTTCACTGTTCCAGGCCAATGGAGGCTGCGGGAAGTGGCGGCCAACATGGCCTTCAGCCTACGCCGCTTCCCAGAGCCCCCATTGGCCTGGAACGGCAAAGGGCAGCCAGTGGAAGCTGCGATCAGTTAAAGCTGTGGATGCTGCAGGTAAACAAACTGTCCTGGCCCGCCAGCGGATTTCCCTGATGGGCTGCATGCCAAAGGTTGCCGATCCCTGACTAGCCTATAACAACATGAAGCAGCTGCCTGAGATACTTTGAAAAGTGAACAACCTGATTGTTATACTACTTCCAAATATTATCTTGTAGAAAATTCCCAATGACTAAAAAATTATATATAACTGATCACAAAAGAAATACAGTACCACTAAGGAAACTCATGTGCTTATATTCCTATAAATAGGATCTCAAACTTACCTTCCTCCCTGAGCAATAAGCTATTCTGTTATAATACTTACTAAAACTGCAAATATTGTATTAGAAAATAGTGTTCAATGCACTCAAGTCAAGATTAAATATTGACTAAACCAAAACTGCTGAATCATTACAACAGGATAGTCTACTTCTAGGTGCTGGATGGCCACAAATGGGTAGATTCTAGCCTTAAAACCAGGGAATTACATGCAGGAAGATTACTTCCCTGGAGGAGGCTCATACAGTAATGTAGAGTCTCCTACCCTACCACCCCTGTGTACTCCTGCTCTGGTATCGAGATTGCCAGGAGTTTCCTACACCTCACCAATGTCTAGCTGCCATTTCATCCCTGTCTGCTGTTGTTAGATGGCTAATCCAGGATCAGGAAAACGTCAAAAGCCACTCTTATAGCCCTCCTGAGATTCACTGATCCCTCCTTAGCTTTGGATCTTGGTCTGTGGAATATTGTGTTTGTTGAAAGTTAATAAGGGTTTTTGGCATACTTTATTGATTATAAATATGGCAGTAGCATTTTCAACTCTATCTTCTGTAATTTTTAGAATGCAAATGCCTAAAAACCAACAGACTGCAGAACAATATTTATACTGGCTTCTGTTTTAAGTCATTACCAAATACGCTGTCCCTCGAGGCAATGCTTCACTTGAAGTTCATCTGCTAACTTTATGATCAATATTTACTTAATGGATCAGTAACTGTTGATGAGATCCTCAGTGGATGTCAATCTAATTTGTATCACAAATTTGTAAACAAAATTCAATAAAGCCAAAGTTACTATAATTTTGTTACCTTCATATAAATTGTATTTCATGGTAACAAAAATATTTTAAATAGCTCCAGCTACAGTAACTATGACTGTTTTGCTACATCACCCAAGGGACTGTACTGTGACTGGCCTTTGCCAGGGTACCTGGGAAAGCAGACTTTGCAAAGAGCCTTCACCTTTTATGATCACTGCCCTACTGCAGTTGCTGCATATGGGAAGGCTACTCCCTGAGCATGCTCCCAAGGGAATGCATTGCTCCAAAGCTGTGGAGAAGAAGTTCAGCCTCGACAGACTCTCTCTCCTCTTTGCACTAGCCCACTAAGCAAGTCAGATATATTATGGGGAGCAGATGCACCATTTGCACATTCCTTCTGCTAACTAGGCCGCTTAGGAAGGCATTGTGCCTGAACTCACCCAGAGGCAATGGGGATTTGAACCTCTTCGATGTATGCCAATGCCTAAATACCATTTATTTGTCAGTATGTTACAACAATATATAACTCAATGTACTGGATGTACATGTCAGATCATGCAAACACTACACATTAAAATAGAAAAAAATATTAAATAATAACCTGGTAATCTAACAAACTGCATGTTGTAATTCAGCATTATCTTGACATGTTTCGTCACATCCCAACCATTATCCCTGGTTGTTTAGTGAACAGTGCTCATGATGGGGTGTCCCACACAAGTTCTGACTGGGTTAAAATGGGCCAATTAGCTTTAAGGTGCACCTGTGGGAGAGTTAAACTTGACTGATGACCACTAATTGAACATGAAGTCCAGCTGGGCAGGTGCAGCCTGACTTGTGTGATGCTTGGCAGACCAGGAGCCTGCTCATGCCAAGGCCCTTATGCCTCAACTGAACACTGACAAATGCATAAATGGAAACCAGTCTGGATCAGCTGCGTATTAGTATTATTAAAATAAATATTAGGTTTATGAAAACATGTTTTAATTTTACAAAATGCTTGCAAGTTGCTGCATGCATTAATCTCATTTATAATATCTGTAGAAATGTTATAAGGCAATATTTAAGTGTTTGCTCCTCAACTGTAAAAGTGTTTGCACTGAAACCATAAAACTACTGGACAGGAGAGAAGGATTACCGAATGTTGAAATACTAGTTTACCCCATGAGGTGTTATCTCCTTCCCAACAAAACAAGGCCTATGGCCACCAGGCAAACTCTTGTGGAACATCAGAAGACAAAATATTTTGTTGATTGCTCTCCCCACACCCATGACAGGAGACATGCACAAGGACTCACCCAACAGTTTGAACTCTGGGGGAAGAGAATAAAAATCCCTGGCAAGGGGAAACTGTGTTTCTATGCTGCTTGGAGTTTGGGAGCACACAATGTCAAAGCATAAGCGAGGGGATCCAGAGCTGCTCAGCCTGGGTTAGCTGTAGAGGAAACATAAGGTATGTCTACACAGCAAAGAAAAAGCTGGAGCGAGCTTGTGCTGGCAGACTTGGGCTACCAGGGCTCGGGATCGTGAGGCTGTTTCATTGCTGTGTAGACTTCTGGACTCAGACCCAGGCTCTAGGACCCTGTGGGGCCAACTGTGGGATTTTCTCTTCTGTGTAGACATACTCATAGAGTTTGCATATTATAGCAGCTTTTATTGCCTAAGACTGTAACTCATATACGTATGTTTACCTGCTTTACCCTGATAAATATTTCTCCTTATTTCTCTTATTTTCTTAGCAAATATATCTTTAGTTAGTTTATTATAGGATTGACTACAAGCATTGTTTTTGGTATAGGATCTAAATTTTAATTGACCTGGGGTAAGTAACTGGTGCTTTGGGACTGGTAATAACCTGAATATGGTTGTAATTTTTGGTGTAAGGCAGGGGTCTCCAAACTACGGCCCGCGGGCCGGATGCGGCCCGCGAGGCCCTCTCATCCGGCCCGTGGAGATCGGTCGGGAACCAGCCACGGGGCCAGGACGCGCCGCGTGCTCCGCTGCCGCCACCAGCCGGGACGCGCCGCGTGCTCCGCGGCCGCCGCCAGCCGCGGGGCCGGGACGCGCCGCGTCCTCCGCGGCCGCCGCCAGCTGCGGGGCCGGGACGCGCCGCGTGGTCCGCTGCCGCCGCCGGCCAGGGACAGCTCAGAGCTGGGGCCGGGACGCGCCGCACCGCCAGAAACAAGGAGCCACCCACTGCCAGGCGGCGAAACGGTCTGTGGGGAGAGACTGGGTTGAGCGGGTCAGTTGGGGGGGGGGGGGAAGAGACCGGGTTGAGCGGGTCAGTTGGGGGGGGGGTTGGAGGAAAGGAGGTTTTGGGGGGAGAGACCTGGCTGGGTGGGTCAGTTGGGGGTTGGAGGAAAGGAGGTTTTGGGGGGAGAGACCTGGATGGGTGGGTCAGTTGGGGGTTGGAGGAAAGGAGGTATTGGGGGGAGAGACCTGGCTGGGTGGGTCAGTTGGGGGGGGGTTGGAGGAAAGGAGGTTTTGGGGGGAGAGACCTGGCTGGGTGGGTCAGTTGGGGGGGGGTTGGAGGAAAGGAGGTTTGGGGGGGGAGAGACCTGGCTGGGTGGGTCAGTTGGGGGTTGGAGGAAAGGAGGTTTTGGGGGGAGAGACCTGGCTGGGTGGGTCAGTTGGGGGGGTTGGAGGAAAGGAGGTTTGGGGGGGAGAGACCTGGCTGGGTGGGTCAGTTGGGGGGGGGTTGGAGGAAAGGAGGTTTGGGGGGGGGAGAGACCTGGCTGGGTGGGTCAGTTGGGGGGGGGGTTGGAGGAAAGGAGGTTTGGGGGGGAGAGACCTGGCTGGGTGGGTCAGTTTGGGGGGGGGGGGTTGGAGGAAAGGAGGTTTGGGGGGGAGAGACCTGGCTGGGTGGGTCAGTTGGGGGTTGGAGGAAAGGAGGTTTTGGGGGGAGAGTCCTGGCTGGGTGGGTCAGTTGGGGGGTTGATGTGTAGTGTTCATGTGTAGTGTTCATGTGTTCATGTGTAGTGTTCATGTGTAGTGAACAGGTGTTCATGTGTAGTGTTCATGTGTAGTGTTCATGTGTAGTGAACAGGTGTTCATGTGTAGTGTATCAATGTGTTATTAAATAATAACTGAATAAAATAGTATTAAATAAATAATTAAAAACAACATCCATGTTTTGATTCTTTTTTATTTGGACCTCGAGTGTGTTGTCGGCCCCCAAAGTGCTATTTGATAGTTAATGCGGCCCTCGGGCTGAAAAGTTTGGAGACCCCTGGTGTAAGGGACCATCTATCACAAAGGCAAGCTTAACTGGGTGGAAAGATAGACCGGATTACCCAAGGAGACTCTCTGTGACTTTATGCCATGGCTATGATAGTGCCTGAGGAGTTCACACTTGATGTTTGGTTGCTCAAATCTAAGTATAGAACTCACAGCCAGTTTGGGGTTTATGCCCTGCTTCTTATGCTCTGCCCTGAGATTGGTTTCCATGCTCCTGAGCCACTCCCAACAGCCTAACAGAAGCGGGTGTCAGAGAGAGTCTACAGTCACTCTCTGGGCACAGAGAGGTAGGTAGGAGGAAACCTAATGGGGAGCCAAAGCCCCGAGATCCTGTCCCTGATGAAAGGGATTTACCCAGAGGCGTTTTGGGGAAAGAAAGCCTGTGCAACACTGTTTAGGAAGAAACCAAGGGAAAGAGCAATGATTGTTGAGACAGTGTAGACCTTGGCTGCTGATGATAGGGTCCCTGGACTAGAACCTGGATTGTTTGAAGGATCAGGCTCTTAAACAGAAAACATCTTGGTCTTTGTATTTGTTTCTGCACAGTGTTGGGCACCACCAGAGCACAACAAGTAAAAAAAGAACAAAAATTAGAGCAAAGACCTGGCTTTCATTCTTGTCTATAAGCATAGGCAATATATTGTTAAAATCTTCAATTAATATTCAACTACTTTATGATCCAATAGTATGTAATTGTTAATCAAAACAGAGTTGTTATTAATATGATGTATTTTTAAACAAATAAAGTACTAACAGTATTTTACACCCAACTTTTTAGAAAATTATTGTGATTTTGAAGATAGATTTATATTATATAGTATCTTCCTTTTTTTTTTTTTTTGGCTCGAGGGTTAGTTTTGGGTTCTCTTGCTTTTTGGATTTTGTTTTTCAGACCCTAATAGACAAATGACATATATGGTAGCAGAATTATACCTGAATAATGCAAATTTTGAGTAGCAGTATCTAGTAATCTATTTTAATATTGAATTTGCATGTTTGAAAGAAGCTTCATTATCATAATGGCCATTAGAGAAGGCCTGGGGTGATTATTGTGAAATAATCATAGAGGACTAGAGACATTAAATGACTCCCTATGCCTTGCGAAATCATAGGGTTGTAATTATCTCTGTTTACAAAACTTACATGTGAATTAAATGTGAAATAGATCAGGGCAAAATTGTTTTTATATTATAAATAACTGAATTAATTTTAAAATATGCCAGAATGTCCCTAGATATCCTCTTAAAGGATACTGTAGGTATGTGATTTATATCAATTCTGTAACTCCCATGACTAAAAGGAAGGGGCCTGGGCTAACAAAGAATATTGTTATAGATCACTTTATTAATTTAAACATAACATCATCACTTATTTTTGCCAAATGTGGAGCAGTTTGAAGGAACAGAGCAAAACAATGACATTTATCTAACAAATAACCGCAATAAAAACCTGTCCTCTCTTCTGAGGTGAAACTGTGTCAGGCATTGATTTCCCACTGATGATAAAGCAAACACTGTGCATCATCAATATAAGTGAGCTATGCTGGACAGTTCAATATTTTACTATGAGTTCAAACACCACTTACATGGAAAACATGAAATTGGACTGCTAAAGGAGATTAAGAAGATAAATACACTTATCAGTTATATTTACCCATATTGGGATGAATGTCTTAGACCAGAAAAGCAATTTCTTTTAGAAGGAATAAAGTTCTGTCAGTTTTGAGAACTGGAATTTAGTTTCTCTCCTGCTGTATTTTCAATATTGCACAATGGAAATCCCCAAGTGAGTTCTGTATGATCAAGGAGTTTGCTAAACTAGCACTTGAAGAATAATTACAGTGAACATTCCATTCCATAACTCCACATTCATACTGGAAGAGTCCAGAGACACTTATCTCGTTAAATCATCACTGACTCCCTACCAACACAATGGTTTGATTGTGATATCACCTATAGCTGCTCTTTTTTTAGTCTGCTCTCCATAATTAAAAAATTATATTAACATATGGCCCTCTATTGTTTATAATTCACAAGCTGTGTTTCTTTCCTAGAATGTAGTGAACATCTAAGTACACAAGTGAGAACCATCTATGAAGAAAAAAAGAAAAAAAATGGGTGAGGAAAGGAATTTTTCTTCTTATGTGTTCCTTATCTACATATACAACTGGTCAAAAAATTTCAAACAAAAGTTTTTTTCATCAAAATCAATATTTTCTATCAGAAAATGTTAATTTCTATGACATTTTTCAATTTTCCAAATGCATATTTCCAAGCTAATCTAAATATTTCCTTTCAAAATATAGATTAGTTCTGAAACATTCCATTGATGATGCACATGGAAACAATGACACACGGATATCCTAATATGGTTAAATTCAGAGGCTGCAACTTTACTTAAAACTACAGTATTATCCAACTGGAATGACAGCTCAAAACTACTCAGCAGGGTGTTGTAGGGTTGATCTCAAGGAGCACCAATGGCCCTCGTGTATTACAAACCTGAGAATGAATGTGAGGGTCATGCCCCCTCTATACTCTGAGGTCTGGCCCAGGGCCCCAATTGGAAGCCAGAGTCTTGACCCATCCATACCTCCATACCAGAGACAGGAGAGAGAAGACAAAGGGAGTTACAAGCTGCATGACACATAGGGGCAAACCCATTGTGCAAAATCAGGCCCAGAACCAATACCCAATCAGACTACTGAGTTACAGAGACCTCAATCAGACCTCTTCTAACCAAACCACCACATGCATCTGCCAAAGTTGTGACAATTGTAACTTCAGTACCATAAACATGCAAGATGGAGGATAAAAACATCTACAGTTTGCCAATTTTGGCACAGCAGTATGCCAATTTTGCCATATGGGAAAAATCCCTTCCAGAACATAAAACTGGTGACCAGCCAAGCCCCCAGCATCAACAGAGATCCCGAAACTAGATTAAGGGTGGGGCTGAAATTGGAAGTTCACAATGAGCAAACAGTATTAACTTTCTCTTCCCCACCCCCCACCCACTTCACCTCCACTAAGTGGGAGCCAATGACATGGATGAAGCATCATCTCCACCACCCAGCATATATTTTGAAATGACACATTTTGTTTCTAATTGACATTTTGTTGTAATTGAAAATGCCGGCAATTGGAAGAACAAGCTGTTTCCTATGCAACTTGGAATAGGCACTATATCACTTGTGCCTTTTTAATTCCAGCCAAAACCATCTCATTTTGAAAATCACCGAGTTTGGAAGAAGGGTAGGCAACCTGGCAGCAAAATTCAGTCAAGAACTGTAGTGGACATAGGAATGAGCCATAGCTCTTGAGCTAACTGACCTAGTAGACCTCTCCTTGCCAAAGCAATTAAATCTCAAAATAAATAATCTAGGTAGGTGAAAAGCTCACTCTACAACACATGGCCAATGCAACAATTGACAAAAACTGAACAACTCAGTAACAATTTCCAACTTTGAGCAATATCCAAGGCATTCAGTATCATGCTGATCTTTTCTTTGACTGTTACTCCCCTTTTTACACCAAACCTGGCCCTATAGCTTTTCCTGTTACCCCCTTTGACCTGAGGGCAAGTCAAAATTCAGGGCTCCAAACTGGGAAGTTCCAGTTTGAAGTAAAAATTGATGGTGACTGGCCTGTCTCTCAGAACAGAGAATGAACCAAGAACAAAAGGAGCAGTTTCTTAGCTTACAGCCCTCAAGCCTCTTTATCCAGTACCAGACCCAAAAGCTCTAACTTTTTCCTAGATCACACTGTGCTTACAGGCTCCTGCATGGGTTTCTTGCCCCTCTCCCTCTCTCTGTTCTTGTCTGTTTCTCAATTTCCATCTATTTTCTCTGACACCCCCATCCACCCACCTGGTGCTAGTTTCTGGACAGTCTCTGTAAAGAGTGTCACCCCCAACTCTGTGCTCTTGAGTACAGAGAAAGGGACTCTTGCCAGACCAAATAACTATAAACTGCTTCCCAGCCTAGTTATTCTTTACACCACCAATCCCCCACACTCTACGAGCTGGGAAATTTGGGGTTACCCATGCTGCCACCACTCAGTAATCACCCCAAGATCATGGGATGGGGTACCTTGACACCCAACTCACCCTAATCTCTCCCTGAGAAAAAGGGATCCTCCATGCTGTATCACCCTCCCTTCTGTTACCAAGAGAGGTAAGAAACCACCCTGAGGCTTTCACCTTGCGAGCCTTCCTCTTAGACACACAGACCTGGGAACTGGGATAAATCCAAGCTAGGATTTCTTTGTGAGAAGAACCAAACCTTTTTTATAACTAAAAAGATTTAATAAAGAAAAGGGAATACAGCATACAATTAAGACACTACACAGGTACAGAATCTTTTAACCTTAATCTTCTTGCATAAACCAACTTCTCACCCCCTCTGCTAACTCATAGATAGAGACACCATGATCAAATGCAAAGCTTTTATGCAGAACAATTCTTACTTACAGTTCTAATTAGGAATATAAGAAGGAAAGTAGAGTCATCTTCATAGCTAAAGAGGCTCCGGGACCCTTGCCCAAGCTACATGGCAAGCCAAAACTGAAACAAACTAAAAAAAAACCTCCCTCCCTCTCTCATGGCAGGGAAGCTCTTAGGTCACTTGTTCTCAGGTAACATTAACCCTCTCCAGCACTTTACATTTATGACACCCCCCCCCAAATCATAAATGGTATCGGAAGGTTACTGGATGCGATTTCTTCCTGGAGCTCTAGGAAAAAACAGAGTTAAACACATGCATTTCTAAAAATACTACTGGTGCAATAACTAACAAAAGGTTCCACATTCCAAGGACAGTTTAACGAATTCATTCGGGGAAACTTTCACGGGAGAGTGCGTCAGCCACTTTATTGGAGGTTCCTGGAATGTGCTGTATATCAAAATCAAAATCTTGGAGAGCTAAACTCCAACGAAGAAGTTTCTTGTTGTGTTGGTGACACGATGAAGCCACGTCAGCGCAGCATGGTCAGTCTGGAGCTGAAACCGTTGTCCCCAAACGTATGTATGTAGCTTCTCCAGAGCGTACACAATGGCGTAGCATTCCTTTTCGGGAATGGACCAGTGGCTCTCCCTCTCTGACAGCTTCTTGCTGAGAAACATGACCGGGTGCAACTGTTGGTCAGGTCCTTTCTGCTTTAACACTGCTCCCACACCACGATCAGAGGCATCTGTGGTCACTAGGAACGGTTGGAAAAAGTCTGGGGCCCTGAGCACAGGGTCAGACATAAGTGTCGCTTTAAGCTGGTCAAAGGCTCCTTGACACTGCTCAGTCCACTGGACTGGGTTTGGCTGGTTCTTTCGAGTTAAGTCAGTCAGGGGGGCGGCGATTTGGCTGTAGTGTGGTACAAATCGCCTGTAGTATTAGGCTTTGTTTTGATGTGACTTCTTAACAGTCTCTTATAACTATCTTAAATGAATTAATTTACATATAAGCTTGAGTGAGGTTTTAGCTCAACCCATAACAAGATTACACTCCGCTCATAAGAGGAAGGAAGGGTAAGAGAGCCATATGGCGCTGTCACACTAAGCGTCCTCACTAACTCAAAACATCTTCCTAACCCTAATCAAGGACTTGTGTATATCTACTGATTCTGGAGTTCTTTAGGCAAACTATTAAGCATCCAACATACTTCCTTTCTATGCAACACAAAATAAGAGTATTCATGCAGAACTTGCACAAGGAGGGACTAAAACATGTTCAAACTCCAATTTAAATGCAGTGCACATTTCAGTTCAATTCAAGGTCAAGTGTTTCCATATTTAGGGCCTTGTTCACTTCTCACAGACACAGGTATAAATTATGAGTGACTCCATTCAAGACGAATTTATCCCAGTGTGAAACTGCTATAAGTGAGTAGAATCAAGCTGCCAATGTGAAAAATGCCTTTCATGTTCTTTCCAAGTAGGTTGCATACTATATGCCTGGTCACAATAAAAACAAATCCAGATGTCACACACAAACAGCACAGTAGGTACCACTGGCATTAACGTTTGGCTATCAATATATTATGTATTAGTCTAAATTAATATAGAAAATGAGGTATGAGAATGAGTTTTAACTCCAGTTTTAAGAACTAGATACAAATTTGTATAAAACCAGATTCTACTTTAGTTACTCTCTGCCCTAGAATAACTTGTTCTCATTCACGCTAAGGACTGGTCTACACTACGGATTTAGATCGATGCAACTCTATAAGCATCTAAACTAAAATGTAGCTCCCTTTGGTGATATATGTAGGTTCCATCGCCCTCCACCTCTGCAAGAGATATAGTGCTTAGGTCGATTTAGTTAGGTTAACATAGTGTCAGTACTGACACTGCATTGCTTACGTCGACTGCTTCTGCCTTTGAAAAGCCACCCCACAATGCCCCTCACCAACAGTTAAATTGGTGCAAATGCTCCTGGTCAGGACATGCACCGACGACACATGGAGCACAGTGTGGATGTGCAAAAGCGATTTAATTACTGCGGTGGCTGTATATCAATGTAATCTAGGGAGACTGGTGTACACTGCAGTATAGTGCAATTTAATTTGCACTACACTGCAGTGTAGTGCATTTAAATTGATGTAAACCTTTACACCCACTCTAAGGTTTCTCTGCATAGCCAAAATGATGCAACAGGGCCTTAGTGTCAATGAGAATGTGGCCTTTTGTCCCTAAACATGGCACTATCTACCTATAATATTGCCTTATGTCAGTTAAATAAAGGAATTCATTTTTGCTAATATTTTCTGTTCAATTAATTTTCTGATGGATTGGCATCAAGCAGTCAAATGAATGAACATCTCAAATACATCTGCAAGAATACCAACCCCAATATGAACCACAAGACAAAGTAAAACGTACATGTTCTTTAACACATAAAGCGTTTTTTAAAAAGAGGGCACTGGATTTCCAGCTGTGATTTATAATAAATTGTGTTCCGAACTTCCACTAACTGATACCTACTTTTCAAACTATGAGCATTAGGCTCCTCACCCAAATATTTTGATGGGATATTCAGTTTAAATGTCATATAGTGAAAGGTTTTCCCCAAAATATAAAAGGACAAGCTGTTCCATATTACCAATTGGTTTTGCAATCGACACAAGCATAGTTTCTTTGTATTCAATGCTGAAAGAACCAAGTAACAGCTGTTTCAAAATACCATGTGTTCATCTTCAAAGATGAAAACCAGGCATTTTGGTATGGAGAAATGTAGCTGCAGCAGAACAAATGTTTGGGAACATATTTAATCAAATGACAAATGGGTTTCAAAGTAAATTTGATCAAAGAGTCTTACTTACTTTTGACTTTACTTTAGTTTACTATAATCTCTCATCCTCTGAGCATTTTACGGTGCTCTAGAAAGTAGATGACAGACTAAAAGAATCATACCTGAAAAGGTTTAGCGCTTGTAATGTTGAGTGTTTGTCTTATCCATCTGTTGCCTTGATTTCCAAACTTCTCCCACAGCAGATGACCCTTTGAATTGCTCAAAATTCTCCAGAAGACTGACAGCCTATAAATGTGTTTTCCAAACATATGATAATGAAAGCGGAAAATGCAGCTTTTCTTTCCATGACTGAAAGTATCATTAAAGATCGGACTCAGCAAAACTGCTCTATTTCGGAACACTTGCGGTTCTGAGGATTCTATGTAGAGATAATGCCCCTTGACTGTGCCCAAAGTATGATCCTTTATTGGTCCTGTGTCAAATGTGGGAGTTGGTCCCTGCTTTCTGGTCCAGTCAAAGTCATCATCCATGTCCTGGATCCAGTTGCACAGCCCATCTTCAAAGTTACACTGTAGCTCAGGGTCTGAAATAAGAAAATACAGATCTTGTCAAATGAAACCAATATGCTACATCAAACAAAGTGATCTACTAGAATATGCTTCTTCTCCTCACAGAATTAACCTCAGTGTGATTAATTATATTTAAACCTGTCTGAACAAGAACCAAGGACTAGATGCTTTCCTCACATATATGTGACAAGACACACACAGTCAGTGGGAATTATGCTAAAGTATCATGGCAAATTCTGGCCCCAAATTGAAACTTATTGGACAAATCACTAGAAAAACATACTGTAGGGAAGTGGTTCTCAACCTTTGCAGACTACTGTACCGCCTTTTTGGAGTCTGAAGCCAGAGTCCTGCCACCTGGTGAGTCCAAGCCCCACTGCCTGGGGTTGAAGTATGTAACTTAACTTCATGGGACCCTTGTGGTATGGGGGGCCCAGGCAGTTTCCCTGCTTGCCATCCCTTAACAACAGTCCTGCACTTGAATCCCCTAAACCCATCCCATGACTCCCCTTGGATTCACGACACCCCCCACCCCGGTTGAGAAGCATTTAGGATACAATCTTGGAAAAGAATGGAGAACAGAATATGTATCCTAATAGTTGTGTCCTTTCTTGCAGGAAAAAGACTTAAAGTTAGGTTTTAAACTCTTTCTATCCTTCAGTTCTCAAACTAATTAGATATAAGCCAAGAAGCCGATGTTTGGATCCAGATCGGATTAGTTTTAGGCTAGAATTAGGGTTAGGGGCCAAACCAAATGAAGGTTCAAGTTTGTTTGCAATGATGTCAAAATGTAATGAGTTTTTCTTGCAAGATTTCAGCCACAAATGACAGATATCATCTGGTTGCACATATTCAGGGCTCTACCACTGTAAATGTTATATTATACTATTATATTTGTCCAACTTCTTACCCTGGGAATTTGGGGGAAGAAAAACTAAATAGAAAATAAAAAGCAGTGAAAGTGTGTGGGAGCCTGAGAGAAAGGAGGATACCTTTGTACAGAATCTACAGTGTAGATACAGAATCATAATAATCAATACACCATAAAGTGCATACTCATGTAGAGAACAGCTCACACCATCCTGTGCAACAGTAATAAACTTTATTCAAGGAAAAATGAAGTGATTAATAACCCAGAAAGATTAAGGCCACATATTAGAGGCTTCTCATCCTAGCTTCCATTTTTGCACACACCAAGTTACAACCTGGCCTCCAATTGTATGACCACCTCTTAGCCCCTCCATCCTATAATGGCGCTGTGGCTTCCTATCTCACCATCAACATGAAGCCTCTTCCGCTTGACTTGTGTATAGATTAAACTTTCCCCAGGACCAGTCTTGGTGTCTGTCTGCTTTACATAGCCTTCTGGGTGTTATATAACAAGACAGACCATGTAAATTACAGTTAGTATCAGAACTTAGGCAAAATTAAATCCGTTTAGTCATTTTTTTTTAATTTTTTTTTTACACAAGGTTATATATTTGCAAAAACATTACTTAAAGGTCACAATTTTCTCCCACTAGATTAAGGAATAATCTATTTATTTTAAAATTAACAGAAGGTTTCCATTAATACTGCACCTTTTCACCACGGTATAGGATTACATGCAGCCTGACAAAAATAAGATACTTGATTTAGGAAAGCAGGAAGTGTTGCATTTCAGGAAAGAAGAAGATAGAGTGAGCACGTGCCGAAGAAAGCATAAGCCTCATTTGATGCCTCTTCACTTGAAAATTATCTGGCCCAGCTGTGACTTGAACTGGAGGTCTATGGATTACAAAGTGATCATGGTAGGAAATGAGCTAAAGCAGACTCTCCACAAGATATCACCTGCAGTAAGCCTGGCATCTTCCAAAATGTCAACCACTGGAAAAGTGAAACCATCACAAATCTTCCACTATCCAAAAATTTCTCCCCTGCTACTGTAACTCACTCTGATCAGAATAATTTAAACACCTCAGGATATGATAATGCATCTACTATTTATTCATTTTGCTATATGTTAATGTTCTTATTGCCTTAAAATTTATGAGTGCATGCATGGAGGGAAAGCCAATAGCAGCAGGGTTCTGAAACACTGAAAGGCAAATGTCATGAATGTGAATATATGGCAGCTTTTTTCATTTTAAGAGTTCTTCCTTGGAGGGGGATAGTTAATCTCACTGTCACTACTATGACTGATTTGTGACATTACACCCCACATCCGTACACCAGGAGGTACGATTATGATATGATTATGACATAATTATGATGCAATTTGTATAAGATGAGTATATAAGGTGTCATTGGAAAAGTTATGATTTACTGAATATGATATTCTATTTGTATGCATGTATCCTTTCGGGGCCTGAAGTTATGAATATTGACTATGTATCTGTATTTCAAATGTAGTTACACTTGGGTGACACCCACAAGGCAAAATGCTTCCAGCCTAGACATCCTGGGAATCCTTCAGACAGCCTGTAAGTAATGGCTGCTATGACTCAGCAAGGTTTTCAAGAGCATGTGACCAGACCACATAACACTGATCTCCATTTTGGGTGACTATATTTTTCCACAAACTGGTCTGGGAACCAAGTTTGAAACATATCATTCCTGCCATATGGAAAAGGTATAGAAGGCAGGGAGTGCCATCATCTGTTCGTCTTCACTCCCCCACAACTCAACACCTGAGGGGAGCTCCAAAAGGAAAGGACTATAAACAAGGGTGGGGAGCCCAAGCTGCAAAGCAAATGCAGCTTGTGCCTTGAGAATCTGCAAACCTGCTTGTATCATCAGTCAGGGTGAGAATTTGCACATTCATATCCAATCTTTTTAGTATCTAGGTTTAGTTTGTGGTTTTGTTTATTTACTAGGTAATCAGATTTGATCTGTTTTCTATCAGTTATAATCACTTAAAATCTATCTTTTGCAGTTAATAAACTTGTTTTATGTTTTAATCTAAGCCAGTATGCCTGTAAGTGAAGTGCCTGGGGAAAAATCATAGGTTGGTGAACACAAGTTTGTTGCATATTCCTCTCCACATTGAAGGAGAGGTTAACTGAGTAATAAATTCATACTGGTCGGGGTTTTGAGCAGGGCAGGCCAATACAGCTCTGGGGTCCTAGCTTCGGAAGCTGGGGGTTATCTTGGCTGTAGCCTTTCTCTTGTTGGTTCATGTAGTGGCTGGCAAAAGCCTGCATGTAACTGGTGGGAGTGTAAGACAGGGGGGAGACCTATAGCTTGTCACAGTAGCACAGTGCTGAGAGGAAGCCCAGGCTGGTGAGATAGAGGGCTCACTGGAACCCCTGCACCATGTGGGTGGGGGGCAAACAACTATCTCACTATTACCTCCATAATATACAGAATTGGGGGGTATTATTCCTCACAGTATGTCAACATCTCATATAAATGTAGATCTTCACCATACTTCATCTATTTAAGGAAAGTTAATATATTAAACAACAACAACAACAAAAATCTTAGTACACACTCTGAGAATTCTATTCTGAACAAGCAGTGCCTTTCTATATTTTCTAGAAAATACAGAAATAATACCACATTTCTCATAAAGAAGATTGATCTGTGCGTATTTGTTTTCATTTTCTACAAGAGCTAACTTCTAGGGCTCATCATGTGTATATGGCACCAGTCAATCATTTGAAGATTGTATTTTAACAATAAATCTATTCATCCCTAGTGTAAGCAGGGGAACTTCCAGGGATGAAATTGGTCATTATTATAACTTTGTTAATGGACAAGGGACAGAACTGAAAGTACTTACTGCAATTGTCCTCATCAGATCCATCCCCACAATTATCCACGAGATCACACACCAATAAACTGTCGATGCAAGCCTTTGTGTCTCTGCACCAGAAATGATCAGGACCATCACAGTTTACTGCTGGAGGTGGAAGAGCACAGTTCTCGAAAGTTATATCATCAATTGCTGAGACACCATCATACAATCCAAGGCTGACTTTATACAGTGATAATTGGAAGGGCCATGGGAGGCGGCCAAGTTGAATGAAAGCCTTTAGCCACTGCTTTCCTTGATTATAGTATACCCGCCAGAGGACAGTAGCGTTTTTCAGTCCATCAACATGTAATAGCATCTCTGCTGCTCCAACTGACTGTCCATAATTGTAATACCTGAAAAGGCAGCAGAAAAGTCAAAAAGTGCAAATGATTAGGATGACTGTTAAATATACTGGGCCAGTATGGGCTCTGATATAATTCTATGGAATTTAATGGACTCACAACTGGAATGAAGTCAGTCCACAGTGCCTACATCCAATTCAGCAGCAATTCACACCATTCTGTATGTGATCTCATTGTCATACCATTGCTATATTAGCTTATCTGCTTTGCAAAACTTGGCTGATACATAAATCATGGACACTTGTGAAGAAGTTAAGACTATGATGCAGGAAGGATTCTTAACTAAGTTAGGATCCACAACTGTACAGAGAAATTCTCCTTCATAGTAAGCAATGAACACAGCACACTCACAGGCAAAATATTAATTGTATGAATGTAATTCAGCAGATAACTTTAAAGTTTCATTAAAGGAAAGCAAAACATCTAATGAATGCAAGAACATGTCTTCCTTTCACTGTAATTATTTATGACACTTTTCACTTCATCTAATGATCTCGAAGCACTTTACAAACATTAATGCTTACGACATCACCATGAGTTTAGTATTATTAGACCCCTCTTACATAGAGAAACAGAAATTATGTGACTGGTTCAACAGTGACACAGAAAGTCAATGCCAGAACTTGGAACAAGACCAGAACTTTTGACCTCCAGTCCCATATTCTAACCACTAAGCAGATTTGCCTCCCATTGACGACAGTACCATTCTTTGGTAAGGAGAGAGATGAGGTCATTTCCAATGAACTCCTTCTTCAGAAAACCAATTTTGAATTTTATCACTGAACAAAATTTCAGCAACGACAAACTGGTTCATTTAAAAATAAGCCCCACCCTGAACTTTAACACACAAATCTTGGTTAACTTTCCCCCATCATCCTGCATTTAAAAAAAAAATTGTTTACTAAATCATTTGATTAAAGCCTGTCATTTTGAAATTAACAGACTGATTTACAATCTCCCAGAGGCCTTGATGAGCCACTAGCCCCTTTGTGTGGTTAGCTATTCCAAACTGAACCTCCTTAACATTTTGAGATTGACCCATCCTTAATAGAACTATCGTTGGAATCATCAAGGGATTTCTGTGTATTACTCTGTGAAAAAAACATTTTAAAGGATTATGTCTAAAAGATCAAAAACTAAAACACTCCTGTGTCACGGGTCTGTTTTTCCAAATGCTTCAGCTTATTGTTTCTTAGTGGTTACAACAAAGCCTGCGTGACTAAAGTGTAAAAGGAGGCAATAAATATTGCTGAGGGAGATGTACACTACTGGAAATTCTAGCCTCAATTTCAGTCCAACAGAAGCAATGTCAGATGTTCCATAAATTTAAATCATACCAGAAGGACACTGTGCAGTCTGATCCAGCCTGGCTGAACTTGGGGCTTCGTATTTGAGCAACCTGTGAAATGCTGCTGCTGTTTCTCAGAATGAACATAAAATGACCTATTTGGGGGGAAAAATAGAAAAGAACTTTTCATGCACAGAGCCAGTATAACACACATAGATGTTTTCAGCAGGGATTACTGCCCCTGATTTAATGGCAGGCAGTTCGGTGTATGTGTATCTGCATCAAGGACCTGTTTATGTCTTACCTTCGGATTTGTTATAGGTATGATCCTCTGGTGGCGCTTGTTTCCGAAAAGCGGATGGAAGTGCACTTCTGGAGCTTCTTACCCAGTCAAATCCATCTGCACTAACAGTCTCAAACCAGCCACAGCTGTTTGTTTCAAAGTCACATTTAGCAGCTGAAATATTTAAAGAGATATTTCACATTGTATCTCTGAACATAACCACCACTGCCTAATCAGACTGCGGAAAAACTTTCCAAAATGTAAGTAAATGTAAGTAAAAGAACAAAGCTCTAAAACAAAACTTTTCTACCATGTGCCAGACAGGAGAGGCAAAAGGTGGAAGAAATAGTATTATTATCCTCTTGTTAAATTATTATCCTCTTGGGAACTGAGGCATGAAGAGATTCAAGATCTCAGAGAGAAAGTCTATGTCAGAAACAGGAATTGAACCCAGATCTTTCAAATCCCACTCAGTGCTTCAATTACTAGTAGGATCTACCTTATTATTATCAACTATCATAAGTAACGCTGCAATTGAGTTTTCCCGTGAGCTCCATAACTTCTGAAGTAGCTGGTTCTGGCCCAGCCCTGAGCGGGGCAGCCCTTGGACCAGCAGCAGCAGTTTAGCTGTGTGGCAGGGGCTCAGGACTGGGGTAGGGGGTTGGAGTTCAGGGTGATGCTTAACTGCAGCCAGCTCCCTACCCGGCTCAGACTGGAATGTCTCTACAGCTCCAAGGCGGAGAGGCCAGGAGGCTCCATACACTGCCCGTGCCCACAGGCGCCGCGCTCACATCTCTGACTGGCTGCTGTTCCCATCCAATGGGAGCTGTGGGGCTGGCACTTGTGGCAGGAGCAGCACACAGAGCCACCCCGTCCGCTCCTCTCCCTGGAAGCTGAAGGTAATGTTGGTTGGAGCCAGGTACAGGGCCTGCCGTCTGGACCCCCTCCCAGAACCAGTGCGGGACCTGGACCACATGCTGCTGACTACCACCCCCGCACCAGCGCCAGTGGGGTTGCTGGGCCATGCCACGGCTCGCTCATAACACCAGCAGGGGTCCCAGGCTGTACGTCACCAACTGCCGCCCTCAGCACCAGTGGGGGTTCCAAGCCACCCTCCCCAGCACCCAAAGCGTCCGCCACCCAGCCCTCCAGAGCACATGTGGTCCCTGGCCCAAGTTTTAGTTAGGGGTATATAGGAAAAGTCATGGACAGGTCATGAGCCATGAATTTTTGTTTACTGCCCGTGACCTGTCCATGACTTTTACTAAAAATACCTGTGACTAAAAACTTAGCCTTAATCATAACATATTATCAAACAGGTGAAAGTAGGACCTCTGTGAAAAAGACCTAATACCACAGCATAGTTAAGTGTAAAAATACATTTGGCTGCATCCCCAAAATGATAAGACAGAGAGGTCAATTTAAAGGAAAAGTAAAATATTAAGACATAGTGTGTAATGCTAAATGAAGTATATCTAGATATTCAAGCAAATGGAAAGATGACAGAGGAGAAATGGGAAGTGTCAAGGCAAATTACTGAAATCTTGACATATGTTATGCAAAAAAATGAAAAAATAACAGACTCCACTCTCCTAAATATAATTGCTCAAATTTAATGGTATTTTATTCCTCCAATATAGACAGTCTTTTTATAAGAGAGTTTAAAAGAGAATTGAGAGTTATTTTATACAGATATTTATTATTTATTCATATAAAATGGATTTAATAAAACTGTGGACAGCCATGGTAACCTAAGCATCACTCTTGTTGTACTCAAAGAATACCTGAAACTTCAGCAAGTAGCACACATATGCCATAGCCTTTCTGGCCATAAAGTTCAATTGCATCTGATCGCAACACAGAAATTAACATACTTTTTAGACTCAAATTTATCCAAGTCCCTTGGAAAAAGTGTTGTTAATTTACAGCAATAACCAATAATGTATGGCATTAAAATGCTGAATCCTGAAAACTGAGGGAATAAAAAACTTCAGATATCCTAAATAAATTAACCAAATATTATTTCTATCTTTTTTCTGAACTGTTTTATGTTGTCCATCATTTTTAAGCTTTATCATATGTTTTAAGTACCATTTTTATTTTTAACAATTATTGACTGTATTTGGTATTTCGATAAGAGATTGATTAAAATCTTTGACATATTTTAAAGGCATTAGAATCTTTGACACATGTTTTATGTAACATTTGGCCATCGGCTGTGAAGACCTAATTTCGGGGGATATTAAGTAGAGTGTACTAGATAAAATATTTCATTATGAATGCCACTGAGAAATAAATACCCTAGAAATGAAAAACAACAAGGAAGTTCAGGGTGTGATCAAAGAAAATATAAGCTCATATGAGTATATAAATCAACAGTGCTCTTGATGTCAAAAGCAGGTATAGTGCAAAAGATGAGAATGATTAAGAAAACCCGGATGAAAAATGACAAGACAATGAATAATATTTTGCATATCTATAAGGAGCCAGGGTTTGGTAGAGTTGACTGTAGGTGCATTGAAGGAACATAATTAGAGATTAAGCAACAGATAGGCAAGAAAAACTTTTTCTCCTTTAGTTTTTCCACAGCAAGGTCTGCAGGAAAAATATGAAACCATGTTCTAAATTCCAAGGGAGCAGCAGCAGCAAAGAAAAGGACAATTCTGACACAGGTGGTTACACCAAAAGAGGTAAATAAAAAAGCTCAAACAGCAAAGTCTCCAAGCCCAGATGACTTGCATCCAATAGGAAGTCTTTATTCTGCCTGATTCAGAGCAGGCACTTGAACCTAGATCTCCCACATCCCAAATGAGTGCTCTTAAGTACCAGGCTAGTGGTTCAGTCTCTCTCCACCTTTCTGTGAAAAACTGTAAAGATCTTGCTTTTTGTCTTGATATGAAATAGGAAAATATTTGAAATCTTGAAAATTTTCATGGGATGGGAAAACCATTTCCCCCAGTTCTAGCTGGAACTGCAGACAATGAACAGAGGATGATGTTGCTGGAAGAGCACTTCTTATTAGTGGGCTTTCTTTGGCTGCAGGAAGACTGCTCAAAGGCTACTGTAGCCTGTTTGTTGATGTCTTGACTGCCTCTCCCTAAGCTGGCTAGCTTTAGGGTTTCAGGAGTGTCAGTCTTCCCTCGGGTGGTTTGTTGACCGGAAAGGTGAGGTTTCTTGGTATCACTCTTGAGTCTTGTAGTTTTTTTACTCCTTTGTTTACTCCTCCTTACAGCAGCTCCTTATAAGGCATTTGGTAAATCACGTACAAGGCCTATCTTGGAGCCATGCAACCTACACTAATCAGGAACGATTTAAGTTATCTATAGCTAATGTCAATTTTGGGAAAGTCCTGCTTAAGCCAGCAATTAAAAAATATATTTGGAGACATCCACATCCCCCAAAATATAAAAAATAAGAACAGAGAACATTTCTGAGGTAGCTATCATGGCCTTAGATGAAAAGGTCTTGAGACAACGTTATTTCGCCAGGAAAGTGTGAACTAAAATCTTATAAAAATAACTGACTGAAGAGACTCTAGCAACCAACAGCCCCTCAACATTCATCCATCAGAAGATTAAAGATACATCTGAACATTTTATGACCCAAAGTCACCATTTCTCTTGCAAACAAGACAACATATGGTAATTTTTTTAAATTTAGCAACTAGGCTATAAATCATCTTATCTTTGACAAGATCCATCTTGATAGAAAAAAGTTACTTTAAAGCTTTATAAAGACAGAACCAATTTAAACTAAAAATAAATAAAATGTATATAAGGTCTGTATTAATATACACTATGCCTCTCATGTGTGCCACTTCTTGATTGCACAACAGATTCTAAATACAATGTGAGATTATTCTTGTAGTAACTTCAGCCTAATTTCTAGAATAAAAAGATGAATGCTTATATTAAGTGTGGACTAACTGCAATATTTCAGATACCAGTAACAATATAGTGCCTCAAATATAAACCAAATACAAGTAAAACCGTATTTGAAGGTTAGATGGTTTGGTCAACTCAGGCTCCCAATGAACCGCACCTTATTCTACTTTGGTTCAATGTGGTTTCTGAAGAGTGAAATTAATGAGTCAAGTAAGTCCAATTCACATGCTTAAGTGCTTTACTGAAGTGGATCCTTAGTGAGGGGGAGATTGCAGACTATCTTCAAACAAGTGGAAGACTACCTCTTCCCCAATAAGTCATTTCTTGACATCTGTTAACGCCTTACCTCAAACAAACCTGCACTTTTGGGAGCATGTGATGAATGTTTAGCTTTAGGTACACCTAGCAAGAGAAATAACTAAAGCCATGAGGAATCCATCTGTAACGCTGAGCAGCACAATGTCAACTACAAGAGTCCTGAACCTGGACTAGAACCTTTTAAAAAATATAAGCTTAATTTAAACTAAAAATAAGAATCTATACTTAGGGTCTATCTACTAAAGCAAAATAGTGTGTAAGCATGGGGTATTCATCTCAACACAATCACGTAGTCTTTAAATCCAGCAATCCTTTAATGAAGATATAGGGCAATGCTCCAGAACACTTTTTCTTTTGCTTTCCATTCCACTAGTCAGTGGGTCTGGGAAATCCATTACAACAGCCATGTAATAGTACTAGCTGTGGTTTCAGTCATGGGCTTTGTGGTGGTGTCAGACCAGGTCATGTCAGAGTGTATTCAGGTCAATTCACTTGTGTATTAGTACATATCAAGGCAATTAGTGTTTTGATTCGTTAAACTTCATAAAACTAATGGGATAGTAGATGCATTGCTTTCACTTACCTGTTCCTGTTATAATTTAATAGCAAACATTTACACTGTCTATACCCTGTAACTAAATAACTCATCAGACAGCAAAGAATCCTTGGGGAATGCAAATAAAGGACTTTTTCAGAAAAGGTGCTAATTCCAAAGCAAATGTCCATTGTGGTGATGATTTGAGGTCAGGGGTGCAAAGTGCATCATCAAAGGAAAAGCCCAGGTGGATAGAGAGACTGTCAGCTTGTCTTCTGTGAAAAGAAGATATAAATATGGATTCAAAGAAAGATGCTTTATTGCTGGACTGTTTGGATTCTAATGAGAAGACAGAGTTATTCTGGGTAGCCCTGAAAGATTTTTGAGAAATTGGGAGTTTATTACATCATAGCCACCATTTGGAATTACAAAGTGTGATTCACCTGTCCATATATTTTACATGCCTTCACCTCTCAATAACTCTCATTCTTTTTCTTAGCTAGTAAACCCGTTATTTCTGTAAATTTCTATTTATTTCTAACCTTTGGTTAGTTTACTACAGAAATGGCTGCCAGCACAGTCTTTGGTGTGTGATCTGAAGATGTACAATTTCGTTTGGGGCAAGTGACTGCTCTCTTGGGACTGGGAGAAACCTGATGTTGTGAGATTTTTGGTTTAAGTGACCATTATCACAAAGTTCAGTTTGTCTGAGTGGCAAGATAGGCTGGAGAGTTGAAGGGGACTGTCTAAATCTATGGGAAGACTGGTATAGTGATACAGGACTGTGTGTGTATTCCTGGCTTGGTGAAATCTAATTGTAGAACACACCACCAGTTTGGGGTGTCTGTCCTGTTTTCTGACAGTCTGCCCTGAGGTAGGCACTCACAGTGGTAGTCCACTCCAGCCAGCATGACAGGCTTATTTTAGGAACAGACAGACCTGACAGTTTGGTAGGCACAGCACATAGGTATATTTGCCCTGTTTAATGAAGGAAGAATTTCTCATTCAGGACAGGCACAATCAGAAGAAAAAAATAATTTGTAAAACTAACACTGCCATCTAAAGATGTAATTCTGACTTTGCACTGTAACAAGCTAAACATACTAGGTAAATATTCCCTTTTACTGTATGTCTTGTGTGTATGTACTGTGATACTGTTTAATTAACATGTTAATTACATGATCACATACTATTTTTTTCCACAAGACCCCACCTCATTCAGTGCATAGCATTGATAGTGCTCACTTACTGAGCAGCTATTCAATATTTCAATATCAACAAACTTCAGTTAGAACTAAAAACCCATGAGATGGGCATAAAAATCATGTTATTTTCAACAAAAATAAATCTGGAGCTCTTTATTTGCCTTTTGGTTTTTTGCTTTGGTTTGGGGTTTTTTAGCCTTTCTGGTTCATATTTTCAGGCGATTCACTGCAAACACGAACTTTTGAGTTTTGAGTTTTTGTTTAAATGAAAACAAAGATTCTCACATAATAGAATAACTCCAAGAGCTGGGATTTAAGAAAAACAACAAACACTGTGAGACTTGAGACCAAATCACTATCATACAAACACGTAGCAAGAGACAGTCCCTACCCAGAAATCTTACAGTATAAATAGACAAAACAGATAAAAGATGGGACACACAGAAGTGAAATGACTTGCCCAAGATAACACATCAGATCAATAATAGACATATGGACTGAGGTCCCCTAACTCCCCATCTCATGCCTTATCCATTAGGCCAGGGGTCTCCAAACTTTTCAGCCCGAGGGCCGCATTAGCTATCAAATAGCAGTTCGGGGGCCGACAACACACTCGAGGTGCAAATAAAAAAGAATCAAAACATGGATGTTGTTTTTAATTATTTATTTAATATTATTTTATTCAGTTATTATTTAATAACACATTGATACACTACACATGAACACCTGTTCACTACACATGAACACTACACATGAACACCTGTTCACTACACATGAACACTACACATGAACACTACACATCAACCCCCCAACTGACCCACCCAGCCAAGTCTCTCCCCCCAAAACCTCCTTTCCTCCAACCCCTCCCCCCCAAATGACCCACCCAGCCCGGTCTCTCACCCCCAAACCTCCTTTCCTCCAACCCCCAACTGACCCACCCAGCCAGGTCTCTCCCCCCAAAACCTCCTTTCCTCCAACCCCTCCCCCCCAAATGACCCACCCAGCCCGGTCTCTCACCCCAAAACCTCCTTTCCTCCAACCCCCCCCCCCCAACTGACCCACCCAGCCAGGTCTCTCCCCCCCAAAACCTCCTTTCCTCCAACCCACCCCCCAAATGACCCACCCAGCCCGGTCTCTCACCCCAAAACCTCCTTTCCTCCACCACCACCACCCCAACTGACCCACCCAGCCAGGTCTCTCCCCCCCAAAACCTCCTTCCCTCCCACCCACCCCCAACTGACCCACCCAGCCCGGTCTCTCACCCCAAAACCTCCTTTCCTCCAACCCCCCCCCAAATGACCCACCCAGCCAGGTCTCTCCCCCCAAAACCTCCTTTCCTCCAACCCCCCCCCCAAATGACCCACCCAGCCAGGTCTCTCCCCCCCAAAACCTCCTTTCCTCCAACCCACCCCCCAAATGACCCACCCAGCCAGGTCTCTCACCCCAAAACCGCCTTCCCTCCCACCCCCCCCCAACTGACCCACCCAGCCCGGTCTCTCCCCCCCCCCCCAACTGACCCGCTCAACCCGGTCTCTCCCCACAGACCGGTTCGCCGCCTTGTTTCGCCCCCTGCAACTGCGTGGCGGTGCGGCACGTCCCGGCCCCAGCTGAGCCGTCCCGGCCCCGCGGCGGCAGCCGAGCACGCGGGGGGTCCCGGCCCCGCGGCGGCAGCCGAGCACGCGGGGGGTCCCGGCCCCGCGGCGGCAGCCGAGCACGCGGGGGGTCCCGGCCCCGCGGCGGCAGCCGAGCACGCGGGGGGTCCCGGCCCCGCGGCGGCAGCCGAGCACGCGGCGGGTCCCGGCCCCGCGGCGGCAGCCGAGCACGCGGGGGGTCCCGGCCCCGCGGCGGCAGCCGAGCACGCGGGGGGTCCCGGCCCCGCGGCGGCAGCCGAGCACGCGGGGGGTCCCGGCCCCGCGGCGGCAGCCGAGCACGCGGCGCGTCCCGGCCCCGCGGCTGGCGGCCCGCGCGGGCTTCCAGGCCCCAGCGCGGAGCCGTCCCTGCGGAAAGCTCAAAAGAGCCAAACATTCTCTAAAGAGCCCAAAAGATCTCCACGGGCCGGATGAGAGGGCCTCACGGGCCGCATCCGGCCTGCGGGCCGTAGTTTGGAGACCCCCTGCATTAGCCATCAATGTCCTTAGATTGAAAAGAAAGTTTTTAGATTTCTTCCAAAATGTATTAAGCAGAATATGGCACTAATCTATATATATAAAAGTCAAATGGTGTATGCGTGTATGTATGCGTGTATGTATGTGCACTTACTCCTTCCACACCGTTTGAGCTAGAGACTTGAAATTTGGTACAGTTATAAGGTCTTAGGGTCCTAATCAGGGTAAGAGTAGAAAATTTTTGAAATCTCACCTCTGACGCCCCCCAGGGGGTGAAATTCTTTAAAGGCCAATCACATCAGCTGGGCAGCTGCTGTTCTCTGTGACATAGTTATGATGTCATAATACCCCCTCCAACGGACCCTGCATTTGCTCAGCTCTCTGCTCCCTCCCCCCTCCAACAGACCCCGCACTCGCTCAGCTCTCTACACCCCTCCCCCCTCCAACGGACCCCGCACATCGCTCAGCTCTCTGCCCCCCTCCCCACCTCCGACGGACCCGAGTTGGGTTTGGTCGGAGGGTAAGTGAGGTAGGGGTGTCGGGTTTGGTCGGGGGGTGAGCTGGGGGTGTCGGGTTTGTTTGTGGTGGTAGGTAGGGGTGTCGGGTTTGGTTGGGGGGGAAGTGAGGTGCGTGTGTCAGGTTTGGTCTACGGGGGGTGAGGTGTGGGTGTTGGTCAGGGGTGTTGGTAGGGGGGAGATATGGGGGTGTTGGGTTTGGGTGGGGGGGGTGAAAATGTGAGTCGGGGTTGGTCGAGGGGTAAGTGAGGTGGGGGTGTTGGGTTGGTCGGGGGGGGTGAGGTGGGGCTGTCAGGTTTTCTCTCTGCCCCTCCCCCCTCCAACGGACCCGCACTCGCTCAGCTCTCTGCCCCCTCCCCACCTCTGACGGACCCGAGCAACGCGGGTATTTTTGGTAGTATATATATAAAAGTCAAATGGTGTGTGTATGTATGTTCTCTTACTCCTTCCACACCGTTTGAGCTAGAGACTTGAAATTTGGTACAGTTATAGGCTTTAGGGTCCTAATCAGGGTAAGAATCAAAAAAATTTCAAATCTCACCTCTTATACCCCCTAGGGGTGAAATTTTTTAAAGCCCATTAACATCAGTTGGGCAGCAGGTTAATACCTGCTGTTCTATGTGACATAGTTATGATGTAATAATACCCCCCCTCCAACAGAACCCCCACTCGCTCAGCTCTCTGCCCCCTCCCCCCCCAATGGCCCCCGCACTCGCTCAGCTCTCTTCCCTCTCAGGTAAGAAGTGAAAAATTTTAAAATCTCACCCCCCTTTCCCCCCTCCAATGGCCCCCGCACTCGCTCAGCTCTCCCCCCTCCCCCCTCCAATGGACCCCGCACTCGCTCAGCTCTCTCCCCCCTCCCCCCTCCAATGGCCCCTGCACTCACCCAGCTCTCTCCCCTCTACCCCCCTCCAATTGTCTCCGCACTTGCTCAGCTCTCTCCCCCCTCCCCCCATATCTAAATGCAAGAGAATGAAATGAATTAGACAAAATGAGACTTCTGAACAAAATTTGTATTAATAAAAAACATTGTAGTCTTTTTACATCCCAGTTTCCAATTACAAATACCCCGAGCAACACCGGGTATTTTTGCTCTTACTATATAATGGTGTTACAGAAGACACATAAATGTGATAGGTCACTTTTCTAAATATACTACTTGGTGAGGTTTCTAAATGGAGACCTTTAGATGCTATCACAACACAAATTAATAATACAGTATGGTGGCAGAAGGTTACATTTTGAAAGCATTTTAATGTCCACACAAGTAATGTTAGGCAATTTTTTTTGATCAAAAAATGTAGAGTCAGGTCAGATGAAACATTGAAAAATTTGACACAAATTTACCAGATTTATTCTGTCTGAAATGTTTTTTTTTTAAAAAAACCCACAACCTTTTGACTTTTTGTACTCAAAATGACCTTTAATTTCAAATTTTACTTCAGTATTATAATAAAAAAGGTTTTAATCCTTAAAAGGGAAACAAAATATGTGTTTCAGATTTAGGACAATGTCTCATTTGACCCCACACAATTTTCTCCTCTAATTTTTTGGGTTCAGAAAATAATCTAAACATTTTTCATTTTGTGTCAACCTGAAACAATTTTTCCTCCAAATTTTCAGTTCAGCCATCAAACAAACAAAAAAATCAGTTGCTTATATATTTCTACATGAGAATCTTTTTCATCCATACCTTGCTTCGGGGATGAATATTATTAGAGTTCAATTGATGGTATTTTCATTACATATTACATAGCACTGGGAAAAAAATTTCAAATAGTTTATTTGAGAAAAATATAGTTCTTGATTGACCCAAAATGATTTTTTAAATTTTTTTCTGGTTAATTGAAGAAAAAGAAATATTTTCAAACTTTTTGTTTATAAATTACTTGCGAAAATACCCGGCGTTGCTTGCTTGGGTCAGTCGGATGTGGGGAGGGGGCAGACAGCTGAGCGACTGCGGGGTCCGTTGGATGGGGGCAGAGAGCAAACCTGACACCCCCACCTCACCCCCCTGACCAAACCCGACTCCCCACCTCACTTACCCCTCGACCAACCCGACTCACATTTTCACCCCCCCACCCAAACCCAACACCCCCACGTCTCCCCCCTACCAACCCCAACACCCCCTGACCAACACCCACACCTCACCCCCCGTAGACCAAACCTGACACACCCACCTCACTTCCCCCCCAACCAAACCCAACACCCCTACCTACCACCACAAACAAACCCAACACCCACACCTCACTTACCCCTCGACCAACCCCGACTCACATTTTCACCCCCCCACCCAAACCCAACACCCCCACATCACCCCCCCACCAACCCCAACACCTCCTGACCAACACCCACACCTCACCCCTCACCCACCCAGACACCTTCCCACCCCCCCCAGACCAAACCCAACACCCCCGGCTCACTTACCCCCCGACCAAACCCGACACCCCTACCTCACTTACCCTCCGACCAAACCCAACTCGGGTCCGTCGGAGGTGGGCAGGGGGCAGAGAGCTGAGGGATTCCGGGGTTCCGTTGGAGGGGGGAGGGGCAGAGAGCTGAGTGAGTGCGGTGTCTGTTGGAGGGGGTATTATGACATCATAACTATGTCACAGAGAACAGCAGCTGCCCAGCTGATGTGATTGGCCTTTAAAGAATTTCACCCCTGGGGGGCGTCAGAGGTGAGATTTGAAAAATTTTCGATCCTTACGGTCATTAGGACCCCAAGACCTCTAACTGTACCAAATTTCAAGTCTCTAGCTCAAACGGTGTGGAAGGAGTAAGCATACATACATACATACTGTGACAAGGTGGCTCCTCGGACTCCCCAGACTCAGGTCCTTTAGCAGCTCTCTTCTGGCTGGGTTTGGCTTCTAGTTGGCTAGGAAAGGGCTAACTCCCCCCTGGGAGGGACTCCTTCCTGCTTCCCTGTCTGCTGGCAGCTTCTCTGTCTCTCACTCTCCCCCCCGCTCAGCTGGGGATGAGTGTTTTTAAAGGGCTCTGACAGCTTTCTCAATTGCTTTCAGTTGATCCTGTTCTGGCCAGTGGTAGCCTTGCTCAGCTGGACCCTATTAACCTGCAGTTACCCCTCTCACCACAACCTTCTCTGGCAGTCGCCTGCCCTGGGTTTACCACAATACATACATACATACATACATACACCATTTGACTTTTATATAGAGAGATATAAGTATGAGTGTGGGAGGAAAAAAGCAAAAACTGACCTTTTTGAGAATGTTTTTTGTTTGGCCACCAGCTCATAATATTACTCAGCTCATAATATTTTATAACATATTTGGAAAAAACTACAGAAGAGTGCAACAAAGCTGAAAGATTTTCAAGGATTAGAGCTACATGGAGATCTATGGGAAATCAGCCATGTTAATTAAAAGAAAAATAAATTACCAAAATATGATTGAGATGTGTATAAAGAGCATTTCAAAGTTAGACATAGAGGAAGTAAACACCAAGAGTGCTTACTTAGAGTGAAAAGTTTAAGATCAGGGCAACTGGTCAGGGGAAAAAAGCCTTAGAGTCTGCAACAGTAGTTCTCAACCAGGAGTTCAGGGCCTCAAGCAGGTTTTGGGGGGCCGCCAAGCAGGGCCAGTATTAGACTCACTGGGACCAAGGGCAGACAGCCGAAGCCCCACTGCTTGGGGCTGAAGCCCAGGTCCCTGAGCATCACCATCCGGCACTGAAGCTGAAGCCTGAGTAATGTAGCTTTGTGGAGATCCCTGAGGCATGGGGCCTCAAGCAATTGCTACACCCTGCTTGATATCCCCTAACGCTGGCCCTGGTTTTTATATGCAGAAAACCAGTTATTGTGGCAGAGTAGACTGTGAAGTTTTTATAGTATGTTGCGGGAGGGGGGGTGGGGAGGGCTCAGAAAGAATAAGGTTGAGAACCTCTGGTCTAGAAGAAATTTCTTTCCAAAGAGAGAAATTAATCTTTGGAACAGTGACAGGCATTTCTATGGAAAAAAAACATACTGTACATCACAAAAGTTATGCAGGTGATGAACTAAGATGTATTGCATGTTTTCATTCCTGATTGTTGCCATAAAAAGCATCCTATATAATAAAAGGCTAAGGAAGTTTGTGTGAAGCTGTCATGCGCAGTAGAGAGGGCCCGGACGAACGGCATGCCGGGAGGTATAGTTCGGCAGCACAACATGGCCGCCGCGTGTACGCTGCCGAGAGGGAAGCAGGGTCTGGATCAGGGGGCTCAGGCAGGAGGGTGGCTGGGCGCAGGAGGCGCAGGCAGGGGGCTCTGGCCGGGTGGGGGGCGGGAAGGGGGCGCTGGGCACGGCCCGGCCAGCTGCGCCCAGCCTAGCCGGAGCAGGCCGCCTTCCCCATGCTGCTGGGGGGATGGGAGGGAGCGGGCTGGGCTGTCGGGCACATGACGAGGGGTTGAGGGGCCATTGGAATGGGGGAGGGGGAGAGAGCTGAGTGAGTGGGGGGGCCTTGGAGTGGGGGGAGGGGGGCTGAGCGAGCGGGGGGGCTGTGGGGGGAGGGGAGGCTGAGCGAGTGGGGGGGCCTTGGAGTGGGGGGAGGGTGGGCTGAGCGAGGGGGGGCCCTTGGAGGGGGGAGGGGGGCTGAGTGAGCGGGGGGCCCTTGGAGTAGGGGGAGGGGGGACTGAGCGAGCGGGGGGGCCTTGGAGTGGGGGAAGGAGGAGCTGAGTGAGCGGGGGGGGCCTTGGAGGGGGAGGGGGGCTGAGCGAGTGGGGGGGGCTTGGAGGGGGGAGGGGGGAGAGGGCTGAGCGAGTGGGGGGGGGCACGAGCCATTACCGTTGGCCCATGTCCACAGGCTTTTACACTAGTATAATCATACTTGGCTATTACACAATGCTTCCACCCAAAGACCTCAAAGCACTGAACAAACATTAATGCATTTATCCTCAAAATACCCTTCTAAGGTAGGTAAGTATTCTTATTTCCATTTTGCGGGGAGGGAAAATAAGGCATAAAGTTGCCAGGTACCATGCTAGATGTCATTTGGAGGTTCCATGGCAGAGCTAGGACCAGAGCTCAGATTCCTAGTCTGATTCTTGCCTTGTGTTTTAACCACAGGACCATCCTTTCCCCTTCTCATTTTTATCTTCAAATGTCAGTCCTTGTCATATTCAGAACTTACAAAGTTCTGCATACAAAATACTTAGAATGTGACGTGAGGATTATTATTATTAGGGATAAGATGTAGTTGATCGGGAAAAAATCTCTTCCAAATAAATAGTTTGAATACGTTTTTAAAATGATGTTTAATAAAATATGATTAAGAAAAAAAATATGCATTTAGTCTCACTAAGGGCTGGATCCTGCACCGCCAAAGTCAAAGGGAGTTTTGCCACTAATTTCAGTGGACAGGAATCAGGCCCTTAGGCTTCAAACCTCAATACGTGTATATTGCTCATTTGAGTAGTGCCAGAGAATTCAATGGGATTATTCATAAAATTTACACGTTACTTATATATTTGCAGGATCAGCCCCTTAGACAGAAGTAACAAAGTCCTGTGGCACCTTAAAGACTAACTATAAAGTTTTGAAGCATGAGCTTTCGTGGGCTAATACCCACTTCGTCGGATGCAGGCAGTGGAAGTGTTCACAAACAGGCAGTTATAGAAAAGTAGGTAAGAGCCAGGTGGGAGGTGAAAAGGTTAGTCCAATTAAGCTGAGCCAGCTTGTTATCTCCGATCAGGGAGTGTGGATTATTCGTCTAGCATTTGAATGGGGTGTGTGAACATGGAGAGACGAGAAACAATGTCTGTAATGAGCCAACCATTGTAGATCTCGGTTCAATCCCAAAGTGTGTGTGCTGAATTTGCAAATGAATTGAAGCTCTGCAGTCTCTCTTTGCAGTCTGGATCTGAAGTTCCCTTTCTGCAGTATGGTGACTTTTAAATCTGTAATAGTGTGTCCAGGCAGGTTGAAGTGTTCCTTTCCAAATCTGCCGTTTAGACATTTGACTACAGTGGAGATTAACCCTAATGACAGGTAGTTTAAAATGATTACTTTTTAATCCAAACCCCTTTAAAGATCAAGGGTCGGAATAAAATGAATTTGAGATGACTGTAAAGAGATATTACGCTATTTACTACTATGAGACACTTGAATACTAGTCAGCATTTAGAAGTGCCCTGGAAGAGTGATACTCTGACTGGTGCAGTTATCTCCGTATTATCTACAAGGGACTATACAATGAGAAATTCTGCTCCTGGTCAGTAGAAATACACCACTAGGTGCCCGGGGTCTGTCCTATGCTCTATTTAGTGAAAACTGCACCATGAGAAAAGAGTTTAGCATGATTTTGTTTGCTTCTAGTTCGCATAATGGCTGATTCTGGTTTTAGTCATATTAAGATCGAATGGTTTTTTAACATGTCCTAAAACTGCTTGTCTCATTAAGGGTTTTGATTAAGATTCTGTTCAAACAGGGAGCTCTCTGGCAGGCAGCATAGGAAATTTAATATTGCAGTCTGATGCAAGTAGCTTTGAGCCAGAACCAAATCCTAGGATCCAGACCCAGAATCTTGGTTCAAAGCGCAGTTCCAATCCAGTTCTGCTTAATAAGGAAAATATAAACACTGAACTCCAGTCCTCTAAAATATGGGATTGTTCATATCCTGAATTTAGAGCTGGCAGTAAAGTTCAAGCCCAATTCCATTTATGAGCTTCATTAAAACACTTGCACAGAGCAAACCAGGATTGCACTTCTATAGTTACTTGCACTGACACTGCAAATTAACAATGAACAAATTGATGTATTCAGTGCAATAGTGTAATCATTTATGACCTCTCTCAGCAAGGGCATGTTAACTGTGTCAAGTTCAAATAATCTCAAATAAAATGCACAATATCCTAGCCCACTTGGCCTAGACACCACATTGAATAAGGCATCATACACAGAGATTTCATCATTATCGAAAATCCCAAAGGGATGTGACCTCCTTGCAAACTGAGTGCCCCCAGATCAATCTAGCAAGGTGCTTTAAATAGTCTGATTATATGTCCACCACTGGCAATCATGTCGCACCATCAATGCTTTTGATGCTCATGTGATCGCAAGCCATGTAGCATGTACTCCTTGAACATACATTTCAGAATTCATTGATCTTCCTTTTTTTTATATCCACACCAAGAAAGCCACAGGAAACTGAACCAGTGCTGATGAAGGAAGTTGCTGAGTATAGCTTAGAATATCCTCATTTCTGACCTTGTCCTGCCTCTAGAGATGGAACATCAGACTGAAACAACAAGAATCAAAACTGTCAATCCGGTGTTCTTCAGACTTCCTTGGCACCATCTTTCACTTCCATAAAACAGAGTTGCTAGAACTGTAGTTATATAGATCCGTGACTTTGTAGCAAGTTTGATGTCATGATATCCTCACGGAAGCTACTGACAGGCCTGAAAAATGGCAGAAGCAGTTGCTTTATGAGCATCCACTTCGTTTGAACATCCTCCAGGATAGTCTATGTTGTATTTGACAGCTGCCACCTGCTTGGTGGTCTATCTAGACAGGTTAATATCTGAGCTCATTGTAATCTGGAGTGAGAGGCTATTTGATGAAAATAGCCAGGGACTTAGTGTCTTCAGCAATTCAGGGGGTAACATTACAGACCCCTTGTGATTTCCCAGACTTCAGCTTATCAACTATGATCCAGATCTCTTCATGGCTGAAGGAAGATGGATCTTATAGAGCAGTGGTGTCCAATAGAAATTCAGTGCTAGCCACGCAGTAGCCACACTTGTGGTTTTGAATTTTTCTTACTAGCCACATTATAAAAAAAGCCACGTGCATTTACCACAATTCAATAGCCTACTAGCCACATGTGGAAGTGTGGCTCTTCTTCACGTGGAAGATGGACTGCAGACAATAAACAATTTTGGAGTATTTTGAAATGCTGTTTCCTTTGATGCAACGGATCCTGAAGACTCTGGAGGATGCTGTCATCCCAATTCTTTACTGGACAAGCTGGCCCCCTCTCCCCTGCAGCTGCAAAGTTGATTTAAAAGTTGTGGATACCATGATTGCCTGTGCAAACAGAGCAACTCCATCTGTACATGCCCAGCTGTGTTTCTAAATGGCCATGTCTATGCATAAATATTAGATTTACAAATCCAATTGTAGCATTTGTATGTAAAAATTAGACATGTGCAACTGTGTGTGCTCATCTTTGAAAAATCAGGCCTTGACTACCATGGTAATAATTTTCTCAGCCAAGCATAAAACTGTATCTAGTACTTTACATCATAGGTCTTGTGAAATAAAACACCCCTTTAAACAGCTCCGTTCTGCTGATAAGTCAGTGTACAGCTTTTTTGTTTAAACTTTAACAGGGCAGCCATACAAAGAGACATCAATACAGATTCAAATTGAAAGCACTGCATCTCTGGAGTATTTACTCTTAATTAAATAACACCATTCCTGAAGAAATGGAAATCTGGCCACAAGACTCCCAATGAGTATGTATATACATTCTTGCAGCATGAGTTACTAATCAATGTTTTCACTTACAGCATTTGGCTTCATCATCCCCATTTGAGCAGTCAGGTGTGAAATCACAAAACTTGTCAGACGAAATACAGGCTCCAGCTTCACAGGGTAAATAACCTCGTGGACAATAAAGGGATGAAGATTCAGTGGTTGTAAAGTTTGCTTCCCCTTTAAAAAAAATGAAAAAAACTGGTGAGATGTTCTTTTCACCATTAACATATATAATAGTGCACACAGATGGAATCAGTTAGACATAAGATGATAGGCTTCACTACCAAATATCTACTGTCACAAATAGACCTATGTCTTGTTCTATTTTCCATCTAACGCCCTTATAGAAGTGGTCAGATCACTCCCACAAACACTTGAATGACTTTTTATGTGAGGTGTTTGTTTTAGAGTATATGTGGGGCCTGGGTATAAAATATAGGAAGTAGAAGGAATTTAATAATACATGCACATAGGGCCAGACCCTTGGTTGGCTCACACTGGCATAACAGAATTGAAACTCATCAGAGCTATGCTAGTTTACACTGGCTGAAGAGCTGATCCATACACCATAATGTCTATTTACTTGCTTCTAGTCTGTGTCCTTATAACCATACAGCTGAAAGCTACTTCTGTAGCATCTTTTTTCACACTCACTGACTTTAACAAAGCCACGTTACTCTGAAGTATGAATTTTATTATTTCAATGTCTGAACTGTCTAATTCAAATTATTCTGGAATTCATTGTCACTAAAAGGCTAAAAATATCTGAAAATCAAGTTAGCTAATTCATTGTTTAATTCTTTTGTTATGGGAAACCCCCAAAATGACATTAACTAGAAGAATATTCTTTATGAAAGAACAAGGAAGCATAAAAAATAATGTTAGCTTGACACCATACTTTGTCCTTCAAGCCTATTTTTTTAATTTGCTTGCTTAATTTAACTTGCCTTTGCTTTCTTGGCTGGTATCTGAAAGTGATTTATATGCAATACCACATTCCATTTTTATACTGATGTCATCTATAGCAATAGTGGCATTCTCTGATAGAACAGTGGCTTGTAAAACGATCTATAATGACAAAGAAATAAATAACCTTATTCAAGTTGACATTCCAAAAGGAGATATTTCTTTATAATGCCCAGTATCTGTATGGAGAATAAATACCATCTACAACCACCACAATTTTGAAGAATGCCAGTAGCCAGCGAAACATATGGTTGAGATTAGCATGGTAAGATGCAAGTCAAAAACTTACAACTAAACTCTCCAAGACATAACTACTTTTACAGAAACTTATCGACCCTAAACAACCTTGTTTCAACCCTAAGCGATAATAATCATCACTTCCTGAATGTACTGTCTTCCTCGTGGAACCATTAAGTTATATGCCTTTTTAAATGAGCTATTCAGGATAATCAAATGTTGTGGTTTACAACTCAGTTTAATTGAGACATGAGCTCATTTGTACCATGTCTGCTGAGTTCAATAAGATATTTCCATATAAGAAATACATACAATGTAATGTGTGCACATAAAGATATTTTTAAACTCACAATGCTCCAAGCTCCCTGGCAGTTAGCATGGTAAGAAAAACAAAACCATATTTCATACCTGAAAGTCACCGGAGGGCTATATTGATTCTCTTAACCACAGCCCTCTCATTCAGGATATCATTGATGAGAAATATAGCTTTTGTTTCTTAGCCTTATTTCAAACAGTTTTCTTGATTATAAAAATAAAAAGGGGGGAAGGTGGACATTTATGAAACAAGACCCGCCCATACCATCATCCAGCTATAAAGTGATCAGACAGCAAATGTGAAAAATCGGCATAGGGGGTGGGAGGTAACAGGAGCTTATATAAGAAAAAGACACAAAACCCGGGACTGTCTCTATAAAATTGGAACATCTGGTCACCCTATCCAGCCATGAAATACCTTAGGAGAATTTTTCAAAGCACTCGAGATCAATTGCCTAATTCAAAATAAAAGCAAACTGTTTCCAGGGGGCCTTCTAGCTGGCAGGAAACACTGGGGCATTGGCACACTCTTGCCATACTCCTGTACGGTTAAGAGTGGTGTAGGAGCTACTATGGCAGTGCTATATAACCCAAGGATCCACCCACATGCAGGAGGAATTTTCATATGGCCAGATCCACCAGGTTAATGACTACTTTATGCTGGTAGAGTGATGCAAATCTACCAGAAGGCATGGCAAATCTACCAAAAGATCTGCCCCAATACCTTCCAGAAGGCAAACTCTGTGCTAAAAGACATGCAGGACTTGTGATGGAGTTTGATTATGTCCCACCAGTATGTGCTTGAAGGGAGATTGCCTTGTACCATTCTTGTAGTCAGAACTGAGTGCCCAGAGTTGATGTGTCAGGGCCCTGGGGGTGTTTAACCCTCAGCCTGGTCTTTTGCACCTATTGGTGGAAATCACTGCATGCCAGTCTCTGACCGTATCCAGAAAGGAGAGTATTCACCTGAGGAATCCACGTTTTCTAAACTGACATAGCATTGGAATTTCAGGAAGTACCAATAGAGGCTTGCTTTGGATCCTACCTCAGGATTAGATAGTATAAGGCAGCATGGTTTTCTTGATGACATTTGGTACACCACGCCTAAAGGCCATACTTCTATAATGTATGTTGGGCCAAGAATTTGATCGGCACAGCGATGTGATTTCTAGTTCCATACTGTACTCTTAGGAATGGGCACAGTACACTAAGTAGGTAAATAAAATGTTTAGAGATATCCTATATAAGCCACTTTGATCAGGTATTCTACATGTGACCTATATCTCTGTTACATAATTTACTTTGATTTTACTAGTATCAGAGGGGTAGCCGTGTTAGTCTGGATCTGCAAAAGCAACAAAGAGTCTGTAGCATCTTATAGACTAACAGATGTTTAGGAGCATAAGCTATCATGGGCAAAGACCATGAATGTTCATCTGACGAAGTGGGTCTTCGCCCACGAAAGCTTATGCTCCTAAACATCTGTTAGTCTATAAGGTGCTAGAAGACTCTTTGTCGCTTTTGATTTTACTAGAATATTTGTCAAAATCAGAAAGGTTCCAAAACAGGATCTCTTTTCAGTTTGGGGTCATTACAATATTTTCCAAAGACTCATTGCAGGAAGTGATTCTATTGAATGTCCTCGTTTCAGGAAGTAAAAGAGGCAAGAATTTCCATGTCACTATGGAATGAAAAATATGAAATTCTTGCAGATTTTTCTAACGACATTAATGAGGTGTCTAAGGCCAAAAGCAAAGTCTATAAATGTGAAGACAATGAATTTTAATATAAGAAAATTGCTGACACTAAAGAAGTGTGCAATATATAATTGCTGACTCTGGAATGCTTAATGCTATTGCTTTTGTCCTTTTGGTACTGATCTGATAAAAAAAAAGCACATTGCTAACCTCTAATGATGTTCAAACAGCATCCTGCACAGCAGAAATTGGGTTGATTAAATTCCTCGACTCTGCTAAAGTGTTAACAGTTTGCATCACCCACCATGGAAGAGAATTCTATGTGGGAAACGTAATGGATTTTCCATATTACAGTGCCACATGAAGGATTATATTTAATTCGGGAGCTGATGACCAATTTGCAAAATCAACACTGAGGATGTATCCTATGGGTGAGCATGGATGAAACGTTAATTTTGTAGTGGTCTAGAGATCTGACCCTGGTTCCATTAAAATAGAAAAACACACTGTAAGCCAGGTTCTCAAATTGTGCTCTAGGGAATACAAGTGCTCTATGGACTACAAGTGGACTACTTGCTGATCCCATGCTGTTGACTCTCCTCCTCATTTGCACATGCTAAATATAATCAAATAAAGGTACAGGTGCAAACACTTTCCTTGTACTACTTTTCTATTCTTATTATAATAGCCACAGACACATTATCAATTGTGACTGGGAGGTGAAGTGGTCCAAGTGACCTGAAATGAGAGGAAAGTTGCTGAACAACTAATCAATTGGGATATCTCTGCAGCAATCTCCTTATGGAAAACTTTGAGGACCGTGGCTGTAATCCATAGTTTGACAGTTTTTATTATGAAGGTGGCATACAAACTGAAAAGACCAAAACAGGAAGCTTGTTTTGTTAAATGCTTTACATTTTAGTTGGTGAGTGAGTCAACAGTTGTTTTCTACACCTAGTTAAATGCAGATCTATATATATAAAAGTCAAATGGTGCATGCGTGTATGTATGCATGTATGTATTTGTGCTTTCTCCTTCCACACCGTTTGAGCTAGAGACTTGAAATTTGGTACAGTTAGAGGTCTTGGGGTCCTAATCAGGGTAAGAGTCGAAAATTTTTCAAATCTCACCTCTGACGCCCCCCAGGGGTGAAATTATTTAAAGGCCAATCACATCAGCTGGGCAGCTGCTGTTCTCTGTGACATAGTTATGATGTCATAATACCCCCTCCAACAGACACCGCACTCGCTCAGCTCTCTGCCCCCTCCCCCCTCCAACGGACCCCGGAATCCCTCAGCTCTCTGCCCCCTCCCCACCTCCGATGGACCCGAGTTGGGTTTGGTCGGAGAGTAAGTGAGGTAGGGGTGTCGGGTTTGGTCGGGGGGTGAGGTGGGGGTGTCGGGTTTGGTCAGGGGTGAGGTGGGGGTGTCGGGTTTGGTGGGGGGTAAGTGAGCCGGGGGTGTTGGGTTTGGTCTGGGGGGGTGGGAAGGTGTCTGTGTGGGTGAGGTGTGGGGGTTGGGGTTGGTCAGGGGGTGTTGGGTTTGGTTGGGGCGGTGAGGAGGGGGGTCAGAGTTGGTCGATGGGTAAGTGAGGTGTGGGTGTCGGGTTTGTTTGTGGTGGTAGGTAGGGGTGTCGGGTTTGGTTGGGGGGGAAAGTGAGGTGGGTGTGTCAGGTTTGGTCTACGGGGTGAGGTGTGGGTGTTGGTCAGGGGGAGTTGGGGTTGGTAGGGGGGAGACGTGGGGGTGTTGGGTTTGGGTGGGGGGGTGAAAATGTGAGTCGGGGTTGGTCAAGGGGTAAGTGTGGTGGGGGTGTCGGGTTTGGTCGGGGGGGTGACGTGGGGTGTCAGGTTTGCTCTCTGCACCCTTCCCCCTCCAACGGACCCCGCATTCGCTCAGCTCTCTGACCCCTCCCCACCTCCGACTGACCCAAGCAATGCCGGGTATTTTCGCTAGTATGAGATAATCTGAAAGTCAAACTAAACCCTTTGGTTGGAGATCAATGCTGAAAGTATTGACTGTTACTGACTGAAATGTCCAGGAGTCTGCATTCACCCTCCCTGTAGCCAACATCATTAGCTGCTAATTTTTTAGTATAATAGTATAACAGTATAATAGTATAACAGCCCTTTATATTTGAAGACTTATCAAAGCCCACCCTCAGTTTTCTTTTCTCAAGACTTAACATGCCCATTTTTTCACCTCAGAAGACAGGTTTACTCAACCTTTGACCATGCTTTTGCCTCCTCTAGACTGTCTCCAATTTGTCCAAATCTTTCCTAAAGTATGGCACCCAGAACTGGACACAGTATCCATCTGAGGCCTCACAAATACTAGTAGAGCGAGACAATTACCTACTGTATCTTGCTCACAACAGTCCTGTTTAATATGATATATGCTTTTTTCTCAACTGTATCACAAATTTTTAATCTGCACATCTGCTACTTGATTTCATCATAAATTTGTTATTTTAATACATAAACACTGACATTCCTCTTTTATTTCAACATCTATAGAAAAAGCTTAAAGAGATTCTTTATAAAAAAAAGTAAGCAAAGATTATTTTAAGTTATGGGAGTAAATTAATTCTAAAAGTCGTATCAGAATAACTATTTGTACACAAAATAAATATAATAGCCAATACAGTTACCTGGAAAGGTGGTGACATTTCCTCAGGTTTACTTTCTATAAGAATATTCGCTTTAGTCCACCTCCTCTTGGACAAACCTGTCAAGTCACCTAGTTTTTGCAAATCCTCACCAAGGACGTTTCTCTTAAAGACAGACAGCTGGGAATCCTGAGACAACTGATACCAAAATATTATCTGTTGAAAGAAATGTTTATTAAAAGTGTTGGATAGCTTGCCAACCGACAGCAATTTCAATATAAATTTGCACCATTATAATGTAAACTAGTTTTGAATATGCATCATAACTGTATTGTGTACACACCCATAGAAGTAAATACAGCAGGCATACAGGAAACACACTTTGAATGTATAGGATCTGAAAGGATGGCAATTTGTGTCAGAATGGTAAAGCCACTATAAATATGTAACTAGGATATTAAAAATTTATTTCCATCATATCCTATAGACATCTATTGATGATTTCCCTTACTTCACTGGGGGGCTCCCATCAGGGAGCTACACCAAGAATAATTTTTGTTTTCAAAACTGTACCCTGAGACATTGGTGGAATATCTGAAAAGGAAGACTCATGGGTGATTGATTTCCTCTGCCCCTAGTGTCTAGATAAGACCAAGCAGGTCTTCAGGTACTACAGAGGGCCCCCTTCGGAGGGTCTCATTTATTAACAGAAAAAGACCAGTACAAAGTATAAGCAAGACCTTTGCTCAGCTACCCCACAGCAGTGCCTTCCACATGTGGGTTTGTCAGTGTTACATCATGGCCCCTTAGTCAGAAGGTACTCTCACATTGAATCTCTGATCTGGAGGCAGGGCCTCTGCAGGGACGCTCTGTCAGCTGCCACTCACCCCACCCTGGGTGGAGCATGGCAAGTACCCATGCCCCAACCCCATTTCCCTGGCAGTAACGCTGGTGGGGTGCAGCAGGGACTGAACTCACACAAGGAAGTGTGCAAGCTGAACCTTCCAAAGGATATAACCAGCACCAGCTCTTCTCCTGTGCTCTGAGAAACACCCTGTCCATCTCAGACACAATGCCTCTAGGACAGGGGTGGGCAAACTACAGCCCGCGGGCCACATGTGGCCCACCAGCCATTTTTATCCAGCCCACGAAGGGCCAGGGAGTGATGCCAGTGGCCCATGCTCCCTGCCCACGGGCCGGGCCGAGCTCGGGGAGCGGACCCGTGCTCGTGGGCGGGAGGCTGAGCCGAGAGCTGCAAGGCCCTGCGCGCCATGCCCCAGGTGCCGGCCCGAGCGCCGGGAGCCGCGGTGCCCCACGTTCACCACCCGGGAGCTTGCTGGGGCCTGCCAAGGGGAGCTGCTGGGCCCCGCGCCCAGCTGGTAAGCAAGAACTGGTGTGGTAGGATCCCTGGGTGGTGGTGGTTAGAGTGGGCTGGTCTCGGGAGGGGGCAGGATGGTAAGAAAGAGCAGGGGGGCTTAGATAGGGGGTGGGGCCTTGGGGGACAGTTAGAGTGGGGGGGGGTCTCTGGAGGGGCCATCAGGGGACAAGGAAGGGGGGGGGGGAATGGGTCAGGAGTCCTGAGGCGGGCAGGCTGAGGCAGGAAGTGGGTGGGAGTCAGATAGGGGCGGGCCCAGGCTGTTTGGGGAGGTACAGCCTTCCCTACCCAGCCCGACACACATTTTTGAACCCCAATGTGGCCATTGGGCCAAAAAGTTTGCCCACCCCTGCTCTAGGAATTCCTGCAGGGACAGTATGCTGGCAATGCTTTACAGCCACATTCTGGCTCTCATTTCATTACATGGGGGAAGATGCTCAAAGAATTGTCTTCATTTGATTTCTGATTCTTCACTGCACCCTCTAAAGTTGCAAGAATTAAGAGGGGAGATCCTTATGCTCACTCCAGGCCCTTTAAGACAGTGAAAGGCTTAGATTGAATAAACAGGCTCTAAAATCCCTAGATCCAGCTGAGGTAGGATTCCTGCAGAGTAGGAACTAAAGCAGGGGTGGGGAACCTTTCTTCCACCAAGGGCCATTTTGACCCTTATAAAGTCATCCGCGGGCCACTCTCCCCCCGAAGCCCAGGCTGGCAACGGGAGCTGAGACCCCAGCTGGCAAGGGGCCAGCAGGGGAAATCCCAAAGCAGTGGCAGGTGGAATCCTTAGCCCTGCACTGCTTTGGGGTTTCCCCCACTGGCCCCTTGCCAGCCAGGGTCCTGCCGCCTGCCTGACCCACCCAGCCCAGTCTCTCCCCCCCAAACCTCCTTCCCTCCCACCCCCCCAACTGACCCACTCAGCCCGGTCTCTCCCCCCAAAACCTCCTTCCCTCCCCCCCCCCCCCCAAAATGACCCAACCAGCCCGGTCTCTCCCCCCCAAACCTCTTTTCCTCCAACCCCCGCAAATGACCCACCCAGACCGGTCTCTCCCCCCCAAACCTCCTTTCCTCCAACGCCCCCCCCAAATGACCCACCCAGCCCGGTCTCTCCCCCCAAAACCTCCTTCCCTCCAACCCCCCCCCCCAAATGACCCACCCAGCCCGGTCTCTCCCCCCCAAACCTCCTTTCCTCCAACCCCCAATCTGACCCACCCAGCCAGGTCTCTCCCCCTCCCCCCCCCAACTGACCTGCTCAACCCAGTCTCTCCCACCGACCGTTTCGCCGCCTGGCAGTGGGTGGCTCCTTGTTTCGCCGCCTGGCAGTGGGTGGCGGTGCGGCGCGTCCCGACCCCAGCTCTGATCCGTCCCCGGCTGGCGGCGGCAGCGGAGCACGCGGCGCGTCCCGGCCCCAGCTCTGAGCCCTTTCCGGCCGGCGGCGGCAGCGGAGCACGCGGCGTGTCCCGGCCCCAGCTCTGAGCCGTCCCCAGCCGGTGGCGGCAGCGGAGCACGCGGCGCGTCCTGGCCCCAGCTCTGAGCCGTCCCCGGCTGGTGGCGGCAGCGGAGCATGCGGCGTGTCCCGGCCCCGTGGCTGGCGGCGGCCCACGCAGCGCTTCCAGGCCCCAGCGCGGAGCCATCCCTGGCCGGCGGCCGCGGGCTGGACGGAAAGCTTTGGCGGGCCGTATACGGCCCGGAGGCCGGAGGTTCCCCACCCCTGAACTAAAGGAAACAATAATAGACTCTCTCTCTAACACCCCATTGCAAACCATTCATTTTTGTTGACATTCTTCTACTTTTCAAAGCAGAAAATTCCAGACAAAAAATAATTTTAATTTAATCTTTTTTGACATTTCCTATTCTCATTTTTTCGCCTTTTTCACCAGTGAATGCAAAAGAATGAATGATGTTTAGGATTTTGCAGGTTTTCACAGCTTTATTTTTTCCCCTTTTTTCCACTTTAACTTTTCAGCTTTAGAAAAGTTACACCATTGCAGAAGGAAAAGGGAAATATTGTAACTTTGTGACCCTCTAACTTGCCAAAAGTTGGAAGAGTTTTGAAAAATTAGGGATAGGTGGGGGAGTGAAACTCTCCCTTCTCCCACTAAAACCTGTGCAGTATTTATTGTTATTCCAATGTTTTCTGTGTTTTGTGGCAAAAAGGGGACAAAACCTCAACATTTCAAAAATTAAGAAAAATATATATGTTGTGATCATTTTGGGGGGAAAATAAAACAAAAAAATTTCAATTTCAAACTCTTCAAAATCCCAAAACGTCTCACAAAATTGTTTTTCCATTTTTCTACCAGCCTAACTTCTGACTGTCAACTCTGCTTATCTTTCTCTCACTGCTGGCTTCCTAGTCTTCTTTGCCAGCTTATTCCTCTCCCTGCTGCTAATTGCTTATGTACTCCCCTGCATAGCTGCAAGATTGAGCCCAGGTTGTGCAAGTTATTGACTATGATGTGCTTTGACATATTGAAAATGTGTCAAACACTGCATTGATCAATATACAAAACCCATCCATCTCAAATTATTTTGAATTAAAATGTTAGGGTATTTTGTACATGTGGTGTGGGACTGAACACTCCCCAGTAAACATTCAGCACAATTAACGTGTTGAGACATTTATACAGATGTCATGGCTGGGGTAGAGATGACAGAAAGGTGGAGATATGTGATGTGGAGGAATGCTAGGGTAATTCCCGATGGAATGGATAGGGCTATTCTTGGCTGTCTTCAGTCTCCAGGAGAGTATCCCTAGTGTAAAAGTAGAATGGTCCGAGGTTGCTCTAAGCTAGACTGGAGACTGGTCAGCTCCCAGATATCAGGAAAAAAAGACAACTTTGTGTGTCCCATCCCTGCCCCTCCAGCTAGCCCATCCCCATGCTCACACATTAATCTTAGCCAGAATAAAAAATCAGGCCCAATGATCACTTGCTCCACTACTGAAATGCAGCCAATTTTTCAACCACAGCAACTAACAGCATTCAGCAGCACCACACAATACATAAGGACAAGAAGTGATCACAATTAATATCAAACAGTTACCTCACAATGGGCAGAGTCAAAGGACAGCTTAGTAAGGATAGGACTCCCAAGGTGGGACATGACAGGTTTTGTGTTTGCCTGTGGTGATCCTCCAAAATACATGAATGATCCTGAAAAATTAAATCAGTGGAATGTTAGAAACACTGTCTCACAATAGTTAACATTTATGTGAGAGAACTAGCCTTTCCTTAATGATCTCCTCATACATATTGAACACCTTCATTTATTCTAACAAGTGGAGTAGCATTCCCTTCCATTACATCACTAGGAAAATTTTGGGACAGACTTTGGCTGCCCCTGTATGAGTCTGAAACGATATGATGACAGTATAGGGAGCTCTCTCCTCCACTCCCAGTGCCACATATGGGAAGTCCTAAGTATAAGGGTGGGGACATATGGGAGAAGAAGAAACTAGCAACTCCAACAGCACTAGGCACTCTAAAGGGTATGCTACTGGGCTGTTTGGAGTCAAGGCTAAGGGTCTCCCCTCCATTGTGCATGAAAGTGTTCAGAGGCCACTGCTGAGGGAACAAACACTGGACATCTGCAAGGAAAGCTCAAATGCTGGGGTCAGCACTTCTCCAGAGAGGTTCTTCTTGCATCTGCCCTCCTCAGACAGAAAACTTCAGGTGTGTGTGTGTGTGTGTGTGTGTGTGTGTGTGTGTGTGTGTGTGTGTGTGTGTGTGTGTGTGTGTGTGTGTGTGTGTGTGTGTGTGTGTGTGTGTGTGTATAGTGTGTGTGTAGCACTATAGTTGCCCAACTATCCCACTCCTCCACATCCCACTTCTGGAAGAAGGTCCATTTCTCAGTGTGCAGGAAGGGTGCACCACTAGGCGCGCTAAGATAAAAAACATACAGACCTCAGCTGGGAGGTCCAAAAGATACACTTTAATTGGTTTTAAACAGTGGTGTAGATAGTGTTTAGAATCAACATTCAATGAAACTTAGATTAGGTACAGCATTCAATTTTCCTAACAAATTCCCACGGCAGCCTAGTAGTGTTTAGGCATGTTAACAATGTTGTGAACCAATGAAATAAGCTACATTTTCTCCTGGGGTCCGCAGGCTTGACATTGTTGTCTGTCATGCTAGTGGGGATGAAAGCTTAATTAAAGATCTAATCTGAATTCTGGCAAACTAACTGTCTTTGGATTGGAACTACAGCAGATGTGCTCAAGACAAAGGTAGGAAAGGATAAACATCTTCAAGGGCCCCTAAAGCTGCACATTTTAGGAGCCAGCAATGCTGCCTTCATTGAATACTGAAAAGTTTTTCATGAAAGTCTGTGAAAAGTAACACCAAGGACTAATTCTTGCCCACTGATACTACACTCATCGCCTTGTATCTTAGAAAATCAATTACTGTTCTCGCACAATTATGCACAGTAGCATTTCCCCAGTGATCCATGGGAATGGAGCAGAAGGCTGGATCCAGCCCTAAGTGAATTTATGGCATACGCAATTATATACTGCTTTAGATTTACCCAGGTTGGTACAGAGAGGTGCCAGCAGGGCCGGCGACAGGGGGGTACAACGGGTACAGCTGTACTGGGCCCCGGACTTCAGGGGGGCCCCCTGAAGTCCGGGGCCCGGTACGCAGCTGTACCCCCTTGTCGACGGGGCTGTGAGCAAGGGGCGGCTCCGGGCAGCCGCTGCAGCACTCACCAGCCCCCTCCCCCAGCCCCCAGCAGCCTCCCCCCGCCCCCCTTTGCTTCTCCCGGCCGGCCACGCGGCTGCAGCGCATACGGGGGTTGGGGCCCGCGGGAGGTAGGAGACCGGTGTGTGGGGGGAGCACAGGCAGCGGGAGACCGGCGGCGGGGGGGAGAAGCCCACGGGCGGCGGGAGACTGGCCGGGGGGGGGGAAGCCCGCGGGCGGTGGGAGACCGGCCTGGGGGGGAACCCCACGGGCAGCGGGAGACTGGCGAGGGGTGGGGGGGTACGGGCGGCGGGAGACCGGCCGGGGGGGGGAACCCCGCGGGCGGCGGGAGACTGGGGGGGGGGCCCTGCGGGTGGCAGGAGACCGGGGGGTGGGGGCGTACGATCTGCCGTACAGGGCCCAAAAATTCCTGTCGCCGGCCCTGGGTGCCAGGCACACCTTTCTGAATAAACAAAGCCTGCCCTGTCAGCATATGTTGTGAGGGACATATCCTATCCTGAGCCAACATTACCCACTGTTCTAGCTGTTTCCCCCGTTCCCGGCATAAGGAAATTGTGGCCATATCACACTTCTATAACTTCTTGCTGGCAGAATTATTACAACCAGAGGCACCCTACCTCCTGTTAAATGCTGACAGGAGCTGGCATAAATCAGAAGTGAATCTACCCTGATGAACTGAAGAAATATGGAAAACTACCAGCGAGATCCTCCCTACTCCAGTCCCTTTACACTGTTTAAAAGGGTCCGAGTAGGGTAAAGGGTCCCTAAAATCCCCATATCTAACCAGGGGAGTATCCCCCATGCAGGCATGGTGATGGACAGCCATAAGCATTGTCACGGTGGGGCTAAGGTTATTAGGGATCCGTTGAGGTGGGGCCACGCACGGCAGGAATTATGGGCAGCTCTGCAATTCATAGGGGAGCCCGAGGAGGCTGCTGTAACTTAATCAGGCTCCCATGACTAACCAGGTTGTGCCTGGGACTCCTCCAGTCCCCCAGGATTAGGAGTGCACAAAGGTGGCTTCAAAACCCCTTAACATACTTTCCTTGGGCTGTAAACTCTGTGCTGTGCCTCTTAATTCTGCAGGGTTTGAATGGAGTGCAGGAAGTAATGTGTGAGGCCACGTATTGAACGTTTCAAATAAAAATGAAATATTGAAGAGCTGCTCATTAAGTGAGCATTATCTATTCTTGTGTCCTGAAAGAGGGATGGATCCTGTGGAAAGACCAAGATGGATTACATAATTCAAGATTGTATCATAATGCATACACATAAGGGATTCAAATTAAGGTGTCACAGGTGACGTAAATTCTGGCTTTTCCTAATTGCTGGGTGCTTGACGTTCACAACATTAACATTGTTTTAATGGGTTTTTGTATGTAATATATATCTAATATTTTTTAAAAACTCATTCCAAGAGTAGTGGGAAAGCTTTATGCAAAATTGGCCTTGTAGCATGCCCTAAAGGTGTTCAAGCTTTGGACTACTCTATTCTCCTTTAGACAGTGCATAATAAATCCTATATTTTGATAATGCTACAGTCATAGAACGCTTGACACTGTGGGTTAACATGGAAAACATTTTCATTATTGCACAGTGCTTTGTAGAAGAGTTTTACTTTTGCCAAAATTCCTTTTCCTCTGCTCAACACACTGCACAACAACGAGACAGCTACCGACTCAGGTAGAGCAACAATTCAGAGGATATTGTTCATGTTCTGCCTGTCCCAAGCAAAACTGAGCAGGCTGCCTATACTGTAGGGAAAAAAAAAACTATTTACATTATTTATTGTGGATTCAGTCCTGGCTTCAGTGGAGAATTTGCTTGAGAAAGAACTAAAAGAATAAGCTCTGTCTGAATACTGGATATAATGGTGGTTTACTGTACACATGAAAGAAGTTGACTGTCTCTGTCTAATGAGCAAGAGCTCAAGAAATCAAAACCAATATTACAACCAGCATTGATTAGCACCTCACTGGCTAATTAATCATGATATAGGCATAGAAACTAAACTCCAATGACTTCTCTGAGGACTTCTCAGGAAGAGCACAACTGAGGAACATTAAGGGGACAGAGGGAATAAGCTTGTACAGATGCTACCCATGTTACATATATTATGTAGTTTTTAGTCTCCAGTGCTGTTCATTGGGCATCCTTCATGAACATCACTTTTAGAAGGGAAACTATGCAGGAGAGGCTTACCATGTTCACTGTTGGTTGTATGATCTCTGTTAGGAAGTTTTGTGTCATTAGAAGTCTCTCCTTTTATTATATTCCATTTAGCATCTTCTGTGTTTAATCGCTTCCATCCACAAAAATCAGACTCAAAATTACACATAGTATAATTTGCTACTGTAAGCAGAAGAATAAGGAAATTCATATAGAACAGTTTTATGCTGGAATTGTCATGCTTATTCTCTTGAAGTGCAAACTAATCTGCCCTACTTTTTTAAAAAAAGAACTTATGGTATGTTTATTGCAATCTGAATCACTTTTCTGGGGTTTGGCGGGAGGGAATAACCAATGTTCTAAAAGTGTGTGTAACACATTAAACTGATTTGTCCATCCTCAGTTGTGATGCACGTAATTGTAAGAAGAAAAGCCTGTATTAATTAAGAAGTTCTTGATATTAACAATGAAATCTTAATGGAGTTCTGTGAACAGGTGATTCATTTGCAAGCAGTTACAAATGCTTCCTGAAATCACTAAAAAGGAAAACTTTTTACAAGCGAAAGCTCATTGAGAATGTCTGGTAACATTTTCATGGGCCTAAATGGTTTAGATTCACTGAAAGTTAATGGAACTTAAGTCCTATGTGCTTAAATCACTTTTGAAAACAGGATTTAGGCTCCTTAACTGCTTAGACACTTTGGAAAATTTTACCCAGAACATACAAGGCAATTAAACTGCAATCAAGTTGCCTGAATGGCTACAGGGTAGACCAACTTTGACTGTATAACAATATTACACTCTCTCAATTTTCTACTTAACTCAAAGAAGGCATTATCTCCAGAATTATAGCCAAATTAAATAATTTATTGGTACAATACATTATCAAAATTTTCTTCTCAAGCACAGAACAACCTGGAAATATAGTCTACCTTTCTAAATCCTTTAGGGCAGGCTTGTCCAACCTGTGGCCTGTAGGCCGCATGCGGCCCAGGACGGCTATGAATGCGGCCCAACACAAAATCGTAAACTTACAACGTTATGAGATTACATCCACAAATACCGGAGTATTATTCGTAATTCGCATTATAATTGCAAACAGTTCGACCAAAAAAACCGAAAAACTGATAAAATTGACTAATAAAATAAAGAGGGAGAGGACTCTAATGTCGTGTAAAATGAATTGTGACAAAGAATTTGTGTGTACTAGGCATAACGCTGTTGCGTGCCGTATGCTCTCGCTATTTGTACGCATGTGTGGCTTAAGTTTTTCGGCGGTGTACGGCTTCCAATGTGCAGACAGTCGAATTGACACCGAAGAAAGGTGCAGACATTATGTGTGCTTGCGGCGATTTGGCGAGTAAAACGCAGCGATTATCGATAATATTTCAACCTACCTTTGTAAACGATAAACGTCTATTGTTATTTAGAAGACATGTAAGTATTCTTATTTGATTATTAAACCTTGCTTTCTAATTTTCTATCTATTAATTTTCATAATAAAAGTAAATATAATTGCATATTTATTATTATTTTTTTTAATTCCATCATGGCTTCCACAGCGTCTCAAAAGAAAACAGAACCCAAAAAAAGAAAAATTATAGAAGAAGGAAGATTGTTCAACGAAAAGTGGACAGATGACTACTTTTTTGTCAAGGCAAATACTAAGGCACTCTGCTTAATTTGTAGGGAATTTGTGCCAGTTTTCAAAGACTACAATTTGAAAAGGCATTATATGCAAAAACATGCTGCGAAATTTAGTGTGTATCAAGGAATGTGTCGTAAAGACAAAACAGCGGAACTGAAAAAAAGTCTATCATTTCTACAAAGTTTTTTTAAAAAAGTTACAACTCAAACGGATTCGATTGTAAAAGCTAGTTATGTGGTAGCAAATCTGATAGCAAAATAATCAAAACCATATGCCAATGGTGAGTTTATTAAGCAATGTATGGAAAGTGTGGCAGATATAATTTGCCCTGATAAAAAAGGAGATTTTTCTAAAATCAGTTTGTCTCACCAGACTATAGCCAGGCGAATTGATGAAATATGAAAATCTATCGAAAGAGGTTTGGAGAGTAAAGCTGCTAATTTTAAATTTTATGCTTTGGTGATGGACGAAAGCACTGATGCTACAGATATAGCTCAATTGGCAATTTTTATTAGAGGTATTGATGACGAATATAATGTCACTGAAGAAATGGCTTCTTTAGTGCCATTAAAAGACACAACTAAATCAAGAGATTTATACGAAGCAGTGAAAAATACGTTAAAGCGATTTTCTTTGTCCATTGTGAACATATCTGGTATAGCTACTGATGGTGCCCCGGCAATGGTAGGTAAAAGAGAGGGACTTGTAAAATTAATAGAAGATGATGCAATTGCCGCCCAAAACTTACGTTTGATGAAATATCACTGCATAGTACACCAAGAAAATTTATGCGCAAAAGCTTTAAAAATGGATAACGTCATGCAAATTGTCATCAAGGCTGTGAATTTCATAAGGGCGAAGGGATTGAATCATCGCCAATTCCAGGAATTTCTTAAAAGTATGGATGCTGACTATGGGGACATCATTTACTTTTCGGAAGTAAGATGGCTAAGTCGAGGCAAAATGTTGAAAAGATTTTATGATTTGCAAAATGAAATCAAGTCGTTTATGGAATCAAAAACAAAATTTGTGCCAGAACTTGACGATGAAAACTGGCTCACAGATTTAGCATTTTTAGTAGACTTGACCGCTCATTTAAATGACTTAAACATGCGTCTTCAAGGTGAAAACCAACTTGAAACCAACAATGTTTCAAACCATAACAGCGTTCGAAATGAAACTGAAACTATGGCAATCTCAAATTAAGGCAAACAATTTTATGCATTTCGACACGTTGGCTAAACACGGTCCTGTGAACATCGAAAAATATGCAGCCTTGCTTTTCGATTTGATACAGGAATTTGAGAACAGGTTTCAAGATTTCCGGAAAAATAATCAATATTTTGGTATATTTGCAACTCCATTTTCAGTCGACATAAATATGTTACCTGCCAATTTTCAAATGGAATGCATTGAGCTGCAATCTGACATTCAACTTAAAGAAAAATTTGATCATGTCTCTTTACTGGACTTTTATAAGACATATCTTCCCAGAGAAAAATATCCCTCACTTCACAATCATGCCTTATTCATGTCATCGCTTTTTGGGAGCACCTACATTTGTGAACAGCTATTTTCAAGGATGAAGCACACGAAGAGTAAAATTAGAACCAAAATATCTGATGAGCACCTTGAGAACTCACTGAGAATTGCAACTACTTCCATCGAACCAGATATTGAAGCATTAGTGTCTCAAAAACAATGTCAAATATCCCACTAGTTTTATGTTGCCCTTTTTTTCTTTTACTTTTATAATAAAAAATATCAAAAAAAAATATTAATGAAGTTTTATTACTTAGATATGTACATTATCTATTCTACGTTTTGTGGGTTTTTTTTGCTCATCAGCTATCGTTAGTGTTAGTGTATTTTATGTGTGGCACAAGACAACTCGTCTTCTTCCAATGTGGCCCAGGAAAGCCAAAAGGTTGGACACCCATGCTTTAGGGCATTTATCACAGTTGTGGAAAGTACTGAAGGGATTGTACACGACTGTGACAAAGATCCAAGAGCATCATGCAACTATCATCCCAGATTACATTTAGTGCTCTGCTTCTCACAATTTGCAAACATAAAACAGAATACAGCTCAGCTCACATGACTCAGTGCAAAGGCCCTCTCAACTACTGATAAATTCTATGCTAAGAAACAAAATACTTAAATCAGCACCACTGAATTAGATCTACAATGCACATTTAATTTTAATCTAATACACTGCTCCCCATTTGCTATAGTATATTAGTTAAAGATGGTACTTATATTATTAAATTTATCTAATTAAGAAATGCTTAGGCTTTTGACAAGGTATCTTGTTAATTAGACTTCAGTTGCTAATACACTAAAGTAGAGTATCCAAATTGCTACCCAGTTTAAGCTATCTTGCTGTGTACTAATTAAATACCTAGATCTCTAGGCATTATGCTTACTTAGGCAGTCATTTGATGTAGGCAGTATGAAAAAAAATGAATGCATTTAGATTTGCTTTACTTAAACAAATATCTATTTCCTCTGCCTCCCCCCTCCCTCCTCCTCCAAACCTTGACAAAGATGTTCTACATGAAAAACTGAGGACTTGTCTACACAGTCAGCTAGTGTTCAGAAAGCCAGGGTTTAAATCTATAGTGCACTAGTTTGCCACACAATAATTGGCCATGTGGACCCTGCTACAACACATTGAGTTCCACAGTGCACTTGGACCAACTGCTAGCAGCAGCAGCTCAAAGCACACTACAGAAGTTGAGTTTGGTAACAGGGTCCACATGATAACTTAGTGAACAGCAGGCTAGTGCACTGTACATTCACACCATGGCTTGCCATGCATTAGGGGCAGGTCTACACTACAGTGGGTACTGACACTCTGAGATCGATCCACTGGTGGTCGATTTAGCGGGTCTAGTAAAGACCCGCCAAATCAACTGCAGATCGCTCTCCAGTCAACTCCTATACTCTACTCCCGACTAGAAGAGTAAGGTAAGTCGACAGGAGATGTTCTCCCGCTGACCCCCCGCAGTGTAGACCCTGCGGTAACTCGATCTAAGGTACATCCATTCCAGCTACATTATTCACGTAGCTGGAGTTGTGTAGTATAGGTCGACTTACCGCAGTAGTGTAGACAAAGTCTAAGTCTCCACGTGGACAAGCTCATAAAGTATGGGCTACATGGTAGCAATTAAAAAGACCTTCCATAGTAAGCAACTGTGCAAGGATATTATTATTTGTATGGCACTATCCAAGTGATAGAAACTTTATACATTAGCCAGAAGTCTCCTCTCGTAAGGGATAGACCTGCCCAAACCTAAAATCCGTGTTTAATTACATAGGTGTTGTTGGATGTTTGGCTGTGTGTGTGTGTGTGTGTGTGTGTGTGTGTGTGTGTGTGTGCTGCCTCAGCTCTGTGCAGACCTCAATTGAAATGCCCAATGACCACAAGACTTTAATAGAAAAGATGCCTAGCCAGGTTTATTGTCAACGAAGCACAGTAATAGCACCTGGCAGACTCTACAAGGATACTACAACATAAATACCCATGACAATGGACAAGACTCAATCAGTAGCAGGACTTTCTACTGTCCCCTAGGCTACCTGAAAGGTTAAGACGAGGTATTCCAACCTTTATAGACTGAGACAAACAACCTAGGATCAACATGTATTACCTTATGCGTTTTATGCTGTGATTGTTATCCCTCTTCCTCCTGATGTTACAGGCAAACCTTCCTATTCACCACCTGTCTTTGTACTTTCACTCCTGAGGTTTTAGACAAAATATCACTATTCATCACTTTTTTCAAATCATTTTATCGTGTGCTAGGTTGGGGTGTTTTTCTGCTGGCCTGGTGGAATGTACATATTCAGTGTGTTTTAGCAATGCTAGCAATGTTGGTGCCAAGTTAATGTACCGGATACTGCCTTGCGGGCAAGCATCTGCTTTTGACAAGGCCTGACCGTTGCTTATAGCATAACTTTTGCTGACTTTTGTTCAGGTCCCAGGCACCAGGCCCATGCTTCAGTCTCTTTCTTTCTACAACAACAGGCCATCTTCACTGCTTGGAATTTAAATCTGGAAATAGATTTCCCTTTTTTTAGAGTCTGTAGGGAATCAAGACAGCGCTAATGCTGACTATTTATCGAATGACAGAAAAACCAACTTAGGTAGAATTCAAAAAGGTTCTATCTTGACTTTCTTTTTATTTAATGTGTGCTTAGGTCCAGAGTTGAAAGTAAGCCAGTACAAGCCGGTACAGCGTACCAGTAAGAAAGTGGCCGCCAGTATGGGCCAGTACACAGCTAACGTTAAAGTGCTGCCAAGGCAGCGCTTTAAGCACCATACCAGCAGAGCTGCTGACAGCTTGGGCAAAAGGGGCAGCTGCCCAGGGCCCAACGATTTAACAGGGCCCTAGCAGCAACCAGAGCCCCGGGCCCTTTAAATTGCCACTGGAACCACAGGCAGCATGGGCCGGGCAGCACTGAAGGGCAGGCGGGGGGAGTCTGGCCCCAGCCCTGCCCTTCCACATGAGAACCCGCCCCTTCAGTGGGCCCAGAGCCACACACACCCTTACCCAGGACCCCAGCGGCCCTGCATACCATAAGTCCTTTAAGTCAGTGGTCCCCAACCCCCGGGCCGCGGACCGGTACCGGGCCGCGGATCGATCGCTACCGGGCCGCGGACGCGTTCCCGGAAGTGTCCGCCGAAAAGCCGCAGTTTCACTTTTCGGAGTGAATTCGGCGGCTTTTCGGCGGACATACAGCCGGTCCGCGGCGGTGAAGAAAAAAAAAATCCGGTCCGTGCCGCAAAAAAGGTTGGGGACCACTGCTTTAAGTTACTTTCACTCCTGCTTAGGTCCATTGGCAAATTTAATGCAGAGATATGGGTCACAGTGTCTCTATGTTGCTCAAAAGCTTGTCTCTCTCACCAGCAGAAGTTGGTCTAATAAAAGAAATATTATCCCAACCCCTTGTCTCTCTAATACCCTGGGACTAACAAGACTGCAACTATGCTACACATAATCTAACATTCTGAGCTTCACAAAACAAGTTAATGCTCTGTGAGCCTTTTTTTCTACCTAAATGAAATCTATGTTCAACTATGCATTTAAAAAGTCATTCTATAAAACAGTAGAAACACAAAACTTGTGGTACACTATATATACAGTGAAGAAATCCATGGGGGGAAAAAATCTTGTATGCTGCTCGATCTACAATTCACAAACTTTACACAGATTAAGATCTGATGGACAGATGTTAGCATGCCCTGAAAATTAATGTGTCTCAAGTAGAAGTATAAACATCTACTAAAATAAATATTCAGGATCAAGAAAACCATCTATCCACTTTAAACTCCCCAGCAAAATAAATATGTATATACTTTTATCTTTTAAAAGTTTATCTTTAAAATTTCAGCTTTTAAAGTTTTCAAATATTTGCTACTGCAAATTGGTATCCTGCAGCAAAATGTGCACATTTCCAAAATTATCCAAATAATTGCCTGACTTTGGAGTATTTGCTACTCAATGATTTACACTTTCACTGAGCTTAATAACATCATCTAATTTCTAATGAAGTAGGTATTAGTCCATGAAAGCTTATACTTCAATACTTTTGTTAGTCTTTAAGGTGCCACTGGACTCTTTGTCACTTCTGCAAATCCAGACTAAGACGGCTACCTCTCTGATTCTTCACATCTAATTTCTAGAGATGGAACAGGTGAATTCAGAAGATTTAAACTTCTCCTCAATATGAGTAGTCTTAAGGGGCTTCTCACCAGACTTTCCAAACAGCAGTAGGTGCTGTTTACCTTTTGGAAACAGTTACAGAAAGTCACTCCTCATAATGATGTTGTACCTTTATGAATGTTTATTGGTGACATTTCCCGAAGTATCATAAAGTGGAAATGATGTCACAGTGTAGTTGTTCAGGTCAACAGGTGCTCTACAGAGTTCCTGCAGGTAGGAATACAGAGTCTAATTTGTTTGTAATGATCATAACATATAACAGTACAGTCTAATCAAACGTAGTATCTGAATTCCATACAGAAAAGTTTTCTTTGTTAGCTAGTATGGCATTTGCAGAAGATCTTTCATATTAGGTGAACAAAAATTTTAAAAATATTTTTTACTATAACGTTACCCATCCTTCAGGGTAGTTTTCTAAGTGCTGAATGCATGTTTTTTTTAAATTTATTAATAAATGAACGGTGATCCATTTTTTTATTGGCACCCATTGTGAAATGCGAAATTTAGGAATCATTTTGAAAAGGACCTATGCAAAGAGGAACTTTTTAAATGTAGAAGCAGACCTGCAAACATGTGCCTTAGTAATTTAGAAGAAATGCATTTTAGGTATATGAAGAACTGTATCGCACCTCTGAACTAATAGTTATATAGAAGTACAATAAAAAATTACCTATTTCATATGGTAATAATTGATAGTTTTATAATATCATTTGTGTCAAGTTACATCAATGAAGGAAAACATTATGTCCTCCCTTCCTATTATAAAGAAGCAATTGCATTAAAAGAAATCTGGAAAGAACAGGAAATACCCTGTAAATCACTAAGTAACAGCTGGCTGCCTCTGTATTCATTCAGAATGGAGAACTGCCAGCACAGTACCATGAGAGTCCTTCATCGGACGGAAAATACTGAGAATAAATGTGTTCAAGTGTAGATGCTAAAATATGTACCAATGCGCTGAGTAAAAATGTAATGTAAATGTAATTTGTAATTTGTAATTGTACATGTACATGTACAATTACATGTACATGTAATTTTTACATGTACATGTAAATGTACATGTAAAAAATGTAATGGCTTCAAAATATTGATAAGGTCTGTTTTATGACTACACTGAAAGTGAGAGTAGAGGTGGCAGAGGTAACATCTTTTTCTGGACCAATCTCTATTGGTGAAAGAGGCCTGGGCTTACAAATGCTCCCTGAGTTATGCAAGCATTCCATTTTGGAACACTTTGCATAACTCGGATTTTGCATAAGTTGGAAACGTATCTCCAATCATTACGGGGGAAAACATGCTATTTCTAGCTTATGGAACTTTTCCTGTAAGCTCAAAATTGTGTAACTTGGATTTGTGTAATTTCAGGAGTGCCTGTATACTACAAACTTACATTGGTATAACAACGTCGCTCGGGGGAGGGTGTGTGTGAAAAATTCACATTCCTGAGTGACGTAGTTATACCAATCTAACCCCAAGACTAGACAGTGCTATATCAATAGGAGAGCTCCCGTCAACATAGCTACGGCCTCCGACGGAGGTGGATTAACCACACAAAAGGGAGAAGCTCTCCCATTGGCGTAGTAGTATTTTCACTAAAGTTGCAGAGCTGGATGTGTAGACAAGCCCAGAGACAAGCTTTTTAGCTTATGCAGAGCTCTTCTTCAGGTCTGAGAAAGATAGTCAGAGTCTCACCACTAAATACAAGGTGAAACAGATTGTTTAGCATAAGTAGTTAAATATTTCAAGGGACAATTCAAGGCAAAGTAACCAACTAACACATCTCTAGTCACAGGAGGGAAAGAGAATAAAAACCTGGGGGAGAAAGAGGGAGTGAAAAGATGGGAGTTGCCTTACCAAGTGGGGAGGTCAGTGCTAATGAGGCCAATTCAATCATGGTGGATGTGGCCCATTCCCAACAGTTGACAAGAAGGTGTGAGTATCAGCAGAGGGAAAATTATTTTTTGTAATGACCCAGCCACTCCCAATCTTTATTCAGACCTAATTGGATGGTTTCAAGTTTGTAAATTAATTCCAGTTCTGAGGTTTCTCATCTAAGTCTGTTTTTGAAGATTTGTTGTTGAAGAATGGCCAACTTTTAAGTCTGTTATTGAGTGTCCAGGGAGACTAAAGTGCTAACCCACTGGTTTTTCAATGCTACAAGTCTTGATGTCTGATTTGTGTTCATTTATTCTTTTGCATAGAGACCATCTGGTTTGACCAATGTACATGTCAGACAGGCATTACTGGCACATGATGGCACATATCACATTGGGAGATGTGCAGGTGAATGAGCCCCTGATGGTGTGGCTGATGTGGTTAGATCCAATTATGGTGTTCCTTGAATAGATATGTGGACAGAGTTGGCAACAGGGTTTGTTTTAGGGATTGGTCCTTGCTTACAGGCTGAAGCAAATACTCACAAGCAACTACACACCACACAACAGAAACACTAACCCAGGAACCAACTCCCATCTTTTCATGTGCTGTACATTTATACCTGCCTACTTTTTTTCACTCCATGCATCTGATGAACTGGGTTCTAGCTCATGAAAGCTTATGCCCAAATAAATTTGTTAGTCTCCAAGGTGCCACAAGAACTCCTTGTTGTTTTCATTAACTATATGTAATTGTGGTAAGTTACCTTTTCTTTTTCATTTATATAATACATGCTATTAACAACCAGTCCTCAGTGAGAAGGACTTTATTCACTTTCATAAACAATTTTGCCTCAATTTATTGGATTTATTGGATTTCCAGACAATATCCATATCATTATTCTCTTATATAGTTACTTTACATAAACCAACTGCTTGTTATCATTAAGTGTCCATCTGATTAAAAATGTTTCCTTAAAGCATTGAGGAATACACAATGTATAGAGCACTCTGCACTGGGCCCTGTTCTCCTCCCCAGGAAGGCAGGATTATGCCTTAAACCAGGGGTAGGCAACTTATGGCATGCGTACTGAAGGTGGCACGTAAGCTGATTTTCAGTGGCACTCATGCTGCCCGGGGCCTGGTCACCAGTCTGGGGAGCTATGAATTTTAATTTAATTTTAAATGAAGCTTCTTCAACATTTTAAAAGCCTTATTTACTTTACATAAAACAATAGTTTAGTTATATATCAAAGACTTATAGAAAGAGACCTTCTAAAAACTTTAAAATGTATTATTGGCACGCGAAACCTTAAATTAGAGTGAATAGATGAAGACTCGGCACACCACTTCTGAAACGTTGCCAATCCCTGCCTTAAACAACACAAGTGAACCAGTAAGGCTTGAACTAGGAAAATGCCAAAGACTTTCCTTATTTACATGATGGTTTAAGTGATCAAAAGATAATGATTCGGACTGCAAGGCAGGTAGAGGGGAAAATCCTCTATAATTTTTAATTCTTTTCAAATAATTTTAACAGAAAATTTTATTGACCGCAGTCTCAATCCAACCTAATTTCAGGTGGCTACCCTTTTAAGGTACACACAGAAATTCTGTGTGTATCCTAAACACGCACAGAAATTCTCATTTGCACCTGCAAACAGCATTATATATGCAACTATCAGTATCTTATCTGTCATCTGCAGGAATAAATTCAAACACATGGAAGTTCAGAAATGTAGCCAATACACACATAAGTAAGCTATATAATCTTCATTTAGAAGCATCCATGAAAATTACTTCCATATGCACTTTAAACCAAGACAGGTTCATAAATCTGAGCATCATCTATTAAATTTAATTACTTTTCTGTGGCTTGCATGGTGGAATTGTGGCTACTAAACAAAGCAACTTCAATTAAAAACATCATGGCTAAGATACTGCTACTAAACTGAAGCAGTTGCTAATTAAAGGCAGCTTCCAAGCGAAGGAACATATAAATATTATATTACTACATTACACACACATGCAAGCTCTCATTCTGTCACAGACTGATGAAATTAGAGAAAAAAATCTAATTTTAGATTATATAGATATATATAGATATATATAGATATATAATAGATATATAAATAATTGGGGATAAGTCTTAAACACAAACATCATACAAATCTCGGTGCCCCTCCTGCCTATTTAGGATTTATTATCAGGATCTGAATCTTACTGCTGTGGCCTACATAGACAGGAGTAGAAAGAAGTGGAAAGAAAGATGGCGTGATCAGTTATAAAGCATTTTACATGAGCTTGTAAATCATCTGAGGCCCAAACCTTCCAGATGAAAGCTGCTATATAAATAAGATACTATTATTATCAGTTTTCTATCCAGTTCTTCTCTGGTTATGATACAGATGTTATCCTTCTATATCACAGTGCTTTTTGGCATCATCTCTTTATAAAACAACTTAAGTTACTTACAACAAGCTGTTGGATCTTCATCATTTCCATCAGAACCGTTCAGCTGGTATCCACACGCTGATCCACTGGCAACACACTGGCCATTGGCACAGGTGAACTCCTTTGGGGAGCAGAACTCTGGTGATTCTGTTGCCCACTCTGAGAACTGGAGGTTATCCAGACAGATAAATCCTGTTCTGCTCTGAATAGTTCCTTCAAACACAAGCTGTGGGAATTGTTATTGGTTAAAATATTTGCGTAAATATATGAACTGACAGGGAAAAAATGGATTTTTCTTTCACAAAATGTGAAAAGATTTATTATAGATGGTGCAGGTAGCTGCCCTTCATAAGACTCTTCTAGCTACTTATATCTTTGAGAAACAAACTGTTTAGGCTGAAATTTCCCATGCTGGGTGCCTGCTTCACAATGAATAATTTTTTAAAGGTTCATCTACTTCCATGAGTGTGGTTAGCTAAAAATATATTGCCCATGTTATTTATTTTTTTACAACTATTTCATTGATAAGTTGCAGCTCCTCCATGCCTCAAAGCTACCAATCAGCTACTCCACAGGTAGAGACCTATGCTGAAAAAATTATATGTTATCATGAAAGTAAAGACAACCATAATGCACATAGATACTGACTTCCTCTCTTTGCTGGGGCTGCTCAGACCTCACTCTACCCCAGGCCCTGCTCCCACTCTACCTCTCTTCCTAGCCCTCACCCCACCCACGTCTTCCCGCCCTCTCCCCGAGCGGACCCCTCCCCTCTTCTGTCCCTCCTCCCAGTGACTCCTGCATGCCACAGAACTGCTCAGCGGGGCTGCCGGTAGGAGGAAGGCACTGGGGAGAGCTTGGCTGCCAGTGGGTACCAAGCACCCTCTAATTTTGTTTCGTGGGTGCTCCACCCTGGAGCATGCCGAGTCGGTACCTATAATAATGTGTATGCACAAGGGAGGCAAAATAAGGTTGTACAGGCAACTTTAATTCTGGCATTTCCTAACTTTTGAGTACAAATTCAATGTGGGGGTTTTGTTTGTTTTGTATGTCATAACTCATAGGGAGTAAGCCTTGTTCTTTATTCAGCTTAATTCAGCTTTGTTACTTTACAGTTTCCTTGCCACATAATCTATGCAATGTAAAGAGTTTGTTGTGGTTTGCTCATTCACTGAAATTAATTCATTCTAGTATACCTACAGACTAAGGAAACTGATTGTTTAGATACATTTCAGTAACTGTAATGAGCCAAATACTCTGTCTTATCCCCAGAAGTTTTTTTTAATTGATGGGGTTTGCATATACCTTATGTATAAGATACCAGAACAAGTACAATATTATTAAAACAAAATTAGAAGAGAGACCTAATAATTCACTGAAGATTTTAAGAACTAAATACTGGAAAAAATTGCATTCTTCTTTGAACCAAAAGAATCAAGAGGGCTATCTCCTCTCACTGACAGTGGTGTTCATCAGGAGTAACTCCACATTAATTACTGGAGTTCTACTGGTGTTAAATGGTGTTAGAAGTGAGAGAAGAATCAGGCTGCGACTACTGTATGTACCGTATTTTTCGCCGTATAAGGCGCACTTTTTCTTCCCCAAAACGGGGGGGGGGGAAAGTTGGTGCATCTTATACGGCGAATATACAGTGAAACCTCGATTTAACCGCGGATCGAGCCGGGGGCGGGCTGCCGCCTGGCCCCCGGCAGCAGTCACCCTCCCTGCAGGGTCCCGGGAGCCGGGACCCTGCGGGGCTCTGTGTTCCCCCCAGGACTCTGTCGCTCCTCCCCAACAGACCCTCTGTGTCCTCCCCTCCACCCAACCCTCCGTGCCCCTTCTTGGGGCTTCCCCCTCCACTTGACCCTCTGTGCCTCACCCCTCCCCTGTCCTCCCAACCTGATCCTCTGTGACTCCCCTAGGGCACTGTCCCCTCCCCCATACCCAATCCTCTGTGCATCTGTGCCTTCCCCTGGGACTCTTTCCTCCTCCCACCAGACCCTCTGCACCCCTCTTGGGGTGCTCTTCCCCCCCCCGACTCTCCTTCCCACCCCAATCCTCTTCCCACCCCCCAGGCTCTCCTGTTCCCCTCACCGATCCTCTCTGCCAACCCCCTCCACTCCACCCGGACTCTCCCTTCCCCCTCATCCGATTCTCTGTGTCATCCCCCTTCGCCCCACTCTGTGACTTCCTTGCGCTCTGCCCCCCCAACCCTTTGTGCCCCCCAGTGCAAGAGGAATTCTTGGGGTTCGAATAATAACATTACAGCCTTATTTTTGTTACTTTCACTGTTTACTGACTTTACTGACTGTTAATGAGAGTAAAGATAGTTCTTAATATGTTACATGGTTGACATAAAATTGTTCTTAAACTGCTGTTAACTTTATACAGTTGATATAAAATATTTTACTACAGTATTTGGTTCAGAATCTTTTTTTTCTAGATTTTCCTCCTTTAAAATTAGGTGCGTTTTATATGCCGGAGCGTCTTATATGGCGAAAAATACGGTAAATACATCTTTTACACATTTGTAATTAAAGCTACTGGCTGCAGGAAGTGCTTTCTTAGATTGTTTTCTGTTGAACTACTATAATCAGAGTCTAAGTTGCACCCAGTCAATTAAAATCAGAGAGCCACTGAGAATAAACATGATTTTAGTAACAGAGAGGTAGCCGTGTTAGTCTGGAATAGCAGAGGTAACAAAGAGTCCTGTGGCACCTTAAAGACTAACTATAAAATATAGAAGCATAAGCTTTCGCGGGCTAATACCCACTTTGTTAGATGCAAGCTTGCAAGCTTTCATCTGACAAAGTGGGTATTAGCCCGCGAAAGCTTATGCTTCTATATTTTATAGTTAGTCTTTAAGGTGCCACAGGACTCTTTGTTACCTATGATTTTAGTAAGTTATCTTAGTTTCCTAGAAGCTTTAAAAACAAGAACAAAATCATGCATTTGCAGAAGACAAGTGCTTGCCTTTTTCAGTCATACCTTTAATTTTTTAAGACTTGCTGGTACCAGCGTATTTGCTCTGACCCACTCATTGCTCGTTGATGTGTTGGTTTCCCACATCACTTGTTCCTCCTGTCAGATGTGGAATAAAAAGTTAAAAAGAAAAAGTTTATCTGCTTATGAGTTACCTGAACCGTTTTCCCCCCTGATCTTTTCATACCACAGCCAGAACTTCCTGTCTTCCCCGTCACTTTCCGTGAGGAAGCATGACTACGTGTTTTTATTTATAATTTTTAAATTACTCTTCCAACCTGGACTCCAAGGGAGAGATGGGAACAAGAGACACATTTACAGTTATTAAACAAGTTAATTGCTTAATTAATCAGGAGATAACTTGATAGCAGTAAAATTAATTGCTATGCAAATCGCCGCCATATCTGCTGAACTTAGCTTGAATTTAATGAGATGTTTCTACTAAATATTGTGGGCACTCATTGAAATCAAAGGCAAATCTCTCACAGACATTAATGATGGGGTCCTTATGTGTTTGGGGCTGCTGGTTTATTCACGATTTATTATTAATTTTCATTTTAACTAAGCATAGTAACGTGTGTTACCATTACATTTAGTCTGATTACTTATACCTGCATCTAGGGCTTGTCAAAAGTGCCAGATCAACTGTACTGAAAATTGAGGTCATTTTCCATTGACAGAACAAGTTAAAATATAGACAGTGGCACTGAGAACTTCCCCACCAAGCAACAACAACGTGCTTGAGCCCCCCTCTCTCCATTCCCACTTTGTCTTAGAGCTGTGTTCTGCAAATGACAACAAGAGGACCAGTTCTGCTTCCACTCACCTTATGCAAGCTATCTAAACCCCTTTGATTTGATAATTTTATGAAAACTCTCATGATTATTCTGCTCCTGGTCACAACCACAACTGGACAGTCCAGAGGCCAGTTTAAATAAACAAACTGAACATTTACACCTTTAATAAGAAGGCTCAAGGAATGAGCAGAAGAAACCGGATGGAGAACATTAAAGCAAATATTATAATTCCATTATATAAATCAATGGTGCAGCTTCATCTGGAATACAGTGTGCAGAACTAGCCACCCCACCTCAAAAGATATTGCAGTGGGGGACTTAGAGAAAGGTGACAAGAATGATTCCAGCCTGTCAAAGCTCTCTTAAGAGAGACTGAAAAGATTGGGATTGTTTACCTTAGAAAGGATGAACAGAAGCATGGTAACAGGATATAAAATAATCAATGGTAAAGAGAAAGTCAGTTGGGAATTTCTCTTCTCCCAGTCACATAAGACAAAAGGATTTTTGTTTATTAGATGAATCAAGGGAAATGCCCTACAAAAGAAACAGTTACTCACCTTTCATAACAGTTGTTCTTCGAGATGTGTTGCTCATGTCCATTCCAACAAGTGTGTGCGCACCGCGCATGCACGGTCCCAGAAGATTTTTCCCTAGCGGTACCCGTAGGGTCGGCAGGGGCAACCCCTAGAGTGGCGCCCTTATGGCAACATATATATGCCCCTGCCGACCCCCCCCCCCCCCCGCGCTCAGTTCCTTCTTGCCGGTACTCCGACAGAGGGGAGGCGGGAGGGATTTGGAATGGACATGAGCAACACATCTCGAAGAACAACTGTTATGAAAGGTGAGTAACTGTTTCTTCTTCTTCTTCTTCTTCTCCCCAATAGGATATCCCTGACAGGATCCGAGCATTAAAGCTCCGACCGGTTCAACCACGGATAGTCCACGCCATCAGGTGGAGCGACTGCAGATTGGGGTGTAATAATTGACCGTGGTCCTGAGAGATCAGGGTCAGGACCAGGGGAAGGGTTATGGGTCGCGTCACACACAGGGACATCAACCTGGTGTACCAATGTTGACAGGGCCACGCTGGTGCTATGAGAATCAGGGACGCCCTGTCCTGGCGGGCCTTGAGTAATACTTTGTGAACCAGAGGGAACGGGGGAAATGCATATAGGAGACCCCCTGTCCAAGAGACCTGAAAGGCATCCGCCTCTGATCCCGGACTGAGGTTGAGGAGGGAGCAAAACCTCTGGCATTTCCTGTTGGCCCTCGTGGTGAATAGGTCCAGGAGGGGAAATCCCCACTCTAGAAAAATAGAGGTAACAAAGAGTCCTGTGGCACCTTAAAGACTAACTATAAAGTTTTGAAGCATAAGCTTTCGTGGGCTAAAACCCACTTCGTCGGATGCAAGCAGTCGAAGGAAGATAGAGTGGGCGATGTCCGGTCTGAGGGACCACTCGTGACTCCGAAAGGATCGGCTGAGAGTGTCTGCCAATACATTCTGAGTCCCCGGGAGATAAGTGGCTATGGGATAGATCTCGTGGGGAATGCAGAGCTCCCAGAGGGCCCGGGCTTCCCTGCACAGGGGAGAGGAGCGAGCACCACCCTGTTTGTTTATATAAAACATTGCGGCCGTGTTGTCTGTCAGAACCGACACGCACTTGCCTTGCAGGTGGTCCTGAAATGTCTGGCACGCTAGACGAACCGCTCTGAGCTCCCTGACATTGATGTGAAGGGACAGCTCGCTCTGTGACCACAGGCCCTGCATCCTGGTTTCTCCCAGATGCGCTCCCCATCCAAGGGCGGAAGCATCCGTCACCAAGGTCAATGATGGCTGAGGTCTCTGGAAAGGGACCCCGACTCCAAGGGAGTGGGGTTGGAGCCACCAATGGAGGGAGTTTAAAGTGTGGTTCGGGAGGGTCACCACAAGGTCCAAGGGGTCTCTGCCCTGCCTGTAAACCCCCGCTAACCAGGTCTGCAGAGGGCGAAGCCCTAGCCTGGCATATGGCACCACGTAAGTGCAAGCTGCCATATGACCCAAGATGACCATGCAGTTCCTGGCCGTGGTAGTGGGGAACTAAAGGAAGGAGTGGATAATGTCCGAAATTGCCTTGGCTCGAGGGAGTGGGAGGAACGCCCGTGCCCGACGGGAATCTAATACTGCCCCTACGAACTCTATTCTCTGTGTGGGTAGGAGGGTCTATTTTGGCTCATTTATCATAAGGCCCAACCTGAGAAATGTAGCTCTGGTGAGAGCTATGTGCCGAATTGTCATTTCCCTTGACTTTGCCCTGATGAGCCAATCATCCAGGTAAGGATAAACGTGTACCTGCCTCCACCTTAGGAATGCTGCCACCACTGCCATGCACTTTGTGAAGACTCTTGGGGCAGTGGAGAGGCCAAATGGGAGCACCGTAAACTGGAAATGACGATTCCCCAACACAAACCTTAGGAATCTCCTGTGGTTGGGAATGATTGACATGTGAAAATACGCGTCCTTTAAGTCGAGGGCAGCGAACCAGTCTCCGCGATCCATAGAGGGAATAATGGTCGCAAGAAAGCATGCCGAACTTCAGCTTCTTTATGTAGGAGTTGAGGCCCCGCAGGTCTAGGATAGGACGAAGGCCACCTTTGGCCTTCGGAATAAGGAAATAACGGGAGTAATATCCCTTTCCCCAAAATTCTTGAGGAACTTCCTCTATGGCACCCAGAGATATGAGGGTCTCTACCTCCTGAAATAGGAGTTGCTCGTGAGAAGGGTCCCTGAAGAGGGACGGGGAGGGGGGATGGTTGGGTGGAAGGGAAGAAAATTGGATAGAATATCCCACTCTTACCAAGCTGAGGACCCATTTGTCCGAGGTGATTAAAGGCCAGGCTTGGTAAAAGTGGGCTAGACAGTTCACAAAGGGTAGGGCAGGTTCTAGTAGGGAAACTGGTTCGACGGCCCCGGGCGCATCTTCAAAAGTTAGATCTGCCCCCTGGCTGCTGTCTTGGGCCCAAGTTCTGCTGCCCCTGTCTGGAGGCCGAACGAGGACGGCCTCTGCCATTCCCTCTACCACCTCTCCTAGGTTGGTCCCGTCTAGGGGGAGCTTGGTAGGGGCGTGGCTGGTTGGCAGGAGGAGGTCTAAATGGTCTCCTAAGGGGTTGAGGGATATGGAGGCCTAAGGATCGCAACATGGCTCTCGAGTCCTTCATAGAGTGAAGTTTTTTATCAGTATCCTGAGAGAACAGCCCTTGTCTATCAAAGGGCAAATCCTGGATAGATGCCTGGACTGGGGTCGGGATGCCAGAGACCTGCAGTCAAGCCCCCCAGCGCATCGCTATGGCAGTAGCCATGGTCCTTGATGCCGAGTCAGCAGAATCCAAAGCAGCTTGGAGAGCGGCTCTGGAAACTAGTCTGCCCTCCTCCACAATGGCTTTAAACTCTACGTTAGAGTCTTTAGGTAGCTGGTCCTGAAATTTCGATATGGCTGACCAGGAGTTGAAGGCATATCTGCCCAACGCCGCCTGTTGGTTGGATATCCTTAGCTGGAGAGCCCCTGAGGAATACACCATCCTGCCAAGGAGGTCGAGCTTCTTGGCATCATGTGATTTAGGTGTTGATCCCGTTTGACCCTGCCGCTCCCTATCATTGACCGCATCGGCCACCAGGGTTCACGGCTGAGGGTGGGTGAACAGGTGCTCATAGCCAGTCTGTGGGGCAAAATACCTTCTCTCAACTCCCCTAGCAGTGGGTGGAATGGAGGACGGGGTTTGCCAAAGTGTGTTTGACAATGAATGGATGGTCTTAATAAATGGGAGGGCTATTTTTGTCGGACCACTGGAAGACAAAATGTCCACTGTGGGGTCTACCTCCTCTTTGATCTCCTCAGCTGGCAAATTGAGGTTTTGTGCCACCCTTCAGAAAAGGTCTTGATGACCCCGAAGATCCATAGGAGGTAGGGTTGGGGAGGAAGACTCTGCTACTGCCTCATCAGGTGAGGAAGACGAGGAGGTAGTCAAGTGGTGATCTCCCTGCTGGAGCTCTGTTGAGGCCGGGTCATATGAGGTCGCCTCCTGCGCTTGGTGAAGCGCCCTGGAGGGAAATCGGCCAATTCCCGGTGGCCCCGGTACCAGATCTTCAGGGGCTGTCTCCGAGGGTGGAACTGATACCGCCACCGAAACGGGGCCCCGCGGTACCGATGGTAATGAGGCCGATACCGAAGGTGGGCCTTGAGGCTGATGGAATGCCCAAGGTGTCCAGAACAGCCACTGCACAGGGCCCTGCCCTTGAGGCAGCCAAGATGGGAGGCTCTGATGACGAGAGGTCCTCCGGTGTCGGGAGTGATGGCGCGAACCCGAAGTACGATGGCTGAGGCCGGACCGAGAGGAAGCCACGTTGGATTCTGAGGAATAGTCCGACGCGGACCACGGTGGTGCAGAGCCCTCCGGTGCCGTGATTTGCCTCTGAAACATCGTCGGTTTCCCTGGATGTCTCTCAGGCGGCCGTTGGACTGTGGTCATGGGTACCGGGAGGACAGGTGCCGAGGGGACTCGTACCTCCGGTGCCGACACGGATGGTGCCAAGGTTGCAGATGTTAGCGGCACCGAGGGCTGCGCCGGAATGATAGGTGCCGCAGACCTGGGCATGGGTGCCGGAGCCGCAAAGGGAACTGGAGTGATAACCGGTGGCGGGGCCGCGTCTCTCGTCAAGGCAATGATATCTTGAGCTGCCTCGAAAACGTCCGGCGTTGAAGGCATGTTCAGCTCTTCGAAAGCCCCGTGTGGGGATGGCACGGCACCAAGGGGGGTGTGGTCCCGCGGCTCGGTGGGCAGTCTCGGCACTTTACGGGACTCGTTTAGTCGACCCGAAGTCTGCCTTGCTGCAGAGGGTTCACCCTGGGCTCTGCGGTCAGGGGAACGACCTCTCGGCTTTTTCGATGGCACTGGAGATTGCGATCGGTGCCTGCGAGAGTTCCCGGAGCTGTGTGGAGATCGGTGCCGGTGTTTCTTTGGGTCCGGCTTCGGTGCCGCCGGGTCTCTCACCGACACCGGGGCACTGCGTACCTCTGGTGGAGGCTGTTGCTGCGGTTGCAGCGCCAACTCCATCAGTAAGAGCTTTAAGTGGGAGTCTCTTTCTTTTTTGGTACGGGGTTTAAACCCTTTGCAGATAGAACACCGCTCCGCTTGGTGACCCTCTCCTAAGCACTTCAAACACTTGGAGTGCGGGTCGCTAACTGGCATGGGCTTCCCACAGCCCTCACAAACCTTAAACCCCGGCGCCCAAGGCATGCCCCGGTGCCGGAGAATGGAAGAAATATCTACTATAACTATATACAACTATACTATCAACTACTAAAACTATTGAACTATAACATAACTAAGAACTGTATAAACTGAGAAGTGCGATACCGCTACGCAGTGACTAGCACAACGCTGTTCCAGCGACCGTCATGAACGGAAAGAGGGAACTGAGCGGGGGGGGGGTGTCGGCAGGGGCATATATACGTTGCCATAAGGGCGCCACTCTAGGGGTCGCACCTGCTGACCCTATGGGTACCGCTAGGGAAAAATCTTCTGGGACCGTGCATGCGCGATGCGCACACACTTGTTGGAATGCACATGAGCAATCACTCAAAGAAGAATCAGACCCTGTGTTCCTAAACGTTTGAGTTATTTTGAATATACCCTGTGGATTCATCCATCTCAGATCAAACTAGTGGCCTAGAAAGGAAACATTGTGTCCTATTACCTATTATCCCCACAGCCATCCAGGCTATAAATGTATTTTCTCTTTTCGCTTTAATAATAGTGTGTGATCTTCCTTGAATAGAGAGGTATGATGTTCAGCTTGAAAAATTCAAGATGGAACCAAGCTAAAACCTTGGTTCCAAATGCTGAAAGACGTTAGGGTTCAGAATCCAGATTGAAATTTGGTGGGTCAGGCTCACCGCCTAGTTTTACAAATGTTTTTAGAAATTATAGCCAGTGCTGAGTTGTCACATTACTGTAAAACACAAACATTTCTCTACTTGTTCACATCAGTAGTTCTGTGAATGTTTCCAATCATTTAGACACAGCTTATATTGCATATGCACAGCTTGCTTATAATACTTATTTAAAATAAGGCAGGTCCCAAAATATTCTTTATAAGAGCCAGGCATAACATGAGTATGTACTGCGAACCAGACAACATGGCAGATAATCACAGGCTATGGTTTCAACTACATATATATATTAGTCCTCAAAGTTCACTGTTTGCTTGATGGGGCTCATCTGGGTATTAAACTCCTGTTGGCATGTCACTAACTTCTTGAGGCATTCATCTTCCATCTCCCTTTCTTCACAGGTCGTATTAATTAACCAAAGTTGCAGAGTCTGACAGTTGCATGTTCTGTACATTTGCTAGGATCCCAACTTTCTACAGCTCCCTTTTTCATTGCAAGTACAGTGAATCACCTTGGGCACATCATTTTTATTAAACAAGAAACTGTTCCATAAAAGAGATGTAACTATTCCTTCTAGTGGACCAGCAACACCATGTCTTTGGTTGATAGCACTAATTTCATCAGTAGAATGTTCTCTGTACAGTTTGTTTGTCTGAAACTTGTCTGATTTTTGCATGGATTAATCCTCCTCTCCCTCTCTAGCGCATTCCTTTTCTTTTGCTCATTTCCCCAATCTCCCCTTTAGAACATTCTACATATTCTTCCAGCAGCTGCCCACTTAGCAATCTATGGGATTTATTTTAGTGATTCAGGAATGGATGGAGAGCAAAGTTACTGTTGTTTAAAGCACATATTGTTGAACCATATAAATATTAAATAGATAGGTATATTGGGACCCTGGCTGTGTGTGTCCAGCTTCCTTTCTTCCAATATTATCTTCTTGATGTGGGCAAGAGTTGTGGGATTGGTTCATTTTTCTTACCGTGTATTTCAGCTGCTATCCTTACAGTTGGCAGAGATAACCATATCTTTCCCCTTAACTATTTCCTTCTGAACTCCAGTTATAAAAATACAATATTCATTATTTTTTGATATCGCTACAGGTGCATTCACACATATGGCTGTGGTGACAGCACTGAATTCCCCCCTGCTACTTTCATTTCAGTGAGTAATATGGAACAAATACTTGTTTCCCCCCATGATGACTAAGGGGCCACTTTTCACTATGCCTGCAGGAGAGTTCTTTGTAAATGTTATTGAACATTTGAAGATACTTCAGGTCATATGGGTGAGAACAGGCGTTCACATGCAAATCTAATGGAAGGTTTAGAATTAAGTTATCTTTTACTGCTTTCTCTCCACCTGTTTTGTAGACCATATATTAAAGCAAAATCACTCCAAAAACATGTTCCTTTAGCCTGTTTTTGTTCTTTCTTCACCAGAGCTCTTCTCTGGGGTAGGTAAAAGCTATGAATCAGTTAAAATATTTATGAAAAATCTTTTAAAAAGTATTGCCTTTGATGAGCTGGTGGCTCAGTCTCTCAGACTGATATCCAGGAAAAACAAATTAACCTGCAAGAAAAAGCACTTTGCGGTTCAGCCTATCACATCTGCACATAACACGATCAGTTACTCCTCAGTTCTTTTAATTTTCAAGAGGGAAAAGGCTTCAACCCCTTTATCCTAGTTTTACTTCTAGAGGATACAACGTCTGCAGTGAAAGCACGTGATTTGGAGACAGGAATTCCTGATTCTGCCACAAACTTTGTATGTGATCTTAAGCAAGTTAGTTAGTCTCCAATTTTGCAAGCACTTAGGCACTTAAATTTATGCACAGTGAGTACTCCAACTGAAGGCAATGGGACACAATGCCTAAAGTTAAACATATTTGTAAATCTTTACAGCAGTGGGGATTTCGTCTCTACGGGTCTCAGTTTCTCAATCTGTAAAGTGGGGTAATGGTGCTCACCTATTTTATGGAGCTGAGGATTTATTAATTATTCTAAAGTGCTTTAAGGTGGAAGACAATCCAAAAGTGGCAAGTACTATCACTGGGGGGGAGTTAAACAATATTTCTCCCAGAGAGGTAGCCGTGTTAGTCTGGAATAGCAGAGATAACAAAGAGTCCTGTGGCACCTTAAAGACTAACTAAAGTATTGAAGCATAAGCTTTCGTGGGCTAATACCCACTTCGTCGGATGCAAGCAGCTATCCCACAGTGCACATAGCCGAGTGGAATTTTGGGTTGGGCTTGCAATACCTTATGGGATGAAAACATTGGTGTGGGTGGTTATGGGAACATGGTGTTAGTCTCCCCTGATGCACTTATTTCCCTCCCTCCCTAAAATCAACAGCAAACAAATGACGCCTTTTTTCATGCCTTTTTTGTAAGCCTGGGTTACCCACATGGATGCTCTAGCACAATAAGCATGGACCCTGCTCAGCTGTACACTGCAGTCTTTACACAGCTGATACAGGAGTTGCCAACTGGTCCTGGGAAGGGATGAGCTCCAGGGTTAAAAACAGTTCTTGGCTTTCATGGAGAATGGATCCTCCACTTGCCTGACTCTCATTCTCCTCCTCCTCTTCCTCATCAACAACGTCCTCCTCAGTGTTGCTTGAGGTAGCCCAGAGCTCCTGGGAGGTATCCATGAAGCCTTTTGGGGCAGTGGTGGTTCGCCACCTATAATCGCATGCAGCTCCTCATAAAAGCAGCATGTCGTGGGGCAGAACCAGAACGACTGTTTGCCACTCTTGTCTTCTGGCACGGGTGTCCCTGGTGTAGCCCTTCTCCCCCATGCCCCGCACAATCTTGGCACAGGTGTCAGCATTTCTTCTGCTGGATCGGAGCTCTGCTTACACAGACTTTTCTCCCCACACAGCAATAAGATCCAGCACCTGGTGCGCGGTTACAGACTTGATTCTCCATGATCAGCTGTGCTGGTTAGTTGATCAAACAGGAAAATCAGAAATTCCTAGGGCTTTAGCAGGGGAGCGGCTGTTTCCTGTGTACCTGCCTGACGTGCAGTGGAGCTGAAAGTGCTCTCTAGAATGGTCACAGCAGAGCACTATGGGACACCTCCTGGAGGCCAACTCATCTGAATTACACAACACAGTGTGTACACTATCCCTGTCTTCCCCTGGATGTTGAATTAAGTGCTACACCTCTCACGGAGTGGGAGTACAGAAGTCGACTTTACAGGCCACTTAGGTAAGTGGAAGGGACTCAATACTGGTAGTATAGATCAGGGGTAGGCAAACTACAGCCCACGGGTCTGTCCTGCCCGGCACCTGAGCTGCTGGCTGGGGAGGCTCCCCCTCCACCGGAGCATCGCCACCGCGCAAGCAGTGTTCGGGGGGTGAGGGGGGATGTGCACTCCTGTGGATCTGCACGGCAGTGTGTTTGGCTCCAGCCAGATACGCTGCCCTGAGTGGCATGGTAAGGGGGTCAGGGGGTTGGATAAGGGGCAGAGGGTCCCAGGAGGCAGTCAGGGAACATGGAACAGGGGCGTTGGATAGGTGTGGGAATCCCAGGGGGCCTGTCGGGGGCAGGGGTATAAATAGGGGTCAGGGCAGTCAGGGGACAGGGAGAAGAGGGGTTGGATAGAGGGTGGGATCCTGGGGTGTGATTAGGGTTGGGGGGTTGGGAGGGGGCAGTGAGGGGACAGGGAGTTGGATAGGGGGTGGAGTCGCAGGGAGGTGGTTAGGGGCTAGGGTCCTGGGAGGGGACGGTCAGGGGACAAGGAGTAGGAAGGGTTGGATTAGTTGTGGGTTCTGAGGAGAGCATTTAGGGGCGGGAAGTGGGTGGATAGGGGATGGGGGCCAGGCTGTTTGGGGAGGGATAGCCTTCCCTACCCAACTCTCCATATAGTTTTGCAACCCCGATGTGGACCCTCAGGCCAAAACCTTTGCCCACTCCTATATAGACTCATACGTTATTAGATTGACTTAACACAGCTTATGTCACCTAAGTTTGTAGTGTAGACAAGGCCTAAGTGTCTGAATAGCACTGGATAGGGATTGCTTCCCCCCACCCCTTAAATATTATGCAATAAGCTGCCAAGCTAAAGGGGATTTTATGCAGAGTCTTTCAATGTGACTTACAGCTCTTGGCAGTTCCAACTAAATTCACATGCAGTAAATATATTTTGACTGTAAGAAAAATGCAAATCAAACTGGCACAATAAATTATGGAACCAGAGTAGATCAAATTGATATAGGGACTGTCAATAAAATAGCTTTGAGTGTGCATATCAATGAGCCTATTATCAATAATTAGGTTAAGTTCCCTGTGTTCTGGAGACTGACCTCTCTGTCCTTCTTCATCTATTCTCTCCCTTAAGCAGGGAGAAAAAAGGAAAAATTAAACTAGTTAAAAATAACCAAGTCTTGATCCAGCAAAACACTTAAACGTGTGCATAATTTGAAGAACATGAGAAGACCTCACGTTAAGTTGATAGAACCACCTCCATAGATGGGAAGGAGATCGGACTCTGTTGGAATTAATATAAATGGGAATACATAGATTCTGTCTTGTGTTATCAGGTCGGGGCTTCCTAAATCCCGGCTTGGAATGCTCACTACACTGCAGTTCCCTGATACAACACTATGTGATAGATAAATATTAGTATCCCTATTTTACAGATAAGGAAAGGAGATAGAAAAGATCTAGTGCCTTGCCCCTGCCTACATAATGAGATTGTGGGAGAGCTAGGATTAACATTCAAAAGTTCCTGCCACCCCTTACTATATTCAGGTCAGGTTTACACTACAGACCTATAATCGGTATAACTGCAACACTTAAGGATATGAAAAATCCACAGCCCCAAGCTAAGGGGGGAGGGATAGCTCAGTGGTTTGAGCATTGGCCTGCTAAGCCCGGGCTTGTGAGCTCAATCCTTGAGGGGACTATTTAGGGATCTGGGGCAAAAAATCTGTTAGGGGACAATACTGGGTCCTGCTACTGTAGGCAGGGGACTGGACTCAATGACCTTTCAAGGTCCTTCCAGTTCTATGACATAGGCTTATCTCCATATTTATTTATTTTTAATAACATAGTTATACCAACCATCACCACCACCCCCTTGTGTAGACAGCGCTATGTCAACAGGATTGCTTCTCCCATCAATTTAGTTACCACCTCTCATGGAGGTGCATTAAATGGAGTTGGAGGTTCTCCCACTGTCATAGGCGCATCATCACTGAAGTGTTACAATGGCCCAGCTGCACTGGTGCTGCTGTAGCACTGTATGCGAAGACAGTCCCACAGATCATGAGCCAATGCTGCTGGGCAATGCTATTTCATATGTAAGCCTTATGAATGCAGCATGGCAAAGCTCTCCCCCTTTCTGATACTTGCCATGTGGGGTGACAATTTAATTTCTTTAGTCCCATCATTAAAATACGGAGAGCCACTAGTTGATGAGACCAGCTGCAGTGCTCATGCCTTGAGTGTGTAATTGTACAGTAGCATCAATATTAAGTTCTTTTACAAGAATATTACAAGGGAGAGATGTACTAGGGATTCACAGTGGCATCCCAACAGCAGAATATGTCCTCGGTACAGATGCGGTGGCGTCAAGTAGAATAGTACAGGGGCCTGAGCCAGTATTTATACTTTAGTTTGACATTAAAGTTAGCACCCAGCATTATTTGTTGTGACTGTTTATCACAAGAACAAGGTAACTGTGTTATAGAATAAAGTAAAAAACGTGACCAGTTGGTGCAGGAGTTGCTCCCAACTTTGTGCGGACGTACGATGCAAGACTCTTTGCTTTCTACTGCCTCTGCACATGGGGACAGGCATAGTATGAGCCTCCAGCTTCCGATGCAGGTGGCATTACTTTCCCCCAAAGGGACCTAGCCCAGCATGGAGGGAAGCACACATTGCACCATTTTAAAAGGCACCACAGGTGTTGCTGTCATCTGCTCCTTGGAAATCCCAGAAAGCCTTAACTCTGGCTGAGACAATCAAAGTGCGGTCTAGGATTTAAAAGTTAAGTGGCTAGATCCTCTCCTGGTTTAAATCAGCGCAGCTCCATGAAGTTCAACGGAGCACTAGTGATTTACACCATCCGTGGATCTGGCCCCCCGTCTGTCCCTAAATGTGAGGTATGAACACAAACTACTAGACAAGGTTTCCTGGTTTTTTGAGTGACAAGAGCAGGACTTTCATTTCCTTACAGTCTGAAAATGAATGAAAGTTTCTCCTTACCTTATTAGTATAAAGTACCAACTTGAGAACAGCTCTATCTGCCATGGAGTAATAAAATTGAAAATGGCAATTCTTGCCAAAGCAGTGATACATGGAGCTGTTCAGATAAGCACTTTTGTATAATGTGTTGTCATTAGCTCCCAGACACACATAATGGCCTGGAAAAAAAAAAGAAAAGAAAAGAAGTGTATCATCACAAGACACCTCTTTCCCTCAGTCCTTAAAAATAAGGAATACTGGATTCCTGTCATCAAAAAGACAACTAATGGTTTCAGTACCAGGATCTGGTTGTCTTGTTCTAAAATTATGAAATGATAAGACTTGAATTGATGGAAATTTCTTATAAAAACACCTATGACAATTTTGTTTACATTACGACCCCATGCACTCAAACACTGGTATTCGCTGATGCTATCCTAAAGCTGTTACTTCAGATAGTAATAGTCTCAGGCCACAACCAGTCACACATTCTGTTTAGTTGCTTCACATTTTCAGTCATTCCATACCTAATCACTGTTGGCTTTTATGTGAAGTTGGCCTTTTTTTTCCTTCCCAGCATGTTTCTAGTCAATATATTTTACAGTAAAACTGCTATAGTCTCTAAAGAATGAAATAAGGAGGGGAAAATTCTGCCCTCCTGCAGAAAACACCCTGAGGTGTAAGATCTCTACAGAGCTTATGTGTACACCAAAGTGTTGGCAGCACACTGTCTTCCCATCTGAAGCAGGAAACCAATTTGGGCTTTTCTTGACCTACTGCCCCTCATAAAAGTGTTTCTACAGAGACCTAAAAGAATACCTTATGTCCTCAACAGTCTCTTTTTATCTGTCAGAAATAAAAACACAAGACACCTGTTTCAGCTAGAGCATAGTGCTTTTTTCCTCTTGAGTCATAGGATACTTTGCTATTTTCTGCAGCTCCAGTTAAGCTGTTTAGTGACATCATTTTTTGTTATTAAGTCACTTTCACCTTCTGTAAATATAATTTTGATCTCAAATTTAGACCACAATCCTGGAACACTTGAAACATAAAAGGGGGAAATGGCATTTCAGAAAAAAGGTTTACAGCAGAGTTTGTAAAAAGGCCACATTTTCCCCCTCATTGCTGCTCTTTTGCACTTGTTATTGAGGATTCCATATTGCAATCCAATGCTTTCTATCCCTCTTCATCATTGAACCTAACCTTTGAAGAAATGGCAATATTACAAAAAAAAACCAGTGTGCTAGTCTATACAGATTCAGAAAGCATCTATATTTTTATGATTATTGCACTATGAGATTGGCCATAAATTACTGAACTCAGAATCCTACAGCAGGCAACATTACATCGGGAGCTGGGTAAATAACTGATTTTTCCATTTGCTGTCCCTTTCAAAAAATTGGTTCAACAACCCTGTGGTGGGGCAGCTACTCCACCCCAATGTGAAACGTCAGGCTAGAGAGGCTGTGCGAGCTTGCAGCCAACCACGAAGGGCCTGAGAGGAGCCAATCAGGGCCCAGAAAGAGCCAGCCAATCAGGGCCAGACAGGGCCCTATACAAAGGCTGCCTAGCAGAGCAGCTGGCAGTCTCTCCCTGACTAGAGAGGGAGGAGGACTGTCTCTTAAGCCAAGGAGATGGGTACCTGGGACAGCGCAGTGCTGGGCAGGCTCAGGGGAGCTGAAGAGGGCTCCAACCCAATACCTGCTAGGCTGCAAGCCCTGAGGAGAAGGGCCCAGAAGGTGCAAGGGGCGGGAGGGGAAGCAACCCAAGGATAGTGGTTGGACAAGGGGAGTGAAAGAGGGCAGGGAGGCTGCCACTAGAGAGTCCCTGGGTCGGGGCCCAGAGTAGTGGGAGGACCTGCCCCCCCACACCCCGTACCACACCTGGTCATGGAGGAGCAGCCAGAACAGACTGCAACAAGCTTTTAATGAGAGGGGCTAGACTGAGAGGTAGTTGTTGGCCACTGCTGCCAGAAGGGTTAACCCTTGCCCCTCGGAAGGGGGTGAGCATGGACTAGGGGGCACTGCCAGAGGGCAGTGTCCTGGAGCAGACGCTGCTGAGCAGGAAGCAACATGGGTCCGGATACCAGCAGGAAGCAGATGACGGATGGGACACCACCAGCAGAGGACACTTCAGGACTGTTAAGAGCTAATTCCCAGACTGAACAGTAGGAGGCGCTGCGGTGGTGAGTCCCAACCCCGTCACAAACCCCCCAGTTGGAAAATTGTGAAAAATGTTGGTAAATTGAAAGAGTCAATAAAAGTTTCATTTCAGGTTCAACAAGATATCGTGTTGAACCTGAAATGAACTAATTTGTTTTGTTGTCAGGAACTTTTCTAACATAAAAGCAAAAAAAATTAAAGGCTAGATTAAAAAACAAACAAACAAGGGTTGTGAGGTGCCTCCCTTAGACCTGTGATTGGAGCATTCACCTGGGATGTGGAGACCCAGGTTCAGTCCCAGCCTCTGCCTGATGTGGAGCTGGGATTTGAATTCAGGTCTGCCACAGTAAACAGTTAAGGGGGATGCATACCCAGTTACATTGTACTGATCATTTCAAGAAAGGTGAGAGGGAAGTATATGATACACATTTCAGCCTACCCTCTACGGTCTGAGCATGCTTAGGGCCAGGAGATTACGTCACCTAGGACTGTGGTATGCCAACAGGGGCAAAAATCTGGATCCTATTCTAAGTGTTCTTTTGAGGACTCCAGTCATACTATGAGGCAGTTCACTGGAGGAAATCATCTACCCAGGCTCTCTTCTCCCTACTTATCAGTACAGTACAGGAAAGGATTTGATTCTTATTTTAGAGTCTTGATTTAAACAAGTCCCGATGGCAACACTTTCTGGATAGGACTAGACAAATTTGAGTGTTCTTACCACTAGACTACAAAGCTTTGTTAGGAAATTGGACAAAAGTGAGTTAAAACACATTTTAAACTTCACTGTAAGAGGGCAAATGTACAGTATAAGGCCACTACATTCATAGAAAAAAGGAGATAATGAAATCTGAAAGGAGTTCAAATAAATGCCCTTCTCAACTAAATTTTAATAGGCCCTGACCTACAAGATTATGAGGAAGTGGCAAGCAGTAGCTTTGGAAATTCTGTCTGCTGAAACCTCTCCTCCCACTGCTGAAATAATTTAAGAAAAATCAGGGGGAAATTATATATATATTAATGATTTTGGCCTTTTTCACTACATACAGTAATTGGATTTCCATCCGTAGTTACTTGTGAGGTTTTTTGTTTCTTTGTTTATTTTAAGCCAAAGTGCAGAATCAGTTTTGATTGTTTTTTTGTTTTTGTTTTTATTTTTTAAGGAAGAAATAACTATGGAAGCCACACGCAGCATGGTGTTGGCTTAGAGACTGACAAAAGAAAAATCTGTAAATGGATAAAAATACAGTAAGGACGGAAGCTAAGGTTAGGGGTGGAAAAAACTCTGAAAGAACTTCTAACTTTAGAAAAACTAGGAGAAATAAAGTAACAGAACAAGTTGGGGAATGAAACAACACAGACAAAAGAAAGTCAGCCAAGGTCAGAAAATATTTTATTAAATTTAAGAATACCAGGAAATGGGGATTACTCAAATCCTATAGGCAATTCTTTCTTTATAAATATAATTGTCTAGGCCTGGACTCCGTAATTTAGTTTCTTGCCCCTTCCCGTTTATGGTAGTGGAAGCTTTTATCAAAATCATAAACTAAAGCTTAGTCAAGCTCTATTTCCAAGTTTGAACCTTTCTACAATACATTTTTGAGGTTTCATTACACGTAGCTCTGGTTTTTAGCATTTTAGTCATTAAAATGACTTCTGCTCTCTCTTTATAACTCGAATAATTAGCAAGAAAAGATAGGCTGAAAAAGTGGGGCTCAAGCAGAGAGGAGCTGAAATAGTTCAGAATTGTTGGATGCCTTCCAACATTTATGAAGAATTCATTTCTGTATTGCTGTACCTTTTCTCTCATGTTTTTATGTGTTTCTCCTTCATAATATGAAGTGCTTAGAGCAGCTCCAACCCATTGTTTATGAAGACTATATTCAGCCTGCTCAATTATTTGTGTCTATTTACCCAATTAATAATACCAACGTACATGAATGACATGCATTTAAAAGCATGTTCATTTTCAATTCAGATTGATTAAGAAATTAAATTTGACCCAGTCACGTACACAATAGCCATTCCGGCAGATAAAAAGGGTAGTTAGGGTGTTCAGCACCTAGAGAAAAATTATTGCCTGTATTGACAAACATGAAGGCTCATAGTCATTACTGACATAATACTCCACTAGTAAGCTAGTGTGTGTCACTGACTGAGGTAATATTCTTCATGTGAGATGTTAAATTGAAAGTCCCTTCTTTGCTAACTGTCCAGGCGGAAGTTAAAGGCCCCAGGATAATCCAAAAGAATGGAGGAATCACCTAGGTTTCCTAGTTAACAAAGTCCTGTGGCACCTTAAAGACTAACTATAAAGTTTTGAAGCATGAGCTTTCGTGGGCTAATACCCACTTCGTCGGATGCAAGCAGTAGAAGTGTTCACAAACAGGCAGTTATAGAAAAGTAGGTAAGAGCCAGGTGGGAGGTGAAAAGGTTAGTCCAATTAAGCTGAGCCAGCTTGTTATCTCCGATCAGGGAGTGTGGATTATTCGTCTAGCATTTGAATGGGGTGTGTGGACATGGAGAGATGAGAAACAATGTCTGTAATGAGCCAACCATTGTAGATCCCGGTTCAATCCCAAAGTGTGTGTGCTGAATTTGCAAATGAATTGATTTGTGTGCATTTATCCTTTTTCGTAGGATAAAAGGATAAATGCACACAAATCAGATATTAGGAATGGCAATATACAAAAACCTGTAGGGGAACACTTCAACCTGCCTGGACACACTATTACAGATTTAAAGGTCACCATTCTGCAGAAAGGGAACTTCGGATCCAGACTGCAAAGAGAGACTGCAGAGCTTCAATTCATTTGCAAATTCAGCACACACACTTTGGGATTGAACCGGGATCTACAATGGTTGGCTCATTACAGACATTGTTTCTCATCTCTCCATGTCCACACACCCCATTCAAATGCTAGACGAATAATCCACACTCCCTGATCGGAGATAACAAGCTGGCTCAGCTTAATTGGACTAACCTTTTCACCTCCCACCTGGCTCTTACCTACTTTTCTATAACTGCCTGTTTGTGAACACTTCTACTGCTTGCATCCGACGAAGTGGGTATTAGCCCACGAAAGCTCATGCTTCAAAACTTTATAGTTAGTCTTTAAGGTGCCACAGGACTTTGTTAACTCTGCTATTCCAGACTAACACGGCTACCACCCTGATTCTAGGTTTCCTAGGCAGAATTCTCTCTGCCCTAGAACACATTTTAATGTCCAGAAATATGTACTATTAGTATATATATATCATGTTTGCCTACAAGGGAAATACTGTACTATCAACATTTTATTCATTGCTATAAAGTACTTTGTGATACAGAATTGAAAACTTCCAACCAGCTGTTATTTTTTAAAGCATCTATGTCAACTACTATGACATTTTGCAAGAACTATTTTGCATCTCTGGGCTCAGCAAAGTTCAAAGAGAAATCAATAGGCTATAGACTTAAAAAGTTACCATTGCACCTAGTGCTATGTGGAAACACTGGTTGTAGTCCTAACAGAAAAGACAAGAACAAATGAGCCTGAAGGTCCATTCCATGGCATTTTTGATGTTTCTTACTGTATTAACAAGTGTAGCAGCTTTGAATGCCAGGCCTATAATAAATAAAGCTGCATTTTTATTTTAAAAACCATACTGGGTCAGACCAAAGGTCCATTTTTCTCAGTATCTTGTTTTCCAACAGTGGCCAATGCCAGATGCTCCAGAGGGAATGAACAGAACAGGTAATCATCAAGTAATCCATCCCCTGTTGTCCATTTCCAGCTTCTGACAATTGTGGAAATTGTGACAGATAGGGCAATTTCCTGCAATATCCAGGCTAAACTTTATTCAATTAAGTTTATGTATCATTGTGGGGCATGGATTTCATGTAAGTCCATGCGAAAGGGGCACCATAGCCCTCCACGTACTAAGAACAGTTGTGGGAGGCGGAGTGAACAGACAATGGACTTGGAAGGATTTAATTTGCTATGGAATCATGATGTAATCCCTGCCTATAGGTAGGACAAAAAATATTAGGCTAAGGTTTGATTTATCAAAGATGAGCTTGTTTGGAAACTTAGATGAAAGCTCTTGATGTTCTTATATTATATGCATAGATCTTGTTATTCATAATGAATATTCAGAAATAAAGGCTAGTTTAAGTATAAAATAAAACATGTGATGACTTTTAATTCTATTTCCACAATGTTTCCCTCTGACTTTTCCTAAAAATTACTAGTCGAAAGGCAGCTAATAACCATATATTTATTTAATATTCTTACCTCCAGTATCATTGCTTTGATCTTTCAAGGGGGCTGATTTTGAGGCAAGATTATTTCCTGCTTTTGTGCGCACCCAGGAAATGTGTTGAAATGATGAATCTGAATTCCACTCACACATGTCAAGCTCGAAACTGCAAACGTGCTGCTCTAAATGGGAAAGAAATCATTTGGTTACCTTTGAAGTCATTACTTATGAGATTATTTCCCTTTAGAAATTAATGTTCATTAAACTACTTGACAGCACTTCTGCCTCTGGTTACCTCACAAGTAACCAGCCTAGCAATGGATTTATCTGGTTGCCATCTTTAGTGATACCACTTCAGAAAGTCCCTGCCTAATGATAGATAATTCTTCTAGAGTGAAGGATTACATTAATTTATAATAAATGTAAAAAAATAGAACATGAACATTAGAAAATACAATGTTTTGATTGACCTGAAATACTCTTTTTTGACTTTTTGTTGGGACAGGAAAACCTTTCAAAATTTTAATTCTTGCCAGAGGGGAAAACCATTTTCCATCCAACTCTGGTTATTAAAGGCATTCTGTGGCAGAGATTGAATTAGAGCCTGGGGTCTTCCGGCTCCAGCCTGTATATCTAAAACGCAGAGTTGCACTTGTACAACCCTTACATTCGGTAATACCTCTTCATGTGAATAATTCCACTAGGTAGAATAATTGAGCCTGTCCTGTAGTTTTTGGGGGACATTACCACAACTTCCTAAAGTTCTCTCAAAACTCTCAACCATGACTTATTTGCATGTCTCCAGACAGAGAAAAGAATTAATCTAAGATTTTTGTAAAAATTCAATATTTCATAAAATTATTCCAGCATTGCAGAAATTTAGCAAACTTAAAAAAACATGCAACTTTGTTGAAACAAAAAACAGTCTCTTCCTCCCCCTCTTTGGGAATATTCCTTTTCAGAAATTCATTGTTTACTTTTTGTGTGGCAAGATTAGACCGAAGATGCTTGAAAATGCATGTCAGTATCTATCTATTTTGTTCTGTAATAGGAGCATAGACACTTGGATGTATCTAGAAAACCTTTGAAATGCAAGTTCCACTAGATATGCTATTATAAGAGACTTTTTAAAACATCTCTATAGCATTTATTATTTAACTATTAAATGTCATTCTGTGCAGTTTACATGTGTTTATATCATAGCTGTAAATCTGTGTCTTTTTTGAGCTATGTAATTAAGCATCAGTCAGATATCTTGCTTTATCTCTTAAAGGGCTTGCTTATGCTCATGCTTAACTTTACTACCATGAGCGGCTTAGGGCCTAATGTACCATTTTTATTACACATAGAAATGCTGAAATGATAGTATATAATTTAACTGCAAAGTACAAACTTCAAAGGATTTTAAATGTAGAGCGGTCACCTTGTTGATATCAAGTCAACCAAAGTTGGCTTTCATGTAATATATTACTACTTCAATTTTGCTGAATGGCAGACATTCAAGTCCCAGAATAGTGAGGTGCAGTTTGACATTTCAGCAATCATTGCTTAATGATGACATCAGTGGGAAGTTTTTTTACAAGAGGACTAGAGGATCTAACCCTACTTAAATAAATGAGAGTTTAGAAATACTTTGGATTATCCATCTCTAATAAAAGAATGAAGACTAACTGGGTTTTCAGATTTTTATATTTAAGTGTATCTGGTCTAATATATTTTTCTACTAATGTCTTGGTATCAATAGAAAATATTTTTGTTATGAAGCTTGATAAAACTCTCCATTCTTTTAATTCCTGGATATTTTTAACTTCAGGAGGAGGGGGCTACATACAAGTGGAAATCAGTGGGAGGTGGAGGAGAGTTGTGGAGAGGATTGCTGGGGGAGTGCTGAGTAGACAAGGTGGTAGCAGAAGGCAGTTCCGTGTACAATAGAGGAATGAGGAAGGGTACAGTGAGGGAACAAAGGAGTTGAGGACAGAAGCAGGAGGTGTGTGAGAGAAGAGGGAGTGTCTCTTTTTCAGCCCATTCAGAGCCATAACATGGATAAATATTTATTCATTATTTGTAGCGTGTTTATGTGCCCTGTTTTTTGGGAGGAAACCATGTCTGTTTTCAGTGGACAGGCAGAGTTTGGACCAAAAAAAATATTTAAAAAATAAACATGCCCTAAATGAGCACATTTATTCATTATCCCAAAAGCTTAGTTTTATACAAGAGAACACAAATGTAGCCCCATGTGCAGAATGGCTGATACCTAGGGTACTGCGACAGGTAGAGTTTCTGGGTAAATGCAAGTTCACCACAAATTTCATGAAATCAGAACTAGTCTTCCTTTAAAGCCCTCTTATCCAACCATTTCAGAAAGACCAGCACAATAAAGAGTTTACATTTCAGCTGGTCATTAATCCGACCATCCATTTGAAACATTCTGCAGCAAAACCTCTTTCCTGAAGCTGGAATTAAAACTCTTCTGACACTTTGCTCTTTGGCACCTGAGATGTCATCTCCAGAAGTTGACTTCTCATTTATCATGTGCCTCTAAATTTGGATGTGACAAAAAATGGATCTAGCATGAGTTCATTTAATGTGCTTTGAACTGCTGCAACAGATCAGTTGCTACGTCATGCTTTGTATATATGTAAGATAAGTTTAAAACTTATAATTAAAGATATATATTGATTCAAGTGGGGGTGATTTTTTGCTTTAAAAGAGCTATGCTTACAAATAAAGGCAATAGATTGTGAGAGGGAGAGAGAGAGAGAAAGAAAGATAGAGAATCAGTTAGTGAAGCAAAGACACTCTGGCTCATTGGCCACAATGACAAATTATCATTTCTTTCTCTACATCTGTCCCATTATCACATCTCAGCTGCAATAATCCTCCAAGGAAGAGAGAGAGAATCACATTTCTGCATTGAGAGTTTCCCTGACTCCCTATTACAAATTTGATCTCTAAAAAGCTCATTGCGGAATAGTCTCAGTGCATAGTGTGGGTAGGTCCAAAACTTGCTGTTTAGTTCCCAGCACTCTTATGCAGCCCTGCTGGGTAACAGTTACAAGTGGGTACAGGCATGTAAATAAGTACGCCTGGCATCCCACTTTGCTTCTACCTTTCCCAAATATAGGACATCTAAGGCATGGAAATGCTTATAACACCAAGTTTCTTTACCTGCGATTTAATTTTCCTATTTAAATAGAGATGTGTCCTGTGAAATAAATATTAATCTAGCCCTGAATCATTAGGGTCCCAAAGATTTGTGTTAGACTCTCAAGATGAAGGTAACATCATCTACAGATGTTCAGAATTCTAAAATATTAATCAGATTGGATATCTACTTTAGATGTCTGTTCTCATTGCCTTCTCAGGAGAGCCTCCTATTTTGGACTCCAGTGCACAAAACTGTTTGCAAAAGCTAAATATACCTGAGACATAAATTCTTCATTCGTTTGTACTCACGCTCTTGTGCCGCCACTGGGAGCATCACTAACATATACCGATATGGTAAAGTAAATTCAAAGAGCCTCAGATTCTTAGGCCAAGCAGCTTTCAGCACAACTCAGGAGAGGGAAGATGCAAAGCTGGTTTTAAGTCACCCTTACACTCCTTCAAGACCAGACTGCAAAGAGAACTTCAAGACCAGACTGCAAAGAGAAACTGCAGAGCTGCAGTTCATTTGCAAGTTTGATACAATCAATCTAGGATTGAACAAGGATCTTGAATGTCTTGCTAATTACAAAAACAGCTTCTCCTCTCTCTGAGTTCACACCTCCAATTCAGCTGCTAGAAGAATAGCCCACCCTCCCTGATTTGAGTTAACAAGCTGGTTCAGCCTGATTGGACTAACCTTGTTACCTCCTACCTAGTTCTTGCCTACTTATCTATACCTGCCCCTGGACAATTCCACTGCTTGCATCCGACGAAGTGGGTATTAGCCCACAAAAGCTTATGCTTCAAAACTTTATAGTTAGTCTTTAAGGTGCCACAGGACTCTTTGTTACCTCTGTTATTCCAGACTAACACAGCTACCTCTCTGATTCTTACACTCCTGCAATTTTAGATCATAAGTGTTCCAGTACAATGTCCTTCAGACCAGCCAGCGGCCCAAAAGGATTCTTGTTATATTTGGAGACCCCTGGAAGTGCAGACAAGCCCCAATCTGGTCCTTTTCTCCTGGATAAATCCTATCTACTGGCTGCAGAAAGGGGACTGGCATAGGAAACATTCCACTGGCTCTACAATACCAGATAATGCCACGATACTTGAATTATTTCCCCCACTGACCTAATGGCTGCTTAGAGGCAGCAAAGTAGCACAAAGTATTCACAGTGCAAATGAGAATCAGGGCCTTAAAGCGGAAAAAGTTAGTTAGTTTGTTTGTTTGAGGGTTTTTTAAAGGTCAGCTCCACAGCTTTCCCTCAGCTGGCTGAAAACATGAATTCTCAGGAAAAGAACAGTAGATCTTTCCTGCCCATTGAAGACTTTGTGGTGGTATTTCTGCAGAAAGCTCCTAAGGCATTTATAATATACCAGATTTGTTAAAAGTATTTATTGTCCTTCTTTGTGGTTGTGTTTATGAAATCTGACAGCGGATAGTTTGGAGGAATAAAATATAAGCCACATGAAAATGATTAAGTAGTTCAGAAATCTTCTGAGTACAAAACGGCCTCTTTGCATTTTCTCTTTTGGCTTACGGGGGAAAGAATTATTTGTGTGGTTAAATAAAGGATTCCTACCGAATGCTGGAAAACATCCTCCACTGAAAGAAATGTCATCAATAGCAATGATGTCATCTGGTCCCCAGGCTTCAAGTGTCCCTTGAATGACAACCTGCATGATGTTTAGCAGCAAGTTAGCCATTCACGTTATCTCACATACATAAAAAGAAAAAAGTTTTACCTGTATGCTGCAGACTCCCTGAAGTTGTTACATTACGTGACCTAGAAGTCTAATCACACAAGAATATATTCTAGAGAGTTTCTAGTGGAAATAAAGAAGCCCAGGTCATGCAAAAAAAAATATTTTAGTGGATTAACAGCCTGGCTTTTGATCAGTACTATGGTTTCTGTTACCATGGATATTGTCAAGGTGTGCCTCCCCACTCTGAACTCTAGGGTAAAGATGTGGGGACCCCGCATGAAAGAAGAAATAACCCCCCAAGCTTATTTTACCAGCTTAGGTTAAAACTTTCCCCCAGAACCCAAACTTCTCCAGTTTGGACTTGGAATAACGCTGCCACCACCAATTTAAGCCCCCAAACCCATGGGTTAGGATAAATTGGAACCCCCTTGTAACACCTCTCAAATCTCCTCCCTTCACCTGGGAGAGGTTTGAGAAATAAAGACCAAAATCCTCACTTGCTGTGAGACGTGTCCGATCCAAACCAGGATCTATCCAATGGAAACAAACAGGCAGAATCTTAAAAGGAAGATTTTAATAAAAGAAAAAAAAAGGAAGGAGCATAAAACCCTTGTACAGAAATCAATAGAAGAACAATTTACTTACATCACATAGTATAACTGACCCCCCTCCCCCTTTTCCTGGGAATTCTTCCACTGCTAAAGCTTAACAGCAAAGAAATACCATATACCAATTATCAAATGATACAGTTCAAGCATACACTTCACTCACTATTGGACTTGACTTGGTTAGAAGATTACAGAGAGATATGAAAGGACAGAGGTGTGGTTCTTCCCATATCCAGGCGAACAGCACAGACAGACAGCCGAGGGAGACAAGCAGGAGAAAACGAAACTAAAAACACTCTCCTTTCTTCCTGAGGTTGATTACGTCATCTCCCTCTCAGGTTACTTTCAGATTAACCCTTTACAGGTAAAACAGTAATTCTAAGCTACTTTATACTTATGACAGATATACACCCTAATCATGCTTTCAGGTCAAAAGCTAAGTTGATTTTAACCAAAAAGACCATGCAAAAGACATAAAATTTATTCCTTTTAGAGGAACTAAAGGTATGTCTACACTACCCACTGGATCGGCGGATAGTGATTGATCTAACGGGGATTGATTTATCACATCTAGTGCAGACATCATAAATCGATCCCCACGCACACTCCCCGTCGACTCCTGTACTCCACTTCTGTGAGAGGCAACGGGGGAGCAGCAGCGGTCGAAGTGGGGGAGCAGTAGCGGTTGACGCACTTCCGTGTGGACGGCCAAATAAATCGACCTAAAATACGCTGACTTCAGCTATGCTATTTGCACAGCTGAAGTTGCGTATCTTAGGTTGACTCCCGCCCAGTGTAGACCAGGCCTAATTAGGATCATCGTGGTTAAGAGATAGAAAAGACTTATTGGATTATCAAGTCTCTCCTTCCACCAGGGCCTAGGATATCAAGTGTGCTTTTTTTCATTTTTGGAGTTTACCAAGCAGAGATCTGGAAAAGTGGCAAGACAACTACTGCTATTCCAGCCTGTAAACTTTTGTCAATGGAAGGGCCCAAGACTGCAGCATGGGAAACAAAAATTATTAGATGTTAATCACTTAAGCGTCAAAGGAGATAGTTTCCCATCAATGACACTGTACCATTGGAGCTATGCACAGATGTCTTGCATTTCTGTGAGTGATTTATGGCTAGACTGTAACGCAGCCTATATGGAAACACAGGAAGATAAAGGGAACAAGATCACACATGCACACTTCCCCGTACACCTTCCCTCATCCTGGCCTTCACCAGAGAGGTCAGCAAGGAGTGGCTGGAGGGAGGTAAGAAATGGGTAGAACCTAGGCTTTGCTGCCTCCCCACCATGAGGGGGCTACTGCCACTGAACTGAGATTATGGTTTAGGGAGAGAAATAATTTACCGTACTATGGGCAAGAGGCAGCGGAAGATTATTTTCTCCTGTGGGAACAATGTGGGCGTGGCGATAAGGAAGGAATTCCAACACTGAATCACAGTTCCCTGGGCTCCTTATGGTATGGTGATGCTATACCCTGCCCTTACAGAGGGCTAAATCTAAAAGCACAATCTAGTCTTACTATTAAGTATTAAACTGATCATAATAAATCAGCAAAACTTCTAGTATTAGTTTCCAAGTTCAGGAAAATTTTATGGACTGCTTGTACAACTTAATAGTAAAGACAGTAGGCCTCCAAACCCATATTTTGTAATTAATTTATGCCATAGATTATTATATTCTCCATCAGTGAGAAATACCTGTATTCCAAAACATTTTGAAGTAATACCACATAGGATTTCATTGCCGAACCATAGATTAGATCATTATATTTATTCCTTACCTTGCTCCAGGGAAACAACATTAACTACTGTAATAACAAAACTGTAATCAGTTTAATTTATGGGGGGCTACATCTGAACTACATAGGCAATATTATATCACGTGTACCCAAATGAGCTGTGTACAACATTGAGTTAGCCATGTTATGTATATCGCAACCTCTGCAGTACTGTGGAGAGTAGGATAACTAGTGACTATTTTCCCTTATTAATGCTACAGAAAAACTGCAGCTAGCCAAACACGGAGCAGCTGCCCTCTTCAGAAATAACAGTGTTGTTCAGAAACAGTGCCATCTTGTGAGTTTATATTAGAGCTGGCCAAAAAGCATTCAGATGGAACCGTTTTCTGTTAGAACATATAGTTTCATCAAAATCTATATTTTTCTCAAGAACACATCTATCTTGACAAAATTTTCTATGGGAGAATAACTTTCTCATTTCAGTAATGTCAAGATGTTTCATTTTGATAATATCAAAACATTGTTTCATTTTGTTTTTAATTATATTGAAATAGTTTGAATATTCTACATAATTGATAACTGACTTAAATTTTTTTGAAATATTCTGATACATTGTATATCTTTTATACTATATTGTGTTTCAACTTTATCAAAAGGCAGCAAATGTTTTAATTGCAATGTTTCATTCTGATTTGTAATGAAAACAAATTTTGAAATGTGAGAATTTGTCATGGAACAGAAATTCCATTTATGACCATCTCTCATGTATACAGATATTGTACGAAGAAGTTCAAATATATCAAGTGAAGCTTGGGTGAGTTATGATGTGACTTGGGTTTATAATCATATAGTCAATTTTTCCCTTATTAATTTATTATACGATTTTAATTATGCCTCCAAAAATGTTATTCAGTAAAGGATCATAACTTGAAAATAAAACAAACATATTCGTTTAAAAGTGTACAAATAAAATATATGTTTAACCATTTCACAATTAGTATTGTGTATGTGGTTGAATTTGACTAGTTATTCAATAGGCTCACTTTTTTAACAATTTAAACCACTGTCCTGATTTTACTCCCCTGACAAATCTGAATAGAGATGGGATGAACTTGCTTGACTTGGGTAATGCAGAGCAGTAATACCTTGTTTTTGGTTTTGCAAAACCAGAGGCAGTTTCAGAATCATATTCTGCAGAACTACCATACAGGGTGCTATTACAAGTGTTTATAAATAGCAGCAAAGGCAAATTTTTAAAGTTTGTGGAATTGTGTACATATTCGGTTCCTGCATATTTCCTTTACTTTCTTGCCACTGTTCTCACACAAAACTTTTCTGCTATTTGCCCAATATTCAGCACTGGCTTGGGACATGCATGGAACTTGTCTTATCTCCTAATATAAAACCGAGGAAAGGAAAAAAAACCAACCTACTGAAAATGTACTAGTGAAAAGCTTGGTACAATTGACCTCAGAGGGAGTATGTTCAATGCCAATTTTAAACCTTTCTACTTCAAGAATGCCAATTCTGTATTTTTCTCATTCAAACTTGGCTTGAGTTTCCTGCTCCAGGAGGAAAATGATAGTATTAAATGCTTACTTCAAACCTTCCACTACTGTTTTGTATTTTAAGAAATGTTATAAAGGTCTTCTTCACAAATGGCAAAAACTGTGTCCCCCTCTCATTTCATTTAACTCAATAACAATTGAATTGGTTCCTCTCAAAATTTGAACAAATATTTACCTGTTCCATGAGACCAAACTTGGAAACATTCAGCCCAAAAAGCTGAGGAAATCATTATAATGGAAATGCTCTGTTAGCTTAGCAATAGCATTTGCTGCCATAACCATAACAATGAAGCATCAGAATACCTCCCTATCCGACCTATTATTACTAGCTAACCATGCAGTGCCATGCCAGCGGCCACCAATATGTAGGCATTACAATGGCTAAGATTATGACACTTTCTCTTTTTCTGTGACTGGCAGCTCTGGTTTGTATGGCTGAACCCTCTGCACACGCTGAATCCCAATGAAGTCAACAGTCTTCCCAGGCAGGCAGATCCCTGTATGTGCAATCAGACTGCAGCAATGGGGCCTAACACATCAAATACAGAAGAAATAACAAGAACAGGACTGAATCACAGGGACAATATCCACTGTCCCAGTCACATTTATTCAGAGCAATCCTCTGCCTCACAAAAAAACGGATGTTATTTAACACGTAAGACTTGCACCATGGAGTAACTATGGGGAAAAAACACTGAAGAAAGAGCTCTGTAGCTAAAGGATGTGCTGAGTTCATTCCATGATGGGCAGCTTAAAGTGGTGCAGATCTCAACACATCAGAACTCCCAGAAGTTGGCAATAAACCAATATGGCTACTGACTAACTGTTTCACAATAGTTATTTTTCTACCTTTCGTTTTTGCATAAGTTCCATGCTCCTCAAAATGCCATCTTCACCCCCCTGGAGACTGAGGTCCTTTAAGTATCCACAGGACAGGTTCAGAAAGACATTTGCACTGCAAGATTACACACACGATTCTGACAATATGCTGCCCCTTGGAACTGGAGGGAACACTTCCAAGGATGAGAGAGTACCTCAGTGCCGGAGCTAGCTCACTGGGGGCCCTTAGCAGAAATATTCCCCCCCACACACACACACACTGTTCAGTCTCAGATCCTGTTCAGATCCTTGTCCACTCTGTTAAGAGTCTTAAAAGCAGTGACATTTCAACAGCAATAATGATCTGTTTTATAAGGTGCATACCTGTCCTCAAGGAATTGGACTGTGACCATCAACTGATTTCACAATGACCCTCTAGCACCTATCAGAAGGTTAAAATGTTTCCTAACCAGCCATGATTACAGGGGAAAGATTCCGTATTCTATTAACAATTCCCCTAACCCCTTAGGGTCTCAAAAAAGAAGGATGGGAGATAGAAAAGCAATTGTAAGGCTAGATCTTGATCTCCAGCATGAAGTTGAACACCGTTGGGTATCCAGTAATGTCAGATAAGCCCAAAAATTCAGGACACGTGTGCCCTGGGGAGTTGTGCTTTAGTAGGTTGGTGAGCCACACGCTGCTTTGAAAATGTAGGACACCATGGACAGTCACTTTTACAAGTCAAGCAGTGATGAGTGTTCTTCAGCCAAAAGGCAAAGACCTCATCAAATGATCTGATATTATGACTGCCATGGACAGTAACAGTATATTGCACAATGAAGCATTTGGTCAGAAGTATTACAAGGCAGAGACTTACCAAGCTCTTATAACCAGATGGTCCTTACCTAAAGGGTAAGCATAATAGCCAGTCCTCATGATAAACTTGCTAGAAATAAAATTACCCCATTTTTTTAGTATTCTGCAGAACAATGAGAATACATTATGTATGATGCTATTTTGTAACTATGATGATATTCCTTACTGTGGTAGTGGTCTGCATAGATTAACATACGAAAATGTTGAAACTAATTGAGCAGACTTTTAGAATGTTACAGCAATAGAAAATTAGTGAAATCACTACATAAATATATATCTTCTAACAAAGCCTCAAAGCTAGACTAAATATTGTAAATATTTAATCACCCAGCAAATCTCTATAGAAGTTCACAACCAACAAATAAACAAAAAAGTTCCAGTCCAGCAATAGTTAACTTCTTTGGGGCCTGAAAGAATACAATGACTAATGTCAGCTCCAAAATGAGTAATTTCTATGGACAGGTTCCAATTTACGATGTTATAAGAGTGATTGTTCTGTATAAAATATGAGCACAGTTTAAGTAGGTTTCAGTTTTCAGCTTCTATGTCACCACAAGATAAGATCAAGCAATAATAAATGATGCTGGTCTTGAATAGCTAAAATGTGCATCTATCCCTTCTTTGATTCACATTATTTTCCAGATCTAAGATAATTTTTATATTTATCATCACACAATATACTAATCTCCCCATTATAAATATACATTGTAGCAATTTACAAACCTCGAATTTTTCAGTGCTATTGATTGTGATCACATTTGTTCTCCATTGGTTTTGTAGCTCTCCTGCTTCTCGCCAGATGTTTTTTAAAGTGTCATCAGAATGTGTTTGGAGTCCCACCATCAATATTCCCCTCATTTGACCAAACCAATAGTAAAATGCAATCTAGGACAAAGAAAAGTTCTGATTATTCCAGAAAATCACAATGACAAGAACTAATGAATGGAAGGTGCAGTCCAAATACCTGGCAAATGTGTTTGCTATCAGTAGGGAGGAAAACTCTGCTCCTTAAAGTTGCAGGAGATGAGGCCACTTCAGAGGACAATAAGAGGAAATAGGCTATTTAAAAAAAGAGCAGGAATAAAATAGAAGGATTAAGAACCAGTGGTATTCTAACAAATCTATAGAACATGACAGAAAAATTACTTTTTCTAGTTACCAAATAATGTAACTGAATGGAAATAACAGATAAATAATTACATTGAAGAGATTTTCTATAAAAGGACTTTTTTTCCAGAATATTTTTTGTGGTATAAATTACAAACCAAATTAAAAATATAAGCAGATATTCAATATTTTGTATTCTACTCACATTCCAGGCCTTATTGATTGTACACTATGCAAACCCTGCTCTGAAGACAGAATTAATAACTCCCTCATGGGCTTTTCTATGATGTGTATTACAATAGTATCTGAGTGCTACATAAACATTAATGAATTTATTTTCACTCTACCCCTTTGAGCACAATCCATCCTGTCCAGAGAATGAGGCAACTGTGGAAAAAATAGTTGTAATTAAAGACTGCATCATAAGGCATATGCACAAAACGGCCAAATTAATGTGCACAGATAACCTTAATTCCAATACTTCCTAACTTTTGAGCGTATGACTTTTGTTTTGCAACCGTAATAATATTCTTTTTAAATGGTTGATTTCTGTGCACAATTTTCTAGGTTTTTAAAAATGCAAATTGAAAAAACAGAAAATTCCTGGACCAGCACTAGTGAGGGAGGTTTTACAAATATTTGTTGACACCAAAGGAAGAGAGAGATTTAGGCATCTCGGGTTCCTTTCCAGGCTCTGGAAGGGATGGAACTCTGGAGAGTACAGACTCTTCGACCATCCCCCCTTGCCACACCGCCAAGCATGGCCCCTTCTTCCCAATCCCCTTCAACCTCTCCCCATCCCAGTCTTGTCTATTCCCCTGGCTTCTCATCACAGTTCCATTCTTTTCACCTAGCCTGCCCCAGTCTTTTGCCCAGCCAGTCCATGATCCCTCCCTCACTGCTCCTCACACAATCTCTCTCCCCTCCCCCAGTCTCCAGTCACCCAAGCCCCATTCCCCCTCACATTCATCATCCCCACTGGTTCCTAGTTCCTGTTTGCCTTCAGAGGCTTCTCATCTAATGCCAGTGTCTCCCCTCCGTTTCCCAGCAACTTGTTCCTGTCTCTTTACCCAATCAGTCCCAGGTTTTTTCTCACATCCTTTGTTCTTACATCCTGGCTTTTCATCAGATCTGTCTCCCCTCCCCCACCATCTTCTTCCCATCCCACTGATTCCCAGATCAGACTCCTGGCCTGGCCAGTCCTAGTCTCCACTCCCTAGTTCACAGTACCCCCCAGTCCTAATGTCCTCCCAACCCAGTTCCCATTTTCCCTCTCCTCCTCACCAACAGCCTCCCATTAGTGGCTGTGTCGCCCCTCTATACCCCCGTCCCCGCATCAATCAGGCTCTTGCAGTTGAATCTAGTAGCTTCCTCTGCCATACTTTCTGAGACCAACAGGGGGCATCCACTGGCAGCACAGGAGACATCGTCTTCATGCTCTGTACCCCTGCCTAGCCCAGCCTGCAGCAGCACAGAGCTGCAACTATAGGGAAAGCTCCGCTTCAGTTCCAGAATGGCAGGAGCATGCCCACTACAGATGGAATCTTTGGGCAATTTTGCTATAATTTTACTCTAGCAAGATCACAATGAGCATGTGGAAACTGTGATTTTTCAATGGCTCAATAACTTGACCAAATTTGGGCATATTTTCATGGAGATGTCAAAAAGTACATCCCTGACACAAAGGCCATCCCCTCCCTGTAAAGTTTAAGACCCTGCTCCAAAGTGTGTGGGAGTTGAGCAACTCAAAGACAAGACCACCAGAATTTTTTAACATGAGCAACAATCTATTTTCCCCTAGCCTTGTTCTAAAAAATAACTGAGTCAGTTTGGTTAAAATTTTCCATAAATATTTAGCCTGAGGCAGATGCCCAGCATGAGAACATTCAACCCAAACAGTAAAATTTGGCAAAATTATAAGCAACTGAAAACTAGGTCTTATAATAGGAAGTGTTACCAGGCCTCTAGTAACATAGCCTACAATTAACGGGAGTCCATCCACTTATTTCAATGGGCTTTGAAGGAAGCCTTAAGTGAGGTTCACCCAGCATTTGTGATATAACTTCCTTAATTATGCTCCAGAGAACCACTTGCAACCTTGGTAATAAAATGGGTCACTTTTTAAAATGTGGGATGGCAGTTTAAGGACACAGAGAATGCAGATTTCTGGGAAACCACAATATATATAAATATATATATGCCATCATCTTCCATATGTTTCAATTTTGTTCTTTTAAAGCAAAGTAAGTAGAGGAAGTAAGGCTGACATGTTTGAAGCCCAAGATTCTAGTAATCATTATGTTCCTTTTGGTTTAATTAAAAACAATTTTAATACAATAAAAACTCTATTTTCTTCTTTTTTCCTTTCATAACATTCATTTTGCATGTCTTTTAGGCTACATATTTTGATATGAACAGATTATAATTTTTTTAGAATGATCCATATCTTGTTTATAGTTACTGTGCACTGAGCCTTTGCTGACTTTATACATTGATACAGCAACCCTCTTAACATCCCAATTGATTTTCAGAAGAGGCTACCAAAACCTCTCTCATATAAACAGACTGATTACTTGATTAATAAGTATAAAATACCAAGGGACATCCAAGATTAACTTAGCAAAAGTTAATTAATCAAAAATGTTAAGTCATGATTATTAAATGGATTTCCAATTTCATGAATGAGGGAAATTGCCTATAGACTGCACAGCTTAGATTTATTGATACAATTCAAGATCATTAAGGAAATAGTGCTCAGGAATATGCTTAATATATATAATCAAGAGGATACTCTATGTTTGTGCTCCAGTGCAACCTTTGCTAAAATGGTAGTTTAATATGGTCCCAACAGGGACTGTACAGGTACTGGCCTTATTGGAGGCAGTATGGAGGTACATCATACTATTACTGCTCCCAAAGTAACTGGCCTCATCACAAATACAATATTTTCAGAAGTACAAGCTCCTTTGAAAGGTGACAACATGTGCTTCTCCCAAGGCAGGGCCAGCTCTGTTGGCTGGTGCAGGGCAATGACCCTGTTTTGATCCATCCTTGATACCCCACATTTTGTGAGTGTATAGCGGGGAAATGGGATTCTGGGACGTAGCATAACCAGGAGAGCGTAAGAAGGGAGGACTCTTGTCTCATACTGAGAAAGTGGGACAATCATCAAGTTACCTTAAGTGCCTATACACAAATGCAAGAAGCCTGGGAAATAAGCAGGGAGAACTGGAAGTTCTGGCACAGTCAAAGAATTACGATGTGACTGGAATAACAGAGACTTGGTGGGATAACTCACATGAATGGAGCACTGTCATGGATGGATATAAACTGTTCAGGAAGGACAGGCAGGGCAGAAAGGGTGAGGGAGTTGCATTGTATGTAAGAGAACAGTATGACTGCTCAGAGCTCCATTATGAAATGGCAGAAAAACCTGAGAGTCTCTGGATTAAGTTTAGAAGTGTGAGCAACAAGGCTGATGTCATGGTGGGAATCTGCTATAGACCACCAGACCAGGGGGATGAGATGGATGAGGCTTTCTTCCAGCAACTAAGAGAAGTTACTAGATCACAAACCGTGGTTCTCATGGGAGATTTCAATCACCCTGATATCTGCTGGGAGAGCAATACAGCGGTGCACAGACAATCCAGGAAGTTTTTGGAAAGTGTAGGGGACAATTTCTTAGTGCAAGTGCTGGAGGAACCAACTAGGGGCAGAGCTTTTCTTGACCTGCTGCTCACAAACCGTGAAGAATTAGTAGGGGATCCAAAAGTGGATGGGAAGCTGGGAGGCCGTGACCATGAGATGGTCGAGTTCAGGATCCTGACACAGGGAAAAAAGGAAAGTAGCAGAATATATACTCTGGACTTCAGAAAAGCAGACTTTGACTCCCTCAGGGAACTGATGGGCAGGATCCCCTGGGAGAAGAACATGAAGGGGAAAGGAGTCCAGGAGAGCTGCCTGTATTTTAAAGAATCCTTATTGAGGTTGCAGGAACAAACAATCCCAATGTGTAGAAAGAATAGTAAATATGGCAGGCGACCAGCTTGGTTTAACAGTGAAATCCTTGCTGATCTAAAATGCAAAAAAGAAGCTTACAAGAAGTGGAAGATTGGGCAAATGATGAGGGAGGAATATAAAAATATTGCTCAGGCCTGAAGGAGTGAAATCGGGAAGGCTAAATCACACTTGGAGTTGCAGCTAGCAAGGGATGTTAAGGGTAACAAGAAGGGTTTCTTTAGGTATGTTAGAAACAAGAAAAAAGTCAAGGAAAGTGTGGGTCCCTTACTGAATGAGGGAGGCAATCTAGCGACAGAGGATGTGGAAAAAGCTAATGTACTCAATGCTTTTTTTGCCTCTGTCTTCACGAACAAGGTCAGCTCCCAGACTACTGCACTGGGCAGCACAGCATGGAGAGGAGGTGACCAGCCATCTGTGGAAAAAAGAAGTGGTTCAGGACTATTTAGAAAAGCTGGATGAGCACAAGTCCATGGGGCCGGATGCACTGCATCCGAGGGTGCTAAAGGAGTTGGCTGATGTGATTGCAGAGCCATTGGCCATTATCTTTGAAAACTCATGGCGATTGGGGGAGGTCCCAGATGACTGGAAAAAGACTAATGTAGTGCCCATCTTTAAAAAAGGGAAGAAGGAGGATCCAGGGAACTACAGGCCAATCAGCCTCACCTCAGTGCCTGGAAAAATCATGCAGCAGGTCCTCAAGGAATCAATCCTGAAGCACTTAGAGGAGAGGAAAGTGATCAGGAACAGTCAGCATGGATTCACCAAGGGAAAATCATGCCTGACTAACCTAATTGCCTTCTACAATGAGATAACTGGCTCTGTGGATGAGGGGAAAGCAGTGGATTTGTTGTTCCTTGACTTTAGCAAAGCTTTTGATTCAGTCTCCCACAATATTCTTGCCAGCAATTTAAAAAAGTATGGGCTGGATGAATGGACCATAAGGAGGATAGAAAGCTGGATGGATCGTCGGGCTCAACGGGTAGTGATCAATGGCTCCATATCTAGTTGGCAGCCGGTATCAAGTGGAGTGCCACAAGGGTCAGTCCTGGGGCTGGTTTTATTCAATATCTTTATCAATATCTGGAGGATGGTGTGGACTGCACCCTCAGCTAGTTTGCAGATGACAGTAAACTGGGAGGAGTGGTAGATACACTGGAGGGTAGGGATAGGATACAGAGGGACCTAGACAAATTAGAGGACTGGGCCAAAAGAAATTTGATGAGGTTCAACAAGGAGAAGTGCAGAGTCCTGCACTTAGGACGGAAGAATCCCATGCACTGCTACAGACTAGGGACCGAATGGCTAGGCAGCAGTTCTGCAGAAAAGGAACTAGGGGTTACAGTGGATGAGAACCTGGATATGAGTCAACAGTGTGCCCTTGTTGCCAAGAAGACTAATGGCATTTTGGGCTGTATAAGTAGGGGGCATTGCCAGCAGATCGAGGGACGTGATTGTTCTCCTCTATTCGACATTAGTGAGGCCTCATCTGGAGTACTTTGTCCAGTTTTGGGGTCCACACTACAAGAAGAATGTGGAAAAATTGGAAAGAGTCGCGAGAAGGGCAACAAAAATGATTAGGGGCCTGTAATGCATGACTTATGAGGAGAGGCTGAGAGAACTGGGATTGTTTAGTCTACAGAAGAGAAGACTGAGGGGGGATTTGATAGCTGCTTTCAACTACCTGAAAGAGGGTTCTAAAGAGGATGGATCTAGACTGCTCTCAGTGGTAGCAGATGACCGAACAGGGAGTAATGGTCTCAAGTTGCAGTTGGGAAGGTTTAGATTAGATATTAGGAAAAACTTTTTCACTAGGAGAGTGGTGAAGCACTGGAATGGGTTACCTAGGGAGGTGGTAAAATCACCTTCCTTAGAGGTTTTTAAGGCTCGGCTTGACAAAGCTCTGGATGGGATGATTTAGTTGGAGATTGGTCCTGCTTTAAGCAGGGTGTTGGACTAGATGGCCTCCATAGGTCCCTTCCAACCCTAATATTCTATGATTCTATAGGAATGCATAGTTAGATTTCGGAAATATTTATTGTCAGAAATATTTATTGTCAGCTGTGAGGCAGTTCCTCTTAAAAAGGTGAGCATATCCCCAGGAAAGTCTGCTCTTCCCAAGTCATCATCTGACTTAAGAATTATTCTTCTGTGTCTCTGCTGCCTACAGGTTACACAAGCAAACAAAACATTACATGGCGCACTGTCATGGATATGTATTGGGAAACTGAAACGGTATCTGACCACAAGCTTTGGTCTTAAATGTGCTTGACTTCTGTGCATGAGGAAATGGTCAAGAAGCACCCTAGGAGGTAGGGAGAAAGGTGCAGTCATAGTCCTTGCACACACCTGAACATAACGACAATTAAAGTCTTAACAACACTGCAGAAGAGACATACAAAGAGGGGGGTAGAACTATGGTCTGGCCCCACTCTATTGTCCAGTGGAACTCTTCCCTCGGCCTGTCAGAGGACATAGGAGTGGTCATACACTCCTTGCATTCCAAGCATCTTTGTGCCTGCCAGGGTTTCCCTGGAGCTCTAGCTGGAGGGGTCCACTTCCTCCCCACAGTAGACTGAGTTGATGATGCAATTGAGCCCTAAACCTGATCTTACTGAACTCTACCAGACTCTCATTTTAATGAACTTTTAAAGTCAGTGAGTAAAAAAAAATGCTCTATCTAAATATTTTGTATCTAAGGCAACAGACAAGATCAGGTTTCACCTTCCAGATCATTTACAGTGTTCGATTACAGATTAAGGAGATATTTAAAAGTACATTAAAAATACAATGATAAGGTAGAGTAAAAAGGTCTTGGTATGTATACCAGGGGCATAAAATATGGTCATTACTTTACTATTAACAAAGTTTCACAGAGTAGTAACAGCCGGGAAGAGATGAAGCTAATGTTAAGTGGGTCCTAGTAAATGATTATGTAAATCTTCATAGGAATAAACTCTTCCCGGTGAACTTTGATCTCATGCTACTATCAATTATGATGGCAAGAATTGTTCTCAGTAAAAGTGCACCCTGGGACTCCTTACTCATCATACAAATGCTTTTTCCAGTGTCCGTGAAGTAACCAGAGTAAAACAAATTACAAAGTAAACACAGGTTAAATCACGGAGGGTGGGAAAGGCCACAAGCCTGAAAAGAATCAGAGAGGTAGTCGTGTTAGTCTGGAATAGCAGAAAAAGCCTGAAAAGTTACTGTGAGCAGCTAAACATTCAAATCCCCATGACAATCAGAACCAACATCGACAGAAAATGAAAGATTACAATTTGCTTTCTCTCCTTAGATTAGCAACTGAAACAGGAATCAGAGGGCCAGATTCTACCACTGTTGCCCATGCTACTATACAGCAGATTGTCTGGGTTTTAATGTAGTCAGTAAGCTCAGGAGGCAGTTCTTCAAGATTTGCAGCCGTTAGCCAAAATGGTGGCTTGGATGGTAGTGGATTAGCAACTGTAGCATAGTTTGGATAATGCTGCTTGGCCAAATAAAACAACTAGAAGAAATTGCACAGGTGATCTTGGTCCTACTGATTGAAGGGCTCTGTCCACCTTTGTTATTAAGAGTTGTAACTGATGAATCCTATTGAATCTTAAACTGGTTCTGAATGTCTAGACAGATCAAGAATGCTTTTTTCTTGCTGCCTGGCAAGGTCATTGTAATCTTCTCTTTTAGATGTAGGCCCCACCACAGTTCTCCAGGCTTTTGCTGTGTCCAGATGGGATTACTATAGTGCTGTCCATGAGGCTTATACTTTAAGACCCCTTGGAAACTTCACTTATTGCAGAATTTTGCTTGCTTCCTAGAACATACTATATTTCTACTCCATACCCAATGCTGTCTTCCAGTTCATTTCTGGTATTTTTTCTCTATATTTTTGATAAATGCTTATGCTACATACGAGTTATTAGTTATTCTTATAAGGATAAAACACTTAATGACTTGGGTCCTTGAAATAAAAAACAGGTCTATCAACAATGTGCTTTACATTAGCTGGGGTGTTTGAGCCAACAACTACACAACTCAATACTTATGCAAACAGGACCTGTTTTCAAAAACGCTGAGCTCCCACTGCTTCATTTGAAAATCAAGCCAGTAGTTCTTACTCATATGCTATACAGTTCCATTGAAGTTAATGGGACTGTGCACATGATAAAGAGTTTCTGGACTGAGTCCTGGGTTTGTAGGTTCTTAGTGGAGGACCCCAAACTATGGAATTAGAGCTTGTTGAAAAGCAGTAAAGATTTTTCATGAAAAAGTTTGAAAATTTATAAACAATTTTCATTCTGCAGGTTTCAAAAAGGAAAAGATGTTTCGTTTATTCACCTCTACATCACCAGTTCAAATATATCCTATGGCAGTAGTGGCCATACGTAGCATTATTATTTTCTGAAAACTATTTTGGCCTATGAGAAATAAATTGGTGGTATTGGTTGGTTTGTAATGGGACAGCTCTCCACATTCCACCACACATGATATCTCCAAAAATTAAAACTTTGCCAAGTTCTGTCACCACTGCAGTGTATACATATCTGAATATCCTTCCTTAACATTGATTTCAGACATGTTTTAAATATTATACTAATGTCTCCCCTTTTGGCCTGACAAACTCAGGCTTTGTGAACTGTCTCCATTAGGAAGAAAACTTGATAATAGAATCATGTATTTCCTTGGTGCAATCCTGTTTGTTTTTTTAACAAACAATACATGTAAAGTCCTATTTCGCTCAATACAATAGGATCAAAACTCAGGATGCAATTTCCAAGCCTGGTTTTTCAGTCAGCAGTCCACACAAGAAGCTGTTACCCTTCACTTTCCCTCAGGGCTTCTGTACAAGTGCTTCTTTTGCTGACTCCTGCTTTTTTGCTACTCTCTCTGCCCACTTTCTGACTGCTTCTGACACAAAGGCCTACACAGCTGCATCTAGTAATGCCCAGGCCCTGCATCTGCATCCAGTCTAGTCCGGTGGGCGGCAATTTCCATTGTTTCAGTTGTCACTAAACAAAGGGAATTTAATTGTTCCCTCATTTAGCCCGAGTGAAAAGTGGCTAGCACCCATCAGCAACAGGTAGGTTTGTGGTTGCCTATTGATAAATCAGTTGTCTTCAACCTTTTTTTTTTTATTTGCGAAGACCTAAACAATTTCATATGGAGGTGCAGACCCCTTTGAAAATCTTACCCATTGTCTTACCAAGGGTCTGCAGACAACAGGTTGGAAGCCACTATTGTATGGTAACGACAACCTTTCACTGCCCCAACTTTTCATGGATCCCTTCGACATAGACTACAGACCTCTGGGAGATTTTGGACCACAGGTTGATCAAGATACAGATCAAAGCATGCTTACTAGGAGCCACCCAGAACCCAGCGCAGTAGTATGAATATCTGAAGAATAGACTCACACTTTCAGAAAATGCATGCAATTGTGATTATTGCACACCAAATGACTAATCATATAACTAATTGCTCATTTTGAAGGGCCAAATTTTGCCCATGACAGACAACTAAACAAATTTTGCTCATAACAGACAACTAAACATCTCTAGACACAAAAGATTCTACCCCACACAACATAATTACAAGCCTGTTGTTATTGTTGTTCTATGCAATTAATTCAACATGACATGAGTATTTATATTATAAGTTGGTGAAATAAAACAGGTGGGAGTTCATAAAGACGTGGTTATCCCCTTTTTAAAATATAGGGGACCCTTACCGGTTTTATTCCCGTTGTGGTCGGAATGTGGAGATCCCATGTTGGTCAGGCCATTTCTCCTAGTCCATCCAGTCTGTAAGTCCCCATCATGCATCATATTGCACAGGTCAATTTCAAAGTCACATGTTTCATAGGAGGAACCTAATCAAAGAGGACTGTTTTCAGAAACTGTTTGCAGTAAAGGTTTGGCTCACTGAGCAAATATATAATGCAACCATACCCAGAGAAATAGATACAAATGAAATTACGAATTGTTAGTTATTACTAAGGCTGCAATTTAGTACTGGAGGTCATGGCAGTCACTGATTCCAGGACTTTACTGGACCTCCGTGACGTATTCAGCTTCACCTGTCAGCGGCCGAAGCCATGGCTGGAGCCGTGGATGCAGCTGGGTCTGCCCTGCAGCTGGGGCTCCAGCCGGGCCCTGCACCTCTGCCCCATGGTGGGGGCTGCAGGTGGGGCAGTGTGCTTTTGCTCCATGGCTTATACGATTATTTTTAGTAAAAGTCACAGCCAGGTCACTGGCTCATTTATTGTCCTTGATCTGTCCATGACTTCTACTAAAAAAAACCATGACAAAATCTAAGCCTTAGTTATTATTTATAAAGCACCCAGAAATAGCCTAAATTCTAAAAAAAGACACAATGAGTAATAGCAATAGACAATAGAGTGGGAATAATGTGGAAGGGAGGATGAGGGTTGTAAAAAAAAGTCAATGTCCGTCTCCTGGAGCATCTCACATCCTGTTTCACTACTGCAGATATAATACAGGCCCCCTTTTCCCACCTCATATAAGGTCCCATATATATGCATTTTCACCATCTCTACAAATGTACAGGAAACTGTGCAGGCTTGCAAAATACTTTGTATGCATAAAAATTGTTCTTAAAAGATACTGCAAACATCATCAAGTTACCATTTACTTCAGATGCTTCAATACACACTATTATTCATGTCAGCACTAGGCTTTCTCATGCGGTAATGAAGATTAAACACTAGAAAATAACCATTTAACACAAATATTTTTATCTCCAATGTCATTCATGTCACTGTATTGAACCCTGGATTTTTAGCAACATGGTTATAACATTTATTAGGAAAGTATGAGCCCAGGCCCAGAAATCTCCAGGAGCCTAATCCTGTGAATTATTGAATGCTTCCTCAGGGAGTGTCATCTCATCAATGGATGGATAAGGCACTCAGTACTTCCAGGTGACATTCAGCCCCTTTCATGAATAGGCACTAAATTAAACTAACACTCACTTTTCTAGTTGGGGTGCCAGTTTGATGGGGCCAAGAGCACCAGAGATACCCACAGAGATGGGAGAAGATCTCGACCAGGAGCAGGTAGGATAGTGCTCCATGCAGTCCCGCTGCTTCCCCCTCCTATTCTCGTTCACCACGTGTTCAGGAGGAAGAGGCGGTTTCTTTCTCTTTTCCCCTTCCTCCCTCCCCGCTTTCCTGCTACCCAGCGTGGGAAACAAGAGAGATATTGTATACATCTTTCAGACACTGGAGCATGTCCCACCCATCACTGCTGCCATTGAGCAGTGTCATACTGGTTTGGTGATTGGACAAGCAGGAAGTGGAGGTGATTACTGCTATTTACCACTGGGGCAAGTAGCCATTTTTCAGGCTCCTTTTCAACATACTGAGAAGCAGAGCAGCACCTCTGGGGTCACTGCCAGAATAGAAGATATGTACCTGGAACCTTAGGGAAACCTGGGAGTAAGCCGATTCCTCTAATCAGCTCCAGCAGTGCCCTCTCGAAGTTTTGAGGATGGTGGCTGCCAAGGCCTAGCCCTGGAGCTGTAACTCGTATTATGGCTACCAAAGACCTTCTAGCATCAGGACCTAGTGGCTGTGAATTGGGACCAGAAGCCCCAGAGGATGCAGAGAGGGAACAAGAGCAGCCATTGAAAGGAGGCCTATTTTGGCGGGGGCTTCTGAGGCTGCCTTACACTCTGCTTCAGCTGGTGAGGGTATGGGGGGAGAGAGAGGGAGGCAGAAGCAGTTCTAGCCCCTATGTAGTGGGAAATCCCCATTTGGTGGTAATGCTTTTGGGAATTATGGATGGTATTCCCTCCTTATGGACAGTTTGGAACTCAGGGGCCATTGGTGAGATGTTTCTGCCGGGATCCCATGGTCCCATACCCACTCCTGGAATGGCTGGACCCGTCTCTGGCACAGGATTCCCAATTACTATTGATCCTGCTGTCTATGTGGTATGCTGTCCCTCCTTCATTCCTGCCCCGAACATGAGGAAGCATGAAAAAGGAACTCTGATAGCAAAAAAAAATTTATTAAGTCAGACTTCAGACTGCTGCGCCCATCTGACTTTAGTCCATTAGGAGTTCAAATTAAGGGGCAATTTTACTTGAACAAAATTATATCAATGGGAAGCTCTGCCTCCTGCACAGCATTTGAAAAGCTTAGTTCTGTGTTAGAATCAGTGCTGATCAGGAGATCTGGAGTTAGAAAAGTCACCCATTATCTTGGTGATTTTCTCTTTGTAGGAAGAACAGAAACGGACACTGTCTGGGAGCCTGGCAGTCCCATTAGCAAGGGAAAACACAAAAGACCCTGGTAGCCATTTGGAATTGAATACCCAGTGGGTATTTCTCATCATCCTTTTGAAAAACTGGCAGAATTCTGAGAATTTGTACCCATCATTCTGGCAGCCAAGAAAGTATGCCCCCGACAGCTGCAAGTTATCACGGGCCATCTCCATTTTGCATGCAGGGTTATGGCTTCTGGAAGTAATTTTAATACACACTAGCATCAGCCACAATTGGTATTACTAGGTCTCATCACTATATTTGGCTGACGATGGAAATGAGAGAGGACGTAAAGGTTTGAGATATGTTTTTGTCAGACTACAATGGGGTATCCTTTTGGTATGCAGTGTACATCTGTCATGATGTTGGTCTCCTATAGTACCTCCTTGGATGTGGCGGGGTCCTGTACTCCCCTAGCCTGTGTGACGGAGTGGAAATGCTCTTACTGTTTCCTCTGGATAGTGTGGGGGTACCTCAGTTTCCCCTATGCATTTCTTAAATGTCTATGTGGAGGGATAAGGTTATGTAGTTGATGCAAAGTAGGGAGACAGTGTAAGTAAGTGGCTGACCTGCCTTGGCAATTGAGGGCCTGGCCCCTCTCCCCTCTCAAGGCTGGAAGTGTTGAATAACAACGGTGTTGGCTGAACCTGATGGAGGAAGGTCAGGTGATCTTCACCTAGCCGGGGAAGAGAGACAAAGGGAAAAGGGGAGGAGAGGCTGAAGAGTGAGTTTCAGTGTGAAGCTGGCTGGAGTCAGGCAGGGAAGGACAGAGGGCTATCTGGCTCTCTGGCCCCCCAAATGGATCCAGGTGAGGGCTCACATTTGCTGTATGGTCTGTGTTAGACCAGGTACCTGTCATCTAATAAACCTCTGTTTTACTGGCTGGCTGAGAGTCACATCTGACTGTGGAGTTGGGGTGCAGACCCATAGGCTTCCCCAAGACCCCGCCTGGGCGGGCTCACTGGGGGAAGCACACAGAGGGGCAGAAGGTGCTGAACGCTCCAAGGTCATACCCAGGAAGGTGGAAGGTGTAACCTGTGAAGCTCCTAGCCTTGGAGACAGGATGTTTATGGAGAGGAAGCTTCCCCGCAAAGTCCTAATTGGCTTCATAGGGAGCAGTGCCTGAGCATTGCCCTGGGCGCTCCATGATAGCCTGAAGTCCTCAGAGTCAAGATGATCCAGTTGTGGGAGACCTTAGCCCTCTGGCTGAGTCCTATGGAAGCCTACCCCTTCTGGAATATCAAAGGCCCACAAAAAAGGAAAAAAAGAAAACCAACAAACTGACAAGCACCCTCACCAGGCTTCTCTTCCTTCAAGGGGCCTCTCACAGGCTGTAGTCTAGCTCAATTGCCAAAGGTGACCCATTAACAATAGTACCAGAGTAATCGTTCAGAGTCTGGCCATCCTTCCCTTCAGGTTGGTTGTGGTTGTGTGAGCAATCCCTATTCTCAGCCACAGTATCCTCCAGGAGCTGAGGATGTGAAAGTGTGTGTGTGGTCCACTAAGGACTGCTGCTAAGTCAGCTGAGCTTTCCATGGCCTTGCCATATCTTGTAGGTGTGGATCCAGGACTGCTTGAGTTTCCAGCAGCTCATTAACCCCCTCACCTAACCACTGCAGGGTTGTATACCCTGTCACAGCTTCCAAGGAAGACGTGTGTTCAGAAGTGGCTGGATCATCCAGAGAATCAGCAAGGAAACCATATTTCTCAAGGTTTGCTCTATCCTAGTGTCCATCTCTATTTGGGATAACTGGTTCCAGGATAAGTGAGTTAATTTCCAGAATGAAAACATAGATTCCAAGACCAGAAGGGACCATTATGATCATCTAGCCTGACCTATCCTGGGTGTTAATATGCTCTGTCTCACTTTCAGATTTTGGGAATTAGCAACAAGAGTCTGATTTGAAGTTCCGTTAATGCAATGCGCTGCTTGGGCATTGGTCCCCAGCATGGCAATGCACAGTGAGAGGGTATCTCCTATGTCTCATACAGTGTGTGGCTCCCCTCATCTGCTCTCTCCTACCTCCAAGGTGGAGGAAGTTGGTGAATCATGGCTGGCTTCAGTCAGGGTCCCAGAAAGGCCTTCATACCCACCCTCAGGTTTGTACAAACCAGGGCCATTGGTGCAGGTTTTGGTCCACAATGCAACAGCCCTGCAGTGTAATTTGTGAGGAGGGGGAGCTACCACCACTGGGTAATAGTTTTAAACACAGTTGCCTCCTCTGCTTTCAACCATGCTATGGTGTATTTCTCTCTTTCTGTGTCCACATCAATGCAACACACTGATTAGTTATAAAGTGCAAAAGAGGGAGGAGACAACACTGTGTAGGCATTTGTGGTATAGATAAATGTATAGATTAGCTGAGCCAGCAGCTAATTTTTTGCTGTTGTTTTCATCTTTGGTAATGTGCTATATCTTGCAGTGGCTAAAAAGCATGTCAATGATTCATTATCACAAACGCTGCAGGAGCATAGTTGCCTTGTTATATGAAATAAGCTGAATCACACTCAATATTATCTCGGGAGATTTCCCAAAGCTGGAAAACCAAATTAAAATGTCGACAAGTTAGGATAAGAAGCACAGTTCTTTTGTTTTAAATTAAAACTCTTGATCACTCATGGTTATTTTTTAAAAGAACAGTTCTATTTATTTTCATAGAACATCTAACTTGAAAGTTGTCCAATGTAATTTGCCGGAAGATAAATTTACACAGATAAAGTTACTGCTTGGGGAGTGGACGGGAGGAGGAAGAAATGTGTGAGCTGTTCCAGAGACATTTTTCTCAGTGTTTGTTTCGCAGTGTTATTAACAAAACAAAGTCTTTAAAGCCATCCCTAAGTTAAAAAAACTGTCTAAATCTCAACAGAGAAACAAACCACAGTTCAACTGTGTCTATTTAATTTTCATAATCTTTCTAGAAACTTGAGACACTGCATAACATTGTTAAAGAATTTTTGATAATAAGGTACTGTCTCAACAGAGAAAGACACTTCCAGTGAAAATAATGCGTATATTTTTAATGGCTCCTTGAGTGTTTTTGGAGAGTTAAAAGGTTAGCCAACACACATGCTGTATATATATATATATATATTATTATTTTCCAAGAGTGCTATCTTGGGAATGCAATTTTTTTTTAAAGTGCAGGTTTATCATTTTCGTCCTAGTGAATATTTTGCAATAGAAGCTCACAGCCTAAATACAATATATATACAATTTATCCCACTCTCAGGCACAAACAGCTCAGATGTGAAAGAGGAAAAGATGAGACCAAAATGGTGATATAAATATAATATTTGAGGTTCCATTCTACAATCCGATTCATGCAGATAAAATTCTTATTCCCATATGGAGATCAAATTAAATCAGTGGAGCTCTGCGTGGGCACAAGGATCCAGCCATTCACATCAGAGTGAAGTTTTGGAGCCTAAGCAAAATACTAGCTCAGACAAAAACAGTGAATCTGAACAGCCCTGATTCTCAGTGTGCAATGACAGGACTATATTTCAAAATCAGAATCCAGATCCGGATCTGAATTTTACAGTTAACACTTGGGGCTTGTTTACACATGGACCAGTCCAGTGTAGCTCTTTTGTCCATGTGGACACACTTATTCCATGCTAAACGCCCTTTATGCAGTTTAGCTTAATCCACACCAAGGCACTTTTGGCGTGAAATAGGAGTGTCAGCACTGACAGCTAGCAAGGAATAAGGATTGCATTTTAAATTCACACACTAATTTATTTTGCGATAGCTTCCCCGGGTACACAAATCTGATCTAAATCCTCAGATTCAGATGCTCCCAAACTCTGTTTGAATTCCAGATTTTCCAATTTTGTGGCTCTTCCCTTCTCTAATTTAAATTCAAGTCTATTTCCTCTTTAGATCTGTTCCCTGCTTCCCATGATAGAATTTTTATAGAAGAGTCTTTAGGGGTCTCTTATTCCTTCTCCTGCTTTCACGGGAATGATTCTCCTGTAGCACAATTATGTATGGGGCTGAGCAAGGGTGTATAAAGAACTGCCCTAGAATTTTTTTTAAAAGCATGTTTTCAGGTACATTCTGCCAATGCAGCAGAGAGCGTATTTCAGTGACCTATCTGCCCGAATGAAATATTCTGTAGAAACAACAGCCAGGGACCATATATACTACATACTCAAACTGAGCTTTTCAGGGATAGCTGACATAACATACAAACATTCCCTGTGTTCAAACTGCTATTATGTTGAAACTTGCTAAGATACATGCTTGGCATTGCATTTGTGAGGGAGTTCAGTGGACTTAATTTTCTGCCTGGTAATTCATAATCCTGTCTACTGTAACATGATACTGCATACAGAATGCTTAACCTTTGGTTTGGTTGAGCAGGAAGATAGAAGTGGGTTATGTCTGCAGGATACACATTTCTAACCTGCTAACATGAACATCTGTTTTCTGCAGGCACTGCCACAAGGTAGTCTCTGGTAGAACCTGGAGACATTTAAATTTTCAAGTTAAAAATCACAAAATTCGGGAAATCCAAACTCCTCCTTGTGCTCCAGGAATAGAGTTCTCAGGGAACAGGACTCTTGTGCTGGGCATTGTTCTATGCACCTTGCAATCTAGCTTAATGTTATAGCAAAGGTAAATGTCAGCTGTAAATTCAGTTCAATTAGGTCGTTTGCAGCCAGCTTGAGTGGACTCAGATTGCCTGAATGGCTGTTTTAGGGCTAGTTGACCACAGCCACATTCAGAAACATTGATGACATCTCAAGTTATTAAGCCAAAGCTATAAATTTATAACGTTTTTTGTATTTGCTCATTTAGTACTTTGTTTTGATCTCTAGCTGTGTTACTTTGATTGCTATTCCTGTACCAAAACAAAACGGAAACATTCATTACTGAACTGTCATGGACCTGCAACAAAGATTTTTACCAAAAAAATTTCACAAAATTATTTTTAGAGCAGACATGAATTCCAGGAAAAAAAGTTTGTATCAAGTTAACATTTAATACATTTTGACAGTAATAAGCAGTTATGAATTTAAGGAAAGTGGGCTTGGGAGAAAGTTTCATCTAGTAACATACTTAGTTAGAATAAGAAAAATCCATTAAAGATAAACAGATTTGGATAAAAATTGAAATTTAAGCAGGTAACATTTGGGTAAAAGAAAAAAAAATAGATGAATTACAATTCCATGAAATTTCATCCAAAATGACAGTTTGTGCTTTCTGTTCACTGCTAATTATTTTATAAGTAAAGCTATCAAACTGTACTAGCTGTAGTACAAAAAATTTTTGCTCACTTCTGATGAAGACCTCCGAAAGCTACTTACAATGTTTTTCATCACTGCTGTCTTCACACTGGTTGGTGAAATTGCATGCTTCCTTTGGTGGAACAGAGGATCCATTGGCACATTGGAAGTCATGTCCTGTAGATGGCTGAACGATTAGGAGAGTGAGAGAACACCACAAACCACAGAAGCTGACTTTATTCATTGGATATGCTATCATCCAGGCCTTCTCTTTGAAGAGAACTATTGCAGCAATCTAGTACTGGCCAAGAAGTGTCCATAAAAAGCCATGCTTACACATGTTGCCTTAAAACTTTATTTTCTAGAGTTGCATGTGTTTAGAGTTTGATACTCTAACGAAATATGATCTATGTGATGAAGTTACTTTTCAGCTGTATATCAATGTGTCCTTGGAAAATATGTAACTAAATTGCATCACTTTTATGACTAGTGAGCTTGTTTTGTTGCATTACTATGCAAGACAAGCGTATATCATTAACTCATTGATTGGCATTATTGCCTGATGACTGGCAAAAATTTCAAGTAAGTAAACAACATAGGTACATATAGTATAATCAGACAGTTAGCAATATTCCTGAAGCCTTTTGTGCCTTTTCTTGAAGTAATCTGCCAGCAATGCTTAAGTATAAGTAATTATGAAGAAAATTATGCATGAACTGTAGAGATGTGGCAAATAAATTCAGCATTGATTTCAATATCAAAGTGATGACAAATGACTGATCTATGAATAATAAGAATTTGTATATCCTGTCATCATATCATGCAGTAACCTGAAGCATGCTTGTATATGGGCTCAAATAATTATGTCAATTGAACTACTTTGGGGTTGTTTTGATTTTGACCTCCTCTTTGTGAACCATTTCTAATCTGAGGAAACGTACTGGATATTCACAGTATTCTCCAGAGAGCTCATTTGAACAAATGTGAGTCCTACAAGTTGTTGCGCACACTGTTCACTTTTAAGCAAAAGAATAACTAATAAATAATGTTCTTGAACTCCACTCTTCTGTGTACAATGAACAACATGACCCCACAAATAGCAGCAAACCAAATTTTTCACTCATCCATATAAGGATCAGGCACAATTGCTGCCCCAGGAGCAAAGAGGAATGGAGATGAGGGTTAGCTGTGGCTCCTTTTCCCCTAGGGGTTGTCAATGGAGCTGGGCAGCTGCTGGAGGAGGGGAGGAAAGTTAGCTGCACCTCATGAAATGTGCAGCAATGTGTATGCTCTCCCAAGGGCAGGGCAGTACTGGGTTGAGCGTACATGGTACAAATGAGCCATAAGTCTATATCAACTCAACAAATGTGGACAAAATGATGTTCAGCTTTATAAACTGAAGAAGTCCAATTAACCCCACTGCTGTTGCTAGCTGTTTTGTTCCCGTAGGTCACTGTTCACTCCCGCAGAAGTCACCAAGCTTAAAAAATAAAATTCAGGTCATTCATAGCTGAAGCCAAAATTGCCTTTACACACTCTAGAGCCTTTGAAGAACAGCACTGATTGAGGAGTTGTCTCTCTTTAATCTGTGTAAAGTTTCACATAAGGGTAGTGGGATCAGGTTTGATAGTGGGGCAGAAGTTCACTCACTTGGAGAGCACAGATAATTCAGCTCCAGTTAGGGGTATTCTCACCTGAAAAAAAAGAGAGCTCCATGTAAGCTTGAAAGCTTGTCTCTCTCACCAACGGTAGTTGGTTGAATAAAAGGTATTACCTCATCCACCTTGTCTCTAGGTTTTTAGATATACGTTCATTGTTGTGTGGACAACCTTCTTTCCCATTGGTGACCCAGTAATATCCTTGCCAAGGCTGAGCTCCAGCACTTCTGGGCAGTTCACAGCCCCACCACCTTTGGGCTTGCTGCATTAGTAATGAAAGTAAATCATTGCTTGAGCCGCAGCACCTCTTTCATTACAAATTAAGCACTGCCCTTGTGGGTGTTAACAGCTTAAGTAATCTAGAGCTGCCTGCAGCCTCAATGCAGGGGAGGTTACCTTGTACACAGCCAGCTCAGGACTGAGGAGTGCAAAAGTGACCGTGCACCAATTTGACCCTCCTTTTGAAGGTGCTCTTCAGCAGCAATAGAGGACCTAGCCCATCATTTCTAGGACCTATTTCTCTTTTACACATTGGGAAATTTCTCCACATGAAAAAAAGTATTCTATTGTAACTATTAATTTAGTCTGTCAGTCACATATGTACTGCAGTAAAATGAGCAGCCTTGTGCTACAGACTCAATTGCTCTCTGAAAAACAGCTGAGGAGAACCAAGAAGGTGAGCAGACAACAAGGCTGATAGCAGCAATATTTATGTAGATGTTTATTTCTTTCCCTCCAATAAGTAAATGAAAAATTTAAAAAACCAAGATAGCCCAACCAGACATTCCGATCTGCTGGATCATTTGAAATGAAATGTGATTGGAGGACAGGAGATACAAGTAGATGCTGTTTTCTGATTTGCCAGAGTATTCTGAGCCAGTCAATGGTCCCATCTTGGACTATTCTGAAAAGCAGTGCGCTCCCCAGTGTGAAATCAGACTGTGAAGTTCTGTCTTTTAAAAGTAGCACTTTCTTCAGTGAAATAACACTAGGACAGATCTCTAAGCATCAGCATAAAGTAATTGTTGGCAACTATACAAATACAACAGAACTAGCTACATTTTAACACCATCCCATTTCTGATTCTCATAGGTTTATTGTACTCCACAAGTATTGCATTTGGGTTAATAGTACTGTATTGGGTATGCCCTACCTAGAAAGCATAGGTTCTCAAAATCTTCTCAGAGTTGGACTATTTTCTCCATGGATTCAGCTCCCCAAAGTGCACAGTGTGTCAAGCCTGTGGGCTTGTCTACCCAGAGCCTTAGTCTGCATTAGACAGGGGTAAATTCTAGAGTGCACTAGCATGTTGCGCACTAAATGGCCCATGTGGACTCCACTGGCATGCACCAGAAGGCCCCTTATGCACGTTAATGTTGTCCTGTTTCAAACAATAGTACATTAGCACGTGCTAGTGCACATTAGATTTTACATTTATATTTTCTGAGACACACTGTCCTAGAAACTAAGTTCCAGGTTCTACTTCTATATCTATAAAGACAGACATCTAGCCAGAATGCAACCGCCATCCCACACATAGCTAACCATTGTAAAATGAAGATCCTCCTTGGAGAGCAGAATTACCATACAGTATATCACTATAATAACAGAACTTCGATCCAGAGATACAAATCCTACAAGGAAGAAGAGCCAATGTTATATATCTTCTGGTAATACAAATCACTACAATGAGGACCATCAGAACCATATTTTCATAAATGTAAGAAATCTTACCTGGGGAACAAAGTATAGTGCTAAAATCTTAGACATTGGTTGAAGGCAAACAGTATTACGAATGCAAATTTTTATGTTGCAATGATGGAAATCTAGCACTGGGGGTAGATATTCATTATTATCATTAGGTTTGAAATCTGCCTGAGGCAGTTTCCAGTTGCTCTGGTCCAGGTCCATACAATTTGTCACTCTCCCTCTGTGATCCTAACAGCTAATATGTTCGCTCTCAGCCCGTGCCTCCAAGCAGTACACCTGACTGCAGGACATATTTATCTTTTCTGTAAATAGCTGAGTGATTTAATAGCAGTGAATGAACTTGAAGGTTTATTAAAATATGCATCAGAACCTCATGATGCATAATAGCAGCCAAATTCTCAAGGATTAGACATTCAGATACACCATAAAAAGTTCAGGTTCTTATTCATACCTTTCAACTACTTTGCTTTCTAGCCCCTCTCCCCATTGCCCCAAAGTATCTGATCTGATACTTGCTTCCCTTTCCCCCCCACCCACTCAGCAGCCTCATCCCCGCATATCCATTCCCCTTATCTCTGATGAGCAAAGACGTTCCACACTATTTCTAAAAGCAGGCTACTTTTCAAACTCATAGCTACCTTTCTCAATGAAGAACTTGCCTGTCCCTTAAACCCTCTCTCCCTGCAGTCAACTGCATCTTTTGGTGATACCGTTCAGGTGGTCTTCCTCCACTACTGAATGCAATCTACTCAAGAAAACTATTGTAAACATCATGGAAAGCATGTGCAGAAGGCTTTGTATATTTTCATTTTTTCTCTCTTCTCTCATATCCTTTTTATAAAGAAGGTTCATGTTAGGCTAGAAACCAGGAAGAAGCAGCAATCTGAGACTAGCCATAATTGATCAGAACCAGTTCAGTAGAGCCACCACCACCTGTGACACAACAGCCACACTGCTATTTTTAGGTGCTGGCTCAAACAGAGTTAGTGCATGTATGTCTGCCCACACTCCCCGCTGTTGTGCAGATATACCCTTGAAGAGGTACATACTCCATCATGGGGGTACTAGAAAGAGACTGAAGTCCTGCAAATGAAATAAATGGGGACCCAGAAGGAAGAGGGGTTGAAAGAAGATTCCTTGAAGGAAATGGAAATATCTTGCCAGAAGCCAGATATGAACCAGCTGTGTGAACAGAGCAAGTGAACCAAGAAAAACACATGACCTTGTCTGCATGAAAAAGTTACACTGTTTAACTGAAAGTGGTTATGTGATGGTTCTCTGAGTACCCAGGGTCACCTTGTTAACCACTCCTGCCATCAGTGGGAGGGATTCTTGCTTGTGCTTAGTTGAGTGTCTGCTCACTAACACCGCCAGCCTCCTAGTCCAGAGGAGAGCGCTTGAGTGGCTCTGCCAGCCCTCACTTTGCCTTCCAGGTTAACAATAGGTGCATCACAGTCTCCGACTCCCTTTGATGTATTCTCCTGATGTATTCATCCCTGACCCTGGCCATTCACAGAAATATCACGCCTGTTGGCCCCAAAGGACCAAAATATACACCAGCTTGTCCAATTCAGCTCAGGACCAGCACTTTGCTTAACACCATAGCACTGAGATATACTCTTATTTTCCCTATGAATAAGGATACACCAAAGGTTAGAAATTCGGGAGACAGTGAGTAAGAATTTGGGGAAACAAATGGTTACATATAAATCAAAACCATAACATGCTTTCCAGAGACTAAACGTAACTATCAGGTTAACTCCTGTCTAAAGACAATTATTTCACCCAAAGTCCTTTTCAATGGTTTCAACCAAGGCTGGGTAAGGGACCATCTTCATGAATGTAAACCCACTGCCAATGTATTTACATTTGGTTCAGAGTGAGGAGGAGTCTCCTTGGCCTCCCACATATACCCCCAAAGTTCATTGTCAGTACTCAGGGTAATCACTCATGGCTTGTTTTTCTTGTTGACTTCACATTTTGTTATTAATATTTGACTTTGTATGTAAATAGGTATTCACTGTGCTAGCTTCCAATGCTTAATTTACATTCCAACAGAGAGAAACATTTCTTAACTCTGGTTTGAGGAAAACCTGTTTTTCAACCGTGCTGGTGACTAATGCCTTGATACAGACTTTAACAACATTTTCAGTATACATACACATAACTTCTTACATAATATTGTTGTGAAATATACATATAGTTACTAAGGACCAGTGTGACCTGGCTTTCATTTAATATCTCACATGTCTTTCTTTGGTACGCCAGAATGTACATACCAGAATCCAGATATTCCCCTAATCCACTTGCCAGTTGCCATTAAGGGGTAAGTCAGTCACAGATTTTAAACCGATTTAGTTAAACCAGTGTAAAAAGGCTCTGTGTACATTCTTATGGTTTAAAATCAGGCTTAGCTTTCATCAATTCCTAATTCACTTAAACTAAATAAAAATAAGCATGCTTTAAAACAAACAGAGTGTCCATGAAGCTTTTTCCACTAGCTTAACTTCATCAGTTTAAAAATCACACTTAACTTAAACTGGTGTAACTTTTTTTCATAGACAAGTCCTATTATCAAGAGATCCCACTCTTGAAGATTCAAACAAGCTTTGACATAAATCTGGAGGGTAAGAGAAAATGCATATTATATCTATTTTTCATGTTACAAGATGCAAAGTAATCTATTTATAATACAGTGCATCATGTTCTTAGTCATTCTCGTGAAATTTCTATGGATCCAAGTACTGCCAACAAGTTAAATAGAAAAAGCAACATAAACCTGTAACATTAGCTTCATCATCTGAAAACAATATTAGGAATCTGCTGGCAGCACTTTCCTTGCTGGGCAAACTCTTCCCCAAGGGAAAATGTGGTTACAGCTTCTAAGGACTGAACACTTCATTAAATGTAATATGACCCTTGAATGTGAAGGCTACAATGCCAGGAGATTGGAAAGCACCATAGCAGCAGAGTATATCCCTTTAATACACATTCCCATTTGGCTCTAGGCTTATCGTTCAATTTTTATAAACATCATGAACTTTAATATTGGTAACCTTCCAAGTGTGCTTACACAGGAACAATTTTATCTTGAAGCTAAAAAATAAAACCCCACCAAAATAAATTCTATATCCCACTTTTCAGTTACTTACTGAAACGAGAAATAGGAGTCGAGGTCGATATCCCAGAAATGCATTATGCATATGATTGTATGATTTCTCCAAACTCTAATTGCCAAATTTAAACTGAACTATGTTAATGAAAAAAACAAGCAGTTGCAGTAACCCTTGACTTGATCTATATTTAATGAGTATTGACAGGCTTCTTTATTTTTATGTGGAAGGCAATAATTGCAATCCATCTCCTCCTAGTTAAATGGAACTAATTCAATTGTTAGATTAAAATGTGAAACATTGAGCTATAAATACATTGGGTTGAAATGGACCCTGGGCAAATTTCCTCCCTAATTGCTAATAGGAGCTAATAGAATCAATTTGAAGCTGAGTTAAATCCAATATATAAACTTGTGCATGACATGGCATAAACACTACACCGAAAATTAATGTACCTTCCTATGTTGGTAATGTATGCTATTACAATTGATATGATGATGTCATACTTAAATCAAAGATGAAAAAACTATCCAGCACAATCGATATGATCTTGTGAGGTGCCGAGCCCCCTCAACTCCCTTTGAGATCAATGGATGTTTAAAGCACAACACCCTGCAGAATTAGGTCCTGTAAGAGCACTGGCCCTGACACTTGCTATAGATCACCGGCAATCTCGATCCATTGAAATGGTATGTGAAACCAGTGTGTAAAGTATCCACTGTTGCAGTCCTGACATTTAACATGTCTTATTCGTTCCCAACCAACAAAAAAAATAAATAAAAAGGTCAATTTTCAAATGTGCTACTGCAAATTTTGCAGCCTTAGAACAGATATAGAGACAGACAAAGCCCTGAACAAATGGCTCCTTGGTAAACTAAATTGAGAAAGCTGAACCAAACCACTAGAGCATCATAGATTTCAACTAGGTAACACTGCAATAAAATATTAAGTAGCACAAGGGATGTCCTTGTAATGAAAGTATGGTGTTCAAGAGGAGATGAGAAAGACTGATGGCAATAAGAACAAAACCTAATGAATACAAAACACCTTCACCTCTAACATGTGCTATAATTCACATATTCACCCAAAGACTTTATCAATAGAAAAAGACCTTGAACAATACAGTCATCTTGTCCATTTCCCTCTGTCAATGCAAAGTATTGCCTGGGCCCAGCGGGGGAGGGGGAGGAGACAAGGCAGAATCACTGAGAGTGCTGAAGAGACCTTGTTTTCAGTTCAAGTGCCTGGACCCAACACAGCCTGCAGCAGCCCAGAGCTGTAATGGCGGAGAAAGTCTTGCTCAGTCTCAGGCTGGAGCATGCCCAGTGTAAATGGTATCTTCCAGGAGTTTAGCTGCTAAAATCTAAGAAGTCTCTACTGAGCATGTGAGAATGTCAATTTTCAAAGGCTTATTGCTTTACCAAATTTGAGTGGATTTTCAGGACAGGGAAAGGCATATCTCTGACACAAAAAACAACCCCCTGACAAATTTCAAGTCCATTCTCCACAAGATAGGGGCAGTAGAGCTCTTAAAAATCTATATATATAAAAGTCAAGTGGTGTATGTATGTGTGTATGTATGTATGTATGTATGTATGTACGTATGACTGCGAACTCCTCCCGCACCGTTTGAGCCAGAGACTTGAAATTTGGTACAGTGAGGGGTCTTGGGGTCTAGATGCTGGTAAGGGTCGAAAAATTTTCGGATCTCACCTCTGACGCCCCCCAGGGGTGAAAGTCTTTCAGGGCCAATCACATCGGCTGGGCGGTTAGGTGGTGATGATGTCATAATACCCCCCTCCAACAGACACCTCACTCGCTCAGCTCACCCCTCCCTCCTCCAACGGAACCCCGGAGATCCCTCAGTTCTCTGCCCCTCCCCCCTCCCAACGGAACCCCGGAGAGCCCTCAGTTCTCTGCCCCTCCCCCCTCCAAACAGAACCCCAGAGATCCCTCAGTTCTCTGCCCCTCCCCCCTCCCAACGGAACCCCGGAGAGCCCTCAGTTCTCTGCCCCTCCCACCTCAACCCCGGACTCCATCAGCTCTGTCCCCCCCCCCCACCTGCGAAGGTCCCCGGAATCCCTCGGCTCTGGGCCCCCTCCCCCCCTGCGACGGATCTGAGTTGGGTTTGGTGGGACGGTAAGTGAGGTGGGGGTGTCGGGTTCGGTCGGGGGGTGAGGTGGGGGTGTTGGGGTTGGTCAGGGGGTGTTGCGGTTGGTGGGGGGGTGAGGTGGGGGTGTTGGGTTTGCTTGGGGGGGTGAGGTGGGGGTGTCGGGTTTGGTCGGGGGTAAGTGAGCCGGGGGGGTGTCGGGGTTGGTCTGGGGGTGTGGGAAGGTGTCGGGGGGGTGAGGGGTGTGGTGTGGGTGTTGGGTTTGATCTGGGGGGGGAAGGTGTTTGGGTGGGTGCCCAGACCAAACCCGACACCCCCCCCCCGGCTCACTTACCCCCCGACCAAACCCGACACCGCCACCTCACCCCCCCACCAACCGCAACACCCCCTGACCAACCCCAACACCCACCCCTCACCCCTCACCCACCCCAACACCTTCCCACCCACCCCAGACCAAACCCGACACCCCCTGGCTCACTTACCCCCGAACGAACCCGACACTCCCACCTGACCCCCCCAAGCAAACCCGACACCCCCACCTCACCCCCCCCACCAACCGCAACACCCCCTGACCAACCCCAACACCCACACCTCACCCCTCACCCACCACGACACCTTCCCACCCCCCCAGACCAAACCCGACACCTCCCCGGCTCACTTACCCCCGACCGAACCCGACACCCCTAACTCATCCCCCCAAGCAAACCTGACACCCCCACCTCAACCCCCCACCAACCGCAACACCCCCTGACCAACCGCAACACTCACCCCTCACCCACCCCAACACCTTCCCACCCCCCCAGACCAAACCCTACACCCCCCGGCTCACTTACCCCCCGACCAAACCCGACAACCCCACCTGACCCCCCCAAGCAAACCCAACACCCCCACCTGACCCCCCGACCAAACCCGACACCCCCCCCCCCCCCCCCCGGCTCACGGTGCACTGTGTAGCACACAGATTATTAAATACACTGTTCGGTCGGGGGGTGAGGTGGGGGTGTCGGGTTTGCTCAGGGGGTGAGGTGGGGGTGTCGGGTTTGGTCGGGGGGTGAGGTGGGGGTGTCGGGTTTGTTTTGGGGGGTCAGGTGGGGTTGTCGGGTTTGGTCGGGGGGTAAGTGAGCCGGGGGGTCTTGGGGTTGGTCAGGGGGGTGGGAAGGTGTCAGGGTGGGTGAAGGGTGGGTGTTGGGGTTGGTCAGGGGGTGTCAACTGTCTGCCCCCTCCCCACCTCCGACTGACCCGAGCAACGCCGGGCACTTATGCTAGTATATAATAAAACACTTTTAACATGTACAAAACAACATACATTTCCCTAATTTTATTCTCAGAAATGGCTGAACCATTTTGGCTGAAATTAAAAAAAAAAAGGAAAAAGAAAAAAAAAAGCCTAATACACACATGGAAAATTTCAGCCTGAACAGTTAAAGTTTGGTAAATTTTAAGTAACAGAAAACACGGTCTTATAATGGGAAGGGTCAGACATCCTTAATAATACATCATGCTACCAGTCCTGCCTATAATATTTTTCCCATGGCTATCAGAGAATAAAAAATATTTAAATATCTTTGTTATATATTTATGCTAAATAAATTATTAATATAGCACATTATTTTAAAATATCCATGAATGTTTTCAAGACAATACATGTAGGCTGTAATTTTTCAAATACAGATAAGAACCTACATATTTTTAGTGTACCATTCTTATTCCTCCTGACTTTCTAGAGGCAAACATTCATTTTTTCCATGAAATTGAACCAAGACATTTTCAAGAAGTTACTTTTAACTGGATGTAAATATTTTATATATTTTAGTTTTGTGATTCATGCAAATGTTGAAAGGATAGATGATGCATAAAATATGAAGATACAAAATGAGGACTTGTAATAAAAGGCTCCCATTTTATTTACCATTTCTTTGGTTCCAGAAGTTCATTCTTTATTAAAATACCCCCCAAATTTAAAGGATTTGCATTGTTAAAACAACCCCATTTCTTGTGTCAGTGTGAAAACAAGTCAATTGAAATCCATTATGTAAATATGTTATTGATTTAAAATGCAGATAACAAAGGTTCATTAAGGGATAATGTCAGTAGTGGTTTTCATATGGGGGAATGGGACAGGGCAATGGGGGTGCAGCCCAGGAAGGCTCTATTCCCAGTAAGGGAGCAGATGTAGAAATACTGGAAGTCAAGGATTCTCCCTACAGTCTATTCCCCCACCTCATCCATAACCTGAAAGAAGAGGAGCTGACAACCAATGGAATAAAAGGCTGCATTCTAAAGAGATACGGCTTAGAGTAAGTTTCATTACAGTAAGTACTCACTGAAATATGTTGAAGCTAAATTGGATATTTCTGCTCCACTTCCCTATAGCTTTAGTACTAGAAACCTGCATAAAGCCTAAATAACCAAGATGCTGAGTCCTTTGCAGGAGTTTAGGAAATAAAAGTGTCACCATTGTGGTGTTTTGACAACTGTTAAAATTATTTCATGTTCTCGGGACTTTCCTGCATGCTAGGGGCTCTCCAGGAAAGCCTGCAATCTGGGTCTAGCAGCAGTCAGTTTGCAACCAGCCAATCAGCCCAGAGTGAAATGTGGGGAGTTGTGCCCTCTCTGCATTATGGAGCCTCTGTTCTTGGGTTTTTGTGGGTTATCATTCTGCATTCTAAGAAATAAGGTAGAGTAACATAGCAACCTTCTAGAAACTGTTTTACCGTCTCCTCTGTACGTGTGCTGTGATCATAACACCCACAAACAAGGAGCATGCTCCTATTCCAACCTACAGATGGGAACATTAGTTGCTGTCCCTCTGCAAAGATTTCCCACTCTTAATCCATATAATCATGGCCCTCAAGACTCCCAATGGGGATTTGCTGGGCACAGGGCTCTGCAGTGGTGGATCCAGTTGCAGGATGGGGACCTTAGTAACAAGATGTTTGTTCTCGTAAGTCATGTATACAGTACTTCCTATAACATTTTGGTGTTATAGCACCCCCTGCCCTTCCCCTTGTGCTCAAGCCACCCTTCAAAAGACACTATCGCCTTTAATGATGTAATTATGAACAAGCACACACCGTAGTACCACCTTGTGCTATAAAATTGTATTAGAAAAAGCATACATGTAGTTTGAGAACTGTACAGAATCAGAATATCTGGAAGAATAAAGATGGAAGATATAGCTTACATGATTGAATGGTATGAAATGAGTAGTATATCGATAATCTGAAAGGAAAAAAATAATCAGTGTCAACTCCTGCTGTTTTAACAAACTAGCTTTGCCTACAAGTTTTGTTGTGTGTGTTAAAATAATTCAGTCCCGTGCACTCTGTTCTCCCCTCCCTTCTGAAGTTATTGCCGTGTGTTCTACTTCCCAATGATTGCCTTAATAGCTTTTTGAAAAAAGAGTTCTTATTTTATGATGAAAAAGTCGCCTCTCTCTCCTGTTTAATTTCATCTAGATTACATCACTTGCCTAGGTGTGAGAGAGAGGAATGATCTTGGGCTTTGCATAGAAAAGAAATGGGGCTCTTCCCCCCCCAAAATGTTACCCTATTTCAAGGACTTCTCCCCTTTTGCTGGTTAGCTCTGAAGTAGTATTATATGCATGTCAGTTCTGATTTAAAATAAAATAAATTAGCCTGGCTTATACATGACAAATCAACTGTATCAGCTCTGCAAAAAAATGTGTCCCATAAAAATGTGTTTGACATTTCTGTAGCTATGCACTGGTATCTGGAAGAGAAATCAGGAACAAAAATAATGCCTGGGTACAGCAGCCACTTTTCAAGTTAAAAAAAAGTAATATTTAAGGCCATTTTATCGTTCTTAAAATCAGCATGGAATATTAAGGATTAGTAATTAAGCATTATTTTTTATTTTAAATTATTTTTTGCTATACCACTAAAAAGGCACATAACATTTGTAAGGGATTAACCATACTTCATATAGATGCTGTTATATAGCCTGTTTCTGTAATGTCATTTAATCTCAACATCCAAAACAATTAAATAAGAGGGTATGAAACCCAATCTAGACACATTAGTGACTAGTCCATTAATGTGGAATGTAATACATTCTCACAGCCACTTACAAGTTACTCGCCAACAGAACATGACTTCTCTTTAGTTCAGATCCTCAACTGTGCTATGGCTTACTTTTACTTTGCATTATTAGGGAGGCTTTGCATCCTATCTGGCTAACTGGCCATAACAGGATCACTCTGGTATAAGTAGCTCATAGAAAGTACAATGCCGACCCCCTTCTGCTGGTAGTTGGTGTCACTGAAGGGGAGGCCTTAGGATTCAACAATCTTCAGTTGCCATAATAGTTCTCTGAGGATACTGGCAACCAGAACAAATTAGAGCAGTGGTTCTCAACCAGTGGTACATGTACCTATGGAGGGATCCAGAGGTCTTCCAAGGCTACTCATCTAGATATTTGCCTATTTTACAACAGGCTACATACAAAGCTTTAATGAAGTCGGTACAAACTAAAATTCCATGCAAACAATGACTTGTTTATACTGCTCCATAGTCTATACTGCTCCATAGTCTATACTGCTATACTCCATAGTCTATACTGCTCCATAAACTATGCACTGAAATGTAAGTACAATAGTTATACTCTAATTGGTTTGTTTTATAATTATATGGAAAAATGAAAAGGTAAGCACTTCTTCAGGAATAATGTGCTGTGACACTTGCATTTGTATGTCTGATTTACTAAACAAGTAGTTTTTATGTGAGGTGTAATTTGGGGGTACGCAAGACAAATCAGACCTCTGAAAGGGGTACAGTAGTCTGGAAAGATTGAGAGACACTGAATGAGAGCATCTGTGAGGCTCTTCTCGTTAGCATTAGTGAAAATACAGCTGGGATGCAGGGATTTAAGCACCGTTGGCCTCCCTGGATCCTAGGCTGGCTGTTCATCAGTCGGATTTCACAGTGTCAATTAGAGAAGTCCTGAGGCTGCTCTAATTTATGCTGATTGCCTATGTCCCAGGGAGCACACCAAGTTCTACATTAGCTTATGAAGATAAGGATGCCCCAGTCTGCCAGTGTGATTTTTTTTTACAATGTATTCGTCCTCTCCATCTTAAACTGATTTTACCGTTTGGTTCAATGGCTCTCAGCACCCACATTATACATATTGTTTCAGCACCCCTGCTCTCCACTATGGGAAGAGAAACTAAAAAACAACAGTCAGCAGAAATAATATCACAAAAGACCATAGCCCCTAAAAAACTTAGCAGCCAACTCTGACTTAGGGTGTCCTTTCCAGATTTGTCCTAGCTAACTTGAACGTCTCTTGAGGTTCCTGTTTTATCCTGCTACCTTTGCCTCAGGTGATTATCCATTTACTACTTCTCTACATTTACTAATTTACTGTGCTTAGTCTGGTTCTCTTAAAGACATCCATATTTTCACAGAGCATTATGGCAGTTTGGGATTGCTGAGCCATAGGGAAGCATCACACCCTCCTTTCCCTCAGCTATGTCAATTTCCATGCTGTGGATGGCATGCAAGTAAATATGTTGATGCTAAGTCACTCTAGACTCTACCTGTACTGTTATGATCCACCCGTTACCAGGTAAGACACCTTTGGGGCTATTTTGGACCCAGGGTGCAAAGTAGCTGCAGTGAAACTGAAGACCAGGACCAAAGAGAAATTCTATACCATTGTACACACCCTTTCCTGAGTTGCACTGAGCACTCTTGGGGCGTGTCTACACTGCAATTAGACACCCGCGGGTGGCCTGTGCAAGTTGACCCAGGCTTGCAGAGCTCAGGCTTAAGGGGTTCTGAGACCCTCCCACTTGGCAAGGTCCTAGAGCCTGGGCTCCAGCCCCAGCCTGAACATCTACACCACAGTGAAACAGCCCCTTAGTCCAAGCCCCGCAAGCCTGAGTCGGCTGGCATAGCACAGCCACAGGTTTCTAATCGCTGTGTGAACATACCTCAGGATGCAGCTGAAGAACTGGGCCTGTTTGTCAAGATTTTACATCATCTCATTTTCAGTTCCAAAGCAGAATTCAGTTATTTACATGCATATATCAGCTACCCTAAGCAGCATTTTTTCTGTTGACAAGTGTGGTCAGACTTCTCTCAGACTTTCATTAAATTCGAAAGTTTAAAGTGAATGGAATGGTTTATATGCAACATTATTTCAAGTGTGGCAATAAACCTTAATTTACATCAGTCAGAAACGTAATAGAGATGCAGCTGCCATTGACTGGACAGTTAGGATGTTAAAAAGGATGATTAATTTGGAAGAGCACACTCCCGTCTATATTTTTAAACTGTATAATAAGCTGTAATGTTAAATCGTTTTGATGAAAAATTTGGAAGAAGGTCATCAGAATATGCAGGAGAAATTTGGCCTTGAAAGTTTGATACGTTAGACAAAAGTTTCCCCACATCAAAAGTCTTAGGATGGGTAAGAGAATTAAGTGACAAATACTGTTAATAGTTATGAACAGTGTTGTTAAGTGCTTGTGATGTTCCACCCCAGCAGTGGCTGCATTTCAGGGGAGGGTAATGTGATGCCTTTATGTGACATATGAACCTTCTGTGATGCTTCTGGACAAAAGGTGTTGTATGAAAGTATTATTGATGTTACTAATGAAAATTACATATCACTCCCTGTGCAGCAATAAGAGTCCCCTTTGGTGTCTCCCGCCCATTCATTAAAAGGAATTTTGTGCACAATCTCTAAATGTTTAATATCTCAGACTGTCACCACACTGTTGCTGTGCTCCCCCTCAACTGTGTGTCAAAAAGTTGGGTAAAGCATTCAGGCGCACTAGCTGGGTCCAATGCCACATGACCCATAGAACTGAGTGTCAACCACATACTGGGAACCATAGAGCCCTGCAACCTAACTCCAAACAGCCTCCCATACATAAACAGGAACAGAATTCTGTGGCACTCCAACCATTCACTACTTTTAATCACCCAAAACTACCCAGTGGGCCATGCCAACAAGAAAGGAATGGAGACACCCATCATTACCAGAGTGTGCAGCTATATTGAGCCTATAGTCAACTCAGAGGCAAATAGTAAAAGGAGCTGATATATCTTAAAGAATCATTTATACTTGACTATTGTCTAGCACCCACAGAAGATAATTGACAAATGAATCCAATGCATTTCCCTCACCATGCCAATCCCTAAAACTGTACCAGCATGGTCAAGTTATTATTAAAGTCACTTCAGTTATTATTAAAGTCACTTCAACATAGCCTTTATCAGATACAAGACTGGACAACAGATTAATTGGGAAGATTACCAACATCAAGACATAGCTTCTGGAGTTAACAATCACTTTGTTAAGAGAATTCAGCATCCTGCCCTTAACATTTAATCTGCAATGATTGCCAGATGCATTCTAATTGATTGAATACCTATTAATATTCTGTTTTGGAAAATAAAACACCATGACATGTAATAGATAAATGACCAGTCATCTATCACTGCTAGAAAATCACATTTATCATGAATTATTTAAAACAGAAATAGCTCTTCACAGAAGATTTGAATATCTTAATAGCAGCTAAGGAGAAGCAACTATTCTAAGGGACATTTCATGAGCAAATAGAAATTACAGTTCAGAAGTCTGTTAATTTTTTTTAATAAATGGCAGACATAGCCTGATATTTACAACCTACCCTGAATGTTCACTTGAGTATATTAAAATCCAATTAATATAATAGCAGTTTAAATTAAGTACCAATTACTAAATCATGAACAGGACATTCTTCATGTCTTTGAATGAAACATCCAGTAAAGTCAGCCTTGGCCACTTTGTAGAGGTATCTAAGGTTGCTTTCCTTTACTTAAAAAAAGAAAAAAAAATAGCAACTAACAACTTATCAATTATGAAAAGTGCCAGTTTGCTGAAGGACCTGGAAAAAAATTAAGTTACAGAAAGTAAAACAATAAATCCAAAGTTAAGGACATTTTCAGTTCACTCTTTCCCACCACTCTCCTTCCACATGTAGGGGTGAGAAGGACAGTCTTTGGAACAAATTCTCATCTGCTGTAAACTGTCATAGCTCCATTAACGTCAGTGGAACTATGACAATTTACACCAGGTGAGGATCTGTCCCTTTGTATCTGTTCAACTCCTTGGCCTTTCTGCTGAGGCTGCTTGCAACAAAAGGTGTCATTTATGGTGGTGGTAACTTTTATGATGTGGACTATGAACTGGACTGAAATAACTGGGTTCATTTCATATAACGTAGTGTAAGCTACTCGACAACCGACAGATGATAATGACTTTCACTCCCTGATGACAGGAATCAAGTACTTAAAGTAATGGCTAGAGCTAGGTATTGAGAAAGCAGGTGTTTTGCAAGCTTACAGCACAGATCTGCCAGTGAAGCTCATTCCAGGCCGGCAACACAACTGATTATTGAATTGACTGATTGATGTGGAGCACTATCCACTAGTGACTAGAATAAAACTACCAAATTCATTTCTTCCCATGAGCCAAAGAGGATTTGAATGCATATCTGAAGATTGAAGAGACCCGCTCATAATTTAACCTGAAATAATCAATAAAAGATGAAAAATAATAGCTGCTTGGGGCTATATCCTAGATGTGCATTGGCACTGTGGATTATCAAATTGCAGGCTATATCTTTAAAGTTATACATATTTTTTACCTTTTCATGCACAAAACCTAAAGGAAATGTTAATTTGCAGCCACAGAATTTCCCTTAATGACATCCCTGATCTTCTAAGAGATCTGCAGTAGAGATATGCAAACCAAGTCATTATGATTTTATCACTATTCTCCATTATACCTTTTGGGAAGATCTAAACTCTCACATTAAAGTTTTTCACATTAAACATGCCAAAAATATAAAAAAATAATGATAGCTGAACATTTCCTCAGGGACTGATAAAAAGGTGTTAAGATGGATTGTAGCCTTCCTTTCTGCTGCTGACTCATTCATTCTGTTTGATCTTGCTGAATGAAGATGGTATTTCCCCCCTCTAATAGGAAATGGATCTTTCTTTATTTAAAAAAATACCTGTGTGTGTCTTCTTCTAAATCTTTTAATGGAAGTTCAGTCCCTACACAATATTCTTAAGAGTACCAGAAGAGGAGCCTGGAATTCTGAAGGTAACAATTGTATAGTAACAAGTATTTTAGGTTTTCAGATACCTACATTGCTGACATTATTCAGTTTTTAAAATCCCACTGTAATACGAGTTACATATTATGAAAAATTGAAGATATTTTAGGATTTATTGTTAAAAATAATGGAGATTAGTTATTTATGAAAAAACTTATTTTGTGTGTCTGTTCATTCCTGATTATTGCAGAGCAAAGCAAAGCAATAAAAAATAACCCAGACTTCTGGGCTTTGTAAGATGCAGACAATAAAGATTTGATATTTTTTACATAAGTTAGATGTACAATTTTGTGTGTAATTTGAACGTGCAAGAGTTCATTTTTAAAATGTCTTCTGCTAACCTGAGATTGTGGTCCCTGGCCAGCATAATGAATGCGTCACCTCCCTTGTTTAATTATTAGCCCTTTTTTTTTATAGCCACCAATGTGCAAAATTGGGGCTATATAGCACAGAGCAGGTTTTTCACACACTGAAAAAGTGGATATCAAATTCTGCACCTACTGCACAATGCCCTCTACTAGCAAGGAATTTAAGCATGTGACTTCAATGGGGACTATTAACATGCATAAATATATCTTGATGAATCAAGAGTAAAGTCACTCTTGTCCATGTATGTGTGTGCATAAAAATGTGTACCACATGCAAGTAAAAGATTGGTACCTATTAGTACATTGCATACACTGACTTATTTTAAACAATATTTTTAAACCAAAGCAACTGTTATTATAACTATATGCCCACTCGCCTTGTACATTTTTCTTTTTAACTTTTAAAAGTTTCTTCTTGACATTGCAACAATGTGCAAATATAAAACCAAAGACCTTCTTCTTCCATTATAATGCAGTTTAGCACTTCAATTTTATACATTTTTGTTGCTAAAGGTCCCATAGTTTAAAGGAAAGATGATGAATTCTATCACATATGTCTACCCTGTTATAGTGGGACAGAAACGGTTGAAGATTTAAAATATTCAACTTACTAAGCCACAAACTCCTGCTGTATTTTCAAGTATCCTAAGCCACTATGGTACTAACTTTGTCTCTATGTCATTCTAGGCTTTCCAGACTCAAAGGGATGATGACTTCCTCCTGAACCTGACCTTCTGCATGGCAGTAGACTACAGGATCACAGAGTACAACTTTTCCCACCCATGCTTTTAGTAGAATGGAGAAAATGGCAACAAATAAATAATAAATTATCCATTCCATCCTTCTGCCAGAAACTGCACTGTCTTGGGTACTTACTGAGCTTCATCACTGCAAGAGATGAATGCTTCACAGTTTTTAACGTATTTATATTAACAAATACCACATTCTATTACATTGACAATGAAACAAATACCAGGTAACCAGTTGTTTTCAGCATCCACACTACTGAGCATATACACAACTTCAAATAAGAAGGAAACAAAACTTGACAATTTGTGTAGCTGTGAGGCTCACAGTGTTTTTGGCTGCACAATGCAATACACATCACAAAGACATTTGGCCTGTAGTCTGTGATTCCTTCTTTATGATGTTTCCCAGTCTCAATCTCACTGACTTCTGTAAAATTACAGGAAACTGTACTGAGATGCTGATGCAGTCTGAGTTACCCTGGCCAGTTCCATCTTCTCCTTGCAGAGCTGATCTAAGTGTTACTAATGCTCAGAAATGGCTGTCAGTTTTGTACCTCTGATAGAATTTACTACTGGTTGGTCAGGAACTTCCAGCTTCTAACTTAGGTGCATGTGTGTACCTAGAGGAATGTCTGCTATGAATTAAAACTTCCACTTCAAAACAGGTGGTTAACAATTTCCTGCCCTCCCTTTAATGTGCTGAAATAGCAACTACGGCAGGCCTGCACAACATGTGGCCTGGGGGCAAGCCAACTGGTGGGGTGGGGGAAAGTGGATGAGGACGGGGCTTTTCGGCCCACAGCTGGGTTTTTTGCAGTAATATGGCCATCGCTGCTTTCTGAGTTGTGCAGGCCTGAACTACGGCTTCACAGACACTCAAAGCTCTATACTGCCACCTCGTCTGGGGAGGTTTCCATATCCCCTCAGAGCAAGTAGAAACAATAGCTGTAATTAAAGCAATCATTGTTTTTGGTTAAACACCATGAAATAAGAAAGAGAAAAGGGAGTGACATACATGCATCCTTTAGCAAAGGCTCCTCTATAGGTTTGGAACAGAACTAGGGAAAAGATAAAATTACTTTCCCTTGCCAAGGAGGTCTATTACAAAGAATCCTGATTTTAACCCAGATCACAAACCAGAGAGTTTTAAAGATAGGAGAATGATGGAACATATATGATTGACCCATATACTGATCAAAAAAACCTTTTCTAATTTATCTGAAAACCAAAACTAACTTAAAGGTACTGGTTCTATGGGCCAGTTAAAGTTAGGCATTATATTTCTCTACTTTCTAGGAGAATTCTTTTGTGCAGAAAGAAAACTTTAATAGAAGAGATGATTTCTGATCAATTAAGACCAAAAGATAACAATTTTCTCAGAAAATGTTCCTAACAAAGAAATATCCACATAGTATACGGTAGGGAAATTACTTGGATAGACTAATTATCCCGGAGGAATGGGCTTTTATCTGGAAAAGAGGGACTGCAACCTCAGTCTGCAGCATGATAGAGGATTTTTAAAGATACTGTTTCAATAGTATTTAAATGTCAGGTTTGTCTGTAGCTATGTGAATGGGAATAACAGTTGAAGAAATTGCGGTGAAAGAAGAAATGTCATGCATGTATGGGGGATATATCCAGAGTGTATTGGACTGTGATTTGTGATCAAATACTTAAAATTGTTGTATACTTATTATCAAATGTTCCTTTGGTAATCCTCCCGGGGCTTCAAAGTGGAAATGATTACAAAAAATATTTAATACTAAATTTGAATACTTAATTTCTCTTCCGTTAGTAGCCACTAGACTACTGATAGCCTCTCACCGAAAAAGGGAAACTTAATTCAAACTTAGAAGAATGGCTTGAAAAAATAAGGAGTTTGTTAGAAATTAATGCATCCATTACGCAAAATAGACCTTAGTGTATGTGTTTCTCTAAACAAAAAAAAAAATGACCTCACTGTTATAATGATTATTGTTTTATTTCTGATATTCATATGTGTACAAAACATAACAGTGCTGTTTGGGGTTTTTTGTTTGTTTGTTTGTTTGTTTTTTAAAGTGAATGTACTTTGAATATTAAATAAATTGTAACCAAATGACCAGCAGAAGGTTGAAGGAGAAAGGTCAGTATGAACAGTTACATGGCAGATTAGTATGTTACTGGGGGGCTGGGAGAATTGCACACATTGTGGCATAAAAGGTATCTAAGTCTTAGCAGGCCAGTTTATATATTGTATGTATTTACTCTATCAATGTTTATCCCCATCCAGAGAAGAGTTGTGAATCACACTTCCATCACACACCTTTATTTCCCTGCTTCCTTTCTCACAGAATATAAAATAAAATATTATTGCTATAAATAAATATAATGCTGCTGACCTTTACGACCCTTTGCTACTTTGTTGCATCTGACCAGTATTTTAAGAGACTATGCTCCTCTGATAGTGTTCAGAAGTGGATTATCTCCTTCGATATCACTGGAATTTGTAAGGTACTGTTTTTCCCTTGCTTCTCTCTTCATAATTCATTTATTTAAGAAGCCCACAAAGGTCTGCTTTTAGACAGTATGCCAAACTGTCTGAACTCCTACATTTTTATTTTGACATAGGATCTTCCCACAAGACATGCAGAGGAATGTCTGAACCTGCAAGAGGGGCCAGGAGGAATAGGAGACATAGGATGAGGAGATTAGATAGGAGAAGGAAGAAGTAAAAGAGAACTAAAAGACCCTTTAAAGTGTGCAATCCATGGGTATACATGAGAGAGCATCAGTGTAGAATCACACCAAGCAGCCCCATGATGGAGATGGAGAGGTTTGTTATGCTAAAATGAGCGTTAATGGTGAAGGAAGCTCAAAAACGTTTGGTGGTTGGGTTCATATCAGTTCCAACATTTTTATATTTCTCCATTCTATATATTAACTATCCAGAGTTTTTATAAAATCTCCTCCATTCTGGTCAGAATGCAGTAAAAGCTCCTCTCGTGGTTCTTTTTTATTATTATTAAATGGTCCTTTTTGCTTCTGGCACCAGAACCAGCAAATATAAGAAATGTAGAAAATCAACACACGCTGACATACACCCCCCACACACAAAAAAAATTTTTGAAGCCAGGGACGGAGGGAACCTTCAAATTAGGTGCCAATTTGGAGTGAAGATGTAGGTGAACTCTTCTTTTATCTGAACTATTTTCCCCAGCTCTAGTAAGTAGTACTAGGACAGATTGAGAGGACGCATGCAATAGAGGTTGTAAACAAGGGACAGGGATCCACATGACTACAGCTGTCTACCTACTTCTGCCATAGATTTGCTTTATGACCTTAGGAAACGGACATCCTCAGTTTCTCCATCTGTAAAAGAAGGCTATTGATGCTTGACAATGATACAGGAATTACTGGCTGAAATTACTAGCCTATATTATGCAGGAAGTCAGACTAGATTATCAGAATGGTCCCTTCTGGCCTTAAAATCTATTACTCTTCCCTACTTTATAGGGCTGGTGTGAGACTTAATTCATTAGTATTATGAGGAACATTTAAGATCCTTGGATGAAAGATATTTATACGATATAGGATGAGTAATAATAATCTTATATATATGGACATTTGCAAATAGTGGATAAGATCATCTAATGAATATTGGAGGTTTTCAGCTGAGTTATTCCATCATGAAGCTCCAGTATTAAAGATATACTGTATATCTGTTTTCAGAGTTGGCACTACACCACTCGCAGTCAAACAGATAACAAAGACAGATTCATAGCCATAAGCCCAGAATGGACCATTGTCATCATCTAAGCATAAACTCTCCGGGGAAAGAGAGAGACAGATGAAACCCTGGCAAAACAGAGGATATGGGTGAAAGTAAGACAGGCTCCCTGAAAAGAGACAGTTGTAACAAGAGGCTATGGAAGTAGAAGTAAAAGATAAAAACTTAAGATGTACTAGTACAAAGAAAAAAAATTACAGATCACAGGGGAGAATGGATCCTTTAAAGGATCAGGAATCAGTACATTGCAGAGCTGCCTTTCTATAGTGACACAATGTGGAGTTGGTTTTATTTCTATTTCATTATATTTTTTAATTAACGTATAACATTCAAAGTGCTTCAAGGTGCAAGGAGGCACCTAATCAAATTATTGTTATATCAGAAATGTCTTGCTAACAAATAAAATGATCACTCATGCAAATATACATATGCAGACATTAAAAGGTCACATCTAGACAATTCCTCAAGCACTCTGGAACCTACAAACTTCAGTTCATTATTTTGGAGAATGTAGTTCTGCAAAACATAACAGAAAAAAAAACCTAGTGCAATAAGAGTTCATTGTAGCTAGAGCTAGGCAAAATATTTTACACATCAAAGTGAATCAGCAAACATTTGCCCAGTTTACTTGCTTTGTAAGTGTTCCACCTTCTCCCTCCTTAGACTTTCCCCTTCTCTTCCTTTCTTTCCCACCAGACTTTCTGCCTAACTCCACAAACCTTACACTCAGTGATTTTTTTTAAAGTGCATCATTTCACTGAAGTGCTCAAAGCTCAGATTCGTCTTGCTCCATCATGTTATCTTCTTCTGAACCTTACCCTGATAATCAGCAGCACTCACTAACAAAAAAGGGAAGGGGACAGAGGTCACAGCACTGCCAGTAAAATGCATTCAAAGATAGATATTAGTAAAAAGTTTCATTTAAAAAAAATGATGTGCCTGTTGCATTTTCCTAGCTATAGTTCAGGAGGGTGGCAGAAGGAGAGAGGAAGGAGATCTACAGAAAAGTTTTCCTTTTTCCATGGCATGTTTTGTTATATTTGTAGGAGGGGAAAATGGGTGAGTAGGTGGATTGATTTTTTTTCTATAGACAAAGGTACAAAAGTGTAATTGGATTTTCCCCCTTCAGCACCTTAAGCCACTATCACCGCCAACGTAGGGTCTCGGAGCCAGATTTTGCACAGCCTCAGCCATTTAGGACACCAAAGGAAGGAGGGTTCAAGGAGCTTCCACAAAGAGGAGTGCGCACAAGTACTGTCGCTGTGATCCCTTGGAGCACAAGAACGACATAAGCTTAGTGCTTCCAGTGGCACAAACCACCCCACAATCACTATGGACAGGCCTTCAAGTTACAAGAGAGAAAATTCGCATGCTAACACTGAAATCTTTGTAGTTGTAAGGGAATCTCTTAGCCTCTCAAGAAAATATAGTGCTCTCAATTGTACCATAATATAATGCAGAGCAGAGTGACCCCTCCATTCCCAAACACCCACGATGTGAGCAGACAAGACTAGTGGTTGGAGCAGGAGATGGTGTCAAAAAGCCAGTACCAGCTTCAAGGGATGAGAGTTGGAGTCAGGAACCAAAGTCAGGATGCCAGGGGGAAACAGGGCTGGAGCAAGGCTAGGAGCAGGCCAGGCAAGGGTGTGGTCAGAGCTGCAGGCACATGTACTGAGCAGCCAGAGATCACTTTTTGCTGTTGGGCTTAAGGCCAGGCTTGCTGACTTCCTCAGTCAACCAGGTGGTCTGGGTACTGTTAAAGGATACGCCCGCTAGGTGGGTGACTATACAAAGGAGGGGGTCTGTCTGGCTATTTAAGGGGGAACTTTTTACTTGTGGCGATAAATAAAATATTGGGGTTTGGGAAAATAAGACACCAATTTATTGTTCTGGGAACAAAAGGTTCTTAATTACAGGTTACAATTTAGGTTAATACACTATGATTAAAATAACAAAGATACATTAATAACTAGCTATCAATACTATAAAAATTACACACAATATGTACACATATATCAATTTATACTTACAAATACAACTCAAACTCGACACATCACACGGCCGGCAACACGTTAAGCTCCACTGGGACACGAGAGCTGGGAGAGACCTAGGGGTGATCAGCCTCCAGGGACCAGTAGGTACGCCTCTCTCTCCGTCCGCAATAAGCACGGGCAGAACAATTATACTTGAGATGACGCGACTTGGCACGGGGCGTGACAAAGTAGGGGCAGCAAAAATTCATCCTTATTAGGAATTTAAGAAGATAACGTCGTGGGTTTTTCTGGTAAGGCTACATGTCCTTGGTCTGGCTTGGGGGGGGGAGGTGTTGGGAGGAGGTGTTGCATAGTGTATGCTGACAGCAGCTTAAGTTGTGAAGACTAAGGCAATAACAGGAAGTGGTGGCTTGAACATACAAGTGCATGTGGTATGTCTGAGAGCAACTTGAACTGTCACAGTAACCACAAAAGAAGGAAGTCAAAGTGCATATACAGGCCAGTATCTATATGAATAATAAAGGCCAAAACATTTACAAGGAGGAAATTATTTTAACATGCCCCCGTGTTTTGGCCGCGCTTTTGGGAGCAAGTTGCCTAAACCTCAGATACATAGTCCGATTCAGCGTCCCCGCCTACGAGGGGATGTGTTTCGGGAGTAGAGGCGATGTAGGCCGACCCAACTACGCGCTGGATACAGGCTTATATGCAGGCACATCCGAGACAAAGCAGGACACATTCTACTAAACGAGAAGTAAACAGGGACTGAAAATATGATTTGTATTCTCCAAGACCTAACCAGTTAAACCACGACCAAAATCGAAAAATTTCACGGGATTCTCGGACAGTGGAGCTTAGTGTGTGCAGGTCTTGAACAACAGAACTAAGATTAAGGGAAATGGACGGCAACATTACACAACATTTCTCTTTAACATTAGGATACACTTCTACAAACTTTTCACAAAAACTAGATGACTCTAATAGATACTGGATTATTAAACGATTCTGTACAACATAAAAGGATAATTCAGACAGTTGTTGATTAACAAGTTAAAATCCTTTGGCTGTAACATTAGACAAAGTTTTGATGGCAATAGATTGAAAAGGACTTGGTCTCGTAACAACATATACTCAACAGGGTTAAAGGTAACGACTGCTGAGGTAAGAGAGGCAACAACTAATTTGAGTTTTTTCCACTAGTGAGGGGTTCGACGAACTCTGTTGGATAGGGAGGATACAGATTTAACAAAATGCTTTCACCATTTAGGTATAGAGAACTGATGGTACAAATGCCTCGTGGGTTAGGGGGATAAAACCGAGTAAAATTAGGATTCAAATATGAGGCGTTGGTGAAAGAACAACTAAACTGTAAACAATTTGGGTACACTTCAACTCACGAGGTGAGATCTAAATGACTGACACTTACGAATACCCAACAATGCGAAGTTTGGGGGGGGACGTCTGGGGGAGTAAGGGGAAATTGAAGGGGACTACGCTTCATAGTATTGAGGGTGTTAAACACACTTGGGGGCAACTTAGTTTGGCAGCGGGCTTAAATGTGTTTCTTGGACCACGGTACAAAAAGGGGGAGGTACAATTGTCATTGAAGGCTAACTGGAAGGCAGTAAAATTATAAATGACAGGGACAACAGGGAAGAACAATGCACACTAGAAATATTAAATGAAGAAAAATTATAAACTATTGGTACAAATTGAAAGAGTAAGGGATATTTAGGTGAAAATTGAGTGGAGCAAATAAAACAATCTTCTGGACTCATCGCTGACAGGGACTGGTTTCTGCTGACTTCTTGCACTTAGTAGGCGGCGAACCAGGTTTGTAGTCTACCTTCTCCCAGGGCTCCGTGGGTAAAGATGTTGTGAGGGAGGGCAGCATAACCTGTAAAACAGAATAATACGAGCCCTACTCGGGGGCATTAGTTTACTTGTTAAGATGGGTCAATACTATTAGGATTTCAGCTTTCTAGAGTCACTTTACAATTTTCCTTTACAAAATTAAATTCTCTTTGGGAAGGGACAAAACCTGCTCTCTTTGGTTTAACAGAATTCCCTGCTAAACAGCTATTAGCAAGTAACTCTTCCATTCAGTTAGGTAATCTGCATCTCCACAGGCAGAAACAAGCTTCCAGGCTATCATTAACAAGCTAGTTTCAAAGTTCCATTGTCCTTTTTTTTACCCATTTCTGCTGATTCACAGATTTAGCTCTTGCACGATCTCTCTTAACCTGAGACACAGGCTGTTTATTTGCAAAATTAGCATGGAGACATTTCTCTCTGAACAATCTGGTCTCCCCATCAAACTGGTCAAACACAGCCACTTGGTTATAGGGCTGTCCCAATTCCTCCTCAAAGCTATCTCCACTCAGATTTTCCACAGGAAAATCTGTAGATCCATTTACTACACTGAACTTTTGACTGTTAGGAACTGAAACTTCCCTGATCATCTTTGGCTCATCAGGCAGATTTTTACAAAATCTCCTTTTAGGCAAACTTACAGACTTACTGAACAAGAGGTTAGAATTATTCTTCTCCCCTTTGCTAGATACCAGTTCAGGAATTTCTTCCTCTTTGCTCCCTGTTCTCAAGCTGGTGGTAAGTAACACAACCAAATCACCCTTCTGCTGCACCACACTAGCAACAGGCAAAATACAAGCATTAGAATCGTCTGGTCTCTGGGATCTTGCTAAGACATTAACTAGATTAAACCTAGTTATAGAGCCTTCTTCCCCAGAAGACACAAACTTAGAACTATTCCTTTTCTGAGCTTTAGCTGAATTCAAAACTAACTCTGACACTACACTATTCTCAACCATCACAGGCTGAAACACACTTTTTGTCTGTTCTACAGACAAAGAAGATTCAGAGACACATTCTCCTTCACTAGACACACAGCTTGGGATCTCACTTCCTTGGTCCCAGCACACAGACAACTGTTTGGAAACTAAAGTAGCTTCCTCCATAGGCAAGTCAATACTTTTGACAGACAAAGGCACACTTCCTTTACATACACTGCTGCTTTTTTCAGGTTCACTTTTACAAGCTGTACCAGCTAAAATTATTTCACTCTTTCCTTCCTCAGTTAATACTTCTACCTGCTCATTCACTTTAACTTGCTTCAGAGAAACCCTTTCCTGACTAATGAGTTCCTCCTGCACTGTATCTAATTCCAGACTCACTTCTGAGACATTAGACAGACATTCAGGAACTTTATTCACAGGCAAATGGCTTTCTTGCACAGACAAACACTTGGAGAAACTCTCCCCAAACAAACAGCTATCTTCCCCCTCCTTATCATTTTCAGGGGAGCCTGGGGCTGCTTGCTTAGTTGTAAACATTGTGCCCCCGTGGAGGACAGAGCACAGATCGAGGGCTTTGCTTAACACACTAAATAGGACGGTGGAAACATTCTCAGATTTACATTCATCAGGTCTCAATTTTTCGGTTTTCTTAATTGACTTTAATTCTATTATCATTTGGCATAATAATTTGTTTGCCAGACTCATGTTCTCTCCAGTCCCCGTGCACTGAGACTGTAGAGAGCAATCTAATTTTAGATCAGTCAAATTTTGGCTACTTAAAGGGTGAAACTGCAAATGTTGGAACTGTTCAGTTTCATCATCTGTACGATCTGCGTGCCACAGACATGACCCAACTCCCTTGCATCCTGTTCGTGACGCCATGTTAAAGGATACGCCCGCTAGGTGGGTGACTATACAAAGGAGGGGGTCTGTCTGGCTATTTAAGGGGGAACTTTTTACTTGTGGCGATAAATAAAATATTGGGGTTTGGTAAAATAAGACACCAATTTATTGTTCTGGGAACAAAAGGTTCTTAATTACAGGTTACAATTTAGGTTAATACACTATGATTAAAATAACAAAGATACATTAATAACTAGCTATCAATACTATAAAAATTACACACAATATGTACACATATATCAATTTATACTTACAAATACAACTCAAACTCGACACATCACACGGCCGGCAACACGTTAAGCTCCACTGGGACACGAGAGCTGGGAGAGACCTAGGGGTGATCAGCCTCCAGGGACCAGTAGGTACGCCTCTCTCTCCGTCCGCAATAAGCACGGGCAGAACAATTATACTTGAGATGACGCGACTTGGCACGGGGCGTGACAAAGTAGGGGCAGCAAAAATTCATCCTTATTAGGAATTTAAGAAGATAACGTCGTGGGTTTTTCTGGTAAGGCTACATGTCCTTGGTCTGGCTTGGGGGGGGGAGGTGTTGGGAGGAGGTGTTGCATAGTGTATGCTGACAGCAGCTTAAGTTGTGAAGACTAAGGCAATAACAGGAAGTGGTGGCTTGAACATACAAGTGCATGTGGTATGTCTGAGAGCAACTTGAACTGTCACAGTAACCACAAAAGAAGGAAGTCAAAGTGCATATACAGGCCAGTATCTATATGAATAATAAAGGCCAAAACATTTACAAGGAGGAAATTATTTTAACAGGTACAGCCCCATCAAATTCACAGCCATGAAAAAAAGTGTCATGGATAGTGAAATCAGGTCTTCCCACGCATAGATACTGGAACTAGGAGTACCGGGGGTGCTGCAACACCCCCTGGCTTGAAGTGGTTTCCATCATATGCAGGGTTTACAGTTTGGTTCAATGACTCTCAGCACCCATATTATAAAAACTGTTCCAGCACCCGTGTCCCCCTGTGAACTCTGGGCTTTTGTGTGCTTCTCCCCTATATACAGATTTCATTGGGGGGGGGGGAGACCTTGGTAGGGGTTCCAGACCCAAAAGGGAGTTGTGGAGGGGTCTACAAGATTATTTTACGGGGGTCACGGCCTTGCCACCCTTACTTCTGTGCTGCCTTCAGAGCTGGAAGGCCAGAGAGTGGCAGTTGTTAGCCAATTCTGAAGACAGCGTCCCGCCAACAGCAGAGCAGAAGAAACTTCTGCTTACTTCTGCGCTGATTAGGATTCCCAGGCCTCCAGTTTTCGACCAGAATGCCCAGTCAAAATGGGACCCTGGCAGCTTCAGTCAGCAGTGCTGACCAGCCTGTTAAAAGTCCAGTCAGTGGTGAAGCAGAACTAAGGCTGGCTCCCTGCCTGCCCTAACTGGGCACAGCTCCCAGAAGTGGCCAGCTGTCCCTGCATCCCATAGGCAAAGGAGTAATCAGGAAAGCTCTGCACACTGCCCCCCCCCCCACACCGGCTCCGCAGCTCCCATTGGCCAGGAACAGCAGCAAAGGGAGCTGCAGGGGCAGTGCCTGCAGGCACAAGCAATGTGCAGAATCCCCTGGCCTCCATGCCTAAGAGCCGGACATACCAGCTGCTTCCATGAGCCCCGCTGTGCCTCTGATCAGCAACTGACAGACGTAAGCATCACCTGGATGGAGCCTGCAACCCAATCCCCTTCCCCAGAACATCACCCCTTAACTGCCTCTCACAGCTCACACCTCAACCCCCTGCCCCAATGCTGATCACCTTCTGGAGCCCACACCCCTTCCACACCCCTCCCCCATCCCAGTCCTGAGCCTCCTCCTGCACTCCAAATCCCTCATCCATGACCCCTCCCCAGATCCCACGCCCCCAGCTGGAGCCCACAACCCCTTCTGCACCCCAACCCCTTTCCCCAACCCTGAGCACCCTCCTACACTCTGAACCCTTGGCCCTACCCTGGAGCCCCCTCCTGCAGCCCAAACCCATCATTCCCAGCTGTACCCCCAGCCAGGGCTCTCTCCCCCTCTCGCACCCCAACTACCTGCCCCAGCCCAGTGAAAGTGGGTGAGGGGGGGAGCATGAGTGATGGAGGGAGGGGGAACTGAGTGAGTGGGGGTGGGGCTGGGGAGGGGCCTTGGGAAAGAGAATGGAGCAGGGGTGTTCGGTTTTGTGCCATTAAAAAGTTGGCAACCATAGCACTTATGCCTTTCAGCACTGGGTGGCTGGAAAGTGGTGGCTGGAAAGTGGCGGCTGCTGACTGAGGGCCCAGCTCTGTAGGCAGCAGTACTGAAGTAAGGGTGGCAATACCATACTATGCCATCCTTACTTGTGTGCTGCTGTTGACAGCGGCACTGCCTTCAGAGCTGGGGTCCCCACTGCTTTTCAGCTACCCAGCTCTGAAGACAGTGTCACCACCATTGCAGTGCAGAAGTAAGAGTAGTAATACTGCAACCCCCCCATATTATAAACTTTGTGACCCCCCCTTTTTGGTTCAGGACTCCTACAATTACAACACCATGAAATTTCAGATTTAAATAGCTGAAATCATAAAATCTGCACATCTGCAATTCTTCATTCCTGATGCTCTCTACACTACAGAATTAAAATTCCACACAAATGAAGTTTAATTAAGACTTACATTAAGCTTTAAACCAAAAAGGTTTGTGTGTTTTTTTTACCACTGACACGAAGTAAAATATGAATGAATGTGACTTAAATTGGAAAACCATTCACTGTGTAATAGAAACTCCAAATAGCTTGATAGATGGAAATTAAATGAGGTGGAAATGAAAGAGCAAATGCAATGGGAATGCTGTTCTTCATTGTGTGTCTCCAAAGAGATGCCTCCTCACCAGTTTTTTCACTCCACTTAAGTCAGTACATTTCTACCTTAACAGGAACACACATTTGCATTTTGTATCTTAACATTTCTGAGTATCTGTGAACATTAAATCCAGTTCCCTGCTAGGAAAGGTAAAAAAAACCCTACATATTTCTTTGTCAAAAATAATAAATATGGTGATATCGTTTGTAAGTTGGCCCAGATGTATTAATCTCCAAGCACAGCAAGAAGAATTTTTTTTCAAAACACTAAATAATTTACTTCATATTATTGAGAACTTGAAGTGGAAGTATTAACATGAAAAATAAGTCAAAATCCTGGATAGCCAGTTTGATTCTAACAAGATAATAAATTTGATGTTGCTATTAAGTGAAATCATTTTCATTTTTAATAGTAATGAAAAATCCAAGATGAGCAAACACAACAGATCACAGCTGATGTTCTCCTGCTTGTCAGCAAATTCCAAACCCACTCAGGTGAATGGGAAGCTTGGCACTGATTTCAATGGACTTCATATTAGGCCCTTAAAAAGTCACCATGACTACATTCACATGCATAAGTACTGACCTGGGGTCTTAACTGAGAAGTCTAAGGGTCAGATTCTGCAAACATCTACTACTGAATGCATTTCTCATTGAATGAGAAATGTTGGATGCTCACCTAATGCATCATGACTAATATTTCATTGGATCTACAGATCCTCCATCTTCCCTTTTGTTCTGTCCCCTCTCTCTCCTCCATTGTTTTCTCATTTAGTCAGTGTAAGCGCTCATCTTCATTACAGCAGGGAAGGATCGATCTTTTGGCGATCGATTTATCACATCTCATCAAGACACGATAAATCGATCACCAGCGGCTCCCCCGTCGACTCCGGAAGTCCAGCTCACCAAAAGGCACAAACTGGAGTCGACGGGGGACCGCGTCGCCGCCTGCCGCCGCCGCCGTGAGGACAGCAGGTAAGTTGGCTGTAGAGACGCCGATTTCAGCTACATTATTAACATAGCTGAAATTGAGTATCTATAGCCGATCTCCCCCCTTAGTGGAGACCAGCCCTAAGTGAAACTGTCTCTTTTTTTACTTGAAGTGTTTGTCATTACTATTTCCTTTCTCTCTCTCTCATAATGCAAATACTATTGTCTGACTAATGCAGGAGTTCATTCCTGAACATGCTCCACTTCATCCTCTCTAAAGCCCTTTGTTATACCAAAGCAGATAATGTTTTCAGGTTGACATGGTTAATATAAATGAGACTTTCATTATTATCAAGGACAATAGTTATAAAGACACTTTTTTCTCCCACCCACTGTGTTAGTAAATTAATGGCATTCATCATCACCCAACTGTTATAAGTGTAGGTGTTATTTCTCTAGTTCTGTCCACACATTTTCCTCCAAATTACAATAATTGGCATAGACCACAAATGAAGGTAAATGGGGCAGGGGTGTTACCATTGAATGTTTCTTCAGGGGAATTATATATAATTTTTAATAAAATTATACAGATTGCTCAAATTTCACCTTTCAGGCAGTGTTTACATCAAAAGAATTATAAAATAATTGAAAAACCAGGTCACCAATGTAGGTGCTCATTTTAGGAGCATAATTTTCGGTGCCTTTTTTTGAAACTCTTGATCAGAGCTCTGACTAGAGCTCTAGAGGCCTATAAGTAAAATCTGGACATACAAATCCAAGTAGGTTTGTTGTGTTAATAATAGTGAATCAGCCGATGTGTGGTCAGTTGCACTTCCAGACAAATTTCTTATATCAATCCAGTTTTAAAGACACTCTGGAATATTAGTAGATAGAGGAACAAAATAATATAAAATTCTGGGAACGACTATCATACAAATAACCCTGATTCCACCTATCCTATCTAACTAATAAGATGACCAGTTTGTTTTAACAGCAAGACATATTTCCAGTCAAATAATTATGAACTCAGAGCTAGGAGAATAACTTATGTTTTGGTTAGGGCAGCAAACTGAAAAAAATAGAACCAATATTCAGTTCAGTTCCAAACGTATTTGGAATTTGTTGTGTGTTCATATAGGGCAGGGGAGCTAAGGCGGAACCCCCTCTCTGTGGCAGAGACCTGAATTTAAGTCTTTGTGCCCTAACTACCAGACTATCGGCTTTTCTGAGGTGGAACAGTCTCAATTCATCCTGCTGAAGCTCTTCCACTTTGTATAAATACTTCAATATTCATAGGGTCAATGCAATCAAGCAAGAATTCAATAGCCTGGTGATTAAGACATTTATCTAGGAGGTAGAGGATGTGAATTGAAATCTTCTTCCTGCTTCAGAGGAGGGATTTGAATTCATATCTACTACCTTACTTCCAAGTGTCTTAATCATCAAGCTAAAGAACATCTCCCTCTCTTTGGTCCAATGACTACATAAGTATTTATACCAAGTGCAACACCTTCAACAGGAGAGCCACCACCACGGTGAGAATATTCACAGAGATAAAGGGGAGATTTGAGTTCAAGGCTATACAGGATTCAAACCTGGATCTTCTGCACACACCCTCTGCTGAAGCCAAACCCAAAAAACGTTTTCACAGCCAAAAATAATTGGGTCAAATTCACAAATAGCTTTGGGATGGCCAACATTTTTTGGCAAGTAAACCATTCTGGAAAATTTCTCCTTGCTCTACCTAATGTTGAATATTAACTTTCTTTCCGGATATTTAAAATCCTTCTCTACTACAGTAACCGTATCCTTCTCAGCTTTACTTAAAGTCAGAATCATGACTTTTGATATTCTTATGTTAAAAATAAACCAAGAACATTTTCCCTATTTCTCCAGTGCCACTTACAATTTTCATACAGAAACTTCAGGTTTCGACCAAAATGTGAGTGTGCATAGAATCCTAAGTATGATCTCCTAAACAGGATAACACTGGCTGTTTGTGTTTTTCCTGCAACCTCTGGAATCTATTAACATTTTGCTCAGACTGTAAATGGGCATCCACTGTGAACCATGCAATACTGAAACGGTTATAGCTTTTGTGAGAACACAGTTCTCGTGGCCAATATTTTCTAAAGTAACTGATTATTTGTAGTACCTCAAATTTTAAGTGCCCACCTTGACTTGTGGAGCACCTATCTTCTCAAAAATCAGACCCCTCCCACTTAAATTGTCTCCAGTTGGGCAATCAAAAGCTAAGTACATTTGAGAATCTTGGCCTAAATCCACTTTACAAAGGAACAGAGATAACGAACATTCTTGCCCACTTCCAACCCCAGGCTAAAACAACTTGTTTTATTGCCATAACTAATGATGATTGACAGGAAGTGTACACTGCTCAAAGCTGTTTTACAAAATTCCCTTCAAAACCCATTGGTGGAATATGTACCTCTACTCAATCTGGTCAAGTACTTTTAGTGCAACTAACAAGAGACTCATAGCAAGATTAGCAAAGGCCCAAACCAATAGATTAGATTCACTGCTCTACACCTGTTATCTATTTAGTGCCATTCCTGGATGAATCCAGCATGGTCTTTGTGACTGAGCAGAGAAATTAGCCCTTTCCTTCTGAATGCCACAATTCTAGAAGAGGTTTTTCAGTCAGCATTTAATAATGAGATGAATAAATATGCCGGCTATAGATCTATCAAGTAATCTGCTTTGTAGCATAACATGATGCCAACATAATACATGGAGAGAATTTTTCCTTTTGAATAACCCGAGCAGTTAACCAGATTTCAGATTTAGTGGGTTTCAGCAGGGCTGGCGACAGAAATTTGGGGGCCCCCTACTTTGATAGTTTGGGGGCCCCCCCAGCCAAGCTGCCCCCCCCCACCCCAGCCGACAGCAGATGGGGACCCCCCCAGCCTAGCCGCCCCCCCCCCACCCCAGCCGACAGCGGATGGGGACCCCCCCAGCCTAGCCGCCCCCCCCCACCCAGCCAACAGCGGCTGGGCCCCCCCCCAGCCCAGCCCAGACCGCGCTCCCCCCCCTCCCCCGGGCAACAAGAGCTGCGTGAGCCGCCCTTTCTCCCCCCCGGCCCCGGACAGCGCTGCTGCCGCCGGCCGGGCTCACAGCTCCTGCTGGGGCCAGGCTCGCTTGTCCGCGGGAGAGCCGCGCCGCCTCCCCGCCCCTTCCCCGCTCTCCAGGTCCGGCGACAAGGGGGGACGACAACGGGTACAGCTGTGTACCAGGGCCCCCCTAAAGTCAGGGGGCCCGGTACAGCTGTACCCATAGTACCCCCCTGTCGCCGGCCCTGGGTTTCAGTTAGGAGGAGAAACTGATGCTGGAATCAGTTATTTCTTTGATGTAATCCTGTTTATTTACAAAGTCCTATCTCCTTAAACAAAGCAGGGTGTTCCTGCCAGCAGGTATATGGGATCTTGGGGAGCAATTACCACACAGGTGCGGTGCAAAATAAACTTTATTAAGAAAATTCAATAGCGAGGGGTATGGGGTTTGTTAAAGTAGACAATTGGGGAGGGGTTTCTTTTAGTAAATGGGATAGGGGGTTTCAATAGTGGGGTACAATACAGTGGGGTACAATACAGTTGGTAACCAATTAACACTGAAGTATAAATGTAACAGGTAGCTAACAATTTCTATGTAAAGAGTGTGTCACAGCAGCATATAACCGACTAACAGTATGGGTAAAATGTGTTAAATAACCAACAATTTTAGGTAAAAATGTGTCTCAGTGGTGTAAATGTAAAATGTGAGGTGTGTTAGAGAGAAAAGGGGTAACCAATGGGGTTTTATGCTAGAAAGAGAGAGAGAAGACAGGCTGTAAGTTGAAACAGCAGAGAGGAAGAGAGAGAGAGAAAGTGGTAGAGAAGTAAGGTTGGGGGATGGGGGAAGAGGAGCACGTGGTGGAGGGAGATTTAAACTCAGGGAGACACAGAACAGACAGGCTGCAAGTTTAAACAGCAGAGAGACAATTATACAAAACACAGCAAAATCTTATCTATGATTTAACTTAACCAAAACTACACAAATTAGCAAGTAACAAAACACAATGCAACAATTCTTTAAGGCTAATTTAAAGGGTACAATGCAAGCAATTTCCTAAACCTAACTTAACTACAGATATGCAAAATGAAATTACGACTTATCTAGACTAAAAGACAAAATTAACCTAATGGGTGCACCTTATACTAGGGGTAGTTTCAGAGGGCAGAGTGGTGTGCGCCCAGGATACAGCTCCAAGGGGGGAGGGGGATTTAACTAGTGGTGGCTGCAAGCTGGCAGCCCAGGATACAGTCCAGGAAGGCACAGGCTTATTTCTAGCAGCAAAGGTGCTGCAAAGCAAGAAACAGATTACAGATACAGACCAAGGAGTTTAAGAGAGGTTTTAAGACACAGACCAAGATTTAGTTTGAGTCTGTGTGCTGGGGAAACAGAGCCAGCAGCTAAAGTAATAAAAGTATAGAAAGTTTCACAGAGGGATTCTTACCAGTCCCCAAGGCAGCAGCAAAGGCAGAAGCAGCAACAGCATCAGAAGAAGCAAGGACGGCTCGGCACGGTCTTGATAATCAGGAGGTCTCTCAGGCAGCAATTCATTCTTTGTGGGGGGAGGGTTTAAAAACAGGGGTATGCTCAAAAATAAAATGAGAGCGGAGAAAGGACCCCCCAGAACCCCTGGCTGATCAGACCAGGTAGCAATGCAGGAACCTTTCTGATGTTTGTTTCAAAAATGTCTGTTCTTAAAGGCAAACTCAGGCAGTTTCCCCACCAGTAATCCTGATAGGCTCCTTCTGTCATAGGGGAGGAGATACAGGGAAAAACTGCAGGTGAGCATAGAGACATGCCTGGGCAGAGTCCTGGACCATAGGCGTGAGTTCCCACCTCAGGACTCAAAAGCACGAGGCCTATGACTCATGCCCAGGATCTCAAAAACACATTAGGTCTTGCAGCTCTGGACATTGCCTCCCCTACACCGAGCCCAGGTTTAACAAGGTGATAACAGGACCAACCCTTTGAACAGGGCAGTCGTCCCACTTAGCACGCAGCACAAGTGGCCATCCCTTTGTGAAGGGCAATGGCTCTTGATAAACAACTTAAGGGGCCCTCCCTTTGAGAAGGGCAGTGGCCCTGGTAAACAACTTAACAGCCAGGGAGGGGCGGCCACAGGAGGAGAACAAAAACAAAATGGAGTAAGGGGACAGCTGTAAGAAACAAAATGGAATAGGGGGGAAGCTGTAACAGACACAGGGATCAAAAAGCAGGAGAGTTTCTTTGCTTACAGTTCCAAGCCTCTTTTCAGTCAGCACTCAGCCCAAAATATCTCCCTGGAAGCTTTTCTCAGAAACATTCCCAATGCTTTCCCTGATTTTTTCCAGGGCTTTCTGCTGCTTGTCTCATAGACAGACACACATACCTCCACTAAACAGTATCCTGCAAAACCCCTCCACCCAGACATCTCTTACACATGCCTTTGTTTTGAGTGGCAATATGCTGCTGTTTTGGGTACAGGCTGCTATTGTTTCAGTTATCTGGTTCCATAAATGAGCTTAATTGTTTCTTACATTTATCAATAAAGAAGGGTGGCTGTTACACCCAGTTTCAGTGAGGTTTAACCTCCACCCATAATATCATCACAAAATACCATACTTAGTAGAAAGGCTAATTTTGATGCTAATGGCTTAGCCATATGGGCCCAGCCATTTTGCCTGATGGATTTTTTTATCACATTAATTATAATTTCTACTATGAGCTCCTATTTAAAGCTCCATATTATTCTGAGCATAGTTGAGGTAATTTTAGATTGTTGATTCATTCCTGAGAATGTCTATAATAAGAATGTTGGGAGCTATATAAGAATTTCTAATACATAACAAAATCTTGCTTAATCTCCTTGTTAGCTTCTACCAGTGCACTGTTAAGCCTTTTAAGTGTGAAAATTATTCCTTTGTCTTTTCATTTAATCATCCAGACTAACACCTTATCTGCTCTATTGCTCTTTTCATAACAAAAATCCTTTAATTCAAATTTTGGATTGTTCCATTTATTTCAAGTAAATTGAATGCATCATGAATTCTTGTGATTCTTAGGACTAACTTGTTGTGTTGTTATGCTTCCAAATTTTTAACTAAAGTTGAAGCTGAGAGAAATAGGCATTTTTCCTCTTGCTATGAAGTGATAAGTGTGTTTGAATAGCTGCTTTTCTCTTTGTATAGGTATATATGTGGCCCTTTTCTCATTGTATCTGATCTGTTTTTTATTTCTAAAACGAAGTGTTTAAAAATAGAAATAATAGCTGCAGGAGAAATAGTTTAATTAGTTTATAGGGATTGTTGTTGTCTAAGCATGAGAGTGTGTGCTTGCGTGTGTGTAGAAATTGAGGAAAATCTAAGTCATAGAAATGTATTTTGTGTTTATATTTCTGAAAGTAGTTAAATCCTTGCACAGTTCTCAATTCTCCCATTTCAGCAAGAAGGTTCTCATAGACAAAAATAGTATAATCTGTAGGTGAACTCTTTAATAGGACTAACCAAGAAGTAAATACTTCCTCAAATCTTCAAGGATCACAGTCTTTCAAGAACATTCACATTCAGGTGACGACTTATGAAGGGGCTGTGATTGAATTTCATTTTAGGTTCACTTAATGAAGAATTATCCACAACTCTGTGTTAAAAACAAAAATACCAAAGTAAAAATTAACAACAAAACGTAACATCATAAAATTTTGGATTTCCTTTTGGACATACTGAATAACTTTCTGATCCAGGACTGAAAATTCAGATTGGTTCGAACTCATTTTTTTTTGCCTAACCTCTAATTATTTCACGTTAGCTTTATAAGGTATGTCAGCTGCCTAGTCCACTTGATATAATCAGTATCAGAACACAGGAGCACATTGGGCCAGATGAGATTTATTCTGATCCACTAGTGCAGTCTGAGTTGGCACAGTCTTTGTAGTGGCAGCGATGGTTAGCCCCTTTGATTTTTACGGTGATGCAATAGCAACTTCTGAAAAATTGCCATTCATGATTTATAGACAATTCACTATCCATCCAAGTTCTCCTCATTGCGTAAAAGCCAGAATCAAATTAAACTAGCAAAATCAGAATAATACTGCATCCATAACGATACCAGCTTTGGTAACAGCTGCAACACTAACTGCTGCATGGAATCAAGACAGCCACATACCCTCTTGTGAGAATCTTAACATGTACATAACAGAAGTGAGGCCAAATTCTGGTCTGATTTAACCCCACTTAAACCTTTGTGTTCAATGGGGCTGAAATAGAATTAAAGTCAATGGAGAGTTGAATTATGAACAGGCAAAATAATGTTATGTTGAGGTCCATTAAAGGCAATTCCCAACTTCTGAGATCCTCATTGCATGACATGACTGCAGGTTTAAGTCACCAGCGACATAATATAATGGGTGATACTAGACTCAGATTTCCATCAAACTAAATGAAGTTGCAGGTTTGTAATATAGAAATATTAACCCACATAGTGTCCCCCACCGCCACAAGTTGTCTTAATGTAACATAATTGTAGGTCATCAGAGAGCAATAGTGCAGATAGCTTTACAAGGCCCATTTAATTAACTGTACAGGCAGTTAGATGTTGGAGGAATGCTAATTATTTTGTTTGGATGGAAAGGCACATTACTGCTGTTGTACCAAATAAAGACCAGCAGGATCTTATAAAGGGGAGAGGGCAAATGTCACATTTATTGTAAGCACAGACAGAAAAGACAAGACAATCAATCACTATTTTTCTCTACTACTACACATACACACACACACACTCATTCATTCCTATGAAGTTCTGCAAAGTTGTTATAGTTACCAGCTTAAACATTGCTTGTGACAAGCTACTGGCCAGGTAGCCTGTCCACAAGGGTGAAGGGGCGGAGTCTCATCCATCTTTCAGATGGATGCCCCTGGAGCATAGATGGTCACAGAACCAGACTCAGTTTCTCACTTGTCTGAGTTGGATTTTTGTAGGAGTCTGTCCCTATTCAAGTGCATGGAAATTGCCTTGCCATGCCATTGCAACACTTGAAGTGATAATCAATCAGCAGATGGATCCCTTCATGACAACTGTGGGGTACCGGTACATTCTCTATCTTCTTTCTTCATACTTCAGCCTCATCATCTGGTGATGGTTGCGCAGATCTAGGCCCACCCTTCAGGGTCATTCTGTTATCTTCATACTGCGTATTCTTCGGCCCAGCAATGTTGAAACAGTAGCTTGGCTGGTTCTGGTAACTTTGCTTTATTATTTAAACCATACATACATTCACATTCATTCTTCTATCTACTAAACTTAAACATAGATCTTACTATCTTTACTCTTTCAGGTATTCTTTCTCTCACATATCTACTTTCAGGGTATAGCAGATCACAATAATCACACAAATACAGAAACAAACAGCAAAGCATAACAGGGATAGCAGTTTCAACATACAGTTGTTTTACAAAGTCACTTACTTATCTTTTTCTCAAAACACACTTTCTGTTTTGAGCAGTACTAGTACAATTAGTTTAGTTTGGCCTTGCAAGTTACAGCACAGGCTTATTTCAGTTATCACTATCTTTGATGTTTTCACTCGGAGCTAGAGAAACAGTATTCACTGTTCATTCTTATATTTCATCTAGTTTTTATACAACACTGCCTTTGTCAATTGATTTTTTTAAGGCTGCCTGCAGGATATACCAACAAAACCAAAAACTTTACTACTTCTTTCCCATTTCCAGCTACCTGGAGTCAGGTCACTGAATCAGTCTTTTCCAGACTTGCTGATCCAACACACACTCCATATTCATTCCATCCTACCATACAAGGTGTATCCAGTTTTCTTGGCCACCCTCTTTCTCTCCAGTCTTGAGCCTCAAGTGCCTCCCTAATGCGATTCTCTTAATCCATCCTTCATTTGTGCTTATACCCTCTCAGATTCCTTTCTTGCAGCTTCTACTGGATATCTCAGACTTGGTCTCACTCCTGATGGACTTCATTATACATGTGACCCAGCACCATTAGCCCTCTCACTCTCCTCAAATACTTCATATTGATGGCTTCAGGTCTTGTCAAATGCCTCTTGAGTCGTCCATGTCTCCGATCCGTTCAGAAGAGCTGTTCTTACCATGATTTTGTATAATTGTCCCTTAAGCATTCTGGAACTTTATCATAAATTATTCTATCTATCTTGTGACAGACCTCCCCAGCACCCAGCAGCTGTGCTTGAAGTTCCCTGTTGATTTCTGCAAGCAAGGCTGCTCAGTGTCCGGGAGATAAATAACTGCATCTCTGACAAACAAAAACATTGTGTTGTATTAAAATATTTCAATTGGCTGGTTGCTGTTATTTCCACAATTAAGAAAAAGAAAGAAAGAATGGTAGAGGAGTTTCACATCTCTTGTGCCATACACAGATTTTTGGAAGCTCAGTGACATTACTCCTTTACTTAATTGTCAAAAGAAAGTGGCATGCTCATGAAGAAGTCTGTTTTTTAGCTTGTAAATAAAGCAGACCTGAGAGACTATCAAACACATAAAATATGTGCTGTCAATGTGCTACATTAATGTGATATATTAAGATGCTCAACAGTTTGGTTTTCATTTTAGTTTTACAGTAAGATTATATACTGGATTTCCAATTAAATATTTGATAGAGCCTTTTTTTCTTGCAAATAAGGAGAGTGTAGCGATGTCAGTCACTCACCCGGCGCCCCGTCTGGTCTCCACGGGAATTAGCTCTTTGACCTCCGGAGCGCCCTCGGCCGGCCGACGTCCGCTCCTACACACTTGGCCCCATGTCCCTCCCGGACCCCGGTGCCCTCTATCTGAGGGTGCTGCACCCCTGAAGAACCCCCCGAGTCTAGGGGTCCCCTCCCCGGGGAACCCTCCACCCACTATCCCCACCTTGCCTCAGACCTGGCCACTGCTAGTCACCACTTGCCTCTACTCACTGAGGCCGACTGCAGTCTCATGGCCGCTCATCACAGGCAAGGAGAGCTTTGGCCTGCTGCTCCTACCCAGCCCGGGGCTGCCCCCTTGCAACCCCAGTACCCCATGGGTCAGGCCTGCGCTAGGCTCGGCAGCCTGGGGCCCTCACACTAGAGCTTTCCAGCTCCCCGGCTCCCAGTTGCCCTGCCCTAGTACTGCCCCCAATTTGGGTACCTTGTTTTCAGCTCTTCGCAGCAAGGCCAGTCTCCCTCTGATTACAGAGGAGACGCTGTTCTCCCTAGGCCCCTGCCTCTCAGGCTTTTATCCAGGCCTGTGTTTGGGGCGTGGCCACCCAGCTGAGCCTGCTTCCCAATCAGCCTGGGAATTTGCAGGCTCACAGCCACAACCCCTGTCCTGGGCTGCTACAAGCTCCCTTCCTGGGGCTACCCCAGCCCCTTTTCGGGGGGAGCAGGTGGTCACCCCGCTACAGAGAGAAATAACTATTTAGGAAAAAGCAGAAAGCAAATATATTGAACCCATTTAACTAAACTACAAGTAATGAGGTAGACATTTCTGTTTAAATTTAAACTTCTGTTGTTTATTAGAGTATATTCACAACATTGGTTTTTTTCCTTTATATGATACATTATCAAGCTCAAAGCAATTGGATGTCTAAAAGATGGTTTTTTGTGTCATCTTCCACCAGCATGGATTCAACATGCAAAATTCATTGTGAGGAAGAGGATTCCAAATGCCACAGTAAAAAACAAATAACTGAGCAGCAAGCCAAACTGAGATAGGGGAAGTAATTAAGTGTGTTAGTGAAGTGAGCATTCTGCCTTGGAGGAAATAACATATCATTTGCATGCAATATATGAACAATGTTAATTTCTCTGTAAACAGGCATGTTTTCAGCCTTGATAAATTGTCAGCACTAAATGATAAGGATGTGTATGAATACTAATATCACGGGTATTAAATTATTTATTTACTAAGGAAAGTTAGAAGTGAGAGAAGGGGGAAAGAGGATGGAAATGGTCTTAGACCCACGCTAGGAACAGTTTGTTCTGTTGTTTTTAAATTAGGTAGGCGGGAATGCATGCATGAATAACCAGTTTGATGCTGCAAAGAAAGTTGGGAAGTGCATTCAGAAAGTGAAAGGAAACCTAGAAAGGAAGCAGAAGAGGGGAAGTAGTGGTGATGCATGGGAAAGGCAACCACTAGCCATTTGAGCTACAACTTGAGGTTCTGATAATTCAACTATGAGTGATGCACTAAGAATTCAGCATCCACATTTAAGCGAAATCTTCATTTCGAGTGTCACAGCTGTATTACCATAGTGTAGTTGCTTCCTACACGGACGGAAAGGGGTTTTCCATCAATGTAATTAATCCATCCCTTGAAGTGGCAGTAGGTAGATTGATGGAAGAGTTCACACAATGTGTGAAGTCAACCTAATTACAGTGCTTGGGGCTGCAAATGTTTTCACACCCCTGAGCAACATAGCTACGTCAATTTAAATTTTAAGCATAGACCAGGCCTCAGAATAGTAACAAATAATCAAATTTTATATTAAATTAAACAAACTTAACAACAACACTTTTACTGTACCTAAGAAGTTTCATTATAAACTAAATACTCTTAGCCCTAAACTATGGATGGGTGAGAACTGAAGATCAAGAAGTTAAGACCAACATTTTCAAACCCCAGTGTGTGAAGTTCAGCACCTAAATCCCCATACAATTACTTCAGTTAATGCAGCCTGATTTTCGTAAGAGCTGATCTTCCACCACTATATTAAAATCAATGGGAGTTGTGACTGCTCAGCAATATGGAAATCAGGTCACATACATTCAGGTGCCCCTACACGGAATAAGTGCTTAAATGTATGCAACCTCATTTTGAAAAAATTAATTTAACTGACTTCCAGATAGTCAAAGTTGATCAAGTGGTAGAGTTAGGAGAAAAGTTGTGTTTATTTTTCCCAAAATCCCTGCTTCAACCATTCATTCTCTGTCTCCTCTTGCCTTATTGGATTTGATGTCCATATTCATGGACACACGACATTTCTCACCCTTCTAACATACTTTACAAAAAAACAATTTTAGCCTGCTATTTCCCATGTTAAGTCATAGGGTAAAATTCTGGCTCCACTGAAGTCAGTGGCAAAACCCCCATTGACTTCAATGGAGTCAGGATTTCCCACCATTCCCCAGATTCCCAGGGAAGAAGGGAACCATTGTGATCATCCAGGCTGACTGCCTGTGTAACACAGGCCATAGAACTTCCCCAACATAAATCTTAGAGCAGATCTTTTACAAAAATGTCCAATCTTAATTTTAAAATGACCAATGATGGGAGACTCCACCACAATCTTTTGTACATTGTTCCAATGATTAATTGCACTTACTGTTAAAACTGTGTGCCTTATTTCTAGTCTGAATTTGTCTAGCTTAACTTCTAAGCACTATGTCCTGCTATACCTTTCTCTGCTAGATTGAGGAGACCATTATTAAACATTAAATCCATACGTAGGTACTTACAGACTAATCAAGTCACCCCTTAGCTTTCTCTTTGTTAAAAGATTGTACTCCTTGAGTCTGTTACTAAGGCACATTTTCTAATCCTTTAATCATTTTTTTGCCTCTTCCCTGAACCCTCTCCAATTAACATACTTCTTGAACTATGGACTCCACATCTGGACATAGTATTCCAGCAGTGATTGCACCAGTGCCAAGTACATAGCTAAAATAACCTCCCTACTCCTACTCAAGATTCCTGTTTATGCATCCAAGTATCTCATCAATCCTTTTGGCTCATGTTCAGCTCATCATCCACCATGACTCACAGATCTTTTTCAGGCTAGGTCTACAATGCACATCACTGGCAGTGGTGTGTAGGGCACTTTTAACTACAAGCCACAGTGAAATGACGGCTGTGCCCACATAGTAATGTATAGCTAAATACATCAGCAAAAGGCTCAGGCAGGGGAAGGCAACTGGAAAAAGCTCTGGCAATGGGGAGCACAGCCCTTCCCCACTGCCAGAGTCTTTAACTGGGAAGGCACTGGGAAACGAACTATTAACAATAGCACTGTAGATGAGGGAGGCACTGTTCGGGCATGTAGCATACATACTCAAAATGTTGCACGTGTATTTACTCTACTTCCCAAGCAGTGCCTCATTGCTATTTATGTCCCTGATGAGGGGGGGGGGGCTGCAATGTATGTACTCTACAGGCCACCGTAAGGAGTGTGATGTACCCTCAGAGTCACTGCTTCCCACAATAGAGTCCAACATCCTGTACGTATGGCTTACATTTCTCATTCCTAGATGTACACATTTACATTTAGCCATACTCACTCTGTATGTGAATGTATCACCACACTACCCAATTCTAACTTAAGTTGAACTCTGAAGAGTTTCAAATATGTTACATTAAAAATGGTTCATTCTTGTGGAGTTTAAGAAAAAACAGTTCAAAGTTCTCAGTAATATTAACGTACATCATTCAGGTTTTCATATACAGTGCGATCTGTGATCCAAGGACCTCTTGATGCCAAATGGCTGAGGCCACAGGGGTACATAAGGGTTACAGAGATCCCCTGGGTCTGGTACCTGCCTACTAGTCCACCAAAGAATGCCATGTAAGGTCTCTAATGAAAGCCTGTGTCATATTTATCATAATCATCACAAGATGTATATATGGGAAGATTATGTATATATAGTAAAAATTATGCTCTCTGGGTCTGCAAGTTAAGACAGTCACGAAAAAGTGATTCACATAATCCAGGGGGGGGGGGGAAGAAGAGATTCTTATCTCACTCTGGCTGGTCATGTGCAAATTAAGTGTTGTATGGGGTCACAATGGATGCCTGAGCAAAATGTAAATCAATAGATTGCAGAGGTTGCAGGAAAAAAACAGGTGGGGTCATTCTGTTTAGGAGTAAGACAATGAACTTTTGAAACTATATCAGGGCTACAGATGACTCCCCAGGTATTCCTTCAGTCTGTGAAGACAAGTCAACAGCAGGGCTATCTTAGGAGAAGGGATCTAGGCCAACTTGGTTGAAAACGCTGAGGAATGGATTTGAGTAAACTCACTTGTAAGGAGATTGGTGAATGCCCTGTTAGTTAAGTTTAGGCTCTAGAAAACACATTATGATTTTGTTTTGTATGCAACAATTTGTTTCCAGTATTCTCACTCTATTACTTAATCTGTGAAATCTATTACTTCAACTGTGAAAACAAACACAAATGAGTAATTCTTTTGGGCACATGGCTAAAATTTTAAGAACCCAAATACTCAAAATAAATAATATTACCACCAGCTCTTTTATAGCCATTCCCACTTTGTAAAATCTATGTAAAGTAAGATAGATCTTCAGGGTATTCATATACACTGGCCGCTATGCTAATCTACTCCAAAAATGGACAGGGAGAAAAATCTGGATGGAAGGCCAGTCTGAATTTTAAAGGATGGATCAACACCTACTTCTAATATAGTCTATGAAAATAGGTTGTCAAGAATGGATTTAATTGAAGGATATGAAATTCTAAGTGATGTTGATAATGTCAGCCTTGATTACTAGCCTCACTACAGAAGATAATTGAAAAAGAAGATGTGAGTTGAGTTGAAAGCAAATTTGAGAGTTGGTATCAAAAAGGTTTTTTTAATGGAATAAAATTTAGATATCTGGAATGTCTTAAAAGGGGGATTTTTGCACCTGAGATTTTTTAAATCTTTGCTACAAAGTTACGGCCACTTACACCATTCATGGGGTTTTCTTATTTTTTGTGTCCATGTTTGCTAATAACTTAGTGTTTCAATAATTTTCACAGTCCATCTTCTGCAGTGAAGTCATGATGCAGAATTTGTGACAACACACAAACACATACTTATTTGACAATAGACTGTAAATTTAAAATGTGGAGATTACCACAAGAAACATGGGATTATGACATCACTGCAAGATCAAGGAGGAAGAAAATCTGGGCAGTGTAAAGAGGTGTCCCTTTACGGTCACCATATTCCATAACCGAAGAACCCAATCCCAGCTCAAAGTTAGTCTACGGCATCAGATGTTAAAGTATCGAGCAGAGCGCTGGAGTTCTGCTAAGGAGCACAGAGCATTAACCTCATAACTCTGCATGTGCAAGCCTACAGGTAGATTGTCCTTATTCAAACAAACAAGCATCTTCAAGCCTTGTGAAAGAAATACGGACAAATAGTCAATTTTGCTCTCCTAAAAAACCACCGTATCTCAAGTTTGCTTCAGTGTAAAAAAGATGGTTAAAAAATTAAAAACTCCAACTTACTCATTAAACACATAGGATCTGGGTAATGTAATACAAAGAGAGAATGTCATATCTGTTCATTCCCAACCATACATTCTGGGAGGAATCCTTTGGGGTCATGGAGGGACCAAGGAAGATGCACAATGAAGTATTATTAAATATGTATGATGGGGTAGCACTTAAAGGCTACAAGTACAGTTCCTCCTCATTAAACAATAACATTTGCATGAGTGCAGCCAGCCACAAATGCTGCTACAACGGAGTCTGTAATAATGGCTGCAGATCAGCTACCTTGCTGCCACATACATAGGCTATGGCTTAGTGATGGATTATGTTTCCCTCCAACCAACTCCCACAGCAATCTCCCACAAAAATGGGGGTCTGAGTTTACCAAAGTTTTGGAAAGAGGAACAGGATGTAACCCTCCATGCACACCCAAAACTCTTCCCAACAGCAACAGTTTTGGATGTGCAGGGAATTTTGGGACCAGACAAAGTGCCTTAAGGTCTTTTGCATAAAAATGTATTTGCTTTTCATTTCTCATGTGCAAAGTGTGGTTGTGATTTTACAACAGATATGGAGAGTTTAGAGGCGGGGGGGGGGGGCTGTTTAATTCAGCATCTTGGATATCTTCTCCTTGAAATATTTTTTCTGCTCCAATGACAGTGAAAGGATACCTAACAGGATTACGCAAAGAAAAACATAAGTGATCATAGATGCTATTAAATATAAGCAACAATACAATGTTATTAGAGTATAAACAAATGAAATAATCCTACATACATGGCAGTCTTTTTTGGTAGACTTAAAAATATCTGATTTTAAATCAGACTCCACAACAATCAAAAAAAGGTACTCGAGAATATTACACATTCATAGGTGAACATTATTGTCAAACAATACTGATGATTAATTTTACTGTTTGGGATCGATCCCTGGGTCCTATACTCCAGTCACTGATTTCTGACACAATACATCTTGGAATTTCCCTGTTTTGTTTTCCCCATGTGTAGGAAGGACAGTCATGTGGACTGGGACTCAGCTGGATTCTGTTCCTGGCTCACCAGAGTTTGTGTGACCTTGGAAAAACTCACTTAACCTCTCTGCATCTCAATTTGATCCTCTGTTAAATGCAAACAATACATCCCTGCCTCAGATTGGCATTGTGAGGGTAATTCATAAATGTCTGAGAGGCTCACTCACTATGGTGATGACCACCAGAGAAAAGTCTATTCATAAATTAAACAATCCTCAATTATCATTTTAATGATTAGTAATGAATCTGGGTTTCCTTGGTCACCATTAAACTGCAGTGTTTGAAAGCAAGATTGCGACAAGGATACATGTCAATACTGTTGGGGCAATTTCCTTCTGTGTTACAGAGCTAAATTTTGCCATGGCTGAGTCATCATACTCATCTTGAAGTTACTATTTATGACATTTTAACTAGCTATTAAATATGAAATAAATGTTTTCCATCTAAAGAGACATTGCAGGCAGGATGGGCTAATAACTATGATTTTCTATGATAAACTCTTAATCTAAAGACAGTGTTTCTTTTAGGTATCAGGTTCTCTTACTGATTTAGAACAGTGCATGGAGTTCTATTGACTACTGCTGCTACCATTATTAGTACCTGGGGGCATTTAATTAAACTGCATTGCTGGAGCGCTGAACCTGGGATTTGCATTCATTTGTTAGACACATGAAGACTAAGGACATCATAGTAATATATTTATTCGGTTAAACTTACTAACTCTCCAGTAACGAAGGCAAGTTGCTGTGGCCTACAATATTGAACTCAGTGAGAGGTGTGGTTAAGCCAAAATCCCGAGTTACTGCTGTAAGTGCGAGTAGAACTCAATTGCCATCTTACAGGCATGGAATGGACTGTGGCCTGAACAAAGAAGAAATTAATCAAGATAAGGAAAGTATATGGCCTCTGGCATTTAAATCATGCAAGAGACACTTCCACCTCCACCAAAGTTTGCTTTACAAAACCACTATAACATAAAATAGAAATGAAGGAGATGTCTAACCTTCTGTAGATTCCTTGGGCAAAATTCACTGTTAATTTTGGTGGTTGCAATGTATGCTGGGGAATTATACAGAGTGGGACTCAGTGCTGAATGTGGTCCTTTAAATATCTTAGTGTCAGAGTCTGAAGACAACTTTAAAATCTGAATCACATCACCAAAAATAAACGTAACTCATGTCATATACACTTCACTGCACATTTAGGGCTTGATCCTGCAAGGTGCTGAACACTGACCTGAGCCAGAAAAGCACTGAGTCATATTCTTAAAATTAAGCAAAAAGTATGAATTGGGGCCATAGAGCTGAATTTTGCAAGATAAGCACTAAGCGTCTAATCTGCCCTTGGATGAGATTGTGAGGCTCAGTTGAATTTAACTACCATTGGTTTATGCGTCAAACTTACACTGGGCACTTCAAGGAAACCTGCACAGAACCATCCAAGGGTTATTAAAATGAGCATGTGCACCCTGCTTTCTTCACCTGGAGTCTGATACACACAGGACTCTGTAAAATTATCCTGAACAGAACGGTGGAGAACAGCTCATTTTAGTTATGTTTATATGAATAAAGGGTGGAGTTTGGTTACTGCTCTTTACAGAGTTTTGCCTGTAAAATTCCTTCTGGTCTCAAGATTTTCAGAAAGCAATTGAAATGCGTATCTTGTAGATGAATAAAAATTGTTAATATTCTATTGCTAAATTTTTTTGACCACTCTTATTCTCTTCCTTTCAAGACCTGTGAAAACACAAAACCATGCACATTAAAATGAAGGGAAAACCAACTCAGCAAGCCATAGCATTCTGTAATCTTTTCAATTAATAATGTCACAGGCAATTGAGCACCATGAAATTAGAAACTTCACAGTGTGCTTCTCCACATTTCACAAACAAAAAAAGTAGGACATATAAAGGCTTATTACTTAGAAGTACGGTGAAGCTTGAAACACATGCATTAAGTTTGAGCAGCAATGGTGAAAATGAGATCTGGTTCCCTCATTATGCAATATGACATCCTTCATCTAAAACCAAATGAGACAATAAAGTAAGAGAGACTAGATATATTTTCTGCATAAAGAACCATATAATCCTTTATCTCATTTGAATAATAGATTCATAACATCTTTTTTTAACATCCAACTAAATGATGCAGTGAAATATTAATAAATCTGCATATTTAATCATTCGAATACTACATGCTAAATGATATCCAGGCTGATTGATATATTAGTGGTGTACCAAATAACACTAATATGTTTATTACTTGTGAGGTGATTGTAGCTGAGGATTTTAAAAGGTCAATATTGAGATGATCAGTTCTGCTGTGCATTCTGATCCCATTGCAGCAAAGCATTTAAAGTCATGGTTAGCTATGCGCACATGCACACTTCCATTGAAGGGCTGGCTACTGATGCGCTTGACGTCATGCTAAAGTGCATTGCTGGATCAAGGCTAAAGTGATCAGGAATTTGCAGGCCTATTGTGAGCATATAGGCAAAAAAACAGGATGATTTCTAAACTTCACCTGGAACAAAGGTAATAAACAGTAGTTGGGAAGAATGGAACACACTGGTTACAATAAATGAATTTATATCGGAGAGTGTTCATTTTACTAGAAGTGAGATCCAGCCATGCCCTTCTCTCTTCTCCATATTTCTGCTTCGGTCTCTCTTTCTAAACGCTTTTGCATTTTATTCATGAATGTCTGGTAAGAAATAAAATGAGAAACTTGATCTTGAAGCAATCAGCCATTAAAGCAGACCAGGATTCTCGTAACTCTCTCTGAAGGAGATGAAGGGGCGGGGAGGGGGGGAATGGAGGAAGATTCCAATTTATTTATACAAAAAGAGTATTAAAGAAACACCATAGTAAAAACACAAGCCTTGTGTGCATCTCCCTATCTGTTTAGGTACCTGTATGCCCCCTCCCCATCACCATAAGATTCAAGTGTGTCTCAAACATTAATGTATTTCTTCTCACAAATATCAGTTCGTTTTATAGAGATATCTGGGGGACAGATAGATCAAGTGTTCAGCTAAGGGCAAGTCAAGAAGGAAATGGTGGAGCTGGGAATAGAACTCAAATGTCCTGAGTCTGTCCATTGCGTTACCCCCAAGACCTTTCTTCTTCCATGTGGCTAAATCAAAATAAACCTTATGAAACAGAAGACTTGGTATCCTATACATTGGTAGTTGGGGCAAAAGACTGACAATTTGGGGATCTGTCTTTGTATAAGGCTCAGTGTACACTACAAAGTTTTGCCACCACAGCTCTGTCAGCTAGGAGTGTGAAACCAATCATATTCCCCAGTTGACCAATACCAATAAAAGCCCCTGTAAAAATAATGTCATACCAACAAAATAGGACTTTTACCAGTACAGCTTATGCCATTTGGGAGACGATAATGGCAAAATAACTGTCAGTACACCCTGTGTTGCCACTAGGGGGCTTTGCCAGCATAGCTATACAGGATAGCTATCATGGCAAAACATTTGTGGTGTACACTACAGAAATTTAGTGCATGGTAGCAGGGTCCACATGGTGATTTAGGTCATGGCACACCAGAGCATAGTAGATTTAGATCCAGCTTGCCATGTGCTAACTTGCGGTTACTTTTAAATCTTTCCTATTTTGCCTTGGATTACTAATACTAAAGACAGTTTTAGTTTTCTGTGTTCTTTGGGAATAATTCAGGAACCTTTCAGATAATAAGGTAACATGATTTTGTTATCGAAGGCAAAACTAGAGAGGTTTTAATGAGTAACCACTGTCTAACATGCCTTACCTGGATCAGATACTGGTACAGAAAGGAACACAGCTTCACTCTAGAGCCCAAGGGGAGTTTGCAAACAGGACAGTTGGAAAGACATTTTTACTAATGAAGTATGCGGATTTGCTATGGAGTTCTTGACAATCAAACAAACAATTAGCATAGATCCTCACAATGCCAGGTTAAAAAAGTCTTTTTCTGAGATTAACCACTCTTTAATCTGTCTCTGTTCCTTAACAAGACAAGACATGCAGAAGCAGATTAGACTGTCTACACTAGCACTTTTGTTGGTCAGGGAAGTGGGGGAAAAACACACAAGTCTAAATATTTAAGCCCTTATTTTTAAAAGGGACCTCAGACTTGCCCCCAATAATGAAAGAGCATTTTTTGCCAAAAAATATCAATTGCAGAAGTTTACACAACTACCTACCCAGGTTGGCTGAAATGAATTGCAGGAACAATATTGCACCCATACAACCAGAAGCTGCATTGAAGTCCTTTTAAAAATCAGATGTATTTGTGTTTTGGTAGACTTGCAACTCATTGCTAACATGACACACAATTTATCTATAGGAGATTTAACATGAATAAAGCATGAACTTTTTTCTCTAGTAAGAAATATATGGATTAGATTATTTCTATTCTTTCATTTGCCACAGCAAAAAAAAAAGTCATTCGCTTTCATCACTTAATATCATTATGAAGATTTATCTTCTATATATTTCCAAAACAAACAGCCAGCTTAATGAGGACTCAATTAAATGAATGATAATTTCTATCAAGATACATTGTAAAATAATAATGTACACCTAAGATGAGGTGAATGTAAAGCAACTCTCTGCAATTTCATCATGACAAATGAAGACAAAGACATTTTATGTTGACCATAAATCATAACTTCTAAAAAGGCTGAAAGCCTATTGCCACTATTACAGAAAGGCCCTTTTCTCATAAGTGTATTACGCATCAAACTAACAATATAAAAGTACTGATGACCTGAACTGTATTCTTAATTACATCTTACATCAGGGCACAGACAGCCTAGATGAGTTCTTAATTTCCTTCCCTTTAAGAGTTCTGTCTTTCCTGTTGTGACTTATGGTGTCACAAAATATTGGAAAAGAAGCCTGGCCTTGTTAGTTTCTATACTACCATGTGCCATCTTCTTCATTCCCTCGTTTAGGTTTGCACAGCTTGTTCCGCTAGGCCATTTGCAATGAGCATCAATTCTTAAAAACATTTCCCCTGTAAATGGAGCAGCATAATCTAAATGAAGCCTCACCCAGGGTCACTGAGTCCACTCCCATCACACTTTCAGTGGAATATGGTGGCTGGATTGGCAAACTACACACTGTCGCACGTCTCAATTTCCTGATCATAGCCAGAACACAACGGCGTGCAAGACTCTTCATGTGTACAATGCCAGGATGTAACAACGTTAGCACCACTGGTATACTTACTGGAGAGCTAATCACCTGGAACCTAACTAATAAGTAGCCCCAATGAACTCTTAAAGACCAGTAATGAGGTTGGAGCTCTGTGCTTTCTCTCCCTGTCTAACCTTTTATAACCATTCTTTCTCTGCACTCGGGCCAATAATGATCTCTGTCTCTCTTTTCATCTGTGCTGCATCAGAGAAGTGGATAGTAGCTCAATAAGGAGGATGGTTTATTTTGGCTGAGGTGTTTTTGGCAAGCTATCCAGTAAAGGAAATCTACTCTGAATATTCACATTACCGAATGCTTTACTATTTACCAGGTTATAATTCAACACTTAGTCAAAAGCTGAAAAGGTGAAAGCCCACCTCTGAATTCTGTCAGATGCCAGAAGGGGTACAGGTTTGTTCTCAAACTTTTCAGAGATTTGTTGTCTGAACGTATAACAAAAAGCCTGCCATATTAGGTAAGAAAGGAACTTATTTACCCAACAAAAACACTGCTATCCTTTCTCACTCTAGATGGAAATAAATTCTCTCTCTTCTGGGCTAGTGACCTTAATGCCAGGGGGACCATACATCCTGTTTTGGTCAGCACAGGACCTCTTTAAGCCCTGTCCTGGCCATCCTAACTGTTTTGGTAAAAGTGGGCATTTGAGCCAGCTCTACAGGACTTGGGCTCAGGCTAGTCCCTCACAATCACCATTTTCCATTGAGAAAATATGGTCACCTTACTTACTGCATAATTGATGGGATGCTTAGGTCTGACAGACATCTGGTGGGCTACTACTTCCCCACCACCACTACCTATGGGGAGGCATCAGAAGACAATACTACAGTAGTTCTTCCTGGCTATCTTATTGGCCTAAAAGGTTTAATTATTTTAACAATTTCTTTGCTTCCGCAAAAGCTACTTTTTGTTTTTGATCTCACTAGAATTTTATCCCTTTCTGTAACAGTTTGATTAACAGAACCAATAGGATGCCAAGCTAGGAAAATATTTACCATAAAAATGTAGTAGGCCTAGAAAGAATTTCAATTGGAACATTGACTTCAATGGTGACACCTCAGGAATGGCCCATACCTCCTCTTCTAGTGGATAAGCCAGTTGCAACAATTTTGTGTCTGAGGTACATGACTTTAGCAGCATGAAGAATACACTTTTTATAGTACCCACTCAGAGTTTTGCAAGGATTCTGACTCAGATTCCCCAGCAAACAGAACCCCATCAAGGTTGTGACAGATCGCTTTCTCACCCCTCTTCAAACACAGGCAGGAAACTCTTCCTTGGCTCCAAACAGTGCTCTTTATTTCACAGTGCAGGCCCCAGCACCAATATACACAGCTTTATACACAGCTCTACAGCTCACAGCTCTACACAACTCTATTTAGTTCAGCTCTATAGGCCTCTAGCCTCAGCGCTCTCTAGCACTCTCTAGCGCACGCACGCTCTCTCTCTCCCACACTACCATACCACCACCACCCTGGGCTTCCTTCCTGGCAGGTTTATATCCCCCTGAGGAGGCTGCCAGGTGCAACCCATCCAGGCTGATTGCTCTGCAGCCCAGGTGGCTAATTAGGCTTCTGCAGGGAGGTTTTGCAGAGGGCTTTTCTCCCTCTTAAAGGGGCGGCAGGCTGGGTCAGGCCCACCCCACCACAAGGTATAGAAAGACATGTGGCATGTCTTAGAATACACTGTCCATCACCTGTGGAAAAATACCCAGAGATGCTCACACTCCAAATGGGAAGCAGCTGTAATGGGATAACCCATTGGGAGTATAGATCGTTACATAGGGTTTAGAGCTATTGTTCAAGAATTCTGGAGGTATGCATTACTTTAATTGATTTTTGTTAAAGTTCCCTCCCCCCCAAGATAAGTAGCATACAACTATTCAATAGAGGAAAGCAGATCAGTATCTAGCGTGGCCATACAGCTGATTCTGACCTTGTAGTCCTTGCATATCCTCACTACTTGATTTCAACAAAAGGACAACAGGAGCAGCCTAGTCTGAGACTTGGACAGGCTCAGTAATACCAGCTGCCTGTAATCTGTCCAGTTCTTGATCTTCCTTATTGCACATGGCATAGGGTAATAGCGTTGGCTTAACATCTGGATCCAGTAAATTCTGCAAGTGATCCGTTTCAGATTACCAAGGTCCTTGTTGAACAGCTCTGAATATTTTTCAGTACACTAGTATATGGACATGGTTGATGTCTGCCCAGTTAAGGTTTAATAACTTTAAAAAGTTTCATCCCATGACACTGGGACCTTCCCCCTTCACTACTACTAAAGGTACCGTAAGTAAAGTTTCTGGTGCTGGTATCCCACCTCCACATTGACTGTACTTCTCACAGGAATTTGTTCTTATATATACATACCACCATCTTTGCCACTCCCAACTGTGGTGTACTGGCCCTTGGCCACCACTGGTGATAAGTAACCTTACTGACTGATATAGGAACTTCTCGGTCTATAATCTCCTTGGTTATTCTTTATCCATTAGTCGTAACATCCACTCACAGTAGCTTCTCCTTTTGGCTTCTGCTGGTATTATTAAACATTGTATACACAGAGTCCTCAGCTTCTGGCTCCTCTTCCTCCTCTGAAATAGGATGAAGCTCTTTCATGTGACCCACGTTTCCCTTCCATGTGTCAGTTTTTTACATCACACATTTGCAAGATGACCTCACTTATGGCAAACCCAGCACTTCATACCTTTGTACGGGTAGGAGATTTGGTTATGTTTCTCCTTCCTCTCTCCCCATCTAAAGCAATTGTGTGTGTTCTTAAAAAGATACCTCAGTTTTCTTAAAAATCCATTTGCTTTGTGTGAAATGCTGGACAATTTGTGCATGGTGCCCACAATTGTTTGGCTATGTGCTGCATAGTGCCTCCCTTTAAATCCAAATCACGCTGTACACCTGCTTTCATGCCTTGTACAATTTCCAGAGATTTTTTAAACTATAAAGATGAACTCTGCCAATAGACATCTGTCAGCACAGATATCAGACAAATCTATCCTACAGCCTGGCACATGATACATCTCCAAAACCACAGTGCTCTGGCAAAGGACACAATTCTGCTACACACACGGTCACTGTCCTTCCAGATTGGCCGGAGAACCTGTTTAAAATGCTGCACAATCTCTGATGGTGCATGACAGCTTTCACCAGTTCAAAGGACTGCATCCGGATTGCATCAGAGGCTTTCATTTCACCATATACAGCCCTTTTTCTTTGAAAAAAAAAAAAAGAAAGGGGGTTGACACTTACATAGTGTGTAGAACTTTCTGGCTGTTTTTAGTTTATTCTTATCATCAGTGTAGTATATGAAGACCCACAACAGATTAGAATTGAAAAAGGAGACTTTTACTCTGATACAGATTCACAGACATTAATTAGCTTGCAGGGTGGAAAAACTTCCTCTCACATGTATCGGAGCATGCTCAGTACAGCATTAGGATTCTTAACAGTAAATAGCTATTCTCACATTGGCCACAGGATGGCAATAGGCATAACAAAAATACCTACAACTTTTACAAGAAGGGAACATGTCCTCAAGTACTGGTTCCCCAAAGATTTAGCGGGTGCCATGCACTACCTTGGGTAAAAATTGACCAACTGAGGCCATTTTGGCATGCATCACAGCAACAGTCTGATCTGTGGATCTTTGAAAAAACCCACCTAGAAACTTCTTGAAAAACTGGTATTTTGGGGGAGAGGAGCTTGTATCTCTGGAATCCCTGACTCAAATGGTCCCAAATGTGGGCCACTAACGCTACCCTGAACTTCCATGAACCATGACAAATCTCAAGAAAATCTGTGGAAGCATTCCAATTTTAGAATATGTAGAAGTGTCAACCTTCAAACAGGAAAGAGAGGGATGATGGAGGGAAAGGACACGTCTATTAGGAAAGACTTTCACTAGGAGGGTAGTGAAGCACTGGAACTGGTTACCTAGAGAAGTGGTGGAATCTCCATCCTTAGAGGTTTTTAAGGCCCAACTTGATAAAGCCCTGGCTTTGGGGTTGGGGTTGGTCCTGCTTTGATCAGAGAGTTGGACTAGATGACTTCCTGAGGACTCTTTGAACCCTATTCTTCTATGATCTGCAACATAGGAAACTCTAAGTGTGAAGGGGCCCATTTGCCTCAGTGTGATGTTCTCCACTGAATGAGAACACTCCATGGAGAGGAATACAATCTAAAACAGTACCTCTGAGGCACAGGAAAGATGCATCCGACGAAGTGGGTATTAGCCCACGAAAGCTTATGCTTCAAAACTTTATAGTTAGTCTTTAAGGTGCCATAGGACTTTGTTACCTCTGCTATTCCAGACTAACACGGCTACCTCTCTGATTCCTCTCAGTGAGTGCTCCCATCCCACTCCTGAGTGCTTTAGAACTTGTGATATGCATAATATATGCCTGTTCTTGTCTGCTCCCCACCCAAGGCGGTAGGGCTTCTCCAGAACCCTATTCATAGGAGGGGAGTAGGGAGGCAGGGTCCAAGCTCTATAGATGGTCATGAGCTTCCGAGATCCTGGAACACACAGGAAGCAGTGAGAACAGGTTCGACTCCCCAACAGGGCAAAGCCTCCCATTCCACAGCTCACATGAGAGGGGCAAGGATGGGGCTCAGAGCCCCCTAAAGGAACAAGATTCCTCCCAGATTTGGGCTACACATGGGACGTGGACAATGTGGAGCTAACAGGTGCCTCTGGCCCCTATTCTCCCTCAGCCCCTCTACCACTTACCCCACATGCCTTTGCGCACTGTCCCATGCCTCCCCTTTCCCTAGCACTCCCCCATACATTTACCCTCCCCGCTACACATTGCCATTTATCCCTCTCCCCATTACCACCCCTTCCCTCACATCTGTCACAAACCCCACCCTCCCTTTCCCCAACTCCTCTGCTCTCTAATGCCCCTCCCCGGAAACATTCACATAGCTATTCCCCCCGCGCGCCCCCCCTCCCCCCACACACACACAAAAACAACCTCTTTGATTACTTTCTTACCAAAATAAAACTGCCGTCCATGTCTCTCAAAATTATAGCAAACTCCTTTTGTGTTAGGTGGGGGCCTATGATTAATTATCCTTAATTATGTTAATTGAAGGATCATATTGCTGCCATCAATTTCAATGAGGTCGGTGCTTCATCCAGTCATTAGTACCTCTCCGTTTAAACAGTGCAAGGCAGCAGAAGGAAAAATATATTTTGGAGGCCTATAACTGAGGAACCTTTGATCCAATGATCCCAAAGTTGGATCACTAATGCTATCCTATGAATTCAAAGCAATCAGAGAGTCTAAACAGATTTCAGAGCACTTACATAAAATGGAAGGACTCTGTGTGTTAAAGCTTGAATAGAAACCCCCTAGCCGTTTATCAGTGTAGGTACACTGTAGTGAAAGCACATTTCTTAAATACCACTCTGAAAGTTCCCCAAAGATTTAGCGGGTGCCATGTACTACCTTGTGTAAAAATTGACAGATTGAGACTTCTTTGACTGTATCACATTAATTGTTTGATCACTAACTCCATACAAACACACACACAAAATCACTACCTATAATTTTTTTGAAAAATCGCTATTTTTTCCAGGGCTTTAATGGTCACAATCCCGAATTCAAATAATACCAAACTTGCGTCATTGACCCTAATCTACACCTTACTGAGGCACACCAAATTTCAAAGGAATCTAAGCATATCAAGAGGACTTAGCAAGTCAACTTCTGAACAGAAGTTGTAGGACAATCTAATCATAGTGCAGCTGCTGCACCACAATAATGGTGGATCCTTGTGCCTCTGTGGAGTCCTATTTAAGTCAATGGGTTTCTTCAGGGACACAAGCATCTGGATATAGTTGAGGACAGGGACTTAGATACCTACACTTTTTTATTTCTCTTATTTAAATGAAGATGAGTCGCTGGGCAGAGTGGACCAGCACTTTGAGGTGGAACCAACTATTCTCTCATGTGCTTGGCTGGCTAGTTCTTACTCACATACTCAATTTAACTAATCACATATGTGGGGCCAGGAAGGTCAGATTGACCGTGACGTTGGAGGGTTTTTACCTTCATCTGCAGCATGTAGATGCGGGTCACTTCCCAGGATCATCTGGATATATCTCAATCATTTCCTGCCATGATTAGAGTCTTAAATACTAGTGCGCTTCAGTCCCTGCTATTCTCTGCATGTGGCACATAATAGTCTAGTCTTCTGTAGGCTGTATTACTTTGGTCTAATTTCAATTGTTGGGCTTAGTGTGCAGGTTCTGGGAGGCATTGATGGCCTGTGATTTATGGATGTCAGACTAGATGAACCAGTGGTCCCTTCTGTCCTTAAACTACATTGGCTAATTGTGACATTATGAGATAAACACATTGAAGAACAGTAACCCTAAGAGATTATTTTATTTTGATTTATGAAGTCAAGGTGTAGCACTGTTTCAATGGTATAATAGAATTCTGTTCCATTTACATAGAGTCCAGATTTTCAAATTTTTAAGTCCTTTGAATGGAGTGGCCAAATTTTCAACAGCAATTCAGTACCCAAGAGCTCTTTCTGTTTAAAAATTATTCAATAACTCACTGTCCCAAATACTTAAATATGGCCATGTGTCACTACTCTTCTGTCCTGTTTCCCTGACCCCCTTATATTCCATCATTCTGAAATCTGTATTGCAGAACACAGGATCACTTAAAAAAACATTAAAGACAAATTGGCCATTTATTTTCATAATCTGCTTTTAGAGCCTGGGAGAAGGACTCATGATTTTGTTTCCAATCCCATTCTCTGAGCAACCCATATTCTTGTAAACTAATGGGATTTTATAACCTCACAATTGGCAAAAAAGTAAACACAGATGCTTATGGTGATGTGAGTGATGTACATTTTGGGGCATATAAATGTTGAAGCAAAACCCATGAATGGGTACAGGGAGACACCTATCATGACATATGTACAAGTTTTGCAAAAGAAATTAAAGACTAATTATCCACTACATAAAAAGCTTTCCCACAGTCTCAGCATATTGAGGCTGCACACAATGGGAGCATGGAGAGGTAAATGTTATGAGTAAACAATTACCCTTCGATATTAAGATGCAGCCTGGCAAAGATGTGGCATATCCCTCAATGGCAGATTGTCATTCATGGCAGTGGCTTAATGCCAAAGCCATTACAATTAGGCACTTCTGCCCACTGGTACACTCCGACAGTTTAAAATCCTCAACATTGCTTAAATAGATTTGAACTGGCAGCTGAAATATTCAACTATGTAGTAGCACTGTCAGTAGATTTTTGGTCATGAGCATTAATATGTAGTGCATATAGGAAGCATGACAAAATAAGTGAATGAAAAAGACATCTTGCCATTGTTGCTTAGTCATGCTGTAGAAGACAAGAAGGTCCAATTATTAATTAAAGCTGGGTAATTACTGCAGATAAAATGTTCCAGGAGCATTCACTTGAATTTAAAAATATATTTGCTTCAATCATTTGTGGGTCTCTTTTGGGTTTGCTTTTTGCAAACATTCCATAGATAATATTTTACTCAAAGAAATGCTCAAGAAAAATGAAGTTGAAGCTCTGGAAGTGGTACATATATCACGCTTAATGCAACTGAAGTCAGAGGGGCCCATGTTTCCTGAAAGGACAGTTATTGACGGGACACCATGAAAACAGAGAACACGGAGGAGTTAGGCTGGAAGCAACTTTGCCACATGGAGAGAGCAGTGCACAGGGTTAGTAAAGTGCACTTGGTTCAGCTTAATCTGCAGTCAGCTTCATTCTTTGCAAATGAAACATGGCGGCAGCATCTGAGCTGTGATTTCTCGCAAGTGTGGCACCTGGCAGCATGAACCATGAAATTGTGTGTGAAGCACCCCGCAAACCCTGGATTTGCAGGCATAAACCTAGCCCAGCAAAGGACCTGCTGGAAGGAGGAGTTTGAGTTGTACACAAATGTGGCCACGCAAGAGGAAAGTAAAACTTCATTTACCTTAATGGGGATAAGATGGAGAGGTCTGCACCCCTCTGAAGCTCACCACAGCCTCAAGCCTATTGCTCCCCAAAACAGGACAGAACTTTGGAGTGGCAGGTTTTTCCCTTGAGACCAATGCAAAGGGGAGGGGCTAGACCCCATGTTCCTGCCTTAGGCACAAAGGCTGCTACATACAATTTTGGGAACTTGACAGGCTCCCTAATTAATGACAGGATAATTTGTGGCACTCGGCATTGCCACCTATGCCTTCCTAAAAGAGACGCTCCCAATCTCACTTTAAACAGATACTTAGAGATGGGGAGTACAGCAGAAGTCTCAAGAGAAAGGATGAAAGCCCTAGGGCAGAGGTGGGCAAACTATGGCCCATGGGCCTGTCCTGCCTGGCCCCTGAGCTCCCAGCCCAGGAGGCTACCCCCGGCCCCTCCCATCCCCCCTTCGCCCGCAGCCTCAGCATGCCACACGGGCAGTGATCTGGCCCGCTGCTCCTGGGCAGTACAGCAGCAGCATGGCTGGCTCCAGTAGGGCTGTGCACTCCTGCAGGGCAGAGTTTCTAACTCCGGCAGGCCGCACGGTTGCCAGACACGCTGCTCAGAACAGCATGGGGTAAGGAGGCTGGGGTGTTGGATAAGGGGAGCAGTTGGATGGGGCAGATGAAATTCAATGTTGATAAATGCAAAGGAATTCCCCCTTTGAAAAAACATAATCCCAATTATACATTTAAAATTATGGGGTCTAAATTAGCTGATACTACTCAATAAAGATCTTGGAGTCATGTGGACAGTTCTCTGAAAACATCCACTCAGTGTGCAGCAGCAATGAAAAAATCCCAATAGAATGTTGTGAATTAAAAAGGGCTAGATAATAAGACAGAAAATATCATATTGCCTCTATAAACCCATGGTATGCCCTTATCTAGAATACTACACATAGATGTGGTCACCCCATCTCAAAAGCGATATAGTGGAATTGGAAAAGGTTCAGAAAAGTGCAACAAAAATGATTAGCAGTGTGGAACAGCTTCCATATGAGGAGACATTAATAAGACAGACTTCTCAGCTTGGAAAAGAGACGACTAAGGGAGGATATATGATAGAGGTCTGTAAAATCATGACTGGTGTGGAGAAAGCAATAAATGTTATTTACTCCTTCTCATAAACACAAGAACTAGAGCTCACCAAATAAAATTAATAGGCAGCAGATTATATAGCCTGGTAGTTAGGGCACTGACCAAGACTGAAGTTCAAATCCCTGCTCTAGCTAATTCAGTACAGGGACATCCCCTGGGGTTTAGGAAACCCAGCTTCAAATCACTGCTACAAATCAGACAGAGCTGAACTTTGGTCTCCCACATTAGCAGTGAGGAGTTAGTCAGGAATCAGTTTCTCAAAAGATCCCGTGTTTGTTCTAATGTGGAACAAAACCAAATGTTTAAACTTTTTTTTTTTTTTTTTTTTTTTTTTTTTTGCAAAACAGAATTCTTGTTTTCCAACCAGACCTAGTAGTAACAAGACTGCCACAGGGCAGAAGGAAAATCCACCAAAATGTGTTAAATTCAAATAATGAAAAAATATGCAATTAACTGTAGACAGTGAATTATTTGCTTCACTCCACTATGAATGCAAGCACTGTTGGATGGAATTAGCAGGTACACTGTAAATATAGCATTAAGTAGAGACACAATATCAGCAAAATAAAGAAAGAGAGCTCCACTCTACTGGAGAAGGAACTGGAGTGGAAACAATCATCTTCAGCAACTGTCACCACACAGTTTTGTGCTTCCTACTCAGCAGTTTTGAGGAATAGATTAGGTAGGGAAAGTGAGAGGTTTAATGTCCTCTCAGGAATTTTAAGGAACAGTATCTGTAAATAACTTTTGGAAGTTTCATTGTCAGGTGCATGGCTCATTACTCAGGTGTTTTAGCTACAAATGCAAGACTTGCCCACACAAAAAAGCAAGTCTGAATGTTGACAAGGTAGATGACCATGATTAGACAGCAGTTTGGGGGCAGGGAGACTATCAGGATAAATAGGGTAATCTAAGAAACGAACTTGGAGCGATGCAGTCCTAAGGCAATTATTTTGTCCCATTAACTAGTATCCCATTCCTCTGACTTAATTAGTTGGCAGACAGCTTAAAAACAAAATTAGTTGTTCCCCCTTTCAGGCTGAGGGCTGCCCCACCTATGATGCGGTGGTCTACTCAATGCTGGACAGTGCAGCCTCCTGGTGGTTTGGGTGATTAGCTCTGCAAGGCAGATATCTCTTCCTGCAGTTTCACTCTGCCTCTCTCTCAGTCTGCAGCCACTATCTCACTGGAGGAACTGCTGCTTCTTCTTCAGGAGTTAGGCATTTGGCCAGGTCATTCAGAGTTTCCCCTTCCAGCGTATTCTTTCAAAAAGTCTCTTTCTACAAGCAGCATCAGGTAGTTCTCAGGCCCACTGCCCTGGCAGTGTCACTCCTGCAGTGACTCTTTAAGGTTGCCAACCCTCCAGGATAATCCTAGAGTCTCTAGGAATTAACTATCATGTTATCTGATAAAGCCTCCAGGCATACATGCAACTAAAATTGGCAACCCTAGTACTCTTTGTATCCACTGTCCTTAACATCACCCCTCTGCAGGGGGGGAACCCAGTGCCTCTCTCTACTCTGTGTTCCAGTCCAGGGCCCAGTTGTAAACAGTTATGGTCTGCATCTGCCTCACCCTTACCGCTCTCCTCCCTGAACTCCTTCTTATCATCCTTCTTCTCCCCTTCCTTCTCAGTTACCTCAGGGAGAGAGACTGCAGGCTTCCTCCTGTTGCTCCCTTACACTATTTCCAGCCTTCTGGCTTTACAGAAGCCCACTCCTGTTCCCTCACAGGTGAGCTTCTGTCTAATCAAGGCTCTCCACACAGTCTAAATATCCCTTGTTTGCCACTTTATTGGCTGATTGGGCCCACCTGAACTAATTCATCTCTCTGGGGGCAAGGGCAAGAAGTACAGCCCATCACACCACCATTTATGTAGACATATACTGGCTCCCATGGAATCACTAATTTAACATGACAAGTATAATTCTGGTTTATACCACTGTAAAACATTAAGTGGAATTTTCTGAGTTAGCCAATACTGTACTCAGACTGGAAGTAAATAATGTTTTATTATCCTTGAAGAAACTTCCAGTTCCTGTCAATCACATAAGAGCACATGCAGATGAGGAAAGGGTCAAAGAGAGGAGACTTTCTTGCTGATGGCAATCTATCTCATTTGTCTAAAAGGTATGTGTACAAAACATTGATTAATGAACCAGCCTGTCATCACACGCAGCTTTCAAAATTATTTTAATATCCACATCAGCTGAATGGCATGAACAAAGAGTGCTATTTATTGACTTTTTTTGTTCAGCATAAACATTCATTTGCCTTTATCATCAGAAATGAAACCATTACACCACAAATTGGCCCCCAAAATGGCATAACAAAAATCTATGCTACTTCATCTCAATGGGCCAGATTCTACACCCGGTCCCACTGGCATAAATCTGAAATAATCCCATTAATGGAGTTACTGTGGATTTATACCATTACAGTGGAGAGCAGTCCAAAGTCTAACCTTCCTATAGGTCATATGATTCCTTACTGGAGTATATGAAAGTTCAAGACTCTTCAAGAAGAAAATTGACTTCTTGTCAATATATTGCATCAATATACCAGTAAGTCAGAATCTGAGATACTATATTACATACAAAGAAAACATTTTCAGTTTGTTTGGCTAACATGTTATTCAGTTTTATATAGAGGATGTAGAATTGAGGATGTAGAATCAGCAATATATTATTAACTAGCATAAGTGCCCGGTGTTGCTCCGTCAGTCGGAGGTGGGGAGGGGGCAGACAGTTGACACCCCCTGACCAACCCCAACACCCACCCTTCACCCACCCTGACACCTTCCCACCCCCCCGACCAACCCCAACACCCCCCGGCTCACTTACCCCCCGACCAAACCCGACAACCCCATCTGACCCCCTGAGCAAACCCGACACCCCCACCTCACCCCCCGACCGAACAGTGTATTTAATAATCTGTGTGCTACACAGTGCACCGTGAGCCGGGGGGTGTCGGGTTTGGTCGGGGGGTCAGGTGGGGGTGTTGGGTTTGCTTGGGGGGGTCAGGTGGGGTTGTCGGGTTTGGTCGGGGGGTAAGTGAGCCAGGGGGTGTAGGGTTTGGTCTGGGGGGGGTGGGAAGGTGTTGGGGTGGGTGAGGGGTGAGTGTTGCGGTTGGTCAGGGGGTGTTGCGGTTGGTGGGGGGTTGAGGTGGGGGTGTCAGGTTTGCTTGGGGGGATGAGGTAGGGGTGTCGGGTTCGGTCGGGGGGTAAGTGAGCCGGGGGGTGTCAGGTTTGGTCTGGGGGTGTTGAGATTGGTGTGGGGGGGTGAGGAGGGGGTGTCAGGTTTGGTCGGGGGGTAAGTGAGCCAGGGGGTGTTGGGTTTGGTCTGGGGGGGTGGGAAGGTGTTGGGGTGGGTGAGGGGTGAGGGGTGGGTGTTGGGGTTGGTCAGGGCGTGTTGTGGTTGGTGGGGGGGTGAGGTGGCGGTGTCGGGTTTGGTCGGGGGGTAAGTGAGCCGGGGGGGGTGTCGGGTTTGGTCTGGGCACCCACCCCAACACCTTCCCCCCCCCCCAGACCAAACCCAACACCCACACCACACCCCTCACCCCGCCGACACCTTCCCACCCCCCCAGACCAACCCCGACACCCCCCCGGCTCACTTACCCCCCGACCAAACCCGACACCCCCACCTCACCCCCCGACCGAACCCGACACCCCCACCTCACTTACCGTCCCACCAAACCCAACTCAGATCCGTCGCAGGGGGCGGAGGGGGCCCAGAGCCGAGGGATTCCGGGGACCTTCGCAGGTGGGGGGGGCACAGAGCTGATGGAGTCCGGGGTTGAGGTGGGAGGGGCAGAGAACTGAGGGCTCTCCGGGGTTCCGTTGGGAGGGGGAGGGGCAGAGAACGGAGGGATCTCCGGGGTTCCGTTGGGAGGGTGGAGGGGTAGAGAACTGAGGGATCTCCGGGGTTCCGTTGGGAGGGGGGAGGGGCAGAGAACTGAGGGATCTCCGGGGTTCCGTTGGGAGGGGGGAGGGGCAGAGAACTGAGGGATCTCCGGGGTTCCGTTGGAGGAGGGAGGGGTGAGCTGAGCGAGTGAGGTGTCTGTTGGAGGGGGGTATTATGACATCATCACCACCTAACCGCCCAGCTGATGTGATTGGCCCTGAAAGACTTTCACCCCTGGGGGGCGTCAGAGGTGAGATCCGAAAATTTTTCGACCCTTACCAGCATCTAGACCCCAAGACCCCTCACTGTACCAAATTTCAAGTCTCTGGCTCAAACGGTGCGGGAGGAGTTCGCAGTCATACGTACATACATACATACATACACACATACATACACCACTTGACTTTTATATATATAGATATACTAGCATAAGTGCCCGGTGTTGCTCGGGTCAGTTGTGAGGTGGGGAGGGGGCAGACAGCTGACACCCCCTGACCAACCCCAACACCCACACCTCACTCCTCACCCACCCCGACACCTTCCCACCCCCCAGACCAACCCCGACACCCCCCGGCTCACTTACCCCCCGACCGAACCCGACACCCCCACCTGACCCCCCCCAACCAAACCCGACTCCCCCACCTCACCCCCCAACCGAACCCAACACCCCCAAATCACTTACCGTCCCACCAAACCCAACTGGGATCCATCGCAGGGGGGGGCCCAGAGCTGAGGGATTCCGGGGACCATCGCAGGTGGGGGGGGGCACAGAGCTGATGGATCCCGGGGTTCTGTTGGGAGGGGGGAGGGGCAGAGAACTGAGGGATCTCCGGGGTTCCGTTGGGAGGGGGGAGGGGCAGAGAGCTGAGGGATCTCCGGGGTTCCATTGGGAGGGGGGAGGGGCAGAGAGCTGAGGGATCTCCGGGGTTCCGTTGGGAGGGGGGAGGGGCAGAGAGCTGAGGGATCTCCGGGGTTCCGTTGGGAGGGGGAGGGGCAGAGAGCTGAGGGATCTCCGGGGTTCCGTTGGGAGGGGGGAGGGGCAGAGAACTGAGGGATCTCCGGGGTTCCGTTGGGAGGGGGGAGGGGCAGAGAACTGAGGGATCTCCGGGGTTCCGTTGGCAGGGGGGAGGGGCAGAGAGCTGAGGGATCTCTGGGGTTCCGTTGGGAGGGGGGAGGGGCAGAGAGCTGAGGGATCTCCGGGGTTCCGTTGGGAGGGGGGAGGGGCAGAGAGCTGAGGGATCTCCGGGGTTCCGTTGGGAGGGGGGAGGGGCAGAGAGCTGAGGGATCTCCGGGGTTCCGTTGGGAGGGGGAGGGGCAGAGAACTGAGGGATCTCCGGGGTTCCGTTGGGAGGGGGGAGGGGCAGAGAACTGAGGGATCTCCGGGGTTCCGTTGGAGGAGGGAGGGGTGAGCTGAGCAAGTGAGGTGTCTGTTGGAGGGGGGTATTATGACATCATCACCACCTAACCGCCCAGCCGATGTGATTGGCCCTGAAAGACTTTCACCCCTGGGGGGCGTCAGAGGTGAGATCCGAAAATTTTTCGACCCTTACCAGCATCTAGACCCTAATACCCCTCAGTGTACCAAAATTCAAGTCTCTGGCTCAAACGGTGAGGGAGGAGTTCGCTGTCATACATACATACATACATACACACATACATACATACACCACTTGACTTTTATATATATAGATTGATAATATACTGATGTAGAATTATAGCTTAGAGCAATAATTATTATAGCTTAGAGCAATAGGATGCAGACAACACGTTATTCTTTGCTGTCCACCAAATCTGTTCTTATACAGTATCCTCTTCACTCAACCAATTCTTGAAAGATCTTTGAATTATTTGTCATAGCCTACGGTTATTTCCTCCTCTTAGGTTTATAACTAGCATTAGATATTCAACTACTTATGAGTCTGACATTTTAGGAGTGTCTAATAAGCATAGAAGCTATAATATGAAAGATCTTTAATCTGAGAGGGCAGAGTTAAACCATTTTAAGATGAAGTGCAAAGGACTTTGTTCCATGTACAGATTTTATTATCCAAAATTAGGAATGGCCTCCAGCATTTGTTAGACAGCTTCCCATCTATCTAGACACATTTTTGTCCCTGAGCTAGGCAGATAAATGGTGTTCTGTTGTGCACTCTACAATACACACTATATCAGGGTGGGAAAAATTATTGGTCTGAGGGCTGTACTGGGTTTTCAAAATTGTATGGAGGGCCAGTTATGGGAGTCTGTGCCTCCACAAACAGCCAGATGTGGCATGGCCCCCACCTCCTATCCGACCCCCTCTGCTTCTCACCCCGACGGTCCTTCCGGGACTCTTGCACTATCCAAACCCCCTTCTCCTTCCTGACACACACACACATGCCCTGGGACCAGTGCCCCTTCCACCCCCTGCTCTCTGTTCCCTGACTACCCCAGGAACCCCCACCCCTGACTGCCCCCTGCCGCCCCATCCAACCCCTCCTCTGATTCCTGACTGCCCCCCAAGGATCCCTGTCCCATTCAATCCCTCTGTTCCCCACCCTCTGACCACCCCAACCCCATCCACACCCCCACCTCCTCTGCCCTCTATCCGACCCCCCTGCTCCCTGTCCCCTCACTGCATTGCCTGGAGCACGGGTGGCTGGCGGCACAGCTGCACCAGGACAGGCAGCTGTGCAGTGCGCAGCACAGAGCACTGGGTCAGGCGACAGCTCTGCACCTGCGCTGCCCCGGGAGCTCACAGCCCTGCCACCCAGAGCACTGCACTGGTGGCGTGGCGCGCTGAGGCTGTGTGGGGAGGGGGATCAACAGGGGAGGGACCGGGGGAAGCCTCCCCAGCCGGGAGTTCAGGGGTTGGGTAAGAGGGTCCCGCAAGTCAGATGTGGCCCGCAGGCTGTAGTTTGCCCACCCCACGCTACATCTTTGAAAAGGAAATGAACTTGCATTAGTTTACCTAGTTTATGGACAAGCTCCATTTTCTCTTTTTTCTTTCTAATGTGTACATTTGCACTGGCCATCTTTAACTAACCCTAAGAGGTAGAAAAGGAGAGTATGTCTACACTGCAATTAAAAGCCCATGCTGGCCCATGCCAGCTGACTTGGGCTAAGAGGCATGGGTTAAGGAATGTTTAACTGCAGTATAGACATTTGGACTGCAGCCCAGCTCTGGGACTCTCCCAACTGACAAAGACCTAGAGCCTGGCTCCAGACCAAGCCCAAATGTCTACACTGTAGTTAAATAGCCCCTTAACCCGAGCCCTGTGAGTCACACTCAGTTAACAAGAGTCAGCCACGGGATTTTTAATTGCAATGTAGACATACCCTTAGGGGAACCCTGTGCCTGCAAGTCTGAGTCAACTGACTCGTTCTTGTGGGGTTTGCAATCTAGGTCTAAACCTGAAGATCAAAAGAACATGGTGGACGCACATCTGCTGCAGCACTACTTGCAGGAAGTCACCACTTGTTTTCAGTGGGCTACCACCTGTGGCCTTTATAGAAATAAAAATGTCATGCTACTTGATGTACCTTCTAGCAAAGTTTCAGAATCCATGCAATAGTTAAAGTAATTAATGCTTTGCATGTCTATAGGGCCTTCATCCACAGCTCTTAGAGCTTCACACGCATGAAATTCAGATTTGCACCATGACTGGGAAGTAGATGAAGGGAAGATCACTCACCACTGCAGCGCTGCCTCTAGACAGTAGTTATTCACAATGGTATAGGACAGAAAGTAAAGAAAAAGCTCATATCCAGTTCAAAGGGAATTTAGGAAGGCAGAATGCAATTATCTAAGATGGAATGGGCCAGGATGGCAAGGCTATATCCTGGGAGCTTTAATGATTGTAGTGAGCTCTGAGAAGTAGAAGAAATGGGAGTCAGATTTACAAAAATCAAAGAGAATTTTCATTCAGGACACACAGACACTAGCTGTCCCTGACTAGCTCACACACAGAGGACCACACCCTGTCTCGGGGATGGTATTTGTTTTTTAATAGTCTGAATCACTGTAGTATCTAATTGGGGTAGGCAACCTATGGCATGCGTGCCAAAGGCGGCACGTGAACTGATTTTCAGTGGCACTCACACTGCCTGGGCTCTGGTCCGGGGGGCTCTTCATTTTAATTTAATTTTAAATTAAGCTTTTAAAACATTTTTAAAACCTTCTTTACATACAACAATACTTTAGTTATATATTATAGACTTACAGAAAGAGACCATCAAAAAATGTTAAAATGTATTACTGTCACGTGAAACCTTAAATTAGAATGAATAAATGAAGACTTAGCTCACCACTTCTGAAAGGTTGCCAACCCTGATCTAAATGTTTGCCATGCAATTTCACAGCATCATCACACAGTCACCATACATCACCACATTGCTACCAAATCTGAAAGATGTCACTTCCAGGGCAGTGTCCAATAAGATTATTCTGAGCATTGGTCAGATTTGGTTCAGAGGAAAAAGTGCACAGAGGAAATCAACATCATGACTGTATGCTTATTCTTAGCAGGATTAGAGTTTTATCACTAAATATGTCAATTTCCTCACACACACAAACAGAAGAAAAAGTACTCCCGCTGATAATAATCAAAGTTTAAGTTAGGCAAAGTAAGAAAAATGCTGCTTGGAAGCTTCTTAGAATCAAAATCCAGTGATTTAGACTTTTGAATTAGGTTTCTTATAAATAGACTAGGAAATGAACAATAAAAAAACAGATATGATTTGCTGATTTAAAGATACTTGCTCTTTGTATATTTTGACATGTGATGTTGACAATTTGTGTTTTAACAGTTTATAAAGTTTTAACTTTTTGAATCTCCCTTTCTACTGTCATTAACTAATTTCCTGACACCCCTCTGCCCCAACTTCCCACAACTGAAAAATCCAAATAGAAAAAAATTATTTAAAATCCATAATTTCAAGCAACTGTGAAAATTTAAATCAATAAAAATCTAAAAAAATTCTCAAATAAACATTGACATTCTCCATCAACTTTTGCCAAGCCTATTATTGTAGTCTCTAGGTACCCCTGGCGGCCTCCAATCCAGATATTAACCCAGCCTTTCCTTGCTTGTGAAATCTGATGGGTCAAATCACAAAGTGGTTTGGTTGCATGTCATAGTTCCCCTCTATGAAGCAGTCAATACTACCGGTTGGTAGTGCAGAAAGGGTTTGGGTTGTGGACACAGTGTCATCCCACCCCACTCTCTTTGGAGATGCTAGCCCTGGCAGTGGCATTCACTTTCTGCAGTCCTTGTCCTACATAATTCTGCTTAGACTCTGAGTATGCTTGCTTACCATGTCCTAACATTGCACATCCATGAAAGATCCAGTTATAGTCTAGCCTATAGAATCTTAGAGTTCGTTGCATGATCAAAAGAGGATACTTTCAATAAAAATGGTAAAAAGTAATATCAGAAATAGAAGAAAGGGGGGTTGATAGTAATTAATATAAATCAGAAGGTAGGAATTGTAGAAATTGATAAGGGAAGCAAAGGAACACAAAGAGAAATCTATGCATAGCAGAGTTATGGAAAATAAACATTTTTAAAGTATATGAGAAACAAAAGGAATCCTAGAAATTATATTGGTCAATTATTAGATGGAAAGGATAAAATTATAAAGAATAATGCAGAAAATGCAGAAGTGTTCAATACATATTTCTGTTCTGTATTTGGGGAAAAACAGATGATACTATTTCAATTCCACTAGTATCTCAGGGGGACATTGAACAACTACTGAAGCTAGACATTTTTAAATCAGCAGGTCCAGAGAGCTAGCTTTTGAAAAATTCTTAGATATAGGCTGAGAAGCTTGCTGCATCAATAATATTGATTTTCAATACATTTTGGAATGCTGCAGAAATTCCAGAAAACTGGAAGAGAGCTAATGTTGTGCCAATATTTTAAAAGGGTAAATGGGGTGAGACCTGGATAATTATAAAGCTGTCAGTGTGACATTGTTCCTGGGCAAGATAATAGAGTGTCTGATAAGGAACTTGATTAATAAAAAAATAAATGGGGTAATATAAAATGTCAATCAACATGCATTTATGGAAAATAAATCCTGTCAAACTTACTTGATTTTTTTTATGAGGTTACAACTTTGATTGAGAAAAGTAATAGTGCTGAATTAATGTACTTAGAATTCTGTAAGGCATTTGACTTGGGAACACAACATTTTGAGTAAAAAAACCTCATATGCTATAAAATTAACATGGCACCCATTAAAGGGATTTAAAGCTTGCTAATTGATAGATCTCAAAATGTAATTGTAAATGGGGAATCATCATTTACTGTGTGTGTTTCTAGTGGAGTCCTTAAGGAATCTGTTCTTGATCCTCTGCTATTTAATATGTTTATCAAGGAGCTGAAATAAAACATGAAATCATCATTTACATAGTTTGCAGATTACACAAAAGTTGAGAGAATGGCAGATAATGAAGACCTGTCATTAATACAGAGCCATCTGGATCTCTTGGTCAGCTGGGCCCAAGCAAACAATGTGTTTTGATATGGCTAAATGTAAATGTATACATTTAGAAACAAAGAATGTAAGTCATACTTACAGAATGGGTGACTCTGTCCTGAGAAAAAGTAATCCTCAAAAATATTGGGGGTCATGGTGGATGATCACATGAATGTGAGATCCCAGTGTGATGCTCTGGCCAAAAGGCTAATGTGATCCTCTCATGCATAAACTGGGGAATCTCAAGGAGGGATAGAGAGTTTATTTTATTGCTGTATTTGGTTCTGGTGCATGCTGCTATTGGAGTACTGTGTCCAGTTCTGGTGTCCTCAATTCTACAAGGATATTGAAAAACTGAAGAGGAGAACCAGAAGAATGACTAAAGATGAGTTTTCTAATCTTTTATTGTGATAAACTCAAGAAGCTCAATCTATTTTGTTTAATAAAGAGAAGATTAAGGGACGGCTTAATTACAGACTACAAGTGCCTGCGTGGGGACAATTGTTTAATAATAGACTTTAATCTAGCAGAGAAATATCTAGCATGATCCATTGACTGGAAGTTGAAGCTAGAGAAATTCAGACTGGAAATAAGGTGTACATTTTTCATGGTCAGAGTAGTTAACCACTGGAACAATTTATCAAGGGTGGTGGTGGATTCTCCGTCATGACAATGTTTTTATAAAAAGACATGGTCTAGGAAGTTCTATGGTATGTGTTATACAGGAGGGCAGACTAGATAATCATGATGGTCCCTTCTGGCCGTGGAATCTATGAATTGAAGATGTCTGAATACCTTTTATAAACATGCGTTTGTATGCTCAATTACAGAACAATCCTATTGCTAAAGTTTAATCTAATGGCTTGTCAATTGCAATAAGGAAAAAGGCACACCACAGCACATCAATAGTCCAACAAGGTGTTTAGCAGCACGTGAAACTGTTTGGATAAATTATTTCCTTGAATTACATGTTATTTTTAACTGGCATTTTTTGGAATTGGAACTTAATGAACTTTTGATGCACTGGAATATTGGTGGTTGGCTTTAATGAATAATTATGACGGAGGCTGCTTTCATTAGAGGATTATTTTGTATACAGAAAAATAAACTGAGTCAGACTACAGTACTGATCAATTTCATAAGAAAAAAAATCAACACCTACTACATAAGGAAAATCATGAGCCTGGAGTTTAGCCAGGAGGATTGCAAGAGCTTGCTCATTACAGGTCAGGTTTCTTTCTGAAAGACAGCTTACCACACAGCTAGAAGATATATTCTCTATATCTTGCAAAGAAATACCAAATACTTTCTCAGTCAGTAGCAACAGAACTATCTCTTCAAATTTTGTTTGCATATATAGCTCCAGAAACTCTGCAAAACACTTAATGAATGTTTCATGTCCCTTTTTGCTTCTCCTCAATGGGGGTACATCTCCTTTCATTGGATTTGTCATTGGAACAATTCTTAAAATGATGTTTGGTCACATTTCTTTTCAAATTAATCACATTTGGAGTAAAGTACAATGAAGATTGAATCTGATCAGTACTGACCTTCATCTCATCACCAAAACAGACGACTCCATGAAAGATCAAGAAGGGATGGACAGACAAATTTGCTCTACTTGGTGTTATTTATTGAAGAAATGCTTCAGGATATGGCCTGCTTGGCACAGTGGGTTGTTGCAAACCTATTCCTATCCTCCATCTATGCAATTGCATCTCATATTGCCATGGAAACGCAACATGGCAGCTCTACTTTAAAAGTTTAGAACCTATGTAATAGGAAAGGCTCTTTCCGTATGCTCCATCGAAATATGAGAGATCAGACAAGGTCTCACAACATAAAAAGGATTCTGAAGGATAAAGGTAGGACGCTTCTAGTGGAGGGTTTCATGTTTTGAGACTTAACTCTCTCTGCTAGAGTCCAAGATTACTGGCCTTTAGAGCTAGTTCAAGGCATAATTTTGGTCAAAACTCTCCTTCATTATGTTCCTTGTTATTTATTAGGGTTGGTTGGGGCAGGAGAGGGGATGGATGTAAGATTGCCTTTACTGCCTAGATGCTGAAACGGGTCTTCAAATTCCTTGCTGGCCCAGGAAGAGAAAGACCAAGTTTAGCTTTTGATTTCTGAACGGCTAAGTAGCAGTAGCCTGCCCATCATTTGGAAGCAATCACCATGACTCTTGACACCCTTTTCTTGTATTAAGATATGAAGGAAGAAATCAGTCGTATTTCTCATTCAGTTGATTTGATTTCCCACTGTTTTCTCAGCACTCCTTCCCCTTCAAGCATAGACTATGTACGGAGTCTACTGGCAAATATCTCTCCTAGCTAAGAGAAGAAGAAAGCTGCTATCCTAGTCCCCAAGACTAGTACAAAATTCATCCTACTGCTAGTACTACAAGCAATTCATCTGAATGCACATTGTGCAATAGTTGGATTTCATGTGGGACTAAAATGATGAATTAATAGTAACACATCCTCCTTAATGGACACATTTAAGGCTCCACAGAGACTAATTGTTGGTTTTTTCCTTATTTTGACCTTTGGAAAATTACATCAGTGCCTAGACCATCAGTGACTGGACCTCGTTTTCAGTGTCTACATTTTGTAGAAATACTGATTGTGTTAATAATGTGTGTTCTACGGGTATGCTTCAAGTACATTATTTATTTTTGTAGCATCTGCAAGTCTGCCCAGATCTCTGTTCAAATGATTTTGCAGTCTAATTGTGGATATAACACAATGAGTAAGAAAACAATAGGAGGAAAAAAATACAAAATAATCACAAAACTTTGCTTTTGTTTCTCAGTGAAATTATCTGCTTGGTGCTTTTCAGTTTTATTACTGGAATCATAATTATGTGCACATACATTTATAAACATATCATTATAGATATATACATATGATATGAGATGTATAAAATGGGAGAAATTTTCACATTATATTCACCATGAAGGTTGATATCCTCCTCCACAGCAGTGCCACACAGCAGCTGCTGAAGAAAACTGTATGCACAGAGGAGGCCTAATGACCCAAGGAACATAAGGCAATAGTTACTGAGCCCTTATTTAATGTAAAGCCATATGCTAGCACAGCAAACACCCTACGGGTACAGCCTAATTTGTTAGGATTAAGTGTCACTGAAATCCTGTCTAGCTTTCTCTTTAAAATCCTTTTGTTTTATCTCCCAAGACCATTTGAAAATTGAACCTCTTGACCCCCGCACTTTCTTCTTAATCATACACATCATATGCTATTCCAGACTAACACGGCTACCTTTCTGATTCTTGACATCATATTCTGGTTATCTGCCACCTGAATAGGTCCAGCTGAAGTCAAAGTTATTATCTATCGAGTCTGAACGTCAAAGGAAAAAAATTAACTTTCTTTTTATTTATTGCCCAGATCATGTAGCAGGAAAATATATGCATTTTCCAAGTTTAAATAGGTGATGCTGTATAACTGATGCAAACATTTAAGCACATTGTATTATATGGACCACTTCGTTACATCATGGAACATCATAACAAGTCTTGACAACTGCGGGTATGTATGAAAGAAAGCTATGATGGGGGCCTTAGCCTTCTACTCTGATTTCAATCCTGTTTTCTTTAAATGTCAACATTTTTGAAAATATCAGAAAAGGGACATTTATACACAGTACATGATGTCAGAGCTAAAAGCACAAAGCAGATGTAAGATTCAGAACCAAGTTCTTAGCAAAGATGAGAGAATGACCTTAAATATTATTTATGTAAAGCTAGAGGGACTTGAGGAAAGTGGGAACATAAAATAAAACCACAGAAAAAGAAAACAATTGAAAAGCATTGACTGGAAAAACTGTAGCTGTAAGTCAAAGAAACTTATCACAGATTCAATGAGCCTGAGAATTAAAGGTGATAATAAGATTGTCAGAACATTAAATCAAAGGTAAGTCAAATACTTTACAAAACTCTACCATTTTCTTTTCCCTACACCCTAAATTTTCCAGAAAGTCCATAAATGAGTATCCTTATGCCTCATCTACTGAGGAAACTTGTCTTTGTCCAGTTTTCACAGACAATTTTAGTATCCATGAACCATCCAAGACCTGTATCTAAATCCCTACCCCATTTGAGTCACACCTCTGGGTCTAAGAAAGCTACAAATACAGCTGTTAAACTATCTGCGGCAATTTGTTGAGCTGAAGTGTTTACTACTCCATGCTGATAAAGATAGATAGATCACAGGGCTAGTTTGTAGACATTTACATAGGCTGCCCTAGCAGAGTGCACGATGTGCAAATTTTAAAGAACTTTAGGTAGCTCCAAAGTGTACAAAGTTGCATCCTGTTACCATTCCATACAAGACAGAAACAGGCAAGGAAGATAATCCTGTTTACCCACTCCTAGCCTGGCTTAGGAAGCCATTCCCTTCTTACAGAGACAGTGACATCAGTTCATCTAGTGTCCCAGTTGACCAGAATGGTGGTTGAACATCTTTGGGAGGCTCAAGGCAAACAGAAGAGAAAAAACACTGTTATTGAACATGGCACCTTTGTTATTTCTGTCTGCTGCATTTATCACATTTGTGGAAAGCAAAAGGGAAGGGTTCCAAAGTAAGTGGGCAATCAGGCAACAGCCGGAGCAAACCTTGTCCACAGCATCTGCCAATGTTGGGTGTGCCAGCAGTATAAGGTACAAGTACTGGCATTGGGCATACCTAAAGTGATTCAAGTGGAAACAGTGACAATTGTGATACCGGCACCCAGGCTTGTAAATACAGTAATGCTAAATTCCCATTCCTGGTGTGATTTTGGCCAGACTGGTGGCAGACATTGACAGAGAGATGATGCAAGCCCTCCTCCATCACAAAGCATTATTGCTGTGTTTCCAGGTGTCTGATTTACTTCATGTTCTGTATGTTTGGTCAGCATATGATCCTCCTTCTCCATTTGAGTCTGCAGTTTGATCCTGATATAATCTGTGCTGCTCCCAATAAGCAGTGGGCAACTGTCATCCTCTTCTCAATTCATTCTCATCCTGCAAATAGACCCAACTCCCTTCTCATCCCCATCCGCCTCTCCCTCAGTACACACACATTGTAAAGAGTGTGCTACCCAGTCTCTGTGCTCTTGAGTACAGAGAAAGGGACCCTTTTATGCCAGACCACTAACTTTAACTGCCCCCCAGCTCCCACACTTTACCAGCTGGAACTTGGGGACCCCCGGCTGCCACCATCTGAGTAAAATTCCAAGGCCCTGGAGTGGGGTACTCAGACTCCCCAAAACCCTAACTCTGTCTCCCTCCCTGAGAGCCAGAGCCAGACACCTGGAGGCTGTTTCACCTCCCCCCCTCCTCCTTCTCGTTTGAAGAGAGAGAGAGACAGACGCCATTCCTCAACTCATACCCTGAGATGATCTTTTTATCTACCCCACCTCCCTCCTCTCTTCCCAGCCTGGAAGCAGAGGAAACCTTAAGGGGAATAAACCAAACGCTTTTTATAACTAACAAGATTTAATAAAGAAAAGAGATTAGAACATAGGCTACAGTACAGCTTACAATTCAGAGTTCTCTAACTTCCCCCTCTGAAATGGATAGACACACCCCAAATAGGTACAGACTTTATGGAAAATCAAAATATCACTTACAGTCAGTTAATTAGGAATATAAGAAGAAAAGTAGAGTCATTCTCAAAAGCCAGAGACACTCCGGGACCCTTACCAAGCTACATGGCAAGCCAAACTCGAACTGAAAACTCCCTCCCTCCCTCATGGCAGGGAAGCTCTTAGGTCACTTGTTCTCAGGTAACATTAACCCTCTCCAGCACTTTACACTTATGACACACATATACACACAAAGGGGAAAAATAAGTCATCCTCCTTTGATTGCCTTATGGACATTGTCAGGATAATCATTGCCTTACCCACCCTTCTGTCCAATGTGAGCTGCTCATTGGCCAAGAGCAGCTCCTCCCTTCTAACAGCAGCATCTGAAACAGGAATAAATTCAACACAGCTTAACAGCTATTTAATGCAATGTACTGCCTGTGTTGCTAATGTGGAATGTGAGAAAGATTGTTGTGATTCACACAACACTGTGGGCCTGCCCCTTAGTTGGTGTGTGGCTGCATAGGTCCATTTCTGTCAAGGATACAGTCCTGTATCTTTCTCTGTATTGCTTGAGGGTTTTTTGCAGTATAGTTAAGTTTCACTTCATTTCTGGCTGGAACCACACTGGTAGCCCTTCATCGGGGCAGCATGCTCCATGGGATGCACTTTCATGTGTCCAGGGATCTCAGAGTCCCTGAAGGTTAAAGTGGTTGATGAAGAATAAGTAAAAGCCCTCTGGGATCGTGCTGGGAGGATCAAATGAACTGATGCAATTGTAATTAGTGTAACTGCATTAGCCCTAAAATATTCAGAATTGAACTGATGAGGGAAGAGACGTTTAGGACTTGTTCAGAAATCATATAGTTGTAGCAATATTGAAAAATCTTGTGAAAATCTTGAGCCATGGCACAACCCCAGAATTCAGGCAGACAAGCCAAGCCAGAGGCAAGGTGTACATTCACTTTCAACTTAATGCACCCACATGTTCTTACAGTGGCATTCGAGTTTTGTTTGCACTGTTGCATTCATTAAAGGTTTGGGTATAGCTGGTTATATAGTTGATTTATTTTTTCCAAAGTGTTTTTCCAAATAGCAAGATAGAATTTTTCCATAGGTTTTAATGAAACCTCTTTTAATGGAGATCAGGGGAAGTAGTCCTAGGCAAGAAGAACCCAGTTGTGTGGACAACTTCCTGTTCATGGGTTAAATAGACGGTGGGGACCAATCAGAACTCCCCAGGATTCCACCAATCAGCTCCCAGGATGGGAGTCCTCTGTTAGAATTCAGTGCTATTCTAGCACCTATTAGCAGGATGCTGGGTGGCAGGTAAAAACTGTTTAACTCTTTCATGCCCTATAGACTAGTGTTCAAGATCCCTGACCACACTCCGGGACCCTACCCCCTACCCAAGCCCCCCTTCTCCCTGTCCCCTGACTCTCAGACCCTTATCCACCCCCCCAACAGGACTCCCTCAGGACTCCCGCACCCTATCCAACTAACCCCCATTCCCTCACCGCCTCCTGCTCCCTGTCCCAACTGCCCTCTGGGACTCCCTGCCTTTTATCCAACCCTCCGGCTCCATCTCCCCTACCATGCTGCTCAAGCAGCGGCCAAAGCCAGACACACTGCCCCGCCCCTCAGAGCAGCTGCCTACGTGACAGCAGAGGGATAGTGGGGGAAGGGGCCAGGGGAGTCTCCCAGGAGAGCTCAGGGCCCACCTGTGATCTAGAGCTTTCGGTAGGCTGGCTGATGAATTAATCTGTTTTGACCAGAATGGAGTACGCTTTAACCTTTATCTCTATCTAACCTTTCTATCTATGCTAACCTCTAAGGATTTCCAAAGCAGCATTCCACTTGACCAATTACTCCTACTCTGTTTTAAAAACATTGATTGAGTGTCAATGCACATACTTCCTGGGGTGCAAGAGTCCCTGAAGAGGTACATGTCTCTACCAGTACCCTATCGCAGTTGGACTCACGGTGTGAAGCAGGAGTGCTGGAAGACCATGGCTCGGCCTGGGAGGCATTGAGGCCGCATAGCCTACCCAGAGGGAAGAGTGGGGCACACTGAAAGGGTTCCTCCAAGAGACTATTTAAAAGATGGGGCACTGCACAGATCTATGGATCTGTGACACCATAGGGATACGCCCAGAGAACATTACAACATCGGTTTGCAGAAAGCTGCTGAGATGTGTTCACACAATGCACACTGAAAATGGAACAAGTGTTCCATGTGCATGCTATACGTGCAACTCCCATACTGTGAGTCACCTGACACACATGAAAACCTTTGCAATAAATGCCCCAATGTAGACAAGCCCATATTGAGAGCCACTTGCACATCGATCTGGGAGGTTTGACCCATGTCTTGAAAGATTCAACTATCCAAATGATTTGAATGTGGACTGGATCTAGTGAAAAATGGAGGTGAAAGGATATTGGTGACACTGAATGTAAAAAGCAGTCATGATAAAGATGAAAGAGAAATTAGAAGATAAAGTAAGCTTTGTTTTGTTTATTTGGATTTAGATACAATTTATACTGACAATAAAATCCAGGTAAAGGATTCAGGAATATATATTCTATCTCCAATCATCTGGATTTTCCCTCCTCCGATTAAAAAATGCTGTGAAGTTGTTTTGTTTTGTTATTCTCCTTTGTTTAAACGTCTCTTGTTCTCAAACTTGAAAATACAGCAATAAAAGAAATTGTAGTTGTCCTTGTTGATTTAGCAAACAATTAAATCATTATGTTTGCCAGGGGGCTGAAATTAACATGGTTAGTTTTGCTTGGGCCACTTCCTTGTTTAGGCAGCAGCTTCTGTGATTATGATAACGCCACTATCAATTATGACAGTAGCACTGTGAGCATGGGCTTTGTTAGTACACATGTGCTTCCCTCTCCTGCTTGACAGCCTGTCTCAGTCTCTGCCTTACTAAATCACACAGATTCTGTTTCTGCAGAGCAGAGAGCACTCTTGGTTTTCAACAGCTGATTTTGTTTAGAGTAGCTTTAATTTCCTGGTGACAGTAGAAGGTATTTAAAAAAAAGATTTTCAATCAAGAAGACATTGTTTCCACCATAGATCAACAATTTATTACTCATATCCAGCAACGCTCATGAGTAGTCTCGTTGACTTTGCTGGAATGGGACATATGACACGAGTCCAATTTTGACCTATGAGGTCCTCTTGAAACTAAAATGCAGAGACACTGCAATAATACAAGCACAGGTAACTTCACAGGAACAAATTCAGTTTGCCCTATGATTGAAAATAGTTCTACTGAAATCAGTGAGCATTCTCTAGTGAGTTGGGAAAGCAATCAAATCACAACTTACTTTTCCAAACTCGTTACCATGCTTTCAAAAGTATAAATAATGCAGCTTTATCTATCCATAATGTTATAGTTTGAAAACCGCAAATTTTGCCCTGTACAAGCAAAGTCATCACCCATATTCTCCCTCCCCCTTTTAATACAAAAATCACACAAAATAAAATTTCAGCCCTTGCCTTTGATGGGTTTATTAGCTTTTATTACAAGAAAGACAGTGCAATGGAAGTCAAAAAATTCATTACTTCCTGCATTCTGTGAGTATATGAGATATGTATCTCTTGAGCCAGTGAGGATTACTAGTCTACAATTGACGAGCTGTATGAAGATTCTGAATCTCATGCATGATTACAATTACCCAGTCATAGCCAAAGGCCCACATATTGCTATAGGAAATTACTGGAATTTTTTAAGCTACTTTTTAGGTTTAAACATGTTAATATTTTTTTTCTGCATGCAAGCTGGTGAGTAGCAGAAATTTTCTGCATTTCTACAAAACACATCCTTAATATTAGGATAGTATAAATTAGGCTCCCCTAAACTGAGAATACCTACTATCAAGTGTAGGGCTTACTGCTGCAAACAGTCCCATTGGTGGTCATGAACAACATATCAGTAACCATTTAATTATAGTCAGACCTGGGTTACCTACTAATCTACTTGGTGCTTAGATAGTAAGATGAGAGGTATTTCAAAAATACCTTATGTAGGATGTTTAGAAATTCTGTATACTAGATGGGTTAAACAGGTGTTTGCTATATTAAGATTATTTAAGATTTGCTATATTAAGATTTCAAAAATCAATCAAGTCGTTGAGCCCACATTTCCAAGAAGGACCTGCACGATTGGAAGTGGCTGAGGGGACTGATTTGCTTCTGAGTAATACAACCATCCCATATAGGACATTAACCATTAATCATGAATTCAATTATTATTTTACAGCAGCACCACTATAGTTATGGGTGCATCTGTTCTTCTGCTTAAAGTCAACCATTCTAAATCCTCTAAAATAAATATGCTTAGTTGGATTCCATCAAAATTTGGTGTGCCTCAGGAGGGTGCAAGGTAGAGTGAGGAAACCAAATTCAGAGTCATTTGAACTAGTTGTGAAGCTACAGTATATACCCTGAAAAATAGCAACTTTTGAAAAAGTTCCTGGGGGAGAGAAGTTCGAGCTAAGCTAGAGATCAAAGATTCATGTGATGAGGATCAGAATGGTCTCAATCTGCCAAGTTTTACCACAGGTATTGTGCATGGCACTCACTAAATCTCTGGGGGACCCACACTGTGAATGGTATTTAAGAAAATGTATATTTTTACAATGCACGTGCATCAGTACAGAAAAATGGCTAGAGGATTTCCATTCCCATCATTTTATAGGCTTTAAACCCGAATTATTGTAAATGCTCAGAAATCTGAATGGTTACTCAGATTGTTTTGAAATTTGGTGTGCCTCATGGGTCACAGGATAGTGATAGGGCTTCACTAGAACCGATAATCGATGCTGATGCATTGACTGCAGCAGTGTCGATTTTGCTCTTTAGTGAAGACAAGCCCTAAGTGTAAAGGAGTTAGAAAAGGCTGTGAGGTGGCTGTTTAATTGTAGAAGGGTGGTGTTCTTTCTGACAAGTTGGCTGAGTGAGTATATGCCAGGATCTGGCATCTCTTGAAACCTGTAGTGCCAAGAGTCAGTGGATGTGCTATGTGCACACTGAGGCATCACTCAAAGAGGGAAAGTGGCAACCTCCCCTGCCTTTGTGGCAACCTCCCCTGCCTTTTTGGCCTTTAATAGTGTTAGATAGAAGCCTACGAGTGATGAGAATGAATGGGTTATACAAGTAGATGAGGAGCTGGTACATTCCAGCAACTGGGGGTTGGAAGAGCAAAGCTATGAAGATTAATGGAGCATACTGGGGCATTGTCAAAAGAGGGCAGAGTTAAGGTTGCAGGGGTAACCCTACCTATGCATTTCCTAGTTTTCAGAAGTTTCAGTTTTGCTCAACTCAGTGTTCTGCAAGGGGCTGTCATGCCCCCAAGCAACCTTAACTCTGTGTTAATTGAGTTATTTTAACCATTGAATAGCATTCAGTAAACACAGCACTCTAGGGTCAGGGCTGCTAGGATGGGACAAAGATTGGCTACTTTTTTCCCTTTTTTTGTGCTAGTGGTTAATTTCAGCCCTGCAAAGTCACAGCAATGTGCAGAGTGTGAAATGACAGCTCTGTAATGAAGCCTGAACTAGTGGCAGTCAGTGAAAGAAGACCCTCAGTCTGTTCATTCCTTTGGAATAATCATTGAACACTTCTCACCACCACAGGCACTCTGCAGCTGATGTTCCTTTTCTATAGTCTGTGGTTTCCAAGTATTCCACTACATAGGTTATAGACAGGCAGGGCTTGATTATTGGTTTTAACCAAAAGGAACAGTCATCGGGCACATTTCTAAGCCAAACCAAACTGCCTTATGCCCTCTGGTTTGTAGTGAACTTAAAAAGTGAGCATATCATGAGTAGCAAAATAATTATCACAGATCCAAATGTAACTGTACCAAAAGGCACAGAACATGCCAAATGATAGAAGACTGATATTCAGAGTTTCCTTATGGCCTGGTAAACTCTTCGGAACTGGGACCTGTCTGTTTGTACAGAAGTCAAAGGGCCCCCAACTCCACTAAGGGCCTCTAGGTGCTGCTTCAAATGTTATATAATTATTGCAGTTCCAGTTTCCAAGATTGCCAGAGATCAGTTCAGCACCCAGCATAGATCACCCTAAGGCTGCTCTCAATTGCACTGGTTGTAACAACCCACAAGTGGGGCACTGGATCACTAGATCACAGGCACACTCCAAGCACACTCCTCCACCCTGGCCACCTCCAAAATGCCCTTGCATACCTCCTAGACTAACAGGACTGGGGAAAGTGGCATATAGTTGGCTGTGCTGGCGTGACATTATACAAGAATGCCTCCATGCCAAAGTAAGACCGAGGGGCCAGGCTAGGGGCAGCTTGAGGATTCCTTTGCACCACCAGAACAATGCACAGGAACCATATGGGGCTAAGAATCTGGTTCAATGTTCATTATGGGAACGATGAACATTGTGTTACTTCCTTCTCACTGAAATCTTTGACATAAGAATGTAGCATCAGGACACATTGGTACAAAACCCATTAAGTGATGTGCAGCTGAAACTTGTACTGCTTTGACCTTCTCAGATTCTCTGTGTTTTGACTGTCTGCTGTCCAGTCCACCTCATTCCTCAAAGGTTAATGAGACTGTAAACAAGGGAAAGCTGTAAAGGCCAGACAGCAAAGTAATGAGCAATTGCAAAGCCTAAGGGAAGCAATTGCAGAATCTAAGGAATACTCAGAGCACTATGATTCCAGTATTAATGATAAAAGGCAGATGTCCTCCTCACAGTTTTCCTCTCATGAGTTTGTATCTGATCACTCCATCTAGGATTTTCACTCTATGCATCTGAAGAAGTAGGTTTTTTATCCGCAAAAGCTTATGCCCAAATAAATTTGTTAGTCTTTAAGGTGCCACTAGACTCCTTGTTACCTCCTGACACTTGACTCCACCTGGGAAGTAGGATTTGACCCTCTCCCTAAGGAAAAAGCTCAGGGTTCAACTCTCTCAGTATCTGTGGCTCTCTTAAGATCTTGGAGAGGCCACTGGAAACCAGGTATGTCTGTACAGATGCCTTGTGCCCCAAACGGGCTTGGGCTCCCCACTGATCCCCAACTGCGTTAAGGGATATTGCCCCTTGGGTCTGAGTGGTTAGCCAATATAAGGGGCCTCGTAGGGCTGTTCCTGTTAAGTATGTCTCCGGTCCGGCTGTAGGGGCAGGATTTTATAATTGTACTAATTGTTATAAGAATTGATGTAAACTTTAATTTCATTCTATAACAGAAAAAATGACTGAAACTGTGATGTTTCCAATATGCATTACAATTAGGACCAGTTATGAAGTTTAGTTAGTAAGACCAGGATTTTGTATTGTGATAAATAGATTAAAGAAATGTTGAGGGCCTGAAGCCCCCAATGTGAATTGTTTTAGTTATAAGATTTAGCAAGGTTTAATTTACAATGTATTCTGCTACCTATAAAGATGTCTATAAGATATTGTGTGATTGTTTGTGTGAAAGAGGAATGTATGCATCAGGAAAGGAGAAGTGTGAAGCTATCACAAATATCCAAAGAGGGTCAAGAAAAGTGAGAGACTTAAAAAGACAAAGAGACAATCAGAAAACATCATTGTATCGGATGCTAAACATGTTATGCAGCATTGATGACCTCAGAGGTGAGCAGGCACCCCCAAAGGTGAGACAACAAATAGAAGATAATGATGGGAAGCCCGACAATAACCATCAAAGGATGACAGCGGGAAACCCCAAGATTAACAGCACTTAAGAAAACGAGGTTACTTACCTGTAACTGTTGTTCTTCGAGATGTGTTGCTCATATCCATTCCAGTTTGCTGTGCCCGCACAGCGGGCACAGTTGTCGGAAGATTTTTCCCCCAGCAACAGGCTGGGTCGAGCAGACTAATGATTACAGGGTGACATTGCAAAATGCATGGACTCAAATGGAAATATACAAGTATAAAGCTTGGGTGTTTTGCCATGAAACTCTGGGTTCAGTCCTGCAAAGCCTCGGAACATCATGACCAACAGAGACCCCTCAGCTTCTTACTCGTAATCAATCTAACTGGCCATTAGATTGACTCGAGCTACAACAAGAGACTGGTAACTATGAACATCAACTGGCAGGACTGTGTGCATGATATGTGTGTGACTGAAATGCATACGCTAACTATGTTGTATTCTTAATAAAGTATGGCATATTGTCTTCCTCTTATAAAAGATCCTGTTTGCTCTGTATAGCATAACACGGTCCCATTTATTTACAAAGAATGTACACAAAGTCCTGTTTCCCTGAACACAGTAAAAACAAACTGCAGCAGGCAGTTTTCTTGCTATTTCCAAGGCCTGGTCTACACTACGCTGTAAAGTCAAATTTATCCACGTTAAATCGATCCTTCCACTTTGCCATCCTCACAACGATGCGATTTAGGTTAACCTAAAAGAGTCTTTAAATTGATTTCCAAACTCCTGCCTTACAATTGGAGTAGCTCTTAAATCGACGTTTACAGGTCGAACTAGCATTAGTGAGGATGCAATTCGATGTTACTAGCCTCTGGGAGCTATCCCAGAGTGCTCCAGTGTGACTGCTCTGGACAGCGCTCTGAACGCGGATGCACTGGGCAGTTAGAGATGAAGAACCCCAGAAACTTTTGAATCTCACTTCCTCATTGGCGAGATCTCCTGCACGGCTCACCATGCAGAGCCCACCAGCAGAAGAGACCGGGCAGTCCAGGGAAAAGGAAGAGTTCGACTAAGGAAGAAAGAAGGAAGATGAGAGAAGAGATGCCACTCGGCAGGAGGAAAGATGCCACTCAGCAGGAGTTGCCAAAGCCCCCAGGTTTCAGGACTGCCTGGAGTACAGTAGGATACCAGCCGGAGAGCCAGAGATGCTAAGGCAACAAGAATAGAAATTCCGGCCTACAAACAAGAGGACCTGCGAGGTAGCTTCATAGCAGCTGGAGAGCAGAGTTCTACCAGGACCACCACTCTGTCTGCCAAAAGCAATATGGTGTCTGCAGGCCCGAAAGGCGTGAAACGGCTGTCTGCCACACCTGGCAGGGAGGGAGGGACGAGTGACGGGAAGCGTGAATGAAAACCCGTGAGATACCTGAATGAATGAAATACCTGTCACTGGACATCTCAGCAAATAATTTGTGTTCACTCTCCATGGACTCATGCAAGGAAATTGTCTCCTGAGACTTCTATTATTTTTCTGTCACATAAATTATAAGCGACTTATTATGATGTTAAAGGATAGATTTTTTTTCACTGGAATCTTACCTGCTGAGTAGTCTGGAGTTTTGATTAAACTCTTAAAGCTTTCTGCTCCATTTCATATGAGATCTGGAAGTCTCTAAATACACATGGAATTCAGTCACTGTGTTAGTGATGTAGTCAAATGTAGAACCTGAGCTGGAAGGTAGGAGCTTCCCTAGTGTGTGACAACTGGAGGTTTCCAACTACTAACAATAAATGGTGCAGAACAGTAGTAGTTTTGCTAATACAGTAAATGAAACCTGTAACAGATCTTGAGGTGAGGAGGAATTGAAACTTCTCTCCCCTCAGTCATAATAATTACGGAACAAGCTAGTGTATTTGCAGAAATCTTTTTAAATATAGGGTAGATTGTGGCACAAAGCCAGAGGTCTGCATTGGAGTCAGCCTGCTAGTGTGTAGGTTCTGGGAAGAAAGGCCATTCTTCCCATATGTATGAAAGAACATGGTTGCTGCATCTCCTTTATAAAGGAAACACCGTCCCTCCTTTTAAGGTGGCTAGTCCTCTGGAGCAGTGGTGGGCAACCTGAATCCCATCAGGGTAATCCGCTGGCGGGCCGTGAGACAGTTTGTTTACACTGACCATCTGCAGGCACAGCCGCCTGCAGCTCCTAGTGGCTGCAGTTCGCCATTTCTGGCAAATGGGAGCAGCGGGAAGCGGCAGTCAGCACGTCCCTGCAGCCCACACTGCTTCCCACTTTGAGAATGTAATCTCTTTGGGGTAGGAATGGTCTCTTACAGTGTTTGTGCAGTGCCTAGCACAATGGGGCCCTAATATTGGATAGGGCCTTAGGTTCCTGTTTAATCAGAACAGATTTGCACATTGTGATTTCCATTCTACAATTTTAGGATCTTTCAACACATTTTTAAACTGTTTTCAGGAGAGTGTCTACACACACACACACACACACACACACAGAGCTGTAGTAATTTGAGGTTGGACTTTACTTATGAGAACATAAATCAAAAGATGAAACACAGGGCACACATAGGCCAGCAGAAAACAGTAATGAACTATGGCTATGTGTATGCCAGAATATTAACACTTGGATAAATATTTGTTACGGTCAGAAGGAACCATTATGGTCATCTAGTCTAACTTCCTGTATAACGCAGGGCATAGGGCACCATCCAGTATTTCCTGCATTTTAGTGACCATTTGGGAAGGTCTTTATCCATAGTAGGCAAAATAAGATAACAATAATACCATATCAATTTTTTAAAGAAGGGCACAAAGGAACACAAGCATTGCCACATCAATTAAACTTATGGTCTCTTTGGTCCAATATCCTGTCCCCATCAGTGTATGTAAACTAGATGTTTCAGAGAAAAAGGTAAAATATAAGTAATAGACAATTGCACAATAACATGTGTATGAAGGAAATCTGTTGTTGTCAGCTACCATGGAGATTATTATTTTTTTGCCACCGGTGATTGAATTTTCTAAACATATCCACTAAAAGCTAATTAAAATTAAAAGGAGAAAAAAATGATGTTAACTACAAAATAAATTAGCCAGTTCCTGCTGATTTGAATTAAATGTAATGAAAAAATAAAGAAGAGTTAACCAGTGAATGTGGAAGCCTTTGTAACTATTTTCACTGTCATTCATGTGTATTTATAATATGTAATGAGGTAAATTTTAAAGTTAGGTGTATAAAATTACATGCATACAATATGCATATACGTGCATATTGCTAATTGGGAAACTTCCTGGTCAGACATCATGTGTGCGCATATTCCCTCTAATTATAGATTCTATTTATCTAATGGAAACTGTTTTACAGTCTTAATTCAGCTTTAGAAAGTCCTCAGTGGTTTTTGAGCGTGGTACAACCAATTAATACATAGCCCAGAGCAGATAATTTTTAATAAACATCTGTCTAAGTATTTACATTGTTTCCAAAGATTAAAATTCCATTGCTGATGGCAAAATTACAGTTTATGTTTCAAAGATACGATCAATGATGGCTACTCATGATTATCTAAATGGTGATCATTTCAATGGTTTATTGCTGTATTATAACCTGATAAAAATATATATATACCAATTGAGCTCCCATTGACCTCAATGGCAAAACTTCCTTGATTTATGTGGCATGGTATCAGGGCCATTGCTCAGAAAACCAAGCTAGATCTATTTCAACAGATATTGTTGTAAATGTTTGAATTTCAAACATCTTACTATTTATAAAACTAATATTCAAGAGCCACAACATGGGACAGCCATAACAGGAACTCAGAATAGCTGGAATATGTTTGGGTACAAAACATACTAATTACTCTTCAATTAAAGCCCTAATCAGAATATGTCTGTATACAAACATACTAATTACTCTACAATTAAAACCCTAATTTACCCCTCAGTGATTTTCACACCCTGTTTCCAGCATCAAATTATATTCTTCAATTACTTGCATCTTTCTCTGTCTAATTTTGGTCTCTACTCTATCTAAGAACTGGTTTTCTAAAATCAATTATAAACTCTGTTAACTCCAACTTGGTCCCAGTGCACTCTTCTGAAGCTTGAATGGCTTGTAGTATTTCCCTCTCAGATGCACCTTGCCCATATTTCTTCAGAATCTAGTTGCAGTATATGGATCTGTGAATGGATGAGTAACTGGTATCATAACACTGACTGTACTCCCCTGTATTAGGCCATGGTTCTCCAGACATGATGGTGGTTTCGGTGGCAGTGGTCAGTGTTCAGCTTAGAAGCTGCAAATCTTGGGCCATGGGCTAACTGCAGTGCCATTGGGGGGTTTTTGAGGAAGGGAAATTTGCTTGTGCACTCTCACAGCCGAAAGCCCACCCCCTGCACTGCCTCTGTCAAGGCTTGCAGTTTGTCAGGGTTAATGGTGGCCACACAATGTCCATGTTAAAAAGGGAAGGTGGCATTGGCCCACTGTCCCCTGTGCTCCCACTTCGGGTTGGCCACCCAATGTTGCAGACAGTCCGGCACCTATGGCCATATGCCTCATGCCTGGTATGGAAAGCTGGTTCAATGAATACTTGGCGCAAATGAAAATGTTATGCCTTGCACTTCAGTGGAATAAGGGGAGTGATTTTTATATATCAACTGGGCACTAGACCCTGGGTATGCACGGACAATGATTGTTTTGTGCTTTCCATGTATTACAGCTGAAAGTGTGCTCTTCAGCTCACCTTCCACACTGGGAGAGAGGCTGTCCCAGATTAGTAGAAGGTGAAAGAGAATGTGTGATGACGTGCTTAATGAGATTATGAATGCCTCTGGGACAGCCGACACTGAGCAGAGAGTGGGGAGGATTTCTTTCTCTGAAAAACTGGACATGGACATTGTGAGCAGGAGAGAGAAGCCCAGGACCATGAGGATGGTCTGCAGTAGGAGATGCTGGAGATTCTGAAGGACATGTTGAAGCATCTGGTAGACCTTCAAGAGAAACACCTTGAGGCTAAACTCCCTCTGCAACCCTGGCAGAATGGAATTCCTGCATCACCATATTCCTCCTCCCCTTCTCCCAAACGATCCAGGAAATGCTGTATCCCTTCCACACAACACTGGGGTAGGGTACTAGTAATACAAGGCACACATACAGTGATCTTTGACTGGCAAGGCCCCTCTGTTTAAAAGACAAGATTAATTGTTTTCCCCCTCCAAATTGTATTCTGCTGACTGTCCGAGGTTACATTCTGTTTCTGATCTTTCATTTCCAATATGTTTGTGCAAGAAAAATCCATGGGCTGTGAATGAAATAATCTTGATTGTTTCACTCCAGGGAGAAAGCGGAGAAGGGGAGGAATAGGAAAACTGAGGAAACAGGTGGGATTTCCTGGAGATAGAAACCTAGTAGGCACGGCAAGGTTCACAGCAGCACACATTCCTGAGGGTTATTATTGAATCAGGTTTTCAAAGCTTCCCTCAAGACCATAACCAGTGTCCCCCCATGCTCAGCTGCTGTATGACTGCCAGCAGTAACTGGGAATTGTTTTGTTCTATGGCTTCCATGCAGTGGCTCCTCTCCCAACTTGGAAATACTGCAGGATAAGGTGGGTGGTATTTGTAGTGCTCACAACAATCGTGCACGGCTGAGCGGGTCCCTTGTGTCTCAGGAGGTGACACACATGCAGCTATGCCAACCTTTTGAGATAATATTATGGGTTGCAGTTGACATCAAGGGAGTGGAGGAGAAAACTGCATCATAGGATGTTGAAGCCATGTGCCGAGTCACCCATGTGAAAATATTTTGGTCCCAAGAGGCATTGCAAAACTTTCCCAACACCCTCTGTGGCAAGTTACACTGTGGGGTAGTTACCCATGGTGCACTGCTCTCAGCATCGATGCAAGCATTACTAGGGAGGACCCACTCCACCGATAGGAGTGTGCCGTGGACACACACTACTGCCTTAATTACTGCGGCAGCTGGATGTTGACTTAAGTTTTTAGTGTAGACATGCCCCCAAACTAAACTGAAGTAAACCTAGTTTAAACCATTATAAGAGTGTCCACATAGACTTTTGGTCAGATTTAACTAAATTGGTTTAAAAGTCCATATCTTGAGTTAAAGCAATGCAATTTTTCTAGAAAGACCTGCTCTGATTCAGGACTCCATAGCATTGAATTCAGACTGCAGTTACACATTAATTGCAATGGCTCTCTTTTTAAGAGCCATCAATTCCACACAATTAAAATGGCAGAAAACCAACAGTAAGAAAAGAGAATACACTAAAGGTGTCAGGAGCAGTGGAAGAACATTGCGACTATGTGATTAAGCAGTTTTAAGTATAAAAAAACCCAATCAAAACAAAAACTCTTTCCATTTGGAATGAAGTCAGTCTCTTTGTGGCAGAACCATGAGGTATTTTTCAAACAAGAAGTGGCCTTTCCTAGAAAAATAATACACTCATCACAATGTTTTGCAGTTTTGGTCTTTGTCTACCAGATCCTCTGCTAGTGTAATTGGCATTGCTCTATTGATTTCAGCGGAGACACTCCAATTTATATCCACAGAGGATCTGGCCTTTGTTGCCTCATCACTTTCATTGTTTCTTTCTACCATTTGTTTTCCCATCCTTTTCCCTTCCTCATCTTTAAACTTGTTACTTTTTTCTATAGAAAACAAACTCCTTTTGGAGATCAGAAGCACTCTGGGATACCTTGATTAATGCTACACAAAGTAACCTTTGAAAGTAGAGATGGAATAAAAAGACCGACACTTGCAGATTAATCCAGCAGGGAAAGAAAAACATAAAATGGATTAAACAATCTTCAATTAAAAATGCCTCAGAGTAAAATCTATACCTCACTGTACATTTCCTTAGGTTCCCTCAGTCACCTCTTTGTATTTTCTTAATTTCTTCCTCTCATCTCAGCAGTGAGTCCTGGCTTCTCTATGAAACTCCTCCTGAAAGCAAAGCCTCTGCTTATCATACCCATAAACCTCTATAGCAAAAGGCACCAGCTTAGCAAACACATGCCTGGGGCAGCACTCTGTAAGGGGTGGCATTCTGGCTGCACCGCTCCCCCCGCCTCCCCACTTCGCTCCTCCAGCCCCGCCACTCCCTCTTTGCTCCTCTGGCTGCACTGCCCCCCTCTCTTCACTCCTACGCCCGTACCAACACCCCTTTGCTTCTCTGGCCATGCCACCCTGCCTCGCTCTTCCTGCCATGGCACCCCTCCCACCTCGCTCCTCCAGCCACCCACCCCCCGCTCCTCCAGCAGCCCCCCCCTCTTTTTTTTTTTTTTTTTTTTGCTTGGGGCGGCAAAAAATTTAGAGCCAGCCCTGACTCCATGTAATATTGCCACTGAAGTCTCCTTAAAATTGAACTATATTGAATGACAGCAGGAAAAAGTTAGAACAATAGTTGTACAGATAAAAGACCCAGAATCATCACATCCAACATGCAAAGTGTTAATACAGCCAAGTCTGACTGTGAACAGAATATTGACCCCATTGTGCTGAGTTGTAGTTGGCGCCCATGGAAATCCAGGGGAATTGAAGTTGCTCAATATTTTCAGAGCTGGAGTGAATGCTGAAAGACAGTAATCAACATTCATGGAACTGTAAACATCTGCTCAACTCAATCATGTAAGTAGGAGTTTTTCTGCAAACCTTTGTGTAAAAGGGTTTTTGTTTGGGTTTTTGGATAAGTGGTTCTGGGTTTGGCCCATTTTGATTTCTAATAGATATAGGCTGACCATACGTCCCGTTTTGAACGGGACAGTCCCGTTTTTTACATATTTTCAGCCTGCCGCCGCTTTGGGATTTCCCCCGGTGGATCCCTTGCCAGCCAGGGTCTCAGCCTGCAGCCAGCCTGGCTGTAGGAAGCCCAGGCTAGCAGTGGGCTGAGACCCCGGCTGGCAGGAGCCTGGGGGGAATCCCAAAGCGGCAGCAGGTTAAGTGCTCAGCCCGCCGCCTCTTTGGGCTCTCTCCCCAGGCTCCTGCCGCCTGCCCCAGTCAGCTCCCGCTGCCAGCTTGGGTGTAGGGAACCCAGGCTGGCAGCGGGAGCTGAGACCCCGGCTGGCAGGAGCCTGGGGGGAAAACCCCAAAGAGGTGGCAGGTTGAGCGCTCAGCCGGCTGCCGCTTTAGAGTCTACTGTATGTTCATGTAATAAAACTTTTTTTATCGTCTTACTTTTTCATGAATACAGAATATTACATAACCCCGTCCCGTTTTTGCTATCCCACTGTCCCGTTTTTGTCTCAAGGAAATATGGTCAGCCTAAATAGATACAAACAAAGCTACTGGTGGTGTGAGTAAAACCCTAACAAGATTTTGCTTTGCGAAGTCAAGATCAAGCAGTGGTTTGGATCTGGGTTCCATTTTATCCAAATCCAAAAACATGCAGGGAGATTTGACTAAATGTGTCTGGGTTTTGGCCCTTGTATAGTCATGAAGCTGATAAAAGCATTAAATGCGTCTCTAAACAATAGTTTAAATATTATTGAATAGATTTTGCAGATAATTTTAAGTTCTGTATAAAGAGTATTCTGAATGGCCCTAAGCAGGCACTCGTAGATTCAAGGACACCATTACAGTAAAACCTCAATTTAACGGACTAATTCGGGCAAGGGGGTGTCCGTTAAATCAGAAAGTCCGTTATTTAATAATAAAAAAAACCCGAGCTGTCGGAGCAGCTGCCCGCCCGCCACAGGGCCAGGGCGGCAGCTCCGCAGCCCGCCTGCTGCTGGGACCCGGGCGGCAGCCGGGAGCAGTCAGCAAGCCCGCCCGCTGCTGTGACCCGGGCGGGAGCCGTCAGCCAGCCCTCGACAAATGGATTTTGGATGCATCAGACTTGCTTAGAAATTTTGTCCATTGCATCCGAAGTCCGTTAAATCGAGGTCCGTTAAATCGAGGGTTTACTGTATTAGCATTTATGAGTATTTGAATAAAGCACTTATAAATTTCTACATACTGATATTAGTGGAGTGGCTTATTCCTGCTGCTACCAGTCTTAAAAGTTCAGAATATTAATGAGAAAAATTGCTGTAACATAAAAACATGTCCTGAATTTGAAAGAGTCCAGACTCCAGGGTAATAGCAACATGTTGTATATGCTACCACCAGTTTTATAAAACACAGTAATGATTAAAAAAAAGTTAGTGCAGACTTATATTTATTATTTGTGAGTGTGAAGTATTATCATAGTGCCCTTTTGCTGATTTTAAAATGTGGGTATTATCCCAGTTGTATAGATGAGAAACTGAGGCAAAAAGGTTATATGACTTGCTCTTGGTCACACCACTGTGGTAGAGCCAGAACTGAACAGCAGTTTCATGACCCTTACAGCTCTAACTACAGTGATATATAGATAAACACACACACACACCCCATTTCTCAATCCAGACATAGGCACGCCTGCATATGAGGTTGCTGCATCTCATGTTTCTTCACAATGTTAGTTACAGTAGATCCATAAAGTGGTCTCTATACAGCTTTCAGTGGAAGTAGCATCATGACAGCTATTTTCAGTAGCTGACTCCTACTAAACAGGGTTTTGGGTGTGCATGTATTACAGAGTATCAGGAATTTTTCAGCAAAACTTTGTTGTTAAAAATGCTAATAAGCATATCTGTGGTGCAAGGTAGAGAAAAAATATTTAGATACTGATGCAGAGAGAGAGAGAGAGAGAGAGAGAGAGAGTCCCATCCAAGAACAGCCAATCACTTGGTGTTTAGGACACACACCTAAGTTGTGGAAGACATGGGTTTAAGTCCTGGATCAAACAGAGCACTCTGTTCAATCTGGGTCTCCAACATCCTCAGTAAATGCTCTAGTGACAAGGTTACTGACTATTCTGGGAGGTCCCTTTTTTCTTTTTGTTTTTGGAAAGGTTAGATGTGCATCAAAACCGATATGAGAATCTTAACATTTTTCATGAAATAGAATTCTTGTTTTTCAGCCAATACTAGTGCATATGGTACCAAAATAGTTCTATCAGATTAGCAGTTTCTCTATGTCATAAAAATCACACAAAAGCATGCATATTATACATAGGCCTGGAACCAATTAGATGTTTATTGGTTAATGTCAGTAAACATGAATTATGCTGTACATATACAAACTGACCAAAAAGTATTTCCATCAATAATAATTGAAATTTTAATGATAGGCAAAGTAAGAACATGATGCTTGAAAACTTATTAGAGTTTGATTTAAGGACATTTATTCATTTTAATTATCTGAGTCAGATGCCACCAGTAGAAGGTTGATTTTATTTTTTGGTGGTTCGGGTTCTGCAGTTTCCACATCGGAGTGTTGATTTTTTAAGACTTCTGAAAGCACATTCCACACCTTGTCCCTCTCAGATTTTGGAAGGCACTTCTGATTCTTAAACCTTGGGTCGAGTGCTGTAGCTATTTTTTAGAATTGGTATTTTCTTTGCATTTCATCAAATCTGTAGTGAAAGTGTCCTTAAAACAAACATGTGCTGGGTCATCATCCGAGACTGCTAGAACATGAAATATATGGCAGAATGCAGGTAAAACAGAGCCAAAGACATACAGTTCTCCCCCAAGGAGTTCAGTCATAGATTCAATTAACACATTTTTAAATGAGCATCATCAGCATGGAAGCATATCTTCTAGAATGGTGGCCAAAGCATGAAGGGTCATATGAATGTTTAGCATATCTGGCACATAAATACCTTGCAACGCTGGCTACAAAAGTGCCATGAGAACTCCTGTTCTGACTTTCAGGTGACATTGTAAATAAGAAGCAGGCAGCATCATCTCTTGTAAATGTAAACAAACTTGTTTGTCTTAACGATAGGCTGATCAAGAAGTAAGACTGAGTGGACTTGTAGGCTCTAATGTTTTACATTGTTTTGTTTTTGAGAGCAGTTATGTAACAAAAAAAATCTACATTTATAAGTTGCACTTTCCCAATAAAGAGTACTTATATGAGGTGAATTGAAAAATACAATTTCTTTAGTTTATCATTTTTACAGTGAAAATATTTGTAATAAAAATAATAATATAAAGTAAACACTGTAGACTTTGTATTCTGTGTTGTACTAGAAATCAATATATTCAAAAATGTAGAAAAACATCCAAAAATACTTAATAAATTCCCGTTGGTATTCTAGTGTTTAACAGTGCAATTAATCATGATTAATTTTTTAAATCACAATTTTTTTGAATTAAATCACATGAGTTAACTGTGATTAGTTATATGTGTAATTTAATAGAGCATGTCAGTGGACTGATTCTCCATCCCTCCTTCCCAAACTACTGGTTATTCTTTGAGTTGTGTGATTTGTGGCAGCACGCACAAAGTTAAGTTTACTACCTGCTCAATTTTTGATCTTCTGTTCTGCTCCCCCAGTTTGCAGAGACATGTGGAGCAGGTCATATGCTGCACTTCCAATGCCATGTGGGAGGGCTGGTCAGGTAAGCCCCATGCCACAGAATCAGCTATTATGCAAGAGTGACTATCTCCGTCTTTTCAGTTTTGTCCCTTCCACAGGATTAATCCTACACTCAACACAGGGAATAGCGTGACAGTAATTACTGTCAAACTGAACATGCTGACAACTGTATTTTGTTGCCTCCAGTTGATACACAGTACTTCCCATGTAAAAAGATACACTGTGGGACCTGACAGAGCAGACCGCCTGTCACAAGACAGCTACCTGGGCAGAGCTGAGAGACAGAGATCAATCAGCAGTGCTGAACCAACTGATCCAATAACGTGAGAACTGTTTGACCCCAGCTATAGTATACAGCAGAGCCTATGAAATATAATAATGATATTTTTACAGCATATAGAGCCTTCCATCTGAGGATCTCAAAATGCTTTCTAACCATTAATAAACTGAACCATACATCTGTGATTCAGGGATTCTTATCTCCATTTTACAGATAAGGAGACTGAGACACAAAGAAAGTAAGTGATTTGCCTTAAATTTCAAAGGAATACTGTGGCTGAGCTAAGAGTGGAATCCAGATTGAATCCAGTATTGTGCCTTAGCCACAAGACCATCTTTCCTAGTTGATTGTGGGAGAGAAAGAAAAGAAGAGCAACTAGACAGGAGAGGAAATGGATAAGGTGTGAAACTCCTGGACAAAAAATAGATTTCGGGGCACAGAGCAAGAAGAAGGAGAAACTTAGGAAAGAGGAAGAATAAGAACTTAATGAGGTATAGGAATCATTTAGGAGAAGGCAACTAGGGAGGAATGAAAAGAAAGATGAAGACTTGTAGGACTGGAAGAAAGGCAAAACAAAGGCCAGAAAGAGTGTGCAAGAAGGACATAGAGGGAAAAATGGTATGGAATGAGTAGGGAATGGTGATAAAAGGCATAATGGAGAGTAGATAGGCCAACAGGAAAGGAAAAAATGGAGAAGAGAATACTCAGTATTCCAGGCAAAAGGAGAACTGGAATACTCGGCAACATAACAGTGAATCCATCTTGGTGAGGGTGTGACTTGATGTAACGAATATGGATCAGTAGGAAGAATATGGACTGAGATTAATTCACTTTTTGCACAAAAGTAGAGCTGTCCACTCACTGAGACAATGCAACACAAATTGTGTTCACTATGAAAGTTATCTTGGCTTGCATCTGAGAATGAAACCCTTGAAAATCAAAGGGCACAATGCAAGCTATATCTGATGACTTCTCTATGTTACATGTGATGTAAGTCTCAGCTTGTCTTATGGTAATGCTATGGAAAAGACACATTGAAGTTTCTTCCAAAGGCAAAGTTCAGAGTCTTGGGAACAGTTTGACTAAGTGCATGAATGTCACATCATATTAAGATCACATTTCTGCCTCATTAATGTCTTAAAAGGGTTTCACAAATTCCCCTATAATCACAGGTCCATTAATCACAAAAGATGTTTTTTGTTCTGACTAGCATTAAAGAGCTGCTATATTTTGATCACGCTATAATGAAAAGATACAATGCCAATGTTTGGATAATGCTGTTCTGTGACCTTTTGGTACAAAGCCTTAGGCATTTCAATAACAAATGATAAAGCCAGATAAGAGGCCAGTCTATTCATTTTTACCACACTAACTCAGTCTCCAATATCACCAGTCATCTGGTTTGGTTCCCTTGTTATCCAATTAAACACTTTTTTCTTTCATTTTCAAGCAGTTAATGAAATGCACCAGAATCTGGGAACCCCACTTTTTGGCAAGATTCATTGTTTCCAACACTTAGACAATGGGCCAGATTCTGCACTCTGCTACAGCAGTTTTTCTAGGTAGGACTCCACTGACTTCCATGGAGTTATACTGAAGCCAGTAGCAAGCAAAGTAGGCTGGTTTATGATTTTGCACAGACACCAGGTGAACCTGGCTGTTTAGACTGATTTTCACTTTGAATTTCAAGGGTTCAGACCCAACTGAATTGAAATTGGAATATACTCATATGAGCCACTTGAGCCAAAACTGTCAAGTTTCACACAGTACTAATGTGGCATCAAGAACCATGTCACACTGTCTTCTTGACACAAACCTGCCTGATGCAGCAAAAAGGCCACAGGGGAAAAATTGATAATATGTATACATTATATCTCCATAATAATAAAGAATGTATAATTAGTGAAAGAAGGAAGAGACCTGGGTGATGGAGTAAAGGAGAACTGTTGAGGAGGAGGATAAAACTGGTAAAGATCTGTCGTTGGAAAGAGGCAGGTTTGGGGAAGAGTGTTTATTGGGGGTCCAGTTCTGTTGGTGGGGAAAATGCTATTAGTATGTTCTTCTTATAACCTGTATCATGGATACTGAGAGCATTGTACAGGGGGCCCTTTTTATTTATATTTTTAATTTTTTTATATAACCAAGCATTTCAAACTACTGGTTGGAGAAAGGGAAATTAAGACGGGTTTAGACAATACTCAGAACAGGAAGCAAAGGAGAAAGAGAAAAAAATGAATACACCATGCATGCACACTGAGTGCAGAATAGCAAGGGAAAAGGTAGGGCTTGTACACGGCAGGAATGTGCAACCCGAAGATTGGCTGGAATGTCACCCCTTAAAATCTGCCATCTCGAGCTATACAGCTGCAAGTGCTGCAAATGTGGCCACACCACTGTGCTTGCCACTGTCAGTGTTGGCAGACAGTGGCGCTTTCCCTAGTGCACTGTCTGAAGGCTGGTTTAACCAGTGGCGGCATCAGCTTTTTTGCTGCCGTAGGCATGGTAGTCAGGCATCCTTTGGCGGCACACCTGTGAGAGGTCCGCTGGTGCCGCCGATTCAGCGGCATTTCTGCGGGAAGTCCACCGGTCCCTCAGAGTCAGTGTACCCACTGCCGAAATGTCATCAAATCAGCAGGACCAGCAGACCTCCTGCAGGCATGTCCCCGAAGGATGCCTGATGGCCACCCTGACAGGCTGGGCTTGGGGCTGCAGAAATGCACTGAGGAGGGGAGGCGCGGGGAGCAGGGGATGACCACCAGCTCTGGAAGGAGCTGCCGCCGAAATGCCACCGGGGGTGGGAAAATGCCGCCCCACAAATCGTGCCGCCCTAGGCGACAGCCTAGGTCACCGAGTGCTTGCGCTGGCCCTGGGTTTAACCCAAAGCGCTCTACATCTGCCAGGGTAGCCAAGGCCTAAATCTCATCTGTCGTCCTCCAGTGGTGGAAATTCTGCTTTTAGTTCCACTCAACTGAATACCACAAACCAGAGTGAATTTGTTGAGGGAAACGATTACATGTTGATTGTCACCTTTTAGGGTTTCACTTAAGTTAAATCATTTTGAAATATGTTTAACTTTGGGCTGGGATTTCTCCTACAAATTATTTTCAGTCCAGTGATCAGACCATTTTGCTTCTTTACAGCATAAATAGTATTTTATTATAGCTCCTGAAGAGTTTCAAAGCCAGTATGTACTTGAAGGCCTGGGCAAAGTAGAAACATTAAACTGTGGGTTAATGCAAATCCTGACTTCCTTTTAAAGACCATATAAAAAGTTTTATAACCAACAGCATTAAATAAATGGGTGGGTATTGATCACCAAAATCTGAATATATACATATGAAGAATCACTTTTCACTTTGGTTCGGTATTTTTATTCAGGGTTGCCACGTTGTAAAATCTGCAACAACTGGGATTGTGATATGTGAACATGAGGTGTGATCACTACTCAGAAGGCAAGAGAAAATAAGCAGAATAAACAAAAGAACATTCCCAAGAGTCAACGTTATAAACAAGGCAGGAATATGGGTTGTGCCATATAGAATTTTATTCTGGTCATTTATATGCACAGAGGGTTTGACGACTGGAAACAAAAATGCTCTTGGTCTGTTTCTGATGCTGGTATGTAACTCAGCTAAATAAAACCTTTCTTTGGATCAGGTTAATAAAAAGAGAAGCCCGGAACAAAGTGGATAGCAGCATTGAAATGAGGGCTAATGTTTCTTTAACATGCTTTTATTTGCAGTTCCCAAGATTAGCTTTAAGCAACCAGTCAAGTAGCCTTCCAACTAGAGTGACCAGACAGCAAGTGTGAAAAATCGGGACAGGGGGTGGGGGTAATAGGAGCCTATACAAGAAAAAGACCGCAAAATTGGGACTGTCCCTATAAAATTGGGGCATCTGGTCAAACTACTTCCAACATCCTAACTCAAGGGTAGGGTGGAAATAGCAATCCTTCTGAAGAAGAAGAAGAAGAAATCAGCATTCTTAAGTATGCAGGGCGTAATAAAAATTTCCATTTGGTTTGCTGTATTGTTTCCAGTTTTGCATAGAACTTACCCACCCTTCTCCCATTGCTATGGAGATGAAGATAGTGTCTAGACTCAATCGGACAGAACAGCTGGTGTAAAGTGTCATAGGCACATTAACTTCAGTGGAATCACACTGACTTGCAGCAGTTGAGGTTCTTACCCTATATATTTAGAAGCAAATTAACTGAATATTTCAAATCAATGCTTCTTACGTTGTTTTAAATTAGACAACTTACTATTTTCTAAGTGAAATTAAAAAAAAAATGATGATTGACATTACATTTGCCAGGCACACCAGAGCCCAGTGCAGCCCAACATGGCATATTATGAAACTAATTCTCTCAGAACCTAGGTTTGCACCAGGAAAACACCCCAGAGCCGTGACACTGATAGGAGCAAGGCAGGTTCTCTTCATCAGTCACCTGTCCTGTGCCAAGGACTAGTGGCAGGGTAAGACATTAGTCCCAGCCATTCCAGCCATCACCTCAGAGAATACGGCCCTCCACACCACTCTCTGTACTGGAAGTAATGGAGAACATCACCATTGTTTCTCCGCTATGTCTGGCCAGTTTAGGAAATAATGGGAGGCTCCCACAAGATGCAAGTTAACCTATTTCAGCTTTAAACTGGAATAAGCTGGGTGCCTATAACATGGATTTTCTGATGGTTTAGGATATCTATAGCAGTAGAGCGTCACCAGAGGGTGGAACAGACTTACTTCACTCCGAACAGTGTCCAGTGAAAACAATGTCCATTGAAACTAGAGATCAGTTCAGCAGACGATTACATTCCCAAACCAGAGGAGCTGCAATTCAAATAAAAGTCTAAAACCTTTCCAACTATCAGAGTGCTTAGATGCAGCGTTCCAATTCAGCTTCTTAAAGAGTGGAAAATTTGCAGCTCAAATCTAATTCCAAATGAAGATCTGGGGGAGGTTAGTTGAGGCCCATTCAAATGAAGCCAAAATCTTGTTTAAAGTAAGAAGTTTTCACATGCCTGGGCCTTTCTTGATTCTGACTAAGGCTGGAAGAGCACATGTCAAACCAAGAGGAAAGCTTTTCTTGGGTTACTTCCACATCCAGCTGCAGGCTGCAGCAGGATGAACTAGAGATCCAAAGAAGCTGTTTTCATGTGATTTACAGCATGATTTTGCAGATTCACTTTCATCTGAACCTCTTTCAGTTCATGCATAACTCCACCATGCTGGGGAGTGTTAAATTAACTGATTAAAAAGTAGTCCATTTGATATGTCTTAAAAGGCAATAAGGTGGTTAATATCCAAATGAACTTTTACTGTATACCAAGCAGTCCATTTTTTACATGTATCCATTTCTTCATCAATTTGTAGTTATTTACTTTAATTCATTTCTTATCAATAAAACATATTGAATGCCCAGGAAGCTTTCAATTCCCAAAACATACAATCGTAGCAGAAAGCAGAAATTTCACTTTCAGCTTCCTCCTAGGGCGGTATATTTTTCTCCGATTGACAGAAGTAAACACTTCATGCAGAAAACAATTACATTCTTTTCTTTAAAAAAAAAAAGGTAATGCCGGTTTTCTCGTGTTCCTTTTCAGAGAGTGTGCATTTTTACAGATCAAAGTTTTAACCCTTAGGACGCTGTCATTTTCCAGACTGCCAGCCAGATGCTTAAGGCATACATCTATAGTCCTCAGTGGTTTTAAATGACAAAAATTCATCCACCTGTGTTTAATATTTTTAAATTGGTTTTGGTGCCTAAGCAGAGAGAAGACTTATGTATGACTGTGCAGAAGTCAGGCAGTGGTTCTCAACAGTGGTCCATCGCTTGTTCAGGGGAAGCTCCTGGCATGCCGGGCCAGTTTGTTTACCTGCTACCTCTGCAGGTTCAGCGATCGTGGTTCCCACTGGCCGTGGTTCGCCGCTTCAGGCCAATGGGGGCTGCGAAAAGCGGTGCGGGGAGAGGGATGTGCTGTCTGCCGCTTCCCGCGGCGAGATATGATCACCCAGAAAATCCTCAAAAGGGAGCAGACACTAATGCTGTGAGAAGAGCTTTTTATATAGCTATCATCACACTAATGCATATACTTTTTTCTAATTCTGTGTTTTCTTTGTTGACATATGCCTCACTCAACATGCTAAAAAAAAATGAAATTCGATGGACTGGAAATCTTCTGCATAAGGTAGGCGCTAAATTATCAGATTGTCTGATAGTTTCATGTGTCTCTTTTGACCCTACCAGCAGTTCAGATAGTGAAAGAATGCAATGAGTCACTGTTTCCATCTTTAAATGCATATGATAATGCTAAACTTTATTTCATATTGATATTTCACCCAGAGATTCCAATTTCATCTCAAAGTAATTGTATGCTCTTTTGCACCAGTGGATTGCAACCTCCAAGGCCTCTTCTAGCTTCCGGAATACGCGAGCCGGAGTAGCACCATGGCCTGTCTAAGATAGTCCAAGTGCAATTAAGCCATTTAGAGAATACCAACCTGTGGATCTCTGCCCAGGCAGTAATCATAATGGTCTGACAAGAGTCAGGGGCTATGAAGAATCTGCAGGGCACTCTTTAAAGCAGCACCTCATCCTTCCATGAGCTTTGAAGGTTGCCATGTTTTGTGCTTCAGGGTTGAGAGAGATTTGAAGGTATTCCTGTCTAAAGCCCAATAAAAACCTGAGTCATGGCTCCTGCAGGTCAGTGTGCCAACCCACCTGTCATAAGTATGAAGTGCCTTAGAATTACTATTTTACCTGTAAAGGGTTAAAACCTGGACCAGGAGAGGGGATGACATATTGGAGCTACTCATACCCAGCAGACAAAGCTTTACTTTCACTTTGGTTCCCGGGTTTTCTGTCTGTCTCTCTCTCGGTTGCTCAGAGCTGCAGTCCTCCAGCTATGGGGGACATCAATCTATATTTCTATTCATCATTTCAATAATCTGCTAAGAAAACAACAGCCTAGCAGTAAGTGTATTCTTGAATTGTATCAACTTGTAATCGATCCACGGTGTCCTTAACCTGTTGAGCCAGCAGGGAGAGAAATCCCAAGGGAGGGGGCTCAACAAGGACTGGGTCAGGCTAGGAAGCTTTATATCTATGAATTCTGTGTAAGTTTTATGCTTTCCTCTTTCTTCTATTAAACCTTTTTTTTAATATAGAAGAATTGTCTGTTAATTCCATTGGAGTGATCCCTGTTGTGGATCAGGCTAGTTTCACAGCTAGTGAGGGTTTGTGTTCTCAAATCTCTACCAGGTAAAGAGGGGGAGGGGGTGTTACTATTCGGGTTCTAATGTGCCTCACCCCATAGTTTTGGGGACTCGTTAGTGGTGGCAGCGATTTCCAAGCCCCAACTGGAGAAGTTTGGGTTTTGGGGGAAAAGATTTAACCTAAGCTGGTAAAATAAGCTTGGGGGTGATTTGTCTTTCATGCGGGGTCCCCACATCTTTACCATAGAGTTCAGAGTGGGGAAAAAAGTCCCTGACACCATCAAATAAGGAAGGGGGGGGGAATCACCAATACAGGTGTTTTCATATCCTTTGCTTCATGGCTTGCTTTGTATCCACAAACTAAACAAAATCCCCTCAAACAAGCACTACTATCTCCAGACAGTGGGAGGAGAGAGAATGCACCTTCCCACCACCCCCACCCCCGGTAGCTCCCTTTACATCAGTTTCCCCTTTGGTGTTGTCTGTTACAGCTTTCCCCCTATTCCATTTTGTTTCTTACAGCTGTCCCCTTACTCCATTTTGTTTTTGTTCTCCTGTGGCCGCCCCTCCCTGGCTGTTAAGTTGTTTACCAAGGCCACTGCCCTTCTCAAAGGGAGGGCCCCTTAAGTTGTTTACCAAGAGCCATTGCCCTTCTCAAAGGGATGGCCACTTGTGCTGCATGCTAAGTGGGACGACTGCCCTGTTCAAAGGGTTGGTCCTGTTATCACCTTGTTAAACCTGGGCTCGGTGTAGTGTAGTCAATGTCCAGAGCTGCAAGACCTAATGTGTTTTTGAGATCCTGGGCATGAGGCATAGGCCTCATGTGCTTTTGAGTCATGAGGTGGGAACTCACGCCTATGATCCAGGACTCTGCCCAGGCATGTCTCTATGCTCACCTGCAGTTTTTCCCTGCAGCTCCTCCCCTGTGACAGAAGGAGCCTATCAGGATTACTGGCGGGGAAACTGCCTGAGTTTGCCTTTAAGAACAGGCATTTTTGAAACAAACATCAGAAAGGTTCCTGCATTGCTACCTGGTCTGATCAGCCAGGGGTTCTGGGGGGTCCTTTCTCCGCTCTCATTTTATTTTTGAGCGTACCCCCGTTTTTAAACCCCTCCCTCCCACGAAGAACGAATTGCTGCCTGAGAGACCTCCTGATTATCAAGACCGTGCCGAGCCCTCCTTGCTTCTTCTGATGCTGTTGCTGCTTCTGCCTTTGCTGCTGCCTTGGGGACTGGTAAGAATCCCTCTGTGAAACTTTCTATACTTTTATTACTTTAGCTGCTGGCTCTGTTTCCCCAGCACACAGACTCAAACTAAACCTTGGTCTGTGTCTTAAAACCTCTCTTAAACTCCTTGGTCTGTATCTGTAATCTGTTTCTTGCTTTGCAGCGCCTTTGCTGCTAGAAATAAGCCTGTGCCTTCCTGGGCTGTATCCTGGGCTGCCAGCTTGCAGCCACCACTAGTTAAATCCCCCTTCCCCCTTGGAGCTGTATCCTGGGCACACACCACTCTGTCCTCTGAAACTACCCCTAGTATAAGGTGCACCCATTAGGTTAGATTTTGTCTTTTAGTAAAGATAAGTTGTAATTTCATTTTGCATAGCTGTAGTTAAGTTAGGTTTAGGAAATTGCTTGCATTGTACCCTGTAAGTTAGCCTTAAAGAATTGTTGCATTGTGTTTTGTTACTTGCTAATTTGTGTAGTTTTGGTTAAGTTAAATCATAGATAAGATTTTGCTGTGTTTTGTATAATTGTCTCTCTGCTGTTTAAACTTACAGCCTGTCTTCTCTCTCTCTTTCTAGCATAAAACCCCATTGGTTACCCCTTTTCTCTCTAACACACCTCACATTTTACATTTACACCACTGAGACACATTTTTACCTAAAATTGTTGGTTATTTAACACATTTTACCCATACTGTTAGTTGGTTATATGCTGCTGTGACACACTCTTTACATAGAAATTGTTAGCTACCTGTTACATTTATACTTCAGTGTTAATTGGTTACCAACTGTATTGTACCTCACTGTATTGTACCCCACTATTGAAACCCCCTATCCCATTTACTAAAAGAAACCCCTCCCCAATTGTCCACTTTAACAAACCCCATACCCCTCACTATTGAATTTTCCCTGTTTTTGCATTTTCTTAATAAAGTTTATTTTGCACCCCACCTGTGTGGTAATTGCTCCCCAAGATCCCATATACCTGCTGGCAGGGACAGTTGTTATAACTCCCCCCTCATCATCTATTTGATGGGATGGAACCTGGTAATGCGTTATAGACAAGGCTGCATTCATATCTTGTCACAGGTACTGGCTAGTAGAAGATATATCCAGGTGCAGCTAAAGATATACACTTATTACTGTTTTATAAGAAGAGCTCCTGCAGCTTGCTGAAGACACTCACATCTTGTGTATTTAATTACCAACCATACTTAGGTTCCCAAGCTACAACATTGCACTGGCTGTTCTAGATCATATAAATCTCTGTTAATATGCAATAAAATTTAGATTAAAATATTTTTAGGAAGAAATACTTTTCCTATTATAAGTTCCTATTTAACTTCATTCATCTGCCCCATTTCATCCCTGTTCCAGTGGTTTAGTGACTAGAATTAAGAAACTTTTGGTATTTACATGGAATTTAACTAGGTTCTTATGATGCCCATGGAATCAGATCAACAGCAAAGAACTTCTACCACCCCTTTGAACATTGTCATTACATACAAATGATTAGCAATGGGACATAAAACATATGTCAAAGGGACATAAATCAATTTGCCTGGCCACACGTCCAAGGGGCAAAATAGAAATGTGTAATTTGCACCTCATTTATTTGCCTTTGTACGTGGCATTGATTGAGGCCGTGAATCACACGCAATGAGCAGAGCTGGATGATGAAGGCATTAACATCCCTGTCTTCCATGTCAAAATCATAAGAGAGAGTGTGCATTAAATAAATCATCAAAAAGGTACAAACTACTGCTGTCTGTGGTAGTGTTTGGCAGCAACAAAATATAATAACAAAGGTAGTCACATTTCAGAGTCAGAAGACTGTAAATATGTGGTACCCTGGCATGGAAGCAAATGGTGTAAGTTCATGATGAATAACAGATGTAGCTTTGATTCATGTATATAGCCACTTATGTCTGGCAATTGACTATAAGGGGGGGAAGGTGGTGTACAATACCAGCAAATGTGTAGGTTTTGCAATGCTTCAGTTGCATTGGCATGTGTATGCCAACTGTGTATGCCAACACTGCTTCAGTTTTAGGCAAAAAGACAGCTTTAAAATGTAGCTTTGTCACATGTGCTCTTAAGAGAATTATTATATAAAATCACAGCATGATAAACCTATGAGACTGAATTCTGCCTAGGAAGATTTTTCTATTATTTCTGGCCAGACAAGCTCCCTAGTGAACATGAATGATTCCTAGCAAGACCCATTTAATCTTCAATTGACGCAGGAAAAAAACACAGGAGTTTTATTTCTGGCAGGACTAATATACAGTAGAAGCCAAGGCCTCTGATCCTGGCACTGTAAACCTAAAACACATGATTCCTGGCAAGAAAAGTAGGGGCTGAATTATTGGCAGCATTCACACAGGAGTCTATTAGGACAAACATTTAATTTCTGTCAGAACAAACATTGGATTGAATTATTAGCAGGACAAATACAAATGAATCCAGGCAAGACAAATACATGATGTTACATTCCTAGCATGACACCTACACGGGGCCATATGCTCCCGTCCCAGGTACAATGTATGGGGAAGAACAAAATCAAAAACATGTTGGTTTTAATGCCTGGCTCTGATCCACATTTAACCCCACAGGGCTAGCAGGGACACAGTAAGGCAGGAGGTACACCCACAAAAAGGATGGGAAGCCAAGGGGCTCTCTCTAGAGGGACCTTGGCCACAAACTTGTGGATCCCCAGCTAGCTGTGCAGATGATCTGTCTCTTTTCCATGTTCATTCCGTTTCCCCCCCCCCCCCCCCCCCGCCAGCCACAAAGCACAAGTCAGATCCCTACTCTGTGTTCAGCTACATTTTGCAATATCTGACAGTCTGACAAGACTACAACTCCCATCATCCACCACAGCAAATTTCAACCACAACCAACTTTAAGTCACTATTTAAATTTATTTTGTGATAACTCAAACTTGTCCAAGTAGCTGATGAGAGTTACATCAGCTGGGCAGCCAGACCAGTGCTACAAGACAAAGCTTGACACAGGTATTTAATGAGTGGGTTATGTAGTGCACACAAGCTTCAAACTTCAGTAGGTTAACTCGTACAATATAGTGATTGAGATCCAGGGCGTACAACATGCAATAGTGAACATGGTGTACTCTGCTACCTTTAACACATTTGAGAGATTAGAGGGGTTATGCTGGGGAGAGCCAGTTTGAGGAGTACTATCTGCTTACTATGGTTTCCTAGAGAGGCAGACTTCTCATTGCCAAAGGGTGGTGACATCGTGAACGGTGAAAAAAATCATTGGTCATATTATTGCAATCAGGAATGTTTCGCAATATACCACTGTTTACAAAAAGTGAGTAAAAGAATTTTCAACCACCCATTTTTACTTAAAACTAATCTAAAATTTAATCTCATGAAACAGTTTTGAAGAGGTAATCCCAATATAAAGCAGTATGGCCTAGTAATTAAACCCAGCATCCTAGTTACCTGTGTTTTAAACTTCTTTGCCAACGATATAGGTGATTTGACTTGTGTTCTGTTAGTTTAACTCTAGCAGCCTTACTTCCGCCACATGCTGATTTACACTGTGTTTCAAGTTAGCAATTAATATATAAGACTACATGAAATCCAAGGTGATAACTCCACCTGATGGGTGATAATTAACTCCCAGTATCTAATCTCCTTTTCTAAGCAAGCTAAAATTCAGAAGTGAGTAGAGGAATATTCTTCTACACCATTCAACAGACATTCTGAAAAGCCATTCAACCACAGTACAGAGACAGCATTTGTTCCTTGGTTGGGTCATCTCATCCTGTCCCTAGATAGTGAATAAACACCTTGCTAGACCTCTCTGTGGCATTTCATAGTGGTGATAACCAGATACTCCTATGGCACCTCCAAGAGGCTTCCTGGGTCAAAGAAACACCTTGAAATGCTGAGATCTTCCCTGTCAGATTGAATCTAAGCTCAGTCTATTCTCCGTTTTCCATCTTTTTTAAAACCAACAGCAAGTTAAGGGAGCTAGTGAGACAACAAATATTAAAATGATACTGTGCAGTCTGTACCCCTATGTTCATTCCTTTCACAAGACTATGATAAGTTTTGTATGAAGAATGACTTGTGAGGTATCATTTGATAACTCATAATTTGCTGATCAATACTGTCCTCGTCAAATATATGGGGCAACACTGCATGTAAAGCTATAAGGTTCCTCTGTATGGCATTACTAAAGCATGGGCATCTGCCCTCATGGCAGCCATTGTGGATAATTTTACCACCTGATGGATTTGCGGTAGAAGACGTGTAGCAAGCTTCATGGTCCACAGTGAAAGTGACAAAACTCAACGTCAACCTGGGTTTAATTTACCACAAAACCAACGTAGCCTTCTCAACCAGTTTCGTACCGGACATGAATGTGTGCTGCAGCCAAATTTTGGTGGTGTTTTAGAGACAGTCCACTTTGTCAGTGTGGGCAGCCACAAACGATGACACACATTGCTAAGGACTGCAAAATGACTCAACTTCCTGGAGGCCTTGAACATTGTTGATAAGAACGCTGTGGCTTGGCTTGACCAGATTCCATACACCAAATAAATAAAATACAAATAACTTGTAGTCACTCAAAATCTATCTCCTAGAGTTAATAAGTTTGTTTTATCTAAACCAGTGTGTTTGAACTGAAGTGTTTGGGAAGCTCCATTTGAGATAATAGGATTTGTGCATATCATTTCCGATCAATAACATGACAGAATTTATGAGAACTTGTATTTTTCAGGAGGGGTTGGGCAATACAAGACATACATTTCTGGGGAAAGTCTGGGACTGGGAATTTGCTGGTGCTGCTCTTCAGTGTAATTCAGGGGTGGCTGTCTATAGCACTCATACAATAGAACTGGGAGTAACTTACATGCTGGAGGCTGTGTGTGAGCAGACCAGGAGTAGTAACTCTGAGGGAACACAGCTGTACATCAGTCCAGATTGTACCCTGGGTAATGTCATAGGTACCTAGCCCTATTTCTCTTTACATTAGATGTGAATAGCAGCCTCTCCCAGTACCTAGCAATCATCAGGACCTAGATGAAGAGCATCTGATGAAAGCAAAACAGAGGTGACGTTTGGCAGAAAGAGAGAAGAAATGCACAGAATGTGCCCCTCTATTGAATATATCATTGTCTCGATTGTTAAATAGGTGTTCTACTCATTCATGGTTTTTGGAGTTGAATATTTCAGATTATATCTAATAATGAATTTCCATGTCCTGAAACAGCTCCAGTCAATATAGACGACAACAGCCTTTCGATTAAATATTCAGGTTATTATTAGCCATGCTCATGCTGATGTTCCATCCTCTGCACTGGCTCCCCAATGAATAGGGTTTGATTCAAGATCTCTCTCAGGGCTTAAACCCATTTGATAACAGGAATATTAACTGAAACATATAAATATGGCTGAGTATTTATGGAGAGCCAGTTTCAATTTCAGAATCACAAGTATTCATACCAGAAACCTGAGTCAGCGAGTTTTGAATGATCCACTCAGGGAACAGAAGCATACTATGTGATCTGCTTGTCACATCACACAGCTCACATTTCAGATTGTTGCAACAAGCTTCTTATGAACCACCTACAGACCAGAAATCAGTCACAGTTTAGCAAATAATTGTAAGTAGCAAATTCAAAAAAAAAAAAAAATCACCTGCTGGCAGATCATTTGCAAGCTAAAAAAGGCAACATTCATCAAATAAATTATTTGCTACCAATTGTTATTCCAACTTTACCTAAAACACCTTCTTTGCTTCAATACTGGAATTTCTGTTGATCGGGGCAACAAGTTTTTTTCAATATCAGCTTTTTCTTTTATGTATTAAGTTTTGTCATTGAATAGCATTACAGAGCTGTATGACTGAGGAAAAGGCTACAAGTAAAAATCTAACATTAAATAACTAACTAATATTAACCAGTCATTTCCATTTATTAAATAAGATCTGTTACCTTCACCAACATTTTGGTTAATAAAGAAAATGCTAAAATTTAAAAATCAAAGCATTGCCCAGTCAACCCAATAAAGAAAGCCAAGTGTCCAACAACAGAATCTGAAATTCAGTTAATTGCAAGAAAATCACCAACATTCAAATTACAGAAGGAAAGATTCTTCAGAAAAATCAGCATACCAACCTAGAATTAAGGAGCACCTGTAAAATGTTTTCAAGGAAGAACACTTTCCTTAAGTAATCAGGACCTGACTTTTCAGATAAATAGTATGAGCAGCATAGTTTAGTCACAGACATGACTTATTGGTGTAAGCTGGTTAAAGATGATCATGGAGTTCTTTTCAGTAACAGGTGTAATCACCTGTGCATTTTATATTCTATGATCTCATATCTACAGGTAGGCCATTTTCTAGCTTAACTAAGGAGAAAATTAAGACAGCTTTAAATTACATTCTAGCTAACTCAGTTCCTCCTATTTTGTCAATTACACACAGCATTTTTTTTTTCACATCATGAGCTCTTGGTAAACAGCTGATGCTTACAGCCCCAGAGCAAACCACATTTCAGTGGTGGGTGAAGCAATTCTTGTATATGTATTCTACAAAGCAGTTTAGTATCCTTTAGGATGAAAGCTGTGCTACATAAAAATAAGGTATTATACAAAGAATTACAATGAATATATTTGTTTGGTATCTCGGGGCTTACATTTCTCTTCTTTTATATCCACTTCCCTCGACTTTGTTTCCCACTTTTTGTAATCTGCATTCCACTGGCATCCTGCTGCTTTCTCACTGGACTGTGACTTGAACCATGATTCTTCTCCAGAATCACCTGGGGACTTCATGCTTCAAGGCAATACAGGTAAAAATGGATGTAATGAAGCACACTGAAAAATAAAAGAAAACATAAATATGAAGAGCTGTCAAAGGAAATTATTTCTCCTAATCAGTGTAGTTAAAAACTACAAAGAGAGAAAATTAAAATATTCAGTGTTTTTATGATCTTTCAGAAGAGAATACAGATGTTGGTTACTACAGGGTCTGAAATACAGTGCTAAGTGTACTTTGTTGACAAATCTGTTAATGAAAAATGCTCATCTGGCTACACGAATGCTTACATAACCTATATGGAGGTGATCCCAGCTATATGACTGAATAGAAAGTTCATTGAATCTGACATCTCTGGATTTTATACCTACCCAAAGGGGAGGTCCCAGAATTGCCTGTCACCAGCATTTGTCCCCAGTCCAAGGAATTAGTCTCAATACCCTAATTCACTGTGCAAGTACCACAAAGTGGCTATTCAAGCCACTTGAATTAAGGTGAATAAAAAAGTCATAATAAAAAAGCTGATTAAACTTTGATTTTACGTAGCATTTTATCCGGGAAGCTCAAAGCTATTTATAGAGTAAGCATTTTCCTAATATACAGGTGGAGAATTGGAGGCATAGAGATTAATAAGCAACTTACCCAACTGCATCAAGTAGGTAAATGAAAGAACTGGCACTAGAATTGTGGTTTCCTGACTCCTCTTGCCACTACACAATGATGCCTCTCTCACAAACATGACTATTTAAAGAATCTTTGCAACACACAATACTGAAACTTAAATGCTTCCATATATTTTAATTGACTGCTTGTGTTTCCTTCTCTGTGTTGTTTCAGCCTGCAAGTCTCTGGCTACCAGTGCACCTTCTGAATTGACTGGACACTTAAGGATCAGCACCTCTTATTCCTCCTACTCATTGCCATTGCTGCTCCAAGCTTGCTCAGTAATGTTCACAGTCAGCTCTACTCATGCTTTTCTTGAACAGTTAGAGAAAGAAAACTTGAACCAATGCCACCTTACTTGAAGCCAAATGTAAACCACTAACAATTTGAAATAAGACGAGAAAGACTTCGTAGCACTTTAGAGACTAACCAGATTGGTACACTAATGAGTTCTGGAGGATGGCATTCTGTGTGTTCTAGTTCTTTGAATATTTTGTGTACAAAGAAATCTTGCATTGTACTCTACAAAAGGCAAATTTGACAGGAATGAAGCAAAATCAGTAAAGTGCTCTGGCAAGTATACAGCTGTTTCTAATATACGATATCCTGAGAGAATTTTGATGACATCTGCCATCAAGGCAGGAAAAATTTAGAAAAGCCTTTAAAGAATCAAAGCCATATTGTCACTCAACTTTTTAAACGCATCATGGTCACTTCAGCAGAAGTGTAGCCTCCATGTCTCTTACAACAATGCCTTTCATCTTCTCACCAGGAGGCAATGGAGGTTTTTTTAAAAAAAAATCACAAAGCTCCCTGAAGAGAAGCAGTCAGAATTCACAGCCTTTTAACAGATGAGCTCTACCTTAGGGAAGGAGATTGAGAGAAAAAACACATGGATACTGCTATTCTCAAAGCAGTAAAGAACTATACCTCCATCATGTAAGCGAAGCTCCATTAATACGGTTTCTCACCACCACCAGCCAATGCCTGTGAGAAGCAATATTTACAGGATACTTTTATCCAGGCAGATTATGTTTTCTGATTAAAACTAATTTAAAATAAAGTCATATGGACTACACGCTTAATAAATTCTGTCTCCATGATGCTTTAAATCATAGTAGTCATCACACAGTTCATTTAGACTGAATAATGCGTTTTATTGTTAAATAGAAATTGAGTATTGAAACATTTATTGAAGATTAACAACCATGTAATAATAGGTCTTAAATTCATCCTGAGAGTGCTTTTCAAGTGTCCCTAATTTTATGGGTCCCTCATTTTGAAGCCGAGTCTAGTCCATTCTGCTGTGGTGCTGTGGGGTTGCAGTTTGTGCTGCTTTCTGACTGAATCCATTTTTCTCTCTCTGTTCAGATTATTATTTGTTTGCATCATGGTAGGCCCTAGAAGCCCCAAACCAAGCTTGTTTCCCATTATGCTAAGCACTATACATATACATACTATGTTAGAATAGAAGTAAAATGGTATTATCACCACTGTGTACAACATTAGCGAGATCATTCCAGGAATACCATGTCCACAGTGCTTAATTTGTACCAGGGCTGAGTCCCGTCCCTCTGGGCTTGGCAGTTCATAGCCCCAGCACCTCTGGGCTATCCACATCAGTTATGAAAGTAAAAAAATGTCTTGAACCCCAGCACCTAATTGCTTGAGCCCCAACCCCTCATTCATTAAAAATTAAGCACTGCATGTCCAGTTGTGATGTCCACACTAACAAGGATGTTGACAAATTGGAAAACATTCAGAAGCGATCTACAAGAATGTTTTGTGGTCTGGAAAACCTGCTTTACAATGAGACCAAAGAAGCTCTCTTTATTTAGCTTGACCAAAAAAAAGTTATAGGTGACTTGGTTATAGTCTACAAGAACCTGCCTAATAACATTTGTGATAGTAGAGAGTTCTTTAATTTAGCAGACAAAGACATAAGATCCACTAGCAGGAAACTGAAGTAGACAAATTCAGACAGGAAATATGGAGCACATTTTTAATAATGAAGGTAATTAACCATTGGAACAATTTACCTAGATCTATGGTAGATTCTCTGTCCCTTGAAGTCTGGATGAGCGTCATGTATAGGAATTGGGTAATATTCCTTTAAATAGTTTGTGAACCCTCTAGTGGAGCTCACAGTGTTCTAGGATTTAGAAATCAACCAGAGCAGCAGTATAGATATGTAACTAGAGTTTGCTTGTTGTGCATATTTAGTAAACATGGTTATTTGGGTATGTAGTTCCTTCATATTGTTATTGTTGTGGAAAGGGAAAAAGAGAACAGGAACTTTTTAATAGGTATGCTCCAGGTCTGCCAGAAAAATATAGGCTTAATGCAGGAATCACTGGGTAAAATTCTATGGCCTGTGCTATGTAGCAGGTCGAACTAAATGATCATAATGTTTCCTTTTGGCCACAAAAGTCTATGTCACAGTGGTTCTCAAACTTTTATAGTGGTGACCCATTTCACACAGCAAGTCTGAGTGTGACCCTTCCCCCGCACCGAGATAAATGTTTCTATGACTTGCCCAAGGTCATAAAGAAGTCTGTGAGATCGGGAAGTTAAATCCAGATCTCCAGAATCCTAATCCTAATCCCTAGAGTTTACAGCCATCTGTGGTTTCCTAGAGTGTGTTGTTTTCTAGCCACTCCCCATGTCCTCCTGCACTATGGAATGTAGGGAGGGGAGGATGGGGTGTTGTCAAAGTCTAAGCAGCATAAAGCACATAGATCAAATCAGGTAGTGTGGTCCTTAAAGCTTGAATATGTAACCATGAATAAAATATTAATGAGACTAACTTTTGTGCTTTTCTTGAAAAATTAATCCCAGTGTTTTGACCCAGAGGGAAATAAAACTGTTTATCTCCAGAATGCAGGAGTCTTAAATTTATCTTTTTTAAAACTATAGTTAGAAGCACTTAGCTGAACTATTACTCTTTCCGAATCAAATTTAATGTACAAGGTAATTCATCTAGCCCAGTAGATATGAATTAACATCCCTTCTTCTCCATTACCTTCTTACGAGCCAGCAGCTTTCTCCTCCTTGCCATTTTCTTGTTAGGCTTCATCTCTCTCTCCTGGTTAACCCCAAACTTTCTACAGTCCTTCCTCATTGCACGGCCCCTGTCTTTTAAACATCCTGGTTTGGAGTTCAGAACCCAGTAAAGCTTTTCTACTTGGGAGAATTTTGAATGAAGAAAGATCCTGGGATTTAAGGGGGAGGAGAGAAGCCAGAACACCAAATCTGCAAGGGTATGTCTACACTGAAATTAGACACCTGCAGGTGCCCCATACCAACTGACTCGGGCTCACAAGGATTGGGCTATGGGGATGGTTAACAGGTGTAGAGGTTGTAGAGCCAATAATGGACTTAACCTCCATGAATTTATCCAGGTTTTTTTTAAAACTCTGTTATAGTCCTAGCCTTCACAACCTCCTCAGGCAACGAGTTCCACAGGTTGTGGACTGTGTGAAGAAAAACTTCTTTTTATTTGTTTTAAACCTGCTGCCCATTAATTTCATTTGGTGGCCCCTAGTTCTTATATTATGGGAACAAGTAAATAACTTTTCCTTATTTACTTTCTCCACACCACTCATGATTTTATATATCTCTATCATATCCCCCCTTAGTCTCCTCTTTTCCAAGTTCATCCAAGATACTTTTTTTTGCCTCCTATTCTTCAGCCATCAACATTCCCTTCCAGTGACTATAAACATGCATCACCTGCTGAACTCTTGTCCCTTATTTATCTATCTTTATATCACCTTGTTGTGCTTATTGAATACCATGACCTGTCTGGGTAAAGTGACTTCATGCACTTGAAAACCAAAGGCACATTTTTGGTTAAATGAGAGACCATTTTTGTGCTACTACAGTTACTTAGCTGATACAATAATCAGAAAATTAGAGTTTGTTCCTAATCAGGAGATGTGTTTTTGTATGTGAAAGATTTTTCAGTGCCAGGTTTTATATTGAAATTACTTGAGTATATAATGAGAGAGTAATTTTCTTTTTTCCCCAACCCTAATATTCTAGCTGCTGCTCTGCACACCTCTATAGGATGTGCCTAGAGGCCACTGGTACAACATACTGTAATCCTAAATACATATTTATAAAAGAAGGTTAGCTTGATGTTTTATGCTGCTTATGTTACATACAATCCATAGAACCGTGAACATATCCAATCTGTTTTAGGGTAGACTACCTTTTAAAAACATGTAACACCTATTTTCAACTAGGCAGGATAGTTTCATGAAACATTATCCCACATCTTTATCAGACATGGTTAAATATAAACATTCAAGGGGGTGGGCTTCTGAAATCTTGTTTTTAAATTTGAAACTAACACATCTTGTGTGCCTCCTTTAACAGCATTGTCAGCTATCACATTTTTATCACTTGTCTCACAATTTTTGGTGGTGGTCTTCAGAGATTACATTTCATTTAAAAAAAGTAATTAAGCTTCTAGCTTTTTTGGCTGTGGAGAACCACTTGAAAAGTATGAACTGAGTGTATTCTAAAGGATCAAAAAGTAGAAGGCAAACAAAGAACCTCAAACTCTGTTTATTTTAGCTTTATTATTTTTAAGCCACTGATGATTTTTGACTCAGGATTTTTAAAGGCTTGGGGGATAGCAATACTACACCAATTACATCATTCTGATAAGCATTGTCTTCTGAAATTTAAAATTCAGGGAAGAGATGAGAAATGCAGGAAAAGATGGGATAAATCTCATCACTAGGCAAGATGGGAGATAGTATGGTCCGTATGTCAAGGGATGGGTGAACAGGTTTGGGGAAAAAAGAAGAATCTTTTGAATCTTCACCTACTTAGACTTGAACCTAAACTGAATGTTTCATCAAATTTGTGCCACTGCAACTTCTCCATTTATTTTCATTTTAATGAAAGTCTGTTCATTTTGTGGTTCCAAATGGAATAGGAAAGGATGAAATACCATAAGAAACACCAAGACCAGTTTCTCTTGCATTTATGACTTGGCACGAAGGAAGATGTTCTGGCAGTCTTGCAGAAAATCTCTTCTTACAAAATCTCTAGGAACTTCTTCACACTTAGGAGGTGTAGATGTTTGGATAAGCATCCAGGATTTAGGGTGCTTATCTGAATCAAATCCAACATGGCTCTTGAGGTTTACTTATATATTCATACTTCCCCTTCACATTCAATTAATAGCGGGCACTGGGCAGACAATACAAAATGCCAGTGTTTTAATAAAAAGTTCCAGCAAACTTTCCCATTAGCCTCTGATAAACTCTGAGTTCAAGGTGCATGTTTACTTGCAGAGGGAGCTTCTAAAATCTGGTGATGGGGGTTGGGTGGAAAACTTTGAAAAGGGATAAATGGTTATTCCCACCTGGCAAAGTTTGTTTGACTTCCTGTTTTTTTGTGCAATAAAAGAGCCACTCTAAGGCAAAACATTTTTTCTTCAGGAAATTTTTGCTAGTCTTTTCTGTCAGCGATGGGGTGAGCACCTTCATAGTCAGGAAAATCATCCCAAACTCTCTCAGGTGGTAGATGGAATTGGGGGGAAGGGGACAAAGGAGGGTGTTGCCCCCTCCAAAACTGAAAGCCTCAGGGGAAGGCAGCTTGAGTGTGCAATGCAATGAGTTCTGTCAGTTTGTGCCCCTGAGGCAAAGAGTCAGAATGTTGTTTATAGAGTCATTAACGGGTGATTAACATAAGAAATGGCTGTTAGGATGTTTCCCAACATTAAATGATCTGTTCCAAGCTTGGTGAACTGCAAAAAGTAAAGAATCAAAGAGGTAGCCATGTTAGTCTGGAATAGCAGAGGTAACAAAGAGTTAGTCTTTAAGGTGCCACAGGACTCTTTGTTACCTCTGCAAAAAGTAAGTAGCCTAAATGATAGAAAGTAATTAGAGATTTTTCTATGGTTGTTTCAACTGTTGTATTCAAGAGGTGGTAACAAAATTATCTTTGAGAAGATAACTAATTTTTTAGTCAAGGAAATGCAGTAGATCTAATCTTCCTGGATGTCAGTAAGGCATTTGATACAGATCCACATGAAAATTAGTTTAATTGGAGAAGATGGGAATTAATATGAGAACCGAAGAATAAATAATAAACTGGTTAAAGGGAAGACAACAACAGGTCATACTGAAAGGTGAACTCTCAGGCTAGACTAGAGGAAGGTTACTAGTGGGATTCCTCAGGGATCAGTCTTGGGACCAACCTTATATAACACTAGCATAAGTGCCCGGCGTTGCTCGGGTCAGTCGGAGGTGGGGAGGGGGCAGACAGTTGACACCCCCTGACCAACCCCAACACCCACCCTTCACCCACCCTGACACCTTCCCAGCCCCCCCCCCCCCCCGACCAACCCCAACACCCCCCGGCTCACTTACCCCCCGACCAAACCCGACAACCCCACCTGACCCCCCAAAACAAACCCGACACCCCCACCTCACCCCCCGACCAAACCCGACACCCCCACCTCACCCCCTGAGCAAACCCGACACCCCCACCTCACCCCCCGACCGAACAGTGTATTTAATAATCTGTGTGCTACACAGTGCACCGGGTAGGGGCAGAGAACTGAGGGATCTCCGGGGTTCCGTTGGGAGGGGGGAGGGGCAGAGAACTGAGGGATCTCCGGGGTTCCATTGGAGGAGGGAGGGGTGAGCTGAGTGAGTGAGGTGTCTGTTGGAGGGGGGTATTATGACATCATCACCACCTAACCGCCCAGCCGATGTGATTGGCCCTGAAAGACTTTCACCCCTGGGGGGCGTCAGAGGTGAGATCCGAAAATTTTTCGACCCTTACCAAGATCTAGACCCCAAGACCCCTCACTGTACCAAATTTCAAGTCTCTGGCTCAAACGGTGCGGGAGGAGTTCGCTGTCATACGTACATACATACATACATACACTCATACATACACCACTTGACTTTTATATATATAGATTTTTACATATGTGGCACAAAAAGTGGGAGTGTGCTAATAAAATTTGCAGATGACACAAAATTGGGAGGTATTGCCAATAGCGAGGAGGACCGGAATACTATATAAGAAGATCTGGATGACCTTTTAAACTGAAATAATACAAATGGGATGACATTTAATAGTGTGAACTGCAAGGTCATACATTTAGGGACTAACAACAAGAATTTTTGCTATAAACTGGGGATGTATCAGTTGGAAGTGACAGTGGAGAAGAAATAGGTTGGAGTATTGCTTGATCACAGGATGATCATGAGCCATCAATGTGACATGGCCATGAAAAGGTTAATGTGTTCCTGGGGTGCATCAGGTGAGGTATTTCCCATAGAGATATAGAGAAGTGTTAGTATCATACAAGATACTGGTGCGACCACATCTGGAATACTGTGTACAATTCTGGTCTCCCATGTTTAAAAAAGATGAATTTAGACTGGAACAAGTACAAAGAAGGGATACTCCCTTCTGAGGTATAGAAACCCTATCTTATGAGAAGGGACTCAAAGAACTTGGCTTGTTTAGTCTAACAAATAGAAGGCTGAGGGGACATATGATAACTCTGTATAAATACATCAGAGGGATAAATACCAGGAAGGGAGAGGAGTTATTTAAGTTCAGCATCAATGTGGACCCCAGAACAAATACATAAAACTGGCCACCAACAAGTTTAGTGTTGAAATTAGGCAAAGGTTTCTAACAATTAAAGGAGTGAAGTTCTGGAACACCCTCCTAATGGGACCAAAAAACCTAACTGGCTTCAAGACTGAGCTTGATAAGTTTATGGTGGACAAGATAGAATGATGGGACTGCTTACAATGGTATGTGGACACTGATGAGTGTCTGTAGCAAAAATCCCCAATGGCTGAAGATAGGACACTAGATGTGGAGGGCTCTGAGTTACTACTGTTAAAATAACGAAATTTAGAAGCAACTGTATTATGAATGTTGTGTAGTAAGATTTTAAAAACAGCCTTAGACTATAGTCTCACCCTTGTATATGCACTCCTGACCCCTGCCCTGCATGCATCTTAAACTCATCTTCACCCTGCCCCAGCTGTGCTTTTCACAAGGCAGGAGACACAGTGTCTAAGTACCCTGAACCTCCTGCCTTTACAGAGTTCTAGACAGGTAAATGGAATAGATTAATACCGAACAAAGGGTGTGATAGCCATTAAGTGTTCTCACTCCTGTAAGTGTATTGAAAGCCCCCCTCCCTTATTCACACTGGACTATAGGACGGCCTCAACCATGTAGAGAGTTGATCCAGTTGTTTTTCGGTGTTAACCCCTTTGGCTCCATATTGCTAGCAATAAACCTGTTTTCCAGAAGCCTACTGAGTCATGCCTGTCCTTTGAAGGAAATATTGGGATAAGCCTCCAAAGGGACGAAGCAGTTTTTACAACACTACTGAGAATTCTTTCCTAGGTATCTGCCTGGTGGGTCTTGCCCACATACTCAAACTCTAACTGATTGCCATATTTGGCATCAGGAGGGCGTTTTCCTCCAGGTCAGATTGGCAGAGACTGTGGAGGTTTTTCACCTTCCTCTACAGCACAGAGCAGTGGTCACTTGCAGGTTTAAACTAGTGTAAATGGTGAATTCTCTGTAACTTGAAGTCTTTATACAATGATGTGAAGCCTTCAGAACAGCCAGAGATTAGGGGGTCTGTTACAGGAGTGGGTGGATGAGGCTCTGTGTCCTGCAATGTGCAGGAAAGTCGGACTAGATGATCACTATGGTCCCTTTAGTAAAAGTGCTGAGTAAGAATATACGTTACAATTTTAAACCTAACCAGTGTCCCATAAGTGACTTGCCACAAGATGTTAGAACATGTTAGCATTAGACCGAATGGGTCTAATAGTGATTTAATTTTCTTTCTTGATATAGGAATTAGATACAATGCTTCTGACTTTTCAGCTGCCTAAGTAGTCCCTGGAATCATGGATAAAGTTATACACACACACCAGTTGGCCTGACTGGAGCTGCTCCCATCAAATATAGAAGTCAAACTATGCCTACACAGGTGATTATTTCATTTATAAACCAAAAATTCTTAGTGCCAAGTGTTAACAAGCGTTTCATCCACAACATCAGGGAAAGTATGCATGCACAGAAAGAGAACATCCTTATGGCTGCATGGCTTTCATCAGTATCTTTCCATCTACTTTGAGAAACCAGATAAACCTGTTTCTGAGTTAAGCAGAAAGAACATCAAAATTTACCACCTGAAATGGGGCTAGGAGCTAGCATTGCTTTGGTAACAGAGAAATCATAACAATTGTTAATTGTTCCAGTTTAACTTTTTCTGGCAGGGAATAAATTCACATTTTCTTTATTAATAACAATTTGTATTTTAATTCCAAACAAATCAACAGTAACATAAACCTGACTCTTATAAATGGAAAACTGTTAAAATAACTACACCACATATCTACACCAACGACACCATCACAGGACCTAACCAGATCAGCCACACCATCACTGGTTCATTCACCTGCACATCTACCAATATCATATACGCCATCATATGCCAGTAATGCCCCCTACTATGTACATCGGCCAAACTGGACAATCTATATGTAAAAAGATAAAATGAACACAAATCAGATATTAGGAATGGCAATATACAAAAGCCTGTAGGAGAACACTTCAACCTCCCTGGACATACAATAGCAGAACTAAAGACAGCCATCCTACAGCAAAAACGACTTCAAGACCAGACTTCAAAGAGAAACTGCTGAGCTACAGTTCATCTCAAATTTGACACTATCAGGTCTGGACTTAACAAAGACTGTGAATGGCTTGCCAATTATAAAAGCAGTTTCTCCTCTCTGGGTGTTCACACCTCCAGATCAGCTGCTGGAAATGAGCCTCACCCTCCCTGATTGAATTTACCTTGCTTTCTTGCCTGCATATTTATACCTGCCTCTGGAGATTTCTACAACATTCATCTGATGAAGTGGGTCTTTGCCCACAAAAGCTTATGATCCCCAAGATCTGTTAGTCTATAAGGTGCTACAAGACTCTTTGTCACTTAGAAAATCAACACTCCAATGTGGAAACCGCAGAACTCGAACCACCAAAAAAGAAAATCAACCTTCTATTGGTGGCATCTGACTCAGTTAATTAAAATGAGTGCACATTGGTCTGCATTGATTTGGATTGTTATCAATCAGAACCCATCAGCAGCATGGACATGTGTCTGCTGGAATGATGGTTGAAGCATGAAGGGACATATGAATCATTAGCACATCTGGCAAGTAAATATCTTACAATGCCAGCTATAATAGTGCCATGAGAATGCCTCTTCTCATTTTCAGGTGACAATGTAAATAAGAAGCAGGCAGCATTATCTCCTGAAAATGTAAACGAACTTGCTTGTCTGAGTGATTGGCTGAACAAGTAGTAAGACTAAGTGGACTTGCAGGTCGAAAAGTCTTACATTGCTTAATTTTGGAATGCAGTTATTTTCTGTACATAATTCTACATGTATAAGTTGAACTTTCATGATAAAGAGATTGCACTACAGTACTTGTATTAGGTAAATTGAAAAATACTCTTTTTTACAGTGCAAATTTGTAATAAAAATAAATATGAAGTGAGCACTGTACACTTTGTAATCTGTGTTGTAATAGAAATCAATATATTTGAAAATGTAGAAAATATCCAAAATATTTAAATAAATGGTATTCTATTATTGTTTAATAGTATGATTAACCATGCAATTAATCACAATTAATTTTTTAATCACTTGACAGCCCTATTATCAATATATTATGTTAACTTCAATAAATTAACAAAGAACCTTCAACTAAATCTTTCCTTCATTTCAAAGCTCTAAATTTCCATAAAGGATCTAAACTTTTAATTTTCTCATTAGTTTTTACAAGAGAATAGTTAACAAAATCTTTACTGTCTTTTAACATTGCAACCTGAAAATTCCTTTCCTTTCCTCTTCAACAATGCCTCTGAATGATATCATGCAGTATTTGGCATATGTCTGTCCTTTAAAAATTGCCAGTGGAGCAGGAAGGTTGAAATTTGATAAGAAGTTAAAATTCCTGGCCTTTGTTAAGTTAAAAGGTGCTCTATCTTTTCCAAAGCATACTGCTAATGTTTGAGGAAGAAGACATGTCATGAAAATTACAGAGATGCAATCAGCAATATGGTATAGAATCACTTTCCTATCGACAAGAAAAAGTGATTTTAGCATGACATGGACTGAATCCTTCCCACAGTTTATTAAACCAGTTAGAGTTTTCATTCACTCCTCGCTTAGAAATAAAACAGATAACAAAACCTTAAACAACATAAAACCCTGTGCATTGTCATCTGACCAACCTGTGCTTTGTGAAGACTGAAGAGAGAAGAATCCAATCATATTGTACTTCTGATATTCACCATAACATTCTAAATTAGAACTTTTGAGGATCAGAACCAAAAGTAACAAACAAACAAACATGCAGCTGCTCCAAGTCGCATAATTTTCTTTGGCTTCAAGCAGAGCTTCTTATATTAAAGAGCTATATTTTGACTGGGGCACAAAAAACACCAAGATGTTTAGATTTGGACACAGCAAATTAGAGCCTTCAATACTCCAGGGACTTTATATATATATATAAAGTTTGTGTGTGTACCCAAACACAGGCCATGTAGGGCCCAGAAACATGTCTGAATAAAACAAAGCCCTGCACTAAAGGGACTCAAGCGGTTTTGTCAGTCTTTCCCCACTAGAAGCAAAACCATCTAGAATTGTGGTGTTGACCCTTTTGTTGCACATCACACAAAATTACAACAAGTTTCCTTGCTTACAGCCATTTAAGGCTTCATTATATATTTATCACGTAACACAATGTCAAAGTTCACATTCAAACTGTGATTACAAATTTTATAGAGAGGGAATATTTGATCCAACAGTAAGATTTGAGATACACATACTTGTGGCTCTTTTGATAGTGATGAAAATAAATATTGTGGCAAAAACACAGTTATCTAGGAAGTAGGGAACAAATCATCTTTAAAAGATCAAAGCTGATGCAGAGCTTTATTCAGAACTAAAAAACCTCCCAGGGTAAGTGGCAATACTTTAAAACTTGCCATACCTTTTGCTTCTTAAGAGGAGAGCTCAGTTTGCAATAAAATATGCACATTCACAACAAGGTGAGGACATTAAGGAAAGAAATGAACAGTAGGCAAATTGGTAGCTCTTGAGAGTGGATGGCCTAGTTTTACTGAAAATGCTTTAGTTTAAAAATCAGAGAAGCTGGAGGTTTACAAAGCAATGCCAGCCTTGGTCTCTCTAGCATGTACGTTACATTTTAAATCGATATTTTGTATTTATACAGCTGTGTAAGAGGGGGTGACCCCAGCCTTTATGCTCTCGAGCACAAAAGCTGGGACTCTTCACTAGCCAAACCACTTAACTTAGCTGCTCCCAGCCCAAATTAAGTCCTACACCCCAAGACACCCCCCTTTTTACCAGTGGGGTTCTTAGGGTTACCAATCACTGCCACCATTCGGGTATACTTCCAAAACCTTGGGGGGGGGGCAAACATCCCCACCCTAACTTTGTCTTCCTCCCTGGAAGCCAAGTTAGACACCTGGAGGCTTCCCCCCCGCACTCTGTCTCCCTCCCTGGGAGCCAGAGCCAGACACCTGGGGCTGCTTCCCTTCACCCTTCCCAGCTGAAGGCAGACTTCCCCCGACTCCGTCTCTCTCTACCGGAGAGTCAGACCTTCAGAGGCTGCTCCCTTCTACCAAGATGCAGCCTCCCCACTCCAGCTATGCACTTAGCTGCCCTGATCCCTATTTACCTCCCCTTCTACCTTCCCAGACTGGAAGCAGAGAAAACCCTAAGGGAAATAAACCAGACAGTTTTATAACTAGAAGATTTAATAAAGAAAAAAGGTTAAAACAGAGATACAGACACTTCACAATTTGGGGTTTTCTAATTCCCTTCTGAAACAGAAAGAACACCCCAAAAGGCACAGACTTAATAGAAGAATCAAATGGCTATACTTACAGCACAGCAAATTAGGAACTTTAAGGAGAAAGGCAGAGTTATCTTCATAGCTAAAGATGAACTCTGGGACCCTTGCCAAGCTCCATGGCAAGCCAGAAACTAACTGAACTAACTTCCTGCTTTCCCTCATGGTCCCGAGGCTCTGACGACACTGTTGTCTCAGATAACAAGCCCCACCCAGGCCTTTACACTTATGACAAGCTGTCCTCATTACCTCCTCACTGAAGACAAGTTTGCAGCCCCCATCCCCCAGCTCCTTATTACAGCTGAATTCTGTTGCACTCAGTAAAGTAAATGCTAAAAAACAAATTTTAGCATTGCTTCTGCTGTACCACTCAGAATGGTATATTTCAGCACACACTTCTCCCATGGAACCCCTCCAGATGGACTACAGCCAATAGGACTTAGGATCAGATCATCATATGCCCTGAGCACTTTTAAGGAGCTGGAGGAAGAGTAGAACAATTTTCAGGTGAAAACATGCCTGTTACAGTCACCATTCATATGCCTGTTTCAGGACACCCAGGGAGAAAGAGCCACTAGTGACATCTCCCATAGGTAGAGAAGAGGAGACATTGATCAGATCCAGGTCCCTGAACATTCAAACTGTGAGAACTATTGAGGGCTGCAGGAAAGAACCCAAAAAGTTTGTGAAAGCTTTTTGTATACATCCAAACTTTTGAGCACTTGCCCAAGACTGAATTGAACCATGTGAAATTTAACAATCTGCCCATCTTTAAGTGTGAATAGCAGGACCAAGAATAAATGGAATAGCCTCATAAATGAATGGAAAGAAAATTAAAAGCCAATTCACTGCCCATTAAAAGGGTGACTATCTTTTTGGTGTAGGGGGTTTGGTCATTCACTCACAGCAGGAGAAGCAATTGCAGCCTGGGGATGATTACCTCTAGAAAGGTAGTAATCATTCCTTTCAAAGCCTTTCTCTAAAGAGCATAGCAATAGGATGAGTCAGCTTAATCTCCATTGGCAAATATGATTAAGGAGTTCTTAATGTTGTTATTCAGGCAGATAATTTTTTTTCAGAACACCAGATCAGTAGACATGGAGGATACATTTTATTCAAATTCAACACTACAGAGACCAAAGTACAGTAAATTTCTATGGACAGAATACGTTAGGCAGTAACTTACACACTATTGGCTCTTTGCAGTTAGTGTGCTCTCTGGATGTAGGGCCGGGGTTTCAAAAACAGCTTAGAGTTAGGGAAAGCCATGCTGTCCAAGAGCAGATGGAAGTTAACAAGGCAGACAGCTGTGTGGATGCAAAGAGATCTGTGTACAGAAATGCCTTGCTTCCAGAAGATCTGGGCGCCAAGCTACTTCATGAGGAGATGAGAGAGATGAGGTGCCAGTCTGTGTCCTGTCAGGGGAATTCAGAGGAAACATCACATTAAATCTCTGTTTCCATGTCGTTGTGAATGTTATTCCTGCACAGAGGATATGTCCTCAGTTTTCACTCTGTCTATAGCCAAGCAAAACTCCTGTTGATTTCACTTGCCAAAGTACAAACACTGGGGGAACTGATTAAGGACCTCAGAACTAGCCCATTGTCAGGTCATGTACCTCAAAGATATATGCACTATCCCCTCCTGATGTTTTAGTCTACACTTGCTGGCAAGGTAATCAGTTGAATGTGTAACCTACCGTGCATTATGGCAACTGGCATATTGTAACTATGACATTTTAGAGAAAAATTTCCTGAAGTGATGAGATGGGAGGAAGGAACATACAGATTTAAACAACACACTCTTAGCACTTCTATAGCACTTTTAAACCCCAGCTCTCTCAACACTTACAAAGCTGGGTAAGCATCATTATCCCCTATTTTTCAGATGGGCAAAGCAACATTCAGAAAGCAAATCAGTGACAGTGCAGGGAGTAGACCCCATTAATACAATGAGGAATTTTAAATTCAGACACACCACTGTAAATATGTTTCTATTTATCTTACTCTTGAGAAGTGGTCAAGCAATTGTTTGCAGCTTTAACAAGTATTAAATATTCACTTGCTGTGGAAAATCTATTCACCAGCCTGGGGGGAATAGAAAGAAAAGGAAAACATGCTTTATTGTTTCTTTTATCTCTATTGCCTCAATAGCTATTCTTCATTGCTAGCAACAGCAATTTCTTAGAACATTACAAAATGTAGATACAATCTCTAACGTGACATGTTAAGAAATAATATGTCAGCAATCTCACCTTGCATTCTAATCTGTAAAATTACTTGGGTTGCAGGAAGCATTAGTCTCTAGCAATTTGAATTAAAGCCTAAAACTGAAAGCTGCACTTTATAGATTTTTTTCACTTGAGTTTTATTATAAGAGAATGTAGAATTAACATCTGTGTAGCACTAATTTCTAGAGTAGATATAACCTTGCATTACAGCAAACCCATAGGCCTATCCACTGCCCTCAATCTCTGGCAAAACATCTTCTGACAAGAAGTCAGGAAGCATTTGTGCAGAGAGAGATTATATTATGGGATGCATAGTGAGAAGAACTGGAAAGTATCAATTTCATGTTGTATGAATATTGCTGTGACATTCCCTTCTGGAGTTATCTTGACTGGTGATCTGCTAGGTCACTCCAGTCCTCGACTCTGGGAGCCAGCCTTATCCTGCTCTACTGTGAGAACCCCCACTTCTGGGCTATTCACACACAGCCTCTGGTATGTAAGCTGCTCCTTGAATTGTGCAACAGACACAAGGCAATATCTCCGTCCCAGACACAGCCATAGGAACCTCCATCTTGCAGTGTCCCGTTATGCCCACTGGACACTGCAAGCTTATATGAGTTCATCAATTTAACAAAGAAATGGATATGTACCAGGCTTGTTATCCCAAGGGGAGTCTCTGACATGCTTCAAACCAAATGCACTGTGTTAGGTAGAATAAACAAACAGATTTATTAACTATAAAGATAGATTTTAAGTGATTATAAGTCAAGACATAAGTCAGATTTGGTGAAATTAAATAAAAGCAAAACACATTCTAAGCTGATCTTAATACTTTTAATACCTTTACAAACTTAGATGCTTCTCATCACAAGCTGCTGTGCTCTTCAGCCAGGCTCTCCCTTGTAATCAGTAATTCAGTCCCTTAGGGCATGGCTACACTTGAAACTTCAGCGCTCTCACGGGAATGCTCCCATGGCAGTGCTTTGAAGTGCAAGTGGGGTCGTGCACAAACGCTTCTGGTAATACATCTCTACAAAGGGATTAGATACAAGCACCAGGAGCATGGCTTCCAGCACTTGTAGCCTGTCCACACTAGCTCTTTAAAGCTCTCAGACTAGGCTGACCATATGTCCCGTTTTGAACGGGACAGTCCCGTTTTTTTAATGTTTTTTAACCGTCCCGTCTTTTTGTCCAAAATATCAATTTTGTCCCGTTTTTGGGGCAGGACTCATAAAACGTGGACTCATAAAACAGGACTCATAAAACATGGAGTCATAAAACGTCCCCCCCCCCCCCGCCGCCGCCGCCGCCGCGCTCGGCCCCCGGCTGCGGCTCCGGACAGCTCCGATCTGCCGCCTCCTCCAGCCCGCCGCCCGCTGACGCCTCCTCCTCTCTATTCCTCCTTCCCTCCCTTCTCTCCATCCCCCTTCTCCATCCCTCCCTTCCTCCCTGCTCTCTCCCTCTGTCCACTGCCTCCTCTCACTCCCTCCATCCCTTCTCTCTTCATAAAACCTGGCTGGCAGCCCCCCCGCCGCCGCGCTCAGCCCCCAGCTGCGGCTCCGGACAGCTCCGATCTGCCGCTTCCTCCAGCCCGCCGCCCGCTGCCGCCTCCTCCTCTCTATTTCTCCTTCCCTCCATCCCTCCCTTCCTCCCTGCTCTCTCCCTCCGTCCATTCTTTGTATTCTTTTGATTGTATTCTAGTGCTAGCCACGATTCTACAAAATACAACGTTCTAAATGAAAAGTCACTTTAAAAACCAAACAGAAGTGGTTTGACTTTGTCAGAAATCTCCCCCCCCCCCGCCCCGCCCCGCATCTTCCTCTGAAGTGACATTGACCCACTTTCAGGAAGTGTTTCCATTTTGATGGATTCATACATCCTGAAGTGGTTCCAGAGAACCAGGTGCTGAGCCCAGTCATCCTGCCTCGTGGCAGCCTGGCAGAACTCCAGTGAAGCTACTCTGGGTTCACACAGTTGCAGGATGCCTCCTCTCGCTCCCTCCATCCCTTCTCTCTATCCCCTTCTCCATCCCTCCATCCCTCCCTTCTCTCTATCCCTCCATCCCTCTCTTCCTTCTCTCCATCCCCCTTCTCCATCCCTCCCTTCCTCCCTTCTCTCTCTCCCTCCGTCCACTGCCTCCTCTTCCATCTCCCTTCTCTCCATCCCTCCTTCTCGCTGTCCCTTGCCTCCTCCATCCCCCCTGCTCCCTACCCCCATCTCTTCTCTCATCCATCCTTTCCCTTCTCACCTTCGTGCCTTCTCTCCCTCCGTCCCCTCCATCCTCTTCATCCCTCATCCCCCCTTCTCTCTCTCCCTCCATCCTCTTCATCCCCCATCCCTGTTCTGCTTATTCCTCCATCCATCCCCCCGACCCCCCTCTTGCTCCCCCCGCCCAGCGCTGGGGTTCCCAGGTGGGGCCATGCCCCCCCGTCCCGTTTTTGCCATCCCAATGTCCCGTTTTTGTCTAAAGGAAATATGGTCAGCCTATCTCAGACTTGCTATGCTCAGGGGGTGATTTTTCAGCAAGTTAGAGCACTACAAAATGTAAGTGTACCCAAGCCCTTAGTGGTGGTGGTGTCTGTAGATGTAGGTGGAAGAGAGAGAGCATGGCAAACATCTCTCCCTTTTATCATGTTCTTTCTTCCCCCCCCCCCCCCCCCGGCTTTACCCCCCTCCCCCTTCAGAGTCAGGTGAGCATTACCTCATGTGGCAGGGTGGGCCTGACCCAGCCTGCCGCCCCTTTAAGAGGGAGAAAAGCCCTCTGCAAACCTCCCTGCAGAGAAGCCTAATCAGCCACCTGGGCTGCAGAGCAATCAGCCTGGATGGGTTGCAGCTGGAAGCCTCCTCAGGGGGATAAAAGCCTGCCAGGCAGGAAGCCCAGGGTGGTGGTGTGGAGGAGTGAGATAGAGAGAAGGAGCTAAGCTGTAGAGCTGTGTATAGTAGGTGGTGGGGTCTGCACGAGCTGTAATGTAAATAAACAGCACTGTTTGGAGCCAACGAAGAGTCTCCTGCCTGTTTGTGACATGGGGGCGAGAAGGCGATCTGTTACACGTGGTGTCAGGGGTGGGATCGCTACACCAGCAACCCAACTGGTGGCCCAGTGATGGAGGGGACCCTACAGTGGCTCATGGGGCAGCAGACGCAGCAGGCCATGTTGCCCATGCAGCAGGCCCAGGCCAAGCACCAGGAGCAAACCCAGCAGTCCGTGCTGGCCATGCAGCAGGCCCAGGCCGAGCAGCAGAAGACGCTGCAGGACTTTATTAAGGAGCAAGCAAAGACCCAGGCAACTCTCCTGCAACAGCTGGTGAGTCGAGGGGCAGGAGAGGGCATGCGGCCGCTGGGCTGGGGACTCTGTAAAATGAACCTGGCGGATGACCCGGATGCTTTCCTGGGGACTTTTGAGAGGGTGGCCACTGCAGACGGGTGGGAGCGGATCACCTGGGCCCTCCGGCTTGCTCTGTACCTCGTGGGCGAAGCCCAGGCGGCCTATATGGCCCTGGGGGCAGTTGAGGCCTGAGACTTTGAAACAGTGAGAGTGGCCATCTTGGACCGGGTCGGCTTATCTGCCGAGAGATACCGGCAGAAGTTTCGGGTGGCCCGTTGGATGCAGGCGATGCGGCCCCGGGCATTCAGCCAGAGGCTGAGGGACTGGGCCACGCGTTGGCTGAGGCCGGAGGCCTGGCCAGGGGAGGAAATCATGGACTCCCTGATACTGGAGCAGTTTCTGCTCAGCCTCCCCGAGACTGTCCATACCTGGGTCAGGAGGCACCAGCCAGAGACGGCAGAGACTGCGGTGCGCCTGACCGAGGAGTACGTCGAGGCAGAGGGTCCTCAGGGAGAAGACCGGCCGCGACGGGTCCGGGACTTGGGGCGTCGGCCCATGGACTCCCCCTCCCCCCCCCAGCCAAAGGCAAAAGGAGTAATGGGGAGCCCAGAGGGGCGCCCGAGAAAGCGGCCCGGCTTACCTGTTGGCAGTGCGGGAAGCCAGGGCACATTAAGCAGGACTGCCCAGCCATGGAGTGTGGCTATGCTGACTGGTGTGGGTGGACTGAGGTTTGGGGGCGGAAGCCAGGTAAGGGGATACCCACCCTGTGGGTACAGGTGGGAAGAAAGTCCCCTCAGGGGGTGGTGGATTCCGCCTCCCCCTACACGCTCGTTCGCAGAGCGTTGATCCGCCCACAGTGGTTGATCCTGGGGGCTACCATGGACCTACAGTGTGTCCACGGGGACAGGAAGTCCTGTCAGGTGGCCCAGGTCCCCCTCGAGATCAGCGGCCGATTCTGCTGGAAGCGGGTCAGGGTGCCAGAGGGGTTACCTTGCCCCGTAATTATTGGGCAGGACTGGGGCCCAGTGGGAGGTACAAGGCCCCGAGCTGCCCCAAGGCCGTACGTAAGAACCCGTAAGGGGGGTTCGGCCGAGAGAAGGGGTGGGCCTCAGCCCAATGACCCAGCGAAAGATCTAGAAGGCCCTGAACAACAGAGACTAGGGCAGGATGTGAGCTCCATAGAAGAAGCCCCGAGCTCATGTGAGAGCCTGGGAGAAATTGAGGCAGGGGAAGTTGCCCTGTGTTGCGAGGCACCATGCAAGTGGTGTGAGCGCCGGAGGGCACAGGGGCGGCCGATACCCTGCCTTTATTGCGCAAGGCTAGAAGTAGGGCTCTCTGCCGCAGCCGCGAGGGAAGCTGAGGCAGAGGAAGCTGGCCATAGCCCTAAGGCGGCAGTAGGGTTCTCCGCCACAGCCGAGCATGACACCCCGAAGCATAGGGACCATGTGGCTATGGTGAAGGAAATGAGAAATAAAGATTCAAGGGCCCTACTGAATCTAATTGGAAAATATTGAAGGGTCCTAGCCTGCCCGATGGGGCTAGGCTAAGGGGGGAGGTGTGTGGCAGGGTGGGCCTGACCCAGCCTGCCACCCCTTTAAGAGGGAGGAAAGCCCTCTGCAAACCTCCCTGCAGAGAAGCCTAATCAGCCACCCGGGCTGCAGAGCAATCAGCCTGGATGGGTTGCACCTGGCAGCCTCCTCAGGGGGGAAAAAAGCGTGCCAGGCAGGAAGCCCAGGGTGGTGGTGTGGAGGAGTGAGAGAGAGAGAAGGAGCTAAGCTGTAGAGCTGTGTATAGGGCTGTGTATAGTAGGTGGTGGGGTCTGCACGAGCTGCACTGTAAATAAAGAGCACTGTTTGGAGCCAAAGAAGAGTCTCCTGCCTGTGTTTGGAGTGGGGGCGAGAAGGCGATCTGTTACACTCATCACAGTCCCAAACTGACCTAAGGAAGGTGGGTGACTCCCTCGAGCATCTAACAGATTCTTTTATTGCTCCTTAGGCCAGCATCCTTTGCTCCTGTGAGGCTGGGCTGGTTTGTCCCATATTTGCCCTGATGAGGTGTGAACTGCCTCTCTGGTTCTGGAGAGTTTTTGCTTGGGCTTATTTTAAGACACGAGGATACATTTTCAACATCATAACTACACACATGAAATGATAACCTACAACATTACTGTAACAATTACTACATCATCACTATAAAACCATGCTCACTGCATCATGAGCTTTCTGAAGATACCCAGCATGACAACTTTGCATTGGATACCACACATTCATTTTTTAAAGATGAACACTGGGATGTAGGGTGTTCCCCTGAGGTACAGAGTCTGACAACTGTGCGTGCCTCTCTGTGTTTGTTAATGATGGGTTTTTTGCTATGGAATTAGATCAAAGGGGGTTGTTAAAGAAGCCAAGCAGGAGAGGTGAAACAATGGCCTAAAATGGATCCCAGGATCCCATCATAAAGAGAAGTGGAGGCATAGCCATGTCACTTAAAAGGGATGTGCTCTGCAGACTGGAAAAACAACTCAGAAGGGACAGCCTACTCCTGTTTACATATGGTTTAAGTAGTCATAGCCCAACCCTGGTAATCAAGAATTCTAAGATCTATTCTTATCATATGGCCCTGTAGCAGGGCAGTTACCAGACTCCTAGAAAAAAGGCTAGGCTGATTGGGAAAGCGGCCACAGCTGGGGCTATGCCCCAGTCAGGCAACACCTGGCCCTGTTATAAGGGCTCAAGGAGGAACTGGGTCGATTTCTCTCTAGCTGTAGAGAGAGAAGGACCTGGCTGCCTGGTGGCTCAGGGTACAGGGAGTAAAGCAGGGTTGGGAAAAGGCAAGAGGAGCTGGGGAGTTCCAGCCTGGCAAATCCGCAGGCTACAGGCCAAAACAGGTACTGGAGTTGCAGAGGTGCATCCCGGAGTTAGACAGAGGCAGCTGGGCCAACCTCCTTGCCAATGATGAGTGGCCATGACAGACTGCAGTTTGCCCCAGTGAGCAGGGCTAGATGAGGACTGGCAGTAACCACTGAGGCAAGGTGGGTGAGAGGGTTGGGGGTAAAGGGCACCAGAGCTACACTGATTTATACCTATGGAGGATCTGGCCCTATTATACAGTAACAAGCCATTCCTTTTTAAGATGTCAGTATAGAATGTCCACGAGACAAAGGGCAGCTGGAAGCCTGGGTAAACAGGAGGCTATGTAATAAAGTGATTGCTCTTCTAGACTGTGTTTTGGGTCAGGACCTGACATATATCTAAAAAGCCTCCTCACTAAAACTGAATATTGCTGTTCATCATATCTGGACACAGTAACTGTTTCTAAATCAAAACTTGTCAATTTATTTTTAATAAATAATTTTTCTAACACATTTATTTTACTTCTAAAACTCAACAGGGCTGGCAAAAGTATTACCCTAACCTTATTTGTAAGGAAGTTTACTAATGCCACATGGTTGGTGAGAGATACTTTCAAAAGTGTCTTTTAAATAATATCTGCACAATGTATGCAGTAAGGGCTTGATTCAAAGCCCTTTGAAGTCCATGGCAAGACTCCCACAGACTTCAATGGGCTTTGAATCAGATCCTAAATGTAGGCCAGTTCCCAGGAGGGACTAACGGCCTAAGTGCAGCAATATTAAAAGAACTTTCATCTACTGAGAGAGGATAAGCTACTCACTGAATGACTAAAATCACATTACTAACTGGAATCTCATTGGAGGAGCAAGTCGCTTGCGTTGATGGGGGAAAAAAGATAGTTACGTCACACAAATGTGTTACTCATTGAACCACTGCATGTAATAGGCTTCAATTTCTCTTTGCTATGCCATTTAAACAATGCTAATTTTTTTGTGCTAATGATGAATGATACCAATTTACTCAGGACTGATTCTACTAGCTAGAGAGTCAGGCACATGGCAGACAGCCTCTGAAAGTTTTTCATAAAGCTATTGTCCCAAACTGCAAGGTGATGATGGCATATAGATGAATGTCTACTGTGGACAAGTAGAAAAACTAATTTTTAGCTTGTGACCAAAGTCTAATATGAATGCTTTAAATTTGCTTAGTTTTAAAATCTAAATTTTCTCAAGGTAACAAGATGAAAGCATGAAGAGCAATATGAGAAGAGTCTTTAAGCCCGAAACACTGACTGCTTGAAGGATCTTTTGTACATCTTTGCAAATTACACATTGTGCCTTGTATGACTTCAAAGTATATTTTACCATCATAAGCCTGTTGGATAAATTAACTGCCCAACATCAACTAAGTTTTGAGCTGATTCTTCAATTGAACTGATATCTTTCATCCTGAGTCCATTTTCATGACTGACTGATAAAAGAAATGTCAGCTTTCCAATAAAGGCTCCATAATGACTAATTATATCAACAATGTATTTCAAAGAAGGTCTGAGGCAGGTTAAGTAAATAAAGATACCCATCTTACTCTAACCATTTGTGGTAAAATATATAATATTTGGGATTGGGAAGGAATTTTCTTCCAGGGCAGATTGGCAGAGGACCTGGAGGTTTTTTGCCTTCCTCTGCAGCAGGGGGCATGGGTCACTTGCTGGAGGATTCTCTGTATCTTGAAGTCCTTAAACCAAGATTTGAGGACTTCAATACCTCAGATATAGGTGAGAGGTTTATTGCAGGAATGGGTGGGTACAATTCTGTGGCCTGCGTTGTGCAGGAGGTCAGACTAGATGATCATAATGGTCCCTTCTGACCTTAAAGTCTATGAGTGAGTCTATATACATAAAGAATAGTTGCCAATTAAAATACAAATGAGGCATAAGGAAGAGAATTCCCAAATTTTCATCTTCTAATGAACAGGTTTGTAACACATACTAAAGGAGTATTTCTAATACCTTGTAACACTATTTTATCCTCAGATCTTCACTGGGATCTTCCTGGGATCAGTGCCAGGATGGTAGTGTTCAATATATTTCCTAATAACCTAGAAGAGGAAGTGTGAGGTGGCAACATTTGCCAATTATGCTAAATTATGGAGTTTAGTGAAAACTGTGGAAAATTATGAAGAATTGCAGAAGGATCTAACAAAGCTGGGTTATGTCTAAAACAAGAATAACACAATGGCAGATGAAACTCAAAGAAATGAAGTGCAAAGTAATGCAGATTGATGGAATAATTAAAATAACATTAGTTATAGTTTCAAGGAAAAATAACTAGGAGTCACCGTAAATAGCTCAGTGAATATATCTGCTTATAGAATAGTAGTCAAAAGAGTTAAGCCTTATCAATAATCTTTAACATACTAAATCTTCACAATGTAATTAAGAAGGGCATCTTTACACAGCATCATACATTGACTGAAATAGATCAGTACTAAGGAACTGGGCTTCTTTGATCTCTAGTGGAGGTCACCTAGATAACAAAATCAGATTACAATATGGTGTGATCCACAATTATTGAATGTACTGGGTTAAAGCCCTCACCGACCGGATAGAAATCAATATTTTACTTCCCTAGTTAAATTCATTTTCTCTCAACCTCCACCTTGCGTGTGTGTGTGTGTATACACTCATGCACATAAGTTTCAGAGTAAGGATGGAGTATGTTGAGTATTTTAATATATATACATATATTGTATTCAACTACTTTAGTCTTAAGTTTGTAAAGTGATATTGAATGGTGAGGGACAGTTCAAATGAAGCTTGTGTCTGTAAAAACATCTAATTAAAAAATAAATCTATGAAGCACCTATAGCGTAGATTAGTTATTTACATGAAACATGGCATTCTGCTACCACTTCAAGGGTTATTAGGAATGGTCAACATTACTGTGTCTAATTTCAACCCCATTGTAACATAGTGGCTTTGAAATAGATTAGCACAACATTTGCTGGGTTTATGTCCCACTTTGAGCTTTTGAGGCAGAAACAAAAAGAAAAAACATAGAGTGACAAATGGAGTGTGTGTGGGGGGAATCAACACTGAAAAAAGAGGAGCAGAAATGGAGACAACCATTTTAACGATAAATGGTGCACTCACTTTATATCTCATCTATTGGGCACCTGCTTCTACCAGACTTGAGCTTTCTGTATCCTTGATTAAAGCAAAGACTTCCCCTTTAGCTAGGTAAATATTTTCTTTGATTGTATCATTCTTCTTAAAAGCAAAAAACATGGGTTTAAATTATAGGAAAATACGATTTGGAAACTAGATCTAGTTTGGTAAATTCGAAGTATAATTGCTAAACCTTGATCTCCATGACAGTCTATCATCCCTATTATAAGTATGCACACTTCAAAGTAGACACTAAATTACAGCAAACAGGATTCTAAGGTTATTTACAAATGGCATCAAACCAAATGACTGAAATTTAAGAGATTTTCACACAGACCTGCATTATATAGCTCCATCCTCCATTATTAGCTCAACAGTTAGATTCTAAATTAATTGTTCTTCAGTGACTAGGTATGTAGGGAGGCACTGTGGCCTCCCTCCGAGCTGGAGGGTAAAGAAACACTCTCTCAGCCAGAGTGGGCGGGCCCAGACCAATCTGGCCCCACCCCCAGGAAGAGGAGGGGCGGAACAGGAAGTATAAAGGGAGGGGCCCCTAGCTCAATCAGGGTGGTGCTAGGGAGGGAGACAGATGCAGGCTGCTCCCTCCATACCTTGCTACTGAACCAGAGGAGGCCTGGGACCCAGGGAACCGTCCTCTGCAGGAAGGACTGGGGTTTCCCGAGCTGCCTGCGGCGGAGTACCCCCGAGGGACTGCCAGAGTTCAGCGGGGACCCACGCCTGCCAGAGGCGACCACGGAGGGAGAACCGGATCTGCCAGGGGCAGAGTACCCCTGCCAGAGCCCAGCAGCACCCCGGGGCCAACGGAACCCGACGCTGAAGGAGATCTGGAGCTCCCAGCGGCAGATGACCTGGAGTCCTGCTGGTGCCCCCTCGCCTGTGAGTTACACCCCCAGACTTCTGCTGGCGCTCCCCCTGCCTGAGGGGCGCGCCGCGGACCCTTGGCCGGCGCTCCCCCTGCCTGAGGGGCGCGCCGCGGACCCTTGGCCGGCGCTCCCCCTGCCTGAGGGGCGCGCCGCGGACCCTTGGCCGGCGCTCCCCCTGCCTGAGGGGCGCGCCGCGGACCCTTGGCCGGCGCTCCCCCTGCCTGAGGGGCGCGCCGCGGACCCTTGGCCGGCGCTCCCCCTGCCTGAGGGGCACACCGTGGACTAGGGATGGCACACCTCTCAACCCTAATTCCCCAGTAATGGGGAGGTGTGACCAAGGCTGTCCCAAAGGGGTAGTAGCTCCCCACCGCCCCGGTGGCTCAGTGGGCCTACTGACCCTCATTACAATGAGCTAAATAAAGTGAGTGCCTTTGGCTACCTTTGTGTTTGATACTAGTCTACGACAAAATAGAAAAAGCTAAGCAGGATCAAAAATATATACACACTCAAGTGTGAAACTTTAATACACTCATACAAATGAGCACACCGGTTCCAGGCCTGTGGATTAATAATTTTAACACCCTCAACAAAGGCAATGAAACAGAACCATTGCATCCAGCCATCTGTATTAATTTGGCACACACTTTTGTTTTCCTGTGTTTTTCCATATAAAATCAGACCCTAAATTTGGGACAGTGGTGGGTGATATCTACTCGTATTTTGGGGGTGGGTTGTATATATTTGTCACCGCTCTTCTTTATCTCTCCAAAACAGAGAATTCTCATCTGGGAAACCTCTCATATGTTTCAGTGACAAAAGGTTACTTAGGCAAGTTGTCTGTGGCTACATACAGATTTATCAAACCTGCATACAACCCTCTTATATGGATTTGTAACATGGATCTTGATTAAACAAGACATCAGGGGCCTGGAGGCATTTCATATGCATTGTCAGTGGGAACTACCGGGTAAATCATGGTTTGACTTTATCAGTAATAGGGTGAGGTAAGTAACTATTTGAGGTAAGGGGGGGAGGACACTGCCCAGTTATAGAGTGGTGGTGGTCACACATGACTTGTGATTAACCACCAGATCAGTAATAACCCTGTGGAGCTCTTAGACATCTGGAATAAAGCTATACAGTGTTGTCACAGACACTCACTGCGTTAGCTACCAAACCCTGCTATCTAAAGTTTTGTAGTTGTACTGAACATCATAGGCTTTAGCAGATAACTAAAACCCCTGTCTACTGGAAAGCAGCTAGAGAGGAATATCAATGAGCGATCTAAAGTTACACATTAGAGGCAATGATTCTGCAAGATGCTGGCTACCCTCAAATCCTCTTGACTACCCTGGACATTGAGAATACGCAGAAGCACAGAGGATCAAACTCATAGTGACTCTACCTTGAATAAACAAATAAATTCTCCTTGAAGAGACTCTCAAACCATGATGTGCTATGTACTTTCCCAATTACAAAAAAACATATATTCAAATACTAAATACTGAGATGATTGATGTGTATTAATTGGATATCAATCATTTGTCTGATCTTTAACAATATTTCAAAATTTTAATGCACAATTTTAATATTCCCTCTAATGTATAGTATGCTTCATAGTTCTTTGCTTGTATTTTAGTTATGTCCCAGAACATCAGGAAGAGATAAAAACATGATCCATTATAGGGGAAACATTCTTATCTTGATACAAAAGTACAGAAATGCACATTTCCCATCCTTGTCCATAGCAACTGTGCACATAAATCCCAGTGCACTGAGATGGATAATGGAACCCTAGAAATTGGGTATAGAGAATCGTAGGACTTCTAAATTCACCTCTTGCAAAATGGCTTAATTGGGGACAACCCAAATAAATTTGATTTTAGTCTCCCCAAAGGTAAATCACTTAAGCTGCTAGGTGCGCAGCAACTCCAGAAAGATGAGGTAAAATAAAAATGGAGGGTACTCAGCACCTTTCAGAAAGTGCCCAGGGCCTTGTAGGCTTGACCTCTTAATTTGTTCTGCACTACAGGATTTGGCCCATACACATTTATATTTGTTTCCATAGCATAATGGTTCTATCTGCATTACTAATCTCAAAACCAATGAGGATTTGTCTACATACAACACTGTAGAGTGCAGTATAATCAGCTCTTTAGTCAAGCAAGGTCATTTCATTGTCAAGATCCCAAAAGTCAGGCTTAAGCAAGTTAAAATCTCATCCAGAAATGTTATCTATTTAAATACACCTTGGAAGTGAAGTGCATTTACAGATGGAATTAGTACAGTTTCTATGTATCACTCAAATGGAAATGTGCTATAATGGCATATTTTAAAAAGAAATAAGTAGGAATTGTATAAAAATAAAGTTTGTCCCCAACCCACCCACTTCCCCACAATGTTTTTTTTTTAACAAGTTCTGATTAAAACTATTTATATGACAATACCAGTTACCAAAAGGGGGCCCAGTAAGGGATAATTGACCTTGTCAGCTCAACTTATCCTGTTTTCCTTCGAGCATTTAACTTTTGTCTACACTAGCGCTGAAACTTTCTTCACTCAGGAGTGTGAAAAAACACACAGTGCTGGGAGCTATTCCCCTCATGGAGGTGATCTTATTACAGCCCTGAGAGAGTCCTCTCCCTGCATGGGAGCCACAACTACACAGTCACGTTAAAGCACTGCCATAGATGCTGCTGCAGATGCAGTCAATTACTGGATGGTAATGCCGCTTCCAGGGTTTTATTGGTTAGTTCCTTTGGAACACAATATACATCTGAGTTGAATTTAGGAGAGTTTTGTCTGACATTCCAATGCTTTGAAGTATAATTTTAGCTGCCTTAAATGTTCACTCTGCTTTTTTTTACTTCAATATTAAGCATTTAAAAATAAAGTAAATTCAGTCCACTTATTCAATTTAAAATGATCAACTACACTTTAATCATATTGATTATATTTTCGTAACACTGGAATTGCATTTATTATTACGTATGCTAAAAATTCACAAAGGGTATATTTGGAGATTTAAATGGGTTTTACTTCTCATACTGTGTATGAATTAGGCAACATTTCCTCTGTTTGTGTTTATATCCTAAGGATCTGTGGGGAAAGGCAAGGCAAGGCAATGTGCTATGTTTATTAAACTCCTTAAGTATGCACTTTACTGTACAAAGAAAACTAAGAGGTCCCTACTAAAAAATATTACAACCTAAGAGTCCATCCAGTTAGATGCCAAGAACCCTCAACTGTCACTAACGTTAATGGACCAAATCCTAGACTGTAAGCTCTTTAGGACAAGGACTCTCTTAACTGTACAATGCCTAGCACAATGAACCACAGACTGGGGCCAATACAAATAAAAATTGAGTTCCTTTGATTTCCAGTGACGTCTGTCGATTTACAGATGCTCAGCACTTCACTATATTTGATCCCAGATACTAACCCTAAATCAGAGAGAGATTACAGCACAGGGTGAAGGTCTGATCTTTGAATCAGTGGTGCATTCTTCTCCTTATTTAAATATATATTTGGTTGACTTTTAATAAAAGTGTTTGTGGAAGCTTTATAGCAGGGGTGGGCAAACTATGGCCCGCGGGCCACATGTGGCCCACTAGCCATTTTTATCCAGCCTGCGAGCTCAGGCTGGCTGGCCTAGGGGCCGGGCGACTGCGCTGTGGGGGCTAGGCCAAATGCAGTGTACTGGGGTGGCCCACCCTCCCGGCCTGGGGGCAGGTCAAGCGTAGCGTGCTGCGGAGCCCCGCCCTCTCAGGCAGGGCCCAGCGCAGTGTGGGGTGGGGCCCCACACTCCCTGGCCGACGGCTGGGCCGAGCGGGGGGAACTGTGGGGCCCTGTGCTCCCTGGCCGAGCCCAGTGAGGCATGCCAGGGGGGCCTGCATTCCTGGGCCGGGGCCAGGCTGAGCACGGGGAGCCACAGAACCCACCCCCTGGCCAGGTGCCGATCCGAGTGCTCCTTGGTCAGTGGCCGGGCTGAGGGCCGGGAGCCACGGGGTCCCAGGCCCAGCGAGGCATGCTGTAGGGGCCCCTGCTTCTGGCCAGGGGCAGGGCCCACCGCAGCGAGCCATGGGGCCCCACGCTGGGGCTGAAGCGCCTGGCTGAATATGGTAAGAAGGGGGGGGGGCTTAGGTGGTGGGGTCCTAGTGGGTGGTAGTTAGAGTGGGGGTATCTTGGGTGGGGGCAGTCAGGGAACAAAGCAAGGGGGCTTAGAGTGGGGGTGGGCCCACGTTCCAGGGTGTGCTGGTTAGGGTGGTGGGGTCTCAGGAGGGGGCAATCAGGGAACAAATAACAAGGGGGCTTAGATAGGGGGTAGGGTTCTGGGGTGGCGGTTAGGGTGAGGGGGTCTTCTGAGGGGGCAATCAGGGGACAAGGAGCAAGTGAGGGGGTTGGATGGGTCGGGAGTTCTGAGGTGGGCAGTCAGAGGGAAGGAAGTGGGTGGGGGTTGCATAGGGGGTGGGGTCAGGCTATTTGGGGGGGCACAGCCTTCCCTACCCGGCCCTCTGCATAATTTTTAACCCCAATGTGGCCCTCGGGCCAAAAAGTTTGCCCACCCCTGCTTTATAGGGACCAATAGAAACTATCAGGCTTCTGAATGAATAGAATAATTGATTGGACCAGCAATCGAATTAAGCAGAAAGCATTACATTTGAATTATTATCCTGGCATATATAATTTGTATCAGAACAAGATTCCACTATCAGTCCAACTCATGCAAAGGGAGAAAAGACACAGGATTCAGTGAGAAATTAATTCAGAGCAGACCTGAGGGAATCCTTTACAAAGCATGCAGAGAATCATCAATGTGTGGAATTGCCAACCAGCTCAACGCTGCGCACATTTAGTCTCAATTAGATGGCATTATGAGACGAATGAGTTTGGATGGGCTTTGTGTTCTGCTCCAAGTCCCAAAACATACCATATACTGTGCTTATTCCAGCATAGGAAATAGGATTTGATTCTACAATAATTGCTGCCTAATTCTCCTCCTGGGCAGAAGCACATTATGCTTCTTACTGAAGAGAAAATTGCTACTGTTAACTTGTTAAGTAGCTGCTGTCTTACAACTTGTTCTTAAATGTATTTCCTTTCCGGCATGAGTTGAGAAAAGAAGCTTTCAGAGACATGGGGTCAATTTATGACAGGTATTGAGACCTGGAAACTCCTAATAATAGCAGAGGGAGATGTCAGAGCTCAGCACACAGAGTTTAACCCTTTCTAGATTCACTATCCATTCAGTTCAATGGCCCCTCCAAAAATGAAACCATGTGCCAGCCCAGCACCATTTCCTTTCATTACAAAGCATGTCAGAGGCAAACTACAGCAAAATATATTTAAAAGGCTACTTGTCTTTTTTATTTTTTTAATGTTCACTGTTTTGTGAATGAACACTGTAATGTTCACATTGTTTCTTTTATTCGGCTCTTTTGGACTACACTTTGTTGTCAAAAAGTCGCTGAGTAAATGACAGATCTCTGCTTGAGACACCATTTTTACCTGAAATTTACCCCAAACTTCCAGTTATGCCACTTATGAAAGATCTGTTTACAAACTCTTACCAGAAACATCCTAACCCCAAGGTAAAATAAACTCCACGCTCACACTTTATGCTGTTTTTGGTGTAGTTATTTAAAGCTTGACAGAGAAGCCTTGACACAGGAATGGAAGTCAGGAGTTCCAAAGTGCCAGTCCCAGCATCTGACAATAACTGTCTCTGTGACTTTGGATAAGCCAATTAACTTTTCTACCTCAGTTTCCTATCTGAAAAATAGAGGAATACTCACCCACTTCATAGTATAGGGATTAGAAGCTAGTAGTTTTTCACTGGAGCTTTTTAAAATTAGGGGGATTAAAAGAAAGTTTCCATAAAAATTCTGTTTTGTTTTTTTTAGAAAAAAATCCTTTTGGTCTTTTTTCCCCCCTCCTCAAACACCTCCCACTCCCTGGCAAACCTGTCCCTCTTTTCTTTCCTCTATATTCTCCATTTTTTCCTTTCTCCATTTCATCACCAGAAAAAAGGGAGAAAGGAAAAATGGCAGGTGCAGGGGAATTAACATTTTTTCCCCATCAAAACACTGGAGATCTTCTACACGCATGAAAAATGGTGTTTCGAAAAATGCAGACCATTATTTGTGAAACAACTTTTAAATCAAAGATTTTGCACAGCTTTATTAGTTAGTTTTAGTCAGTCACTAAGATTTTCAAAAGTGACTCATGATTTCAATGCCTCAGTATTTAGATGCCCAACTTGAAACACCTTAAAGGGGACTGATTTGCATAGGGCAGGTGCTCAGTTCTCTCTGAATATCAAGGCCTTGTAAGTTGAGCATCCAAAAATCAAGGCACCCCAAAACACTAGCCACCTTTGAAAATCTTAGTACTTTCATATACCCCTTCTCATCTTTTACCTTTCTATCCGTTATTTCATCTACCAGGCGCTCTGCTGCTGACTCTAGGGCCTGGACACACCTTCTCTTGCAGATGAGCTATATGTTGCAAAAGCAGCCACACCAAGTTTAGGCTGTTGAGCAGCCTCTTAATCCTGCACCCTGTATGCATAAACTGTTCCTATGGCCAGGGAGAGTAGATTTCAAGCTGCTGCTCATTCGCTTATCCACAGCATCCTCAGTGAGCAGCTGAAACAGATTCAAGATCACAAAGCTTTCCCTACCCATATTGAACCTGTCCTTACCCTAACCTCCTTGAATTAATTCAAATGACCTGCTCCTCTACATTGCAAAACCACAGGTTTAGAACCTGGTGAGGCAATACCACCCCCTAGCAGTAATACTCTGTGGAAGTAATACTAAGCGAGAGATTGAGATTTTGGAGACAACATTCTGTCACACTACAATTTATGTGTAAGTATAAAACCTGGCCATTTTCATCACTCTCTTCTATACTGCTATTTTCTCTGAACTGTTTCAGGACTATGCAATGGCAGGAAGATTCAGAGGAAAGCAGACAAAGTACTTGAGCAAAATGGAGAGGGTTTTTTTCTCACAGGTTATGAAATACAAAGAAAATATATAGTAAATTATGGATGTCTATTTGCATTTATATGGTTTTTTTCTTGTGCTGTATTTCATGGTACTTTACAGATAATGAATTACAATATTGTACATGTGCTGCCCAGTTGAAGAATGAATTCAGATTATGATTAAATTAATGGTGCTGGCCTTTGCAAAGTCAGAAAGTTGTTGGTGTTGAGGATCTTTTGGCAGGGGGGGGGGGGGAGATGTTATTTGCTACAGTTTCAAAATTAAAATTTCTCTCCTTCATATTATCAAAGAATCAATCCTTGCCTAATAGCCCTTTCAAATGGTAGTCCTCCAGCACACTTTCTGTTGTCATCCTCTAGTTTTTCAGTCCCTCACCACCATATTCACCCCATCCCACAGCATGGTCCAGATTGAAGGAGAATAGTTCTAATTAGAGGGAACAGGCAGAGTGCTCGGGGATCAATTTATTGCCTAGAAACAATAAATCGATCCCTGATAGGTAGATAAGTAGTGTAAAGCATGCCTAGGAAACAAAAAAGCAGAGATCTCTGAGGTCGACCTGGGTTAAGCCTTCCAAGGCTTTCCATACCGACAGTTTACTACATTTCTGTCGCCTTTTGAATCAGACTGAAATTCATTTGTGTATACAGAGTTGCTTGCTTTAGCCTGTAAATAACTCATTTCTTTTTTCCTAGTTACTATATCTTTAGTTAAGTACAGGACTGACTACAGGAATTGTCTTTGGTGCAGATTTAAGATTCAAGTGGATCTGTGGTAAGTGACTGGTCTCTTGGGATATGGAGCAACTTGAATATTTTGTGATTTTGGGGGTAAATCACCATTTAGCACTAATTCCTGGTTGTCTGGGTGGCAATCTAAACTGGAGATCCCAAGAGTGACTCCATGGTAAGACTGAAACAGTGATCTAGCAGTTCACATTTATTACTGGGTTGTCAAAATCTAATTACAGAACACCCCCCCAGTTTGGAGGGTCTTCCCTGTTTTTGATAGTCTGCCCTGAGGTAGGCACTCACGGTTGTGAACCACTCCAGACAGAGTGACAACTACAATATCTTCTTACTGATTGTTTCATGTGAGTATCAGGTAGGAATCAAGTTTGAGGGAAATACTTTTTCAAATCATGACCCCATGTTACAACAGAAAAAAGTCCCAGGATTTCATTTCATTGGAGCCATAAAGGAGGAGAGGGTAATTGGAACCCCCACTTGAGAACCCAACCCTGACATCAAGCCCATGCACAACTGCAGAATGTTTTTAGCAAAGTCATCTGCAATTAAATAGTTTTGACATTTAAACAGTCAGTATTGGGGTCAATACATTTAGGTCAATAGGGGCAGTTCACACCTATGGTTTCTCTATACCTGCCATAGGACAGCATTGCATCAGTTCTTATTCTGAATATCAGCAATGCAATCTAAAAGATTCAAAACTGTTTAAGAAAATGAAAAACTACTTTTTTTCAGCAGCGGATGTGTCTGATAGAGAAGCACTAAGCATGGCCTGCTACAGCATCCAAGCCCTGTCTGCTCCTCAGTGTCAGAGAAGCCATTCCTGAGAGAAAAGCTATACATGAACATGCACATAATTTGCCCTTTGTTCCACTCTCCCTCTCCCCTCCCCATAAAGTGCTTAACAGTAATTTGAATTCCAGAAGAGAAATCTCCCCTCTAGAAACTACTAGGTCCAGACTGCTGTTTTTTTCCTCATGAACCATTAAACCCTTTCGCTGAACCACTTTGACTCTGCTACTGAATGCTCTAATTGCAAACATTACTGATAAATATTGTATTACTTAATGATAAATTAGCAGCATTTGGCACTGGCAGGACAGTATGTATGGTACTAAAACAGCATTTAGATAAGCATAGGAAAATGTGTTCTACACACTGCAGTAGAAATTAGGGACACAATTAATAGATGCTGGCAGTGTTGCACATTGGCAACAGTACTATTCCAGGCATGGCTCAATGACTGCTAATAGATGCAGAAGCATTTTCCCCCATGTAGTAAAACTTCTCTTAGTACAAACAAACATTTTAATCAGAGACACACACCCCAATGTCATAGTACATCTGCAATTTTTCAGTAGTAAACATACGTAACAGGATGTTTGGTTACTTTCATTCTGCTGTAATAAGAGTGGCAAAGTTGATTTCTGGTCCACTTAAAATCTTACTGGGCCTAAGACTGTCCCAGCCTTCAACAGCTAATTAGTAGTTTGATTTGGAGATATGTAAAGGAACAACTGGTGTCCCAGGTGAGGCGCATCTTTGGAACACCCCCTACCCATTTGTTAAACTTTTGAATACCTTAATTTTTATTGCATTTGTAGCACATTTCTCAACTTAAATGCACAATTTTCATGCATAATTTATACCTGTCATAGACGATGATAAATTTCCCTTTCATCACTAACAACAAGAATAGCACCCTGAGCTCAGTGCCCCAAAAGCCAGGCACCCCCAGACAGTCACTTGGGGCACCTGCACCTAAATCTGGCCCTGGCACATTTAGCAATATCGGTCAACATTGGAAACATTTCATTGAAAGCATCTTCTCCAGGATAAAGGTCATTTTGGTCAGCACTATCTCAAAGAGGAGTAAGCAGAAATAAAAAAAAAGGCACAGAGAAATGTAATTCTAACTACAACTGATCAATCTTTTTTTCTCCTCAAGTTAGATCAATGATTTTCAAGCTTCTTGAGCCAAAGGACCCATTACTAAATTACTTTCCTCATCAATCCCCTCCTCACAAGAAGCAGGCCCCCTTGTCAAGTGTTTTTATTCATTTGAATCAAAACATCCCGTCTCCAAGCCAGGGCCGGTGACAGGAATTTTGGGGCCCCGTACGCAGATCATGTGGGCCCCCCCCCAGTCTCCCGCAGCCCGCGGCCCCCCCCGCCGATCTCCCGCCGCCCGCGGGGCCCAACCCCCGCATGCACTCTGGCCGCATGGCCCGGCCAGGGGAAGCAAAGGGGGGCGGGGGGAGGCTGCTGGGTGCCGGGGGAGGGGGCTGATGAGCGCTGCAGCGGCTGCCCGGAGCCGCACCTTGCTCAAAGGCCCGGCGACAAGGGGGTACAGCTGCGTACTGGGCCCGCCCCAGATTTAAGGCCCCCCCCTTAAGTTCGGGGCCCGGTACAGCTGTACCCGTTGTACCCCCCTGTCGCCGGCCCTGCTCCAAGCTGCCTTCAATCTTCGACTGGGCTTTCTTCAGGTGTGGTCTAGCAGCTGTGGCATGGCAATATTGTTTGACTGGCCTACTAAACAGAGTAATTTGCAGTCTCCTACCTGAAAAAAAAATCAAAAGAAGTGTCCTCCAGCATCAAACAGAAAAGTTAACCATGTAGGGGAATGGTTAGCAGAGTATCTAGAGAAGGAGATAAACACAAATAGTGCAAGAAAAACCTCACCACCTAATACAAGCTCAAATAGTGTGTAACTATTTATACAGGTGCACACATTTGGGTTTGCATATAGAAAAAGTCATATTTTACTGAAACACTTTGGCGTTAAACTACAAATAGTTCACCTATGATTCCTTACTTTTGTTCTTCCTTCTTTCCCTTTCCTTTGCTCCATTTTCATCTTGTCTCTTTCTCCTCCAATATCTTCATTCTCATTCCATCCTTCTTAGTTTCGCTACCTTCCTTACCCCATCTTCCCCCATGTCCAAGAACTTCTCCCTTCCCTCTCATGCCTAATCACCCCCATCAATCTGTCCCCACTTTCCCCATAACTCTCAAGTATCCTTAATTTCACAGATCATATTCACTTGAACAGGTTTGGGGTAAGGTGACCATACATCCTGTTTCGCCAGGACAATCCCTTTTACAGCCCTGTCCTGGCTGTCCCAACTACCTTTTTTTCTTTCCTTTTCCCAAAAGTGGGCATTTGTCCCATTTGCTTTTTCTGACTTGATCAGTTGGTGAGAGTAAACAGGACAAATGCCCACTTTTGTCAATGAAGTGGAGTCTGGCAGGGAGGGACATATGCAAGCAGAGAAGCCAGTCCCATGCGGGGGTGGAGGAGGATGGAAAGGCAGCATTCCAGCATGTAGGGGGCAGACAGGGTTCCAGTGACCAGCAACAGCCCTGGGGAGGGAAGGGGGCGGGTGCTCTGGCAAGCAGCTGGGGGTGTCCCATTTTTCTTTGGGAAATATGGTCACCCTAGTTTGTTGGCATTTCATGCTACAATGCAGAATTCTCCCACATCTGCTATTCAAGAATCACTGCCTTCTTGTTTTCAGATAAGAGGCTGCTAAATCACAATCTTCACTGACCAAACATTTGAAAGGCCAGCTGCAGGGACTTTCTCCCCCACTACCCAAGAAACAGATCAAGCTCATGTTTGTGGGAAGGAAGGGAAGTTCTCTACCCTCTCTCCCCCATGGCCCTTTCATTAAACATAAAGGTGACAGTATATTCCATGTTTGGACAGCAATACATATTTGACCTGATAAATTGTTAAAAAATAAAGAAAGCTTGCCAATTCTTCTATTAGACAGTAGACAATACAGTAAAACCTCGATTTAATGGACTAATTCGGGTGAGGGGGTGTCCGTTAAATCAGAAAGTCCATTATTTAATTAAAAAAAAACCCGAGCTGTCGGAGCAGCAGCCTGCCCGCCACAGGGCAGGGGCGGCAGCTCCGCAGCCCGCCCGCTGCTGGGACCCGGGCGGGAGCCGGCAGCCAGCCGCCCGGGTCCCGGCTGCTGGGACCCGGGCGGGAGCCGGGAGCCAGCAGCCAGCCCGCCCGCGTCCCGGCTGCTGGGACCCGGGCGGCAGCCGGGAACAGTCAGCCAGCCCGCCCCGGTCTCGGCTGCTGGGACCCGGGCGGCAGCCGGGAGCCGGCAGCCAGCCCTCGACAAATGGATTTCGGATGCATCAGACTTGCTTAGAAATTTTGTCCGTTGCATCCGAAGTCCGTTAAATCGAGGGTTTACTGTACTATGTCCCTAACACTAGTGCGGTAGAGTAGACCACTGACTAAATGCAGCTCCTACAAAAGAAAACAAAATCCTTCAATGCCATCTAGAGGACACTTATGAACTAGCAGATCAAGAATTACCTTTGCATGCTACAAGAAACCCAGGAGAGAAACAGCTTAGCCGGGACATTTTTCTATAGTAATGTTTAACCCTAATCTGGAATACAAAAATAAGCCTCACTTCAATATTTTGTGATTTGGGGGGCAAATCACCATTTATGTGATAGAATGGTAAACTTGGAATCCAAGTGCATGGGAGCTTCCCTACCATCCATTTGTACTAAATCTAGAAAAGTTCTCTGTTGTAAAGTTTAAATTGAATGCATAGAACAGAATTAAACATCATCTCACTTCGCTAATGCTCACTTCACCGGTGTTACTCAGTCACTTCCTCTCCCCACCCTAGCTGCTCAGAGGAAGAGAGACCATGAGAGAACATGTGGATTGATCAAGACCACAGTCTTATAGTTTTTCTTGGATGTTTGATGGAGTCGAGTGCACCTCCTGCTGCCTGGCAAACTTGACAGCACAAAATATCCACTCTTCACCACCATCACCAGCCTTGCACAGGGAAAGAAAATGCATGACTGAAGTTTCGCTTGTTCCCAGTAGCCAAAAAAGAGGATAATTGGTTGGGGAGGGAGAGGTGAGTGTGAGGTGGTGGTTGTATGTCAGATATTAAGCTACTATTATGACATCACAATTCAATGTCAGGACTGCTCACTTATATCTCTGCATTTTAATTCACGTATTAAAGAACTCTCTAAGCTCTTAAATTTGAACCTTACCTTCCTAAATGGAACAGTTACTAACCTTTCCATAACTGCTGTTCGAGATGTGTTGCACATGTCCATTCCACTGTAGATGTGCATACATGCTCGTGCACAGTTGTCAGGTTTTTTCCCTTTAGTGGTATCTATCAGGGCAGCATAAGTGCTCTCTGTTGCCTTGCACATTGCATGCAGGCATAGAGGGCAGAGCCAGCTTCAACCTCCCTCAGTTCCTTCCTACAGGAAGATTCCAACAGAGAGAGAAGGAGGACAGGTCGTGTAATAGAAATATGTAACATATCAAACGACAGTTATGGAAAGGTTAGTAATCATTTCTTCTTCAAGTGATTGCACAGTGCAGGAGACTCAAAGCAGTCTCAAGTGGAGATGCATTGGGAGTCTACCATTATTGGCATTGCCTCATGTCCTAGTATCATAGGATGCTTTCCCAAAACCATCTACTACTAAGGCATTTGAGGCTTCAAGAGACTTGTTAAATCTTGCAGAACTGCCATAATGGGCAGTTCAAGAGTCTTGCCTGGTGCCCAAGGTACCAACATTAGCGACTTCACCTCTGCACTGTGCAGGTCCATCAGAATTGGCTATTAGTGTACCAATTAAGAAGGTACTGCATAGGGAAATGCCACAGCTCTACTCAGCTACCCTTTCTTTAGGGTCTGAATGTACCTCACTGGTACCGAGAGATACATCCCTACTATCCCTGCAAGAAGTTTCTTTATCAGCAGACTGTGAAGTGGGTTCCTCTGAGTCCCAAACTTTTTGTTCTCACCATCCACAATATACTTCTTGTCCATCCTGGTTTCAGCATCAGTGTCAACAGGGGACATACTGAAAAGTTGGAGAAGGGCCGTATCAGTGGCCTTTTGGAACCCATGGGAATTTCCCCATCTGGTAAAAGCCTCCCCTCACCCACCTCACCTGACTCCACCTACTGGCCATCAGGAGCATTAAGACCGCAAACATCCTAGCGTTGGTACCGAGCCTGGCATGGAGCAGATTCAGGACTCCTCTCAGAAGCATCCATGAGAGGAGCAGGAACTGGACCAGTCCCCGGCCCTATTGGCATTCCTTCCCTCATTTTCTGATTAGGCAATTGTGATAGATCCTATCTCTCTGCCTTCTGATAATTTCAAGATTCATCAAGAATTGTTGAGGATGGCGGCTTTGGCCCTACATCCACCCAGAGGTAATCCAGGAAAAGTCCTACAGACATGTAGACATCTTGTCATCAGAGACGGTGCAAGGATATTTCGCGCCCTAGGTGAAACTTCCACCTTGCACTCCACCCAGGAGCCCTGTGGCAGCTTCCTGCTACACCCCCCTTCACCCTGGGGAGCCCTGCGGCAGCTCCCCGCCACCTTCCCCTCCACCCGGGGAGCCCTGCGGCAGCTCCCCGCCACCTTCCCCTCCACCCGGGGAGCCCTGCAGCAGCTCCCCGCCCCAGGTCACCTTTGCTCCGCCTCCTCCCCGAGCACGTGGTCGCCTCCACTTTTCCTGCGTCCCAGGCTTGTGGCGCTAGTCAGCTGTTTGGCATGGCAAGCCTGGCAGGGAGAGAGCGGGGGGGGGAGGGGGCAGTGTGCCCAGAGGAGGAGGTGGAGCGGAGGTGATCTGGGGCGGGGAGCAGTTCCCCTGAATGCCCCCCCCCATGTTATTTGCTGAGGGCAGTCCTCCCTGTGCCCCTCTGCCCCAGCTCACCTCCGCTCCACCGCCTTCCTGAGCATGCTTTTTGGTGCCCCCAACCACTTGGTGCCCTAGGCAGCCACCTAGTTCGTTTAGTGGCTGCACCGGCCCAGCTTGTCATCAGCAGCCTCAGCTAGGATAGCTCTCTACTAATAAGGCTATCTTGGAGCACCCCGAGGTGCTTTAGCAGCTTCCCTGCCATCTGCTGTAAAAAAGGTAGAGAAGAGGTTCTACATCTTCTCTCAGAGATTCAAACATCTCTGTAATCATCCCCCTCACGGCTCCCTAGTAGTGTTGGCAGCTAATATATGAGAGAGACACAGACACACACCAGGCATCAATCCCCAAAAACGGAGGCAAAAAAGCTAGATTTATTCGAGGAAGCTTATTCCACAGGTGGGTTACAGCTTTGTATGCAAAACAACAAGCTTTGGTCAGGTGCTACAATTTCACCCTGTGGGAGACCATTTCAAAGACAAATTTCCACATGATGCAAACCCTACATTTCCGACATTGACCAAGGAAGGCAAGTTGGTTGCCAGAATGGCTCTGCGGGCTGGTCCGGAGGCAGCAGATTCTGCAGCTAGTGGCATGGCCTCTGTCACCACTCTGAGGTGCTCATCATGATTACAACTTTCTGGCCTCCTGCCAGAGGCTCGACAGTCAGACCTCCCCTTTGAAGGTCCATTGGTCTTTTTGGCAAAAACTGACAAGCCCCTGCTTAGTGCCAAGGACTCTAGAACAATCCTAAAATCCATAGGCATTTACATCCCAGCAGTGAAGCAAAAGGCCTTCTGTCCTCACAAATCCCAGCAATTTCAGGGGTTTGCCCTTTGAGACCAGGATATGCCAAGGTGAAGGAACACAGGTTACAAAAGATGGTAACGATCATCCTCTGCAGATGCTGGTTCATCGAGGCAGGTGACATCCTCTGAAAGCTCATTTTGATGGGCTAGTCAAGAGCAGTTCTAAAAGGGCCATTTATTTCTTCCCCAATTTTTGGGAACCTCCTGTCTCCCTTCTATCATGCTTGGGCCCACATCACAACAGATCTGTGGGTTCTAAGCATGGTGGAAGTGGGATACACACACCAATTTTTCATTTTTACTGCTTCTACCCCCATCCTCCTTTCCCATCCCTCTTCAGAGACCTCTCTCACAAGACTGTTACTGCAAGAGATACAATTGCTGCTTCTTGTAGAAACTATATAGGAGGTCCCTCTTTTAAGCAAAAGGGTTTTTACTCCCAGTACTTCCTGATCCTGAAAGTAAAAGGGGGTCTCAGGCTTATTTTAGATCTAAGATTGTTATACAAGTTCCTAAAAAAAATATATCAAAATTCTGGGTGGTCACTCTAGCTTCCTTTATTCCGTCCCAGGAGCCGTGAGACTGATATACTGCTTTTGATTTAAAGGACGGATACTTTCAAGAGACAATTAATCAGAGCCACTGAAAATTTGTAAGATTCACTATCCCCTCTTGTCATTATCAGTGCAAGGATTCCCCTGTGGTCTCTCTGCTGCCCCAAATGTATGCCAGCATTCCTTTGGAGGTTAGGGGTCCACATCTTCCCTTACCTGGAGGACAGGCTGATACAAGGTGGATCCAGATGGCAGGTGTTGTCCAGCATAAACATGATCCGATCCACATTTGATATGCTTGGCCTGCTGATCAACATGGAGAAGTCAGTCCTTCCTCTGGCACAGAAAACAGAATTTATTTGGGGGGGGGGGGGAAGGAGGACTTGGCATTTACAATGACCAGAGCCTTCCTATCTCAGTCAAGGTTTCAAACAATGCAACGTATAGTTGTAGATGTAAAAGGTTACCCTTCACCCTATTAAGAAACTAAACAAGGCTGCTGGGACACATTTCAGTGTGCACTTGTGTAGTTCAGTACACCTGGCTGCGTTCCAGACTGCTACAAGGCTGGTTTGCCAGTATGGTTGTTCTTATATTCTCTCCATACTTGCATGGGTGGTCTATTTGTATCTTCTAGGGACACTCCCTCTGAGAATGTTAGATATTTGAAATTAACAACTAGGTCGATCTCCTGCATTTTGAACTTAAATATTTGTGAGTTCAGAGGATCAAGGCAACATTTAGAAAGTTTCTATGAAATCTTGCCCAGAAAACTAATTGCCTACATTACAGCTAAATGACCCTTAACTCTAGTGAATTCTGTGACAGAGACCAGTTCTTGTTGGATTAGTATTTATTAAATAGCAGCTGGCTGGAGACTAAATATAGTTGGTATGACAGATAAGACAATTTCCAGCAATATCCTTGAAAACCCTTATTGTATTAAGATGACTGAATATACCCGTGTTCCCACCTTATGCATCACTGTAATAATGTTTCCACAAGGTATGACATGTGAGGTATCATTTAAAAATTCATAATTTGCTGATCAATAGTTATGATGCTATAAGGCATATAGCAGAATTATATGTAATGTTATAAACATAAGTTGAATTCATGATGAAAAGTATGTTCTCCAGAGAAGTCTCTGGAGTGGCCAAACCCCCAGTTCCTCAGAGACAAAGTGCATGCTGAGGTTTCCATCAACTGTAAACAAGGCTAATGGCCTGCTAAGTGGCCATTCTTTGACAGGTAAGGGACAAAAAGGCAAAAATCTACCTCTTAGCAAAGAAACAGCATGCTGAGCATAGTAAAGAGAGACCCCCATGGTAGGAGATATCCTCACACACTGCCTGTTGCTTTGCTCCCAGCTGGAAATGCTTCTCAAAGGGGGGACAGGACTATAAAAAAGGAGCAGACAGCCTAAGACACCCCTCTCCACCTGCCCATCACATTCATTGCACCTGTAGCAACAAAGAAAGCATTTGCTGCACTCTGGGAGAAGGGGTTTGGTCAGTAAGACTGCCGGAAGCATATGGGGAGAAACTTTGCTTGAATACAATATACTTTGTTAAATCAGGTATTAGTAAACAGCTTATCTTTATTTTTTTGTAACCATTTCTGACCTTTATACCTCATTACTTGTGCTCACTTAGGAACCTCTCTCTTCATAGTTACTAAATTTGTTGTATTGTTTTTCCCTAATCCAAATCTGTTTAAACTGAAGCAGCTGGGAAATGATTTGGTTGGCAAATTATGCACATATTATTTCTTGAAGAAATAACAGACCTAATTATAAGATGTATTGTCCAGGAGATGGCTGGGCAGTACAGGACATCATTTCTGGAGGAAAATTTAAGATGTAATCCCCATGTGGCTGGCAGGCTGCATTTCTCACTGATGCTTTCACCTTAAGAATGAACATATGTCCTTAGAGAGAGCCTTGTGTTACCGTGTAACTGTGGTCAATTACCTGTTTGCAGCTTTTGAAGAGAAAGTGAAGTGCAGACACTGGCTTGCTGAAAATATCACAGTATAAAGCAGGGAGCTGTGCAACCTTGAAAAACCCATGTCAAGAGGGAGAAACATGGGTCTTGGCCGAAGAAAAGTGACAACTGGGAGCTGGAAACCTTTCAGTGGGTGTCCTGAGGAACCATGAAGAAGGAATATAGTTGCAGTTGCCACAAAACTGACAGTATGTTACTTCCCTCCTACCCCCTGCCAGGTGCTTTAGGTACTTCAACCTTTGCAAAAGTAGAATGCATTCAGTTGAAATAAATGATGAAAACTATTTGCTGCATTTTGTCTTTTACGAGCTGAGCTCTTAACCACACGTACATTTATCAACCCATCTACTTTCCCAACTGAATTAAACCAACAGATTATTCACTAACTCTTCATGTATACATGCTGGAATTCCAAGATGAGTTTTGGAGTATAGTATCCAGCATAAGAAAAATGTTGGTCCATTACAAATATGTCATTTAGCGCAGTTTGCTCCTAGAGATAGAACAGCCATTCTAGATGCTTACAAAGAATAAAAAAGGAAGGAGTTCATTTAAGTTTGGAAATTAGAGTGCTTTCTACAACAAGCTTGTCTGTTGCCTTCTCTAAACATATGTGAATTAAAGACCAGAAGCTAGAGCTGGTATAGAGGTGAAATGCCCTAAAAGGTTAATTGGCTCTGCTGAGCATAGTAAACAGAGATCCTCATGGTAGAAAATATCCAAAGTGTGTCTCTTTTGCTTTGAAACAGACGCCAGGAAGAAGCTTACCCAGTCTTCTTGTCGTTATCTAATGCTATTAATTTCTACCGTCACATTAGGTAGCATCCAAGGAAGACAGTATCTCTATTGTTGCAAATAATTTTCCTAATAGTTTATTAATGTTTCCAACAACTCAGTTTCCACACAAGCATTCCTTTACTAGTCCAAAGGCCACTTGGCATCAGTTACATCCACAGTATCAATATATGCATGTACACCCTTATATTATATACACCCTTATATTATATACACTAGCAATAATACAATTAAAAGCATTGGCCAAATACTTTCATCCAGATCAGGACTAGAAGACTCCATCTCATCATGGCGTGACTCTACAGAGGTAAGGAAAAGCTCAGATGAACCCCTAGGAAACCGTGCTCTCTCTTTAAAACAAACAAACAAAGGATGTCGAAGCTGGTTATTGGACCTCAGATAGTCAGCTGAAGCAGTTGAGGGCTGTACTCTGCTCTCCAAGTTACTTTTCTTCTGATCTCTCCATTGCTATATATTTCCTCAACTACTGAACTAACCATTTCTACCAATTATTTATTGCACCCAGCACTCAATTAATCATGTTCTCTTTTTTTCCCAATCTCTCAATAAGATAATGCTGATATTGAAAAGCATCACTACCAACACAAACAAGCCTTCTTTCTCATAAGTTCCTACATTTTGGTCATGTGCTTTGAGCCCATTATTTATGCTAATATCCAAATTGAATTTAAGACCATAGTTCATTCAGGCCTAATATTGGCCTATAATCCTATGTTGTTCCAAATAGCTTACAATATAAGCATTACAAATGCTTTGGCTCAGTCCTTTTCTTTGGCTCCCAACCTTACAGCAGGATATCTGCACTATGAGAAAAGAAAAATATTAACTGAAAAGGAACATTCTTTTGGTTGAAAAGGTTAGAAATATTTTAGAACATACTTTGCCAAGTTAAACACAGCCATAAACAATGATTCCTATTTATGAGGTTGCTGCTGTCAAAATAATTCTAATACTGGTACCAGAGCTTCAGGTTAATTGGCAAATCAAATATCAGTCTTCAACGGTCACCACACAAGTCAATATGAAGTATATTCTTGCTTGTCATGGTTTTGTTTTAGTGTCTCTCAGAAAAACAAAGCTAAACCAATTTCCTTTATTCAGGTTGTTACTTAACTAACACTGGTGGAGCTGCAGAGAGAGCAAGTCCCTGGATATCTATAGCTTTTATGTTTTCAAAAAACTAAAAAACTAAGAGCATAACTTTGATTTTTGACCAGTCTTCTTAAGAACTAGACCACTTTTGTTTTGTTTATATACTTCACATTCCAAGAACTGGAATTAAAGTGTGTATACACTGAACTCCATTATTAATAGCCTTGTATCCACCAAGTTCTCTTTCCAGTCTGCCTGTATGTTAGTTGTGCTGCTGTAGAGAAATCATCTCAAATTCAGTGATCCAATAAAATACCTGCAAATAAAGGATTTAAAGAGGCAGAAAAGAGGGTGGGGAAAAGAGAGGGTGTCGGGGCTCTTATGACTGGTATTGCAGGGAGTCAAGCCCTTCCTCCTTTACAGGCCATCCTTTGTAACCATCATACGAACTCTTATGCAAAAGGTTGTACATATCATGACTTCTCCAACTCAAAGGGCTGCATATATGTCTCTAGAATGCCAGCAGTCAGTGCTCTCAATGGGCATGTATTTATTTATACATGCATCTCTTTCAATTTAAGGTTGGAAGATAACAAGGATTGTCATTGTAGCACTAAGACTCATAGGGAGGAGTTTTGGAATCTGTACCCGAATGTGTGGGTGATAACTGTGATATTTATAAATTAAAAAGAAATGCAAAATAAAAGTTACATATACCTTGAAAAAAATCTACCATTTGCAATTTGGAATCTGTCCTGATGAAGCAGTTTTAGAATTAAACAAAAATTCAGATCACAAACTGCAAGGCATTCAGCAATTCTGTATTTACAGAGCACATGCCAATGAACATTAATGTATATTTATAACCAATTAATGATTTAGCTAGTATCCATATTTTCTTAAGTAGCAACTATCTTAAAGTACAGTACAATAGATCACAGTTCATCTGGTTTGCAGGGGGGAAAAACACTAGCTGAAGTTATCAATATTTTCTTAAAAGAAAATTTCAAAACTGAACACTTTAAGAAGGTCACTTTTCCTTGTTAAATCCAACAGACTTTCCACCTCAGAATGTATTTAAGCTTCTATCATAAATCTAACACTGAAAAGACTAATTTGGGCATGGGATTTTATTTTTAAGCCAGGAGATAAAGTTAAAAATACACATTTTTAGTCTGCCTGAACTGTTAAGTTTACCAAAAGATAATGAACTACACCGGACCCTTGCTATAGCCCACGTTGCTATAGCATGGGTTCACGTACTGTGCAGTCATTGCCATGGATCCCAAATTTAAATATTTAAATTGGGATCCGTGGCAATGCGTCCCCCGCGTTAATGTGGTCCCTGCATTTGCACAGGACCACACATGGATCCCAAACACCAGGTTATAGTGGGGGTCCGGTGTACTTAAAAATTCAGTGATCCAACACATCATTTTGACATGAAACACTTCTATTCAAATAGACTACACTGCACGTACCCTAGGGGGCCGGGTGAAATGAAGCCTGTCCATTCTCTCAACCAAAAATGACCTACTTTTCTAACTTCTCTTGGTATGATAAATGGTGTGACAGAAATGGTGACTGTCTTCTTTTTTTTCTAGAAAAAGGTAATGTTTTCCCCCAATACAGAGACTTCATTTGCCCCTACATTACTGAAAAGACACAAAGTTACCTTGGAGGAAGAGGGGGAGTATACTTTATGTCAAATGGCAACTTATATATTTCTTACTTTGTCTAGTACTAATTATGTAAGAAGGGCTCTGTCATAGGGTAGCTGGCCTCTGTAGACAGACTAGGCCCAGCTCCGCTGGATCAGGGCAGGTGAGTTCAATTAGCCAGTTAAAGGGGACTGAGCTACACATCAGCTTATAAGGCACGGCCATTGGGCAGGAAGAAGGTGATTGATTAGGAGAGGCGGTGCCTTGGGGGAGGGAGAGACACTGGAGTTGAGCTAACTCTAGTGGTAGGTCCCCTGTAGCAAGGGACAGGTGCTCAGAGGGACAGCCCTGAAGTTGCTGTCCCAGGCAGGGAACAGAGTGGGTTAGAACTGGGAAGCTGCCAGAGGCTTGAGAGTGGCACAACTGAAACCTGAAAGATTATTTTTCTGTTTGTTTACTTGCTTCTATTAAGAAAATAAATCTCTTTGAAAGAGACTGGGCATGGCACCATATATTTGGGAGTTGGAAAGAAGCCCTTCTTGGTGACAGGCCCATTTTCCATTACAATCTTTTAAGAAAAAAAGTTTCTGATGAAGTTTTTTGTATTTTTTTAGAAGTAGGGGAGATTTAATACTAGCTGTAACAAAGTAAAAAAGCTTGAGAAAGCCTCACAGAAAGAAATCCAGTATTTGGAGTAGAAATGTAAAATGTAATCTTAATCCACTTAGTTTTATTTATAAATAACAGAAAAGCTTAAGATTCACAAGAACTATTTTTAAATATGGCCTGATTTTAAGATACTGGTCAAATGTACGTGCAGGCATTTTGCATAAGTGAGCAAAGAAGCATTGATGCTTCTCTTAAAAATCAGGCCCATTATTTGTTAAATAATGGATTTTAGTCTGAGAAAAGCAAAATACTGTTGCATGAACCATACTTTAGGTAATATACTGTACTTTAATCATTTTTAGCTAAAATTACAAGTGATTATGTGAAAACACCTATAACTCAGTTTCTAAGATACGACTGTTGTACAGTTTTGTATGTCACTGAAATGGAGGATTCCTTACAGCCAATATTAACTGCTAAGAAATATTTTTAAACTGCAAACCTTACCAGCATTACAATTTACCTGTCTGTAGTGAATGTAATGTACTGAATACAATCATTATGAACAGCATACATTGAAGATGGTTGAGATATTCTAACATACTGTAGGGCTTTCAACTGACATTTTTTTAAACCCAAACAGACAACTTAGGTAGCAAAGCACTATACCTGAGTTTGTTTGCCAGACCAAACTCTTAATTTCTAAAGTTACATTGCGAGGGTGACAATGGCTATTATGGAAAACAAAATGAAAATTAATGTAGGAAATGAAGCAATGATTTTCTATTTCTATATCATAGCTATTGTCCAGAATGTTTACTACTAATTTTCTCTCTGGCTGAGAAAATTAAGTCTGCCTTGCAGGGAAGCTAAAATGTTGCCAAAAAATTAATTTAATGTTCCATTCTAGTATGCTATGCTTCAGCATAGGACTACTTTCTTCTAACACATGCAGCTGAACAAGAAGGTCAGATTTGATAAATGCCCTTGTGGAAAATAGTGTCTATAATATTTTCACTATAAATTTGCATTGTTAAAATATAGTGCAACATATCAATACATTTCACATTCAGTATATTTTCTGTAGTTTTACCAGCTTTCATACTTTATAAAGCTGAAGGGTGCACTGATTTAAAGCAAAGTGATTTAAGTCCCTTATTTTAAATCAGCAAGCAGTAACTTAATCTTGTTTTGTATTTGTACTTTTAATTTCTCCCCTAAAAAAAGGTTTATTCTTATTGGTTGGTATAACCATTAAAACATGTTAATCAAATAGTCAACACTAAATTTGGTACTTTTTTGCTAAATCAGTAGGATATTCTATATACACATTCATTTAAACGATTATATAGCTTAACATAACATTGATTCGGATTCTTAATTTGTACATTGTTAGAAAATGATGAAAGCAGCATTTATTTACTAGATTTTTTTTATTCTGGGTTTGTGTCAAGCTGTATTTGGAAACTGGAATTAAATTACAAATATACAAAACAACATTTTAAAGTTGTTTCTTAATTAAATAAAACTATTTAAGTGTGTTGGATATAGGATGCAGAATTTTTACCTAAGTGATTTTAAAGGATTACACTAAATGTAGCACTTAATATGCTGCCAATTTCAAATTATTAAATTGGCTCATTTTTAAAAAGAAGTATGCATTTTAAATAAAAATGATTTTTATCCACCCTGGAACGTTGTGTTTCCAGGTAAAAATACAACCCAGAACTACTTACTTTACATGGGAATTAAAAAAGGGCATGTTTTCTTTTAAGGCAGAAATTCAGCTACACATACAAAGAAAAAAAAAAGAGCATATCAACGATAATTAAAAGTTTCAATGCTGACTATTATAATTCTTAACATACCTAAAACTTGCCTTTGAGATAGCCCAATTGCAGATATGGCTATTTGAACACAGATAACCCAATCTTTTGAAATCATTAAAACTATGCAAGGGTAAACATCAATCTACTCACATTTTTTTCCAGTGTTAATGAAGAAATTTATCTATGGTAGTAAAATACTGAAACAGTTTACATCATTACAAAAATCAAGTGTGAAATATTTTCCAAGATGAAAGATATCTTACAAGGCAACCACTGAAAAAAATAGAATAGCTAGGAGAACTTTGATACTGAAACAGATTCACATGTTCATCCCGTGGAAGAGTAGTGCATTAAAAAAGTTAAAAACACTTTGTGTTTCAGTTCAGCTGCGCTTGATTCAAGTGCTGGTCAGAGGTTTCTGTCATTATAAATTAAACATGGTTGCTGCCTTAGCAACCTGAAGTACCAGGAAAATGTTCATGTTCACAGAATAAATAGATGCAGTCTCTTTTGCAACAAGTTATCTCACTCCAATATGGGAGGTCATCCATTCCAGACCTTGGCACAATCTGAAAATTAATAAGAGACGTTGCAATGAAGGTTTTAATCATTTGTTTTCACAGAAGTCATCCTACCAAAAAACACCATCTTTTGTCACCAATTACAGGTGCATGTGGCCTAGGTATGATTTCTTTTAGAATAGCCAAAAGCTCCAATCACATGAAAGAAAGTCCAGCTTCAATTTCCCTTCGAGAGCTAAAACATGCTACTCTCAATACAGATCATCAAGGAGTGAAAAAAGTAAAGATATAAAAATCTTAATGGGTTTCCCACATAGCAGTACAGAGGACTTACCATCATGCCTTAAGGCAGGGGCTCTAAAACTTCATTGCACTGCGACCACCTTCTGACAATTACTACAAAAATTACTACACGACCCCAAAAGGAGGGATTGAAGCCTGAGTCTCCCCAAGCCCCGCTGCCCTGTGTGGGTAGATTGGGGGGGGGGGGGGAAGAGAGAGACAGAGGGTGTGCAAAGCTGAAGCCCAAGGGCTTTAGCCTGATCCCGGCCACTCAGGGCTGATGCCCTTGGGCTTCAGCTTTGGCCTGGGGAAGTGGGGCTCAGGGTTTGGCCCTGGAACCTAGCGAGTCTAATGTCAACCTGGCATCCCCATTAAAATGAGGTCCTGCCCCACAGTTTGATAACTGTTTCCTTAGGGCTAACACAAATATCACATTTCAAATGGTGGTTACATTAGATCTCCATTCAATGCCAGGGTGAGGCTAACACAAAATCATATCTGGCTGAAACTCAAAGTTGACAGACAATAATCACCAATGTTGTTTTAATCCATCAATATACAACTGACAGTGGTATTTCTCTTTTGGCTATAGTATACTGTCAAACCTTATATTCTCCATAAGCACACTGAATTTCGATAAGATATTAGGGCCAAGAAGAGAGTGATCCAACCTTTTCATGAAAGAAAGCTAAAGTTGTACTCTGATTCAAATTAAGTGAATAAATAAAATTCTATTTGCGTACATTAAAGAAAGGCATTGGCTTAATTTATGCTTCCCTACAATAAATTTTGAAATGAGACTGTGGAATTACATAGAATATCCATATTAAGAACAAAGCTACAGTAAGTACATTACCAATTTAAATATGAAAGGAAACAATTTGACCTGAAAATGTAAATCTGTTTACACAAAGCCAGATCCTCATGAGTTACCCATTGAGTTGCCTTTAGCAAAAATAATAGCAGCTAGTTGGACAAGCCAATGCCTTAAATTTTTGGAAATAAATACTCAAAATTAATAGACCAAAAATGAGTCAGCACCTCCCATTGTAAGAGATCAGGGAAAGTGATGGAGGTCCAGACAAACACTCACTTCACAGGACAGTCACAGATGTATTTGACAAGTAAACTTTACATTTCATCATTTTGGGGAAGATTTTTTTTTTAAAAAACTTCTGAATGATCTGTTATATCTACTACTTTTGAAACCACGAAGCAGAATTATCACAGAATACTCTTCTACTATTTTACTGATGAAACAAAATGAAATTCTACAAATGAGGAGGTTGTTTGAAAATCAAGGTGGATGTTCAGGGACCTTAAGAAAATGGGTAACTGAATATGAAAGAAAAAACAATGGGTAGCTCCTGTCAGACACCAAAAATGTCTGATCTGTGAAGGCAAGGGGTCTGAGAAAAGCTCAGTTTTAAATTTTAATAGCTTTGCTGGCATAACTGAGGTAGAAGTTTAAAAATTAATAAGTCAGTTACATCAACTGGATATAGGTAACGGGTTTTACACCAGTAACAAAGCAGGTTTTCATGTCATAGTCAATGTTGACAAACGTCTTTTTGAATATACACCTGAAAAGCCAAAATAAGGCCTGATACGACTGCCACATTAGAGACATTCCAGGATGAAAGTCTACTGGTAGGGATTTCCATGAGCACTACAATATTTGTTGGCTCCTACACAAGATAGAATGGGGTTCATAAGTGATCTTCACAGTGAGGCTGAAAGCCAAGCTCTATTTATATTCTTTACCCTTTAGTCAACTAAGAGTTGCTGCCCTAATGTATAGAGAGTTGAAGCAGTCACCCGGGAATTACGGACAATAAGCAAGAGCATGTAGGCTAGTCAGCTGAGATAGTGAGAGTGAATGGGCTAGCCCTCAGGAGTATAGTAGAGCATCATTCTTTCAAACATCTGAAACATCCTATCGGTTAAAGCTGGAGGACTCATCTGTAAGGAAGATTCAGAAGTCAGTCAAAGGCAAGATACACTTAAGGTGTCATCATGTCTACAAAGTTGAGAACAGGAAAAATCCTATTTCCATGAGCTTTTCAACAAGATATGGTTTACCATTTATTTTACATTACAGTAAAACCTCAATTTAACGGACTAATTCGGGCGAGGGGGTGTCCGTTAAATCAGAAAGTCCGTTATTTAAAAACCGAGCTGTCGGAGCAGCTGCCCGCCCGCCACAGGGCCAGGGCGGCAGCTCCGCAGCCCGCCTGCTGCTGGGACCCGGGCGGCAGCCGGGAGCAGTCAGCAAGCCCGCCCGCTGCTGTGACCCGGGCGGGAGCAGTCAGCCAGCCCTCGACAAATGGATTTTGGATGCATCAGACTTGCTTAGAAATTTTGTCCGTTGCATCCGAAGTCCGTTAAATCGAGGGTTTACTGTATTGATATTTACACACATTACTGGACACCTACCCTTCTCCAGTCAAAGCACAGCAGGACTGAATGTGCCAAGGGTGATCCTTTATGGAACTAAGGGTCAGGTATTTAGATATTTCAGCAGCTGTCATACAACCTTTCACATCCTGCTTATTTGCAAAGATGAGAACTGCAGCCTTCCGTAAATCCTGGAAGCAAGACAGAGTATTTATAGTACTTATGACGCCAATGTTATGATAAAAATCTAAAAGGTTATATAATGTTAAATATATTTTCCCACAGTTACAGCAAAGTCATTCTATATTAAAATAATCCAGTAACATTTAATTTTGAGAGGCTTATTGCAACAATACATTACAGTGGAAGACAAACTTAAATGATTCATTTAGAAAGCTGTTCTAAGTAACATTCCTGAGGCATCAAATTAGGGTTTGCTTCACTTCTTAGTCTTTTGGCTCTTGGTCCTTTCCACACTTCACTGATGACTAATCTAAAGACACAATAAATGATATATTTTCTAAAGCAACTCAGTACGTTCAGACAATTAGATTACTATTGGAGGTATAGTCTGGAAATCTTTAAAGTGAGATAATGACAGAGTCGAAGAGTTAACATACTATCATTCTGTTGAAATTACTTGCAACTCTAGGTGCTTTTAAAAAAAAATTAAATATTTAGAAATTTTATTAGGACAGGAAAGGAAGAAACTATACTTTATAATTTAACAAATCCACCTCATCTGTTAAGAGCTTTGTCACTTTTGCCTAATGGGCAGTTCTTACTAGTAATGTTTGAATATTTTAAGTTAGATATGAGACATTTAGAATGTTGTCTAAGCTTTCCAAGTAACTAAGGCAACAAAAATAGGAATAGCAGATTTTTCTGGAGCAGGGCAGGAGAGAGAAAAACATTCCATAACTAAGAAACAATTAGGTCAAGTTCAGTACCAATTAATTTGCTAGGATTAGTGGAGATCCACTTCTATATCTGGATGCTTTAAAAGAAACAAAAGCAAAGTTAAAGTTCAGTGCTGCAAATCCACATTCTCAAAGTAGTCCTAACTTATAGACCTAGCCTGACTGAAGTCAGTCATCAGGATAACTCACATGAGTTAAGAACTTCTTAGAATCATGGAAACGTAGAGCTGAAAGGCACCCTGATAGGTCATGTGGTCTTTCCCCTACCCCCATGCTGAGGCAGTAATTGAATAGGGGTTTGCAATATTGGGATCCATTTTGAAATCATAGGGAAGATTTTGAACAAAAGGCTTCTTCCCATCTATTTTAGAATGTATTTTTCGCCCCCAGACTCAGAGCAAAAACTATTTTTATTGCACTGAACCATTTAGAGACTATTTCATTTCATTTTTAGAAATAGATTATGAATCAGTCAGATCAAACAGAGTACTGCTCATAGCCAAAACTTCATTTTAAATTAGAAGGGAAGCAAGCATAATTCAAAGATTAACCATTTATAACACTGTTTATGACTCTTTACATGAATAGGATGCAAGCAATAGTGAAAACTAATCTCAAAACTAGTTTTAGAAGCTTTCAAGCTTCTTCAAAATTTTATTTTTTGCTGTAGTTCTAAGACAGAGGAAGGAAAAACAGTACAGGTCAGACAGCGTGAAGTTAAACAAACTTTTTATAATCTGTATAACTTTTATAAAAGAAACTGCTACCTTGTTACAATAGAATGAACCCTCCTAAGAGTGTTAGAACATGGAGCATGTATTTTTCCATGATATCCTGACTGTTCTTGTCTAGACACCGACAATCTAAAATTTTTAAAAAGCACAGTTAATGTACATCAATACCTATCCTAACAAAACAACTTTGTTTTGTAAAAGATTAAGTCTTCATGCTTATAATTATTTGGGTGCTAACAAAAAAGGGAACCTACGATCCAAATGTATTGGAATGCTGAGTTTTTAAATATACCTCATGAGCCAACATTCTGTAAAGTTCTTCTTTTGTGATAGAAAGTCGTTCTCTGTCAATGCTGTCAACAACAAGAATGATGAACTAGGGAAAATAAAAGAAAAAGATTTTCTCATACTACATGTAAACAAGGTTCACCTCTGTATTTTCTGTATTCTGACCTTTGCAAGAGAGACTTATTGTTTAATGTTCTTTATGCATAACAGACTTGCACTTTCCCAACCAACACATCAGACCTCTAAAAGCACGTTCCACACTCTGTCCCAATCAGATTTTGGAAGGCACTTCACATTCTTAAATCCTCGGTTGAGTGCTGTAGCTATCTTTAGAAATCTCACATTGACACCTTCTTTGCATTTTGTCAAATCTGCAGTGAAAGTGTTTTTAAAATGAACAACATGCTGGGTCATCATCCAAGACTGCTATAACATGAAATATATGGCAGACTGTGGGTAAAACACAGAACAGGGGATATACAATTCTCCCCCAATGAGCTCAGTTACAAATGTAATTAACATATTACTTTTTAATGAGCATCATCAGCATGGAAGCATGTCCTCTGGAATGGGAGCCAAAGCATGAAGGGGCATACAAATGTTTAGCATATATCGCACATAAATACCTTACAATGCCAGCTACAAAAGTGCCATGCAAACACCTGTTCTCACTTTCAGGTATAAATAAGAAGTGAGCAGCATTAGCTCCTGTAAATATAAACAAACCTATTTGTCTTAGCGATTGGCTGAACAAGAAATAGGACATAGGTTCTGAAGTTTTACATTGTATTGTTTTTGAGTGGTTATGTAACAAAAAAATAAATATCTAAATTTGTAAGTTGCACTTTCATGATAAAGCTATTGCACTATGTTACTTTACTCCTGGGGAATTCTGTGTCACTGTGCATGCACAGAATTCATCTCCCCTGAAGATTTCTTTGCTTTCCTGCAGAAAAAAGACTTTTGATGGGGAAGCAAAGTGAAGCTGGAACAGCAGCCATGTGTCACTCCCTGGCAACCAGGTTTGGGTGCCCAGAGTAGGTGGTAGAAATGTAAATCACTTGTGGGAGGGGGGAGGGATGGGCAGTTGTGCATGTGAGACAGTGTGACACTCAGTCTCTCTCGCTTGTTGCTGAGCGTGCTGCAACATGGAGGGACAGGACTTCAGGGTGTTTCTAAGGAGGCAGGAGTGGGGCAGGCTCTGTTCCTTCAGGCAGAACAGAATGTACAGAATCACAGGACTAGAAGGCACCTCAAGAGGTCATCTAGTCGAGCCCCTTGCACTCATGGCAGGACTAAATATTATCTAGATCAGGGGTGGAAAAACTTTTTGGCCAGAGGGCCACATCAGGTTTGCAAAATTATATCAAGGGCTGGGTAGGGAATGCCCCGCCCCCAATCGGCCCCCTCCTACTTCCCGCTCCCTGACTGCCCCTTCAGAATCCCCAACCCATCCAACCCCCCCAACCTTGTCCCCTGACTGCCCCTTCTAGAGACCCCTAACCACCCCCCAGGACCCTACCACTACCCAAATCCCCTGCTCCCTGTGCCCTGACTGCCTCAACCCCTATCCACCCTCCACCCCCTAACCACCACCCCGGAAACCCACCTACTATCCAACCCACCCCACTCCCTGTCCTCCCCAGATCCCCCCCCCCCAACCACCACCCCAGAACCCCGCCTACATCCCCCCCCTTACCATAGCTGCTCAGTGGGGTTTGGGGGGAAGCATGCTGCCCTGGCCCCCAGAGCACTCCCCTTGTGGCGTGGCTCTGGGGAAGATTGGAGTGCGCAACTGCGCCCCACCCCCAGCACTGGCCACGTGGCGCGCCTCAGGGGGAGGGGGAAGCCGCAGCCCTGACCCCCCAGAGCGCTGCTCGAAGCGGCACGGCTCTGGGGAAGGGAGGGAGCACAACCACGTCTCTCTCCCCCCCTCCCCCAGCGCTGGCCACACGGTGCGTCTCAGGGGGAGGGGGAAGCCACAGCCCCCAGAGCACTGCCTACAGTGGTGCAGCTCTGGGTGAGGGGGTAGAGCACAGCCCTGGCTCCCGGAGTGCTGTCCGCGCGGCGGCTTTGGGGGGGGATACAACAGCGCAGTGGTCTGCATGTGGCCCGCGGACCGTAGTTTGCCCGCGGACCGTAGTTTGCCCGCCCCTGATCTAGATCATCCCTGACAGATATATACTCCGGGGGAATTCTGCACCACTGCAAAATGCAGAATTCTGTAGAAATTAACATGCATTAAGGTAGTGCATGTTTTTGTTCTTTTCTAAACTATTCTGTCTATGTTTATTAAGGTATTAAAAAATCAACATGTCTGAAGATCTTTGTGACAGATGACTGAGGTTTGCACATGCAAACTGATTTAATACATGCTGCACAAGCCTTATTAGGTGTCAGCAATTAAAAAAAAAAGCCAACATGTTCATCTTTGCAGTTTGGAAACAATACATTGGTCAGCTGAAGTCACCTCTGACCTTTCTATCAATGGCAGCTTTATTGGTATATCATTCCTCACACTCAGCTGGGGTTACTTTTGTCCCCTGAATAAATGCAGCAGCTGCTGACCATTTTTATACAGTGTTTTTAGCAAAACTTTTGTTCTCTTTCCATTACTGTCACTGCTTCAAAAAAACATTACTACAGATGAGAACAGAAGGTGAACCATTTGCTAGTGGTCTCCATCCCCAACTAAATTTTACATTTCACTGTGGAGAAATGTGATGTGTATGCTAATCTTATTTTTCCTCAAATAAGCTAGAAAACAGTTTCACTTAAAAACTGTGCTGAGCTAAACAAAACTCTTATAAAACCACTGAAATCTAAAATAAAAGTTGTATACAGACCAGCAGGCCAAATTGTACTGTTTAACCGCAGAAGACAAATATCATTTGTCTAGAATAGGATGGAAGAGTATTCTAAGTATTACCAATTAATTGGCTGTGCCAAAGAATCCCATTTTTTGCTTCAGAACTTCAAACCCAGCATCTACTCATATGGACGTTTATTACAAAACATTCTACACACATACATAATGTATCTTTGTTTCTACTGTACTAATCAATTACGAAGTGCCTAAGCAGCAGGTGACAAATTTAACAAAAAAACCCCCTAAAATACGTCCTTTCAGCAGTCTGATTTGTTTTGCATACCGCCAAGATTCACCTCACTTAAAAATTACTTTTATTTCTGATTTTGTAAGCAAGTGTCACTGCATGCGATTACTGAAAAATTGCTTACTTTCTCATTTTTACCATACAATTACAAAATAAATCAATTGGAATAAAAATATTGTACTAACATTTCAGTGTATAGCATATAAAGATCAGTATAAACAAGTCATTGTGTGAATGACATTTTAGTTTGTACCGACTTCGCCAGTGTTGTAAAACTAGGCAAATACCTAGATGAGTTGATGTACCCCTAGAATACCGTTGTGTACCTGCAGGAGTACGCAGAACCCTAGTTGAGAACCACTAATCTAAAAGCTTGATTCAATGAAAATACAGAACCATGACCTTATATCATCCACTGCATTTGGGCCTAAATCCTGTCCATGTTTAAGGGTAAATTCTTCCATATCCCACTAATATAATCTCCACGCAAGCTATCAGGACTGAAATATACATTTATTTGCTTTATGTTACAGTTTGGGAGCAACTTCACATACCTCTGTATTTGAATAATAGGTATTCCATGATGACCGTAATGACTCCTGTCCTCCAATATCCCACATAAGGAAATGTGTATTTTTTACTACTATTTCTTCGACATTGCTTCCTATGGTTGGAGATGTGTGGACCACTTCATTCATTAAGCTAATGGAAACAACATCACACCACAAAAACTATTTAGCAATATCTTGAAACCTCCTGATGCATCAGTCGTATACTGTAACAAGTTTGTTATAATAAAAGTAAATCCTTTTTGTTCCCTTAATGCAATTATTTAAAACAGTATTTTTCATCTAAATTTTTATTAAAGATAAAATAGTGTATTGAAAATATATAAAGACATCTTTTGTATGAGATTTATTCAATTTAGATGCATGTTATGAGTTACAATCAATGAGTGAAGAGAGCCTGCCCTTTTATCTACATTTGCAGTAGTACATAATGTAGATAGGGATAAATGTGTACAATTATACATGAATGTCCGGTACAGAAAAGTGAAGCTTAAATCTGATTAAAACTTTGTTAATATTAGTAGCCATCTAAAAAATGTACTCATTTAAAAAAAAAAAGTTGCCATGATCCAATAGGTTATCATCTGTAGAGACAGTATTTTTGAATCTTTCTAGAATAATCTGAAGAAAAAGTTGTCAAATGGAAAATGTAAAGGTTGCCTGATTTCACAATAGCTTCTGAAAGAAATTCTGTATCTTCAGCTGAAAACACCTCAGTACCAACTTTAAAACGATGGTTTGTTTTGTCAGTGTAGAGTACAGAAGAAAAGGTTTCAGGGAAACATTCTTTGTTTCTTTCTATCTAAATGTATATACCACTTCCATCACCATAGTAATTGTGCGCTTACCAAGTATTTACAGATCTATCCTTTATATGCTTGTGAGGTAAGGAAGAGTTTGTTCCATTTTTAAACACAGTGACATCACCAGAGCCAGAGCCATTTATCGCAGGAGCCATGGTAGCATGATGAAATATTATTCTGAAGGAATTGTTAGTTCCACCAGTGACATGCTTTTGACTAGGGGGGAAATGACATTTCTTTTTTTCTTTTTTAAGTCCTGGTCTGTATGTGGGTTTTGCAAACTGGCTAACAATAAAGGCAGATACAAATTTTAAATTAAGTTTCTTTCTTGAAGCTTTCACCAATGTGTGAAAGGATTTCACCAGCCTCAATTACTAAAGATGTCAATTGAAGGAAGATTACGGATTTATTTTTTGTTCATGATAGTACACTGTGATACTCTGTGCTCAGTATCTGATTGACATGAAACTCAGCTTTAAATAATTCAACACTTGTATCTATTTTATTACTACACACACAAAACTTAAGTATTATTGAATGACAAATATCTTCCTTGTTGGACAAGCTAAGCTCTGGGTTCCCCAGAGTTACAGTCAGGTCCCATACATTAAAGTATCAAACAAATAGTTTTAAATAGCTCATATACTTACAACTGGTAAAGAATGGTGGTCTTTCCTGCATTGTCAAGACCCACTATTATTACTTTGTGTTCTATAAAAAAAAACCCAAAAGTAAACTGTTGTGAGCAGCCAAAGATACTATTAGCCAACTTATTAACCACTTTTCTGATATTAAAAAAGGTAAGGCTGCCTTGCCTGTTTTAGGTGAACATACACTTGCCTGCGCATAGTATGGAAGACTCCTGACTAAAAAACCCACAAACCAGTATCTTCTCCAGAAAGGTAAGGAACATAAGTTAAGTCCATGGTAAAGTTTTATTTTAAAGGAATGATTGATAAAAAAAAAACAATTGTTTCATGCAAAAGAGTAGCCTTAACAGAAAATTAAGCTTCAGAAATAAAGTAGTCATAAGAACATGAAGCCTGCATGTTAACTGTGCAAACTTGGTTCTGCAAATATATGACTTATGACTTAAAAGTTTTTAGACGTGTTCAGTTTGCATGAAAATTATCAGAATGTGCCACAAAATGAATTTTTTTGTACATTTACCAGTATATTCAGAAGTTAAACCAAATATGAAGACTGTATGTAATTTAAGACTTAGATCTACAAAGCAAGCCAAAAAAAATTGTGTTGCATAGTCTAATTATGCGGTGTGAAAAATTATTTTCTTTAGCCATTTTAAGTTTGCCATCTTTGAGGCCTGGTCTACACTACAGCGTTGGGTTGATGTAAGGCAGCTTAAGTACACCTAATAAATGTCTGTCTCTACACTATCAGGTCCCTCCAGCCAATGTAACTCACATGCCAGGTCAACTTACTTACTCCACCTTCACTAGAGGTGAGGCGCAGTGGCAGTGTAGACACTGAATTGCTTATGTCAACTTAACTCACCTCCTGGAGGTGTCCCACAATGCTCTACTGCAGTGGTCTTCAAAGTGGGGTGTGCAAGACCACCCCTGGAGGTGCATGAGACCCCAGCGCTGCTGCCAATCCCCCCCGGCCGACTGCCGAACTTTCTGCGGCATTTCGGTGGACATGGGAAGTTCACCACGGAAATGGGAAGTTCTTTTTGTGTCTCGCAGAAATGCCACCGACCACGGAAGCTTTGCAGTCGGCGGCATTTCAGCGGAAACACCCCCAGGCCACGAGAGGCATTGGGGAATAGTAAAGGGGCCGCAGTAATAAACCTTTGAGACACGCTGATCTATTGTGACTGGTGATCACAATTCCAGCATTCTCAACTCAGCTGCCCAGCAGCCAGATAAACGGGAAACAGCCCCTCCCCTATTAAAGGACTGGAGACTTTGAATTCCCATTCTCATTTGTTCACGGTGGAAAGCTTATCTGCCCAGCTGAGCATGCCAGCTCCATGCTCCAAAAGCATGTTTGCCCTGGAGTACACAGGAGGTGGTGGATCCGTTGAGTGTAAGGGGAGAAGAGCTATACAGGCACAGTTCAGATCAAGTTGCAGAATATGGACATCTATGAAAAGATCTCCTGGAGTGTGTTGGAGAAAGGCTACCAGAGGGACCAGCAGCTGCTCTGAGACAAAGTAAAGAAGCTGCATCAGGCTAACCAGAAGGCAAGGGAGGTGAACAGTCACCCTAGTGTGGCACCGCACGCATGCCACTTTTACAAGCTGCAGCATGCTATACTCTGCGGTGATCCTACCATCATCCCCAGAAACCACATGGATACCTCGGAGTCAAACTCTCGGGCCACTGCAGGCAAGACTGAGGAAATGATGTTGGACAACGAAGAGGAGGAGGAAGTTGGGAGACAGGCAAGCAAGAAGTCCACTGTTTCAGAGAGTCAGAAATGAGACAGCCCTCCAGAGAAACCTTCCATAAAGGATTGAGATCTCTATGAAGGATTCCTGGGACATCCCTGTGTACGTAATTCGCAGGGCACCCTCTGCCTAGCTGGTCCAGACAGTGAGAATGGGGCAAGGGCACTGGAATCAGGTGGGCCATGACTGCCCACCATTTCACATGGCTATGGTTTGGGTGGCAGGGGTCAACATTTCCCCCACAAACTGCAAGCTTCAGGCAGGAAGGGTGTGGGGACATGGGCTGGAGGGTTGCTCTCAGGCACCCCATACCTCTGCCTGGAGCAGGTGAAGAGTCTGGGTCTCCCCAGAGCAACCCAGGCTCCATGGGAGGCTCTTACCACTGCCTGCAACCAGCTTCTGGACTAGGCATGGGGTGGTGCCTTGGGTGCAGAGAGCAGCAGTGGCTACAGGGGGATTAACAAATATGTTGCAGTCACTATAGCAAACAATCTCCAGTGATGCCCCTGCTAAGGCTTGCAGTTTGGGAGGGGGAATGCCTGTCCCTGACCTCCCCACTATATCCACGTTACCAAGGGTAGGGGCATGGCCCCCAGAATCCCATTGTGGGTTACCCCCCACTTCTGCTGACATTCCAGTGCCCTTGTTCCCCAGCTGTACTCATCACAGCTGGGACGGCAAACCAGTTCAATGAATATCTTGTAGAAATGAAAATGTTCTGCTTCACACTTGTGTGGATTCTGGTAAGTTATTTCTATATAGCAAATCTGGACTGGATACGGGGTCTGCACTGACAATTGTTCCTTTGTGCTTTGCGTGCTTTACAGCTGAAAGCGTGGCCTTCAACTCTTTCTCCACACCATCAGAGTGGCTCTCCCAGATAAGATGAAGGTGAAAGAGACTGCGCAATGACATGTTTAATGAGATAATGAATGCCTTTGGGACAGTGGACACTGACCAGATGGTGTGGAGGATTAATCTTATGGGGGAAAAAAAAGATTATGAAGAGGACAAAAGTCCAGAAGAATGACAGCGGCATGCAGCAGTAGATGTTGGGGATTCTGAAGGAAGACAGACACACACATTTAGGTGCCTGGTTGACCTCCAAGAGAGACACCTTGAAGCTCTACGGCCCCTGCAGAATGGCATTCCAACACCACCGTACTCCCATTCCCTCCCTCAGACATACTCAAATAGGCATGGGGGGCCAGTGCAATATCCTTTCCATTCAACCCTGCGGAGTGGTGCACAGAATCACTGCCGCACAAACCCTGATGTGTGAACAGAAGATGAATGTGTCGTCCCCCCCCCCTGTATTTCCAAGGTTTAATTCGGTCACACATTTTTGTTTATATAGGTGTGCAATAAAAGTCAATTTCTTAAAAATGAAATCTTGACTAATTCAAAGCACGGGGAGGGGGAAAATAGGGAAACCAAGCCACAGTGTGTGTGTGTGTGAACGAGTTCACACAGAGCTGGAGTTGTGGCTAGAACTCAGGAGCCCTGGCTCCCATTCTCTCCACGTTGTAAGCAGTAGGCCACACTCTCCTCAGTCATGATAACCACTGTGGTGGCCGTCCATGGAGGATGAGTTGGTGGGTGGCAGCCCATTCCCCATGCATCAACTACACCTCCTCCCCCCGGTAGTGCCTTTGGAGGGGTCAGGATCTGAATGGAGTGTGGGGTTGTCTCCCCAGCAGCAGGTTGTGTGGCAGCTCTAGAGGTTCTAGTTGGTGAGTGCTGGGAGTCATTGTCAGAGAAAAGCAAGAAGTGTATTTCCAACATTATATTACTACACACACACAGCACTGTTCAAACTATTGGCATGGACAAAACAGAAAAACCATAGCTCACTGTGTGTCATTAATAAAATGGGTTTTCAATACCTCCCTGGGATGCATTGCTCGAAGCTGAGCTCTTATAGCCCTGGTATCTGATTGCTCAAAATTAGCTGAGACCCTATTCATTTCCACGTCCGAGCCCCATAGAAACTTCTCTCCCTTTGCTTTACACATATTATGAAGCATTCAGCAGGCAGCTACCACCATGGGAATATATATATTTTTTTTTACTGAAGTCTAATCTAGTGAGTTACCAATGACCGGGACAGGGACAGGTCACAGGCTGCCATGAATTTTTGTTCATTTCCAGTGACCTGTTCATGACTTTTTACTAAAAATATCCAACACAAAAACTTAGCATAAAGTGTTTTTTTGGAAAAGGTTAGGATGAGCTATGCAGAGCAAACAGTCATTTTGATTAGGCTTCACAATTCATTTAAAACGGTAAATTTAAGGTATCATCAAGACCCAATAGATGAAATCCTGACTCCACTGTAGTCAACAGGAGTTCTGATCAACTTCTGTGGAGTCACGATTTCACCCTAAACCTCATAAACCATTTGTTCTCAAACTCGGGGTCACGACCCCCCTGAGGGTCATGGGGCAATTCCGGGGGGGGAGGGAGTCATGAGCTCCTGTTGCATTCGACAGCATTTTGGCAGATGCTCTGAATGCGGGAGCATGTCTGCCGAAAAGCCGCTGAGTGGAACTCTTTCGCTTTTGGGGCATTTCAGCGGACACACAGAGAAATGCTGTGCATCCGCTGAAATTGGAGGAGTTCAAACTTCTTCTCGAACCAAAGAAGTTTGAGAACCCCTGTTATAAACATATGCCTCAAAAATGGATACTGATGGTAAGGGCAAGAACTACACTCTTCACTAGAACAGCTTATTGCAATTTTTTTTTACTTCACATTTAAAAACCAAGAAAACACATTAAACTAGAACCTTTCAACCAAGTAAAATAATTAACCAAACAAGACTTGAAAAACTGCTTACTATGAGCAATAAAAAAATAAATCAATATCAGAGATGTGAAACTAATTCATGCTACTTAACTGGAATCCCCAAAAATTTAGGGACGACAACTATGTGTCTATAAACCTTATAGAAATAACATTCATATTTTGCCTGTCAGCAATTTTATGTTTGAAAGTGATATTTTATGGGAGCTGGAAAGATCATGGACAAAAACCCCACCCCACAACTCTAAACATACATAACAATGGCCACTCTGGGTCAGGCCGAGGTCCATCTAGCCCAGCGGTTCTCAAACTGGGGGTTGCCACCCCCTTTGGGGTCGCCGCCCACTTCTAGGGGGATCGCGAGCTCCCCGCGCTGCCAGCATGCCGATGAATTGATTGCTTCCGCAATCGGCAGCTTTTCGGTGGACATGCCGCACGCCTTAAAGGGTCCGGCGAATGTGGAAGTAATCAATTCGGCGGCATTTTGGCAGACATACAAGGGTCGCGCCGTGCCACCAGAGAAGAAAAAAAGGGTTGCGGTCTCAGGAAGTTTGAGAACCGTTGATCTAACCCAATAAGCTGTCTTCCAACGGTGGCCAATGCCAGGTGCCCCAGAGGGAATGAACAAAACAGGTAATCAAGTGATCCATCGCCCATCCCGTCATCCATTCTCATCTTCTGGCAAAGAGAGGCTAGACACTATCCCTCCCAATCCTTGCTAATAGCCATTGACGGACCTATTCTCCATGAATTTATCTAGTTCTTTTTTGAATCCTGTTAGTCTTGGCCTTCACAATATCATCCGGCAATGAGTTCCACAGGGTGACTGTGCCTTGTGTGAATAAATACTTCCTTTTGTTTATTTTAAACCTGCTGCCTATTAATTTCATTGATGCCCCCTAGTTCTTCTGTTACAAGAAGGCATCAAAAACACTTATTTAATTTCTCCACACCCATCATGATTTTACCTCTATCGTATCTCCCCTTTAATCATCTCTTTTCCAAGCTGAAAAGTCCCAGCCTTTTAAATCTCTCCTCATATGGAAGCTGTTCCATAAACCTAATCATTTTTATTGCCCTTTTCTGAACCTTTTCCAAATCCAATATATATTTTTTGAGATGGGGCAATCACATTTGCATGCAATATTCAAGATGTGGGCATTTTATGGATTTTTACAGAGGCAATATGATATTTTCTGTCTTATTATCTATCACTTTCTTAACAATTCCCAACATTCTGTTTGCTTTTTTTGACTGCCTTTGCACATGGAGTGGATGTTTTTAGAGATCTATCCACACTGACTCCAAGATCTCTCTTTGAGTGGTAACAGCTAATTTAGACCCCATCATTTTATATGTAAAGTTGGGATTGTGTTTTCCACTGTGCATTACTTTGCATTTATCAACACTGAATTTCATCTGCCACTTTGTTGCACAGTCACGCAGTTTTGAGAGATCCTTCTGTAGCTCTTTGCAGTCTGCTTCTGACTTAACTATCTTGAATGCTTTTGTATCATCTGCAAACATTGCCACCTCACGGTTTACCCCTTTTTCAAGATCATTTATGAGTATATTGGATAGGATTGGTCCCAGTACAGAATCCTCTGCCTCTCTCCATTCAGAAACCTGAACATCTATTCCTACCCTTCGTTTCCTATCTTTTAACCAATTACCATTCCATGGGAGAACCTCCTCTCTTATCCCATGATAACTCACTTTGCAAAGACACAGACACTGAAAGTTTGCACCTTCAAACTGGCACAACCAACATTACATTACACAGCGCCGTTTCCCAGCTGACTGCAGATTCGATGCACAGTTTCAGAGAACAGGACTCGGGAGAGGGGAACTCTAGCTAGTGAGACCTTGAAAGCTTCTGCTGTTGCAGTGATGAGAAAATAAATTTGAAAAAAATAGGGTGGATTAACCCACCCCACACTGAACCTCCCCCCCTTCAATGCCGGCCTATGACACCCCCCAAACCCAGGCGTGCCCCACCTTCAATGCCAGCCTACAAAGCCCGTTCACACGCACCCACCCCCGGCATCCCCCTCCCCCTAGCTCAGACAGAGAGCCCCCCACCTGCTCGAGGGGCGACCCTTCCTCATCACAGGCGAGTCCCCATGTCTCCCTCCCCGGCAGCCCCCGAACGGACAAGGCTCCCCCAAGCCGGCAGAGCCCCGCCCCCGGGGACGCCGCTCACCCTGGTCACAGAAGAAACTCCACAGCTTGGCAAATATCAGGCCCATGGCTCGGCCCGCGGCCGGACGACGTCACGCTCCGAGCGTGCTCACGACACAAAGGAACACGGAGGTCACCGGCCGGCGCTGGTGACTCGAAGGCAGCGGCCGGTGCCGGACAAGGGACTGAGCCCAGAGAGCCAAGTAGGCGGAGCCACCCTCTAACCCGCCTCCCCAGTCAGCCGCTGCAGCCAATGCCTTCCCCGACTGCGTGACCCTACGCTAACGTCATGACGTACATGGCCTCCTCCCGTACGTGAAAACAGTACGTGGCGTGGTGATGCGTCCCCCGCGAGTCGTACAGTTGGCGGTGGATCCCGGGTAACAAAACTAAGGCCGTTTAAACCCGTCTGACAAACCCCCGTCCTCTGCGTGGCTCCCTGTCCATCGCGGGGGCGTTTCACCTCTTGGGTCTCTTTCGTGAGTCTCCCAGGGGCCGCCTGCCCGGTTCCTCTTGCGGGGCGGGGCGGGGGGGGGGGGTTAGATTTTGATTCTGAATTACCCCAAAAAGGCGGGGGAGGAGGGGCTAGGGGCTGCTCCGGGGATGCTCGGACGGGGGGGGGGGGGCGGCGGCTCAGTCGTTGGCAAAGGGGAATTCCCCCCTCCCCCACCCAACTGTGCCGTGGGGCCGGGGCGGTCGGCAGCCTCTGAGGAGACTCGTGTCCCACCCGCGAGCCGTCTCAGACGCCTCCTTCCCGCGCGGGCCCCCGACTCTCCGCGGTGTGGAGCCCCGCCGGGAGAACGAGCGTGGCTGCTGCTCTGACGGGCACGGTGCGGGGTAGATGCCCCCGTCGGACGATGGAAGTGACCAAGAGCCGGGAGGGGGAGAGAAAAGCGGGAATGGCGCTCGGTGCTGCCGTTCGCTAGTGTTACCCGGTGCACAAGCTGCAACCCCCCCGGAGCCCTGGGTACCAACCATCCTTGGCTGCGTTAGCAGTGCCGGCCCGGGAAGCGCCAAACTGTGTAACTGTAATTCAGCCAAGGACTGCTAAAACAAGGTGTTGATATATAGCAGGAGATTTAAAACACGTTTCTAGGGCAACAATCCTTTGGAGACGGTGGTATATAGTTAGTGCACAGTAGATGAAGCTCGAATAATGGTGGACTGCAGTGTGCAACTATATGGACTTGGGATGGAAATAAGGCTGCTTTCTCCAATTAAACCTTTTGAGCCTTTTACTTATCTACTAAATTATCCACCCAGGGCTACAGGGCACCAAAGAGGAACATAGTTCCTGGGACCTAATAAATAACTAGTTTTGCGAAGTATTATCAAAGTTTTGCCCAGCATAAATGCTGAACATCTTAAGGTTGTTAAATTGAAGCAAACTGCAAAACAGATCCATGGAAATGAAAATAATTAACTGAATGCAGTCGATTATTAATGACACTAGCAAGCATTGGTACGTGTGGTACGTGTGCCCCGCCAGTTGCTGTAGGGAGGGCCCTGCTGTGCCTAGTCTGGATGGGAGGAACTGCACCGGACACGTCCGTTCTCAGCAGTGTTTTAGCAGCAGTAGGTCGATTTCCCTTAAGTCGATTTTCTAAAGCAGGCTGTATAGAGTCGACTTAGTGCGTCCCCACAAAGCACAGCAGGTCGACAGTGTCTGTCCTTACAACTTTTGCAAGGGTCGACATAGCGAGAATTGCACTGTGGGTAGATATCGGACCGTGCCGGGAGTCCCCAGGAGGCACCACCTTTCGGAGCAGCCGGGCACGCTCCCCAGGGGACCAGTCCGAGCCACCAGTCCGAGCAGCTCCACGATTTTGAGGTCCCTTTAAATCGACTTTAATGGTATGCATGTGAGGACGGGTACATGTTTTTTCCGACTTAACGTCACTAAAGTCGACATTAAGCCCTAGTGGGGACCAAGCCCTTAGAGGCCGGTAAACACTGACACCCGCTCCCTTTTTATTTAAATGGGAGTTAGGCACCAAGGCACTTCTGAATATTCCTTTGTTGACTATCTGCATCTCCAGGTGTCTGAAACCTGGCCATTGAACAAATAGCTTGTAAGGGATTACAAATAAAAAATACCAATGTAACACATTACATGGCAATGCAAACACTTCTGTCTTGTCACATAGCTGAGCAGTTTCACTGTAGCTGCACATTTTGATGTTAAATAAGTGAATCCTTGGTTACTTTTTTGGCCTGTTTTCAGGGGCAGGTTCTGCAAGCCATATACATATAGGGGGTGAAAGAAAGCAAATCATTTTGCCAATGGAATATCATAATGAAATACCTAATGCTAAGCCGGATCACATTTATTGCCACTTTTCTATGGAGATATCTGGAAGTTTTAGATCACTTATACAGTAAACCCTCGATTTAACGGACCCCTATTTAATGGACTTCGGATGCAACGGACAAAATTTCCCGATGCATCCGAAATCCGTTATTGGGGGCTGCCGACTCCTGCCCCGGGGAGCCGGGTGGGAGCTGTCAACCCGGCTGCCCGGATACCCGCAGCGGGGAGCCAGGCGGGAGCTGTCAACCCCCCTCCAGGAGCCAGGCGGGCGGGAGCGGGGGGGGGGGTTTGACAGCTCCCGCCTGGCTTCCCGCTGCAGGGGAGCCGGGCGAGTGGGGGGGGGGGAGGGGCCTTTGACAGCTCCCGCCGGGCTCCCCGGGAGCCAGGCGGGGGAGGGGGGCGGGGGTTTGACAGCTCCCGCCGGGCTCCCCGCTGCAGGGGAGCCGGGCGGGGGGGGGGGGGGTGCTTTGACAGCTCCCGCCGGGCTCGCCGCTGCGGGGAGCCCGGCGGGAACTGTCAGCCCGCCCGCCTGGCTCCCCGCTGCGGGGAGCCCGGCGGGAGCTGTCAAAGCCCCCCCCCCCCCTTGCGGGAAGGGGGGGGGGGAGTTTGACAGCTCCCGCCCAGTAAAACCTCTATATAAGGGACTAATTCGGGTGAGGGGGTGTCCGTTAAAGCCAAAAGTCCTGTTATTTAATGATTTTAAAAAATTATTAAATAACGGACTTTCGGCTTTAACGGACACCCCCTCGCCCGAATTAGTCCGTTAAATCGAGGTTTCACTGTACCATGAAAATATTCATATCAGCATCTTTACTTACAATGTTCATACTGTAACACTATTAAGTGGAGGCCTGAGTTCTACAAGTAACGTTATTGTATAAATTACTTCATAATTGCAGATTTGTTTTAAATTGGTTCATAACTGTGTTTTGAGAATCTGTTTTTTTAAAAAAGAAGTCTTCACCATGTTTCAGTTTTGAAGCATGAGAAATAGACTTTTTAAAAACACACGTCCCCTATCTTTACTGACAACATTCTGAAACATTGGTTTAGAGTTGACAGTGTGATAGTTCCTAAGATTTGATGACACTTCAAATGGTAACATTAACTTTCAGTGGTGACACCTGCTGTTCTCTGTGACATAGTTATGATGTAATAATACCCCCCTCCAACGGACCCTGCACTCGCTCAGCTCTCTCCCCCCTCCAACGGCCCCCGCACTCGCTCAGCTCTCTCTCCCCCACCCCACCCCCAACGGACCCCGCACTCGCTCAGCTCTCTCCCCCCTCCCGACGGACCCGAGCAACACCGGGTATTTTTGCTAGTTCTCAATAAAAGAACAATTGCACCATCTAGCCAGTACAAACACCACTGTAACTCATCACTTAGGAATACATCTTGTGAAAAGTTGCATTGGGTTTTAGTAATTTATGCAAATCCTTTCACTTTACTTTGAGCTATAATACTTAAAATAAAAAATAAACAGTGTTTTGAAAAATTTCTTATTGTTTTGATGAAATATTCCCATTGGAGAGAAACCTAGAGGAGATAATGTCTTGCCACATGATACACCTAATTATGTGACTCATAATGTCCCATATATTTTCTTATAGTACTCTTGAATAACTATCATACACAACACAACCTAATTTTTTTGCAGCCCTTTTCATTGGCTATTTAATTATGAATTATGCAAATTAAATCTCTTTAATAAAACGTTAATTTGTTTATTGCTGTTTTTTTTACCAGGAAGGCTCTTGCACTATAAAGGAAAATGTCTTTTTTTTCAAAAATATTACTGCAACCAGAAGTTGAAGAATACCTTGGGAACGTGTTTAGAAATAAGGAGGTATGTGATAAAGGTAACTCAACCTATGTAAACAAGTTTGCCTTTCACTGGTTGAATGTTGAACTATGAAGCCAGGTACATTCTTTTAACTTTATTTTTTGTATGAAGTTACTGATACACTTTTATTGTGAGAGGCATTTATCTTTAATATTTAGAGTTAGAGAGATCTTTTCAGCAAAGGGCTCTGATCTGGTAATGAGCTCTGTGCATCATTGACTTCAGTGGTCCTGTGTGTATTCAGGAGTCTGACTGTATACCGTTCATTGAAGAATTGGGGCCTGGGATTGTTAATTCCATCTAGAAGTTATAAGGGCTAATCTAATGTATGATTTCTAAGAGTACGAAAATTTGTTTTGAAACTTTTTGGGACTTTTAATAAACTGAATATACTGTTAATAATTTTTTAGTTAATTAATAAGTTCCAAGAAAACTCATCTTGGGGTATTACAGTCTACTAATTCTAGTCTTCTTTAAAGTCTTCCAAGAAGAATCATCACTACCAATCCCCTCCCTCCCTCGCCATCAAAAAGAAAAAAAATACCACCTCCCACAGAGGAAGCAAACTACCTGAATTTCTACTGTAAAAGAAAAAGAAATGACATTTTCAAGCCTTCTTCATCCATCACACAAACTCATCCCAACTTTGAATTGCAGTCTGCTTTTTTGTCTGTGTATACCTGTTGCTTTGTACAGCAAGCTAGGCATACCACTTAATAGAGCAATATCAAATCAATGAAGATTAATTCTAATGCCTGTTCCAATATCACTTTGTTTAGAATACTCTTGCTCAATAAATAGTCTGGTCTTTTCAGCAGCCAGACCCTGCCCTGAAGTGTGCGTATGTGATTCTCACTGAAGTCAGTGAGAGCTGCAGATGCATCTGAGGGTCTATTACGTGACATATACACAGTACTGGGTTGGTTTAAAACTTTTTGACCACAATAAGCACTACTGCATGAAGCCGTTCATTACTAATTAAATCTTTTTTTCTTTTAGCTCATAAGTGCTTTAGGCACACTGGAAGCAGAGAGGAAATATGAATCTCTGTTAAATTGTCTATCTCATCCTCCAGCTTTCACAACTGTTAGAGTTAACACTCACTTGGCTTCAGTGAAACAAGTGAAAAATCTACTGTTTGAGGAGATCCACAAGGTTTGTGCAGTTTTGTATCCTGGTTATCACTAAAGATATCTACACGATTTCTGGTTTTGTAGCTGATTGCAAAAGCCTTTTTTCAAATAATGGAAACAATTCCTAAACTTGATTGGTATGTCTACTTTCAGTTTGGTGCCGGGATGAAACTCCTGTTAGCACTTTCAGAGTCAAATGGCAACATAGGTAGAATCTGTGAGTTAAGTCCAATATTAGTCAATAGATAAATACATCAGAGGAAGTTCAAAATACCCATAGTGCCCTAGACCAAAGGTGCTTTCATCAACAGGAGAAAAGACACTTTGGTTTTTTTGCAAAGTTCTAAAGAACTTGAGTTTTACTGTAGATAAGGTCTAATAAAAAATACCAATTGAGTCAGAGAAACATAATTTCTCCCTTTGCGTTTTCGAAATGTGCACATTCCTTCAGAAATTTAAAATCTATAAATAAGAACCATATAATACTTACAGATTATTTGTATTATAATAGCATCTGTAGACCCTAATTAAGATTTGGGCCCCTTTTTGATAAATGCTTTACAAATGTTGAGGGAAAGGACTGCAATGTAAACAAGACAACGAAATAGAAACTAGTAGTCTGAGAAGATACATGCAACAAGTACAGGAACTCATCACTTAAAGTTGTCCCGGTTAATGTTTCGTTGTTACGTTGATGATAATTAGGGAACATACTTGTTTAAAGTTGTGCAGTGCTCCTTTCTAACGTTGTTTGGCAGCCGCTTGCTTTGTCCACTGCTGGCAGGAAGAGCAGCCTGTTGCAGCTAGCTGGTGGGTGGTTAGAACCAGGGTGTGCCGGCAGCTCCCCTATCAGCTCCCCCAAGTTCCTTGTGCAGCAGCTGCCCAGTAGGCTATCAACTGCTGGCAGTTCAGCTGTCCCTCCCTGAACTGCCATGAGCTGCTCCTGCCCTCTGCCTTGGAGCTTCTTCTTGCTGTGGGTGCGGAGGAGGGAAGAGGAGCTAATGTCAGGCTGCTCCCCTGTTCCTGCACCCCACTTACCCCATCTTCCATAGAGCAGGTGGGACACGGGAGGGAGGGAGCTGGCTGGCAGCAGTTGGTCTCTGCAAGCTGGTCTGATTAACAAGGCCATGTACTTAAGAGTCTGCATACTTAAAGGGGAATCTTTCTCTGTCTGCCCTCCCTCCTTTCCTGCTACCTTGTAGAGTGTGAGAGTTACCTGTTGAGGGCTCAGCCAACTGCTAGTTCATTTAGCAATAAGGCATTACTTGGGAAATATCCCACCCTCTAACTCCTCCACCTCAACCAAGCTTCACAATCATCCTCACTGTGTACCAGTATTAAATTGTTTGTTTAAAACTTACTGTTTGTGTGTGTGTATATATACATATATGCATATACACACACACAGACATACACACACACACACACACATAGTCTTGGTGAAAAAAATTTCCCTGGAACCTAACTTCCTCATTTACATTAATTCTTATGTGGAAATTGGATTTGCTTAACATCATTTCACTTAAAGTTGCATTTTTCAGAAACATACCTACAATGTTAAGTGAGGAGTTCCTGTATAGAGCTTGCTTTTAATAAAAGGTGACAGAAAAATGAATTGATGTTGCAATGTCTTATTTAAGAAGTGTTTGAAATTGAAAGAAACAGAGTATCCAAATAACTTTAGCTATTCCCCCCATTGGTGTAACTTGTTACAAAATACTTTGGCATTTAGTTAATTTTTGGATTTTTTTTGTTCTATTTATTTTATGACTATCTTTATCTGACAGAGATAATTAATTGTAAGCCAGAAGGTCTAAAAATAAATTGTTTAGAAATCCTGCCATATCTTTTCAGTTTTTCTGAGAAGATCCGGTTCTTCTATAAATAAATTATCGATGTTGGTGGTTTTACGGACAGCAACTGCATGGCAGGAGCCAAGATGTTTCTGTAATGCGAAAACAGTTGGCACTACTCTAACTATTTGCTAGGAGGGTAATGAGTTATGCCTCTTTTATCATACCCCTCATTCTAGGCCTCTGGAACTGGTATTTTAGTCAAATGTTTTGCATTGTAAGGGAAAATGCTTTGCTAAAAACCGAGATAGAGAGAAATGAATCCTGTCAATGACTCCTATTGTGATCTTGGCCTTACTGAATGTGTCATTAATCTCTGTGTTTTAGTTTGAGTATTTATAGTATACAGTATATCCTAATGTAGGATTTCCCAGCTTCTCTTCAATTAAAAAGACTGTTCTACCATTCACAGATATAAAGTGTGAACTGAAAAATAATTAATTCCAAATATAATAAAGTCCTTTTTAAAGCATTGTTTGTTAATGTACTTTTTTTTTTTTTTAATTCAACAGCAGTTTAAAGGTCTTAGTGTTCCAGTTCTTCAGCACCCAGAACTCCAGGACATATTACTTATTCCTGTCATTGGACCCAGGTTTGTAATTTTCAAACTTTAACAACTAATTTGTGTTACTGAATATCACTATAGGTTTACATTAACCATTTTTGATTACTTAGACACTGTTAAAAAGTAGTAAGTGTTTTTTAAGCCAAAATATGCAGTACTTGTCCTAGATAACATACATTTTTGATCTTTCAAACTCCCTCAGAATGTTGTTATATTTTAAAAGACCATAATCTTTTCTTTCTCCATTTATGATAATAGACTTCATATTAGTGGTAGTTTTCCCTACAGCCATTGCCCTATGGTAGAGTATGTTAGGAGGAGGTAGATTATCTCTGGTGAAGGGACTATTTGGAAGGACTCCAAAGTATGGGATCTTGCAGTAGTGCACAATATTCTTCCTTTAGAACGCTTACATGTACAAGACTCATGTACTTAGGGAAGGTAGCTTAAATGATAATGTTAAATAGGCATTCCAGGGTCACATTTATCCCCCTTTGCTGATGTCCTATATTATTCATTCTTAAGATGGTTTTTTTCGTAGTTTTCATTTAGACAACTTCACTGTTCCTTCATTGTTTTCAGTCTTGGAATTTTTCATTGCTTAATTTGATTTTACCGTTAGAAGGATAATCTAAATGATCTTTCTTATAATGAGGCTTCAAAATTGCACACAATGGTCAATTTTGAGTTTCCCAAGACTTTGTCAAGTGGGCTTGTAAACTATAGAGGTCATAAATGATGCTATTGTGTACAAACAGTACATTATATTATGGTATTTGCTGTCTTTCTTTTACAATGTTGGACAGTACTTTATTATTTGTTGTCCCGCACGGACTTTAAGTCCTCCTTTGAAGTACCAATCTCTTAAATAATCCACTCTTTGTACTTGTCCTTGGCAATTTTGAGTCATTATCTTCCTTATTACAGATCTGGACACAGTTGCTACCAGCAAAATTCCCTGCATCCTGTTAAAATATTTGTTGTAATAAAGATTTATGTTGAGTTATTAAATTTAAAAGGTCACTTTTTGACCATCCTGCTTGAACCCTAAGTTGTTACTGGCAGAGAATGTGGAGAAGAATGATTTTCACATCTGTTAACAACTTGATTTTGTATATTGGTATCAGATTTTTGGCACTAGCAATTTCGGGGCTGAATCTGCATTTTTCCAAGGACTGCCACTTGCAAAATAATTAATTCCAAGTATAATAAAGTCCTTTTTCTCCACTACCCTTTCTCAAACAGCAGATGTGAACTGATGTTTGTTCTAAAATAGACTGATGTCAGCAGGTTTTTTGTAATGAAATTACACTTTGTATCCTCAGGAAGGATCTACAAAAGCAGTCATCTGAAGTTGTTGTTGGAGCCCAGTGTGGGAATTCAGTGCTACGAGGAGCGCATGTCTTTGTTCCAGGAATCATATCTGCTTCAAAATGTAAGAGTTCTCTAATATAGTACTGTAGGATTTAGAGGAGGGGAACGATCCTATTCAGTTTACAAATAGTATCTATTTTACTTTGTTCTTGTTTGTAAAACTTTCATGATTTTTCTTGGGCTATACATATAACAAAGTGGTGCGTGCTACATCTCCTCTTCTGTGCTACTTTGAGGTTTCTCTCCTTTTTAGAGTCTTCAGTTTCTTAACAGTAGGATTGTCTGTCATTGACATTTTTACATTCTTCTTCTTTTGACTTGAAAAAAGTTTTTTTTACAAAGATCAGATGTTTTCAAGTGAGAAGTAACCTGACCAAACGGGAAAGTTATGTAGTTTTGGTGTACACCAGAGAGATTAATTAATGTTGTAGATTTTCTAATAAGTTTCAGTAGTTGCTATTAAAGTCCATATTCAGCCTTAGTATTGCCTAAGTAAAGCACATCCAATTTAGTAACTTCCCAATCTAACCAAGGGGAAATGTAGGATTCATGATTGATACTTCTGTGTGGTTAATGGCCACTAATGTAGGAGCTGTTATCTTTTGAAAAAATGGCCAAGAAAAGACACATTGACTTCATGATATCTTAGAAACATAAGAAAGTAGATGTGAAGGAGAACTGAAGTTTATTTGTTATTTATTTTGCTTTCCCTTGACATTGAAATAGGCATGTTTGATTTATAATAGTCTAGTGTGACAGTTTGACAATATGCTTATTGAATTAAATTGAATCTTATTGAATTAGAGTTAACACCTTGGGGGTAGATTATATTAGAAATGCAAATGTTTATATACTATTGTGAGATTGTATGGAACTTCTTTGGCAGGAAAATTAATACAATCTCTGGAAGGTATGAGAAAACTCGAAGGTCTTTTTGGAACAATATATGTGACGTGGATATTCTAGGACAGGGGTAGGCAACCTATGGCACGTGTGCTGAAGGCAGTACGCGAGCTGATTTTCAGTGGCACTCACACTGCCCAGGTCCTGGCCACCGGTCTGGGGGGTTCTGCATTTTAATTTTGTTTTAAATGAAGCTTCTTAAACATTTTAAAAAGCTTATTTACTTTGCATACAACAATAGTTTAGTTATATATTATAGACTTATAGAAAGAGACCTTTTAAAAATGTTAAAATGTATTACTGGCACACAAAACCTTAAAGTAGAGTGAATGAATAAAGACTCGGCACACCACTTCTGAAAGGTTGCTGACCCCTGTTCTAGAAAGTTCCTTTAAGTGAGGGGAATGCACTCAGAGTTTTTCCCTGTGAAGCCAACATATTGAAGATAAGATCTGGGGAGAGAGACCTATTGTATGTATATTAATTAACTGCTTCTGGAATCTCCAAATCAAAGACCCCTGCTAAGTATAAAAGGGTGGACTAAATTTCTCATGAGTATGCTTGTTCTGAGCTGAATCTGTCACCACAAGGAAACCTTTAGGGTGGGATGATTAAAAACTGCTCTTGATGGAGCCCATGTTAGAGTTTCAGTGAAATCTGGTAAGCTTATTAGCATCTGTGTTTTTAATGTTTTTTCTGTATTGCTTTTTACCTTAAGAATAAAGTAGGCTTCCTTAGAAAGAATAAGGTAGTAACTTTTATCTATACCAATCACTCCATTACCAGAAAAATCAAGCTGATTTAGGCAGATTATCTTTGCTGGGAGTAACACAGTGAAGGCAGGGAACTGTTCAGCCTGGACATACCCTGGTCAGAATGGGATGAGATGCGGGTCTCCACACCAGAGTGGCAACAGCTCGGGTGTTGGAAGCCTGAGAGTGTGTGCCCTTGCTGGACCACTGAGGGGAATACACGTGCAGTTGCCCTGAAGTGTTAAATCTAGTATTGACTTCTATTATTTCTTGGTGAGAAAAATCTTCCTCTTATCTAATTTATGGAGGTTCTGAAGTTATCATGCGAACCCTCGTGTCTCTCTCTTCCAGTGCCAGTGAGCCAGAAGATAATCTTCTACATATGCTCTTGAACAGTGCTTAGTCTTCAGCTGCATATTGAAACAATTTGTGCTATTTATTTTTTAAAGGCCAAACTAACTTTTATAATATAGTTGTGGATGATTGTTATCATGGTAGTGACTATGGCTGTGTTAACCACAGGTCTTTCTTTTTCCATCTAGATCAGCGTTTCTCAAACTTGGATCCATGAGGGTACTCCAGGGGGTCCATGGGCCCTGCTAATCACCTTCTGCCCCTCCCTCCCAGCCCTTCCTGCATGTTAGGAAATAGCTGTTCAGCAGCATGCAGGAGGTGCTGGGAGGGAGAGGGATGAGCGGAGATGGGCTGTGCTTGAGGGAAGGAAGAGGTGGGGATGAGGAGGGGCAGGGGTGGGGTGGGAAGAGGTGGGGTAAGGCCTTGGGGGAAGGTGTGGATTGGGGGCAGAGCCAGGGGGGCTTTGGGGTCTGCAAATTTTTTAAAATCAAAATGGAGGTCCTTGGGTTGCTAATGTTTGAGAACCACTGATCTAGATAAAAGTAAATTTGGACCCTCAATGAAAAAAAGCACTTATTCATGTGCTTAAATTCAGCCCTCTTCAGAAAAGTAATTAAACTCATAGTTAACTTTAAGGATGTGCTTAAGTCCCATTGACTTAACATGTATCCTTTCCTGAATCTAAGCATTTATGAGAAAACAAGTAAGTTGCTTCAACAGTTGTTAAAACTGCTTTCATTTTGTACAGTTCTAAATATGGAAAATACTTACTGGGTGAGCTAGTCATTTATCATCATTGCCATACATTAGCATACAGCATCAAATAAAAAGGAAACATACTTCAGTAGGACTTTTAAAACATTTTAGAGGAATTAAAGATATGAAAATGAAGTGGGAAAGTATGATGTCCGCATGAGATCAGGTATAATAAAACCCTGTATCTAGAAATTGCACTCAGCACAGATGGTATAACAAGACATGAATGCTAGTGCATAAGTGGGCCACTTAATCATTGATCAAGATATACAGATAAGGAGGAATCAGCGATTGAAAGTTTTTAAGCTTAGTTTGACGAATCTAAATTTAAGCTTTAGGTTAGACAATATAGCTGCCTGAATGGGTTAGAGAGCACAAATATTGCAAGTTATAACTAAAAATTCAACATACTGCTGCTGCAATCTAAATACAGCAAGGGAAGAATCTTTTGGCATTACAAGTGAGGATGGACAAATAATTTGACGGGAGATAAAGTTAAATAGCTGCAAATTTTACAAATACAGTAAACCCTCGATTTAATGGACCCCGATTTAACGGACTTCGGATGCAACGGACAAAATTTCCGATGCATCCGAAATCCGTTATTCAGGGGCTGCCGGCTCCCGCCCCAGGGAGCCGGCTGGGTTGACAGCTCCCGCCGGGCTCCCCGCAGCAGGGAGCCCGGCGGGAGCTGTCAACCTCCCCCCCCCCGCCCGGCTCCCCGCAGACTCACGGCCGGGAGCCGTGAGTCAGCCCGCCCGCCCGGCTCCCCGCAGAGGGGAGCCTGGCGGGGGGGGGGGGGGGGGGTTTGAGAGCTCCCGCCCGGCTCCCCCCAGCGGGAAGCCAGGCGGGAGCTGTCAACCCCCCCGCCCGGCTCCACGCAGCGGGGAGCCGGGCGGGCGGGCTGACTCACGGCTCCCGGCCGTGATAAAAGTAAAACCTCCATATAACGGACTAATTCGGCGAGGGGGTGTCCTTTGTCAGCCGAAAGTCCGTTATTTAATAATTTAAAAAAATTATTAAATAACGGACTTTCGGCTTTAATGGACACCCCCTCGCCCGAATTTGTCCGTTATATCGAGGTTTCACTGTACTAGGTTGATGGTAGCAACATGGAGTGTCAGTGTTTTGGGTATTGTAAACATCCCAAGAAGAAAATTATGTAGTGTAGAAGCTATTTCTGGCTACAAGAATTGATCACAAATATAATGCAAGTTTTAAAAGTTCTGAAAGTATGGCTCCATAATAAAATGATCCTTTCCCTCTGCAATATTTAATCTAGCCCCTTGGTCATAGGAAAGAGATCTCTGAAACACAACCCCGCCCATTTTAAGGAGCTTTAAACTGCCACATTCATTCCCAGTTCAAAAGCTTAGTTTTGTCTCTGTAGTTTTCCTCTAGTAGTACAACCAGCCAGGCCCTTCAATAAAAAGATTCTAGAAAATCATCTGGGGAGAAATCTCTAAAGGTGATTTGAGTAATAGTTGCTCTCAGAATGAAGCTTTTACAAGTAGAGGCAGAGCTTAGCAAGTCCACATGTAGTAGACCATGCTTTCTTACTGCTTTACTCCAAGCAGGCATAACAGAATCTCCTGTACTGGAGACCAAAGTGTTTGTCAAGCTCTTCTAGGCACCAGTGCAGCAAGATTAAGACAGTGGGACTACTTGTGCTCTTATGATCAGGCACATGCTTAAGTACCTTGCTCAACTAAGTCCTTTACACAGAGGTGGCTTCTCTGTTATATTTTGTGTGCAGAAAATAATTAGGCAATGGGAAAACTGCCAGGTGACTTTGTGGACTGGTCAAAACTGAAGATACTCAAGCTCATCTTGACCTGAAATCAATATTGCTGTGATGCAAGGGGTTGAAGTTCATGGCCCATCAGAAGTTCTGGATGAGTTGGGTACTGTTTTCTTGCCAAATATAAATTTTAAAAAAATCTTTCTTTCCCTAGTTATGAAAGCTGGAGATGTGGTCTCTGTATACTCTGATATTGAAGGGAAGTGTAAAAGAGGAGCCAAAGAATTTCTGGGAACCAAAGTTTTTATTGGAAACGGGATTTCTGAATTGAGTCGCAATGAAATCTTCAGTTCAAATGGCTCACTGAAGTAAGTCCATAGTAACTGCAATGAGGATTAAGAAGCTGCACTTATTTTCTTTTGAGGAAAAAGGCTAGGAATTTAGAAATATTCTGTAAGACACATAAAGGTTAGATATTAGGGATAGGTTTCCAACTGTAAAGATAGGTAAGTACTGGAAAAGGATATGAAGGGAGATTGTGAAATTTCCATCATTGCTGGTTTTTAAGAACAGGTTAGACCAACGGTTCTCACACGTTAGCAACCTGAGGACCCCCCATTTTGATTTAATTTTTTTTGTGGACCCCCAGGACCCTTGCTTAGTCTCAGGCCCCACGCCCAATCCAACACTTCCCAAAGGGCCCACCCCATCTCTTCCTGCTTCTGTTTCACCCCTCCCCCTTCACTTCCCCACCTCTTTTCACCGTCTCCCCCAGGCATGCCCCATCCTCGCTCCTCTCCTTTCTTCCTTCCCTCCCTCCCAGTGCCTCTTGCACCCTGCTGAACAACTGTTCCCTGGTGTGAAAGAGGCATTGGGAGGGATGGGGAGGAGTTGATCAGTGGGCCCACACATCCCCTGGAGTACCCTCATGGATCCCTGGGGTCCGTGGACCCCAGTTTGCGAAACGCTGGATTACACAATCCTTGTCTAGGTATACAGTGCTTTGTTCTGCCTCAGTGCAGGGAACTCTACTAAATGACCTCTCAAGATCCCTTCCAGGCTTACATTGGGTCAACCCTGCAATGGCCCTTCCCACCCACTCTGCTTTTTGGGAAGCTAATGCTTCTGGTTTGCCAGTGGGTTTGTGCCCTCCCTTCCTGAGAGGCACAAGAGGCATGGAAAGTTCCTTGTGTCCTTTCTTCTACTCACATCTGTGCAGGGTTAAGATAGCCACCATCCTGGACCTAAATCATACTATGTTTATGCTTTTATAGCAGCTAGCCCAAAGGAGCCTTGATGCTGACCAGTGTTTGTAGGTGTTACCATAGTACAAATATTTATTAATGATACAATTCTCAGTTTACAGTTGCAGGATGGGTTGTAGATACTGGTTTAGTGAATTCTTAAAACATTATTGGTTGGGAAACAAGTGGATTTATTTTAACTAGCATTTGACATTGTCACACTGAGTTCTTCCAAGTTAATAAGCAGGATGCAGCTTTGATAAACTCTCCTACTGCAACCACTAAGTTTACTTCAGTTTGGCCAGAAATGCAGTCTTCCAACACAGCTGTTTTCAGTTTTAAAGAAGCTGTATTTTAGGTTGACTATCTTTAATTAAATCTGTTTATAATACTATTTGCCAGAGTATTTGTTATCTTCAAGCATGCTTGGCTTCTCTGTTTTTGCTGTCAAAGAAAATGATTTGGGCTTTTTCCCTCCAGCATAGAATTAGCATGTAAAGTCTGTCCAGTATTGCAGAACAGCTCTTTTTCATATAGTTACATCAAGCATATGTGCCTTATTTAAAAAACAGTCTACAAAAAACTTGGGTGTGAAACAAAAGTGCTCTGTATAGAGTACTTTCTGACATAGGTTAAATAAAGGAAGAGGAGAAGCCTCAGATCCCTATCTCAGATGATGACGTGGCAAAATTGAATACAAGACACTAAAACTTGAGTCTGTCATGTTTGCTTTTCTGTTTCAATTCTTCTTTGTCTCATAGGAGACTGTGCATGCTGCAGTTAGGAAAATAGATTCATTCTTGCTGACTGCAGTTATTTAGCAGTTTTGTTTTTCAGGCTCTTTTGTACCATTTCTCTTTTCTTTGTTGCGATTACTTAGTACTATTTTTATCTCAGCTTAATAAAACCTAAAGAGCCGATGTTAACTTTTAAACATTTTATTTTTCCATGCAAATCAATGCTGATGGCAGTAGTATATAGGACATTGATTCTCCAGTACTATAGATACATTAGGGAAATACAACCTAGATGGAGCTACTATAAGGTGGGTGCTTAACAATTTAGAAAACCATTCCCTGAGAGTAGTTATCAGTGGTTCAGAGTCGTGCTTGAAGGGCATAACGAGTAGGGGCCTACAGGGATCAGTTCTGGGTCCAATTCTATTCAATATCTTCATTTATTTAGATAATGTCACAGAGAGTACACTTATAGTGTTTGTGGATGATACCAAGCTTGGAGGGGTTGCAAATGGTTTGGAGGATGGGATTAAAATTCAAAATGATCTAGACAAACTGGAGAAATGGTCTGAAGTAAATTGGATGAAATTCAATAAGAACAAATGCAAAGTACTTCACTTAGAAAGGGACAATCAGTTGCATGTATACAAAATAGGAAATGACTGCCTAAAGAAGGAGTATTACAGAAAGAGATTTGGGGGTCATAGTGGATCACAAGCTAAATATGAGTCAACGTTGTAAAATGCTGCAAAAAAAGCAAGCATCATTTTGGAATTAGTGGGAGTGTTGTAAGCAAGACACAAGAAGTATTTTTTCAACTCTATTCTGTTCAGATAAGGCCTCAACTGAACTATTGTGTCCAGTTCTGGGCGCCACAATTCAGGAAAGGTGTGAGCAAATTGGAGAAAGTCCAGAGAAGAGCAACAAAACTTATTATAGATCTAGAAAGCTGGACCCATGAGGGAAGATTGAAAATATTGGGTTTGTTTACTCTGGAGAAGAGAAGACTGAGAGGGGACATAACAGTTTTCAAGTACATAAAAGGTTGTTATAAGGAGGAAAAATTGTTCTCCTTAACCTCTCAGGATATGACAGATAAGCGTCTTTCATTGTAGCAAGAGCGGTTTAGATTGGACATTAAGAAAAACTCCGTCAGGGTGGTTAAGCACTGGAATACGTTTCCTACGGAAGTTGTGGAATCTCCATAATTGGAGATTTTTATGAGCAAGTTAGAGAAACACCTGTCAGAGATGGTCTATATCAGGGGTGGGCAAACTTTTTGGCCCAAGGGACACATCTGGGTATGGAAATTGTATGGGTGGGCCATGAACGCTCATGAAATTGGGAGCTGGGGTGTAGGATGGGGTGTGGGCTCTGGCTGGAGGTCCACAGGCGCTGACCCTGCAGCTCCCATTGGTTGTGGTTCCAGGCCAGTGGGAGCTGGGGGGGGGGGGTGTGATGCTTGAAGCAGGAGTAGCATGCAGAACCCCCTGGCTGCCCCTACACATAGGAGCTGGAAGGGGGACATACGTCCTTGTTCCCAGGCTAGAGTGCCAGAGCAGGGCAAGCCCCGGACCCTGCTCTCCGGTGGAAGTTCAAGGGCCAAATTAAAACATCTGAAGGGCCGGATGTGGCTCCTGGGTAGTAGTTTGCTCACCCCGGTCTAGATAATATTTTGTCCTGCCATGAGTGCAGGGGACTGGACTAGATGACCTTTCGATGTCCCTTCCAGTCCTCTGATTCTCCTGCTCACATTCTTCTTTCAACTTTTTTAGAGTTTCTCAGATTTGCATATTAATAAATAATAGTAGTAAAACCTAGCATTTGTATAACACTTCACATTTTCAAGTCATTGATCAGATATTAATTAATCCTCACAAAACTGCTACAAAGTAAATAAATTAGTATTATGCCATTTTATGTATGAGGAAACCATTATTTCTTGGCCATTTTTTAATGTGCAAAATACAGAGAAACATTTTACTTTGCATTCATTTGGTGAATCCAATGTGATGACATTTCAAAGAGTATTCATTAGCTTGAGTTATAAAATTGTAAAAGGTTTATTTTATTTGAGTTAATTTTTATGTATTTTCACCTATGCAAAATTCTGTTCACATAAATATAATCCTGATGACTTAAGTGGAATGTGACCCGTAATCATTAATATCAATATTGCTGAAAAACAAAAAGCAGACCATCACCGGCCAAAGTAGTATCAATTGAGTCACTCAGAAATATTCTGAATGTCTTGTGAAAAAAGAGAACAAAGGAATATTTCCATTTCAAAATGTTGTTTTAGAACTTTACAATAGAGCAGATTATTTTGTGGAATCAGATTTAATATGAGTTTCTTGCTTTTCAGAGGAATAGGTGTAAGAATGACAGACCCAGTCTACCTTAGTCCTTCGCTGGACAATGTGCTGTCCAGTTATTTGTTTTTGCAGGTAAGTGCATTACTAAATAGGGCTGTACAATTTTCAGAAGAATTAATATCCTTCAAGTGGTTCATTAGTACTCTAAGGGGATTCCATTTTCAGAATGCTTCCATAACACCTAATTCAATACTTTCTTCACGGAAGTTGGATCTAGATAAAATAGATAAAGTTGGATCTAAATCTGAAGAAGAGCACTGTGTAAGCTTGAAAGCTTGAGTCTTTAATCAACAGCAGTTGATCCAAAAAAAAAAAGATATCTCACCCATCTTGACTCCCTAGTAGATAGATAGACTAAACCATTTACAGGTATCTGTTTCAGACATACTAAAACTAATATATATACTCTTTGCATAGCTTCGAATCTTCTGGACAGTGCTTTCAGCTTCTGTGGAATATACACAAGAGCTCTTGTGGTTAGTCTGGAATCCAAGTCTTTTATCACATAAATTCCTATTGTGGTGATGCAGATTATTCAGTCAGGATGCTAGCTTTAGTTAAAATCAAACCCATCACTTGTTCTGGCCTATAAAAAAAAATTCTGGTGTAAACAAAACATATGGAAAGTCTTGAACCAACAAAAGCATTGTGTTCCATATGTAATTCACTACATTGTACCATATTGCAGAAGTTCCAAAGTATAAGCAAGATCTTGTTTGTAAGAATATCTAGTCAGAGTGCAGGAGATTTAAGGACTATGTTCCAGCCTTAATGTTTTAATTGTTGGTTTCAATCAGACCTTGTTGTTGTTTTCATATATTAAGAATCAGAGAGGTAGCCATGTTAGTCTGGAATAGCAGAAGTGACAAAGAGTCCTGTGGCACCTTAAAGACTAACTAAAGTATTGAAGCATAAGCTTTCGTGGGCTAATACCAACTTCGGGCATGTCTTCACTACGACTTAACGTCGACTTTAACGACGTTAAGTCGAAATATACGTGTACCTGTCTTCACATACATGCCATTAAAGTCGATTTAAAGGGCCCTCAAAATCGACTTTATAACTCCTGCCTGACGAGAGAAGTAGCGCTAAAATCAACCTCTCTAGGTTGATTGTGATGTAGTGAAGAGGCATCTGACTTTAAGCCTCCGACCTCCGAGCAGCCCCGCGGACCCCCCCCCCCCCGCCCGTCCGAGCAGCCCCGCGGACCCCCCCCCGCCCGCCCGAGCAGCCCCGCGCCGGACTCCCCCCCCACCCGCCCGAGCAGCCCCGCGCCGGACCCCCCCCCTGCCCGAGCGGGGGGGGGGGAGCCAGTGCGGGGCTGCTCGGGCTGGCACGGGGGTCCGCGGAGCTGCTCAGGCGGGCGGGGGGGTCCGGCGCAGGGCTGCTCGGGCGGGCAGGAGGGAGGGGGTTCACGGAGCTGCTTGGGCATGGGGTCGGGCGGGGGGCTGCTCGGGAGGGCACGGGGGTCCGCGGGGCTGCTTGGGCAGGCGGGGGGGTCTGGCACTCCCGGCACTCTGGGCTACCTACCCACAGTGCAATGCGGGCTATGTCGACCCCTGCAAAAGTTTAAGGACAGACAGTGTCGACCACTGTCGACCTGCTGTCCTTTGTGGGGACACACTGATTCGATTTTCTAAAGTAGACTTTAGAAAATCGAATTAAGGGAAATCGACCTACTCCTGTAGTGAAGACATACCCTTCGTTGGATGCAAGCAGCGCTTATGCCACAAAAGCTTCAATACTTTTCATATATTGTAGTTTTAAATAATGTATTACCATCAAAACTATTTAATTTAAAAATATTGTTCTCTTGGTATTACAAAGGAAACTACTTCTGCAGCTTTTGATCATTAGGGAAGACTGCTTGGTTTTTTTCTGATTTTTTTTTTTAACAAATTATATTATAAAGTACTACTCATTCAGGGCAATTGGCAGACCAGTCTCATGGTGAGATATGGGATGATACAACTGCAATCTTTTATTCTGTTGTTGGTTTGGTTTGCTTTTTGTTTTAATATGGGGAGCAAACACTATTTTAGAGATGTAGTAATTCTCATTTCTATTTATCGAAGTGCAAAATGTAATTAGACCAAGATCTCAACTAGATTTAGTTCCCAAGGAATTAATACTCTTTATAATTTTGGAACACTATTTTACATAAAGATTGTTCTCTAGTTTAGAAACAAAATGAAGATTACTTCTGACACCTTGTTTTTTAAAATAAAAATGTTTTCCAGTGTGTTTCTAAGCTGCTGTGCTAATGTAAAACTTCATCTCAAATAAACCATTATTCATAGCCGTTCTGCCTTTGATACTCTGAAATTTGTTTTGTAATTTTGGTTGTATATTGTATAACCCTCAGACAGACGCTTTTGAAACAAATCAAAACATAGCCAGTGATAGCTGTGTCTGTGCTATGATGCTGACAGATCCTGTAGCAGTGTGGTATCATTTGTGATTTCTCTGGTAAGAATCAGTCCTCTATTTTAGTTACTCTAATTTCTGTACATCATCGTCCACATTTTCAAGGGTGGATCTAATTTTAGAGTTCCCAATCTTGACATTACCCAGTGTACAATCTGGACTGTTAAACAGCTGTGTGTCCCCTTAATCCTCTCCAGGGGTCGGAAGTGGTGTGCTGAGTCTTCATTTATTCACTCTAATTTAAGGTTTCACGTGCCAGTAATACATTTTAACATTTTTAGGAGGTCTCTTTCTATAAGTCTATAATATATAACTAAACTATTGTTTTATATAAAGTAAGGTTTTTAAAACGTTTAAGAAGCTTCATTTAAAATTAAATTAAAATGCAGAGTCCCCCAGACCAGTGGCCAGGACCCAGGCAGTCTGAGTGCCACTGAAAATCAGCTCATGTGCCACCTTTGGCACTTGTGCCATAGGTTGCCTACCCCTGCAGTGTGTGGTGCCTTTTACATTGCTGTGTTGTCAAAATATCAACTCCTGGCCTGTTCACACAGCATTTAGGATGCAAACTCACTCCCAGCTAAATACATGAGACCTCTGACTAATCACTCATGAATTACATACAGTGATGCCTGCAATTTCTAGTCCCAGCCTTGAAATATGCATCTTGCATTGGTCAGTAGCTTTCTGAACAGTACAAGCTCATAGAAAGTCCATCATTTCATCGAAGGAAAATGATAATGCATCAACCTTGTTATCCCAAATAGAGTTTCTCACACACTTTAACCCAAACACACCAGTTAAGATAAAACAATAGGATAAGTTTATTAACTACAGAATGATAGATGTTAAATGATTACAAGGAATTACAAAGAAAATAAGAGTAAAATTCAAGCAAATATCTATCTTAACAAGCTAAGTAAACTTAAAAGCAAAAGGTTTTGTCTGAGCATGTGCTACTACAGCGGTCTGTACTAGCTGAAAAGCCTTCCAACTAGGACCATCCTTCCCCCAGTTCAGTGATGATTTTTATCTTTTGAGTGTTGTAGCTGCTATGAGCAGAGATGGGGAGAGATGCAATGGAAGCCACCATCGCTTATTCTTATACCACTCTCCCCTCCTATTCTCACTCTCCCCTCTTTGAGGATTACCTCCAATTGGGGTGCAGGTGACAAAAAGTTTCCTGTGGACATGAGATATGAACCATTCTCCATGGTGAAATGTAAATTTCTTGTTTATACCTTTCACCCTTTTGGGAGAGTGGCTGCTTAAGCTGGTATTAGCTCTTCAACACCTGGCTGGATGTTGGTCTGTCCTTTGTTCCTGAGGAACTGGTTTGGGCTTGCTTTTCTTAGCTTGGAGCATGTTACAGCAAAGTGATACAGAAGAATCCTATACTTTTACATACAATATTGATGCACATATTTTACCAACACAATGTTCAGAAGATTGTTTTCAAGTGCTCCTTCACAAGGTGTATTTTGTACAAAATTTATCATAGGCTTGTGAAAGTGGTGACCATAATAGTAGAGACCATCACACCACCTTTAGTCACTTGGGGCCTGATTTTCAGAAATGCTAAGTAGCTACAGCTTCCATTGACTTCAGTTAGACTTATGGGTATTCAGCACTTCTTAGAAGATGTCTGTATATTCTAAACACTGGCATCAAATAATCTGATCAAATGCCAGTACTCTATCACACCTGCGTGTAGGTCAATTGGACAATAAAGCATACATGGAATTTTGTTGATTTTTTTTCAGGTTTTTGACTGAGCTGGAAGACCATATTTTAAAATATTACATATAATTTAAGACAGCATATTATTTCTTCTTCAAGTGATTTCCTTGTGCGTGCTCCACTTTAGCTGATTGAGCACCCTGCACTTCTAGTCGGAGAATTTCGACAGCAGTATCTTGCTGTGCTGCACATGCGCTCTCCCTATCTCGTGTCTGTTGTGGCAGTTGATTAGCACTGTGTGGCCACATACCACCTCCCCCTTCCGCCCCACTCAGACCCTTCTCAACCACCAGGCTAGTTGGTTAAGAGTTTCTATTTTTCTTCTCCCCATATAAAAAATAAATCTTTCTTTATAACTTCATCCCATCACAGGATATTCCCTTTAAAATGCTAGGATCTCCTGGATTTAAATGTCATATCTCCTGCTGTGAGGCAATTCCTATCTCTGATGGACACTCAATGTGTCACGGGCCTGGGGGACACCTGGATCCCAAAAGTGCATTCATTGCCATAATCTGAAGACCCTCAAAAGGAAAACAAGGGACCTCCAATGTAAGCTTATTCTCATGGAGAAGTCCCTCCACCTACCTCAGACCCAGGAATACAAACTTCTCCTGGTGACTGAAGGTGGCTTCTGGCAGACTCCCCGCCTCAGCTTCATGCGGGAAGGACCTGTCTGCTAAAAGACCTGCAAACAGGAGAGCTTCCACTACTCCTACCAAACTTGCATCTAAAATGAAGCTGTGGAAAAGTACCTACAAGTCCCCAGGAACTTCTGTATCATCGTTACCATCAAAGCCACAGACCCTAAGCAGGCAGGCTCCAAAAAGGAAGGTAGAGAAAAGACTGCCCTTTCATTATGGCACCAGCGGCATCAACAAAATCCTCCGTACCGAGTGCCTCTGCAGTTTCTAGGGCACCGGTGCCACCTCCTGGCTCTACTGCACGTCACTGATTTATCGGGAGCCCCTTCATGGGTCAGAACGCACTCCACAAGAGCAGTAGCCACATCAGTTTCCTAGGCATATGTCTTTTAATGTCATATGCAAAGCAGCATCACCCCACACATTCATACACCACTATGTCATCGACCCGGTCTTAGCATCTGATGCTCGGCCATTCAGAATTAACTCCGATCCCCTCCTTCCAACAGAGGTGCAGTGCTCTACAGTCACCTAAAGTGGAGCACCCACAGGGACATCACTTGAAGAAGGGAGGGTTATTCACTTTGTGCAGTAACTGAGGTTCTTCAAGATGTGTTTCCCTGTGGGTGCTCCATTACCCTCCCCTCTACTTTGGAGTTCTAATTAGTCCTCTGTGGTAGAGGAGGAACTGAGCAGGGGGTGGTGGCTGCCCAGCACTAATCAACTGCCACAAGAGGCACAAGATGGGGAGACTGCATGTGTGGCCCAGACGGGTACTGCTGTAGAAATTCTCTGACTAGAGATGTAGAGCGCTCAATCACTTAGAAAGGAGTATCCATGGGACACACATCTTGAAGAACCTCAGGTACTGCACTAGGTGAGTCTCTCTCTCTCTTCTCCCTAGTACATGTACTTTGTTAATGCCTTGCAAAGCCTGCTTGCAAGTGCCCTAAATCATGAGTTTGAGATCTAATGTTAGCATTGGCGGTCTAGCTTTGGAGCTGTAGTTTACATTTATAAAAAAATTAAATTTCAGTTAGTATTCAGATTAAGGAATCTAATAAATTAATCTACAAACACCTTATGTATATCAGAAGAAGCCACATGTATCAGGCTTCTTGCCTTCACCTGTCTTCAGGCAGAATTCCACAGTTCTCCCACTCCATACTATTCCCTGGGCTACTGTACCTTGTGTATCAACTGTGCTTGTCCAGCAGCTCTGACTGGTTCTTCCCTTGTGATCAGTGGTGTATATAGTGACCAGCGAACCACCTCAAACCCAAAGGATTGTTTATTTTACCAGTTGGAACAAAGCTTTTAGAGAAAAGGAATTTTTAAAAAACAGTTTACACACAAATCTTTCTTGTCTATAGGCTTGCCATCCCTGAGGGTGGCCTAGACAGGTCTAACTTCTTCAGGCATTCCAGTGGGTGCAGCATGTCCGCCTGGATGTTCAGCTTCTCAACTAGCCTCTCCGCTAGACAGAGTGAGGACTTTTGTACACATGCAGTGCTGCAGAGGCGCAGCTGCACCAATGCAATTGTGCTGCTACAGTGCTTCTGGTGAAGATGCGCTATGCTGATGGGAGAGAGTTCTCCTGTGTGCATAAGAAACCACCCCTGCGGTCCACAATTTACACCATCACTTATGTCGGTGTGACTTATGTTGCTCAGGGGGGTGGTTTATTTACACTCCTTTAGCAACATAAATTATGCTGACATAGGTTGTAGTTAGACAGCCCAAGGCACTTTTTATCCAGTCAGGTTTCCTTCTTTTCTGTCAGCTCCTGCGCATCAGCCCTGTTGCTCAAAACCAGGTCATTAGGCTGTCTGGAGATTGAGGCAGACTCCAGAGCTTAACAACTCTACCATTGTCCCATACAAACCCTCAAATGTTTTGGCGAGAGGTGTTTTATTTTGGGCCATTATTCTACTTCCTTCTTACTTTCTTTACAGCCCTCCATTAAGCTAAACAAATACATTCATACAATAAAGATCCTAATGACAGTAAACATGAGTATGGTATTACAGGGCAGCTCCAAGTCAGTCACAGTATCATCCTGTTTTATTTAGCTTTATAGTTGCCTTAGTCATGAATCCCCAGGAAATGGCCAGCGCCTCAATTGTTAATGCTTAAGTTTAGGAGAAAAGCGACCAGAGATGTAAAGTGAAAGATAAGTATACACTTAATATGAAATAGTTAAATTGAAATTATTCAAGCTGTATAATGGAGAGAGCAACAAAAATGTAAGTTCCTTCATTGTTTGATGAGATGGTTTTCGGTTTATATTCCCTACGTTTGTCATCCTTGAAATAAGACTGTTTTCAAGATTTAATTCAATCTTTTTGTTTTAATGCTAGAACTTGCCCTCTGCAGTTGTAAGCCATGTTTTAAATCCGCAGCCAGGAGAGAGAATTCTAGACATGTGTGCTGCACCTGGGGGAAAAACAACCCATCTTGCAACATTAATGCATGACCAGGTAAGAAAAGTCATTGAACATTTTTATCTCAGTAAGGGACGTTTGACCTGTATTTCATTAGCATGACTGACTTTGCTTATCTATTGCTATCAACAGATAACACAAAATAGCAAACCATTAATATTTGAACATGCTGCTTACTTTGCAGCATGTCAGAATTATTGAAATAAATGTAGGTCTGTCTTAGTCACTTATTACAAATAGAACCTTATTTGCCTCAAACTGATCTGGTTTTAGTGGACATTTGTGACCAAAACATTTTTAAACTGTGTTTTAATCTTTGTTTATCAGAAGCATTAATAATGCGTAGGGCAGTTGTCAAGGTTCCCTCCCCACTCTGAACTCTGGGGTACAGATGTGGGGACCTGCATGAAAGACCCCCTAAACTGATACTCTACCAGGTTAGGTTAAAACTTCCCCAAGTTACACTTGCCTTGGATGGTTTTGCTGCCACCACCAAGTGATTTACACAAAAATTCAGGAAAAGGGTAACTTGGAGTCCCTGTTCCCCCAGAATATCCTCCCAAGCCCTTTTAGCCCCTTTCTTGGAAAGGCTTGAGAATAATGTGAGTTCTGACCAGATCCTTTGTCCATAGGACACTGAAAATCAAACATGTTTCTAAAAGAAGTTTTATTTAAAGAAAAAGTAAAAGAATCACACCTGCAAAAATCAGGATGAAAGGTAACTTTACAGGGTAATAAAAAAGTTTAAAACACAGAGGATTCCCCTCTAGGCTTAACTTCAAAGTTACAAAGAAACAGGAATAAACCTCCCTCTTAGCATAGGGAAAATTCACAAGCTAAAACAAAAGATAATCTAATGCATTTCCTTGCCCTTGCTTACAGTTTTTGTAATCTTAGATGCTCATTTCAGGTATGTTTTTAGGAGATGTTTTTCCTGCTGGTCTCTCCATCCAGAGAGGGAACAAACACAGAGAGCACAAACAAAACAAAATGTTTATGAATGAATGAAATGTTATCTTCCCATTTAAATAACCCTATAAAACTTAGATTAACATTTTCTCAGAATTTATTTTTAAAGTGGAGAAAGATGTGTATGTTATGAATTGGAGATAAAATGAAAGATAACAGGTATTGTTGCAGCTACTCGTCATTTTAACCACTACATTTAACACACACTTCACTTTTTCAGGGTGAAGTGATAGCCATGGACAAGATAGCTAGCAAAGTCAAAAAAATCAAGCAGAATGCAGCATTGTTGCAGCTGAATTGTATTAAAGCATTTTGCTATGATGGAACTAAGGCACTTGCCGCTGGGAAGAGAGAAGATGGACAAGGTAAAGTAAATGATTTTAAGAATTTTGATAATGTGTTTTAGAAGAAAATGATAATCATATTTTGCTAGTGCTGTTAATCCTACCACAATATCCAAAGTTCTTGAAACTTCGGCACAAACCCAGGGTGCTTCAGCACTGTGGATATCCTTTTACTTTCTACTCTTCTGCAGTTATCAGTTTCTCAGCACTGCACATGCAAAACTCTTAACTGTCTGTTCTTATTACAGCATCATGTGCTTGAGGCATTCATTTCTTCTACAGATAATATCAGAGAGACTGCCTATTAAGCCTTTCTTCATGATAGTGTTTAAGCCCACACACTGAATTTTTGGGGTTTTGTTAACTCAGACATACAAGTGACTTTGGCAGATCAATTAGCTTCTTTGTGCCTCTGAATTCCCATCTGTAGAATGGGGATATTAATATTTAACTTCCAGGAGTACAGTGAAGCTTAGTTTGTTAATGTTTGTATAGCTATTTGACAGAGACAGATGGAAAGTGTTAGAGAAGCATAGAGCTTTATTTTTATTTCATTTGCTTTTCTGAGGTGCTGTATTGATGACGCTGGTTCTGGTCCCAGAATAGAAATTTTTAAATGGTATATTGGTTTTTTTATTCTTTCATTTGCTATGCAAACTAAACTCTCTCCTTTCCAAAAGGAACTGTTAATTGCCTTTCCCTGCTAGTTCAGCAAGGTCAGTAGCTAGCAAAACTAAGGGTTTGGATGCATAATTCATGCACTTTCCTCATGTGGGGCAGTCCTTGTTAATGTCCCATAACTTGCAGTCAGATTGATTTCCAAGGTCAAATGTAGCATTTTCATAAAGTTTTTCAACAAATATATATGTGTTTTAGAATAGTATTTAGTGATTATGCAGGTGAGGAAGCAGCAGCATTGGAAAGAGCCAGGCATAGTACATGTAAAATCTATTCAGGATTTACTATACATCTCTGCACTTAAGTTTCGCAAAATTCTCTGTATTCTGGTCCACAGTCTCTCTTGGGCATCAGCTGCCGGTAGTGCTTTGGGGAGTGCTGGCATATAGTAGGATGAAGCCACCAACTCATTTTCACTTGTGATCTAAATTGAATTTTTGGTAGGCATGAGTAGATAGAACTTTATCCCTCGTTGTCTACTCCCAGATGTATGTGGGGAACCAGTTTCTCTTGACTCTGAAATCCTCAGCTGAGATGTCACCCTACTCTTGATATTGTAAGGACTTCTGGGTTGGACAGCCCAGCAGGATTCAGGGGAAAGGACAGCTTCAGGATAGGGAGTTGCAAATTCCCTTCCTTCACACCAGCAACTCTGAATGGTATTCATATTGTAATTTTTGGAGCCACCTTATTCAGAGCTTACCACCCATGTCCTGTTTTCATTGGCACTTTTTTTTCATATTGTACTTTCAGTACATTAAATGGGGGTTGAGAAATGCTAAAGCCTAGATTGATCTCTAATTATTTAAGTTCACAGTGTTGTAAAGATAGTGATAGATAAAATGCTTCCTTCTCAGGAATGAAATCCACACAGTCATTACTAGCTGTGCCACTCCTTACCTCTATATTAGGTCAGTTTTTCAAACACAGTATATAGAGCACAAACCATCAAACACTTCATGTCAGGCAGTCAGTGACAGCTTCCCACTATTTACAGGTGAAGTCTCAAGAAGAGAAACAAAGGTTGTGTGTAATGTATAACTAACTGGTTTTGCTGCAGTTTTAAAAAATGTCAATTGCCTTTTGCAGAAGGCCCTCCATTCTCAGCAGAGTCATTTGATCGAATTCTTCTTGATGTTCCTTGTAGTGGGATGGGACAGAGACCAAATCTGGCCTATTCCTGGACTCTAAAAGAAGTGTCATCTTATCAGCCATTGCAACGCAAGCTTTTCAGCATGGTATGTATGGCCATTAAGTAGCTAAAGAAAACTGCACATAAATAGTTTTACAGCTAAGGATTACATGGACACAGCTTACCTCATCTGAACACAGTCATCCCTCAGTTTCTCCTGGCTCTCTGGTACTTGGATGCTGTGTTGTCCAGAGGAACAAAAGTCTTCCATCCAGAGTACATAAAAGTCCAAAATGAAGGGCTTCTATGAAATAATGCTTCCCTGTTCCTGGGCTGACTCCTTTCCTTTGCTTGTCGGATCTACACCAGTTCTTTGCTGCTCCCTGGGTCACTTTCAGTCCTGGGCACTGGCACCACTGATGGACCTTTGTCTTTCCACAGCCCTTTAGTGCAGGGCTCAGCCTGAGCTAGACATTGTTTTTCTCCAGGATCTTCCCTGGTCATTCCTCTTGATCAGAGAATGAAAAGACAGGAGCTTTCCTCTCACTGTCTATGTAAGCCAAAACTAGGCCTCTAAATGACTACGGGTATGTCTTCACTACAGCAGTAGTTCGATTTCCTTTATGTCGATGTTGTGAACGCGACGGTATACAGTCGATGTTGTGTGTCTTCACTAGGCACAGCTACGCACAGTACGTCGACAGTGTCTGTCCGCAAAACTTTTGCAAGCGTCGACATGACGAGCGTTGCACTCTGGGTACCTATCCCACAGTTCCCTGATCCCCCAGCAGGCACCATTTCGAGTGCTGCACTATGGGTAGGCATTTCCAAATTTCGCGCCCTTTTTCCGCGCCGCCCACCCCCATTACGAGTGGTGCACTGTAGGTAGGCATCCCATAATTCGCGCCCTTTCTCCGCCGTGCTAACGCCATAGCATTGCAAGCATGGAGCCCGCTGACACCACGGCTGCAGTAATGGCTGTTGTGAGGACCTCGATCACGGTTGCAGAGTTCCTGCTGCCCCGTCTGCAGAGGAGGAATGCGATCCGGGGAGAACTGCGCTTTCCGGAACCCGACGACAGTGAGGAGGAGATGGACAAGGACAGCGGGGACGACAGGGACACTGCCGTGCACAGCGGGGACGACAGGGACACTGACGTGCACAGCGGGGACGACATGGACACTGCCGTTTTTGCAAGTAGGGCGACTGACAATCTGTCAAGAATGGTGGCAATGGGGCAGGCTCATGCCATCGAACGCCGATTCTGGGCCAGGGAAACAAGCACGGACTGGTGGGACCGCATAGTGCTGCAAGTCTGGGATGACTCCCAGTGGCTCAGAAACTTCCGCATGCGAAAGGGCACCTTCATGGAACTTTGTGACTTGCTGTCCCCGGCCCTCCAGCGCAGGAATACCAAAATGAGAGCGGCCCTTACAGTGGAGAAGCGAGTGGCGATAGCCCTCTGGAAGCTTGCAACGCCAGACAGCTACCGGTCAGTGGCGAATCAGTTTGGGGTGGGTAGGTCTACAGTGGGCTTTGCTGTGATGCAAGTAAGCAGGGCAATCGTCGAGCGGCTGCTACACCGGGTTATAAACCTCGGAAACCTGCAAACCACAATAGATGGCTTTGCCGCCATGGGATTCCCTAACTGTGGTGGGGCTATAGATGGGACTCGTATCCCTATCCTGGCACCGGACCACGAGGCCGCCGAGTACAGAAACCGGAAGGGATATTACTCAATGGTCATGCAAGGAGTGGTTGACCACAAGGGACGTTTCACCGACCTGTACGTGGGGTGGCCGGGAAAGCTTCATGACGCTCGAGTGTTCAGGAACTCTAGGGTTTTTAGACAGCTGCAGCAAGGCACTTTCTTCCCCGACCAGAAAATTTCTGTGGGGGGGGTCGAAATGCCGATCGTGATCATTGGGGACCCAGCCTACCCCCTAATGCCCTGGCTTATGAAGCCCTACACAGGAGCCCTGGACAGGGGTCAGGAGCTGTTCAACTACAGGCTGAGCAAGTGCAGAATGGCCGTGGAGTGTGCATTTGGCCGCTTGAAGGGGAGATGGCGTTCCTTACTCATTCGCTCAGACATCCGCGAGAGAAATATCCCCATTGTTATAGCTGCTTGCTCTGTGCTCCACAATATCTGTGAGAGCAAGGGGGAAACCTTTATTGCGGGCTGGGAGGCAGAGGCAAATTTACTTTCTGCTACTTATGAGCAGCCACACAGCAGGGAAAGTAAAAGAGCCCACCGTGAGGCCCTGCGCCTCAGGGACGCCTTGAAAGACAGTTTTATGAGTGGCCGAGATGGCGTTTGAGAATCTGCTCCCTTGCTGTGCTCTAAGCCTGCTGCCCTTGTACCCTCTTTCCCTTCCCCCTCCCCATGCTTTTCCTCCCCCATCCCCATGCTTGCAGAGGAAATAAAATCACTGTTTGAAAAATCATGGTTCCTTTATTGGTTAATCGGAAATACAAATACAGGGGATCACTGTCCTGGTATCCTGGAGGGAAACCGGCAGTCGCAGTGGGGGAGGAGCGGGCAAAGGAGGGGGGGATGGGAAGGGGGGAGAGGAGGGGTGGGCAAGACACAGCAGCTTTTAAAAGTTTTCCGAGAACGTCAGCCTGCTGCTGCTGCTGCTTCTGCTGGCTTGTGGGGTAGAGTGGAGCGGCCCACGGAGCTTGCCCCCCCGTGTTCTCACCCCGCGTCTGGGTGGGGAATCTATGGGAGTTGGGGAGGGGGGGAGGTGGTTACACAGGGGCTGCAGAGGTGGTCTTTGGGCATGCTGCAGCTCCACCAGAGATCGCAGCATGTTGCTCTGGTCCTCCATTATGCGGAGGAAAACATCCATGCGTCTTTCCTCACGCTGTTCCCTCTGTTCTGCAGCGGCTTCCCTCTGTTCTGCAGCGGCTTCCCTCTTTTCTGCAGCGGCTCTCCTTTCCTCTCTCTCTCGATTCCTTTCCTCTCTCTCTCGATTCCTTTCCTCTCTCTCTCGTTCCCTTGCCTGTATCATTCTTTCCCTCCAGTCCGTCTGGCGGGCTGCCTCAGCGCGCGAGTTCTCCAGGAGTTCAGTGAACATCTCATCGCGCGTTCGCGTTTTCTTTTTACGCTTTCTTTTCTGCGGTGCAGGGCGGGAGTAGGAGGCCGGGGGATTGTGAGATACTTGTTCATCTGTGGGCGAGTGTGGGAAAAGAAAGTTTGAAAGTTATGAGACAGATACATTCAAGGTTAGGAGGCAGATGCAGTCTCGGACGGTACACAATGGGAGTACTATGCCATTTGCAAACTCAGTATTCAGAGGCCTGATATGATTTCTGTACAAGGTCATGTTCTACACCTAAAAGCTCACAGAAAAGTCAGAGCATCTCAGACACATATGCGTGCCTCAGCCCAAGACGGCTTCTGAAATCACCGTGCAGCCGGCCATGGTAAGTTAAAAGTGGCGCCTGCATACTGTAGAGCAACCCCGCCCCCGTCCCCCCACCGCGTGGCTGGCTCTCACTGAAACCGCAAACTGCAAAGCAAATGCCAAAAAAACTCTTGCTGAGGGCTAAGGTCTTTTTGGGGCTCTTCAGACCGCGTGCAGACTCCTCAGATTCCCTGCTAGCTACCGCTACGGGCTGGGGGTGGGGTGGGGGGTGCGCGTTGGATCTGAAGCGGAGGAAACCGCGTGCAGACTCCTCAGATTCCCTGCTAGCTACCGCTACGGGCGGGGGGGGGGGGGGGGGCGGTTGGTCTGCAAAGAGTACTTTGCAGCTGGGAATCCTTTTATCTCCCTACTAATTGCAGTCCTTATCTCAAACAGGCAACCCTGAATGACATCACTTTGCTGAGAATTTCTCAGAGAGATAGGGAGCGCATGCTCCTTGAGTCCATGCAAAGTCCTGGTCCATACGCCGCAATGCTAGCCTGCTCAATGATACCAGACTACTTACTACTTTCGTGGCGTGGGTTGGTGTCCTATCACGGGGGACCAGATAAGGCAGCTCTCCCCAGAAATCTGCTGCGCTGGATTCATCGCTACCTCCTGGATAGCTTCCTTGAAATGTCCGCGGAGGACTTATGGTCAATCCCGGAGTATATTGACAAACTCTTTGAGTAGAAATTGACCAGCAATGAAAGCACGCTAAGTCCTTAGGGCAAGTTACTCATTAATAAATGCTTCCTTTACAAAATCACGCGTCATGTAATCACTTAAAAAAGAAACACTTACCCCCCTGGGAGGCTTGGGAGGGTACTGGCTCCAGGGTGACAAACAGCTCCTGGCTGTCTGGGTACACGGGTTCTCCGCTGGGCTCCTGCTGCTCCGTGAGATTTTCCTCTTCATGCTCGTCCTCCTCGGAATCAGTCTCCTCCCTGACGATGATCCCATCGGTGGAGTCCACGCACACCGGCGCGATGGTGGTGGGGGCGCCCCCCATTATCGCATTTAGTTCATTGTAGAACCTGCATGTCCGTGGCGCGCCCCCTGATCGTCCGTTTGCCTCCTTGGCTTTCTGGAACGATTGCCGCAGCTCCTTAATTTTCACGCGGCACTGTGTGGTGTCCCTGTTGTGGCCCCTTTCTAGCATGGCCTTGGAGACTCTTCCGTAGGTGTTGGCATTCCGTTTGTTGTTGCGGAGTTCCAACATCACGGATTCCTCTCCCCAGATAGCGATGAGATCCAGCACCTCACGAGTGGACCATGCTGGAGCTCTTCTCCTCTGGCTGGTCTCCAGGGTAGATGAGCTCATCATGGATTCCTGTGATGCTGAGCTCTGCATGGCGGCTAGTGCTGATTGCTCTGAATGGCGACTGATCAGTTCAGGTGAGCTGGCCACGCTGACCAAACAGGAAATGGCATTCAAATGTTCCCGGGTCTTATCTACCTGGCCAGAGCAGCGAGTTCAGAGTGCAGTGCAGAGCGGTCACAGTGGAGCAGTAGTGAGGCAGTCCAGAGCGGTCAGAATGGAGCATTGTGGGACAGCCTCTGGAGGCTATTAATGTCGGGTTCCGTCTTCACTAGCCCACGGTCGAGCTTGGAATGTCGAGATTAGCCTTATGTCACTGGTTAGGCTGGAGTGCCAAGATCGATCTTTAAGGCCCTTTACATCGACGTTAAGGGCATGTATGTGAAGACAGGTACAGGTTTACTTCGACCTAACGTTGTTAACATCGATTTAAAGTGGTAGTGAAGACATGCCCTAGGTCTCAAGCCTGTGCTGCTGCTTTCTTGCCCAAGATCTTGTCCTACACCTTCTTCCAACGCTCCCGGGAGTTTTCTGCATGGTCTGTAAGATTCATTTCAGGTCCTGTCACAGGCTTCTCGATTCACATTGCCCCGTTTAGGCTCATTTGCTAGCTCCCACTCAGCAGGGAATCATCACCAAGCTTGGTACAGCCACTGGAGAACCTCCTTAACAAGCTTCAGTTCCTTCCAACTCTTCCTTACCAAGGAGACCCATACCATCCTGGGTGAGCTCTCACCCTGGGTAAGCCCTAGCTCCCTTCTTATTATCGAGAAGACCTATAATAGATTAGATTATTCCTGGTCTCTCTCTATCTCATTTGGAAAATGCTTCTGCTTATATTATCCTTCCCCCTTTTCCAGCAGACCTTGCTTCTAGCCATAGTTCTCAGAATACCTGACCTAAAAGGGGTGGGATTGGAGTAGGAATGTGTTTGGCCCAGACTTGCCCCTAAAAGGCCAGTGCACATCACTGATAAAAATTTCAAACTCCAGTTGATATTCCCCCTACTGCAATGTATTTACCCACCCATCTTTTCTTAAATTGAAGATTTCGTACTGTATCATTAAATCTGTTTGGGGATTTCACATTTTTGTTTTCTCATCTTAAACTAGTCTACACTTGAGGGATGTTATCTCTTGGATAGACCGTCAGTAGAACCAATCGAATACTAGAAAGTCTTGATTCTCTGGTTCCTACTTTCAAGACACGTCTTCTTTTAGATCTCTCCATTTCATACTGCCTTGCTTAGAACAAGATGGGAAAACAGAAGAAGTTGTGTTCAGCTCAGTTTTTCCATATTCACGGCTAAATGAGTCAGAAAGAGGAAGGAAAGTTTAAATCCTCGCCTAGAACCCTTCAGATATTTATAAAACAAGATCAGTTGTTTTCCTCTCTTTCAAAAGACTTCTGCTTTTCCTAGGGAGACCATGTAATGTATCAGGTACTATTAACCTTATAGCCTTAGAACATCTGTAGATATGTAAAGATTCCTCAGTGTGTCTTTGAACTGTGTAATTAAAGTACTACATTTTCTTTTCTAATCCTTTTGATCCACAAGTTTCAACAGAAGACATTGGATTAATAATCTTAGTGTCATAATATGTGGGAATAACATCAACTGTCAGTCATTGATCAAAAGACTCTATGTCCGCATTTGGCTTCAGCTGCTGAAAACAGATCCAACCTACATCTGGATGAGTTACACAGAGCTTTCCAGAGGGCTGTTTTACAGATCTTGAGGGGAGAGGTCACTTCCCTCAGCCCAGGAAGATGCACAAGCTCTAATGCTAATAGGGCAGGAAAGGCTTTCGAATTGGTAGGCTTCTGTAATACAAACGCTGATCTTTCTTACAGAAGTAAACTTGGACATGTTAGAACTTATATTGCATGCCTTGAAAGGAACAAAATGTCTGTACAATTAGCAGAATGCCCGAGTCCTAGACAGAAATATTCTGGGCTAAATAAGTGTTAAATTTACCTATTGTATCATAACGATTCCAAATAAATACACAAATCAGATTTAACCTTTAAGAAAACATACTATACTACTATGCTGTTCAAAGTAGTTCAGCATTTAAGATGTTTATACCATACAAGCTGAGCCACAGTCTCTTTCTAGGCGGTGAAATTGCTGAAGCCAGGGGGCGTTTTGGTGTATAGTACATGTACAATTACACTGTCGGAAAATGAGGAGCAAGTCGCCTGGGCCCTGGAAACTTTTCCCTGCCTCCAGCTTCAGTCACAGGTAGGAACAGTTTGTTTACTACATGGAGCTTGGTAGTGGAATTTTAAGCAACATGGCGAAGAATGCTGCTGTAGGATGCTACTCAGGAAACAGTGAAGAAATGGTGTATTTGATTTCATAAAACACATTTCCCTTGTAGGCATTTTTAGTTGCTGCAGATCTGATCAGCATATGGATTTTTTTTTTTAACATCTGTTTGATCTGTTGTCATTACAATAATGGCTCTGCCATGACGCTTAACGTACCCCTTTCTGCTGTGCGGTAAGATATTTCTCAGAAGAATACAATAAAATACATTTAAATCCACTAAGTAGCAAATACTGAATCTCCTGGTATGTAACATCCATAGATAGAAATGGACTTGTAAGTAAAAGTATTTGAGGAACAGGAAAGTCTTGTCACTGGTAAGTGACAACATAGTGTCCAAGGGAAATGGTCTTTCATGAAGTTTTCTGTTCGCATTCTAGATGCTATATGCTGCAGCAGAAATGTGCTTTGTAACAACTAGCCACTTTCACCTTAGGTAATGTGAGAGGTTGAGGGCTCTAGAACATGTGATTTTCATAGTGAATCAGCATAAATCTAATTGCAATTCAGTGAAGGGAGATTAAATGGCTTTACATTCCTACTCCCACCAGTGTATTGCAGGGATACATGTATCTGTACACCAGTCAGTCATTTAAAACAGAGAGTGATCATAGATTGTTCAAGACAGGCTGGCATTTTCCTTGTAGCTCTTTGTTGTGAATGCATATTTATACTTTTTTGTTGTTTTATTTAGTACCTCAAAGGAGGGGCAAAAAATTAATTAATGCTATTGAAATAACTAAAAGAATCATGTTAAGGATGGAAGAAAATGTAAAAAAAACCTGCTGGTGGGGAAGGGGGGAAAAATACAAAGGTGGTTTTAATACTCTATATGCAAGTCACCCTTGCACAGCACCCTTCTCAACCTATTTACTGTTGTGTGCTGCATATATGCCCACAGTGTGTTATGTGGGCTGCATCCAATATATATAAAAGCCACTGAGGATGTCACATGCGCTGCAGCTCTGCGGTGATTAGGCCACAGGTTGAGAACCACGATTAGTCAAAGGCATTGTCATTGTATCCGAGGTGTATGACATCTATCCACAGAATCACAAACATGTCAAATGAAACAGTTCTGTTACAATTTCTAGTTCATTTCAGAGCCAATATTTGAAGATAGTAGGGGTGTGAAAATAAGTTGGATCTTTGAATGCAGCTTTTCTAAAAGATACTTCTCTCGCTGTTTATACTGGTACTTTGAGCAATTTTATCATCAGACCCCAGCTATAGTTCTGTTCTCCTAGGATTCCACTTAGGCAGGATGTAAAGGGGATTAATTGTTAATTTTACTGGATTATATGACTGAGGAAAAGTCAATTTGATATTGGTTTAGCATGTAAATATTGTAATTGTGCAGTTAGGGAATTGCCTAGAGCAAGTAATTGGTGCATCTTTTAATTGAAATGTTAAAACTTGAGAGTTTGGGATCATGGTATGTGACAATAAGAGTGGCTGGTTGTGTTTATCAGAAGAAGAAAATAAAAGATATACTAGCCAACATTTAACGGAGTTGGAGCTTGTGCTGAAGATGATCACACGTTTCCTCCATCACAGGGGGTGGGCAACCTATGGTACGCATGCCAAAGGTGACACAAGCTGATTTTCAGTGTCACTCACACTGTCTGGGTCCTGGCCACCAGTCTGAGGGGCTCTGCATTTCAATTTAATTTTAAATGAAGCTTCTTAAACATTAGTTCAGTTATATATTAAAGACACAGAAACTTTCTAAAAATGTTAAAATGTATTACTGGCACGTGAAACCTTAAATTAGAGTGAATAAATGAAGACTCAGCACACCACTTCTGAAAGGCTGCTGACTCTTGCGCTATCATATGTTGATATGAATACAGTCATCTTTGCCATCCATTTCCTGGAAGTTTCCAGGTTACACCTACCAGATCCAAAATGAAATGCTTTGCTTCCAAGCAGAAAAAAGAAATCCTGATAACTTGTAAAGCAAAATTCTCATTGAAGTAAATAGCAAAATTCCCATTGACTTCAGTGTTGGGATTTCACTCATGAAGTTGAACAGCATTGACTCACTATTGTTTACCTTCTTGTATCTGTTGTATAGTGGATTTTTTTTTATAGTGGATTTTTTTTTTTCAGCACCTGTATTATGTGTATGAAGTAATGGTCTTTTGGATTTAATTTTTCAGATCAGGAAGTGATATTAAACAGGTGCATTCCCACAATATTTCCATAAACATTTTATGATTTCTTGTAAATAGCTCTCCAGTAGCATGAACTCAGATACTCTTTCCTTTTCCTTATGAAAAGGATACAACAGAACAAACTCCAAGAGCTAGGATCAGCTTGGCTTTGGCTCATATAGAAATTGTATATAATGATCTTACTAAAGATGTTCAATTAAAATGATTTTACCAGTATGTTACACTAAATCCTTCTCTACATGATTTCTTGTTGAGTTCATATTTTAATGTGTGGTGTTAATCAAAACAACAGTAATTGCAGACTAATGTAAATAAACTGCTTTACTTTCTCACTTAAAAAAGGACCCATGTATTGGAGGAGAAGGCATGATGGGAGCTGGATTGTCACTTGATCAGCTGAAGCTGCTGCAGAGGTTTGATCCATCCACTGTGACTTCACATGGAATGGATATTAACTCTTTGCAGGTTTCCAGGGAAGAAGACCTGATCTTGCTGGCAAATAAAGACTGTATAGGATTTTTTATTGCAAAATTTATTAAATTGAACAGCAAATAGACATTTTAGCAACACAATCTTAAAAAAACCCACCCCTTTTGAGTTAAAAATGGTTCAACTGTTAACTGTTTCTTCCCATGCATTGTTGTCAAACCAACAGGCTCATGACATGGTTGCTATAGAAGCAGTAAAATCTCCCAGCTGTTCTATTGGGACAGAGCCACAGATTTGGAGCAAGAAAGTCAGAGTTGCAGGAGGTGTTGATTCACTTTTAAGTCTCCATTAGTTTTTGTATTTCTAGTAGGTCAGTGGCGGAAGGAAATGTAAATGGATTCAGATTACTCCTTGTTGACTTAATGTGTACAGTATTGCACATTACGATTACTGCTTGTTTTCTGTTTTAACTTGTTAGTTTAATGTATACAGTATTGTACAGGAACAGGTTTTGCTATGGGCATTTAAATTTTATAAAATACAAAAAAAATCCAGATTAAATACATACAAAATTTGACTTTTTATATTTTTCTAAAGAATAATAGTTTTAATGGGGAATTTAGAAATTACTGCATCATTAGTGATGTGAAATAGTCGCATTTCACAAAGAGGTAACAAAGTTAGTCCTTAAGGTGCCACAGGACTCTTTGTTACCTCTGCTATTCCAGACTAACACGGCTACCTCTCTGATTCTCTATTTCACAAAGAGCTGTTTTATAAATTAATAATTATAATATCTCATCCTTTATTTTACTATAAGCAAGATTCTCTATTCATATTATAGATTAGGGTGAGCAGATGTCCCGATTTTATAGGAACAATCCTGATTTTTTGGGTCTTTTTCTTATATAGGCTCCTATAACCCCCCGTCCTGATTTTTCACATTTGCTGTCTGGTCACCCTATGATAGACGCACATAATATAATAGGCTTTGTAGCTTGTATTTTACAGCAGCATATGTATAATACCCCTCTCACTACAGGGAAGATACAGTGCTTCAAGGTCAGACTTTCTATTTGTAAGCCTGGATCCATTCAGAAAGAGCATGGCTGGACTGATTGACCGGGGGCAGTTTTAAAGTCCACTATCATTTACACCATGAGGGTTACAGTCTAATAAGCTACCCCACTGGGATGGTGAAAATCTCAGCTTTTTCATGGCGCAGAGTATCACATTCCTGTCTATCTGGCAGATTGTGAGATCCAATCCTATAATTACAGAATGAGAGAAATTTAGGGCTGGATGGGACCTCATGGTCATCAAGTGCAGGTCCCTGCACTGAGGCAGAACCAGTTAAACCTAGACCATCCCTGATAGGTGTTTGTCCACCCTGTTCTTAAAAACCGCTAATGATGGGACTCCATAACATTCCTTGAAAGTATATTCCAGCATTTAACTGTCTGTATAGCTATTAGGGAAAATGTTGTATCTGCCTAGTCCCACTAAGTCTCAGTGTTCATGGAAAGTACAAGAACAGTTGAACACCATCCTCTTTCGAACACCCCTTCACATATTTTAAGAATGTTAAGACTAAAGAGGGCTCTTTTTTAAAACAAAAAAAATCTTTCCTCACAGGTCAGATTCTCTAAACCAGTGATCCTCAAACTTTTCTGGGTCACACCCTTATCCCTGTCCCTTCCCCTTGGCACCAGGAGCCTGGCTGCAACTTGCCAGCGATGCACAGAGGTAAGGGGGCTGGGGCTGTAGCTAGGGACAGGGCTAGGAGTGGAGCCCTGGCCTGAGGTCAAGGCTGGGGCCAGCAGTGGGGTGCGAAGCCTTGGCTGAATCTGAGGCAGGACTGGGTTGCACCTCTCTACATGTTGACCCATTATTGTGGTTGCTCTGGGTTGGACTTTCTCTAGTTTATCCATGTTTTTCCTAAAATTTGGCACCCAGTTCTCCAGCTGAAGGCTGACCACTATGGAGTAGTGGAGGACTGTTATTTTCCATGTCTTACATATATGTTCATATTAATACATGCCAGAATATTATCCTTTTTCACAACTGCTCCACATTGTTGACTCATATTCAATTTGTGATCCACTATAACCCCAACACCTTTACAGCAGGACTACCACCAAACCAATTCCAATTTTTTTCTCTTTCTTAAGTGAAGTACTCTGACCAATTCTACAAGGTAATTTTGAGTTCTAATCCTTTCCCCCAAACTGCCCATCTTGGTATCATCTGCAACTTTTGTAAGTATACTCTCCATTCTAAGTCATCAATGACATCATGGTAACTTGGTGCTTCCTCAGTGCTTAGTGCCCTCTAAAAAAAATGTAATCCACCTTGCAAATGGCATGAGTTCCGAACTGAAAAGGGAATTTAATAAATCTGCAAAAATGTATACTAACCCTGCATGCCTATGGCTCTTTGGTGTACATAGCTAGTGTGAGGGCTTGCTGGTTCAAGCAGTCTTCCTCATTTACAATACAAGGAATATTGCTGGAACTGGCAATGTGGAGGAATGAAAAAGGTGGGTGCAGTTCACACAACCTACATTCAGGGATTGATGGGGGAATTTTTTCCTTGTTTTTGATAAATAAAAGTTGTCAAAAACTAATATCTGCAAAACATTTGAGTAGTGAAGTAAAACTATATTTGGTTTGAGTGAACAGCAGGAATTATATTTCCTTCTATAAAAGTAAAATAGTTTTGAGTTCACTTCAGTTCGTTTTCTGCCTGAGATGGTACTGCTTGGTTTGCAATTAAAACAACCTACTGCAAGTTATATAATTTTGTTACTCAAATGTGTCTGTAGTTTGTTCTTAAATTTAGCTTTGGCTAAGATAGTATATATCATCTCATGCATCATCTGTAAGCAATAGCCATTCCTCACAAGGGGAAGGAATCAGTTTGAAAGCCCTTCTCTATCTTAAAGGGCTACACCTAGGATTAACCATAACTAGCCAAACCAATGCTTTTAAACACAGTTAGCCCTAAGTAGGTGCAAAGTCCTGTTACTTAAAATGTGTTAGCTAGCAAACACATTTTAAAAATACAAGCTCTTTTTCTACTCTAGACACGGGTTTATTAGCTGGCAGTTGCACTTGTATGTCAATGCAAATTTTTCTACCTCTCCTGTGTAAACCACTGCCCCAGTTTGCTTTGGTTAAATGTGGCCCAATCAAGAAGTGAAAGTGAGTAGTTACATACTACAGTTTAATGAACATAACCATTAAAAAAGAAAACTCTTCTCCACTTCCAAACTCCAGAGATCGTATATGAATGTGTTAGAACCCCAGGATTGAATGTCACTTGTTTTTTTTATTTTCAATATTTTCCTGGATAATGGTTAGTCAGTTGATTGATGAACTGCAAAATGATTCTTTACCACCTGTCATTCTGCACCCCAACCCCGATCCTAGCTTGCCGCATACATATATTTGCTCTTTCTAGCACACTGTATGCACAGAATACCTTCCCTGACAGGATCTGTATGATCACTACTCATTCTGCCTTCAAATCACTCAAGAGCACCTTCTTCCATGGTATCTACAAGAAACTGAGCAACTGATAGCAGTTAGTTTGAACTGGGCTGTTGGCTAGCATTGATGTGTATTAATTTTAAAAAGACATACAAAAAGGTATATTAAGTGTATACTCTAAATATTCAATTGTATCCCTCCCCCTTCATCCTTCCTATGCTGATTGTCGTGAAGGTGAAAAAATATGGAAGTAATAAGATATGTATATCACCTCTCCTGAGCAGGTTGTTTCATGTTTTATCATTTTCCCCACCCCTTTATCTTTTTAGCTTGGCAAGTTAAGGCAGTGGTTTCTTACTGTGGGTTTGTGCAGGGCTATACATGGGGTCGCTGATGCAGATTGGGACCTCTGGCACTATCACACTACAAATACATATTACCAACCTTTTCAAGTGGCTAACCATCGAGGAAAAAGAACTTCACTACAGCAGCCTTTCATATGTTCTTCAGTTGAAGTATTTTAAAATATTCTGGTCAACACTTCGGAGTGCCAAATGCTTTTCAACAATATAGCATTGCAAGCAGCTATTTACATTGCAAAAGGCAGTACCACAACCACTTTCTCACTTTAAGTGGGGGAGAAGTGTCATGTGTAAAATAAGAAAATGAAATTGGTAGTTCAAGGAATGCAGTTTAAGTACTGGTAGATTCCCAATCCGCAATAGATGTTCAACACAAAGCAGGATATTGTCATTGACCTGGTTTAAGGCACATGCTTTTCTTTGTGAAAAGAGAATGTATGTTCCATGAACCAATAAATACTCCATTTATCCCACACCAGGCTTCTATTTATGTTTTTTGTTTACAGTGGGCATCCATATAAAGAGATGAACAAACTGGAAAAGTTTTCATTTATAGCTGCTTAGAGATTTCAAATGCTGAAAAACTTTCCCTAAGAAATATTTCGAGGACAAAAACCTATATGGAATGAAAATAAAAATAAAAGGCTAGGTTTTGACTGCCAAGGGTAGAATCCACAGGTAGTTTCTGTGGAGGAACTGACATAGTTGGAGAATTACCATTCACAGCTCAGTAACTTCAAGCTGGTAAAATTGCCAGAGTAGGAGTGTAGAGGGAAAGGATACATAACAATCTCTTTCATTTCAAAAATTAGCTGAAACATTTCAAACAGCCACTATACTTGCAACATGAGTGCCCACTGATGAACTGATACAATTCTATATGAAAAAAGACCCCACCATGTACATCCACTATTTGTGCAAAGCCATTTAGTAGTGTAACAGGTCTACAAACTATCTTCATATTGATAGAAAGGTAGTTAAGTTGTACACAAATGCTTAGAACTTTGTTTCTAGAAAGAGACCCTTCCCCCAGGGCACCCATTCAGTCAAACGCTGTTCTTGGATGCCTATGAGTGACAGCAAAGGGAGTTATGGTCAGATACCTGACAGGAAAATGTCACCCTCCAGTTATTAAATATATATATATATATATACTCCAAAGCCTTTTATGGGGAAAAAATATTTCTGAAAGGGTGCAAACAATTAGACCTGGAATAAAGGAATGGATTTAAAAAAAAAATTAATCTCATGTATTTCTTACACATTTCACTATAATGATATAAAATACTTGGTCAGGCAATTCCAATAACCATCTTTTTGCAAGAAAATACATAAACTAGGAAACATGCAGGGTTATAAATGAGTACGAGACCAATTCTGTAGGCTTTACATAATCTGTGCTACTGACAACCACGGGCAGTGTTTGATTCTTAAAACTAGTAAAAATCATTACCTGTGACACAGAACAGAATTTAATCTAGGCAGGAAGATGGGCTCTGAAGCCAAAAAGTAATACATTGTTTCCCACTTACCAGTAAAGCAGGTTGTCACTCCATTTGATTTCACCACATTTCTCTAGTGTGTTCATAATGCTTTGTTTATAACGGTCCTTTTTCTGCGCTCTTACTGGCAGACGAGCTTTTAACGGAAGGACCGAGGACAGTCCTGGCTGCAAAGGAGGACTACAGAGTAAGTGGCAAGTGTAGAAAAAAGTGGAGAAGCTACAAAAAAATTTATTTTCCAACAAAATAACTCTCCACAAGCTGTGTAAACTTTTCTTACTAAAACAAATACTCTAAAACACAAAGATTGTACATTTCCAGTGAAACACTTACAGTAATACTTGCCTGTGTTTTTACTCTCCTGGAGTCTCAACAAACAGCCAGCAGATTTGTGCTTTCCCAATTATGTGTAACAGTGAACTGCCTCATGTTCCCTGACTGCAATTCAGATTTTGAAAATAACAGACAGAAGAAAGAAACTGAGTGGTTGGAATTTTGAGTAATCTCCTATTTCCTTCTCTGGATCCTCTTAGACACACTTCTGCCTGTGCGTGTGCATGTACACACACTCTGATGTATGCTCCATCATTCTGACAATAAAACAAAAAGTAGACTGTGTCCATTACAATTTGTGTGAAAAGTGTAGAACAATTTATAGTCCTATGTTAGTTAGCATCCATTTAAAATGAAAAATTATAAGTTTGCAAGGATGGCATAAAATATAGGAATTAAACCTTTTATCTCACGCATTCATTCATATTTACAGTAAGTACAAGCTTTTAGCTACAGACGAAAAAAATGTCTAGATTGAACACTCTTACAAATTTCCTGAATGAGGCTAGTTCCAGTTGCCATAATTCAAAAGCACATCTGCTGACTTGGCATTAGGACTCTAAAACAGTGTGGTCAAACTTATATAGTAAGAAGGTGTCTGCAGAAATAACATTTATAAACTGTATATACAGTACACAGTACCAGTACATAGAAAATAGATTTTGACTTTATGATTCCCTGTGTGTAAGGCAAGACTGAAGTCTGTCCCCAAATGGAGTCCACTAGAGGTACAAGCAACAGATAGTGGCTCTTAAATCAATATGCAAATCAAGTGCATACAAATTAAAAATCAAAACAGATGAGTTTCAGTTTTGTATGTGCTGATTCTGGCTTGCTGAATACACGGGAGGTTATTAAACATCAACTGTACCTTGTTTTAAAACACTAACACCACCTTGATGGCAACAGATATTGTTCAAGTGGCTGCTATCAAAAACAGCTTGAAAAAAGCACAGTACAACATCAGGAGCTCTGCAGTTGTACTATGCCAATTTATATAGCACTAATCAAAAAATAAGTATATGAATATTCTATTTCATGCTATTGCTATGCAAGCAACAGCAATACAAATCAGCATACAGAAGGATACCATATGTTCTGCAATGAAGAACCCAAAGATATTTTCAAGGGGCATTGTTATACAAGACTTCAAAGAAACACAAAACTGCCAGAGGCAAAAGTTACTGGCGGATGTATACATCCCTGTTCCAGTCTCCTGTGTCATTGCGTTTTCTAGATATCACTTCCCCATCCTTGTCACAATATTGGTCCCTTGATTTATGACGACTGCGTTGTTTGTTGCATTCATTGTGGTCCTGCTCTCGGTCCCTCTCCTTTGAGCGATGCCTTGATTCCCTATGTCTGTGATCACTGCTCCCATGTGACTCGTCTCTATGACTGTGATCCCTGTGAGAATCATTGTGGTCGCCATGCTCATGTGAGTACTCTTCCTTTGGTTCTATGTAAGCTGAATCTCTGCTGTCTTGGGTTTCTGAGTCAAACGTTTCTTGCCTAGACAGGCCTCGACTAACACCACTGCGATGGTTATGGTGTTGGGCTGAGGAAGATGAACGATGTTGAAATTTTTTTGTGGGTTCAATCCGTGCTTCCTCTTCAACTTGTGAGCCAGTTCGTTCTGGGGCTGCATGGTCATTCCTCTGATCTCCTTGAGAGCCCTGGTGAGTGTCACAATAGACAGTAAATTTGCAATCATGGACACATATTTAAAGACCTTTCCTCACTACAAATTAAGCTAAAACCAATAAATAAAAGCAGTCATTTACATACACTACAATGCACTGTGAATCTAATCCAGAATTAAACTTTTACTGAATGTATTGTATTGCAATACAAGTGAGCCCTTCCATCCCAAGCAGGATATGCAGGGCAGCAGTCAGCTTGTTCTCTGGTAGGTCCATGGCTTGTGCAACATCTTTACTCTTTGAACATTCCAGTTAGCAACAACTGCAGCTGCACTCCAGATACAACATGAAGGCTGCAGGAGCAGAACTGGGAATTCAGAAGAGCTACAGAGGATATGTCAGCTTCAGACATGGTAGGTATTCAAAGGTATCAGAAACTTCTTTGAGGACAGAATCAGAGAGGTAGCCATGTTAGTCTGGAATAGCAGAGGTAACAATGAGTCCTGTGTCACCTTAAAGACTAACTAAAGTATCACTGTAGACAGTCTTTAAAACACATCTGGGTAAATGCTGAAGGGGTGGATATAGCAGTGCAAGGCCAAGAGTTTGGCCTCTGGTTTTATTTTAAGAATTAAACTACAGCTTGACCTGGTATTGCTCATACTTGTATTATAATACCAATATCATTGCCCCTCTGGTTTTTTTGGTAATAATTCAGTTCTCTCACTATGATAAGACACTTGGCAATAATAATTAAACAATAAGGTCAAAGTCCAAGGAAAAGGGTGGGACAATGATATTATCACAATTTCCTAACATATTGCTACTACATAAGATTGAAATAAGAATTACCAAGTATAATCAAACCTAGTCTTCATCAGCACAGTATTCGAAATCACTGCAAAATGAACAGTTGACATTATTTAGCTGAGTTTTGGGGTTCTGTTACATTTACCTATGTTTGTCCCAAAACAACAGCCAAATGATTGCTGAGATTTAATTTCAGAATTAAGAAAGAAACGGTGTCCTGCCAAAAGGAATAGTAGTGACCACCTTTAGCTAGGAACTTCAAAACGAAGCTATCACGGTTGGTACAAAGTTAAAGTCCTTGCTGTTGCTTGGGTGTGGCAGGTGAGCCAAGTAATGCACCTTCTCAGCAGTCTCCCTCATTCAAGCAAGGAAATGGGAGTATGCAAGTTAGCTATAGAGTAAGGCTGGTGACCGCGTGATCTTTAACATCACTATGGTCTGGGACTCTTGGCATGGCAGATACACACTGCACAGGTATAATTTGTAAAGTACAAATTGCTGAGAATTTAAAAAATGGATGGTAACAGACTATGAACCTCAGTGATGATTGAACCAGGTGGTATTCTGAACACAAAGGGCTCTGAACCATGCTTGTAACTATTTCCAATTGCTTCACATTGACTCAGCAGACATTCTTGGCTACAGGGTGACACACAGCACAACAATCCTGGATTATTATTACATAGGTAGAATTTAACATAGTGCATCTGTTTATCTGAGTACAGTAAAAGCTAGAATTGCATCTGCTTTGCCAAATTACATTGGAGGTTATATCACTTGTGTTGTTCAGACTCATCAGTTTCTGACATCATGTCTCTGTCAACACAAGATTCTAGACCAGTGGTGTCCAATAGAAATTTGATGCTAGCCACACTGCTAGCCACACTTGTGGTTTTGAATTGTTCTTATTAGTCACATCATAAAGAAGCCACATTATAAAAAAGCCACAGGCATTAGCCACAATTCAATAGCCTATTAGCCACTTGTGTCTAGTGGTGAATGTATTGGACACCACTGCTCTAGGCTCTACTGCGGAAGTCTTTTGTTTCTGTTTTGGTCATTATTTAGCTGATGTTTGCATTTTGGGGTTGTGGATCAAAATTGAATTAGGACTAGGACTTGGGTTTGCTTTCGGGAGTACTGAAGTTTTATGAACTGTTCTAAGAAGAGTTCTGTCCAAAAAGATGGAAATACTGTGATCAGCTCATTTCAGTGATTTCAGTCTGAAATCTTTCAGTTCTTATGAAATTTTAGCTGCATCAAAACAAGAAAGGGAAAACAGGCCCTTCTAGTTTTGTAGCCTAACAGTGGGTTCAGATCTGGAGACTGGAATGCAAGTACACACCATCCCTAAATTTTGATGAGGCTCAGATTTGAGGTTCCAGCTTTGGCCCACCTCGGCTTAAAATATATCTTCATATGATGAAGCAAGAGTTATATGAAGAGTTATAAAAATTCTGGTGGCTGGTAAGTATGTTATTACTGCAGCAGTGGTTGTTCTGGGCATGAGGAAATTCCACTTCCCGTCACCATGCATTTCCAGCCAGGCCCTTTCACCCTTTGGAATCCAAAGATGTCTTGCAAGTAAGGAAACAAATGCTAGTGTGAATATGATGAAGATCCCAAGAAAAGTGTCTGTCTTCAAGTATTTACATTATAAAGAGCAAATTATTTTTCCTAAGAGCAGCGCTCTTCTGCTCTATCAACTTGCAGCTCTCAGTGAAACACATTTAGCAATTTCAGTTATCAAAATTCCCACTCTGTGCCCTGTCAAGTCTCCCTCCCTTTGCAGAAATGAATGGGGGTGAGAGAAAAGAGAGAGAGAGGAAACTATACCTGTAAATTTATGTTTGGACCTGGGCTGATAGGAAGAGTGGCTGTTGCAAGTGTGCGAGTGAGGAGCTGGTTGGGAGGATTGCTGCAAGGAGGATGAGTGGCCTTCCAATAGGCTTCCAGATAGTCAGCCAGGTGCTCACAGGCATCTTCAAGCTGGTTCTCATCCAGAATTACATCAAACATTTCCTGTGAAGGGAGACATTTTAATGAGAATAGCTACCTTTGGAGCCAATATAAAACCACAGAACGTGCTGATGACAGACCACATGAGAAAATGCTTTTACTATTGTACCACACATAAACCAGATTCATAATATTCATGTCCTGAATATTTTGTGACAGAACTTAAAAAAAAATGACTTAAAAGTAATTTGTACATAACAGTGAAATTATACTTTCCATGGCAAGCCCAAATGATCGACACTTGGAAAGATATATGTAATCTGGGAAGGCAGAATTGGTATTGTAAATATATTTTAAAACTCAAATATGGAAACAGAAGCTAAAAAGTAGAAGAACTTTTTAATTGTTGGACTAAAGAGATGGTGGAACAAGTTACCCAAGCACATTGTGGAATCCTTATACCTAGTGACACTTCAGACAAAGCTAGACAAAACTGATAATAGACAAAACTAATAATACTTAGCACCTATGAGGTGATTTTCATCTTTAAAAAACTGCACAGATATTAACTAATTCACTCTTAATTTACTACTATATACCATTCCCACTTAAAACCTATGGAATAACTTCTATCGGCTTCAGTTGCAGCTGGACTGGTCCTATATAGCCCCTAAGCTCTTTGAGGCGGAGACCTTGTCTTTGTATGTGCCTGGAGATCAGGTAAGGGAAAAGATCCTGAATCAAGAAGCTGGGAGGCTGTTTTGGGAGTGGGAGCCACATGGCAGCAGGGAGCTGGAGAGAATCTCCAGGAACTGTGGACAGTCACGTAAGGTCTGTGTGGGTCTTACGGAGGAGCACCAGCAGCAGCTGGGCTGGGAGCCAGCACAAAGGAGCCCCAATGAGAGACACTAATTGAGCTTGCCTGCAAATGCTTACTTGCTAGAATAGAGACTGGACGGAAGAGGACACTCCAGGCTCTCAGCCTGAAAAGCCCTAACTCAGATGGACTGCCCTGGAGACCCAAACAGGACCTGCTATTGCTTACTCTGAACTGCAGCTGTTTAAGCTTCTCTACCTAGGGTATTTGCAACTTTTCCACTTTCCTGCCCACTCTAGTAAAAACCTCTCTCTTAGCCGCGTGTCTGAATATTTCATGGGATTCACCAGGGCTAGCGCCGAAAAGGCTTAGCTGCTGAAGTAGCTACATTGCTTGCCTCTGGGACATGGTACACCAGGTGCACTACTGGCACTACAGGCACATTAGGGATTTGAGGTACAGAATAAACCCAACAATAAAGTATATTCATAATAATAATCCTCACAATGTTCGTGAGAATAAATCTGGGCGATTTTTTTTTTAATAGTAAATTTTTGCTGAAAAATGCATTTCTTAGATCATTAACTATTCACAAATTCTGGTTGAATTTGGTAACCAGTTCAAGCCAAAACAAAATTGTGAAAAACTAAATTAAAAATTTGAAACAGTTCATTTAGGCCATTTTGATTTTTTCATTTTGAAAATTAGCTTTATATATTTAAAGAGGTGAAAAAAATGAAGGTTACTTGTAACTGGAGTTCTTTGAGTTGGCTCTGGATACTCACACCTATGGATATTGTTGCGTCTTGTGATGCATAATGGTAGAATCTTCTCCAAGCAGTGTCCGCTTAAAGGCTTGCACACCCCTTCCTTCTCCCCCCTTCAGTCTCCCAACATATGGAGGACAAGTGGAGAGGAGACAGAGAGCCCTCTCCAATCTCAGTTCCTTTCACTGACAATCCAGAGAAAGGAATTAAAAGACTCTGAGACAGAAGGCAAGGCGTGTAAATATGCAGTGCTACCTTGAAGAACTCTGGTTACAAGTAACAAACCTTCATTTTTTCTTTGAGTGGTTCTGCATAGTTCCACTTATGGATAGTTTAATAAGCAGTGCTGCAAATAACCTGGAGGAGGGAAAGCATCCTAACTGAACAGAGATGGAAACACCAATCTATCAAATCATGCATCATCCCTTGATGTCAAATTAAGAGCATAATATTTAGTAAAAGTGTGCACTGAACTCCAGATTATAGCCCTACAAATCTCAGCAAGAGTGACTTGATTAATGCAAGCAAAAGATACTGCCAAAGCTCTAGTGAAATGACATTGTACCATTGTAGGCACTGAAATGCCTGTAATATGTACTATTCAACAATACTCTGTTTAATCCATTTAGAAATAGTCTAGGAAGACATAGCATGGACCCCTACGATTTTTAGTATGAGAGATTAATAATGTAGATTTTTTTCATAAACTTTTAATTCTATTTAAATAATATGCAAGAGCATCTAAAGAGTGTAAAAAGATTCTTATTTTATTTGTATGTAGCCCTGAAAAAAATACTGGCAAACTGACTGTCTGATTGATGTGAAATTCAGAAACTATTTTTGGCAAAAACCTGGGGTCAGGTCTAAGAATCACCTCACTTTTGTGAAAAGGCATAAGTGGTAATTTAGCCATCAAGGCATTTATTTAATTCCATCACTCTTTTGGTTAGTGTTATGGCAATAATGAATGCCATCTTAACAGATAAATCATACAAAGAACACTCAGCCAAGGGTTCAAAAGGTTGCTTCATGCATGTAAATAAAACCAAATTAGGTTCCCGAGGAGGGACAGGATTCCCTCATGTTAGATAATCCAACAGAGAGGAAAAGTTTAGGAGATTTTCTAAAGGCCTTTATACTATCCAGGTAAAAGGCTTGGGCTCTCCTAAAGTTTAGCATGTGCAGTATAACCTCCCCATTAGCACTGTGGGACTTGGGGGAAAAGGAAGGTGAATCAGTTGGTTTATGTGAAAAGACAAGGTCACCTTGGGGAAGAATTTCACCTAAGGGCTCAGAATAACCTTGTCCCAAAAACATATTGTATAAGGGATGTGTGCTATTAGTGCTGCTATTTCCTCTGTTCTCACCAAATTGATTGCCACCAGCAAGTCTGTCTTCCGGACAGATATGTGAGCAAACAAGCAGCCATGGGTTCAAAGGGTGGCCTAGCTGACTTTAGTACTCTTTAGTACTAAGTTTAGGTCCCATGCTGGGGTGGAATGTCTAGGCTGAAGAAGGTGGTCTCCCTTTCTCTATTGACAGGCCCTTCGAAGACCTTACAGCTTGAGCAGCAGGATCTAGAGCCCGACCAGATGAAGGTTCCCATTTCTTAGATCCTTTAAGCTGATCCAAATTGCTGGAGTAAGTCACAGGAGCAGAGGCTGGCCTCCTTAGACTTTGGATCCAAGAAGCACCCGAGACTGGAGAATTTAGCCTCAAAGGTTTCCTTAAGTAGAAGCACCTGCAATCTGTTGTGTTTCACCTTGCAAGCTCTAGGTGTGAAAGTCTAGCAGAGGAACATCCAGGAGAGTGGCTCTCTCCCAAGCATGTCATGGTCATCAGATGCTGGGAGGAGAGCTGGGCACAAAGCACCTCTCTTGAATCCCACCTTCTTTTTAAATTCGACTCTACTATAACCCAGAACTGGCTAACTAACTAACATAAGTAACTACGCTAAACAAGTATAAAGACACTAAGTGGAGAAACCTCCATATCTGAATGGACTGGAGCAGTTTGTGTCCCTCTGGCATAGTGATTGGAAGGAACTGAGGTAGAGAGCACGGTGTACCCTTATAGAGCCTCCCCCTCAGAACAATTGGAGATGCTGAGGGGAGGGGCAGGAGGGCCTACGTGGGCACTCTAATGGGGACTGCTTGGAGATGGTTCTACCATTAGGCACCACAAAGTGGCACAATACCCATAACTGGGGATAATCAGAGCCAACTTGAACACCTAAAAATGTCCTGAAGTGAAACATAAAATCAAAAACATTTTGTTCAACTTGAAGCACTTTGGGTTTTTTTTCTCCTCAGCAAATGCCCCCGCCCCCCGCCCAAACCCAAACAAACAAAAATACGTCTGTTGTGGTTTGAATTGCACTGAGGATTTGTTTTTTCACATTTTTTGTTTTGGACACCGAATTTGCTCACCTCTAATCGTGAGTAGCTGAGTATGATATCATCTTCATTTTAAATATGGAGAAGCTAAGTGTTTGAGTGACTTGCCTAAGGATACAGTGCAAATCAACAGTATGATCTCATATGCCTCTCTGCTGAAATTAATAAGAATGCCAAGTGAATACAGGTGAAGCCAACTGTTATGGCATATGCCCAGTAGGAAATACCAAGAAGTCACCAATTCATTTTATACCCACCTGGGAACCCACCTGGCTGGAACCTATTATGGTGCTCCTCCCCCATCCCCAACTTAGCCCTGGACCTGCCACAGCCAGGTGAGGGGCAGCCTGAACCCAACCCTGGCCCTAGTCCCAACACAGCCTGTACCCCACCTTCCGCAGCCAGGGGAAGGGTGCCGCTCCACCAGCCCCAACTCAGTCCAGCCCCCAACCTGCTGCAGCCCCCAACCTGCCTCTCCCCAGCCAGGTGCTGTTGTGGGGAGAGAGAGCTAGGGGGGAATCCTTTCTCCCCACCATAGCCCCAGGGCAGCCTGTATCCAAAGCCCTTCATCCCAGCCCCACCCCAGAACCCTCACCCCAACCCTGTGCCCCAACCCTGAGCCTCTTATTCCTAGTCCCACCCCAGAGCCTGCACCCCCCAGTCACAGCCCTCAATGCCCTGCCCCCCCTACACTCCGCCTCAGCACTGAGCCCTCTCCCACACTCTGAACCGCTCGTCTCCAGACCCACCACATGAATTTTGTTATGTGCAGCAATATGAAGGTGTTGTGTCATACATCACCTCCATATTGGTGCACATATTAAAATTAATTCCAAACGTGTGAAGGAAAAATTAGAGGGAACCCTGCCAGAGGGAACTTTTAGTCATAAACCAAATCAGTTCAGTTTTGGATCAATAACCTATAAAGAGTTACTGAAATAATTTAGTTCCTCATCTATGGCTCATGTAACAATATTGGTGGCTCAATACCTATACATCTCCAGGATTAATCATACTGCTGAAAAAGAAATATATTTGACCATTATGCCATGCAGAGATCTGAAATGGACTTTTGTGCAAAATGACAAGTGAAATATGAACAGACGGTGGCAAGCACCAATAAACGTTACACAATTAGCCTATTACTTGGAAACAAAAGACAGACTAGTCCCTTTGAACAGGAGTCTACATTTCCATATCAGTAATGCATCAACAGTAACTCACTGGAGGACATTGAGCCAGTTTATCAGCTGCCACCATTTGAACATTTAGGTGTTTAGCCTGAGACTTCCCTCGAGATTTTATTAGTCTCTGTAAAACCTGTGGAAAATAAGACAGTTAAAATACATAGTGGATGGGAAAAGGAAGAATTCAGAAGCAAGAAATAGTCAGATAATGGGAATAGGATCAAACCATTCCATTCAATGGGAGATTTCCCAGGGACTTGATTGTTAGCAGGATGAGGCCCAATGTATTTGTGTACTCTTCAAAAAAGTATCAGAGAGGTAGCCGTGTTAGTCTGGAATCGCAGAAGTGACACAGAGTCCTGTGGCACCTTAAAGACTAACTAAACTATTGAAGCATAAGCTTTCGTGGGCTAATGCCCACTGCATATGCATCCGACAAAGTGGGCATTAGCCCACGAAAGCTTATGCTTCAATACTTTAGTTAGTCTTTAAGGTGCCACAGGACTCTTTGTCACTTCAAAAAAGTAGCACTCCTGTTATATATATATATATATTTAGCACATCTAATAACTTCTCATTCACTGGCTTTAAGAGCCTTTGTGCCTTGTCTTTTAGGCCGTGCACAACCTAGTTCCTTCCTATCTCTCTGCTCTCATTCTGTTTATTCCCTTTCTCCCTCCTTTTCTGCCCACATTGCACTAACTGACCCCTTCCAGTCCTCCTAGTCTCGTGTGTGCCTTCTTCTATGTAGCTATTTCTATTGAGACTCATGAGAATGCTCTTCCAGATCCACTTTGCCAGGCCTCAACCTTCTCTTTCCAATGTCTCTTCAGGATGTACTTGTTCCAAGAAAACTATAAATGTAGACAACCCCGCACAATGAAATGGTGATAAATTAAATGACTGAACATTTTAAGAATACACAGAACAAAAATTACAGAACTGAACACCATAATTGCTGAACTGTACTAATCATTTGTCCTGCTGCTCATAACATCTCCTCCCTTATCTTCATTTCTATACTGTCTACTTGGATTATAACGTTTTGGGGACAAGGATTTTAGCTCATATTTCTGCAAAGTTTTTAACAAACTGTTGACACTCTGTAAAGCAGTATTACATAAATAATAATAAACAAGAGAACTGTTTCCCTTAGTTTAACTTAAGTATCCATTAGAACTACAGCTATCTCTCTTTTGCAAAAAAAATGATTTTCTAGCCTACTGATTGAGATGGTATCCTTTTAATGGTATCTTCCCATCCAAATGGGAATAATTCAAAAGTGGAATTCATTGATCTTCAATGGCATCCAGTGGAGAACCTCTGTCTCTTTGTAGTTGTGGCACAGGTCACAAAGAATGGGTGGATTGAAACAGAATTAACAGCAGTAAGATAGTTACCTTGGGAGAAGAAATCTTTACATATACTATAATGGGAGCCAGAGAGGTTTTACTTAGTTGAGCTGGATGATTAATGGTATCGGCATCAAGTACTACCAGCTGCAATGTCCTTGCTAATTCAAATATCCTCTCAATTTCACTCTGAACTTCAGCTGCAGATAAGTAGAAAATTAGAGTTATGAAAATATTTAACAGAAATTAATTCTAACAAATGTAAAAATGAGTTAGATTGGCATGCAGCTCCCACAACAGATGAGTAGATTGGCAGGAGCTGTTAATTGTTAATGTCACTGGCATTCTACTGTAGCAAACATATCTTTAGTAAGAACATTCCGCCTACAGTTTATATTCTCTGAAGGTCATACTTTTTACCAGTCTCACCTTCATGCTTTTGTATACTACTAAGATGCAGAAACATTTTTAACACCTTCTTATAAAACCGAATCCATATGTATATAGCAGAGGTGTACGCAGCATTATGATCTCCTGTTTGAAATATGAATCCCTCAATTTTACTACAGCATCTCAATCGATTCCTTATTTGTAAGTTATTCATGTGCAGACTCTAATTACACTTAATGACCATAATTTTCAAACCTGAGTGTCTGAAGCTACGAATTAAATTTATACTGAGGCACCTGAAAGAGACTTGCTTTTCGTAAGATACTAAGCACCCATAATTTCTGTTTGTTTCAACATGAGTTATCAACGCTTACCATTTCTCAAAATTGGGCCCTATCTGTAATATGGCACTAGGTCTTAAAATTTTGGTCAATATTTGTAAAGTACTTTGAAAACAAGAAATTTAAAATAATGCTAATAATCTTCCCAATAATCCTTGAGGTTGGTAAGGATTATCATCACGGCTGGTCAGAAAAAAATCTGACAAAAGAGTTTTTAACTGGAATTTGTCAATTCATCAAAATCAGACCATTCCATGGAAATAGTTAAATTCAATGCAGTTCCTGTGGAAACAAGCAGGTTTCCAACAGAAACCTGTTTCTTGCCAGTTCGCCAACATGCAGTCTTCTGGGGAACAAGGGCTTCACAGGTCCATGATTCCAAGGCAGCCCCTAGGAGGACTGCTCCAGAGCTGGGCCTCCATCCCTTTTCATGGAGAATTTCAATTTTTTTTTTAACGAAACCAAATTTCAAAATAGTGAAATCCTCTAAGAAACAATAACTTTCCTATGCCAAGTTCTAATTACTATCCCTATTTCACAGACAGAGAAACTGAGGCAGAGGTCAGAGCTAAGATCATAACTCAAATGTGAATGGGATTCTAGTTCTGTGCTTATTGCACACCACTATCTTAAGATAACTAAAAAGAATAAGGTAAAAGGGTAAGCAACTAGTGGATGCTTACCTGCACACAAAGGGACTACTCACACTAAAATATAGTGTTATGTCAGTTGTTTCTAAATGCTTTGGGAAATGTAATCAGCCTGCATGGTGCACCAGTTCCTCTACTTGGATAATTCTGTGGTGAAGAACATTCCTTTGGAGGGTGTCAAAAGATAAATACATGTCACTGTTGGAGTCACTAGGGTTCATAAGTTACCCAAAATCTCCATTTGTTTCCAGCAGGCAATCAAAGTATACAGGACCCCAGCTAATCGCTGCTCAATTAAAGCCTTTCTAGCCAAGAAGAAGATCCAAGACTTCACTTGTCAGACAGAAAGGTAAATTGTGAGCCAGCAAATGACAGCTCAGACCATATCACACTTGGTGGTTCTTAAGATTGTAACTAGCAGTAGTTACAGTGTCTTGGCATGTCTTACATCAGAGAACTTTAGAAGACCCTGAGCCATAGGCGACACTAGGGAAACATTTTCCAGTATTACTATACCAGTAAACCCTCCTAGTACAGATGCAGCTTATGCCAGCAATGAAGTGCTTTTGCCAGTATAGTTATACACATTCCCTAAACAAAATAAGCCATACTAACAAAATATTTTTGCTGATATAAATGAAGCTACATTAGGGATATTGCCAGTATAAAAATATCGTTAAAACAATATTACTAACCAACATCGTTATACTAGCAAATATTTAAGTGTTGACCTGGCCTGAGATTCGAATGAAAGCAAGCTAAGCACAGACACACAACACATCTGAAGGAAATCACCTTTGAGCCTCCTGGCCTAGTGCCAATGAAGGGACCTTTATTTAGGAATCAATTTCCAACACACCTATTCAAATCGTAGTAACCTGATCTCCCAAAAAGTTGTCCATTTGAACAGGGACCATCAGACTACAGTGTTTTAAATCAACAAACAAGGAGGCACCAGATGATGCTGTCTATGTCAGGATGCCCCACAAATGTAAGAATGGACTCTGCTGTACCTGCCATTACTGACTGCCACATATCAAGCAGGGAAGGTGAACACAACTGCAGATAGAATGAGTTAATCTCTGGTGGACCTGTAAGAGCAGCCTCTGGATCAGAGAGTGGGGAACTGGGATCATGGGGACATCAGTGGTGCATCTCTGTCACCCTTTGGAACAAGAAGCTTTCAGCTCAAAGCATTAAGAATGAGAGAGATGTTTTCCGTGAACTGAAGGGAGTCAGTATGTCTTTCCATCAGTATTTCTGGTAGTCACCATCCTGGCAAAGCACAGGAGGAAGAGGCTCAATGATCTTTACCTGCCTCATACTGGCCTAGAGAGGTATGGCTGTCAATTCTGCTGCAGATGCTAAAGCTGATCCCATCAGGCTGAATGTCTGGTCTCAGATTCTTAGTTAGAGTCAAGGCACCTTGTTTCACTCCAGCCCATGAGCTCTCTACCTGATAGCATGGCTCCTAACAGCACAGAGATCTTTAGGTATTGTTTTAATGAGCAGGTGGCTTGCATCCTCCTGACTTCACAAAAACCACCCATACAAAGGATTGACATTGCCAAGATGAAAAGGTTAGCAGCCTTCTGCACAAAGACCCAAGTGGGCCTTTTTAATTCCCACACAAAAACTCTTTGGCTACTTTCTGACTGAATCTAATTTGATAATTTACTCCATTCCGGCTAATTTGCTAGCTATTCTGGCCCATCATGAACTAGTCAAGTAAAAAGCTTCTGCCTATCTAACTTCAGGTTCATGTTGGAGCTTTGGAAATCCCTGCTGGTATCATGAGACATTAATGTGGGTCCTGACTAACAATGATTAAAACTCTACTCATTACCCGTGAGTTCAGTGCTTAATTTGTGCCAAGGCTTGCCAGGGCTGAGCCCCAGAACATCTAGGTTTGGCAGTTCATAGCCCCAGCACTTCTGGGCTTGTCACATCAGTTATCAAAGTAAAAATAGTTTAAGCCCCAGCACCTCTTTCATTATAAATTAAGTACTGCACGATTGCATGTTTCTTACACAGAATTTCATTTTCCCAATGGCAGTGACTTCAGCTCAGAGTGAATATGCCCCAGGCTCTACTGACTGATCCACCTTATACCAAGTTTGATATGGAAATGGTTATGCTTCAAACACATCAAGGATTCCACTCCAAGATGGTGACAGAGTTCTACCTTAACAAGCCTATTACCCTGCCAACATGTTTTCCAGGTCCATCTTAAGGAGACCCTTCTCTACATGGCTCATGTTACGAGGTCTGGTGGATGAGGGAAGTAAAGGAGGTTACCTAAAGCAGTCTAAAGGCCTTAGAAAGTCCATCAAACTTTTTGTTTTGTTACTTATTCATTACATACCATTATTTCTAAGAGGGCCATGATTAAATCATTGCTGAATTGCATTTTTAGTTGCTATCACTTGGTTAGCCACATGAGGGTATATAGTATATAGAAAGTATATCCACTGTCTGTCTCAGAAATGTTTCCCTTGCATTTCTACAAGGCAGCTACATAGTCCTCATTCTGTATGCTCAAACAGAATACTTTGCTTTAGCTTTTCAGAGTGTAATGAATATTGATCTGCATGATGTAGAACAGTTTTCCAAGACTCTCCAGTCCTCCATTTCTTCCTCTGGGAATGTGAATTTAAACTGGCCAATTTTATTTTAATCTTTTCCCTTTGCTCTTATCTTTTAGGTTATCTGTGCAGAACTGGAATTAATTTGCAAACTTAACACAATCAAATTAGGCCTGAATAAAGAGTGGGAGTGGCTGGGACACTACAAAAAACAATTTTCCCTCTGTTGATACTCATACCTTTTTGTCAACTGTTAGGAATGGGCTACATCCACCATGATTGAATTGGCCTTGTTAGCGCTACAAAAAGTAATTTTCCCTCTGTTGATATTCATCCCTTCTTGTCAGCTGTTGGAAATGGGCCACATCCACCCTAACTGAACTGGTTTCATTAGCAATGACCCCCTACTTTGTAAGGCAACTCTCATCTTTTCATGTGCTGTATATTTATACCTGCTTATTGTATTTTTCACGCCAGGAATCTAATGAAGCTTCTGCCCATATAAATTTGTTAGTCTCTAAGGTGCCTCATTGTTTTTGCTGATACAGACTAACAATGCTACCCCTCTGAAATCTGGCATCTGAGATTGTAATGTTGTATCTTTCCCCACCATTATTTAAATAAAAGTCCTCTCTTCTTGGCTGACCATGGTTTTATTGTTACTCCATGTTTCACCTTAATTCTCTCTCAAGAAGGGAAAATTACAGAGTTGCAATTCTCTGAAGGATTCTCGCCCATTTCCCCTCATCCTTCCCCATCAAAGACTCCAAGTGCAGGAGATAAGACCAAATGGTGGTGTATGACTTGCTCTCAGGACTTGCTTAATATTACCATTAGCAATCAAAATACTTCAGGAACTACACGACTCCCACACATCTTCAGTTAGAGATCTGAGACCCTGAAGAGAAAATACTGTCATAGTATCCTCAAAAAAAGAAAAGAAAAGAAAAGTAGAATTATAGGTCAGTAATTTCCCCTTCCACAAAAAATCAGGTATTAAAAAAATCTCTCCTCTGATGTACTGAGAAATCATGTCAGCAAGGTTATAAAAATGAACTCACATAAATTGTATTAACCACCCATAATGGGACATATAAATAAAGCTCGAGCTACAATGAATGTCACCATGATGAACATATAGCCTGGCTATTACAACACTCAACAACATAAAGAAATCATGTAAGACAAAAACAAAAGTTGTCAATCAAATGCTAAAGAAAATAAACGAGACATATTTTGCCCTGAAGCCTGATAGATATTGGCTGTAGAGAGCCACCAAAGGGGAACACATTTCAAAGGTGGGAGCCGCAAAACACCACCTCCACATGCAGGGGAGATCAACTCCAAGAACTGACATGACAAGTCTCTCAGTCAGTTTTGACCATTTAGGCAGAACGTACAGTTAGACCCTCTGTTCAGAAAGACCCAGAACATTCACAGCAACTGCACCCTGCAGTGAATAGGCATCAGATCTGAGCATCCTGAGCAAGTGGCTTGCTTCAGTCTGGGCTTTCCAAGGGGACTTCCAGTAGAATTTCAATAGAGTCTATTACAACAGTTTACCTTGGAGTGGGCAAAGGCCCGATGATTGCTGTGGAACAGGATAGTCCTTCACTTCTCTAGTAACTCAACAAATTAATCAAAGTAAAATTTGTGGACTCTTGTGCAAAGCTGCAGTAAAAGAGCTTTGTTTTAGAGAACTACAGAGATGTTGGGGTGGGAAAATGGAATCCTCCTTCTAACATGTAGAACATATGCCCAGCATTTCAGTGGTAACTAGTACAGCCCACAATCCATAACAGGATTAGGGAGCTGCTAAATCCAACCTACATGAGTGTTGTAGTTCAGCTGATGCATGGGATTCATCTGCTCTGGCTATATGTTTATCAGCAACACCAGAAAAGTGATAAAACAACAAAATTGTGAAATACTTACTATCAAATATAGTACAGCTCATGGGCTGTTGAACAAGTACCATATAAGAGACAAAACCAACCTGACCTGAAACCCTCAAACCAGCTGAAGAGTAATATGCTACTTCCAAACCCATCAAAATACTTTAGTGTCAACCAGCATGTTTTGAAAAAATTCTACTATAAGAAATTACTCCTGCTTGCACCTTCCAATATATTAGACCATCAGAATCAGATTTCATCAACTTTTTGAAATATGAAAAGGGCCAGTGTCCTGAAAGAAAAATGGACAAATACTGGGAAAAGGCCCAACAACTAAGTGAAGGCTGCATGACCATGAGAACAGCATAATCAATATGTCTGAAATGAACCACATTGACTTTAGAGCCAGAATAATGGAAACTTCCTTTGGCATCACTTGTCATCTTCTGAAAAATTATTTCAACGAGTGAGATATCAAAGATTTTCTGACATCAGCTCCATTCTTAACTGAAACTGCTTCAAAAACAAAGGCTTCAAAGCACGTTTCTGATTATGAGAAAAGCAATCACACAGTGGAATGAAGGCTTCGCTAGCTACTTAGTAAATAGTGATGCTCAAAAGGGAAAATGCTTCATGAAGATAGTAGTCTAGGACCCTGGCTAGTGCAAATATGTTTAACCTCTTTGTCTGTATGAAGATTTATACCAGTTGAAGATCTGCCCAGTGTCCTTGGAGCTAGAATAATCTCTCCTAAAAGAGACATTAAGGGCTGGTCTCCACTGGGGGGGAAATCGACTGTAGATACGCAATTTCAGCTACGTTAATAATGTAGCTGAAATCGACGTCTCTACAGCCGACTTACCTCCCATCCTCACAGCGGTGGCGGTCGGCGGTGCAGTCCCACGTTGACTCCAGCTTGCACCTCTTCACGAGCTGGACTTCCGGAGTCGACGGGGGAGCCGCTGGTGGTCGATTTATCGCGTCTTAATGAGACGCAATAAATCGATCACCAAAAGATCAATCCCTGCCGGCTCAAGTGAAGACAAGCCCTTAATTAGTCCTATAAGTCTATAAAGGAACTTTCTGAAACCATAACATTTTGCTGATTTTCACATTCTGAACAGGATGGCTACTGTTTTCTTATGAGTGTGAGTACTCTAACTCTTGCATCCGACGAAGTGGGTATTAGCCCACGAAAGCTTATGCTTCAGTACTTTAGTCAGTCTTTAAGGTGCCACAAGACTCGTTGTTACTTCTGTAACTCTTGATAACACTTGGGCCAAAATTTTCAGGTGAGTACTGACAACTAGACACCTGTTTAGATATAGATGCAATTGGCATTATTTTCAGAATTTCTGGGCTTCCACAACTCCCACTGAAGTGAAAGGGATCTACATTTGCTCAATACCTCTGAACATCAGGCCAGTTGTTTGTGTGTCTAAAATAGATTTAAATTCCTACATTTAAGAATCCATATCTGAAAATTTTGGCCCTGGCTTTTAACCGGGGAATTTCAAAGCCACATTATATGAAGTTATGTACTTGTGCATATAGCCTTAACTCCAGCAGGAGAGACTTTTCTCTCTCTCTGTCTCTGTATATTTAATAAACTTTACCTCTACTTCAAAAAAGGTAATCAAAACCTTTGAGCTTTTTTTATATATTGACAAAGTAGAAATTCCAGCAAAAGTAATAGGAAAAAAGGAATTAGTAAAGACAGTTTAAATGTATGGACTCAGATATGGAGGAGGGGTGTAAAGGTAACCACTACATTCCCATAAGTCTGAATATGTCCTTGATATCTGCACTAAATTAATTACTCTGGCTGCTAACAGCCCCAAGAGTCCAATACAGCTGCCAAGAGTATTTTGGGGATTTAAGGAAGTCCCAGTAATGCCACCTACACTTGCACCATGAAGGGGGGGCTGACATACAAGTTGCTACACTGGCACTATGTTTCAGGAGGATACTTCTGTGGATGGCAAGAGCAGCTTACAGGTGCCTCTGTCAAGAGAGTGGGCATAAAGGGTACAGCTACACAGCAGCTGGGAAGTGTAAGTCCCAGCTCGGGTAGACTTACATGCATTAGCTTGGCTCAAGCTATTATGCTGAAAATAAAGTTGTGGCCACAGTGGAAAGGAAGGCAACTCAGGTTAGCTTCTTAAACACAATCTCACACAAACACCCAAACAAGAATTAACAGATGAGAGAAGGAATAGGGCTACTTTGACCATACTGGTGTTTGTACATTTAAATGTTAATTTACACTAACCAACCATAAATCATCCAACATCCAAATACCAGAGGCTATTTGACCTTTCTCTTGCAACCATTCCATTTATATTTTCTGACTTACTAACTGTTGATATATTTTTAACTATCATTTTTGTCTTCTGCTGATATTAATATACCCTCTTTTAGAAGCATCAGGCCTTTAAGTTACTATCCTAACTTCATCAGCTATACAATCAGATCAGCCCTATTTTTTGTTGTTGAAAAAAACAGACAGTCACTGATCTTAACAATGCTGTTTATACTGTAGAGAATACAGGAAGAACAGACTCAACTTGTGTGCAAGCATAAATAGGTCACGTTAGAATGATCAGTAACATCTCATACAAGTGCCTCTCAACAATAATATTTATCAAATTGATTCAGAAAGAGAGGAGATACTGGAAGCCTGATTCTGCTCTCACACATGTTTTACACTGTGTAACCACACTGACTTCAAACATACTTGATTTACAACAGTATAACAGAGAGAATCAAGGCCACTGGCTCCTAATGAATTATGAAAAAAATTAAAAACTAGCATTCTACGGGGGAAAGACCACAATCAAACGAGGCCTAGCCAGAGTGTGGCTTAGAAAAAAGGTTGCTGCACCAAAAATGATAGTATTTATTGAGAAGGGTAGCAACTCATACAGGAAAAAAGGGGAGGGATGACAGTTGACTTTTTTTCAACACATATACTGACTAAATAGCAAAACAGTTTGAGAGACAGTAAATTTTACTAAGACCGTCCTATTAAAATTATTTTTTAAACAGTCATATATAACTGGAATATCTATAAGTTTAAAACTAACAGTACATTTTCGGCATTCTGCATAAAATGTAACTACAAAATCAAGTCCTGTTTATAACTGAGTAACTTCTGCCACAGAAATTCAACCACCATTATTGGTGTAGCAACAGAATACAAAGGGTTCAGTGAACAATATGTATTAAACACAAACAAATGTTCATTTAAAAATGGTAAGTAACACAGGAACATACCTACCTTTCCCCCTTTGTTTTTTAAAACAAAATAATTTAAATCCACTTTGGATGAGACTTTCTAGTTTGAACCCAAGTGAATGTTAATATAGAAACATGGGCACCTAAAATTAGGCTCAGAAATACATATCTAGGCACCCAAATAAGTGGCTACTTATATTCTGTAAGTAGTCATGACTTTGAAAGTCATCATTAGTTTTAAGTAGCTAAAACACAAACTTTATTGTTTAAACACAATGATCAAGCTTGAAGCAGTAAGGAACATGAAGTTTTTGTAAATTATTTATTACAGGCCAGATGGTGATATCCTTACTCACCTCCAGTTAAACCTTATTCCACCAACAGTGCCGTTGAGTGAGGTTCAACATGAGTAAAGGTAGCAGAATCTGGCTCTAAAACAGTTAAACTGAAAGCTTGTCCAGCTATATAATGTAACTACTGGAGTGGACATTTAGAAAGGTGTACTGTAATGCGTGTGTTGTTATAGTCATGTATGTATTTTTCTAATTGGCCAAATATGAATATTCATGATTGTGAAACTTTGATCAGATTTTTCTTCAAATGTAGCTTGAGATATAGATCTCACTGAGACCTAAAACATATAATGTTAATTAAAAAAATTGATTTGTTGTTTTAAAATGACTGATGTTTAAAATAAAAAGGCATAGTACCCATGTTAGAGTGTGCTACCCAGTCTCTGTGCTCTTGAGTACAGAGAAAAGGACTCTTTATTGCCAGACCACTAACTTAAACTGCTCCCCAGCTTAAGTTAATTTTCTACACCCCCAGACTCCCACACTTTACCAGCTGGGAACTTGGGGATCCATGGCTGCCACCATCTGAGTAGATCTCCAAGGCCCTGGAGTGGGGTATTCAGACTCCCCAAAACCCTCCCGTTCTCTGTCTCTCCCTGAGAGATAAGGGTACTCTCGCTGTATCACTTCCCCCTGATAGCCTAGGGCAGACAACACAGAACTCTGGTCTCAGCTTCTACCCTGAGCTGATCCCTTTACCTATTCCCCTCCCTCCTCTCTTCCCAGACTGGAAGCAGAGAAAACCTTAAGGGAAATAAACCAAACGCTTTTTATAACTAACAAGATTTAATAAAGAACAGAGATTAGAACATAGGCTACAGTACAGCTTACAATTTAGACTTCCCTAATTCCCCCTCTGAAAAGGACAGAGACACCCCAAATAGGTACAGACTTTATGGGAAATCAAAATATCACTTAGGGCATGTCTTCACTAGGACTTAACGTCGACTTTAACGATGTTAAGTCGAACTAAACGTGTACCTGTCTTCACCTGCATGCCCTTAAAATCGATTTAAAGGGCCCTCAAAATCGACTTTGTAACTCCTGCTTGATGAGAGAAGTAAGGCTAAAATCAACTTCTCTACGTCTATTGTCAGTAAGTGAAGAGGCATCTGATGTTAAGCCTCCGACCTCCGAGCAGCCCTGTGCCGGACCCCCCGCCCGCCCAAACAGCTCCGCGAACCCCCCGCTCGTCCAAGCAGCCCCGCGCCGGACCCCCGCCCACCCAAACAGCTCCGCAAACCCCCCGCTCGCCCAAGCAGCCCCGATCTGGACCCCCCGCCTGCCCAAACAGCTCCGCGAACCCCCCTGCTCGCCCAAGCAGCCCCGCGCCGGACCCCCGCCCGACCAAACAGCTCTGCGAACCCCCCACTCGCCCAAGCAGCCCAGCGCCGGCTCCCCCCCCCCCTCAGGCGGGCGGGCCTCTAGTACTAACAGAAAATTGAAGGATATGTTGCTGCCTCTAACTTACTGAACTGAGGGCATTTATTCTTGTCCAACCTCCTCCCCTTTTTCTTGACCCCCCCCCCATGAAATTAGATTTAAAATAATGATGTTATGAAATTTATAGAGTTAAATACTCCAAAGTCAGAATATGGGTGAGTTAGGGTTCAACACACAACTTTAATGAGTGCACACAAGTAACAGTTATACATAGATCCTGATTCTGAGCTGTGCTTGGTGCAGCTTAATGGGAGACTTGAGGATTCTGATGTTGAGTGGGGAGCTAGAAATTTACAGATTCCAGGCCTCAGAGATATATAAGCTGTCCCTCCTTTCCAGGGATGTGGTCAGGGCTTTGTTAGACCTCAGCAATTGCTGGCTGCCAGATTGGCTCCTTGGGAAAACTGCTAGAGGTAAGAGCATTCTTCTGGCTTAAGGCAGCCCCAGGATTGGGAGAGCACCCTCAAAGTCTGAGTTATGCTGAGAATTCCGTGCCTACTACTTAGGGTCTGGGCCAGTATCTTTCAAAAAGTCTTAATTTAAAAGGAGATGGTACATGTATTTTCCTCTCTTTAAAGCCATTTTTTTCTCTGGGCTATAAGAAAACTGTGGTATCTTGAAACCAAAATATATTTTCGGTCTAAAGTCTGGTCTACACTAGAGAATTAGGTCGTCTTAACTATGCCACTCAAGGATGTGATAAATCCACAGTGCTGAGTGGCATAGTTAAGATGATCTAATTCCCCATGTAGACAGCACTAGGGTGATAAATGTTTTCCATTCATCTAGCTACTGCTTCTCACTAATAAGAGAATCCTTTATGTTGGTGTAGGCAGTGTCTGTCTACACTGAAGCTCTACAATGGTGCAGCTGCAGCTGTGCTGCTGTAATGTTTCGAGTACAGACATGCCCTAACTCCTGTTTCCCAGTCCCTATTACAAGCACTAGGCCAAAGTGCTTTGTGAGTGTGTTGGACATCCAACATTCCTTTTTCATTTTGGCTTACATTTATTTTAAGAGCAGTGAAGCATTTATTTTGAAACAGAAACCATATAAAGAGGGCATAATTAAATTATTAAGCACATTGAATACCACACTAACATCTTCTTCCAATAGCATAATTGCAAATAATTTAATGGATACGAATGTTCAAATGATTCTGTTGGCTTTGCATATAGATTTAAAAAAACAATGGTTGAATTTTGGACTATCAATAACAGTTTCATTTTATGCTTCTATAAGCATTTACGTTTCACTCTTTACAATACAATCTACAGGATACTAGCAAAATACCAAAGAATACTATAAAGTTCCTAGGGTCAAATTTTCAAAGTTACGCACTTAAATTATATATGCAAATTGTGTGCCTATAACCACAGACAGGTTGTTAAAAATCAGACAAATGGGTTCACAATCATGTGTATGATCAGTTAATCATATTCAGAACTGATTTTTTACATGAACATTTTCTGGTTTGAACTAGTGTATGTAGATGTTGTGCATGCAATTTAGACACCTACATTTGAAAATATAGCCCTTATGGACTTGTCACCCTGAACTTTATTTTTAACATTTTACAATAAATACAGAAAATGATATCCCCAAGAAAAAAATCAGTGCATAATGTAGCTAAGACTTCTGTATATCATTATAAACCAGTTATTGGAAACAGACAGTGGTTTTGTGAGGCACACTAAATCACAGAACATAAAAACAGCAGGAAACATAATTTGCAAGCGTATATACATACCCAAAACATCTGGAAAGGGAGGGCATTAATGAAGCAAAGAATGGAAAAAGCCAAGACAATCAGGTTCTTGTACAAAGCATACAGCATGAGATAAAGTTATAACAAGAGCAGCTAGAAATGTCACATACATAGCAGCAACCAAGAAAAAGGTTTGGGTGCTTAATACTAACAAAGAAAAGCAGCAAAAAGCTAATTCAGCAGCTTCTGCAGATGCCATATACACATGCATAAACAAATAGACATGTATATGCCAATTTTGGAATGAATTTCAGATTGGTGACTTTTTACCATGTACTTTACCTCCTTTGTGTGAAGAATATTTTTTTCAAAAAGATAAACTTGTTTTTAGGCATTTTAAGCAATTAGCAAATGAACTGCCCTTTCATTTTAGTATAAATTTGACAAACAATTGACATTTCACATAAACATATAGATGTTACTGGCATGCAAATATTTCCCTTCTGTATGCAGCTGTTTTAACATACAAAAGCAAGCTTTCACACAAGAGCAGAGTAAAACTATTTTTCCTTTTGAATCATTTTGCATAAATTTTGACTACTAGTTAGTATTTTGCTAACATTCTTGGATAGATTAGTTTTGCATTAAAATACTCAGACAGAGATTTTCAGATATCACTTTGGTTTCGAACAAGTCAAATCCTAAAATCTTTTACATACCCTTACTCAGGCAGTTTCCAAGGAAGACTGAACAATATTAGGTCTAAAATGAACATCTTCATAATTCCTCAGATGCAGTTCTTTACCTCACGTGCTTTATTTGGAAGGGGTGTAGAGGTTGGTTCTCTCTGCTCAACATGTTAAATCAACTGTTGGTCTCATAGCAAAGCTAATATATTTCCATTATATACTTCTCTGCTGCTCAGCCCTATACTCTGTGGTCTGATGAAAATCATTCTTACAAAAGGCGAATTTATTTCCCCAGTGGAAACAATTTTTATTGAGATTGCAAGTATAGCAGCTTTCCCCTCCTTTATTCATATTTTTCTTTCCTTTTAAGAGACAGTAATGTAAATCTTTATTGTAAGATTGATGTTTTTGGGAAAGAAAAAACAATGTGACTAATTGAATAGGGTGAGGTAATATCTTTTATTGGACCAACTTCTGTTGGTGAAAGATACAAGGGTTCGAGCTTACTCAGAGCTCTTCGTCAAGTCTGGGAAAGGTACTCAGAGTGTCACAGCTAAATACAAGACAGATCAGATTGTTTAGCACAGTGGTTCTCAACCAGGGCATACATCAACTCATCCAGATATTTGCCTAATTTTTACAGTAAGCTACATAAAAACTACTAGTGAAGTCAGTACAAACTAAAATTTCATATATACAATTACTTGTTTATACTGCTCTATATACACTGAAATGTAAGTACAATATTTATATTCCAATTGATTTAATTTATAACTATATGGTAAAAATGAAGAACTAAATACCTTTTCAGTACTAGTGTGCTGTAACACTTTTTGTATTTTTATGTCTGATTTTGTAAGCAAGTAGTTATAGGTTGTTGTAGTGAGCTATAAATACAGTGTCTTTACATAAGAACATAAGGATGGCCATACTGGGTCAGACCAAAAATCCATCAAGCCCAGTATCCTGTCCTCTGACAGTGGCAGGTGCCCCAAAGGGAATGAACAGAACAGGTAATCATCAAGTGATCCATTCCTTGTTGCCCATTCCCAGATTCTGGCAACCAGAGGCTAGGGACACCATGAAAAGTAAGAATAGAGCAGTAGGGCTATATAGTCTATATATTGAGTCCATGACTTTTAGTGTCTAACAAAGTTATAAATTTAAAACCTAACTCTCATCGCTGGAAGGGGGTGTGCACGTTTCCTCTGAGAATGTAGACTGAGAGGTCAGATATGGAGTGCTTGTTTTAGGAAACGTGTTTGCTCATGTGTGATATGGTGTTTTTGTCTTATCATTTTTATGTATAAGTTCATTTGTCTCATTTCTCCCACACAATTGTTGTTGGGGCATTTAGTGCTCTGGATGAGGTATACCACCTGTTCATATAGGCATGTGTAGGATGCAGGGATCTTGGAAAGTGTGTTGTGGGGGGCACTGATCATCAGAACAATGAATATATGTCTGCAGGTATGGCTTGTAAATGTTTAATGATAACCCGTAAGGGTTCCAGTGTGGGGTTGTAGAAGACAACCAAGGGTGTGTGGTGAAAAGGTGTCTCCAGCCCATATTGAAGCAGGTTCTCTGAGGGTATTTTGGTGGCTGATTCCATGATGTAATTGAGTAATATTTATATGAAATTAGTGGTACATTTTCGGGGACTTGGTGCAGGTGCAATTTATACCCTAAATGTTAATTTGGGCACAAATTAGAGTCCCTTCTCCATTTAACTACTTGATATACTCCCACAGTGCAGTTTGACAGATGCAAATTAGGCCCTTAATTGAGTTTCAGGAGCCAGGTCTGGCTGCAAATTTTGCTGGTACAAATTGAACCTGTTAAAATGGGTCTGTTTTGAAAATTCATCCCTTAATATACGGTTCACCATTCTGCATATACAACTGTTTAATATGATTAAAAATACAGGAAATTAACATTTAAAAATGCTGCTGTTTTAATTAAACAATCAAATTTCATTGCGATTAAGTCTAGTAAAAATAATCTCTTTATATATGCAGAATGACCAAATACAAATAATTGTAGTCTTGCCAGAGAAAGGAGATCAAGAATGGATTCAGTGGCTGATGCAATTCTGCTATTACAATTGCAACAATACCAAGCATCAGCAGAATGAGCAAGGAAACTAAATTTAAATTGCAGACACAACCTTAACTCTGGCATTTCCTAACTTTTGAGTGTTTGACTTTGCAACCTTAACAATGTTCTTTTAATCTGTGCGCAATTTCCTAGCACACTGAAAAAAACCAGAAATTCCATCATGTGGCACCATCAGCAGGGTTGGAACCTTAGGTTCCTGCATATTTGAGAGAGGAAAGTAAGTGATAGCTGTAACAGCTTGTTATCCTTTAGGTGGACCAACACTTTAGAGGGGAATGAGACATATTTTTTCAATGGGTTTCCACAGATATTTACTGCCAGCAGATGCATGGTGAGTGTCAGGAATCTTGCGTTCTATTCCAGGCCTTGGAGGATAGTGTGTTCTGACAGGCATGGCTTTTCTGCTCATTCTTCCAAACTTAAACCCTTCTGCACAGATCCCTCCAACCTGTCCCATCTTTTCCCCAAACTGGACTCCTTGTTTGCATTCTCCTATGTTGTATTCCCAATCTCCTCTCCACAGAGTTCTCATCCCAGTCCCACTCTCCTTGTTTAGCACGTCAGTTTCACTCCTCTAGACTTCTCACCTCAGACCCATCTCCCCTTCCCAGTGTCCTTGCCGAGCAAGTCCCAGTCTCCTTCCCTGGCTCATCATCTGATCTCACTGCTCCCCCCCCCCCCACCCCCCAACCGACCCAGATGCTCTGAGTCCCCACGTCATTTCTTTCCCTGGCTCCCAGTCTCAGACCAGACCTCAGATCTTAGTTAAGAGTTTCCATCTTCCTCCACCATCCTCCAGCTCGTCTCTCCGCAAATTCCCTTGGCACCTTGTCTCAGTCTTGCGCCCAACAACCCCAAGTCCAGCCCTCCACTTTCCAATCATTCAATCAGTCAGCTTCCTCTTCCACACTGCCTGGACCCAGTACTGTGAGTGCACGAGAAACAGACTCCGGTTCTCAGTTCCAGTGTCCAGACCTGGCCTGGCCTGCAGCAATTCAGAGCTGCAATTACAGGGAATGTCCTTGTTAGCCCTAGGGATGAAGCATACACGGTTCTGGCAATCTTTGTGCAATTTAGCGGCAAAGCTCTAGTGAGTTTTTATTTAGCATGTATGAACTGTGATTTTTCACAGGTTTATAACTTGGCCAAATTTGGGCAGATTTTGCAAGGAACAGCAAAAGGAACATCCCTGACACAAAGGCCCTCTTTGTCAAATTTCAAAACCCTGCTCTATGGCATGGGACTCTAGAGCATTTTAAAGGAAAGGTTGCCAGAATTTCTTTTAACTGGGGGAAGAGGGAAGTATCTTTCCCTTGGAAACAGCTGAACTGTTTAGACTGACACTCAGCCTGAGGCAGATACCCTGAATGGAAAATTTCATCCCAAATGGTTAAAGTTTGGCAAACTTATAAGCAACTGGATACAACTTAGAAGTGTTAGGCCAACCTTAATAATAGATGGATCTACCAGCCCAGCCTATATAACACACAGACACAGACCATTTGTGCTACTGCAACTGAGATTATGTCAGCACTTCCACAGTAAGTAGAAAGAAGAAATGCTGAGGTGCTACATGCTGGAGTCTATCATTAGAGCTGAGTGAACAATTCACCATGAACTATTTATTCAGCAAATGTATCCCTTTTCCTCTTAATAGACTGAAATTTTTAGAGATATTCCCTTGTGAAATTCTTTGATGGATGTTTTACATGTTAAAACACAATTTAGCCTATTCAACTTGGTACTCTTTTGACTACTATGATTATTCTTCGAGTATTAGATATTAATTCTATCATATTCAAGTTGTTCAACTGATCATTATGGTACTATTTGTGTTCCATGACTGGATGATCTAATCTATATAATCAACTTTCACTTTGGCTCCAAACAAATGTAACTTTATCTTTTCATTAAATGATCAAAGCAATTTTGGCCATGGGCCTGAAATTCCATCACAGGAACGTTCACATGAACAAAACTTTGGAGAAAGCAAATAAGAAGGCATGTGAACATAGTCAAAATGAAATTATTTAGAAATCATCGTCATGTTGTATAAACAAGTTTTCTTACTATACACCCAGCTGTACTTGCCATCCAAGATTTCAAAGGATGGGTTTTCAGAAGCAAATTTTCAAGAAATTCATGTAGACATTTCTTAGTTACAGGAATATATTCTAAAAAGTCCAACTGCTACACAACTATAAATGTAAAGCTATCCAGCAAAATACATATTTACTCAGACTTCTTGTTTACAAAACAGATTATTAAATGTATATTCACCAAAACCACTAATACGGTTTCAAAGCCATTCTAGTCTCTAATAACGAACACATTTTCTATTGTCTATGCACACTTTCATCAGTTCCAAGGATAGAAGGGACCATCATGATCATCTAGTCTACCCTCCAGTATAACACAGGCCACAGAACTTCCCCAAATAATTCCTAGAGGATATCTTAATCTTGATTTAAGGTTTTCAGAAAATGTAATAAACTACATTTATTGTAAATATCATTAAAGTTGTGACACAAAAAAATCAAAATTAGGAAATCAGACTTAAGGCTGATCTTCCATCTTAGCCTCGCTCCATACAGAAGTACAATGGGCCAGATCCCAAGCTACTGTATATCGGTGAAGTCAAAGGAGATAAACACATTGGCATGCTGAGAACATGGGTGAATATGAATTATGGATATTTCAGTTTATATATCAGCCATGACAATACAAAAATGTACTTTTTCTGCACTTAATTTAAATTTAATTAAGTTGCTCAGATCCAAGAGAATTCAATATTGAAAACGAAAACTTCAAAAATGTAAGTATATATTACAGGTATCCCAGCAAAAATCAGACTCTTACTAACCTTAAAGAACCCACCTAATTACTGGTATTGTGAAACTGCATCTTTACTTATCCAAAGCGATATCCCCAAATGTTATCTGCATTATGGGCTAGTTCTTACTCCCAATGAGGCCAGTACCAAAACTAACATTAATCCCATTGGGAGAAGAATAGCCCAGTACCAGTAAGTATTTTCTCAAGCAGTACTTTCAGAAATTACTTCACATTTCTAGGACCTCTGATTTGTTGGCTTTGTGACTGGAATGATTGTGAACAATGCTCCTGTCACAGCAGAGAAGGTAGATGATTTTTGTTATAGACATGAACTGGAAGTACTGTATTATAGTGTCACTCTCTGGTTATTATCACAACATACACTACTTACCTAAACTCGATCTTGTGTTGGACCGTTCTATTATCGCATGCTTACTAGGATTATTTAATACAGAGCGTTTGGCAAGCGAGATGTCTGCTGTGACCCGTGTGATTGATATACTGTAAAACAAAAAACCTGTATGTTACTCATCATGCAGGAAAATGGGGACAAAACTCAGACAATTAATATTAAAAGGTAGCGAGGACTCAAAGGAGAGGAGAAGAGAGAAGGCACTGTCCTCTTTGAAAGAAGTGGATAAAAAAGTGGATTATCTACACCCTAATTAATACTGCTTCAAGTAGTACTGATGAAAATGCTGCACCTGCATCCCCTTTCTTTGTTTGCACAGTATGAGTGCGCACTTAAAGGCAGCCTGGTTACCATCTACAGGAGCCACACTGCCAAGGGAGTGGGAACTAGAATTTTGTGGAACATACAGTTGTATTCCCCTTGGGCTCCTATGATTTACAGTTAGCAGGTTACACCTCATGCTTTCTCCACACTCCAAGATGAGATGGCGAGAAAGAAATACAGCAAGATAACCTCTGCATAGTTTTGCAGCCTCTCAAGCTCCCACCTACATGTATCTCCATGGGAACATAAAATCTGCCACATACAAAACATTTTCCCTAATCTTTGTTTGGAATATTGATCCTCATGTGTAACAGAAATAGCAGTATGATAGTTACTAAAGTGATAAAAAGACTTAATACCTAGACTAGTGTATGCTGCAGCCCATGGCTGCGTATTTTTTTATCAAATGGTTCTGTTTTCTTGTGTAAGTTTGTAACAGGGAGCAAGCTTTACATTTCACTATCACAACAGATTCCGCAATACACTATCGATTTCAAATGTTTGGGATCTAATTGTAGAGAAACTAAAGTATGGGTAGAAAAGTCAATGAAAGCCATGCCTGGCAGACTCTATTTTGGGACTATGAGTGAGGACGATCCAATTAGAAATAATTACTCCCATTTGGTCACAGTGACCTGCTACATAACCTTTTGTATTTTCTTTTTCCTAAGAAAACAGCTCAGCTTCTTCTGGTTTCTAAGGTCAACCTACATCCTTTGGCTTGGTTCCACCTTCAAACTTTTTGGACTATCCAGGTCTAAACAGAGGTCACATTCTTCCAAAGATGAGATTTAAATCAGGCTGATCCCGTTTCTTCCTCCCCACCTCCCTCTGTTTATAATTTTATTTGCCATTTAGGAAGGAAATGGATTTGCTAAGAACTAAAACGCATATTCCCTTGGAGGATAATTCATATGCAATTAAGTTAAAATCTCACCAAATAGCTCCATTTACTCTGATGTGTATATGTATATGTGTAAAATCCTGATCAAATGCAGCAAACCAGAGTTTATACATGAAAACAGAATTATTTTTTACAGTACACTTTTACAGAGACATTTTAAAAACATATCCATGGTTTGCTTAACAGCTAAAAGCAAAGCCAAATGCCATGATTCTTGGCATAACATTATAGAGATTATTCCATGTAGTTATGGAAAACAAATCTGCTTTGCACTACTGGATTTGTTATATCCATTTGCTAAAAGTTAGATTTTTATATCTTGCAAAATAAGTTTTCCATTTTACGTTTGTCAGTTTCCTTTCCATGTGCTATAGAAAATAAATTCTCTTTTCTTTCCCAAACATAATTATGTAACAGTGAATGAAGTCAGATTTCTATATTATTTTAAAACCTCGTTTCATCCACTACGGTTTTTAAAAAGAGAATGTATCACCATGAAGAATCTGTCCTTGAAACTTACAGAACATAGGGAACTTTGCAAAAAAAGAAAGATGTTCCAACTCTTGATTCTACTTGCAATACTTAAAATTTTGTCACTACAATTTCTAAACGATACATACCCATTAACTGATGACTTCACTACTATAAAGGATGATTACTATGGTATGCCAGAGGACTGATCCTGGGAGACATTATCATTAAAATTTTCTATATTGTCCGGTATCTCACAAAACCGAAGCTCTTGACTGAAAATGTCAAGTTTTCTCCAGACAATTTGGCAGCACTTGGACAGATGGCACACTTTTACTTCAACCTCTGTTCAGCTAAAGCAGGGGAGGGCAAACTATGGCTGATCCAGTCCTTCAGGGCTTTGGATCTGGCCCGTGGGATTGCCACTCCCGTGGCATCGCGGGCCCCACTGCACTCTAGGAATTGGCTGGCACCATGTCCCTGCGGCCCCGGGGGGGGGGGGGGGGGAGGGGGCTACACGTGCTGCTCTTGCCTGTGGGTACCTCCCCCGAAATTACCATTGGCTGGGAGGTACCCACAGGCAAGGGCAGTGTGCTCAGCCCTCTCTTCCCCAGGGTTGCAGGGATGTAGTGCTGGCCACTTCCCAGAGCGGAGTGGCACAGAGCCTGCCCTGGCCTGTGCTGCTGCCACTCCAGAGCCCTCTTGTACCCCGCACCCCAACCCCCTGCCCTGAGGCCCCTGTTGTATCCTGCACCCCAACTCCCTGCCTGAGCCCCCTGCCTGCATCCCAACCCCCTGCTGCACCCTACACCTTCCTGCACCCCAACTCTCCTGCCCTGAGCCCCCTGCCTGCACCCCAACCCCCTGCTGTACTCCACACCCATCCCTGCACCACTGTCTTGAGCCCTCTCCCACACTGTGCACCCCCTCCTGCAACCAACCCCCTTCCCTGAGTCCCCTTGTAGACCCTGCACCACTCTTCTGCCCTGTCCCCTTGCCCTGAGCCCCCTCCTGCACACTGCACCTCTACCACACCCCACACTCCCTCCCGCACCCCAACCCTCTGCCCTAGCCCTACATTTATGACCCCGCATTCAATTTTCACATCCAGAAGTGGTCCTCGGGCCAAAACGTTTGCCCACCCCTGAGCTAAAGCATTCATCAAAGAATACAAACATGCCTCCCTTCTGGTTTCCTCCACTTCATTTGTTCATAAGGCAGCTGCCTTGGTGTATATATATTCATCTGGAGCCTGACTCAACAACCAAACAAGTTAATATAAAGATTCCAACTGACTTAACTGAACACTGGATGCTTACTTACCATTCAAAGAATAGACTGTCTCACTGCTACAAGTAGTGAATTGTTATTTAAATGTTGTATTACACTGGTGCCTTGAGGCCCCATCAAAATCAGGACTCCCTTGTACTATTGGCTATACGAGCATATCTGTTCAGGAGAGCAGATATCACTCATGTAACTTAACTAAACAATGTTTAATTTAAAGAAGATAATTTTTTTCAGTTCATGCTTTTACCACACATAAAACTTTGGGCAAATGGTTAGCCACTTGGATTTCAGCTGCCACTTCTGGCCACAAACCACCATCTTCATCTTACTTTCAATAATATACATGTGAGCCTCTTGGACTTTTCCCATCCCCATACATCAGTAACGCTCTCTGCTCATGAACCTTTCATTCCCTACCACAATTTACTGCATACAAGAGGTGCTTTAACATTAATTGCGCCATATTATCATAATTTGTTTCCACTGGTATCCTGGTGAGAATGTTATTTCAGAGGGACCCATTAATTTCAAAAAAAGAACTATATTCAAGTAAATAGAGATTCCATAACACTTACCGCCCTTCAAATCTGTGTTTTAAAAAATCAAATAATGCTTTTTGCATCATATCTGTCACCTAAAAACAAATAAGCAACAAGTTAAAACCCTGCATATGAAATAAATACTACACGGTACTAATGACTTTAAAAAATTGGTTAATTGGTGTTTTAAGGATTATTAAAAACTTGTGACTCCTGGTGACATGGCGTGAAAAGCACATTTACAGTCTGAATACTTTAATGTCCCTTGTCTGAAAAATATAAAATAAGAAAGCATTTATCCAATAATCTTTTATATATTTGCCTGATCTTCCTGTGGCATTAATTGATCAACATCATTTCCTCTTAATCCAAAATCAGAAACTAAAGACAGACCGTCTTTTTTACATCCGGAAAATAGTCGCTGACAATCACTTACCTCATATCCCTTTAAGGAAGGCCCCACTAAAACTACTGGTCGCATAGAAGGCACTACATCATAGGGAGGGATGTGCTCTGTCTGCATAAAGGGAAAACACTTTTAAGAATCTCAGCATGGATAGAGAATGGTGTTAATTTACAATATAAGGAACTGAATTTCCAGCAGTGTCACCAAAGGAGACTTGGGGATTCACTGATTTTTCATTGCCTCTTCCTGCAAATAGACATGCAGTACAAGACATGTGCTTTGAGGATTTCTGTTGAAAAATCTTACATTTCTATCCTTTCCCTCTTTCCCTATATAATTGAAATTGGCCCTTTTAGAAACAGCCACACACAATTTGAGTGGTTAATGGTATTGTGCTATTTTTGAAAGTTACTTTGCATGACCAACAGTAGGGCTGTGACATCTGAGTAAGGACAGATGGTTCTTCTCAAAGCCCTATTAAGTCCATTATAAAATCTAATAAAACAGTTATTACCAAAGGGAGAAAGAAAACCAAACCAAACCAAACCAAAAAAAGGGAGAAAGATTGTCTAGCTCTTCTTTCATATATATCTGTCTCCTGCTTAATAAACCATAGTGACATCACTGTAAATTCCCATGGAAGTGCTTATATTTTAACTTCCAATGTCAGACCCACAAATTCTAAAATATGTATTACCATCATTGGCAAATGAAATCACAGTAACGACTGGTCATGTTAGTATTTACAGAAAGTTTAAATAAACACAGCTGAGAACAGCAATGCTCCTTCTGTAGGAAGCTCCTATCTGCTCTCAAGGAGACGGGTTATGTTAGTTACATACTATTTAATAAACTACTTACTGATGTATCATGCACAATTTATGAATGTTTGAGTGATTTTTCTTTAAGAAAAATTGGCATAAATAATGCATCTGTCAGATGACTTCTAAAATCATATAAATTAATATTCATGGTAAAGAGGAGGAATCAGACAGTTTTGAACTAAACTGTTTGCGCAAGACATCTCCAAGACTACCAAACTGGCTTATCAGGCAACTTTAAAAATAAAGTTTTGGCTGTTTTTGTTTGTTTTAGGGGAAAAAACCAACATGTTTCAAATCCACCAACCTGGAAAAAGTTTAAAAGGGAGTATGCCAGATTTATTTTTCAAAAGCCTACATAGTACAAATACATCAGTCACCATCAAGGGATATTGTCATTGTTAATTATTTCAGGACTCAACATGTTCCAAGGTTAATCACATAAAAAAACAAGTTACAAACATTTTCAAACACAAAAAACAGAGACAAACATTAATATAGCAACAGCACAAAATGCCACACAAGCAGTGGACGAAAGCAGTCTAAAACATGGAAAACAATCTTGTGGCTGAATCTTTGTTGTTGTTTTTTTGTTACATCTAGGTTCACCACATAATTGGTAACATAAGAAGAATGAAAACCAGTGCCCAAGGCATCATAAGCATGTGAAGAGAACTTATTTACACACTGCAGGATCTTACTTAAGATGTTTTGAAGAAGAGCCCTGTAACTATGTTGTGTAATTATGAAAATATACCCTTTCAACTTTCATTACTAGGAATGTAAATAATCTGATGCATACATTACAGAGACGATCCCTAAGAAAAATCCATAATAGGTCTGTAAATGTTTATGAGGTCAAGGTTAAAATGCATTAGAGTTTTCTTATAAGGTGGTTTACTATCCACAAAACCTTAACATTTATGTTATTGGTCAACAAGCTACCTGAAAATTAGGGAAGGTACAGAAATTACCTTGTTTGATGGAATACTGGTGTTTAAAATCTATATTGCAGCAACTCAGTGTATTTTTGCCTTTACCAGCTAAAGGTAACTATTTTGTCAGCAGAAAATTAGTGAAAAACCTGTATGAAATTATTTCATGAAAACATCAGTTATTAAAATTAATAAAGAGTATGGGGGGAATCAATCCCCTACAGTATCAGGGAACAAGTTACAGAAATATTTCCCTCTAAGTCTCTGGTTGAAATATGTCCCAGATTAGTGTTGGCAGAGATTTTACCATCAAATGGTTAAGTGGTTTTTACTGTCTGAAATTAGTTGGGAGTGTCTATCCAGTTTCTAATAGACAACTGTCCACATGTTAGAGAAAATACCCACCACAGCTGGAAATGATTCTGAGATTCTAATCAGAGAAGTCAAATAAGCATATAGAATTTCATCTCTGTAACAAGTCCTTCTAGAGACAAAGGTTAAACCTTGTTAATAGGCTTACATTGATAGAAGCCAAGAAAGCAATTCAGACATTTTAATTTTGCATAGTATTTGCATTTTTGATAGCTACAACGATGACTAATTAAAATATCATTTATAATACAAGAAACTCCCATTCCTTTCCAGGAATTCTATAATGGACTGAGAATAACAGCCATTTTATTTAAGAAAATTATTCACTGAAGAAAGCAAAAGGACTTTTTATGGGGGAGAAGAATACACTATTTTCTGAAGAAACGTAAGAGGGAAGATAAAGAAGGAATTTTTGCACGACTTGGATGCATCCACAGAACTGGCAACACTGTGTATTGGCAGTACTTATAAGCATATGACAGTGTTACCTATGGATAGAGGGTTGTAATTAAAATCCAAGGAAGAGGCGTTAAGAAAAATTTGAGGATTAAAAAATAAAGTAGAAATATAGTAGTTAGTCTAGTATCACAGGGTGAATATTTTGCTAATAAACAACGTATCCAAACAGAGTTCATAGGCACATCTTAGAGTCCCAGTCATGGGATTCCAACAGCATAATTCAGTAGCACCTTTGTTGGCCAGTTTTTGGACAGGCACTGGATCTTTTACAGAGGACCACCAGTCCCATTTCCAACAGTTAAGATACTAGAATCTGACTGATGGAGGAGAAGGCAAGAACATTGGGAGAGAATTTATATATGACAATAGGAAAAACTCACAGTAGACCGCCAAAACAAGTCTGCAGTTTTCCACTGGTCTTGCTCATCTGCAGATTTGGCACCTAGTGGATTAGAAGTTTAAATACTGACTAAATTTAAAATTGAAGGGTTTTTTGTAAGTACAAGCTGAGTATTTGATTAGATTTTAATAATAGTTTGAATAGACTGAATTATAAGTTAAAAAGCTTGAAAAAAGAGACAGACAGATAGAATAAGCATGCACTAGAAAGGTGCATTATATGGAGTTGTCAATGTTTTACTTCCTTGAATGTTTAAAGAAATTCCCATTGTGCCTATTATTCCATCAAAAAGGATAAGTACTGTAACAGTGTTTCACTGAGTCACTGACTGTACCTAGCATGTTTGTTTTAATGTATGGAATCAATCATCAGTTCATCTGTTTCTTCCTTATTTTAAAATGATTTTCTTGTACAGATTATGGGTAATAATGCTAATGATGCCAGTGGCAGGATAAACACAGCTCATGTCAATGTAAACTTACCGATTTCTGCTTCTGCTTAGCTACAGCAGCATGGAAAAGAAACAAAGAATAACAAAAGCATGCATGTTATTGGCTTGTAAAAGGACGCAGACAGTTAACAGGACTAGAAAGGTGACGCAGTGCAGGTGAGCAGGTGGACAGATAGGAGCTTTGAAGTTGGTGTTACCTTCTTAAAGAAGGGCATTCTTTTCTCTTTGGAGTGGGGTGATGTTACACTGTTTGCACTGGGTTTGGGGGAGCGATGGTTTGCTGGAATATCATTTTCTTCTGCATCTAAGCCAGTGGCATCTATGTCTATAGCTATATACAGACAAACAATTCAAAATTATCAGATGGTAGGGAGAGGAGAAATAGGTTAAAAAGAAAGAAAAAAATTAAACTACCTGAAGAAAAAAAATCAACCATGACTACAGAACACAGTAAAAACTTAAAGGGAAAAATTTAAAGGTGCAAAACATTAGGATTAGAAAACATACAAGGCAATATCTGTAACAACTACTGTAACATTTTCTTCAAAATGATTTTACAGAATTAAATCAGACATCCACAGGTCTACTCTCACAAAAAACTGATAAATGGTCAAGTTCTGCTCTTTATGTTATGTTGGTGTAAATTTGGAGTTCTTCAGTGGAGATATTCACATTTACATCAGTGTAAAAGAACAGAATTTGACTTGCAGTATCTGGATTATTTATCTATATATTTATTTTACAGAATTCTATTTCAAAATGTGCTGTCTTGAATTAAGATTTTAGTATTATGTACTTAGGATATTAAACACAGAATTTTTTTGTGTCTGAAGTTTTTAATTCCTTGAGTTAAAATCTGCCTCAGATACTCAGTTATCTAAGAGCAGAATATAATTGGCACTGCCTTTTAAAATCACATTATTTAAATAAAAAATGTACAGTAGGCACAAGATACAATAATTAGAAATAATAAAACACATCTAATGTTAGTGAATACTTAAATGAATGGCAAGGGGAAAAAAGAAAACCTAGCCTAGTTATCATGGAGGCATGCTGAATTCTGCTGAAAAGATCAAGTGAGGAAGAGGGAGGGCAAGATGGAAGTGGCAATAATAAACCATTGCTACTCCATCCCCTTCTCCAAAAGAAAATCATATGCATCAGACGGAGGTGGCAGCATAAATATATGGTGCATCCTACAGCAAGCTAGTGATCACTGACAATGTAAACAATGAAAACATGAATGGACTCAGGGCTAATAGTTTCTAGAATGCAAAGGAGAATGAAAAACTGAGCTCTCCTCAGGGTGTGACCAACAGAGGTCTGCTAGCTTTATCTGAAACAAAGTATCCTAGGCTTTTTCAGGCACCCTTACATAGAGCAGTCTACCATAGGGTGACCAGATCTCCTGATTTTATAGGGACAGTCCTGATATTTGGGGCTTTTTCTTATATAGGCTCCTATTGCCCCCCCCCCATCCTCTGTCCTGATTTTTCACACTTGCTGTCTGGTCACCCTAGTCTACCACAGCCTGGGGTATTGTGTTAAACTTGTCTCCAGTGAGCACCCTCCTCTACTGACAAATGGACACAGGAAATTAATCCACAAAAATAGTGTATCCATCTCCTGGGAAGATCTTACCTACCCTCTGACAGATACCTTGAGAGTCTCTCTCTCTCAAAAACAAACAAACAAACTTCGGAAACACTTGTATGAGGCAGTACATTGAACTGAATTAATTCAAGGCCTACAAGGGCCATTAGTGGTAGAAGAGGTGTAGACTTTAGCTAAAACCATAAACAATCACCTTGAGTATTATAGATCTACCTAGGTGACCTTCATGCAGCTGTTTTGTGGGTGGGAAAGCACTGATCCATGCAGCAGTAGTAGCTACCAAGTTATGTGATTAGTAAACAGCTGGATCAGCTAATCTATGTGCAGCTTCTGATTTAAGAGTTACTTGGGCCAGTCGTCTCTTCTGTTTGAGTAGCACACATTTTCTCCTGGTCCATATAGCCCAGCAACCTGTCTTCTGACAGTGGCCACCCTCAGGTGCTTCAGAATACAGGAGTTGTCCCATTTAACGTTGATTTTGTTGTTACATTGCTGATCAATGTGAGAACAAGCTCGTTTAAAGTTGTGCAATGCTCCCTTCTAAAATTGTTTGGCAGCCACTGCTTGCAGGAAGAGCAGCCCGTTGCAGCTAGCTGATGGATAGTTGGAACCAGGGTGGACAGGTAGCCCCTCTATCAGCTCTCCCCCATCAGCTCCCCTCTCCCCTAAATTCCCTGTGTAGCAGCTTCCCAGCAGGCTATCAATTGCCGGCAGTTCACCTGTCCATCCCCCCACTGTCATGTGCTGCTCCTCCCCTTTGCCTTGGAACTGCTCCCCAAGACTCTTGCTTGCTGTGCGGGGGTAGGGGGGTGAGGGAAAGAGGGAGACTAATGTCAGGATTTCCCCCTCCCCCTGCTCGTGCATCCCACTTATTCCATCTTCCATAGAGCAGGGACACATGACAGGGTGAAGGAGGGAGGGAGCATGCCCTGGCAGAAGCTGGGGCTCAGCTTGCTGATTTAATTAACAAGGCAGCGTGCTTAAAGGGGAATTGCACATCTGCCCTGCCTCCTTTCCTGCTCCATGTAGGGTGTGAGAGTTAACCCTTGAGGGCTCAGCCAATTGCAAGTTCATCATTTAGCAGTAAGGTATTCCCTGGGAAATATCCCACTTTCTGACTCCGCCACCTCAACCAAGTTTCACAATCATTATCACCGTGTACCAGTATTAAACGGTGTTTTTAAAACTTATACTGTGTGTGTGTGTATTATATATATAGTCTTTTGTCTGATGAATTTTTTTCCCCCTGGAACCTAACCCCACCATTTACAATAAATCTTATGGGGAAATTGGATTCGCTTAACATTGTTTTGCTTAAAGTCGCATTTTTCGAGAATATAACTACAACATTAAGTGAGGAGTTACTGTAGGGCAATTACTGAGTGATCCATCCCCTGTTGTCCAGTCCCACATTCTGTCATTCAGAGGCTCAGGGACATCCAGGCATGGAACTGCATCCCTGACCATGTATAGTTCTCATGCAATAATCTCCAAAAGTCTTATTGAGGTACATCTTCCTGAATAGACACTTTAAACATGGTCTTCCCAGAAGATCATTTGACCACATCTCCATTCTGACATCACCTTGATTCCCCTATAACAGCCACAGCAAAACCCAATATTTTCCTCCAATTTTTTTTTATAAACAACAATTATTTATATAATACACTCAGAGTGCTACATAGTATAAAATTCAATAAGAATAAAATGGAGTAACAGTAGAAACAAGGGCAATTATCCCTCAGTTCCTGTGTTACTATGAACATATTTGCTACAGGAGATATTTTGATTAACTAGTTCAAGTGCTATGGCATGGTTTGGAGGTCCAGATAACAAGTCCTGAGCTTCTGCACTATCCAGCTCTCCGCCCCACATTTGCAACCTCTGGTATCTGGGTCTCAGTGCACCAGACAACTCTTAACTCACTGAGCCAACCACCACGGACCAAATATATATATATATATACTCCAACGATACAGTAAGAAACAAAACTTGAACTCTAAAAAAAGTGTAATAAACACTGAACAAGAGAGTTTAAATAGGATTCACCACAGCACTACAGAGCAGGAAGCCAAACTGGGGACTAACCACAGATCTGTGGCTGTGGAACTGCCCAGACCTTAGTCTTGAGTTGAGAGAGGAAAGAAGATACCACCAGCTGCTACATCCACTCCTACACAAATTACTCTATGTTTAACTAAATCAATTACACCATTCCGATAGACAACTTTTCAAAGAGAATTAAGATGATTTTTTCTATAATACAAGGCATCTGTAGTAACTGAACAGCCAATGAGTAAGTAGTAAAATATACTCCTTACTGCATAAGTAAATACAATGGCCATCTCAAACAGCATACTCTTGATGTTCTAAGAGTCTTCAGGAAAAGCAAGGGTATTACCATGACCATAGTGAATGAAATATTTCCAGCTAAAAACTCCCCTCCCGTCAAAAGTCTTTTTCATTTTTACAGAATAATTTGATTTTTTTAATCTGACAAGTTGAAAATTAGCTTGTGGTTTTGCATTTGTTATCTTAAAGTTGTGTTCTTTGCTTTCATTTTTCTTCTTTGACCTTACTCATGTCAGTCCCCCTTCTTCGATAGCAGTTATTATTGCTGTTCTAATGTACTTGGTTATCATTGTAATTTTGGGTCTTTATGTTTGGTCATCATATTCAGTTTCCATTACATTTATGATGTAGGCTATAAGGCTTTCACGGACTGAGTGGAATGGTCCAGAAAGACAAAGTATCTCATTTTTCAGTATTTGTTCATTTTGTTTGGTGTTTGGTTTTTGCACTGCAGGTTTAAATTAGTCAGCCTGGTAACATACTGTTTTTTTTTCTAAAGTGAAATTAACTCGTCCTTGTCACAGGGTGTCCTCCCCGGTGCCCTGTGTTCTGGCTGGTGGAAATAAAGGTCTCCACACCCTTTCCTGGTGCTTCTCCCAACTGTCCTTTATTCACAGTGTGAACTTCTTACCTTAAGTGCAAGAAAAGTGCTCTCACCAACCCCCTAACAGTTACCCACACTATCCTGGTTCTAGGGTCCCCAGGCCCCTGAGGCACCCTGCCTGCAGCAAGGAGTCATCTTAACAGCCTCCAACTCCCTTCCCTGCCTGCCCCCAACTGAGTAGGGCTCAGGGCATTTCTAGCCCTCTCAGCTCCCAGCCTCAGCTGTATCCATTTAGCCCAGCCTAGTGCTGTGAGCTAGCCCTCAATGAGCCCTCCCAGCTGGGCTCCCTGCTGGCCACACCAAGCCTCTGCCCCTGGCCCTCCTGCCAGAAAGCAGGGTTTAGCCTGCAGGGGCAGGGCATTCACAGGGCTTTTACCCTTGCCCTGCCACAGTCCTACTTCCCATTTCTGCACATCATGGAATTAGTCCATACTTTGGTACAGTTGTCAATCTCACCCAAGCAGAGCACCTGGCAACAGAATAGCCGGAGTGTTGCAGATCAGAACTCAGGTGCGTTACGAGATTGGAATGGGGTGGTATGCATGGTGCTTGACGACTGCCATGCCTACCTCACGCACTGCTATCAGTTCCCCTCTTAGCATATTTTTGACAAAAATATGCAAAAACCAAAATATTGAGATATACCAGCAAGCAAATATTCACTATTCATGACTATTTCCTCCAAGCCTCAATATGGAGGAGTCAAGTACAGTAAAATCAATCTCCTGGAAACACTGCTTCCTAAAAGCTCTATTTACAGGAATGCTTAAATACAGGGGAGGGGGCCATGTGCTCAGAAGGCTCAGTACCGAGGAAAATACCAGCTAAGTTGGGGATTCTCCACACACCCATTCACATTTTTTGATAACCAGGTTGGCTCATCTCTGTCTCAAATTGTATCTCAAATTATAATTCAATTTTCTGGCTACATTTTCAGTTCTCTTACCACCAAATTCCATAAAACATTCTGTGAGCATTAAATAAGATATGTCAAATAACTGGAAATACATTTGCTGATCTGCTGTTCAAATATTTTTGGTATACAAAAGTGTTTCATAAGATCACTTATCACTACAGACGAACCCTATAAAACTATACACAGGTGTTCTGGGTGAAACGTGCAAGCCTTAACAGGTTACATCAATATAGTTTAGGGTCCTCATATAGCAAAGCACCTAAGTACGTACTTAAATACTCTGTTGAATTTTGGCACGAAGAACATACTTTTCAGTTGAAATGTCAAACAAAGGAACTGAAGTGAAATTAGCTAAAGCATCAGGCTTAACACTATTCCTATTACAGTCATGTCTAAACAGGCAAGAAAAATGTGTTTTTCAATCAAATTATCTTATTTCATAATTTAATGATTTTAGCTGGTTGTAATGTAGTCTAGGCACTATCGAAGCTAACTTGATTGGAAAACAAACTCTTTTTGCTTATGTAGACAAGACTAAAGAATGACATGAGGTTCTTATTGATTGCAAGTACTATGTACCTCTGTTTTTTCACCCATCCAAAAGATGAAACATCCAGCAATATAGTATCCCTTAACACAGTGCTAGGGCGTTAATAAACTTTGATTGTTTAATGTAGTAGTTAAAATTATATACAAATATTTTAGGAAGTTTAGGTATATGAATATAAAAGAAATATTTATTTTCAATTAACTGACATAACAATGAAAACTCCCTCTCTCCTTTTTTTTGCACATATACTCCTTAGGATTCTGTTAAGATAACTGGTCATGTCCCAGTTTCCTTTAATTAAACTAGCTATTCTTAGCATTCTGGTGCAACCCATAAGTGCAACTGCTTAATGTCTCTTAAACATAACCTAAATTAAGTTCAAATGTATCTGTTGGTGCTCTAAATGCAAATAAGCATTTATTAAAAAGAATTTTGCATCAAGAAAGTAAAACAAATCTACAAGAATTGAGTCATGATCTGCTTTGTAAAACCTAATAAAATTGTGCAAATAAAAGCTCCTGATGTTATAAAATTATATAGTTTCTGGTTGGGTGTTCAGGACCCTAAAGATATTCCTGATTTATCTCAGCACCTTCTTCTTACTGGTACTATAAGAATATCCTCACTCATTAGGAATTGCTCAAAACTTTGACTGTCTTAGTATAAAACAGCAACACCTGACAAATCACACAACTTTAGATGGGCACAAGTTCTGGATAGGTTTTATTTCACCTTATTTTCTAGCCTAATTCCCCCCCTTCCCCCACACAAACATACACCATGATTTAATAACATAACATCATAGTGAAATCAAGACAGTGAAATCAAGTTGAACAGATTTGATAAAAAAACATATCACTGCACAAACTAGTCAGAGGCAATAGTGAATTTGTCCAATTCTCTCATCTCCAGCACAGACGCAAACCAGTCTCACATGACAACACAACCTCCTGCCACTGGGACAAAGAAGTCTAAAAATTAGGAAGACCTTTCCTTCAATTCAGTTTAAAAAGTATAACACAAAGTAGTGTAAATCTTAAATGACTAAACACAATTGTATAAACAGGTTGTCTAAAGGCTAGTGACCTACTTACCAGATGATGGAGGTGTTGATTTTCTGGAACTAGGTACTATGTCACCCAAACTGGATGATGAATTTCCTCCTGATTTACTAGAGTACACAAGAAATCAGAGTTAAAATCTTAGCATCTTATCAGTAGTAAATCAAGAATGTATTCATTATCTCTCTTTCAAAGTATCAAATGGGTCACTAACAAAGACAGGTAGTACTCCTGATCTCAGTGTTAATTTACACTTTAAGCAAAATATATGCACACTTTGGGGACTGAGAGATTGCACATGTCAATTTGTTTCAATATTGGTCCAGTTTTAAGGCCTAACACTTATTCTGCTGGTAGTTATATCTACTAGGAAGATCTTAATATGAACACTTTTTCAGATTAAAATTTTTGCCTTCATATACTTTCTCTCAGAACTGCTGATAGTAGGAAGGATACTCAAGGAAGAAAAAATACTGTTTTCAAAAGCACACATAAAAATTGATCATCACTATGTGGAACTAGTACCTTTGGCACACGCAAGGTTGGAATACCCAGAGCTCAAAGTTCTGAATGGAAATGCCTCACCAGCAGATGTTCACCTCTTATGGTATTTGCTTGAGCTGTCCAATGGTCAATACCTGTTACTTCTCACTCTTTTTAAAATGTTCAACTAAACTAATAATCAAAATGAAATAATCCACAATTCTGAAAGGTGCTGTGTGTGTTTGTGTGTGTATGTGTGTGTGTGCGTGTAATTGAGAGAGCATTACAGATAACAAACGTTCCTTTTCTCCAAAACAGTGTAAATTACAATAGTATCTCAGTTACACAGAAACTAAGAATCTCCAGAGATGTTTCTGGAAGCTTGTTAATTAACAAAACATACACTTGCCTCAAATAGAAACTAGAATCACTCAGTAACAATATCAAGAAAATAAATTTTATTTACCTAGAAAAATAGAACAACTAACTGGATAACTGGTTTATGATTCATGGCACAGCCACTAATTGACAGAGATCAGGAAGAACATTCTCCTATTAGCAGTTTGTGCCATTAATATTTAGTATAGGATTTCTTCCATCTTCTTCAAGGCTTTTCATGCTGCCTTAGCTCCGGATTTAAGCTAGCATCACAAGTCTAGACCCACCACAAGCAGGGCCGGCAACAGGGGGGGACTATGGGTAGAGCTGTACCGGGCCCCGGACTTAAGGGGAGCTCCCTTAAGTCCGGGGCCCGGTACACAGCTGTACCCGTAGTCGTCCCCCCTTGTCGCCGGGTCTGCCGCCTGGTGCTGGGCTCCACCCATGGCGCCCGGCTCTGCCGCCTGCTCCGACTCGGGGTGCGTCTGGCTCACCGGCGGCGAAGGGGGCAGGGCTGTGCTGGATGCTCAGCACGAGAAGAGGGGCCGGCCGACCGCACAGCATCCCTGGGAAAGCAGGAGTGAGCCCGAGCCGGAGCTGCAGGCGGGGGGCGCCGGGGCAGGAGCGGGGGCAGCGGGGCGCCAGGCACCTGCCTCCCTCCCTCCCATTAACCCTTCGACATCCCAGCCCCAGCGCCCGGCCCCCTCGTGTCCAACATCCCGGGGACAAAACAGCGACCCCCACACCACAGCCCGGGCAGGGCGGCTTGTCCCTGACTGCCTGACGATATGGGTGGGGAGGGGAGGAGGTTAGGCTGGGGGAGGAGATTAGGTTGGGTGGGCCGGGTCAGGCAGGGGGAGAAGGAGAATGGGCTGGGGGGGGGGGGCAAACGATCAGAGTAGGGGACCCCAAAATTTCTGTCGCCGGCTCTGACCACAAGGTATTTGCCCCAATATCTGAAGGGGATATCCTGGAGAAGATCCTATATTCAAATGAATTGTAATCCTTGCCAAGACATTACAAACACAGTGAATGACACAAGTAAAGGAATGTAAACCAGTATGCTGAGTACACCAGGTACTCACTGGAAATATTTGAAGTCACAGGACTATTTTCCATATCTACAAAAGAAAAATGGACACAAGACCACATGCCTGGATAGCAAAGGTAACAAAACAAAACTCAAAATGATACCCAAGTTAAAAGATAACTCAAGAAAAAGACAACAGTAAGAAGCGTATCACCACTGCTTGGCTCTTTGAAACCTTGGTGTGCCGCCAGATCCTTTCAAGAAATATATTTTTTAATTTAAATAAAGTAACAAGGTAAATTCATCATTGCTACTAGACCTGAAAAGTACAGGCAACAAAGCAATCAAAGCTGAATTTAGCAGCTGCAAAATTGGCACACTGCATTATCTGAGAGAAGTTTAGAATCTTGTCTTCAGGGAGAAGACAAGTGAAGAGTGGTAGCTACTGGCCACTAGAACAGCAGAGTAGGCTGGTTCGCCCTCTACTGAGGAGGCCGTTCAAAACACTCAGAATTTTATGCAATGTAAATTCCAATTTGCATGTGCCAGGGACATAAGAGCTGCAAAGAGATGACCAGTTCTCGCATGTACCTCTGGAAGAGCCTTATTTGTATTTTCTTCCTCCTCCTGCATAATTAATTGGCTAGTTTTTATATTTAAACCCTGAAACTTCTTAAGAACCACATGGTATCTTAGCCATTTCATTCCCATTAACTTTTTAACCTGCATTTGAAAATGTAGGTGAAAGAGATTACATTTCCACGGCAAATATTAATGCAGTGTCCTCTTACCAGAGGAATTTATCACTGGTATTTTTTTCATATATGAAGAATAAAATAAGTATACCACTCTAAGATAGCAGCAATGCGAGTCAGAACTTCAGGAGACTGAAGAGCTTTACAATCAGGAAGTGACAAAGCCTTTGGTCAACACCAAGCTGGTGTCCTGAAGAGCTCTATGAGGTTTTGAGGGAAATGAATTCTCCTCACTCAAGACTGTGGAGTTACACAACAATTATTCCATGGCCACTGCTGCTACCTTAGGTCTACAGTTGCCTATTCTCTCACTGCATTCCTGATCCTCGATAATGCTTCCCTGTATAATAAAGCACGAAGGGCTTCTGTGGCATTCTGCTTCCCTCCATGGTTTCGGCAAACCCACCCACAAATAATGAAAACACACAAGTTTTACTGCAATTAGGGCCCTTTATCCCAGAGAAGGGATGAGTGGAATTTGCCCCCAAATCTGCTGAAATACGTAGGAGGATAAACACTGCTCTAGATATACCACAGTAGATACTGTATCCTTGTGGCGTCTAGATACTGAGGTATACTTGAAGGTACGGAATGTTTAATTTTAGGTAACTTTGAACACATAGTCAGACCTCAATGATAAACAATAGGCACACAACATCCAATATAAAATGTACTGTAAAAGTTATACTGATAGATAAAAACATTTTGTTAAGTGGACAAGTATGTATAATCTGAGATAGGAGAGCATTTTCCTTAAGAAAAAAGTATTTCCAGAAGTGCAGATTCTAGGTTTAGTTCATAAATCTATCTCACCATTCTCTGTGAATTCTAAAACTAGTGCTGGAAATGATTAAATAACTATAAAGCTGTGAAAACAAATTACAAAATGCTAAGAAATTCAGAGAGTCTGATTTTCAATTGCAAGTAAACTGTACTTTTACACACCAAATTTGCATGTACAGATACCAATTTGCATTTGCAGTGGTGATATATCTGCACAGTTAGGTATATTGTTGGCCCTATCTCTGTGCAAATATGCAGTTTGCACACACAACTGTATATGTGCATACAAATTGGATGCACACAATTGTGAAAACTCATCTCTGAAAATCAAACATGCAAAGTTAAGACAATATTTTAAACTCACACCATAACAACAATTTTCCTTAAATATATTTGATGCATATTAATTGAATAGTCTTCATTGTTTCAGGTCATGGTTTGTGTGCCTGTGTTTATCTATTTTTTGTATTTCAGAAGTGCCCATCACTGTATTAAATTTTAAGGAAAGCTAAAGTACAGAATGAGTTTTGAATGAATTAACATTTTAAAACATTTTGTGAACTTTTAAGTTAAGATCTTGTTAGCTAAGATTCAGCACAAGTGATATCTTTACATGACTTCAACACCCCTGAAATTAAAGGATTCACACTAGAAATGCTGACACAAACTAGTTAGAGTTGTGCATTAGCAACACAGTAATTCTATCGCTATGAAATGAGTGTTGCATACTTTCCTCATTTAGACCAATATTCCTTGCTTTTTCTCAGCAGTAGCAGTGAAACCACACCACTAAAAATATTGATTTGTGACAAATGTTCCTTAATTAATCAAAAATCTTCAGAGTCAACAGTTATACTCATTAAAGAGAAAATAATAAAGAAATATTAGATGCTTTGAATCTACAGTTATGACTCCTAAGTTATACATCACAGTCAAAGATACTTTAAAAATTTCCTGTTTATTTACCTGGAGTAGAATTTTCCTTGCTTTGCCCTTTGTTCATGCTGTATCCTCATGTTTTCTAATTTGACTGGACTAGGTATGAATCCTATTTCAGAGCCTTCTTTTACCGACCGTCCTATCCACCAGTCATTGTTAAACTTCTAAAAATATAAATAAATGAAAATATACATGTTTTATAAAATAATAATATTGGTTCATTTTAGTTTTTTTTTTCCATTTTGCAATCAGTCCTTTTTTGTATAATTCCTCTCCAGTTAGTCACTGAACTAAATTATTATGGCTATGAAGTGCCCTGGGAATTTGTAGAAACACATTTAAGAATAACTATAACTTGCAAATAATTAATGCACAAACTCTCTCAGTCTTCGTGATTCTCCATGAATTTGAGTTCCCTTCCATATCTCCGACTTCAACCCTTTCCATTTTACAGATTGTTCTCTATGCTTTTCAAATACCAGCATTCCACCTTTTCTCCCACTTCGTCTGCCCAAAAGCCGCCGAAACCGGAAACTTTCATTTCGGCAGCTTTTCGGAGGACACTGTGAAGCTCACGACATGTCCGCCGAAATGCTGCCGAATGTGGAAGCATTCAGCTCGATGGCACTTCTGCGGCACAGGGAGCTTGTGACACCACCAGGGGGGTCGAGACGCCCAGTTTGAGAACTGTTGTTAAGGGCAATCAAGTACCAGTATATTTCCCATTAGCACTCAAGTTGTGTGAATAACTTCATTTTTATCATGTTTTCCTGTTTCCCTAGTACTCCATACGGTTGCAGATACAATATCAATGGACCTGAGTTTTCACTTCATGCTCAAACAATACATTAAGGATTTAAAAAAATCAAGTAACTTTTTTCACTCATTATCTTTTATCTTCATCCATCTGTGCACCAGAGCCTGGCTAGGACTAGAAGTGCAGAGGGCAACATAATGTAGAAAGGCTGCTCATTCTCTTGGGGTTTCTGTTTCAAGTGACAAGGAAATCCTATTAAAAAAATCTCTTTTATGAGATTAATAGCTCAGTTTTGAAATTTGGATAGGATAATCACCACAAATTAGCTTATCTAAACAAACAGAGTCAAAGTTTTAAACATTCTAAGTACATGTGTAGTCAATTAAAACTGAAATCACAGTTTGGTATGGCAGTATTATTTACAATCCCATTTGGTGGGTGTATGTGAAAAATGCTGTAGTGTTACCATGCTTCTGTTCCTCAGAATTATTAATGCAAATCCCTTTGTGTCACTGAAGATATTATATAGGATAGATTATAGAGGATTTCATTTTTTTCCTAAACCATGCACTCTTTAAATCTAAATTATTCCCTTTTATGTGTGCTTCATGTTCATGGGAAAATCAATCATTAATCACCAATGTAAAATGGACTAAAATCTTTATTTAATGTTCCCTTTCCCTAATCTCTGTCTAGCTTTCTGTCTATCCATTGAGAATTCCTTTGGGAATGACTGTTCCAGGAATGCTGAGAAAAGCACTACCCACCTCATGGATACTACCATTAATACAAGAATTGAATTCCTTGTTTCTTTGCAGGAGCAAAAATTTGGATGATTTCAAAGAAGCTTCAGATGCTTTTACACATGTACAGACAAATTGTTCCAATCATTTTTATGCTGACTCCCAGCTCTTTTGCCTCTTCCACAGTTAATGACAATTGAACAGGAGGCAGATGACTTCAACAGTCAACCACGAGACCAAAGAAGCAATTTTACAAAAGCATAGCAGTTATGCTTACAACAATCCTGGACAAAAAATCATTATACAATAACAATCATGCATAAATACCTCCCATTTACTGCTGTCCTGCAGCCTCAATAAACAGAAATTTGTTTATTAAGACTACTGCATCAGTGAGTAATAGGAGTTGTGGTGCCTTGTCACAAGTCTCCAATTTGGGGGGCTCTTGGGAAGACCACCTTGGGGCAAAAACATCATGAGACACTCTGTCAGGGAGCTGGGGACTTAGATTCAGGAAATAGATTCAGAAGAGAGCAACAGAAGGCTGTACCAGGCAGCTTCTCAGAGAAAGTTTTAAAATTATTTACTGCAGACGCTGACCTTCCACATTTTTTTCTTGCAAGTAGGGGAGAAAGATGGAAGATTTGTGCATATGAAACTTATTTTGTGCCCATGTAAAAATTTTCCAATAACTGATTGGGAGAAAGGATAGAACAATGGCACAGACAGCGTGGTTAGGCAGTCACTTGGGAGGCTAGCATAAGCATACTGATAGTTGTTATATTGTTTATTTACTGTCTAATTTCTTATAACAATATATTTAAATGCTGTCTATGATGTAATATAATTAACTGAAATCAATGAAGTTTCTACAGGAAAAAAAACCAGGGCCAAGGAATTATTTCAGACTGAGTCACAAGTATTAGAGAGAAGTAACTGTTGGCTTCTGAATCAGAACAAATCCCTATAGTACTAGGACAGTGAATCCCTGCAGAGATCACATCATTGAACATGCAGATTGCAGAACTAGATTTAAAGCCTACAAAAATGATACAATCATCAAAGAACATCATAATTTTCTTCTCAAATGCTATGTATTTGAAGGCAGAATATGCAAGATATCATATACAGTGAGCACAGTATTTCCAGGAAGCTACAAATCCTGTTGCATTGTTATATTTTGGTAACATTTGTACAGTGCTTTGAAAATGTAAAGTGCTATATTAATGTTAAGTGTTATTATTATTATTGTTACAATAATAATAATAATAATAATAACAAATAATAATAATAAAACAGTGAAAACAGCTTTACTTACTTCTTTAACATGAAGAAAATCTTTTGCTTCAAATGAGATGGCCATGCCTGGAACTGGGACGTCGTCATCATGTCCTGCACTATAGCCGACATTTGTCCGGACTGCAAATGCAACAGGTTTTGTCTGCAGGACAAAAAGGAAAACAGATTTTGAACATTTTCTCTCTTATACCTATAGAGTCAGATATAGCGATATTGATATATGTTCCTGGAAGTGTTGTATCAAGTTATCTAATGTTCTCCCAATTAACATAGCAAAAACCACATGCCATAAAACTTATGAAATATAAGAACTGCTCTACTCAAAATATGTTTGTTCACAATCTGGACATAACAGGCATATTCTAACCATTTCACTTGAGAAAAACAGCTGACATTTAGTTTCAAAGCAATAGAATCAGTAGTAATGTTCATGTACAAATATAATTTAAAGGTCTAAATTTTCTAAAATGACTAGTGATTTTGGGCATCCAGAAACTGAAGCACCCAAGTAGCTTGTTGCTACTGAAATCTTAGGTCAAAATGTCCATTTACAGCATATGTTAGAAACAACATGTCCTTTAAAGCTCACCATCACAGTATTACATTGAGAATTAGATGATCCCAAGAGTTTTCCGTTTGGGAAATAGCCCAGCACTGTTCTCTTGGTGCTTAAAGTGTTTCCTACACTGAAAAATGCCTGTATAAAATTCCATGTTAATTTTATCTCAGTTATTCCATATCATATTTTCTCATTTTATGAATGAAAGGATGTATTTTTAGCCACTAGAACTGCAGACTCACTCTGGATCTCAAAGTTCATTTTAGGTAATGCATTAATATCACTTAATGCCACTAAAACATTCTTCAGTCCAATTCTCCCCTCATTTACAAGAGGGTTGAAAATTTAACCATGATCAGAAGTTGATTGAAATTGGAACTCTCATAGCTGTGTTGGCTTTGAAGTGCAAAAAGGAGAAAACACTAGAGAAAGCTTATTTTAAAGTAAGCACAACTGCAGTCTACACTTAAATATGCATAGAGGGTTTGATTCTATACTCATTTATGTCTATGGTACAAGATCAAGCGAAGAGAGCATATCTGTTGAGTAAGAAGGTGCCAACTTTATCTAGTGACTTCTCAGAGTAAAACTGTAGGTTAGTGGTACAGTAAGACTAAGTGACAAAATATAATAACCATTGTTAACTAACCATTACATGTAAGAAAACCTATGTAAATGCAACATTAATGTACACATTTTAAAAGCCCAAAGTCATGAAAGTCAAAAATGTGGATACCCAAAGCAATGTTAAAGGAAACATTGTCCAGGTAGTAGAATTTCACTCATTCACTCCTGAGGGAGTTCTGCATCACTGTGCGTATGCAGAATTCATGTCTCCAGCAGTTTTGTTTGCTTCCCCACAGAAAAATAACTTTTGATGGGGAAGCAAATAGAAGCTGCAAGAGCGGTCACACATCCCTCCCTGGCAGCACAGGCAGGTTATTTGAGGCAACCAGACCAGCTGGTAGAGATGCAAATCATGGGAAGGGGGGCTGGGCAGTCATGCATGCCAGAGAGAGAGACACACTCTGCCCCTCACTCCCTATTGTGGCATGCTTGCCATGGAGGGGCAGAGCTTAGGCTTGGGACAGGCTTTGTCCCCTCAGGCAGAGCAGAATGTAGAAGCCTGTCTGCTTAGTGAATTGTTCCCACTGTCTCGGTGAATTCTCCCAGGAGTAAAAAATAGGTGTAAAAGTTTTAAGGCTCCTTTACATTGCCAGAGTGGTGTAAAGGAAGAGTACGGCCTTATAAATGCTTATAGTCCTTTAGTGATTAGAACAGACCTACATTTTTGTACTGAAATGTTTTTCCTATCAAAAAGTGGTCCATGAACTGTTTACTACTGATCTTTCTGGAGATGGTCGGTAGCCAATATAAACTGAATTTATTCCCCAGCCCTCACTTGCTCTTCAGTTGCCTATGATGTACTACTGAGCATATGACTGCATATATTTGTTGACTAAAAACTAGAAATAAAGGGCCAAATTTCGGTACATTACTATTAGACAAAAGAAGTTCAGGAATTTCCCCAAATGCTCCCCATTCCCATTCCCCATCCATTGTATTTTAATTTAAATAAATTACCTAAATAATTGAAACCAGCATGATTATATTGCATTACTTTGACAAAATATACAGAATTTTGCAAAATTTTTATTTTTTGGAGCAGAATTTCCCCAGAAGTACAACTCAACAGAGAGTATAGACTTTTCTGATTTTGTAAGCACATGAACAAATAACTTATACAATCAAAGAAGTGGCATAATAAAATAATTAGTTTATTTAATTTAACAAATGAAACTTACTTTTGATTATTTTTGATAATACACCATTTACTAATAAATGTTCTATAGGCTGCTGTGTAATTCACTGAATAATAATTGTGGATCTAATTTAAATTTCTCCAAATTATTATCCAAAATCCAAGCTTTAATCTAAAAAGGGGATGGAAAAAGAGTCAGATCCTTGGGGTCTGGTCAAACTATGATTGTTGCAAGACCCAGGGTGGTTCTGCTTTGATCCTTGACCCAGTGACAGCCCTAACCAGATCCCAGAATAATGTAGAACAGCCTATAGCTGTCACCTATAGCAATCCCCTAGGCCAAGGCCTGTTCTGCTGGCTCAGAATCCTTGTAGTGCAGGGTACTTTGGAGTCCACCTCCTGCCGCTCCAGGCCATGCTTTTGGGCCACTCAGAAATTCCCCTGATATCAAGGGAGTCCTCAGCAGCCCTGATAGACCTGCTCTCTGTTTCCTTAGTGCTGCAGATCTACCTCAAACTCTCCAGTCCTTATCGTTGCTAAAATAGTTTCAAAGTCTGAACTGGAGATAACTGATGTCCTATCCATCTTAATAGAGTATTAACACATCTGTGTGACAGTTTCCATGTCAGCATTAACTATCTCACTGCTGATTGTTTAGTAGGAGCACAAAGTAAACATGATTATGGTATAGACACTTCTAGGTTTTTTTGGCAGAAATTGGAGTGTGTTAAAGCAAATAGCTAATTGCTGTAAAGTGTTGTTAGGGTGAAGAATGAATAATTCAACACACTGCATCCCAAGGATAAAGACACCATTGTCTCTGCCCAAAAAAGAGAAGGGAAAAAAAGGCAAAGCATCCTAACTCCATAGCAAAAGCGTCAGCTGCCTCAAGCCATCACCTGATACATTCACCTAGATATCAAAAAGCTCCTGGTGCCATATCCAAGTTTCCACGGACATATTGTACTATCACATTACTTATTAGTATTGGCATTGCAGCAGTATAAAATAATAGGATTGAATATAAAAATAAACAAACAAAATACTTGGCAAAGATATTATTCTGTGTTGTTTGGATTGGAAAGGTAGGTGCACCATGAGGAGGAAAAGGGTCTCTGCTGCTTAATTTAGGCCCAATGTGCTGCATAGGCTGTGTGGTTTGTGATGTTTTACAAGAGTAATGAAGTCTCAGTAATATAAGGCTTCACTGTAGGCCTTAGCTATGGTAGCTATGACTTTGCTGAGAAGTGGAGTAAAACAGATGTTTCTTTTTATGAGAATTACTGGTTTGCATATCAGCAATTAGGGGGACTGTACTGTACTTATGTAGTATTTTCAATTCTTTATTCTATTAAATGTAATGAACTACTGTGGTAACTTTATTTCAGGTCCTGTACATTTAAGATCTCAGTTGTACTGGTGCAATAATATAGGCTTCTTAAACTTAATTTTCCAAAGGAAAAAAATGGTACCTTTATGTGATCTTAATGTAACTGCAATAGCACAATTTATCTAAATGGCCAAGCTGGAAAGAGGTTTTTAGTTGGAAGGATGAAACCGTGAGCTTCATTACTGGGAATGGGGTGTGAGGGTCATTTCTATAGTTGGGTTTTAATAGACAGTTCCACTGGCGGTAAATATAGGAAGCGGGGTTATCGGATAGATTTATATTAATGTGCAGTGTAATGATGCATATATATAGTAGGAGTTAAACTGAGATTATTAGACTCAATAATCAAAGCAAAATTTTTGCATACTGGATCTCAAAGAAAGCCTCTGCAGTACTCCTTCTGATACTACCTCTAAAATAAGGGGGAAAATAGCAGTTGCTGGCTGGATGTTTATAGTGATTGGAATATCACTTAACTATGTGCACATACTGGTGCATACTTAAACAGGTACAGAAAATGATAACTATAGGGCTGCTTGAATAAGTGCTACTCAACATAGTTAAATGTTATGATACCTAACCTTAATTTCTTGACATACTTTCCCCCAAACTTCACAAAGTGATTATAACTCATAGAAGACTTAGCTGTATGCCAAGTTTGATGTTTTAAAAATCAGCTATTTCAATCATCTGAGTGAAGATGGTGAATAATTATTAGAACATAACCCTCATATTAGTCATTTTTCATGAGGCTATAACACAAAGCCACATGGGGTATGTTGAAAATACAGTCTAGACCAGGGGTGGACAAACTACGGCCCGCGGGCCACATTCGGCCCGCGAGACCGTCCCATCCGGCCCACAGCGGGAGGCTGCCCTGGTCCCTCCCCCAGAGCCCCTGCAGCACAGGCACTGTGGCAGGACCAGGGCTGCGCCGTCACCCTCCCGGGGAGCCGCCCCTCACCCCCGGAGCCACGCCACGCGGGGAGCACTCTGGGGGCCTGGGCTGCGCGCTGTCCCCTCCCCCCAAGCAGCTATGGGGGGAAGATAGGGGGAATTCCAGGGTGTTGGTTGGAAGGGGCTTTGGAGGGGGCAGTCAGGGAGCAGGATGGGTTGGATGGGAGTGGGGTTCTGGAGTGGCAGTTGGGGGTGGGAAGGTTGGTAGAGGTTGGGGCAGTCAGGGGACAGGGAACAGGGGAATTGGGTAGGGGTGGGGTCCTGGGGGATGGTTAGGGGTCTGTGGAAGGGGCAGTCAGTGGACAAGGTGGGGGGGTTTGGATGGGTCAGGGATTCTCAGGGAGCAGTCGGGGGTGGAAAGTGGGAGGGGGCTGGATTGGGGGTGTGGCCTTCCCTACCCGGCCCTCGATATAATTTCACAAACCCGATGTGACCCTCAGGCCAAAAAGTTTGCCCACTCCTGGTCTAGACACACAGCCTATTGGTATGTACTCATATTCATTGTGAAACTAACTTACATTTTCTTTGGAACAGACCTTTGAAATGATGGGACCTCAGCCAAAGACAAGAATACGTAGCCCATTTTAACAGACCCATTAGCACTCTATGAAGATCAGAATATACCATCTAGGGACAGTATCAGCATTCCTCTTACCCACATCAGTAGCAGTTCTTATTCATGCCAACAGTATGTGAAAGTAATTGCAACAGTTTCCCAAAATAGTTCATTCTGCTGGTAAAGCAAATGACAACCTTCCGCAATAGCAACAAATGAATAATGCATCAACTCTTGTATAGTCACGTCCTCACTCTTATGGTTAAACCAGCCAGATGGAATGAAAGATTGGCAAATGATATTTCCTTTTACTCTATCATTTAGGAATTATTTCTTCTTATCAATTATTTGGAAATATTCCAACTAGTTGACTTGGGATGACAAGTCCCAGTGTGGGGACAAGAAGCTAGGATGAAGAGATTCCATTGTCTTTCCCTACATTGTAAAAGGAAGTTGCACAGGTATGCATAAGTAAGTGTGAAAATAATTCGTTGAAACCAGGTTTCACTTAAACGGTGAAAAGTTTTTTATGTAACTTGCACTTGCTTCACTAGATTCTATGCAAAAGTCAAACAATAAGTATGCATATGAGATTTGAAAACAGGCATGTGTTCAAAGAAGAACACAAAAACATTTTTATAACTCAGATTACAAATTCAGAGCCCCTTATTGTATTAATTCCTATCACCCCACCTTCTCAATCCTTATTTCATTCTTGTCTGTATAATTTTTTTGTTGCCCTGCACCTTCCAAGAAACAATTCTGTTAATAACTGAGGAACTTTGGATTCTTTGAATCCACCATTTTAAAAGTTGGCATGTTTAGGTAAAATTGGAGTGAGATAAAAAAAAAAAACCTACCTAATCCCCCCCCCCCCCCCCCGGTAGATGGTTATCCACTTAGAAAGTCTTTGATTAGAGATTGCAGACCCTTTTGATCTATCTTTGAGCAAACAATTTGGGGGCCTTCTGAAGGGTTTAGTCCCTTCCCGATAGAAGGCCAGGGCTCTCCTGATATCAAGGGTGTGTAGCCTTGCCTTTTGTTTATCTAGGTGAGGTTTAGGGTGGAAGGCTGGTAGATGAATGGGTTGGCTAATATGAAACTCAGAGGAAACTTTAGGTAAAAAATTGAGATGTAGTCACAATTTGACTTTGTCCTTAATAAATACTGTGAATGGGGGGCATGCTATAGAAGCCCCTATTTCCCCAACCCAACACATCAACTTGATGGTTATCAGGAATGCTGTTTTCATTTATAGAGGAGTGAACAGGTAGCCATCAGTTCAAATGGTGGTCTTGTAAGGCATTTAAGAATCAGATTGAGGTCCCAAACCAGAATATAAGGCTTGACTGGCAGAAAAAAGATTTCTGACCCCCATGAGGAACTACTGTCATTTGGTGGGCAAAAACAGAATAACCCTCTATGATGGCTGCCACGTGGACGCTAATGGAGCTCAGTGATAGCCCTGACCTTTTAAATGTTAGGATATAGTCCAATATATCTGGCAGCAATGAAGGTAAAAGGCATGCCCCAGGGATCAGTGACTCAGCCCACCTCTAGGGCAAAACTGGGCATATATCTTGTTTATCACTGTGGTAAACAAGTCTTTCTGGGGTTGCCCCAATGCTGGAACATGTGGTGTAATACACTGGAATCAATTTGGTCTTGTGGTCTTGGAAGAAGTGCCTGCTAAGTAGCCAAAATATGTTGGAGCCAAGAAGTGGTGAACTGGACATCTCGGATACATCCAAGTCTCAGGGAAAATGAAACTTCTGTGGTACCAAGCATACCATGGTCTGAACTGAGGTAATAGTGGCTGAAGGAACAGTATCATGAGTCTCAGCTACTCTGAGGGAACTGCAGTTAGAGTCCGAACGGGCTTCTTCAGCATCACGTAAGCAGAGGAAGAGCTCTTCTTGCTATCTGGATCCGGTGACAGTACCAGTGATCTCTCTGGGTCCAAGGTTTTGCTGTTTTTTGGTCTAGTGGTGCACTTTGTACCTGAGGAACCAGGAGCCTCTTGGGTACTGGGCTGGAGAGAAGATGGTGCTGAAGTACCTGAAGAAATGGACAACCTGTCCTTTTTTGAGGTAGATTTCCTACCTGGTGAACTTGGAAGATGGTCTCTGGAAGACTTATGAGAGGAGCCTTGGGTCTTCCTCTTAGATGCCCTCAGAGTACAGAGATAGTGGAGGAAGCAGACTTGCTCAGAAACCAATCTATGAGGGGTGTGTGGGATGAGGTGTCCCTTTCTCTAGGTCAGAAGCTGAGGCAGCGAGCTCTCCATAAGGACACAAAGTTTGATCTCCCTATTTTGTATGGTTCTAGACTTCAATGCAAGACAGAAACTATGCTTCTGGGCAATGTACATTTCCCTGCGGCAACGAATCCACTGGGAGTGCAAGTCACTTACTGGGATTGCCTCCTGGTCTGACAGCCAAGAGGATCTGAGCACCATCATTGTCAGGAGGCACTGAGACGGATTGGTCATATACTTTGGATGGAAACTGATTCCATCACCAGAGTAGCTATAAGATGGACACCTGAAGGGAAGTCAAAATGAGGCTGCCTGAAAACAACATGGTGAAGAGCTGCGGAAGTTGAGCTGAAAAACCCGAGGCACAGCTGAGGAACCATTCAAAGACTTGCCAGAAACAGATAGGATTGGAGGAGATTCATCCCTGCCCTAAATGCCAGAGGCGTAATAGGAACATGATGATGATGATGATGATGATGATGATGATGACAACAACAGATAATATTTTAAACCGGGAGAACCAGGCATAATCTTCCAGTGAGTAAGAATATCTACTAACTAATGTGTATATATATAATACATATGAAATTTTAAATACAACTTTTTAAATATACTAAGAAGCTAAAGCTACTTTATTTACTGACTAATTACATTAATACTAACAACTACTAGAATAAAAACTGGGACACAGTTGAGGTAATGTCGATGGGGAGAACTGCCAGAGCCCTGTCTCAGGCTGAGGTGGTTGAGAAGGAACCGAGGGTGGTTTGCCCACACAGTGCTATCTAACAATGCCATAAGGCTCACTAGCACACATGCATGGGCCGAACAGACACTGCTATGAGAAATCTCTGATCAAAGGTGCAGAGAGCACAAGCACACCTAGAGTGGAGCACCCACAGGGCTATTACTTGAAGAATAGTGACTTTTTTGTAACTGTTGTTCTTCCAGATTTGTTCTATATGTCCAATACACAGTGTGACTCATGCACTGGTGTTGGAGATTTTTCCCTAGTGGTAGCCTTAGGGGCAGTCCTGCCCATTACCAAGTTCCACATGCTGTGAAGTGACCATATAAAGCATAGACACCCCTCCCTCCGTTCCTGCTTTTCATCTGTGGTTGGTAGTCAGAGCCTCGGTGTTCCTACTGAACTACTTACCAAGTCATACTCATTTAGTTTAAAATTTTTATTTTGTTTCTAATTTTATTGTTTCATTTCTTTTAGTATTAGGTCTTTAGATTATTTTAGCTTTCATGTAAAAACTATGTAGCAGGGACTCCAGGCCCTGCCTGGTACTGGGAGGGCTTATGCCAAGGTGCCCAGGGTTTAAACCTTACACAGACCACAGAAAACCTATGCCTGTTAGTGACCGTCATTTGCATGGTCTCAAGTCCCTAGGGGAAGGTCATGTTGGAGACAGGTACTCCATTTGTTATGGTTTTGAGAGGAGGACAAAGAAATTAAGGGAACAGTATCTTAACTACATCCTAATGGAGGCAGCCCTGAGATGGTCTCAGAATCCCCTTGGCCATTGAAGAGAAGCTTGTCAGTGACCCCTTTTCAAAATGCTCCCCCAAAATTATAAGCAGAGGGGAGCTGAAAGAGAGCCTCTCACAAGGACCATCTTCTTTGAGGTCTAGGGTTACTGAATAGTCCCACCCTAAGAAGAATAAAAAAATCTTAGTACCTGGTCCCTAAAAAAAGGTGTGTATTAACCACTGAACAGTAGTCGATTGGAACAGAAGTATCTCATCCATAAATTTAGTTGTTACTAAAATGGCATTAGGATACACATATTTGAGCATACGCTCCATTAAATTGGTTTTATGCCAGTGGAACTCCACTGAAATGCATTAAGTTACACCAGAATAGAACCAGAAAGTACCGGAGTAGGGAATCAGGCCCAGTCAGTTTAACTTTTCCAGTTCTCTTAATAATAATATCATCTACCTGTAATATAACATTTTTCTGACAGATTCCAAACTGCTTTACAAATCCCTACTTTTGACTCAGGTAATATGTATGTGTGATGAGGCCCTGCCCCACAATGGGCTCTAAGGGATTAATAGAGCACTTGGGATGCTGTGCAAGAGGCAGACATTTAGAGAGGTGCCGTGAGAAGCAGCCAGTCAGGACCGGGCTGGCCCATATAAGAATGGCTGCAGAGCAGTTTCAGTCACTCCCCAGAGCTAGAGGAGGAAGGGGACTGGCTGCTTGCAGGCTGAAGGCAGAAAGCACCCTGGACAAAGGAGTGCCGCGGGCAGAGATTCGGAGAGCTAAAGGTAGCTTCTGGTGCACTGCAGGGGTCTCCAGGCTGAGGTCCTGAGGAAAGGGCAAAGATGGGGCCATGTGGAAGTGGCCCAGAGAGCTCTACAACTGAGTTGGCAGAGATGCAGCAAGTGGTGGCCATTTACAGGGTCCCTGGGCTGGGATCTGAAGTAGTGAATGGGCCTGCCCCCTGTCCGTTACTAAGTAAGTGGCCTGACATTGGCCTGTAGTTTTCACTAATGGAAGTGGCTGAACAGGTGTCTGCAAGTCCTCTGGAAAGGGGGAGCCAGAGTGTGGCAGCCAGAGGACTGTGTCATAAAGAGGACACCGAGGTCCTAGAGCAGAAGTAATGGAGGCAAGATGCCACCAGAAAAGGGTGCACTGGCTAACAAAGCTGATCCCCGGACATCCAGCAAGAGATGCCGCAGTGGTAAGGCACATCCAATCATAGCATGTAAGACAACAAAATTACTCAGCAGGAAAAGCAGTATTATTTTGTCCCTAAAGTTTACCCTCTATCTCTCCAAAAGCCATTTGTTTAGCACTTTATCTGCACAAAGGAATGGGCAAGTTGAACTGGAGTCAACCATTTGTTGCTGAGAGATTAGGCAATTCTCTATAACAAAATAAATATCTTTTTACAAACACAATAGTGAAAAAATAAGTGAACGAATATACTTTTTTCTGTGGGTACAATATTAGCAAAGTACACTGAAGTATTAGAAATGTTTTCTTACACATGATTTAAGTACAGTAAAATATCTTTATGACACTAACCTCCTTGGTAGCACATCAGTGATTAAGCATTGCACCGTAAATTCAGAATTATTTACATGCATCTCATTTAAGAAGAACATTTATTTATAACATTAGGTACTCTGTTAATATGACACTTTGAACATAAAAAAATGATGTGATTTTACTTTTCATTTTTTCAGCATTGTATTTGTAAAAAGGACAGTGCATCTGGCAAACAGTGTAGCAGCCGATAATATTATATAGTGTTTGCATATAGCACATTGCATTAAATCCCATGTTCACCACAGCTGGCTAAACATTCAGGTTTAACTTTGCAAGTTTAATTCTGACATGCTCATGACCTCTAGGAAACAGGCTTCCATTAAACATAAAATAGTTTTTTTCTTAGTGTCCTCCCAATGAGTCATTTTCACAATTGGATGTAGAATTGTTTGTGCTCTGTAGGTTATTTCTCAAAATTTTATTTTGTTTTAAATCACACTACAAAGATGTCTTGGAGTATTTCTTTATTAGCAGAAAAATATTCAAAATATTAGCTGAACATTTTTTGGCTCTGTATTAGAACAATACAGAATAAGACAGATGGTCAAATTCCACTTTCCATTATACATATGTAAGTCTAGAGTCTAAACTGATTAGATTAACACGGGCACAAAATGAGCATAAAATCTTGCCCCATTACCAAATGTGCAGAGGTCTTGCCCAAAGTAAAGCTGTTTTGTTTCCATTTTACATGATCTTTAGCTTGGCTCTACTTTCATACTTTCTGGCTTGCCCAAGCCTATCAGAGAACCCGTTGGTCCCCGGCTCTATTGCATATGAGCACAACCCACGTATAGGGTTGTCAACTTTCTAATGGCACATAACCAAACACCCTGCTCCAACCCCTTCTCTGAAGCCCTACCCCTGCCCCTTCTCTGAGGTCCTGCCCCTGCTCGCTCCATCTCCCCTTTCTCCATCACTTGCTCTCCCTCACCCTCACTCACTTTCACCAGGCTGGGGCAGTGGTTTGGGGTTCAGGGGGGAATGATGACTTCAGCTGGGGGTGCAGGCTCCAGGGTGGGGCTGGAGATGAGGAGTGTGGGGTACAGGAGGGGACTCAGGGCTGCAGTGTTGGGAGGGTGCAGCCTCCAGGAGGGAGTTTGGATGTGGGAGGGGACTCCAGGCTGGGGTAAGGAGATGGGGTGCAGGGTCCCGGTGGTGCTTACTGCGGCTCCCAGGAAGTGGCCCTTAGGTCCCTGCTGCCCAAGATGCATGGGTGGCCAGGGAGGCTACAGGCACTGCCCTTGCGCCTGCAGGTGCCACTCCTGCAGCTCCCATTGGTTGAGTTTCCTGGGACAGAAGGAGGAGAGGCTATGTATCTACACCAGGGGTAGGCAACCTATCGCACGCGTCTCAAAGGCGGCACGTGAACTGATTTTCAGCAGCACTCACATTGCCCAGGTCCTGGCCAGCCACTGGTCTGGGAGAGCTCTGTATTTTAATTTAATTTTAAATTATGCTTCTTAAACACGTGAAAACACTTATTTACTTTACATAAAAATAGTTTAGTTATACATTAAAGACTTATAGAAAGAGACCTTCTAAAAACGTTAAAATGTATTACTGGCACGTGAAACCTTAAATTAGAATGAATAAATGAAGACTCGAAACACCACTTCTGAAAGGTTGCCAACCTCTGATCTACCCTTCATGGACTAAACATCCTAAACTGACACACATTGAGGAGAGACTGACTAGCTCTATAATAAAAATATTTACCATAAAAATGGCCATGTTACTCAGATTGAGCATTAAAATGGGTTAGAATAAAAATCCTTGCTAATCATTTGTAGACTACCAATCGATATCCATATATTCACAGGTATGCTTCCAAGTGGCCTTTATGGGAAGGAACATTCCAGAGTTTCTACTTGCATGAGTCACTGTGTCAATACCACCATGTTTCCAGAGTGAAAAAAAATGTGTCCTCTTCACAGAGATCAAACCAAGTATATTATACCACTACTCTAATTATCCTCTAGACTATAGTTGATATTTGCTAAAAAAGCACATTATTTAACATGGAGCTATGTATAGGAGAAAAAACAGTCATATATGCAATGATTCAGCAATCATAATATTCAGTAGCTATTGTAAAAAAAACCCTCAAAGCAATAGTAACATTCTGATTAAGTTATAAATTACAATTTTATAAAAAATAAATACATAAAAATCTGACTATCCTGAAATTTACAAATGGTTTCTTTATGTAGACTAGCTGAGGCAATGCCTTTTTATACGCCATTATCCATTTTGCAGCAGAAAATAGAGAAATAACTGCGAGTACACTGCCAAATCCTGAGTAATAATTCATCATTAAATTGCACAGCACACAATATGTCATTCGCTTCTGTTAAAAATTAGTTTTTTAAAAGAAGTTTTACTGAACAGTCATGGTAAGAAAATATTTCTATGCTTGCTTTCACATCCTATGGAGCAATCAAAACCAAGCATTGACATAAGAGATAACATGCCTGCCTGCCTTTCTAAAAAAATTAATCTTCTGGTACAAAAATGCTCAGTTGAGTGTCCTGCTCACTCATATTGTAGTGAAAGCTTACTATAGGCTGACTAACCACTAACTCATGTTGCACTCTCACCAATAGGATTCTTCAATAAGTTACTGCCCCGGACAAACTTCTTAACAATGCTCTAAAGATTTCTCATTAAATGGCAACATCTCACTTCTCAGGCAGAGGAGAAAATGAAAAGTAATTCCAAAGGAGATAAATGCTTCAGCTAAAATTTTTCTTCAGTATACTTCTCCATCAAGGCAGTAGCTGTGGAACTTTGACTGGGAAATAAAGCAAAATTTGACTGCAGAAATTCATTAAATTGAATATTTTATGTGATCAAAATTCAAAACTCTAATTCACTTATGAAAGTAAAACACTGATTTCTTCACATATATAAAACATAAGTCCCTGAATTTAACATTTTAAAAGATAAATGGAGCCATGATATTCAACATTATTGCTTTTTGCAATTCATGATACGTTTAGGGTAAAGTACAATAAATCGCATTTTCATGCAATTGCTTACCTCACTAGGGTAAAAATAGTATGCCAAAATATCATGCCAAATAACTGTCTTTCACTCTTTCTTTTAATCCATGTATAATTTAAATACACAACATCTAGCATTTCACTCTGTATTCTACAATTCTAAAATTAGAATGGGTCAAAGAAGTTAAGTACTTTCTGTTCATTTTCTAAATCTCTCTGAAAATGTGATGACAGTTTAACACTCAGTTAATCCATAGTTTGGACTACAAGGACAGATGCTACCAGATGTTAAACAGTTTTACATTTTATCTTTCTAAGAGAAATGCTGTTATTTGACAAGGCACCTTCTTATCTTTAGAATGTATATATTATAACAAAAAAAATCACAACAGAAAACAACACTAAAAGTCAGATTTTAAAATAGAGATCTGTGCACAAAATGGCCGAGCAATTACCATACCATGGGTGTAAGTGGGGGGGAAAAAAATCACATAAGGGACCTCTTGTGGTCCAACCTTTTGTGTAATAGAATTTTCAAAGTAATTCTTACAACATATCTTATAGAAACACTTCCTATCTAGGATTTAAAAATGGTCATTGATGGATAATCCACCACAGCCTTTGGTAAATTGTTCCAATAATTAATTTTCATTGCTCTTAAAAACATATGCCTTATTTCCAAGGTGAACATCTCTAGTTTCAACTTCCACTACTGGATCATGTTATCCATTTCTCTGATAAACTGAATAGCCTTTTATTAAATATTTGTTCCCCATGTAGGTACTTACAGACTATAATCAAGTTACCCCTTAACTTTCCATTTGTTTAGCTAAATAGATTGAAGGCTTTGAATCTACCTCTGTAAGGTATATTTTCTAATACTTTAATCATACTTGCAGATCTCCTCTGAAACCCTCCAATTTATTAAAATCTTTCTTTAGTTGTGGAAACCAGAACTGGACACACAGTATTTCAGCAATAGTCACACCAGTGCCAAGTATAGAGTTAAAACAACATTTTTGCTCCTACTTGAGATTCCCTGGTTTATGCATCCAGGAATTGCACTAGCCCTTTTGGTCACAGCATCAGCATGTAGAAGTAGGAGCACTGCCAGCAGATCGAGGGACGTGATCATTCCCCTCTACTTGGCATTGATGAGGCATCATCTAGAGTACTGTGTGCAGTTTTGGGCCCCACACTATAAGGAGGATGTGGAAATATTGGAGAGTCCAATGGAGGGCAACAAAAATGATTAGGGCACATGACACATGATTCATGAGGAGAGGCTGAGGAAACTGAGATTATTTAGTCCGCAGAAGAGAAGAATAAAGGGGGATTTGATAGTTGCTTTCAACTACTTGAAAGGGGGTTCCAAAGAGGATGGATCTAGGCTGTTATCAGTGGTAGCAGACAACAGCATGACCTCAGGAGTACACAATTAAGCTACTGAGGAGTGCATTGATTTAAATAACTTATTTTAGTCATGATTTAAATCATCAAGGAAGAAAATTTGATTGAAATCTTCAATTTTAATCTTGTTTGCACTTGTACTTCCTATTTATTGTCGTAAAGAAAGAGTGATTCTCATTGATTGGTAACCATTTAAATCTATTGATTTGCAGCTAAAGAAAGACTTTATGCTAGATTTGGTGTGGGGGGGGGTTGTAATAGAAAGATACACTATCTCTATATGCACTTATTTAAGCAATTATAGCTTAATTTACATTTATTCAGATTCTTATTTTTTAAATTTTTACTATGTTAGAAGATGGTAGATGATGCTTTTATTTTTCGTACATGATGATCATTTGTTTTACTTGTCATTTATGTCAAGCTTTATTTGGATGGAAATTAAAATTCAATTGAAGATACACAAATGCATTTTAAAATTGTATTTTTATTAGTTAAATACAATTATCTTAAATATGATTGATAAACTATGTTTTCTTATGTATCAAAAGATTATTTAGAGGCTTCCCTGGCCATGAGCAAGCTAAGCAGCTGGAAAGGATGGCATATTTCCAAGGTTTGTAGATTTCAGGACTTTTCCCAGTTCCTTCCATGGGCCATGGTGGGGGATGAAGCTGTCAGGACTGTCCCGGGAAGGGAGTGATCCCCAGCCAAGGCTCTGAGAAGCAGAAAGCAGCTCCTTGGCAGGCTGCTGGGGACCACTGCCTTTGATTTGCATGGTGGCTGCCCCGCATTATGAGCCTGACAGTGAGGACTGGAAAGGTGCAATGGGCAGATGGGGGTGTACAGAGATTGTGAGCTGGGCTGGGTTGGAGGTACAGGGAGGCAGGCGGGGGTGCCTGAGTCCCACTGTGATCAATCTGAGTAGCTCCAGGGAAATGGTTGTGGCGGTACCTGGCAAGGGATGATGATGGTGGAGCCCACGAGAGGATGGCTGGGTTGGGAGGGGCAGATGGAGAGCAGATCTGTGTCACAAACTTCTTAGTGGGCAGGAAGGGGCAGAACACTGAAGTTTTGTCTAAGGAGGCAGATCGGCTTGAGAAGCTTCTACGTTTATCAGTATATGTTTTCCATTTAAAACTAATTGATGTATTCAGCAAAGTATTATGTGTAGTTAGTGAATTGAACTGTTTCTTATGACCTTGTCCTTCAAGATCTTAGAATTAGTAGATCTCACCTTCTCACGTCTAGTTTTTATTCATAGACTGAAAAAGCAAGAAGCTTGCTTTCCTCTTCCAACACCTAACTGGTTTCTTTACTTTGAATGAACTAGTGATTGAATGGAACTTTATGAATAAACTGAAATGACGAAAATGTTCGTTCTGCACCTGCAGAAGAGGCTTCTGTGGTCAAAAGCAGTGGTAATCCTTCAACAAAATATGGTTCCAGATGTTTTGACAATGCCTTCCACTAGTTCAGAGTTTTGACGGTCTTCAAAGCTTTCTAGCAAACATGTACTGCTTAGTATTTTTTAGATTTAATGTAAATTATTTTAATAGATTATAATAAATGAAGGCCTCAACATAGATTGTCAATTTCAAATTTAATTTTTAATAGGTTTATATTTAAAATATTAAAATTTAAATACAAAATTCAATTAACATTTGAATTTCATTTGAACAAAAAAACTGATTTGAAAAAAAGATTAATGATTATTTTATCCACCTTGAATTAAAGCCATCCTTCTGCTGCCCATCCATAGCCAATGATCATGGCCCAATGTCAAATTCAGATATCACTTAGAATGCTGTAAAATCTTGCAGTTACTCTGCAGTTACTCTTGATAATGTACCTGTAACAAGTTGGTGTTGTTAGAGCTAAGATAATTTTTCATAAATCAGCTTTCCTTTCTTGCTGTTTGCACACAAGGCTGCATCCATCACATCCACTTTTCAAATATACCTGTAACTTTATAGTGACAGTAAGGAATTTCCTCTCCCCCCCCCCCCCCCTTGTGGAATGACTGTTTTCTCTCCAAACTTTCCCAGTTCATACTCAATGTAGAGGAAAGCAGAAAGAAAGAACCTGACAAGCTACAAAGCATAAAACAGACAATATATTTTAAGCAAGGCAGGATGATACTACTCTTGGCTTTTAATAATTTCTTCCTCTAGTGAGCAAACGTATTTAATGATGGCACTCAAATTGCATGCCTCCCACTGGGGCTTACCACAAGCTAGAGCAGGTAGAGCATAGTAAAGAATGGCTCGCACCAAAGATGTAACAGAAAACAATAATAATATTAGTGCCCCATGAGAGTAGCCACAGATTAAGGCAGGGGTTCTCAACCTTTTTCTTTCTGAGCCCCTTCCCAACATGCTATAAAAACTCCACGGCCCCTCTGTGCCACAACAACTTGTTTTCTGCATATAAAAGCCAGGGCCGGCACTACAGGGTAGCAAGCAGGGCAACTGCCCATGGCTCCGTGCCACAAGGTTCCCTGCGAAGCTAAGTCACTCAGGTTTCTGCTTCAGCCCTGGGTGGCAGGGCTCAGGGCTTCAGTCCTGCGCAGCAGGGCTTAGGCTTTCTGGCCTGGGCACCAGTGAGTCTAAGGGTATGTCTTCACTACAGCACTAGGTCGATTTCCTTTAATTCGATTTTGTAAAGCAGACTGTATACAGTCGATTTTGTGTGTCCCCACTAAGCACAGCAAGTCGACAGTGTCTGTCGGCACAACTTTTGCAAGCGTCGACATAACGAGTGTTGCACTGTGGGTACCTAACCCACAGTTCCCGGATCCCCCAGTAGGCACCATTTCGAGTGCTGCACTATGGGTAGGCATTTCCAAATTTCGCGCCCTTTTTCCGCGCTGCCGACCCCCATTACGAGCGGTGCACTGTGGGTAGGCATCCCATAATTCGCGCCCTTTCTCCGCGCCGCGCTAACGCCATAGCACTGCAAGCATGGAGCCCGCTGATGCCACGGCTGCAGTAATGGCCGTTGTGAGGACCTCGATCACGGTTGCGGATTTCATGCTGAGGAATGCGATCCGTGGACAACTGCGCTTTCTGGAACCCAACGACAGTGAGGAGGAGATGGACCAGGACGTGCACAGCAGGGACGGGGACACTGACGTTTTTGGAAGTGGGGTGACTGACAATCTGACAAATTTGGTGGCAATGGGGCAGGCTCATGCCATCGAACGCCGATTCTGGGCCAGGGAAACAAGCCCGGACTGGTGGGATCGCATAGTGCTGCGGGTCTGGGATGACTCCCAGCTCAGAAACTTCCGCATGCGAAAGGGCAGGTTCATGGAACTTTGTGACTTGCTGTCCCCGGCCCTCCGGCGCGAGAGTACCAGAATGAGAGCGGCCCTCACAGTTGAGAAGCGAGTGGCGATAGACCTCTGGAAGCTTGCAACGCCAGACAGCTACCGGTCAGTCGCGAATCAGTTTGGGGTGGGTAGGTCTACAGTGGGCTTTGCTGTGATGCAAGTAAGTAGGGCAATCGTCGAGCAGCTGCTATCCAGGGTTATAAACCTCGGAAACCTGCAAGCTACAATAGATGGCTTTGCTGCCATGGGATTCCCTAACTGTGGTGGGGCTATAGATGGGACTCATATCCCTATCCTGGCACCGGACTACGAGGCCGCCGAGTACAGAAACCAGAAGGGATATTATTCAATGGTCATGCAAGCAGTGGTTGACCACAAGGGACGTTTCACCGACCTGTATGTGGACTGGCCGGGAAAGCTTCATGACGCTCGAGTGTTCAGGAACTCTAGGCTTTTTAGACAGCTGCAGCAAGGCAATTTCTTCCCCGACCAGAAAATTTCCGTGGGGGTGTGTGTGTGGAAATGCCGATCGTTATCATTGGGGACCCAGCCTACCCCCTAATGCCCTGGCTTATGAAGCCCTACACAGGAGCCCTGGACAGGGGTCAGGAGCTGTTCAACTACAGGCTGAGCAAGTGCAGAATGGCCGTAGAGTGTGCATTTGGCCGTCTGAAGGGGAGATGGCGTTCGTTACTGATTCGCTCAGACATCAGCGAGAGAAATATCCCCATTGTTATTGCTGCTTGCTCTGTGCTCCACAATGTCTGTGAGAGCAAGGGGGAAACGTTTATGGCGGGCTGGGAGGCAGAGGCAAATTTACTGTCTGCTACTTACCAGCAGCCAGACAGCAGGGAAAGTAGAAGAGCGCACCAGGGCGCGCTGCGCCTCAGGGACTCCTTGAAAGACAGTTTTATGAGTGCCCGACATGGCGTTTGAGAACCTGCTCCCTTGCTCTGCTCTAAGCCTGCTGTCCTTGCACCCTCTTTCCCTCCCCCCTCCCCATGCTTGCAGAGGAAATAAATTCACTGTTTGAAAAATCATGGTTCCTTTATTGCTTCATCAGAAATACAAATACAGGGGATCACTGTCATGGTAGCCTGGAAGGGGTGGGTGAGGAGGGAAACCAGCAGTCGCACTGGTGGAGGAGCGCACAGAGGAGGGGGGGAAGGGGGGAGAGGAGGGGGGAGAGGAGGGGGGGCCAAGACACAGCAGCTTTTAAAAGTTTTCAGAGAACCTCAGCTTGCTGCTGCTTGTGCTGGCTTGTGGGGTGGAGTGGGTCGGTCCAGGGAGCTTGCCCCCCCCGGGTTCTCACCCTGCGTTTGGGTGGGGAAGCTATGGGACTTGGGGAGGGGGGGAGGTGGTTACACAGGGGCTGCAGAGGTGATCTTTGGCCCTGCTCCACCAGAGAGCGCAGCATGTTGCTTTGGTTCTCCATTATACGGAGCAAAGCATCCATGCGTCTTTCTTTGCGGTCCTGTCGCTGCAGCCACATTTCTTCCCTCTTTTCTGCTGCCTGCCTTGACTGTAGCGCTGATTCCTGCCTTGACTGTATCAATCTTTCCCTCCATTCCGTCTGGCGGGCTGCCTCAGCGCACGAGTTCTCCAGTAGTTCAGTGAACATATCATTGCGCGTTCGCGTTTTCTTTTTACGCTTTCGTATCTGCGATGCATGGCGGGAGGAGCAGGACGGGGGATTCTGAAATAATTGTTCATCTGTGGGCGAATGTGGGCATAGAAAGTTTGAAAGTTATGAGACAGATACATTCAAGGTTATGAGACAGATGCAGTCTCGGACGGTACACAATGGGAGTACTATGCCATTTGCAACCTCAGTATTCAGAGGCCTGATATGATTTCTGTACAAGGTCATGTTCTACACCTAAAAGTGACTGAATAGCTCACAGAAAAGTCACAGCATCTCAGACACATATGCGTGCCTCAGTCCAACACGGCTTCTGAAATCACCGTGCAGCCAGCCATGGTAAGTTACAAGCAGCACTTGCATATTGTAGAGTAACCCCACCCCCTTCCCCCAACTGCGTGGCTCCCACTGAACCGCAAACTGCAAAACAAAGCCCAAAAATCTCTCGCTAATGGCTAAGGGCTGGTTGGGGCTCTTCAGTGGAGGCAAACCGCTTGCAGACTGTTCAGATTCCCTGCTAGCTACCGCTACGGGCTGGTGGGGAGGGGGGGGCGGGTGAGCGTTTTGGGGGGGGCAGTTGGTCGGTCTTCAGCAGAAAAGATTACTTTGCAGCTGGGAATCTTTATCTCCCTACTAATTGCAGTCCGTATTTCAAACAGGCAACCATGAATAACATCACTTTGCTTAGAATTTCTCAGAGAGATAGAGAGTGCATGCTCCTTGCCTCCATGCAAAGTCCTGGTCCATTCGCCGCAATGCTAGCCTGCTCAATGATACCAGACTACTTACTACTTTCGTGGCGTGGGATGGTCTCCTATCACGGGAGACCACATAAGGCGGCTCTCCCCAGAAATTTGCTGCGGAAGATTCATCGCTACCTCCTGGATAGCTTCATTGAAATGTCCGTGGAGGACTTCCGGTCAATCCCGGAGTATATTGACAGACTCTTTGAGTAGAAACTGACCAGCAATGAAAGCACGCTAAGTCCTTAGGGCAAGTTAACCATTAATAAACGCTTCCTTTAAAAAATCACGCGTCATGTAATCCCTTAAAAAGAAACACTTACCCCCCTGGGAGGCTTGGGAGGGTGCTGGCTGCAGGGTGATAAACAGCTCCTGGCTGTCTGCTAACACGGTTTCTCCGCTGGCCTCCTGCTGCTCCATGAAATTTCCCTCCTCCTCATTGTCGTCCTCAGCAGAATCAGTCTCGTCCCTGACGATTATCCCATCAGTGGAGTCCACGCAGACCAGTGCGATGGTGGTGGGGGTGCCCGCCATTATCTGATTTAGTTCATTGTAGAACCGGCATGTCCGCGGCGCACCCCCTGATCGTCCGTTTGCCTCCTTGGCTTTCTGGAACGCTTGCCTCAGCTCCTTAATTTTCACGCGGCACTGTTGGGCGTCCCTGTTGTGGCCCCTTTCCAGCATGGCCTTGGAGACCCTGGCAAACGTGGTGGCATTCCGTTTGTTGTCGCGGAGTTCCAACATCACGGATTCCTCTCCCCAGATAGCGATGAGATCCAACACCTCACGAGTGGACCATGCTGGAGCTCTTCTCCTCTGGCTGGTCTCCAGGGCAGCTGAGCTCTGCATGGAGTCTTGTGATGCTGAGCTCTGCATGGCGGCTTGTGCTGCTGATTGCTCTGAATGGCGACTGAGCTGTGCTGGTGAGCTGGCCACGCTGACCAAACAGGAAATGCTATTCAAATGTTCCCGGGTCTTTTCCTGTCTACCTGGCCAGAGCAGCGAGTTGAGAGTGCTGTCCAGAGCGGTCACAGTGGAACAGTGAGGCAGTCCAGAGCGGTCAGAATGGAGCATTGTGGGACAGCCTCTGGAGGCTATTAATGTCACTTGCGTCTTCACTAGTCCACAATCGACCTTGAAATGTCGATTTTAGCCCTACTTCTCTCGTCAGGCAGGAGTTATAAAGTCAATTTTGAGGGCCCTTTAAATCGACTTTAATGGCATGTATGTGAAGACAGGTACACGTTTAATTCGACTTAACATCGTTAAAGTTGACGTTAAGTCGTAGTGAAGACATGCCCTAACACTGGTGATGCTTGGCAGATGCCCTGAAATCTGCTTGTGGCTCCCTTGGTTGAGAACCACTGGACTAAGGTATATGACCTTATTTTAACCTTTTGATGACTGAGAAACTGGTACATAAAACTGATGCAGTATAGGACTCCAACCAGGTTTTTGTATATCCAGTGGTCAACACCATTTTAAGATCCCCTCTCCTCCCACACACTTTATGTAGCAGTAGATAACGGGGTTTAAATCTTAAAAATACTAATTAATTTGTCAGCCTATTCAATCAGCACTTTTAGTAAAGTCATTACCATTGAGGATCATTTACTTCAAACAACTATCTACTGGGAAAAAGAACTCCAAAGCTCATGTATATGCAGTAGGACTTCGTATTCCAGAAATAATATGACCATAAAAAGGCAGCTAATCATATTCCACATAGTTTTACTTATCTTAATTCTTGCCCTTCTTTTTGCCAAATGCCATGAAACCAAAACCCAAATAAATCAAGGAAATCTTAAAGGCTAAAATGTAAATCTGTCATTTTGGTTCATTGGTTTATACTCTGATTGTTCAATATACTTCAAGAGTATACAAAATTATCCACAGGAAATTTAAATTTACAGCAAGACTCTTGTGTCACTAGTAGACCTGACCAGTCTACTTAGGAGCCCTGAAACAAAATTCAGACCAGCATATAATCAGGTGAGCTCCCACAAAAGGATACAATTACTTATCTGTAGTTCTGTTTCTCTGAAGATCTCCTACTGCAAGATCTCACTTCTTTAGCACTAGTAGGATTCCCCTAGCTCTTAAAACTTTTTTGATCCTGGAGGGTAGTGATAGCAGGTAGAGCAAAAGCCAGGGACTTACTGACTGTAATATGCCTTCCCCCGACAGGCTCCAATTAGTTTCTTTAATGCATTTAAAATGACCAAACGGTGATTCAAACTATGCCTCAAATAAATTAAAAAAGGAAATAAGGTGCAAGTAAAACAACAACAACTCTCAAACAAAACATACCTTTAAAGTCTGGGAGGAGGTGTGCAGTGAGTGAGAATCCTGCAACATATCTTTACAGAAGCAGAATTACAGATATGTAATTGCCTTTTATCTAAAAATAGCATTTGTGAAGGGATCTAACTCTTGGAGAGTAAGAAGAAGTGTGAGGAATGTCCCCCACCACCAAATAAGAAAACAGTAAATTTGTGATATGTAGCAGTAAAAATCAATTATTTCAGAGCAAGGGATCAGGTCTTTACATATATTAGCAAAGCTTCTAGCTCAATGAAACCTTGATCCTATATATATGGAGTCTCTATATATTCCTGCAACATAAATATGAAATGAACATAGGCATGCACAGCCCATTTCATATGGGTGTGCACCCAGGGAGCCCTGCTCTAGCCCCGCCCCACCCCATCCACTCACTCCCACTTCCCGCCTCCTGACTGCCCCTCTCAAAACCCCCAACCTCCCTCTGCTCCTTGTCCCCTGACTGCGCCCTTCTGAAATCCCTCCACCCTAAATGCCCCCCTAGCACCCTATCCCCTACCTGATCCCTGACTGCCCTGACCCCTATCTACCTCCCAACCCCCTGACAGACCCGCGGGACTCCCACACCCCATCTAACACCCCTGCTCCCTGACTGCCAACCAGTCAACAACCTGTACAGCACTGCCAAGATCCCTTTTCTTTGTGAGTTTCTATGAAGTAGTTAATTATTATTCAGTACCTACTTTAATTTTTTTGGAAAATGCATTGTATTCCCCAGACATAACCAAGTTGTTGCAAAAGTCAACACAACTTGGTCTTAACTATACAAAAACCACTAGTACATCCATGCTAACTTATTTTGTGCTAGTGTAAAAGCCCGTGTACACGGGCCAACGGTAACGGCTCGTGGCCCCCCAACTCGCTCAGCCCTCTCCCCCCTCCCCCACTGCAAGGCCCCCCCACTCGCTCAGCCCTCTCCCCCCCACTCAAAGGGCCTCCCCGCTCGCTCAGTCCCCCTCCCCCCCACTCCAAGGGCCCCCCTGCTTGCTCAGCCCCCCTCCCCCCCACTCCAAGGGGCCCCCCGCTCGCTCATCCCCCTCCCCCCACTCCAAGGGCCCCCCGCTCGCTCACCACCTCTCCCCCCACTCCAAGGGCCCCCCACTCGCTCACCACCCCTCCCCCCACTCCAAGGGCCCCCCTGCTCACTCAGCCCCCCTCCCCCCACTCCAAGGGCCCCCCTGCTCACTCAGCCCCCCTCCCCCCACTCCAAGGGCCCCCCGCTTGTTCAGCCCCCCTCCCCCCACTCCAAGGGCCCCCCTCTCGCTCATCCTCCCCTCCCCCCACTCCAAGGGCCCCCCTCTCGCTCAGCCCACCTCCCCCCCACTCCAAGGGCCCCCCACTCGCTCAGCCCCCCTTTCCCCCACTCCAAGGGCCCCCCGCTCGCTCACCACCTCTCCCCCCACTCCAAGGGCCCCCACTCGCTCACCACCCCTCCCCCCACTCCAAGGGCCCCCCTGATCACTCAGCCCCCCTCCCCCCACTCCAAGGACCCCCCGCTCGCTCAGCCCACCTCCCCCCCACTCCAAGGGCCCCCCTCTCGCTCAGCCCCCCTTCCCCCACTCCAAGGCCCCCCCCGCTCGCTCAGCTCTCTCCCGCTCCCCCACTCCAACGGCCCCTCAACCCCTCATCATGTGCCCGACAGCCCAGCCCGCTCCCTCCCATCCCCCCCAGCAGCATGGGGAAGGCGGCCAGCTCCGGCTAGGCTGGGCGCAGCTGGCCAGGTTGTGCCTGGGCGCCTCCGCCCCGCCGGCCCAGCGCCCCCTTCCTGCGTCCCGCCCGGCCAGAGCCCCCTGCCTGCGCCTCCTGCGCCCAGCCACCCTCCTGCCCGCGCTCCCCGAGCCCCCGATCCAGACCCTGCTTCCCTCACGGCAGCGCATGCACGGCGGCCATGTTGTGCTGCTGAACTACACCTCCCAGCATGCCGTTCGTCCAGGCCATCTCTACTGTGCATGACGGCGTCACACAAACTTCCTTAGCCTTTTATTATATAGGATTGCCATAGCTCCTGAGGCCCCAGTCTTGTATCAGTAACTCTTTGTGCAAGACTGGTGCTTGGACTAAACAAACAGTAGGAAGGACAAGAGAACTGTGAAACAATCATGCTTAGCATAATAAGCAGCAGTCTCAGCACAAAAAATGTCTAGCCAGATCCACACTTTTCCAAAACAGCAAGGTACCTGGATTCAAGGATTTGGTTTGGCCCATTATAGAAACTGAACAGTCATAGAAATGGAACTTACATTTTATTAAACCTAGCTGTTGTTTTCCCATGATTGAAGCAAAGTGGAAAGATAGAATAGGGAAGCTTGCATTGCTGGTGCCATGCTATATCTTTTCAGTCATTTAATAGCAGTTTCTAGTCTCTTTTGCAATAGTGTCATCTTTACATATATATTAACAAAGACCATTTCTTGCAACAAGTTAACTCCTTATCTGTTCTATCTTGTATTTAGCTGTGACACTCTGGGTACCTTTCCCAGGCCCAAACAGTTCTGCATAGATTGAAAGCTTCTCTCTTTCACCAACAGAAGTTTGTCCAATAAAAATATATTACTTCATCCACCATGTCTCTATAATATTCTGAGACCAACACAGCTACAAAAACACTGCATACAACCATGTGAAAACAGTCACCAGTGTTGGTTTACATTCAGCTCAGGAGGCAGCAAGGATTGAAATAGCTTTAGTGACGCACACAAAGCAGCCTCATACTAGCAGGGTCTGGTTTTTATTAGAGTATAATACCATCAGTCAATACTCATCTGCAGCAGAGTCTGTTTGTAATAAGTATGCCAAAAAGGTGTGTCTTCCTATATCAATTACTTGGGGAATGAACAGAAACTATTTGAAACAGCAAGGTTGAAGAATAGAGGTCTCCTTTTAAGTCTGTTTGTGCTTACTGAAAACATTCTTATTCTAGCTGCAGCAAAAAATCAGCAGATGAAAGCTGTCATCTGTAACAAAAATAATCTGCTGGGATTTCAAGTTCACTTTTCAATGTCACAAGTGAGGACATTTTATGCTTATGAGATAGAATTACACTGGTTCATAACTTTTTTTTTATGGCAAAAAATGAGGTTCACACACAAAAAAGATTTACAATAACATATTTTTAGATTTTTCATGGGGAGAAAATTCTGCAGAAAGGACATAAATCCAAACCACAAACATAGCTCAGGGAACCTATTATTTAAATTTTAAAAAGGGGGCAGTAGTTTGTGGTTATAAGTGAAGATATTATCTTCACTTATAACCACTTAAAAAGGGGGCAGTAGTTTGTGGTTATAAGTGAAGATATCAACACTTCATGAAAAATGCTATGGTATAGTGTTATATGAATGTTTCTTAACTTTAACATAATGCCTATTGGGTTTATATGTGATTCCATATTTTAAATACCTTTTTCCACCATATTTTCAGTAATTAACCCAGCCAGGTCTAGACAGCTGTTAGAGTAAGAAGCTCATGTTCTTACAATTTTTCACATTTTTCTAATATGTGATGCATTACCATTCTTTAAGAAATTATAATGGAATAGCAGAATGGCTGAGTTTTGTACTGCAAAACCTTTGCTTGGTAAAAGTTTTACATTTTGCTACTAGATCACTCTACCACTTTGCAGATGTTATGTGAATATATATATGCATATTTCAAAAGGCAGACGTTAAATTATTTCCTAATCCAGAAGAGTGGCCAGAAAATGGCAGGTCATTTGAGAAAACACTAAATTCTAAGCAATGGACAATGAGTCTACTTCATTTTTCAATTGATGGCATTGTACAAGCTCAAATGAGACATCCTATAATCACAGTAGTAGCTATACAATATTATTAATAATTATTAATGTATTTGTTTCTGGTATGTGAGGCACTTCCCAAAAGTGAAAGAGGACGTGGTCCCTGACCCGATTACATTTGTATTACAGAGGCACTATATATGATGAACACACACAGCCATTAAAAGAATGTTAAGGTTGAAAAGTCAAACACTCAAAAGTTAGGAAATGGCAATATTAGATTTTCTATGTAACCTTAATTTGGCTCCCTTTCGCATATGAATTATGATACCGTCTTTAATTACATGATCACATATAGGTTTTTCCACAGGATCACTGCTTCATTCAATTGGCAGCATGGGTGGTATTCACTTAATGAGCCATGTTTTTCTAAGAGAGACACACTTTGTCAATGGTTTTGAAAGATATTTCCTGACAGCAGAGGAATGGTGAGAATCAGAAACCTCTGTCTCCACTTCAGGTTCTAGAAGGGAGTGTTCTCTAACGGGGATAGGCTCTTCTGCTCATTCCCCCCAACCTTGACTCCTTCTGTCCCATCCTCACCAACTTGTCCCTCTCCCATCCATCATCCATCCCAGCTCCTGACTCAGTCGCATTTTCCTTGCCAACCCACTCCCAGTCTCCCCTCCTCAGGCCTCTCATCCCATGCCCAGTCTCCTCTTCTCAGCCTGTCCTAGTCTCTCCTCTGAGTCCCACTGCCCAGCCTCTCTCCACTTCTCTTAAACCAGGGATTCTCAAACTGGACCCCTTGAGGTTATTACATGTGGGTTGCGAGTACATGCACGAAGCAGAGAGCAACTGCTATAAAATACATAATTTAAATCTAACATTTTAGAAAATTACACACACCTTTCTGTCACAATGTAGTGTATTTACTTCAAAAACTATTGTAAATGTATAATACAGTGATTGTTGTTCCTTTATATATAGATTATATATATTATCATCACTTTAATGAAAATGGACTCTGGGGATTGTAGTATCGTACACACAGGTTTGTTGTCTTGAGATGACAAAGGTGGGATACGGACAACATCAGAGGGCTTGATTGTCCAGTAGCTGTAGATCTGCATTAAACCACAGACCAACCAGAATACTGAGATTAGCACAAAAAAAGGTAATTTATCATTTAACAGTCAGACACAGCTGGGATGGTGCTGGGGGGTCTTTGCAGGGATATAGCCATCACAAATTTGCATTATCCCACCCATAGCCACTCCATCAAGTGCAAAGGTCAAACGTTATGCGGAAATAAGAGTGGCATAGTAGGACATCGCCACCCCTATTTTTGCAGTTCTGTGTTGCTGCTGGCAGTGGCACTGTTTCAGAACTGGGTATCTGGCCAGCAGCTGCCACTTCCCGGCTGCGCAGCTCTGAAAACAGCCCCGGAGTGCTGCCTTCCGAGCTGAGAGGCTGTGAAAAGTGATATTAACAAACATACAAATATCACTTTTCACAGCCGACTTAACACCCCATTGTCACCCTTACTTCCATGCTGCTGCTGACAGCAGTGCTGACTTCCGACTGCCCAGCTCTGAAACAGCACAATCACCAGTGGCAGCAGCAGTGTAGAAGTAAAGGTGGAAACAGGGTGCTAACTCTGGTGTGAAAAGTGATATTTGAATGTTTGTTAATATCACTTTTGGGTTTTTTTTCACGCCCTCACCAACAAAAGTTTTAACATCAAAATTGCTAGTGTAGACATAGCCTTACTCAGAGTGTTACAGCTAAATACAAGAGGGAACAGATTGTTTAGCTTAAGTAGTTAACACATATTTCAAGAAAACATTCAAGATAAAGTGGCCTGTTAATACTCCAGTCATAGGGAGGAAAGGAGTGAGGGGGAGTCGGGGCAGGCAGGCAGTGTTAGTGGGTTATAGATTGTTGCAATAAGACATAAATCCAGTGTCTCTATGCAGTCCAAGATTTTTTAGTGTCTAATAAAGTTATGAATTTAACCTTCTGGGCTCATCTTTTGAAAGGTTGGACCAACAGAGGTTGGTCTAATAAAAGATATTACCTCCCCAACCTGGTCTCTCTAATATCCTGGGACTAATATAGCTATAACAATACTGTATGCCAATTGAACTTTTATAACTGCTTGGGAAGTGACCACTGCTTTCTTGGTACTAGAGCCTGGTCATTACTTGGGCTGCTTTGCTCAACTCTGGCTCTGCAAGGGAGTTGGAAGGCTAGCAGATCCAGATCTAGCTAGCCCCTTGAGGAGTTCCCCTGTGTGGAGCACTGTCCAGAAGGCCTAAGATCATAATAGCAGCTCCTATACTAATGTTCTCCTGGCTCCATTAGAGGAGAGCTGGGATGAGGTCAGAGTGTCCTTTGTCCTAGTGAACCCTGGCTGCCTGAAAGTCCCATGGAGAATCAGAAATAAGTCTGAGCAGCCCTAAGGCTGCTCTAACTCAAGCCAGGAACCAGTGTGGTCACAAGATTGAGAAAGGGGGGGGGGGAGGCTGAATATAACAGTGACTAAAAGCCACCCTCCTCCTGAGCTGTGCCAAATGCAGCCTGTGATCTGGGCCTAGACATTTATAAAGGGTTCCTGCCCCCAGTTTTTTTTTTTAACCAAAACACTGAAAGAATGGAATGCTTAATAGCTACTTTTCCATAAGGTGAAAATCACTTACCTGTAACCCAGCTTCATTATGTCCCACTCTTGGATCCCTTGCTCCAAGCATGGGACAGAGAAGGTTTCATGCTAGTAACGTGAGACTCATGAGTGTAAATCCTTCAATGATGCTATCTTAAAGAATATGATTTACAGCTGCTACACAGTTAGTCTTACACCCAGCAGATGAAACACTTGCTAATAAGCCTCATTCTTATTACAGTAGTGGCATCATTGGCTCTAGCTTGCAGTAAGCCCAAGTGGGAAGTTTGCAATTTGTGTGTGTGCTATCATTAGATATACCGTATTTTCCGGTATATAAGACGACTTTTTAACCCAGGAAAATCTTCTCAAAAGTCGGGGGTCGTCTTATACGCCGGGTGTCGTTTTATAGGGCGGGTGCCGAGCCGGACTGGAGAATCTGCGGTCGCGCAGGCGTATTGTGGTGGCCGGGCCGATCCTATGTGTGTCTGATGGGTTCAAAATGGCGGCAGCTGCTCCTGTGTGAGGAGGGGAAGCGAGTCCGGGCGGGGAGCGGGGGGAGTGGGGATGGCAGCGGGGTGCGGAGCCCGTCGGCGCTGAGCCAGAGCCGGGCAGGGCAGCAGGGCGCTGGGGTGAGAGCGGGGAGCTGGGGATGCTCGACCTTGGGGTGCTGGGTCTGGGGGGAGGCGGCGGCGGCCGGGGGGTGAGTTAGGGGAGGGGCACCCCCAGAGTGACTCCCTCATAGCCCTGGGGCACCCCCCAGTGCGACCTCCCTTGGGGTGAGTTGGGGGGAGGTTTGAGTGGAGTGAGTGGGGTTGGGGCAGGGGATTTGAGATGTGGGGTGAGTTAGAGCAGCGGTTCTCACCAAAAAAAACAAAACTGCGCGTGCGCCTCGGTTCCCCCTCCCCGCCGCGGGCGGGCTGCCGGGAGCGCCCCGGTTCCCCCCTCCCCGCCACAGGCGGGCTGCCGGGAGCGCCTCGGTTCCCCCCTCCCCGCCGCCGGGGGGCTGCCGGGAGCGCCCCAGCCCCAGTCGCCGCGAGTTGCGGCCGCAGGAGCTCGCAACCCCCCGGGGAGCGCTCGGCGACCCCCCGGGGGGTCGCAACCCCAGTTTGAGAAACCCTGAGTTAGAGGGTTGCGGGGGTGGAGACTGGAGGTGGGGTGGGGCAGGGGATTTGGGGCCGTGGACTGGAGTGAGTTAGGGGGTGGGGTGGGTGGAGATTTGAGGTGGGGTGATTTAGGAAGTGGAGGCTGGAGTGAGTTGGGTTTGGTGGGGGTTGATTTGGGAGTGGGGTGGCTTTTCCCCAGGGGCATTGCCTGTAACTAGTTTTGAGTCTGTTCACTGGGTATGTGAGGGTTTCTTTGCTGAAAAGGGTGAGCATTGCAGACACCCTGAGACCATCCTGACCCCCTTCAAATCTGATGTTTTTTTAATTTTTATTGGGTGTGAGTTGGAAGAGGGGTAGTCTTATACGGCGAGTATATCCCAAACTCTATATTTTAACTGGAAAAGTTGGGGGTCGTCTTATACACCCAGTCGTCTTATACGCCAGAAAATACGGTATGTAGGCTCACCAGAGTAAGTAATAATGAAAGGCTCAGGAGTAGTATTGACTTCCCTTGTTTAAAATATATTGTCTGTTGTTTTAAGCTTTGTAGCTTGTCAGAGTCTTTCTTTCTGCTTTCCTCTACATTGAGTATGAACTGGGAATGTTTGGAGAGAAAACATACAGTCACTCCACGAGAGAGGGAAAAATTACTGTCAGTATAAAGTTACAGGTATATTTGAAAAGTAGTTGTGATGGATGGTGTGCAGCCTTGTGAGCAAACAGCAAGAAAGGAAAGCTGATTTATGAAAAAATCTCTTAGCTCCAACAGAACCAACAACTTGTTACAGATACATTGTCAAAACAGTGAATGATGCTATTTTCCGCATCAGTTCTAGGTTTTTCTACTTTTTCTTCACAGTAGGAATATAACTAGATTCTGATTTCATTTACCCTTGTGTAAATGCAGAGTAACTGCAAGATTTTACAGCATTCTGAGTGATATCTGAATTTGACATTGGGCCATGATCACTGTCTGTGGAAGGGCAGCAGAAAGACAGCTTTAACTCAAGATGGATAAAATCCATTATTTTGTTTTAAATCGGTTTATTCAAATTAAGTTCAAATTTTAATTGAATTCTGTATTTAAATTGTAATATTTTAAATATAAACGTATTTAAAATTAAATTTGAAATTGACATCCTATGTTGAGGTCATTTACTATACTGCATTAACTTCATTTATATTAAAATCTAAAATATATTAAGCACCACATGTTTACTACAAAGCTTTAAAGAGAATCAAACCTCTGAACTAGTGGAAGGCACTGGCCAAACATCAGGAACCATATTTTGTTGAAGAGTTAACACTGCTTTTGACCACAGAAGCTTCTTCTGCGGGTAGAGAAAGAACATCTTCTTCATTTCAGTTTATTCAGATAGTTCAATTCAATGACTAGTTCATTCAAATTAATTCCTGGATGAATGCAACAAGAGTTATTTCGACAGCAAGGACTACAACGATGGTGAAACTTCATTAGTTTGCACTCTAAGAAATGGAGAAGGAAAGCATCAAATGGTCAAAATTGGTATAATTCCAGAGTTTTTCTTGGTTATTTTGTCACCAAAAATCAGTGGGCCAAATTTTCTGCTGGTGAAAATAGGATAGATAGGAATTGTTGATCAAGATCTAAAGCTATACTTGTTTAATGCATTTAAGAGGGCTGTTTTACCATTTTTATGTCTTCCCACTGGCTCTATAATTATTATACAAAGTTCTTGGCTACCTTCCAAGGATCAGAGCTCCAGTCCTTTCTGAACATTTAGCAGTTGGACAGTGATATTTCAAACAGAAGTTTATGCATTTATGTCACAATACACATGGTTACAATATGCTGAGTGAAGGCAGTGATGCCAAAACTTTAAATTAATAAATAAAATATTTAAATTAACACTATTAAATAGTTTGAAAACAGGGCAAATGGGAACCATATAATGTAAATATTTTATTTGTCTTACAGTATGCATATTGATATATATATTTCTGACCCCCTTGAAAAAAGCACCCTCTAAAACAGGGGTGGGTAACCTTTTTTTCCACCAAGAACCATTTTGACCCTTATAAAGTCATCCGCGGGCTGCTCCCCCCCCCACCCACCCCCCGCCCTGAAGCCCAGGCTGGCAACGGGAGCTGAGACCCCAGCTGGCAAGGGGCCAACAGGGGAAATCCCAAAGCAATGGCAGGTGGAGTCCTTAGCCCTGCACTGCTTTGGGGTTTCCCCCACTGACCCCTTGCCAGCCAGGGTCCTGCTGCCTGCCTGACCCGCCCAGCCCAGTCTCTCCCCCCCCCAGTCTCTCCCCCCCCCAAACCTCCTTCCCTCCCCCCCCCCCAACTGACCCGCCCATCCCGGTCTCTCCCCCCCAAACCTCCTTCCCTCCCACCCCCCCCAACTGACCCACCCAGCCTGGTCTCTCTCCCCCAAAGCTCCTTCCCTCCCACCCCCCCCCCCAACTGACCCACCCAGCCTGGTTTCTCCCCCCCAAAACCTCCTTCCCTCCCCCCCCCCCAACTGACCCGCCCATCCCGGTCTCTCCCCCCCAAACCTCCTTCCCTCCCACCCCCCCCAACTGACCCACCCAGCCCGGTCTCTCCCCCCCAAAAAACCTCCTTCCCTCCCCCCCCCAACTGACCCACCCAGGCCAGTCTCTCCCCCCCCAAACCTCCTTCCCTCCCCCCCCCCAACTGACCTACCCAGCCTGGTCTCTCCCCCCCCAAACCTCCTTCCCTCCCCCCCCCAACTGACCCACCCAGCCCGGTTTCTCCCCCCCCAAACCTCCTTCCCTCCCCCCCCCAACTGACCCACCCAGCCCGGTCTCTCCCCTCCCCCCCAAACCTCCTTCCCTCCCCCCCACAACTGACCCACCCAGCCCGGTCTCTCCCCCCCCCCCCAAAGCTCCTTCCCTCCCCCCCCAACTGACCCACCCAGCCCGGTCTCTCCCCCCCCGACCGTCGGCTCCCCGCGGCTCCTTGTTTCGCTGCCTGGCAGAGGGTGGCCGTGCGGCGCTTCCCGGCCCCCGCTCGGAGCCGCCCCTGGCCGGCGGCAGCAGCGGACCACGCGGCGCGTCCCGGCCCCAGCTCGGAGCCGTCCCCGGCCAGCGGTGGCAGCGGACCACGCGGCGCGTCCCGGCCCCAGCGCAGAGCCGACCCCGGCTGGCGGCCACGGGCCGGATGGAAGGCTTTGGCGGGCCGTATAAGGCCCGCGGGCCGGAGGTTCCCCACCCCTGCTCTAAAAGGTACGATAATTGGATTTGCCAATATTTCGTTAGGGCTGCTAGCACAGAATCATGTGACACAAACATTTTTCTTCAGAACATATATGTACATCGGTATTAACTATTTAGTGAAAAATACTCTTTGAATATGTAGATATTTAAGAGTCATTGAAATGTTTAACTGCTGTCACAATTATCTATAGTAAACCCTCACAGTGAATATGGTTTCCAAAGTGGATCAAAGAGTTTTCCATATTTAAAAGAAACTCACAAACTGTTACAAATGCAAGCAGTCACTAAAATGGAATACATAATTGTACAGGGCTAAGCAAGAAAACGGCGTGTGTATTACTAAGGGCATAGGTTACAAGAATGTAAGGAAGCAGAGATGGTTGCATTTTAAAAGGCTACAGAATATGATTGTCTGCACGTAGTTTATAAAGAAAGAAAATCTTATTTCTCTACTTGTTTAACATGCTTCCTGGTGAGTTCTCTGTACTGTATAATTTGTTAACTAAGTAGTGTATAAACACGTTAAAATAGTATAAATACAAAGCAAGAGTTTAAATGTCACATCATTACAAGGCCAATGGAATGCATTCTGGCACCATTTAAAAATTAAAAATAGGGATATTTTGGAAGAAAACAGGGGAACACCTTTTAACTCAATTGTAATACACAGGAGATTTGGCCTTAAGACTTACCACTGGCATGATTACTACAATACATCACTACCTGACAATAGCTTGGCAGGTGGCAAAATTAGACTAGAGTTTATTATTCTGTAGCGGGGTGCTCCCCGCTCCCTGCCGGCCAGGGCTGGAATAGCCCTGGAAAGAGGGTTTGTAGCTGGCTGAGCCTGCTAGCAGGCTTAAATGGAAAGCAGGCTCAGCTGTGTGGCCACGCCCCAAACATTCCAGGCTGTATAAAAGCCTGGGAGGCAGGAGTCAGAGGTCAGTCTACTCTGTAGGCAGCAGGAGACAGGGCCTGGCTGCAAGGTACCCGGACTGGGACAGGGCAAGGGCAAGGCAGCTGGGAGCCAGGGAGCCTAAGCTCTAGTGAGGGGGCCCCAGCTTGCTGAGCCTAGGGAAGGCCCGACCCACGGGGTACTGGGGATTGCAAGGGGGCAGTCTCCTCTGTAATCAGAGGGAGACAGGGCCTGGCTGCAGGGAGCCTTTATCAGAGGACCCAGACTGGGACAGGGCGAGGGCAAGGCAGCTGGGAGCCAGGGAGCCTAAGCTCTAGTGAGAGGGCCCCAGCTTGCTGAGCCTAGGGAAGGCCCGACCCATGGGGTACTGGGGGTTGCCAGGGGGCAGCCCTGGGCTGATAAGAGCGGCAGGCCAACCCCTTCTTGCCGGTGATGAGTAGCCATGAGACTGCAGTCAGCCTCAGAAAGACTGAGGCAGTGGTGACTGGCAGTGGCCGTATCTGAGGCAAGTTGGGGATAGTGGGTGTTGGGTTCCCCAGGGAGGGGAGACCCTAAGGCAAGGGGGGTACTGCAGGGGTGCAGCACCCTCAGCGAGGGGTTCCGGGGTCCAGGAGGGACACGGAGCCAGTGTGGAGAAGCGGACGTCGGCCGGCAGAGGGTGCTCCCGGGTCAAAAAGAGCTAATTCCCTGACGACCAGACGGGGGCGCCGCCGGGTGAGTGACCGACGCCGTTACATATTCATTACCTGTTTGTTTTACTGTTACATCACCCTTTCCATCTCCCCTCTTTCCCATGCATTCGTTTTCCTCCGCTTGTTGTGTCTAGTCATTTTCTAAGGCCTGGTCTACAGTACACAATTATGTCAAATTTAGCCACATTATATCAAAATAAAACTAGATCCGTCCACACAACCAACCCAGTTTTGTCGATTTGTTAAACTGGTTTCTGTACTCCACCTCGGCGAGGGGAGTAGCGGCAAAATCAGTATTACTGTTCTGAATTTGAGTTACTGTGGATGCAATTCGATGGTATTGGCCTCCAGGAGTTATCCCAGAATGCTCCATTGTGACCACTCTGGACAGCACTCTCAACTCAGATGAACTAGCCTGGTACACAGGAAAAGCCCCGGGAACTTTTGAATTTAATTTCCTGTTTGGCCAGCGTGGTGAGCTCATCAGCATAGAGAACCATGCAGAGCTCATCAGCACACATGACCAGAGTCCCAGAATCACAAAAGAGCTCCAGCATGGACCAAATGGGAGGTATCGGATCTGATCACTGTAGGGGGAGAAGAGTCCGTGCAGCAGGCAAGTGCCCTCCCAGCCCTCCCAAGGCGGTCTCCCAGACCATGAAGACGGAGAAGACGCACCTCTGGTGCATGTACCTTTGTAAATATAATACAGGATTTAAAAGCAAGCTGTTTAATATTTAATTTTCCCTGAAGAGTTGAGATGCATTTATGGCCAGTATAGCTTCTGGAAAAGTCTGTTAACATGTCTGGGGATGGAGCAGAAATCCTCCAGGGACATCTCCATAAAGCTCTCCTGGAGGCACTATAAAAGCCTTTGTCACACAGACGGTGGCAGCCCATTCATGCTGAGCTGTTCACGTAAGGCTGAGAGGGATCTTCCCTGATACTAGCCACCCAGTGGCGGGGTGTGTGTGTGAAGCACATGTGCTATGTAATGTGAATTGGTTGATTCAGTGTGAAATAATCTTCCCTTGGTTTTATAAAATGTATCTTTTTAACTAGTACTCTCCCTTTTTTTCCTCCCACAGCTGCAAATGTTTCTACGCTCTGCTACTGCAGGAACTATGGGATAGCTATCCACAGTGCACTGCTCCGAGAGTCGATGCTAGCCTTGGTACTGTGAATGCACTCTGACGACTTAGCGCATTTAGTGGGAACACACACAACTGAATGTATACAATCTGTTCAGAAAAATCGACTTCTATAAATTCGACTTAATTTTGTAGTGCAGACATACCCAAAGAGATGGGACTGTCCTTTTATTACATGGGGCCGTTGGATTGGCTCTCTCTTGGATGGGCTCAAGTGTCTCCTGGGGTGTTTTGATTGCATGGGTCATAAAGAGAGGAAAAGTGGTGGTACTCTCCCAAAAGTTAATAACTCCTGGCCTCTACATGAAATGGCACTCTTGGAAGATGTGTACATACTGAGACTGATGGATAATAATCGGGCCTCAGTAATACATCCTTTTGTTACCTCCGAGCTGGACAACATCACTACAATTTGGCTGAGCATGAACTTGTCAGCCCTTAGAAATGCCAACTACTATCGAGTGCAACAGCTCTTTGACTTCAGGGCCCTCTGAATGGGACTCACCATGTGCAGAGTGGGCTATGCTAGCAGATCCTGAAGCAGGACAAGGGTCTTTTTTATGCTACTTTCATACAAATCCCAACCCTATTGCTTATAACTTTGAGTTCCGAGTGTACCAAGAAATAAACATGCCTCATTTGGTCTGATCATAAATTGCAGCTCCTTCTCTCTTTACTCTTACATTATGTACTGCCTCAAAAGCTACATTTGAAATAAAATACTCTTGCTTTTGTGGGAAGTGGGAGCAGTCTCCCGAACAGATGGTACAATAATACGATTGCCTCACCCACAGATAACCATTCTGAATACGTAAGCTTTCTGCCTACAAAACACGGTTCTACATTAGTGTCCTCAACCTGAGACCAACTCTGTAACTACTCAGCATTTAGACTTTGCCAAGTCCAACATTTCATCTCATTTGCATTGAGAGAGAATGTCAATATACTAGCATCAACAATATCATGTTCCTTTAAATAGAATGTGATAAGGCTTTCCAGGCTTGAGGTAGCAAGCAGAAGAGTATATTTTACTTCGCTAACTTTGTACATTATGGCAGATCAAAACCATTAGTATCTGACCTGACCAGTGAATTCTCCAGAAGGCAGCAGCCGGAAAAAGCTAGTCTCATTAAGTAGCCCCCCCCCAAAAGTTATAATCTTTAACAGGTGAGGAATCATTATCCTAGTTCCCTCCCTGCATGCAGCTTTCATCTATTTCACACTGATCTGGATTAAACCTCAGGCCATTTAACCTTCTCAGCCAATTCCCACTACAGTGGAATCCTCCTTTATGGCAATCTCAGGGGCAGCCACCAATGGAAGAGGCCAGGCACTCACCATTTGGCAGATCCCTCATGATAAATGTTTCTTCTATGAAGGGGGCAAATCCTACCATGCCGATGGAAGAACCTCACAGAGGTTTTTTTATGCTAACTCTCCCCTCCTGCCAGGGGGTTTAACACATGAGGGCATGATCTGGTTCAAAGTGATAATTTAAAAATGTTTACAGCCAAATATTTGTATGGCTAATGCCAATTTCATTGGCTATACTACTCACTCCTCAAGAAGAAAGTTGACAAAACTGGATAGCCCCTACATATCAATCACAATCCCCTAGATGAGCAGAACTATATTTAACCTATTGTAAAAGCACATACTACCATACAAACTTAAAATTTCCACTTCAGCCATGAAGCTCAAATGATTACCATCACAATAAGGTATGAAACAGCTCAATGAATCTCTGAATAACGTAGGAGATTCATAGCCTAGTGTAAAAAGTATGAAACATTACAGACAAACTGGAGCCAAAGGAGATCACGCCTTTCAATCAAGAGTTCCCTAAAACAAGCTTTCAGTTACCGTAATTCTGAAAAGTCACTCTGTGACAGATTTATTTCTCAGACAGAAACATCACAGTTAAATTCAATCAGTTAAGGAATAGAGTACAATCATTGCCACTGCAGCACTAAATAGGCATTTAAAGTTAACCCCATTTTAAGTTAGATCAATTTTAGAGCTCAAACTAGTAGATGTTTTAAACACATGCTACTAGTTTAGCTGGGATCTGAGAAGGTCATCTTTTAGTCTTAAATTAATAATGAATGCAAGTACTAAGTAGGGTAAAAAAAATTTGAAGTATCAAAGAGCCTGACTGTCCGGTAAATTCTGGAATACCACATTACTAAATCTGAACTTAAATTTTAAGTGAAGCCATTTTTAGACTATAACATATTTTAGTGGTGAAAAACACATTTCTTGAACAAGTTTGGAATATTTTACCAAATACAGAATAATGTTTGACTCTGATCAAGGCTAAAAGTTGGAAGTCTGTCATTTCAGAGAAGTTTCTTAAAACATGCATGTTTAAAAACAAGCAAAAAGATATTTCAGAAATGTTTGTGATTTTAATGGTTGTATATCACATAAAGAATTTTGATAGAGAGATTGCAAATACATCTGAATAAATAAGTACTTTAAAAATTACTTAACAAAGGATTCAATTAATAGTTCTGTCTCTTCTACTTTGTACATTTTAAAATGTATTTGCAAAAGCCCCAAAGCCCGATCAGTAAATTTTCAGCAGTGTATCACAAAAATCCACACAACCACACATGCATGTTGGTAAACAGAAGTCTCTCTAAAATGGAAAAATTTGCCTTCATCACCTGAGTCTCATACTAAGATGAACAATCATACAAATTATGTGAGGCAGTGATGAGGGGAAAACAAAACAAAACGAACACCTAGAAAACAGAGCCATGCCAAACAAGGAGTAATTGTTTTATATTTTTAATTAAATCTTTCAAATTTGACCATTTAAAAGAAGAAAAAATCCTATAAGAGACAAACATGTGAACAGGCTGGAGAGTTTAAAGCACTTTACCAAAGTAAAGGCCAATGTAAATACTTGCATATGTTGATAACTGAATCAACCTCGACGTTCACAGTGGAAGCTACTATACCACAGATATTGAAATCTGTGCCATAATCTAAGCATAAGTTATTCAGGTCACAGCCACAAGAGATGTAAACAGACAATCCTTCAAAGTGGTCCTTTTGTGACAACCATTGTTTCAGTATCATTTAAAACAGACTGATACCTTCTATAATACCTTTTGATTAACTATTGTGATTTTATTATTTATGAAAGAGAAATTGATAACAATGGCTAAATCTAAGCAGTGTTACACTTGTGTTATGTAAGAGTCTGCACAAAGTTCAGCATATTCAATTCCTCATTTACATCACTACATCACATATAGCAATAGGCTTTCTCTGAACAAAATCTTTCTGCTGTGTGAATTTATTTATTTAAAATCAAAATTTCTAAATACTTGGAGTTTTTTATGAAAATACATACAAAAATTGAAAAAATCTCTACATCAGAACTCCTGAAGCATCAACAAAAGTTCCCCCCAGTCCTGAAACACTCAGCCTGCTCACTCAGAGAATGTTGAGAAAAACAGACAGACCTTGCAAAATACCCTATATATGTCAACAAATCTGGACTAAAAAAAAATAATGCTTCACTTAAAATACAAGGCCAACAATTTGCTTCCATTTAAATCAGAGGTTTGTTAGTTCAAGTGCACTACCACTCCCTGTTCTGACTAAATCTGTTTTGTAGAATAAAAACTTCCATTTCCAGCACCTTTGTGAAGAAACTAACTTGCTTCAGGAACAATGAGATCTCTGCCATAAATTGGAACCTGATATAGTCATTCTAAATGTTAGACACGATTTAATATCATCCAGCATCTTCAATTCCTATAAACCTTAAACTCGAATAATTAAGCAGTGTGCTAAAGATAGCCCATATCAGGCATTATTAAATCTGACTTTATTCAAATGATATGATTTTTTAAAGTGAAAACATAGGGACAAAGGAGGATGCAAATGGAGTGGTGTACACTGGATGGCTTTTGCTGTTGAAGTGAACAGGAATGTCCAGGGCTCCTCCACATCCATCACCACCAGCTAAACACTTTCTAAATAGAGGTGAAATTGGCAGGTAGATAGGCAGTACAGCCAATGCTTGCAAATTTATGAGCCTTGCAGCATTTGGTGTTTTCCTTAAAGTTCCAGTTCCTGGAGTCATAACATTATGCAAGAATTTCAAGCTTCCATTTAAGAAAAATGAAAAAAGGTACATTTCTAACTTTCATAGTCACAGAGAAGAGCTTGAGACCATGTCCCAACTGTACCTTACAGGCTAAAAAAAACAGAAGGAAAAAGAAACCCACTTTAAAACAAAAACCTCAATTTTTGGGCCAGACTCATGATCTTTGGATTCTTGACGATGACAATACCAGCTGAGAGAAAACAGTATTTACTCTTGTGAATCTCTTCTACTGTTTCTTCTAGGGCTTGCTTACACTTAAACTCTGAAGTAACAGTGCTGTGGTGCTTCAGTGAAGCCTCCACTGATCTCCCACTGATGTAGAAACTCCACCTCCCTGAGAGTCAGTAGCTAGGTTAATGGGTGAATTCTCCCGCCAACCTACCACTGATTATTCTGGAGGTTAGGTTGGTTTAACTGCATTGTTCACAGGTGTGGATTTTTCACATCCCTGAGCAATGTAGATATACTAACCTAATTTCCTAGTGTAGATCAGGCCCTAGTCTCAGTCTCTTCACTATATTTTCTATTCCATTCCTAACAGACCTACATTATTTTTATTTAGACCTCTTCACATTCTGTTCTATACTTTGACCTCCTCCTTGGATTTTCTTTTTCTGCATGCTCTCTCTCTCTCCCCCACTTCCTTCCCCATCCACTTTCCCTGTGTATCTCCACACACTCTTCCTCTCTTCCTCCTTCTCCTCCCTTTCCTCCCATATGTTTCTCCCCACATTTTTTCCATCTTCACCAAATATCTTTGCCAGCAATAGCCTGACAAAAAACTACTTGGCCCTTCCAGACAGTTGAAAGTGAAGCCACTTTTCTGAGGCTTCCGGTTCAAGATCTGCGCTGCCTTGACTCTCTTAGCTGTGCAGTGTGAATGGATATTTCCTGTTGCAAAAATGAATTGCCTGGAAAGTGGGAGGGGTGGAGAGAAATACTTCCTAGTATAAGGTCAAGTGAGACTAAGGCTTTGATGTGCTGCAGGATAACCCAGCTGTGCTATGGGGCCAAGGAACCCACTAGGTTGGAGAGAGCACCTTGGCCTGGAGAAATACAACCCTGCAATCTCATTATGGGGAAGTTGTGTCTAAACTGGCAAGAAAAAAAATAAAAAAAAGAAATAAAACAAACCAAACTGTCTCCTTTAAGAGTCCTCCTCTGTCAGAAATTGGGAAGGGAAGGCATCATCTGAACTGGTATGCAAGCCTGGGGAGGAGGGGCACTCAAGTGAGACACTGGTCACTGTGCTAGCCATGACCTGCACTATATCAGTTGCTGCTGGTTAGTTCCCAGGTAAATATGTGGAAAAAAAACAATCCAACCCCAGGATACAACAAAACAAAAACGTTTACAAATTTGTGTCAGTTTCACCAAACTTTTTGGTCAAAATATTGAATTCAAAATTAATTAAAAATGTTTCAAAATTCCCTTAATTTTATTAAATCAACCAGAAATATTATAACAACATGCTCAAAATCTAAGAAAAACTGTTTCATTTGACCTGAAACAATTCCCCCTTTTTCCAAATTGTGAATAAACAAAAAATCCATTATTTGCACAACTCCAGTCACCAACCAATTAATTTTTATTGCTACAAGGAATAGATCATCCAAACAGACCAAATAGTATAACCCAATTTAAATATACATATATACATTTCCCCCTGTTACACAGAAAAACAAGTATCTGTTGTAGTGTGGGCCTAAATTTCAGAAAAGGATTGACCTGTACAATACACTTCCAAACATAAGGTAAGAATGAATTAAAAAAAGAAACTGACCCAAACATTCTCATGTTTCTGAAACCAGACCCGATCCATATCTTTTGCAAAAAACAAAGCTTGAAAAAGGTTGTTTATCTGACCCTGTGTGCTAATGTGCTTGCACTTTCCTGTCATTTCTGTCCTGGATAAGATGCCCCTTTTTTGTAGCATTTTCAAGCTATATAACATTGCAAAGATGGTAAACAGGTTTTTAGCTGGTAGGTTTGTTTTTCCCCCTCTGCTAGCTCTTATTTCTGGGAAGGACAAGAAAATAAGAATTCTTTCTTTGGGTGACTTGTGGGTGTCAGTTTTGTGTTATAATGGACTATTATAGTTAGACAAGAAAGGGACCAAACATCCATGAAGAGTAGATGGTAATTAAAGTCAGAAAGAGAGAGAAGGAGTGTTAAAGGATCAGAAGGATCCACTTTTACAGAATATTTAGTTAGATGGGTTATGTTCATTGCATGGTCAAACACATCAAATATAAACCAAAGCAAGAAAAAGAAAACATAACATGTCACCCACCCTCAAGCAAGTATGGTTTAGGGCTTGTATGTAAATATGTATTAATAGAAATTACTCTTAATCAGCATTCTCCATGCAGCTTAATGCAGTTCAGTCTAACTAATCAATGTGAGTTTCCATTAGCTTTGTGTAAAGCAAAACATGAAAGAAACAGATTCCTTTCCTGAAAGTTCCTGTGTATGTGTGGATGAGGATGTATGTAGGAAATATTCTGCCCTCTTTTCAAATAAGAATAAAGGAAGTGTAAGTCTCCAAAAATGGAAACAGACCGAGAAGAAACGGACTGCCTAGAAAGCAAAAATCACGATCAAGTCAGTCAAAGCTCAAAGTGGCGGCACCACGGTGGCACATCTTTTGTAATGTGCTTCTGGAGTAGATCCTTCAAGGAGTTCCTAGAAATCTTCAGACAGTACTACAAATATATATATATATATATATATATATATATATATATATATATATATATATATATATATATATATATATATATATATATATATAATCATCCTTTACAATTGGCATTAATTTGGTGATGAGATTGTTTATGAATGTCAGCTCTTTTTCAGATTCAATGTATTCTTAATCAAGAAGTAGCAATACAGAACACATACTTTACAACCATATTGAGGAGAGTATGGTTCTTAAGTCTACCCTACTATGAGCCACAATGGGACAGCTCTTTCATAAATGGAAACCCTCTATTATTGTTGCCACAGAACTCAGGGCATCATAAAACCAAGCAAAACTAGATCAGTCCCCTCTTAGAGGCCATGACCAAAAAAAAAAAAAAAAAAAAAAAAAAGCATTCAAAAAACAAATTGACCAAACCCAGAGAGAAAAAAATCTGGACATTAAGCAAAGTCTTGCCTTCAATGAGAGATGTTTGATGGCTAATTTAGTCCATCTTTTTTGCAATACAGTGCTTTCCTTTCATTCATTTAAATCCATAGATTCCTTCTCCATATATGACAACTGACACACAGTCCACTCAATGTCTAATTTAAAAAAAATATTTATATTAAATATTTTTCAATGCGTATGTTTGCATTTCATGTTTATGTCAATAATAGCAAAATGAAAACCTCTAACATCCATTTAATGCTTAGGAGATCATAAATGCCCGTCTCTTTGAAACATATACCGTATACTGAGTCTAAACATGATAATACTAATAAAAGGAATACACTGTAGACAAAGACCATCTTGCACTTAGATGAATGGCATAGTAAACAATGAAACAGAAGAGGTAAATGATGTAAAAGTGCAAAGAGGAAAAAAGATTGAAAAGAAAAATGAAGAACACTAAGTAAAATGTGATGAACTGAACAGGACTTTAAATTGTATAAATACAGAAATATGAAGATTACACATTTAATGCCATCCCACAATCTCCTTGTCCCATTTTCACCATTGTCCAAAAGGGAAGTTCCTACTCAATTTCAACTCTGCCCCCACTCAACAGGGGGTTAAAACTTAAAATGTGAATTTTTCCGAAAATATGATTAGCTGGCAGAAGAAGTGAGCAAGGTAGGTCACAGTTAAGCAGTAACGAACTGATTAGGCTTCAGTGAAACAAGGATAAATGGAGTAGAGCAGTGGTCGGCAACCTTTCAGAAGTGGTGTGCTGAGTCTTCATTTATTCACTCTAAAAGATTCTATGTGCCAGTAATACATTTTAAAGTTTTTAGAAGGTCTTTTCCCATAAGTCTATAACAGGGGTAGACAATCTATGGCATGAGTGCCAAAGGTGGCACACAAGCTGATTTTCAGTGGCACTCATACTGCCCAGGTCCTGGCCACCAGTCTGGGGGAATCTGCATTTTAATTTAATTTTAAATGACACTTCTTAAACATTTTAAAAACCTTATTTACTTTACATACAACAATAGTTTAGTTATATATTATAGGCTTATAGAAAGAGACCTTCTAAAAACATTACAATGTATTACTGGCACGCAAAACCTTAAATTAGAGCTAATAAATGAAAATTCGGCACATCACTTCTGAAAGAATGCCGACCCCGGTCTATAGTATATAACTAAACTATTTTTGTATGTAAAGTAAATACAGTTTTAAAAATGTTTAAGAAGCTTCATTTAAAATTAAATTAAAATGCAGAGCTCCCCGGACTGGTGGCCAGGACCTGAGCAGTATGATTGCCACTGAAAATCAACTCGAGTGCCACCTTTGGCAAAATAGGTTGCCTATCCCTGGAGTAGAGGGTGACTTTAAAAGTGTTCAGTCTTCACAGCTAGCTTTGGGAATTGAGGGACATAACCTCTTCCATAGCTTAGAAGCAGCTACACATTTGTAGTGCTGGCATCTTTGCTATTCAAGGACTTTGTGCAATGCCCCCACACTCCTCTGAGCACAAGTACAGGGATGACTCTTGGGTGTTGCAGGGACTAGGTCCTTTCCCTGCAAAGCCTGCTGTCTGTTCTCCATACTTGGCAGACTCACTATACAGCAGCTCCCGCCTCTGTTGGCACTACTGACTGTCTGTTACCATAGAGACAGACTGCAATGGTAGAAGCTGAGCTCATGAGCCTGGACAAGGGACTAGCAGAGCAGTGAATCATAGAATATCAGGTTTGGAAGGGACCTCAGGTAGTCATCTGCTCCAACCCCCTGCTTAAAGCAGGACCAATCCCCACTAAATCATCCCAGCCAGGGCTTTGTCAAGTCTGACCTTAAAAACCTCCAAGGAAGGAGATTCCACAACCTCCCTAGGTAACCCATTCCAGTGCTTCACCAGCCTCCTAGTGAAAACATTTTTCCTAATATCCAACCTACACCTTCCCCACTGCAACTTCAGGCCATTACTCCTTGTTCTGTCATCTGGAACCACTGAGAACAGTCTAGATCCATCCTCTTTAGAACCCCCTTTCAGGTAGTTGAAAGCAGCTATCAAATCCCCCCTCAGTCTTCTCTTTTGTAGACTAAACAACCCCAGTTCCCTCAGCCTCTCCTCACAAGTCATGTGCTCCAGGCCCCTCATGATTTTTGTTGCCCTCCTCTGGACTCTTTCCAATTTTTCCACATTCTTCTTTTTTTGTGTGTGTGTTCCACATCCCAAAACTGGACACAGTACTCCAGATGACAATGTCGAATAGAGGGGAACGATCATGTCCCTCGATCTGCTGGCAATGCTCCTACTTATAGAGCCCAAAATGCCATTTGCCTTCTTGGCAACAAGGGCACACTGTTGGCTCATATCCAGCTTCTCATCCACTGTAACCCCTAGGTCCTTTTCTGCAGAAATGCTGCCTAGTCATTCGGTCCCTAGTCTGTAGCAGTGCATGGGATTCTTCCATCCTAAGTGCAGGACTCTCCACTTGTCCTTGTTGAACCTCATCAGATTTCTTTTTCCCCAATCCTCTAATTTGTCTACATCCCTCTGTATCCTATCTCTTCTCCCCACCCCCCAGCATATCTACCACTCCTCCTGCACTACAGCTATGGTCAAGATAGCTTGGATTGCTCAGCCGTCCTCTCCCCAGCCCCCAGGGATCCTCCCCTGCTCAGCAGTTGACAAGGGGCCAGGCCCCACTCTTATTTGGAAGAGGCTACTCTGGGCCCATGGCAAAAGCTGAGCCAGTCCCGCCCAGGGATCAGGGCAAAACAGAACTAAACACTCCTGGCTGGGGATGGGCTGGCCCCTTTCTGCACTCCCTGCTCCTGCCTGCCAGGTGTTGCTCTGTCCTGGGCATTCCAGTGCTTCACCACCCTCCTAGTGAAAAAGGCGCCCTGGTCCTGTGCCAGCCATGCTATTTTTGCACCCTCCCAACAGTTCTGTACCAGGAACAGCTGCCTCTTTCACCCTGCTCTGGTTACGGTTCTGGAAAATGGCAGCAACTGGACTTTTGGTGTCCGGTCAATACTTCTGACCAGAAATTGTACAGGTCCCCGTAAAAACAGACTTTCCAGTTTAAAATCAGACACCTGGCAACCCTATCCACACCATCTGGACCAGACACCACTGCAGAGCTGCCAAAGGCTCCTGTGAAGAAATGGCACCTTTGGCAGGAACAGAGGGTTGTGAATGAAGACTCTCCAAATAGCTGTCAGTGAGATCCCCCTGCCATGAGGTCATACACCAACCCTTGTGATTCTGGAAGTGGCTGGACAAGGTAGGAAGTGACCCAGAGAGCAAGCCTGGGGGCAGCTACTCCCCATACTACCGCATATCTGCCCATCCAGTCACAGGGCCTTCACTGGAACCCAGTGGAGCTATGAGGGCCCGATTCCCCTTCTGCTGGCTGTATACGCTCACTACTGGGTGACACAGTCAGGCCTGGACACCCACTCCATGATGGTTCCTCATATTTTAGAAAATTAGACATGGTGGTTTCTATATCAGTTATGTAATACAAGTTGGATTTTGACCCTCAGTGACAATGTGGGACCAGAAAATGTGGTTAAGTGAGATAAGTGGCATCTGGATCTGCATATAAACTTTGTGCAGATGAAGCAGAACCCTTTTCAGAAGTTCAGCCATCACAAGTAATCACAACTAGGTTCTTTTGGAATGAAGTGAAAATAATGTCACTTTAGAAGCATCGATCACCCCATAGCATACTGTTTTAATCTGAAGTTAGTAATACCATCTAACATTCATAAACTATAATGTCCTTCAAAATGACAGGAGAATGCTAATAAGTGGGTAAATAAATAATTATGATTATTACTTATCCCTTAAAATCTATTTTTGAAATTAAAGTGATATATTTTGTATTTTTGACTTTTCCAGTATTGTCCTTCCATGCCTTCTTTGAAGTTTTCTGTCTGATTCACATCGCTCTATATATCCAATGTTTTATAGCAGTTACATTTTACTTTATTGGAACTCCTTGGAGAAACTAAATTCTGATTTACACAAAGTAGAATGAATTTCATTACTCAAATAATATGATAATCTGCTCCAGGGATTAAGAAATAAATATTCTATTTTTCACATCAGACTCTTTGTTAATAAAACCAAGCATCATCACAATATCTGAAGTGATATGAAATTTTGGTTTTTTTGGAATTGATTCTTTAAAACCTGATTTACTCTTCCTTATCTAATACATAAACACTGTACATAGAATAATTTTAAAAATTTGACAGTGCAAGTTATTTTGAATTGTCTTTTAAGACACTAGCAGCAGTAACAGATGCTAGTATTTAAAATTGTGTGCAACTTCCACTTAAAACAACATTAAACAATAATTAAAACCACTGTTAGATAAAATAATTCATGCTACAATTTAAATGTGCACTGTCTTGTGATTTTTAAAAAAACCCTTAATATACCTACAGCAGCACATTTAAGATATGTATTTGTTGCTAATAGGAATGGTGTGGTTAATTTTCTGGAGTCTTCAACAAATTAGGGTCCTTAGGTGACGAACACTAAATATAACAAACCTTGTATACAATATCAACCACCAAAGCTATTGGGAACACTAGATTTATGTAAAAGGCAAGATAATGACAAACTCGTATTGTGAAAAGTTGTAAGCCTTTTTATCCAAGAAAAATGTACATTATCAGTATAACCTACAATATATGCTGTTAAATTTCAATAATTCTGCAATATGACAAAAAAAGTCTCCAATAAAAACACTTTCTGTTCTGGATTGGAAAAAAACATTTTGTATTTTTCCTTTTTGGCATTGACCTTAGCATTGCAAGACTTGTCAAAATCAAATTAATGCAAGATTTGCTATAAAAGGAATGCTGTTAGCCTATTTAGGTCCCTACATTTACATCTTACAAGCATCATTGGATGACGCTATTGAGATATAATTATAAAATTTTATCAAAACAAAGTTTCAGGGCCTATTTTCCAGGCTTATGTTGTTCTTGAAAAAATATTGCTTACCAAAAGCCTGCATTTGTGCATCCAAAACAAGTAACTGACCACAGAAAGTACACATCTCTGCACAACATGCAATCTTGGAGGCCATATGTAAAATTATTTTTTTGTTTAAACTAAACTGAGTATTCAACAACTGATGCATGAGTTTTATACTCCTTAAATTAAACGTGTGATTATGAACCCTTTCATTTATTACTTCAGGCTCAGTAACAATGTATTTTTCATCATTTTGTTCCCTCTTAAATGATAACATTATAAAAGATAACAAAACAAAAATACTTCCACAAAAAAATGTTAACAGATCTCAGTTATTTAGTATGACCAATATCACTGATTGTGTGAATTTTATTTTTACTCTACTAGACCACCCAATAAAGCAATGCTTGCTTGAACACTGGGATACACATTGCAGTGATACATAACACTATTATAACCAGAGAGCTGTGGGATTACCTGTCTCTATTCATATGTCTTTTCTTTGACACCCAACTTCAGGGCTTTAAATGTGATGGTCTATCTCAGTGGTTCTCAACCAGGAGTGCACATACCCACGAGGGTCCCCAGAGTTCTTACACTGAGTTCATCAACTCATCTAGATATTTGCCTAGTTTTACAACAAACTACATAAAAAGCACTAGCAAAGTCAGTACAAACTAAAATTTCACACAAGGACTTGTTTATACTGCTCTATAAAACTATATACTAAAATGTAAGTAACAATATTTATATTCCAACTGATATATTTTATAACTCAATGGTAAAAATGAGAAAGTAAGCAATTTCTCAGTAACAGTGTGCTGTGTCACTTCTAGTATCAGAGGGGTAGCTGTATTAGTCTGATCTTAGCCCATGAAAGCTCATGGTCCCTAAGATCTGTTAGTCTATAAAGTGCTACAAGACTCTTTGTCGCTTGTGTCACTTCTGTATTTTTATGCCTGATTTTGTAAGCAAGTAGTTTTTAAGTGAGATGAAGCTTGGGGGTACAAGACAAACCAGACAGAGGTACAGTAATGTGTTCAACAAATACTGATCAATTCATCTGCTCTATTCTGTTTTTTCCTCCAGTAGCTCCTAATGCTGGTAGGAAAACACAAAATGAAGACAAATAAACACACTAGTAAATGTGTTATTAAGCAAACAAGACAGAACACTTAAATATCTATCACATTGGGTATGCTAAAATTTAAGCATGTGTATAGAGAAAGTATTTTACTTGTTCCACAGATCAGTTAAAAAGGCATAATGATGTTGAAATCCTTAGAGCCTCTCTCTCAAAACCTGTCAAGATAGTTCAATTAGCTTGAATAATGAACTAAGGAAGGATGATCTTGTATGATTAAGGAACTAGACAGGGTCTCTGGACACCTAGTTTCAATTCCCAGCTCTGTCACAGTTTTTCTTTGCAACGTTGAGCAAAGCACTTAGGAGTTTTTAAGGTTCTAGGCAGGAAAAGTTCAGAAAGGAGCCAAATAACAAGAGATTTAGGAGATCTGGATTTCGGATACTATGGCAATGGGTACATGTTAAGTTGGTAGGACACAGAAATATAACTATATCCTCTTAACACAGTACTGTATCTGAGCCTTTAAGCACTATCCATTGCAAAACCAGGGCACTACTTTCTATAATATCTCAATTTAAATTCAATGAAACGATGACTAAGGATGTTTTAAAAAAATGTTTATTGTGAATCCACACATGAAGGACACATATTAAGCATTCAATTTAATGAAATCAACTTTTTCATACTTCTAATTCATATTTTTACAGTGATTTAAAGATATAAAGGGTTATATTTATGCTAAATATAATTAATATGCAGTATCAAATTCTAATGTCATTCATAAATTTGAGAATAAGGTGCAATAGTAGGTTTATGCACTAGAGTTACATCTCTGCAATTCTGGATTCACAAACATGCGTTAGTCCTAATGGACATAACATCTCCCCAACATGAGCTCTCCCCAACAGTATGATATATTTGGTATGATTTTCTGAAAAAGACTTATTAATGTTAGAACAGCAGTTTTAGGTTAGGATTAAGGACACAGGGAAGGCTTGCACAAGGTCACATTTACCATGCCTAGAGTTATTTAATGATTGTGTATTGGAGAACTCATGTATTCATTAAATATATTAGAAGATCTCCTTGTGAAGGACATGGAAGATAGCTGTAATAGGGTATGAATAGTACAAGTTCAATCTGTTTGTGTTGATTGCTGTATGACTAAAAAGGAGTTGCTACCAACAGGAGCAGACAGCATGAAAGCACCAAAAGGAGACAATAAGCTTCCAGTTCTAAATTAAACTAAAGAGACAATGCATGTGTCAATTCCTTTGAAGTTTATCTCGTACCATACGGACTTTGTCTATTACTACCAAGGAAAGGTCCCAAGTTGTAACTTCAAGGAGCCTTCTGGTGGGAAATTGAAACAAAGACCTTTGGAATAAGTAAAAACCTGAGTCCCTGAACTTGGGAATAAAGAGAGAAGCTGAGGCTGAAGGGCTGCACTATCTCCCCCCAGGAGTGGGAATGCATGAATAAACTGGGCATACTTAAATTTGGGGTAAAAGGCCTGTAGACGGTTGCTTGTGTTAAATATCTCTTAGCTCTCCTTATGCTGTGTTCCTTCTGTTGTGATTAAACTGTACTTTGTTTTGACTAGGCTGCTTTACGTCACCATGTTCACACTAATCACAGGAAAGGTTTGCAGGGAATCCAAATCCAGTCAGAACTGCTGAGCAACAATAGCTGTTATACAGGGGGGTTGAAACCAGGTACCTAATCTACAGAATGGAAGAACTGGGGGATTCCATCTCAAAGAGGAGAGAGGTTCAGGGCCCGTCACTGCAGATGGGAGTTGAAGGCATTTTGACTGGAGTTGAAACTCAGAGCAATCAGAAGTGTGGAGTATCACAGATCAGGGCTAAGACATATCAAAAGAGAATTAAAGCTTCCAAACATGGAATATGATCTAGAACCTGCAAAGTTCAAACACACACACACACACACACACAAAATTTCAAAGCAAAGCACTGAATAAAGCTGGGTGAACCAACTCAAATTTTGCCTGTTTTATTAAAAAAATAATCATTATATTTGCCTTCCTCCCCAGTCTTCCCTTCCTCTTCATAGAATAGCCATTTTACTTACTCTTCAATCATGGACTTTCAGGAGTTTCTGCTAGTTTGGCCTGAAAGCTTCACTCAACTCTAGGCTTAATGTCAGTCTATGAAATTTTCAGATGAAAAAGGAAAGAAGATGTATACTTTCAGATTTAATTTTGAATTATTCACAGTGTAAAAATCTAAAGGTTCTAAAGAAAGCAAGCCTCAGACTCCTACATACAATAGTGCATCCCCACAGTGTGGGGTGGCTCCGGATTGTGTCTGAGCTGGAATAAAAGTATAAGAAACTTTGGGCAGGGGGGACCAACAATAGTGTATGCTCATGGAACTCAGTGCAAAAAAGGTGGAGAGGGAATCTAAATAATGAAATAATTGGGATTAATTTCTTATATGTTGCTTTATAACAACTCTTCAAGTAGTAATACTTTCTGTTCAAATTTGACTTCATAACCACAGCATTATAATTTGTCTTTCAGAATAATGTCTCTTACTTGTGCACTTGCATTTCCCAAGAGCAACATGTGCAGTTGATTCTTAGAATGGCACGCTTGTAAATGCTTCTTTTCATTTTTAGTTTAATTGGAAAATCTAAGTGAAAACGCTCACGGGCAAGCCAGAGGCGAAATAGAAGAAGCTGGTTTTTAGCCCCATATGTTTTGCTTTAGTAAATGTTATCTGAAGCTCAGTGTTAAAATCTAATAAGGTTTTTTAAAAGTCCATTTTCATATACATCAGTTTACAGTGCATTGATGGAACCAGAAAGCAGCCTGGGAACCTTATCTTCCACTTGAGCACTTCAGTCAGAATAATCAAAGCAGCTAAGGTGAAATTCATAGCCTTGCTTTTGAAGACCATTCCCCCCACTTTGTTTTTGTTACAGTGGTTGAAAATAGAGGACTGCTTGACAACTCTCACACCTTTTTAAGCAACATCCGGAGGAGTCCCTGGATGCTTGGGTACTGCGAAGTTTTACATAACAAAAAGTTGCCATTTCTATTTCCTATTACTATTTTACATCTTCAAGCTCTGCACAAATTAATTAATCTTTATCACGGCATTTTGTAAGTGTATTATTTAGCATTCAGTTTTAATGGCAAAATGTTTATATTAAAAATCCAAACTACATGAAACCTACCTATTTTCTGGTGTCTTTACAAACACACGATTTTCCAAAAAATAAGTGTAACACTTCAAGTGAACACAAGTCAGTTTATGGTATAGTGTCGCACTCATGCTAAGGTTCATCAATTCACACAGCAAGAAGCCATACAGGTGGGCTCCTACTCCTTTGGGTCTTCCCACCTCAAAGGAATAGCTGTGACTGGAGCCCTACACTCCCATTAACAGAGGCCACGGAGGTGGCCCCTAATCCCCAGACCTCAGATGCAGCAAAAGTTAGAAAACACATCACTGTGATTTTTCTTAACGTCTAGTTTCATGATGGAGCTGATTAAAATTGTTGATTTTGTATGAGATTAGCATGATTCAGCAAACAAAAGTGAACTTGGTGGACCCAAACTGTACAAACAGAATCAACTGGCATGGTTCACTTCAGCAAAACTCATGCAGGTGACCAAAAGGCCTATGATCATCTTTACAGAGGAGAAAGCAATCTCCGTTATCTCTAGCATTCTGTTATAGCCCACTGTGTGGATTTCAGTTCAGATCTATTGGACTGCATTTACACTGAAAACTTTACCTTGGGGTACACATTATAGGTATAAAATAGTTGGCTTGCACATTTGTCATTCTGTATCACACACAATATTTTTGGCTGGTTTTAAACAAAGTGCACAGGTTACATTATTGAAAGGACACGTCAAGCCACGAGCAGAGGTAAAGCTTGAGAACAGACCCTGATGTTGAATACTTTTCTCAAATACAAGCAGAGGTGAAAGTAAAATGCAGCTCTTACCAGTACGCGGCAGCTCTAAGGTCGCTGCCCCTTTTGCACCCCCCCATCGGCAGCCCTGCCGGGTCATCGCTGCCCCTTTTGCGGCCTCCCATTGGCAGCCCTGCTGGTAAGGACCAGGCAGAGCCACCGATGGGGAGCGCAAAAGGGGCAGCAACGTTAAAGCGCTGTTGCAATAGCAGCATTCTTAAAGTGCTGCCACAGCACTGCTTTAAAGTCAGCAGTACGGGCTGGTACTCGCAGCTACCTATTACCGGTATGCTGCACTGGCCCGTACCCCCTTACTTTCACCCCTGAATACAAGTAAAAGACAGATGAAATTAATATGCTTTTTGCTCTATCAGTGATTCCCAACCAGGGATACATTTACCCCTCGGGGGAACAGAGAGGTCTTCCAGGGGTAAATCAACTCATCTAGAAATTTGTTTAGTGCTACCACAGACTAAATAAAAAGCACCAGCGAAGTCAGTACAAACTAAAATTTCATACAATGACTTGTTTATACTACTCTATACACTATACACTGAAATGTAAGTAGAATAGTTATACTCCAGTTCATTTATTTTATAACTATGTGGTAAAAATGAAGAAGTAAGCATCTTTTCAGTAATAGTGTGCTGTGACACTTTTGTATTTTTATGTTTGATTTTCTAAGCAAGTAGTTTTTAAGTGAGGTGAAACTTGGGGGAATGCGAAACAAATCAGACTCCTGAAAGAAGTACAGTAGTCTGGAAACATTGATAGCTACTGCTCTATACCATTTTTATACAAAGTATAGAGTGCACGTGTGTCAAAAGAGCCAACATCAGCAGAACTCTTTAGAGGTCTCTTCAGGTATTTTGAAAGATAAATACTCATTCCCTATATAATGGAGGGCACTAGTCACAGCTCATAGTTAAAGCCGAGTTTTGCTTTTGAAATGGGGATTTTACCTTTTTCGTCAGAGGCACACAGTACACTCTCTCCAACATACCACTCATTCTTGGGCACAAAATGAATTATCTAAGAAAATACAAGTAACTCTATTAATTAGTTTATGAATTAATATTAAAAGGAGCCATTTATAAATTAATCCTTGATGTCAGTGCAGTTTTGGCCTAAATCTTTTTAATGGAATAACACACTCTTCAAACTTGGCACATAGTTAAAACTTGCTGAAATCTCATGTATAGGTTAAATGGGAAGAAATGAGGCTGTAATCATATTAATAACTACATCTTGGTTAAAACAGCATTTTTGAAAAGAGATCCCCCCCCCCAAAGTTTTGCTTTTTTTCCTGATGAAACTAAAACAAACAAACACCTTTTTGATTTGTTCCCCCCCCCCCATTTCCAGCCCTCCACTTTTTTTCAGGGGCAGAATGGAGAAAGGTGAAAAGGAGACGAAAAGGAAGAAATACCCAAAACCCAAACATTTTTATAAATTTGTATGTTTCTTTTAAAAATTTGCTGAAAATTTTTAAACAAGCAAAAATTTGTTAAAAAAACTATTAGATAAATCAATGGGAGATAGGGCCATCAATGGCTGTTAGCCACGATGGATGGGCATGGTTGGTGTGCCTAGCCCCTGTTTGCCAGAAGCTGAGAATGGGATATAGCAGGGGTAGGCAACCTATGTCACATGTGCCAAAGGTGGCATGTGAGCTGATTTTCAGTGGCACTCACACTGCCAGAGTCCTGGCCACTGGTCTGGGGACTCTGCATTTTAATTTAATTTTAAATTAAGCTTATTAAACATTTAAAAACCCTTACTTACTTTACATACAACAATAGTTTAGTTATATATTATAGACTTATAGAAAGAGACCTTCTAAAAATGTTAAAATGTATTACTGGCACACGAAACCTTGAATTAAAGTGAGTAAATGAAGACTCGGCACACCACTTCTGAAAGGTTGCCGACCACTGGGATATAGAGTATGGATCATTTGATGACTATCTGCTCTGTTTGTTCCCTCTGGCGCACTTGGCATTGGCCACTGTCGGAAGACAGGATGCTGGGCTAAATAGATCTTTGCTCTGACCCAGTATGACCATTCTTATGTTTATTTCTTTTTAAAACCAGATTTTAAAAAGATCACAAATTTTTACTGTGTTTTGATAAGCTCTATTATTAATGACAGTTACAGTTACTGATTATGGACAAAGTCTCGCTAACAGCTCATGACACTATGAAGTTGGGCCAATGTGACATCAGAGATGACTCAATTAACCACCACTCCTCCTCCGCAGTTAATTGGTATGCCGCAATTCTGTTGCTCCAAAATGAGTCAGTGGCTGAAGGATTTTGTTAAGTGTTTTCATAGGTAGATGACTTAGCCCAGCTACTTACTGCTCTTAAAGCATGGATATCATCAATGGGGGAAATGGATGCTCCCCTGTAAGGACTTCACATCCCCAATTATCTTCCCCTCTCCACATCCTTGGTGAGCCTTCTATACCTTCTTACATTCTAACCTCTCTTTCTCAAAATGCTTTCCATTTTTACTTTCCCCATTCATCTGGCTTCCAATCCCACCAGTGGTGCTTGCTATTTACTTGTACAAACACAAAGAGATAGTTCTTGTTCTGAAGGTTACCGTCCAAGGTAAGTATGAAATTTATATTAAGAAACTATCCAAAGAAATTCCAAGACAGAAAACTACATTCAATTGGAATTAACATGAAAATACATATCAGTAATTTAGGGTAAAAATATTATAATATTGTTGTAATTATCACACAAATATCAAACTCAGAAAATTCAGAATTAAGGTTATATTTAAAAGAAATACAAACATGTTAAGGTATACAAACAACCATAACTGTTTTCTGCAGTGATTAATTACATTAAACTGTTTTTTAGGGACAGATTCGGGTTTTTTTCCATAAGTTTTTCCCTTTAGGGCACAGTTAAGATTGAGTGGGTGCCATATGTGTTCATGCTTATACTTAAACATGTTTGTATTTCTTAAGTTGAATTTTAACTCTAGTTTTCATTTTTGTTTTGGGGATAATTAAAACATTCTTCTATTTTTTTATTCATAAATTATGAATGTTTCTTCAACCTTAACTCAAGTTTATCTTTTATTTGTTTACTATGAAGAGAACCTTTATTCTAACATATAACTCCTATACAAAGGCAAAGGACAAGCTTTACTGTTTTATTTTTATAATCCATTAAAGTACAATGTCTTTAGAACAGAAGGGCCAACTGCTGAAAGCAGTGAGGCAAGTTCTGGGTTGCAGTACACCCTTGCAGAGATTAACAAAAGTAAATAACTCAGGGCCAGGTATAAATCTCATTTAAGTCAAGAGACTTGGAACAGATCAAAAGTGCTTAAATATTACAGTGCTTTACTCTTTAGAAAAGCTGATAGATGACACACAGATACATGGAGAAGTCTGGAACTGAACTCATCTATAAAACCCACGTATAGCTGCTGAAAGGTGGACGTGCATATTTTCACATTTTAAACAGCTATGGGGATGCGCTAACACAGTGAACTTCTTGATCATACAAAGAGTGGATGTGTTATGTCCAGTTCACAGTTTTGCATACATGGATATTCCACTTCCCCCACTCATACCCCACAAAAGTGCCTAGTCTGACATAATGACTATGCATCACATAAAATAATTTATTCCATGAGAAACCTGTTGAAAGACAACACATAACATGTGACTGGTCCCCTTATTCTCAAAACTTGCAGGTATAGATAAACATCTCCAGCAAGGTGAAGCAGAGAAACAGATAGTGATAGAGCAAGAGGAGGAAGAACAAGACATCCTACTCTGTAGAGTTTGCCTGAAAGGCTTTGTTGTACTACTGGGCCCTATTATCTCAGATGATGCTCTGCCCCATCAGAAATAGATACTTGGTACATCCTGATTGTAGGCTAAAATGCAGATGTATTGTTGGGGAAGGTTTCATTTCATTTCACTTACAGAACGTTTTGGCACATGTAAGTAAGAATTTGTCCCAGGATAGCATATGCTACCTGCAACTCCTTATGTAGAATAATTACAGGAGATTTTTTTTAAGTTACTCCTTTTTCTCCAGGTCTTCAAAGGCAGGCACATATTTCTACAATAGGATATGTACAGTCAGAACTATAAATCATTTTTCTTAGCACTGTATGTTATATTTTCATATAATTCACCCAGAAGCAACAAATTTTAAAGCCTTACTTGAGTTAATACATTTTGGTATGAAAATTATATACAAGGCTCTAAACTTTTCATACATACACATTAAATTAGAGTCTCCCTACACAGAACTGACATCTCAGTTTCTCTTCCTTCGCGTTCTTAATGTTACAGCATAAAGGCCAAATCCAGGTCCCATTCAAGTCAATGATAATTTTACAGCCTCTTCAGTGGGATCGAGACAAGCCCAAATATATATCTAAAGGAACAAAATCCCTTTCATCTTTAAAGTGAAAAGGGAAAAAGGAAAAGGGGGAAAAAAAGAAAAAAATTCCATTTGGAGACATCCAGAGCCACGACTTTTTTTTTTGAAGGTCTGAGATATGCAAGATGTAAGTTTGAGGGGTATGATTCTGAGGTGTAGACACTTGAAAAAAAAAAGAAGGTGCTTTAAAATAAATTATTTAATTCAAAGTGATACATAATTCATATAAAAATTAGTGAAGAGTTTAATTGCATTTTAAATACTTGCTTTCCAGTCTAGATAGCAGCTAAAAAGAACACTGATACAATCCCATACAGAGCAATGTTAAAAATAGAGGTCATGGTGCAAAAATCTTTATTTAGACTGTTCATTCTTTGAGAAAGGGACAATTTCTTCTTATGTGTGTATAGTGCCTAGCACAATGGTATCATGATCCTTGATTGGGACATCTAGGTAATACTCTATTAAAATAATTAATACTGTATTAATAATTCCAATTGAGGTAGTGCTTGAAGATATGCTAGGAACTACAAAAACATTTGAAAGGAATAGTCCATGTCCCATAGATTTTATAATCTTAAAAACATCACCACCATCACAGAAAAAAAAATTGATCTTCTTATTGAAGACAAATAAGATGAAGGGTAGTAGTTCTATGGACCAGTTCAGGAAGTGCATTATTCCCAGGGCTTCATGCAAAATAACAGAATCCCTATGGGATAAATAGAAAAATGGAGCATTGGGACTGACTTCACTGGCACTGGGAAAGGACAAGGAGCTATATGATAAAAGTTTCTTCTTCTTAAATATACTCTAGTCCATATTTGACATTAAAGTTAGGGGGACCGCTCCCATTTTCACCTCAGTTTTCCATCTCATCATACTTGCTTTCTAAATACATAATCATTCATCTTGTATTGGCAAGAGCCGGACAAAAATGACCTGTCATTTACAACATTTTCTCTCATTACTGTCAACCCCAAGCCTTCAAAAATATTGATTAACTCCATAAAAATCATAAGATTTAAATAATTATATTAGTTTGGTTTTTTTTAAATTATCTTTTGACTTTGGAGTCTTTTGGGTTCATATTTTCAATCAACAATGAAAAGAATACGGTAACAAAGTTCACAGAAACTTTCTGCTCAGACTCAGCTACTATTAAGGTTCTTCCTTCAGGATTGGTCAGCCCACACTCCAGGTCATCTCTTACTTAAATAGCTACTCTAACCTTCCTTATGTCAAAATTAGGTAATAAACCACCTGCCACAGTGATCCGCTTAGCAAATACTGATCCTGCTAAGAAAAGGTTAACAGAGTGCTTTGGGCAAAGACTGCTGGCCCGTCATACTTCCCCCTGACACATTGTTTCAGTCTGCACTCAGTACTACAATCAGATCTTGTACATTCTTGCTTCATATTAACTGGGCACACCATTCTAGTCTATGTTATTCAGAGTCAAAAACTAGTATCCAATGGTCCTCATATTCCTCACTAGCACATCTTTCTACAGTTTTAAGGTGCTTCTCTCCGTAAGGAAGAAACATGGATGTTCATTAAGTTGTTTTCCTAAAGTGCATGAAACACTTTGACGGTTTTATATCTACTCTTAATTTTCCATCATTTCCCCTTCAGCCTCTGCATTATTCATGTATAACATCCAATTCTAATTCCTATGACAAATAGAATTCTAATTACTTTATTTAGGATCAACAATTCCACTTACAACGTGAAAGAGAAAAAAGTTAAAAGCAGCTGCGTCACTTGCTACTGACTGATAGCACATAAAGACAAAGAAAAGACAGGCACACTTGGAAATCAGGAATCTATATCCAATGTTTTCAGCCTGGTGCAATGAACAATGAAATAATGTGAACCTAACTTACTGTTTCATTAATTTTATTATTCATCAAGGAGGTGAACTCATCCATAAATGGAAGTAGCAAAATATTTCCTGTAGTATTTCAGAGATATGCAACCAGATTTAAGCTATTTTAGTATTTGTTTTTAGAAATAGTTTTTAAAATGAATGTGATGAACATCATAAAATGTAGATTACTTCAAATATCAGTCAACACATGTTTACAACAATTTATATCCTACAACCACATAGCCATTAAAAACTGTTCCTCCAGTGCATACTTTAATCCCTTTTAATTCACAGGTGATTTAAAACATCAGTTTGTGTGTGTTTTATGTATTACTGAAATAACATTGCTATAACAGCTTGATTGTAGCAATGCCCTCACATTTCAACTGTTTACAAGCTGTCTCACAGCCAGAGACAGAGTCAGACCTGGTGACTATTACTTTGCCAACTGAAGCGAGAATATTGTTTTGATGTACGGAAATGCAGTTTTTAAAAAGTGAAGGTCTGTTGGCAGTTTCTCTGTAAACTACTATGGCAGCTGTGCTAGAGGTCATGAATATTTCATAAGGGCTGTCCATGCAGTCAAGCCAGCATCGTTAAGCCAAATTCCCATAGCAACATTCACATAGATTTACTCATCGCTAAAAGATGCATCAGCTCATGAATAAATGCTCTAATGCTACTCTTATTATTCTAGAAGATATTACTTGAACTCTTCTTTTAAAGCTAAATTATGTTACTAATAATCCTGATTTTTTTTTAACTTTTTCTAGCAAGAGTTGCTTTGCAGCTCCGAAAACAAAGCAATCAAACAAGAGCAACTCTGACATACTAACCTGTGGTTAACCAAAGCTCCTGTTATCTGAAGTTCAGCTAGCATCTTCTAAGGGATGGGCAAGATAAGGAGGGGGAAACTAGACTTACTGTTTCTGTTATGGAAATAAAACTGCACTTGCAGAGCATAGAGTGCAGCAGGAGTGGGGCTGCAGAGAGCTATCCAGGAATCCCGAAGACCAGAAGGCTCCAGCACCTCTTGAAAAAGGAGGTTTGGGAATTCTTATCAGATATCTCTTAAAATTATAGTTCTCAAAAAAGACGTGGTAATCCCCTCCTTCTCTCTTTGTCTGAGCCTTCTGTCCTTCAGAGAGCTGTCTCTCTGTGCACCCTGGTGACTGTCTGAACTGGCCAGTTCTCTCTAGTCGAGTGTATCTCAATAATCTGAATTCCTGCTTTCATGAAGGTTTAGGTGACCCCAAGAACTTTGTAAAACTGAGGTACCATTAATGAACAGAGCTGAAGCTGAACATATAAAGAAACTGAAAGTGGGAGAGGAAAGAGTGGGAACAGAAAGATCAAAGGAAAAGAGAAACCGAGGAGAAAAGTAAATGGAAAAAGGATGCAAGAGAGAGAACAGAGAGAAAGTAGGTGAGAAAGAATGAAAAGACTAGTGATTCCAATTAATTTCTTAACACTGCATATTAATATGATAGAAAAAAATTAAACAAAGGAAAAAGAAACTTTGAAAAAAATACATTGGAAATGGCACACCAAGATCTGAGATATAGCAAAAGGAAAGAAAAAAAGATAAAAGAATGAGGGGGAAAAAAACAAGGGGCACATATTACAGTAACCATAAGTACAAGTCATGCAAAGAATTAAAATGCATAGCAGAGAGAAACCTACGCACATACTTTTGTAATATTGTAACTATAAACTTTTCACTTGCGTATGCATCTAATGGAAAATGCATAAGCACGTTGGTGAGATCTAAGCCTCATTTAGTGTTTATTAATCTGCCACTACCTGCCAGGAGCATGGACGTACACTAGAATTTCTGTGAGAACCTCAAACTTCTCACAAGGGCTTCTGAAATCCTGATTTTCCCTACTTGAGTAGGTAAGTGAAATTGTTTTCTTGTTAAGGAAACCAATAAAATCCTCTGAAAGAAAATGGGCCAGTGTAACTGCCTGTCTTTACTTATATGTACCATGTAGGGAACGATCCCATATAAAACAGATACAAAACTGGATTTCCAATGCCAAACTTCTATGATTGAATGATGTACATGCTCTATGGGGCCAAATCTTGCTCTGGCAAGACCCCCATTAATTATAAAAAGAGACTTCATGACTTGCCTCTATATACTAGGAATTGATAGGTTATATAACAAATACAAAAGTAACTAATACTTTAGTATACTTTAGTATATAACTAATACTTTAGTATATGACAAAAGTAACTAATACTTTAGTATATAACAAATACAAAAGTAACTAATACTTTAAGTAACTAAACTATTTTTTAAGCAAACAGTCTCCTAATACAGACAGGGCAATCAAGAATGGCAACTTCTGTGATTAATCAGTTTAGTTCCAAAAACTTATATAATTTACTTAACAAGAGATCTTAGGAGGTATTTAAAAAAACATTTCTACATTTAAGCAAATGACACAACAAGCTTTTAGAAAAAGAACAGATTCATGAACCTGTAATGTGAAGAAGTACCTTACCTTTGCTTTTTCCAGCTGTGCCTGGGCCTGTCGCTCTGCCTCTCTCCGCACTGCCTCCCTATCTTCCTCCAGAGATACATCTGAATCGGATGGACGGCTAGTGTAGGAGTCCGCCGAACCCTGCACAGGAAAAAGAGAAATAATGTTACAAATAGATGCAGCATTTGCAAAAAAAAGGGTGAAGTGTTCCCGTACCTTTTCTCTAACTGTACGTTTGTGGGAATACCTTGAAAAGAAAAAAGAAAAATACAGCAGAAGAGACAATCGCTTAGAAAAATAATATTAAGTAAGGGTTTCAAATCTGGAGACCATCCAAAAGTCAGGTCTCTCTCCAGTGGTTTATTTCCTGCGCTATCCCCACGTTCTAATTAGTATGCTTTTTGGTAAGCAGAGCTAGTTTCTGTGTAAAGCAAAAGCAGTGGTGCAGTGCAGGGCTGAAGGACATACAACAGTTTCAAGGATAGCTCCATAAAATCAAAACCATAAACAAGGACATTTTATTGACAGTGAGAGAACAGATTCAATAAAAAAAAAAGCAAAGTCAGTATTAACAATTATTATTACACAAGATCACTGCAGAGATCTTTATCCCATGCCTTCCATTTTAATTTTAGGGCACCTAACACTCTTCCCATCAGAAATGAACATGGCTTAAAACAATCTCAGCCCTTTGACAAAACATGCAAAATGACCACAAATCAACTTCTAGCTGATTAAATATGTCTCAACTCAACACCTGTGTGCAAGTATTGCTACAATCAAACTAGTCAGAATGCCACAATAGATTCAGCTCTGATTTTTGTCTCATCTTACAGTTACAGGAAGAGAATTCTGCTAATTCAATCAGAATGAAAGCAACTGTCTTCCCTTACTGTAAAATAAATAAATAAATATGCTAACAATGAAAATATAGTGCTTACACAGATATCAGAATTCTTCAGCCGTCCTCCTTTGGCTCTTTTTAGAAGCCTGATCCAGGTGGCCTTCATTAGCCAGACAGCTCAGTTATTGTCCGCAGCTGCAGCGCCCGGCACTGATTCTCACAAAACATGTGCACACTGAGCACCGCAGAATCACTGCTCCTTTCCTATCCATGCTCTGCTGCAAGCTCCTTCTTTCTCTTCCCTCTGCCCTTCAGACACCCTGTTTTAAATATTTACTTGCACTAAATACTTCAGATTTTCCAATGGCAGTAAAAAAGGCTTTAATAATGAAGAAAAAACCCCAGTTTATCGGTTCAAGTATATTGTAAGAGATGTTTCAACTCAACGCAGGAGATCATACAGGAAAAGGTCTTTGTTATTATTATTATTATTTGCCTCTTAAAAATAGTACTTAGAAGAGAACCTTTTAAAATCCAGTGCAAAATGTATTTAGTGATATTTACAAGTACAAAGTTCATTTCATCTCTTCAGAGATCGGATGGGGGTGGGGCAAGAGGCTTTTCACATCACTGGGCATGCTCCATATGTACAGCCTTTTACGCAGATGCTCACATCACACTGTGTTGTTAGTCTATGTCAAATTGCCATTTTATATCTCCAGGGTAAACAGCTGGAGAATAGCAAGGTCCCTGCAAATCTGGAATAGCTGGTACAGTGTCTTATTTTTTATCACATATCAAACTACATTTCTGTCTCAAAAAATCCAGTTCTGTCATACAAGCTCCATATTCCCAATTTAAAACACTGAGTCAGAATCTGATCTCAGTTACAACAGTGTAAATCCAGAATAAAACCAATTTACTCTGTTTACTCTGATGTACAAGAAGAGTTTGACCTACTAATTGTGGCATTTTCCCCACACTAGGAACCAGTAGGTAAGAAAAGCAGTGAATAATTGCAACACACACAAATATTGGATGCTAAAGGTCAAAAATATATTTAAGACCCTTAACTTGTGCATTTAGTTTTCATTTGGCTTAGTCAGTCATAACCTATAATCATTTCCCAAAATGATAAGTGATTGACATAGCTCTGTGTGTTTAACTAGGACATTCATGATACAAATTCACAGGCAGCTATGCACAATCTAAGTGTAAAAGAAAATCTCAGTCTAGCTGACTTTGAAGTGTCTGCCTTTGATATAAATTCTGTTACATGAAAAAGGTAGGATAATAGGAAATTCCAGCTAAAAACAAGCAGTCACAAGAAATCTGGTATTGTAAGTCAGACCTTCTTAAAGAATTAGAGGCATATGGCTGGGAATGTCTAAGGACCAAATTCTATTCTTATTTAAGTCTGAAAAACAGAAGGAACTCCCCTATGGCCATAGGAATACAGTAAAACCTCCATTTAACGGACTAATTCGGGCGAGGGGATGTCCGTTAAATCAAAAAGTCCGTTATTTAATAATTTAAAAAAAGGAGCTGTCGGAGCAGCAGCCCGCCCGCCACAGGGTCGGGGCGACAGCTCAGAAATTTTGTCCGTTGCATCCGAAGTCTGTTAAATCGAGGTCCGTTAAATCGAGGGTTTACTGTACTATGAATTTATACTACTGGGGTAACTGCTAACGTACTTTGGCCCTAAATTAGTAGTTTAAAAGAAAGGGAGAATTCTTAACTTTCAAAAACTGTTCTCTAGAACTTATAACAGTTACAATTTTGAATTCTGAAGAAGCTGCCTTTGAACATCCAGGAAACTACTCTTTAAAAAATGTTTTGCTTACCACGAATGTAATACATATATTAGACTAATTTTTCTAATTAACAATAGGGTCAGAACAAGGGAGATTTCACAACCAAAGCACTTACTATATTAAGGAAAGGCACAAAAAAGCACTCACATAAGGAAATAAAAATAAAATAAAATACACATTTCTATCATGAATATTTTAGATAGTCTTGTCTGCTAGGAGAAGTACCAGAAGTTCTGTACATCTTAAAGTCCTTGTCTACGCTGTTTTTTCTTCTTAAAATTTCTCACCGTTGCTACTACTGACACAGCTTCACTAGTGGCTACAATGGCAGAAGAGTAGTACAGCAAGCTATCAGTGGTTTTAACTGCATTGCTTGCATCTCCTCTGAATGGTATTAGGCAATACTGTGCTTAATACACTATTTGTAGTGACCTAGCCACTCAATAACAGACTTCGAAGTGGCAATTCTCTAACAAAAAAACTTCAAAAACAGACTTCAAAGAGAAACTGCAGAACTAGAATTAATTTGCAAACTGGACACAATCAAATGAGGCCTCAATACACTAGTGGCCGGTACCAGTTCTTCCATCATTACTATCAACAGTGCAGCTGCAACAGTTGGAAATGCTAAGAAGAATCCTCATCCAAATACAATCTAAGGGTGACGCAGTAGCTGTGCATTCCCTGTGCTCTCAGGAGTCCCAGAGATATTGTAACTGCTTCAGGAAGATTGTTTCCTACAGCTCCCATAGATGTAAGTCCACACTGCCTCTAATTCAGGTCTATACCTAACCACACAATCAGACCTTAAATGGTATTTAGAAAATGAAAAAAAATATCTGCTATTATAGCATTAAGATTGCAATTTTAAATCATAACAGTCAATTCAAGTTTATAATTTCCACAGCTATGCTAATGTGCTTCTTTTGTGAATATATAGTATTTTTCCATTCCAGAATGTGATAGTACCTTTTTTAAAATTAGCTTTTCTTTTCCCTGGGCAACACTATAAAAAGGCAATATAAATGGTCTTTGATCCCCATGAAAAGTCAGAGAGCTGGGAAGTAGAATCCTCAGCCCCAACTAGTCAGGCTGCCTGTTCAACTGAGCTGGGTCTGCTAAAATTGTGCATAGACAGCTAATTTCTCCTCTTGGGCCAGTGAGTCCATGTAATGCCCTGACTGTATTCAAGGTTGGGCACAATCCCTCCACACTACTAAAGTGTTACTATGATCCAGCTTAATTTTGTGCAGCATGTACAAATCACGCTGCTAAACAAGATTATTTTGGTAACAGCAAACACAGAGAGATGTAGATTTGATGTAAAAATGTGGAGAACAGTGTAAGGATATGTCTGTAGAAGATTATAATTTAAAGACACTCTCATAAGGGACAGTATATTATGAACATAGGAAAAGGCTGTGCGCAGCAGTTCACCAGAGATGCTCTCCAGTTTGTTTTATTAAAGTTATATTCCTTTCTCATTCATTGGTTTGTTTTTTAAATGAACCTCAAGGTTGCAACAGAGAGGACTTTGGAACCCTGAACAGAAGAACTTCTGTGTTCCCAGGACATGGGGACAGAGGGCCAAAGGTCAGGGGCAGGCCAGAAAAATGGTGGGCCTAAGGTCAATTGGATCTGTACTTATGCAGGCCAAGAAGCTATTCATCACAGCAGAGAGAAGTATACTCATTAAAGTGGGGATTGGCTGGATCCTTCCCCTAGCTCCTCTGGAGCCCAGCCACTCAGATTTTGTCCTGGTTCAGGAGGTTTACATTCCATTCTCCTGGAATATAGAATAGCTTTAATGTTAGATGTAACCATGGTCTCTTTGGTTGCTCGGATGTTATCAGCATTAGCTTTTATAGGAATCCATCTGGTATTGGGCAGAGCTCAAGGCCAAATCCTCTGTCCCCCCGCCCCCTCCACATGACAGGTAAATCAGTGTTCCCTTATTCATCATTACACTGACTCGTGCTCTCTTTCTTAGATCTTCACTTAAAGACTGTAACATTTATTATTTCAGATTTAAGGTACTATTTTGGAGTAATATGCATTTCAAGTATTTGTAGTTCCAAGATGGCAGTGGTTCTCAACTGATGGTCCATGGACCTTCACAGTCAGGTGAGCAGTACCTCATCCCAGTCTCAAACTGACCAAAGGAAAGGGGATGACACACTCAAGAGTCCAACAGATCCTTTTGTTGCTGCCTAGGCCAGTGTCCTTTGTTCCTGTGAGGCTTTGTCTGATACACGCCCTGATGAGGTGTGAACTGCTTCTCTGCTCTTGGAGAGTTTTTGCCTGGGCTTATTTTAGGCGATGAAGACACATTTTTAGCCTCATAACTATATACATGAAATGATAACCTATAACATTACCAAAACATTGCTGTAACAACAATTACTATAACATCACTATAAGAACAATGTTCAGTGCATCATGAGCCTTCCAAAGACACCCAACATGACAAACTGTGCCTTGGATACCATGAAATCATTTTATAAAGATGAACGTGGGAGTGTAGGGTGCTCCCACGAGGTACAGAACGTCACACTATATACATAATTTGAGTAAAAGAGAGAGAGCAAGAGAGACGCACACACACAAGGTGGGCAAAGTAATATATTATATTGGACCAACTTCTGTTGGTGAAAGAGAAACTTTGGAGGAAGGTTATAGATATATTCTTCCCATCTCCCCTACTCAGGGTGACCAGATAGCAAGTGTGAAAAATTGGGACAGGGCTGGGAGGTAATAGGAGCCTATATAAGAAAAAGTCCCAAATATCAGGACTGTCCCTATAAAATCAGGACATCTGGTCACCCTAGATATAATACTGTGACAGACCGCCTTCTTACCCTCCTCAGGAACACAGGCAGGAACCCTTTTTGCTCCAAACAGTGCTCTTTAATTTACAGTGCAGGACCCCACCACCAATATATACAGCTTAAAACAGTGCAGTCCCTTTAGTTACAGCTCTACAGCTTCAGCTATGAATAGCTCATTAACATACAGCTCTACATAGCTCATTAACATACAGCTCTACATAGCTCATTAACATACAGCTCTAAAACTACAACTCTAAACAGCTACAGGGGCAGGCTGAGTCCACTACCCCCGGTTGGGACCTCCTCCCCAACTGCACCCACAGAGTGAGTATAAAACAGCTCACACACACAGCTCTTGATAGCTCAAACACACACAGGTCTTGATAGCTCAAACACACACAGCTCTTGATAGCTCAAACGCACACAGCTCTTGATAGCTCCTGCCACCACCCCTGGGCTTCCTTCCTGGCAGCCTTATAACCCCCAGAGGAGGCTGCCAGGTGCAACTCATGCAGGCTGATTGCCCTGCAAGCCAGGTGGCTAATTAGCCTTCCTACAAGGGAGGTTTGCAGAGGGCCTTTCTCCCTCTTAAAGGGGTGGCAGGCTGGGTCAAGCCCACCCTGCCACAATACATATGGCATTTAAAAATATATTCATTATAAAATAGTATGTTTCCATAGGTCTTTATTCATTTAATACTGAAAAACAATATTAAAACCAAAAGGATAAACTTATTCAAGTCCTCAGTTACTGCAAAATTAAATGCCATGTCTCAGCTAACTCCCCATAGCTCATCAATGACCAGAATATAATCCAAAGAATACTAAACATGGACCCTCAGTCATATTCACCTTTAACACAGATGTATGTCCCTCAGAGATTACATGGGCCAACATTCAATTGCAGCCAGTCAGATTAAGTTGCAACATTGCAAGCTGAAATCTGTGGGCCACAAAACTCCTTATTAAAGTTGACGGCAGCTGCAATTTGCTTCATTATATGGAAAACCAGGGGCTATGCTTAGAATTCTAAAGATAAGTTGTCATTCAGTTCCGCAGTTGGGCAAAGAGGCCACAGATGGTGAATGTGTGAATTCCATGTCTGCGATATTTTCTTCTAGAGATCAAGGAAATATAACTTATTTGAATGACTACTCGAAGGAATGCCATGGTAACATCTTCATTAATATGATATTACTTTGAAATTATACATTCTATTTATATTAGAACTACATAATCAGGGATCAATGTTTTTGGAAAAATATCAATTCATTTATTTCAACCGTGCCATTTTGAATTTGCGAAGTAAACTAAACTGAAGTTAAGAAGAGAGAGAAATCTTATATTCATTAAAGGGCTATTCATCAAAAATTCTTGGCTCCTTTGGTACTGGCCATTAATGCTCTGGAGCTTGGCAACCACAAAGTCTAGTCACAGTGTCCCTCTAAGTTCCTTGGCACAGGCCTTGGGGAACTTGGCGAAACACCCACTACGCTCAAATTTACACTTGGAGGCTCAAAATCATGGTTTCCCATTATGACTATCGAAGGAATGTAATCAACTTCTAGGAGGTCAACTGAGTCCTTTGTATGTTTACAGAAACAGGTCTCTTCAAACGAATTGTCCTCTACCTTCATTGCTCTATCCACAAAGCACTTTTAAGTGATATACAGACTGAAACTAAAATAGTTGGGAAGTGTAGAGCAGGTATGTTGTACAGAAAGAAGATATTATGCAGGAAACTACAGTACTCTTTTTACTCTTAAAATGACTTTGGCAATTTGTCAGACAGACCCAGCTGGACATTAATAGCTTCCATAGCAGTTAATTCTGCCTTCCGCTGGATGGAATGAGACTTTTCAAAAATAGCCTTTAGTTTGCAGAGTTTGCTGGATCAAGCAAGGAGCAAAGTGCATTGGGAAAACTATTTACATAAAGTCTCCACTCCTGCTTGGCTGTTCATGACAATGATAGACATGTTTTTGGAAAACAGGTCAGCTGGATGTGGAGCTCAAATTCATGACCTCAATAGCAGATCATTCATTTACAAGTTTGTTTTTAAGATGGGCACATGGGGTTTTAGGGCCCAATTCAATGGTGATATGAGTTGGTATTTCAGAGAAGTGAGTTTGGTGTTTGACTACTCTTCAGAGAGGTAATTTTGACAAAGGGCTTTTAAAAGTGCACCTGCAAGTTTTAGCTTTTTTAGTGGCTATTTAAAAAACAATCCCTTATAGAAAAGGGGCCTCAGTTGCACAGTTCAGAACCAGATCCAAACTTTCCACATGCTCTGTTACTTTTATTTAACATTGTATTACAGTAGTTCCTGAAGACCCCTAAAGTGTTAGGCCCCATTGTGCTAGGCACTGCCACAATCACAGAATAAATGTCAGTCCCTGCTCAAAGGAGTTTACAGTCTGAAAGACAAAATGTAACATGTCTGTGAGACAAAGAAGAGGGTAAGGATAGGGTGCAGGAGGGCTTAAGGAAACAAATATAATACAGTACAGATGCGTTTATCCAACCCTCCATTATCCAGTTCAGTGTAAATGGAACAACCAGAGCACACAAGTCCAGAAGGGGGTGATCTCTCCTGTGGCTACTAGATGGCAATGCAGCATAGCACTTTCCCATTTTCCGATTTATCAGACCCCAGTCCCAATTATAATGGACTAGCAAAAATACCCGGCGTTGCTTGGGTCCGTCGGAGGGGGGGAGGCGGGAGAGATCTGAGCAAGTGCGGGGTCCATTGGAGAGGGGGAGAGAGCTGAGCGAGGGGGGGGGGGCGTTGGAGCGGGGGAGGGGTGAGAGAGCTGAGTGAGTGGGGGGGCATTGGAGTGGGGGAAGGGGGGGAGATTTAAAAAAAAAATTATTCTTACCTGAGGGGGGAGAGAGCTGTGCGAGTGCGGGGGCCGTTGGAGGGGGGAGTGGAGAGAGAGCTGAGTGAGTGCGGGGTCCATTGGACGGGGGGAGGAGGGGAGAGAGCTGAGCAAGAGTGGGGTCCGTTGGAGGGGGGTATTATTACATCATAACTATGTCACAGAGAACAGCATGTGTTAACCTGCTGCCAAGCTGATGTGAATGGGCTTTAAATAATTTCACCCCTAGGGGGCGTCAGAGGTGAAATTTGAAAAAAATTCAATTCTTACCCTGATTAGGACCCTAAAGCCTACAACTGTACCAAATTTCAAGTCTTTAGCTCAAACGGTGTGGAAGGAGTAAGGGAATGTACATACACGCACGCACGCACGCATGCATACACCATTTGACTTTTATATATATATAGATAAACAGGGTTCTGATGTAACAGAATGTGCAGTAGCAGTGATCATAACTCACCCACCTGCCTAGCTGTATTAGGTTGTAGTTTTCTGTGTTATGGAGGAGATAAATTTTGTAGAGAGATTTGTGCAAGGGGACTGTTCTCCCCTTACTGAAAATCAGTGGGGATGTTTTGATTGTTAGCCCCCAGAACCAAAAGGGGAAGGATCAATGGGAAATTAGGAACCTGAGACTGACAGTCCCCAGGGGAAATGGGGAGAGGCCAGCACTCCAGGTCAGCCTGATTGACAGGGCTGGCAGGCTAATGAAGGAGTCAGGAGGCCAGCGTGGGTCCCATCCTCCGTGTGAGCTTGGATTGTCTGGGTCAGACAGAGTGGGGCGGAGCTAAGGAGAGAGCAGAGGGCAGAGCTCAGCTGGGCCAGATCAGCAGCCCAGAGAGACAGACCCTGTGCTGGGAGCAGCGCTGCAGCCCCAAAGCCAGAGCACAGCCCAGAGAGAGCAGACATCCCTTGGGAGCAGCTGCAGGAACCAGAGGCAGAGAGGCCAGAAAAGCAGCCCACAAAGCAGGTCTGTGCTGGGGGCAGAGACACAGGAGCTGCCTGCAGAGCAGAGCTGTAACAGCCAGAGTTAGAGGGGCCAGGGCAGCAGCCCAGGGGGCTGGAGGCAGCAGCAGCAGCAGTGCTGAGGCAGAATTGGAGCTGAGACAGAGCGGTGGAACTGGGGCTGGAGCAGTCCGGAGTGGCCACCACCAGAGGAAGTGTCCAAGTCACAGCATCCCTGCAGCACAGCTGAGAAGGAGACTTGGGACCTACCAGGAATAGACTGTGAACTGTCCTGACATTTGTAGAGACACTGGTTTTGATGTTCCCTGCTACCACAGAGCAGAGTGATGTGTTTTTTCTAACCTTTCTAGTTTTTCCTTATTCATTTTAAGATAAATTGTTCATTAAATAATTTGCATTTGCTTTAAGTTTTATGTAATGATCAGTGGGCCAGGGAAGTGCCCAGTGCAGAGGGAGCACCCCAGAGTGGGGACACCCTAGCCCCTGACCTAGGTAACCACAGCAGGGTTTGGGGTCGAGCCCCCCAGGATTCCTGGGCCCAGACTTGTTGGGGTTACGAGGACTCCACCAGACAGGAGAGTGAAAGGGAAGTTCTCAAGATTTTGGAGATGCTCTGCAGCAAGAAATGGCAAGATTTAGACATGGCCTGAATACATTGATCAAAATACATTGATCTATTGCAAAGATAAAGTCAAGATTATAAGATTGACCAACAGAGAGGATGGTGGTGTTGTCCACAGTGATATGTGAAGGTCAGGAGAATGGAAGACTTTGAGGGAAAGATCAAAAGCTCAGTTTGGGCTACATTACATTTCAGTTGATGGCTGAATATTCATGAAATACCATCAGAAATAAAGGCTGATATTTCATTTTGGAGGGAGATAGCTACAGAAGAAAGACATAGATTTGTGAGCCATCAGTATAAAATAGGAAGTCTGAGCCATGTTTGAAGAAGATATCATCCAGAGACAGGGTGTACTGTAGAGAGAAAAGAGAGAGAACTCAAAGACCCCTTTTTCTCAAAAAGAAGAAACTGGGACACCTCCTGCCCCTAAAGAAAAGAATGAGGGAGCAATCTGGAAAGTAGAAGGAAATAATGAAATCCCAGCGATGACAGAATTTTGAGAAGTATATGGTTAACAGAACCTGAAGTTTTGTTTCACTTCAACAACCCATTCAGAATTGCCAAACTTGGATCTTAATTCAGATCCAAATGCCCCAAATTTTGGGAAATTTGGATCCTGTCAACCTCTATCATTTAATTACATTTTTCTACATGCTTCAAAATATATTCTTTGAAAACTGAACCCTGAACATTGTCCACGCTGTAGAAGTTTAATGAAACAAAAAAGGTACTTTATTTTCTGCTGTACTTTACAAATATTATTTTCTCTTTATTATATGAAATCGCTATTTCAAGTTCCTTTCTCCAGTCTGATATTTTAAATCTAGTTCTGATGACAACATTTTATATTTTGTTGATGTCTGATATTTTTGCTCTTTGTTTAACATGAGAGCATTGCTGACCTTCAGTATTTCATTTCTTAGAACAGAACATTTACAGATGCAGTAACTTACATAAGGTCTCTGATTTTTAAAGTATGGTTGTACAAGTGTTACTTTTTCCTGCTCTTTACTTTCCCATTCTGAATATTTCCACATGCTAAACATCTTACTGCTTTCTATTAATCGTCATCAGTTAGTTTTGTAAAGTCTACTACACTCCAAATAAACTGCTAACATATGCAAATCCAGTTGCCAAAAAACCCAAAAACAAACCAAAAAACCCTAAAGAGAACTGCATTTTTTTCAATCCTCTCCTTCAGGTCATTTTCTGGATCATCTGACTTCTACAATGACTATCTTGAGTGTCCGTTCATGATCCTTTGTGAACAGCAATAAATGATTTTAATGGAACAAAAGACTATAATTTGATCATCACTGTTTGTATCAGTGAGTCTTTCTTATTAATATATGTTCTACCATATATTGACTGCTAAGAAACTGAAATATGTTAAGTGTCCATGAACTCATTCTTTTCTTTCACAAGACAAGAATTTATTCTTATTAGACATCTGTTTGTTTGTATCATTCCTATTTTCAGTTAACCAGCCATTCAATAATATTTTATTCTTACCTGTGTCACTGTTATGGTAATTATGCACAAAACCAAGGCGCTTAATCCAAGCGAAGATGGAGCATTTGTTTGTTAGATTACCCTAAATAAATGTGGAAGTGGGTTTCTTTCAGTTTGATGTGTCAACTCATATACAGACCACTATGTAGGATATATTTTAGACATCTTCACTAATATTGTATGGCAGTAGCTACGAAAAACAACTTAAACAATATAAAGAATCAGATTGCAAGAAAATAAGGGCCAAGCCCATGTGTAATAAACACAGAGTGGTGTCCTTTCTCTTTTCTGTACAGAGGTGGGCACTGAACCACCAACATTAAACAGTAGTTGCACAACACAGTAACTATGATATCACATAAGAATGGCCATACTGGATCAGACCAAAGGTCCATCTAGCTCAGTATCCTGTCTTCTGACAGTGGCCAGGTGCCCCAAAGTGAATGAACAGAACCAGAGGCTAGGGACACCATCCCTGCCAATCCTGGCTAATAGCCATTGATGGACGTATCCTCCATTAATTTATCTAGTTCTTTTTTAAACCCTGTTCTTGTCTTGGCCTTCACAACATCGTCTGGCAAGTGGTTGACTGTGCGTTATGTGAAAAAATATTTCCTTTTGTTTGTTTTAAACCTGTTGCCTATTAATTTCATGTGGTGGCTCCTAGTTTTTGTGTCATGATTTTTAGACCTATCATATCCCCCCTTAGTCATCTTTTTTCCAAGCTGAAAAGTCCCTGTCTTATTAATTTCTCCTCATACGGCAGCCATTCCATACTCCTAATCCTTTTTTTTTGTCCTTTTCTGAACCTTTTCCAATTCCAATATACCTTTTTTGAAATGGGGCGACCACATTGCATGCAGTATTCAAGGTGTGGGTGTACCATGGATTTATATAGAGGCAATATGATATTTTCTGTCTTATCTATCCTAATGATGCCCAATATTCTGTTTTTTTGACTGACGCTGCACACTGAGTGGATGTTTTCACAGAACTATCCTCTATGACTCCAAGATCTCTTTCTTGAGTGGTAACAGCTAATTTAGACCCCATCATTTTATATGTAAATTGGGATTATGTTTTGCAAAGTAATGCACTTTGGATTCACCAACACTGAATTTCATCTGCCATTTTGTTGCCCAGTCACTCAGATTTGAGAGCTCCTTTTGAAGCTCTTTACAGTCTGCCTGGAACTTAACTATCTTGAGTAGTTTTGTATCATTTGCAAATTTTGCCACTTCACTGTTACCCCTTTTTACAGATCATCACAGACTTTTCCTAGTCCAAAAATTGGGGAACCCTGTGTTAGCTCACCTATTTTAATGTGTCAGCTATTCATAAATGTTAGCTTTTTATTGAACTACCCTATATGGGCTACATTGTCTTTAAACCTAATGCTGCCCCCAAGGGTACAGGAAGTAGCTAGTACTCCCCATCCTTCCAGTGAGCAGGCTGCCCAGACTGCAGCTCCAAGAAAGGGCAGCAAGAGCAGTGGAAACATGCCCAATCCTCCCCCTTGCGCCCACAAGCATGTGGACAGGAATGAGAGGAGAGTGACTCCAATGCCCTAATTTGCTGAAAAACAGTGAGATAACCCCTCCAGAGCAGAGTGAAAGCAGGGATGAATTGGTGACTGAGTCATAATCCCAGCCTGGTACTCTGCTTGTGGTAGTGCATTTACTCACATCTCATATGCAGGGCTGAGCCTAAAAGCCAATCTAACCCCTGTGTGTTATATTATACTTGTGCACACACATATACAGTCATGACAATTGTGACAGATTGCCTTCTCGCCCCCACTCCAAACACAGGCAGGAGACTCTTCTTTGGATCCAAACAGTGCTCTTTATTTACAGTGCAGCTTGTGCAGACCCCACCACCTACTATACACAGCTCTATACACAGCTCTACAGCTTAGCTCTTTACACAGCTCTACAGCTTAGCTCTTTACACAGCTCTATACACCGCTCTACATCTTAGCTCTATACACAGCTCTATACACAGCTCTACAGCTTAGCTTATTTTAGCTCCTTCTCTCTATCTCACTCCTCCACACCACCACACTACCACCACCCTGGGCTTCCTGCCTGACAGGCTTTTATCCCCCTGAGGAGGCTGCCAGGTGCAACCCATCCAGGCTGATTGCTCTGCAGCCCAGGTGGCTGATTAGGCTTCTCTGCAGGGAGGTTTGCAGAGGGCTTTTCTCCCTCTTAAAGGGGTGGCAGGCTGGGTCAGGCCCACCCTGCCACACAATTCATATTCATATATATATATCAGTGGCGGACCGTGCATTTCACACCTAGGCCTTCAGTAGTGCTCCGTCTGAATCAATTCACCCCTCAATAACTATTTTATGGTTATAAAAATCATCTTATTATGTAGAAATACAGTATAAAGATTAGGGGTGCACAAGTCTTCTACTACTGCAGCTACAGCTGCGACACCCCCTCCCCCCCCAAAAAAAACCACATCAATAATATCCTCATAAACTCGCAATATTATTTAGGAAAAAAGCAACATTTTACTCACCAAAAATTCGGATTATTTGTAGACAAAATCCATCCTCCTCTCTTTCCTCAAAAAGACTTCAATTACTCTGTCATACAGATTATCCGTGCGCTTCAGTTCCATCAAGAACTGCTAGAGGGCCCTGCTAGAGGGCCTGCTAGAGGTCCCTGGTGTCTGATTGGTTAAAGCAACAGTTTAATCAACATTTTTTTCTGTTAGAGGGCCTGCAGAACGGATTGTGAAGGCTTCCAGGCAGACATCTTTGACTTTGACCCTGCCTAGCAACAAATGATGGCTGAAATGTGATTGGTTAAATGCTTTAATATGAAAATACATGTCTGGAAGCAGCACAACCAGGGGCAAAGCTATGAAAGGAAGCGGACAGACCATTTGGAAATATTTAATAAGTATTCATGGACAAAATATAATTAACATCAGTCTGTGATTCAGATATTTTCTTAGGCCAGTAGAGAAGGCCTTGCAGGCCCTGACGGCCCACCACTGATATATATATATTACTAAGTAAATATAATTACAAATAGGTGAAAAGGGGGGTATTTAAAGATAGATTTTAAAAGACAAATCCCTCAAGACAGCTACAGAAAATCATGTTTGATAGGCAGGGCGCTACCAAATTAATGGTCCATTTTGGTCAATTTCATGGTCATGGGATTTTAAATATCATAAATATCGTGATTTCAAGTATTTAAATCTGAAATTTAACTGCGTTGTAATTGTAGGAGTCCTGACCCTAAAAAGAGTTGTGGGGGGAGGATCGCAAGGTGATTGTGGGTGGAGGGGTTGTGGTACTGCTAGTGTCACTTCTGTGCTGCTGCTCCGGCAACACTGCCTTCAGAGCTGGGCAGCTGGAGGGTAGGGTGACCAGATAGCAAATGTGAAAAATCGGGATGGGGGTGGGGGAAGTAATAGGAGCCTATATAAGAAAAAGACCCCAAAAATTGGGACTGTCCCTATAAAAGAAGTGCGCTCTGAGCAATCCTTAAGTTCCTGTCTATTCGGACACCAATTTGTAACCTTTGTAACCTTTTGCCTACAAAAAGCCCAACACCCATAGAAAGTAGCTGGAGACCCAGAGTTCAGTCTCTAAGGATTTTCAGGAAGGATTGCACAGGGACAACCTCCTCACATTCAAGACCCAAAAGGAACTAAAAATTGAAGGTAATTAAATAACTTTATAAAATCTTATGATAAAGAAACAAATCTAATTTTTACAGAATGACATGGCTATTTTATAATCCACAGACATTATCTTCACAGTTATACATAAACATAAATAAAGAAAACAAATTAAAATCTGAACAGTTCAGTCACCACAAAAATAGTGAGAAGAAACTGAAAACTCCCAAAAGCTTAGGTTTTTTTCACCTAAGTCTCAGTTAGAGTCTTTGATCACCAAATCTATACAGTCTGCGGAGTCTAAAACAACATCTTCTCTCTGCTTGCTCATAGGAACCTTCAGTTGGAATCCATGCAGACTCTTCCTCTGCTAGCCAGTCAGCCAAAACTGATTAGTCAACCTCTCAAGTGTATAGATTTAAAGAAAACACTGCTGCAAAACACTTTAGGGACAACAGCCTGCTTTCTGCGCCTGCGCTCAGCTTCTCCCAACTCACACAGGACACATGTCCTGCAAAGCAGCTGCCCTGACTGCTTGCCCTCATGGAGTCTGACTCCAGCAACTGGAAACCTATTGGAGCAGACCCAAAACTACTACACCCAGTTCCAGAAGCTTCTGGATGTGGGGAGTGCTTAATCTGCCTGGCAACAATGACCCAAACACAGCTCATGCCTACCTTCTCTCCAGTGGGTCTCAGAGATATTTCCCTATTAGGCACATGGGTTCCAATTGCTCACATGATCAAACCATACATTTCTCTGTTTTGATAAGTGAGCAAAAGATATAGTTTCAAAAGTCTACCCAATCAAATCCAAACATATTTTTAATACTATCTTTGGTTTTGGCCAAGATGACTCACAAAGATGCAGGACCTTTGAAACTGGTTCTGGGTTGGTTTTTTTCTTTGTTTTATTTTTTGCACCCTTGTAAAACAGAACCTTACCTATTAAAGAGAATACTGGCATGTACACCAGACAGAAGTATTTTATTCTTTGTAAGATCAGTTACACGGCTTGATGATTTTTTATGTCACCAAAAATGTTATATGGCTGTGATGTGTAAGGTTTCTTATGGAAAAAATATCCCCCTTCCTGTCTGTGTATAATGTATTATATAGGATAATAAAATCCACACATGTACCTGATTAAGTATCTAATTATTGACAAATTCTGGGTCCAAGTCATTAAGAAATTAGTCATCTCAGCCCATCAGGTAGCTTATTAATTATTTTTCTTTTTTCAGATGGAGAAACATAAACAGAGATTGAATGATTTTTGCAAGGCCACACCAGTAGTCATTGATACAGGTAGAATTAATATCCAAGAGTTCCTGACTCCTAATCCTATGCTGATTTCTCTAAATCCTTGTTTCCCAAACCAGAGGATGGTGTGGGATGCAAAGAACTAGCTGGAGAGGTGGGGTGACAAAGGGAGTGCAGAGATATACTCTCAGTTGTTCTTCAAAGCTTGCTTTTCTTTTTTTAAATAAAGCCTGTAGATCTTATTGTTGTGAAGAAAACCTTCTGCAGCCAAAGTGCAGAGGCACCACATTTTTTCTTTTAATTAGAAAAAGTAAACAGGGTGAGAACAGCAGGAGCCTCATGAGGAGGAGTCAGTGTGTTGGGGGGAAATGGTTGAAAACAACTGGTGACAAAATAATTCTTCTCCTCAAAAGAAGATAACTAATACTCACAGAGAAAAATGGGCCAAAATATCTTCTTAATTTGTTGTAAATCAGGAGTAGCTCCATTGAATTACACTGACGCAGGTATAGCCAAGTGAGAAATCTTGATGTATTTATATTCAAAATGTATATTCCCTAAAGGTACGTTCTTCCCCATGGCATCTTTCCCATGACTGTGTCAGAGATATCCAACCTGTGTCTACCTTTGCATTTTTATTACCTCAGGAAGCCCGCTAGAGAATGTTATGGAGGAGCCACTGGCTGAAAAGGTATAGCAGCATAGCTCTTGAGGATAACCCAGATAATGTAGAGCAGGGTTAGGGAGCAAAACAGGAGCACTGAGCTTTTGCTGATACTCCAGGAGGAGCTGGATTTTCACCTAAAACTTGGGATATCCACAGAGAGCCAAACCCCCTACCTGCTCTGTTGGGAGGTAAATCTTGACCCAGGAAGGAAAGGACAAAAGAATCTTTGTGAGGTAAACAGAAGAGTTCTCAGTGAAATTTGTTCTTTGTCCCTGGTTTTCCATGTGGATGGAGTGGGATGACATGGCCCTTAGTCACCTAACAGGATTCTGGCATAGTCTCATTTCTGTGAAAATCAGAATTACAGTCTGGGATGTTACTTTACAGAGCAAGGGCTCTGTGACCTAGCTTAAGAATTCATATTAATATATAAGTTTACTGACATATTTTTGATTGATATTCATAACCTTCTTGCTTAGGTTCAGATGGTGAAGTGCACAGAGTGTGTAAGTGACTTGTCTAAGACCACACAGTCATTCAGTAGTAAAACTAGGATTTTAACTCTGATGCTCCTGGCTACCAATTCTATACTTAATTCACTGGACCATGTTCTGCCATTCAAATTACATCCAAGCGTCCTTTACATATTCCACACATCTATTTTCAGTTGCATCATATAACATAGTATTAGAGGCCGTTGCCTTAGGTTATACAATAAGATGAACACTGAAAAGTCATTCCAAAATTTCAATCTTAGACATTTATAGATTTCTGCCTCAGGTAATAACCAGATTTGTGCTATTAAAATGAAACCTGCAATCAAATGAGCAGGCTCATTTATTAGGCTACATGAACAATCCTGAATTCTAATTCAGTTGATTTACAGGTTTTTTTTAAACTGCATGATAATGACAGATTACCTCTGATGAACACAGGGGTGGATCACTCTTCTTTTTCCTGTAGTTCCCATTTTTAGACTTGATTATTTCTAACTTCTTTGCCCTGTTTTCACTTCACATATTAATTTAATTAGAGGTTGACTCAACATAAGAAGTAAAAAGTATCAAGTTTTACAATAGCTGACCTTTAGAGTTCAATACCAAAAAAGAGAGAGAGAGAGAGAGAGAGAGAGAGAGAGAGAGAGAGAGATGTGAATCTTCCTTTCTTATGGCAAAATATGCCCTATAAATTGTCACATCTCAGCAAAGTGAGAATGGAATTATTATTTTCTTGTCATTTGTATTGCTGGATAATTAAGGGGGCTCAAGAGGCAGGGGTTTGAAAGTGGCATATAATTCAACTGCTGCAAATTGTCACATCCAAATTCTTATTTTAGGATAGGGTTTGAAATGTATTGGGTGGATTTTCATACATTTTGAAAGAAAGATTGAAAGATAGAAAGAAAGATAATAACGACTTCTCCAGTGTGGCTTAAAAACATGAAAGTGGGATTCATCAGCATGGTTTATTTGCTGTCGTGTGAGAAACTTTCTGACATACAAGAGGAATATGTGCAAATTGCAGAGAATTGAAAAGTCTGGAAAAAAGAAAGAATCTATCTATCTTCAAACAAAATCAGGCCAACTTATTAATACAGATAAGTTAGAAGGCTTTTGAAAATCATGGAGACTACAGTTAAACCTGTCTCAGGAGAGTTGTAAATTACAAAATCTGAATTTACAAAGCAGATAACACATACACTGACCTTGGGAAAAATATGAGTAAAGTGAACATGCCTCATAAAATACAATTTGAATACATGAATCAAAGTTATCACTGAAATGATAAAGATGTTTGTACTATTCCATTTAAGGACAATTTGAACAAAAACAAGAGGAACAAATTCTACTGGCAGATATGCCAATGTAAATCTAGAATAACTTCAACAATTTGAGGAATTATTTGAAAAAGAGAATTCAAAAGATATAGCTTGGCTACAAATGTTTGAAGATTGTAAACATCAAGAGGGGAGAGGAAATAGTTAGCAAATGTAATTAGAAGTAATGGAGTGAAACTAAGAAAAGAAAAATTCTACTGAATATCACATGTAACTTCCTGAGAGTGAGATCCTTTAGCTTACACAATAATTTCCTGAAAAGTGGCAGAAGTCCCATCAACTAGCACATTTAAAATCAGACTGGACACAATAAATGGAACAATACTGCATTGAAAAGGAGTTAGGAGACTACCAGGGTTTTTTAAGGTATTTACAATATAGGCTAATGGAATATGAAAGTGGAAACAATGCAGGAAAAATGAAATGTGATAATTTTCCATTGAAAATGTTGACTGAATTGATATGTTCACATATAACATTTTTATTTAGTCAAATCAGCATTTTGTGATGAAAAACTGTTCTTTTGGAAAGTTCTAGTTATTATCTAATTAGACCTCATCCAGACATAAAAGGCGCCAAATTTCTGTCATATGAAGGTGGCAGAGTAGTTTGCTGATGTGCATTTTAATGAAAAATGCAAACAATACACTTGACCTGAAATGTAAAATATCTGAAGGGAAACATATTTGTCGAGCAAATTATTTAACTAGAAAACTAAACATATTCAATTTTAACCTCTCATATCTAACTAGACACACGAGTCGTAAGTTACAAAATGAATAGTAATATTCAGTGGTAAAATATAGTACCATATCTCTGACTAGTACAATCCAAATTCAATCACTGTTCTTTATTTAAACTACGGAAACTTTACAAACACAATGAGCATCACTTCAAGTTTTAGGAGGTAAATTATTTTCTTTCCTTTTATCTGTTTCCAGACTGGCATATATGGTGTGTTTCTCTCATTTGCCTCTATCTGTTCTGAAATTAATGAAGAGTTAGAGGCAAATAAGGAATTGTCATATATACCTAATCCTTGCTGACTTTAAGAGAAGCATAACTGAAAAGAGAAGACACCAAAGGAAATATAACACAATGATTTTCCAAAAAAATAAAACAAATCTTAGCAATCAGAAGCAGCTCTGAGATATCTTTCCAACATTTACATGGTTTTTTTTTTAAAGAAAACCCTATCTCCATTGCCTCTGATCACCTTAGAAGAAAACAGACACAGGTAATCCCTGTAGCTTTACCAATGGCAAAGAAGAATTTGGCATTAAGTATTAGGGTTTGCATCTCACTGATGTTTTGGGAAAGAAAAGACAGCAGGAGATAGGTCTTGCATTTAGACTTAAGAATGATCACAAATCTATTTTCATCTCTTGAAGTTGTTTCATAGATAAAGGTCAATCACAGAAGAGCTCTGTCTTCATGTCAACTCTTATGAAACTTACCATCGTTGTGGACAACTCAACTGTCCCTAGTTATAAAGAAAGAAGTGGTCCTTCAGGTAGTTTGGACTCACTTGGTTCAGGTGACGAAGAGTCCTGTGGCACCTTAAAGACTAACTAACTTAGTTAGTCTTTAAGGTGCCACAGGACTCTTTGTCACTTCTGCAATTCCAGACTAACACGGCTACCTCTCTGATTTTTCACTTGGTTCAGATATATGAAGATTAGTACCATGCTTTCATGAATGCAAGTTTGTATTCATTTGGGATTGGAGCAAGGGAGAGCGATGCCTCCAGTATCTGGTGTTGCTTAGTAAATGGGCTGCTGCATTCTGGAGCAAACAGGTGCATTTTCAGTTGTTACATTTTCTTTCCTAGTGTAGGGTGTCAGAGTCAGGCCAGAGCAACTCACAATGAGAAATGAATGTTAAAATTCTCAATAACACTACACGAGAAATGTATGATTCATCAAATGTGGCATGAGGTGATAAATTTAATTTTCCTGACTAGTGAGAATGGTCATAATCCCCTGGTTTATCTTTTGAAGATGATCCTGGAGCAATATTCTGTCCTTCTAGCCATAAAAGCATGTTGGTTGACAGAGAGAAAAATCTCCTGTCAGATATCTGAGACTTATTCTGCATAGATTAAACAACTAGAGCTCCAAGAAAAGTTGAGGGAAAGGAGAAAAAGAGAAAGTTAGCCAAAAAGAGACAGGAAAAGAGATTTAAAAGGACTGAGATTTTAATAATATATAGGGAAAGAATAGAATTACAGGAGTGAAATCCTGCCATATTAAAGTTGATTTGAGTTTTGCCATTGGAATCAGTATTTCACCCCAGAAGTTTCCATTTCTGCAAGAACAGACAGAATACATTTATCTATGGTGATTTCAGGTAAATTTATCTTAGAAATACATTTTAAAAGCTATGCAGACTTCATTTTACTGAAAATTTGTTACTCAAATTCAGCTACACTACGCAGGTTTAAAACAAAAAAAAGGAAGTGTTTCTTCACACAACACACAGTCAGCCTGTGGAACTCCTTGCCAGAGGATGTTGTGAAGACCAAGACTATAACAGTGTTCAAAAAATAACTAGATAAATTCATGGAGGATAGGTCCATCAATGGCAATTAGCCAGGATGGGCAAGAATGGTGTCCCTAGACTCTGATTGCCAGAAGCTGGGAATGGGCAACAGGGAATAGATCACTTGATGATTACTGTTCATTCCCTCTGGGGCACCTGGCATTGGTCACTGTTGGAAGACAGGATATTGCACTAGACAGACCTTTGGTCTGACCCAGTATGGCCATTCTTATGTTCACAATGTCTTGTATGTTAGAATCAAATTACATGTACTACCAGAATACCTCAGATTCACTTTTTAACATTATTTAAAATAAACAACAAAGTTGAAAAGAAAAATCTACAGATTCTGTGCTGCCACATTTTTGGCTATACTTTGTTGTATAGGTAATTGTTTGTGTGGGATGACAACATAGTGAGTTTTCCTCAGTGCAGAACATATGGCTTCATAAACTACAGATTCATACAGGAAACTAGATACTCGCTTATTAAGAATCCTGAATCAGTACATCATGTTCTAAAAATTTGCTGTGTACAATGTCAAATTACTTCATGATTTAAGCAGAACACCCAATTATAAAGTCACGACCAATTAGGAGTTCTGCCTAAATATCAGTGGAATGATAAAGTCATGCATGAAATAATTTTAAATGTACAGTTCTGCAAAAATCTGAAGCATACAGGTTTGTCAAACATATGTTTGCCCACGTAAACTCAGCAACAATTTGTAACTTTGAATTCTTCAATTCCAGAACCTATCTTTCAGACATGAGCTTGCTCACTTATCCACAACGAATCTCTGAGGATAATAGCAATCTACTATTTCTGCAACATTTCAAGCTTCCTTCAAGCAATACCCCACTGTAAATATTGAAATGTAGTTGCTTTTTTTGACTTTCATCTCTCTCCCTGGCCAAATCTCAGGGAATTAAATAGCTTTCCTTCCCTCATCCTCCTACATACACCTAAAGAGGATACTTTGCTTTCATTAGGTTAGGATCCAAAATCTCAGCTCTATTCCTAAATCCTTACTTAACAGTAAGAAAATTATCAGGATTTCCTTATGATGACTGCACTGGCATCACACTTTTAAGTGGGGGTGGGAAGGTGTCAATTTGTCTGTATGGCTAAATGAAGGGAACAGTATTTTATGGCAGGGCGGAGAGAGGTCAAACTGCTGAAAAAGGGGACAAGGTGTAGGGTGACCAGACAGCAAGCATGGAAAATTGTGACGGGGATGGTGGTGGGGTGTAATAGGAGGCTATATAACAAGAAAGTCCCCAAAATCAGGACTGTTCTTATAAAATCAGGACATCTGGTCACCTTTACAAGGAGTGACACTGATTCATCTCATGAAATCTGAATGGGTGGAAGAGTTTAAAAGAGGTAGCCCATGTGGTGAAAGCCCTTTTCACATGGAGCTGGCAGAGGCAGAGTAGCACTGGAGGTTACTTGTTCAATTTCCTAGTTATTAATGGATCAATAACATAATGACTAAAATTAAATGATGCAATTTTCTAAAATCATTTTCATAACTAACAAGTTAGCCAAGAATATTGCACGCTATAACTAGGCTTGGAAGGATTATGGGTTTTTTTGGTACATAATGGTAAAAGTTGATTTCCCCAAGTACCCACAAACTGTTGGAACAATATTTCCACTTGTAATCAAAATTTACAAATAGGCAAAATAAGAAAAATATTGCTTTAGATTTTGATGTACGAATATTTATTTTGCCTCTCTTGACACAAAATATAATGATTGATGTCATTGTCTGAATGTCCCCCCCATAATTTCCAGTAACTGTAAAACTTTATAGAGATAAAAATAGAAAATGCTTAAAAATAAACATTCAGTATTACCCATCAAAAATTACCCCCCAAAATACAAATCGAATTGTGTCCAACCTAGTTATAACTGGGCACAATATTAATCCAAACTATGAAACAATGGCTTCCTCTGTAACTGATTTGTCTGCTACAAGTTCCTTTCAATCTATTTTGTTAGTGTGTGAATCTCTGTGTGACTTAAAGCAGTTCAGTATGTTAATCACTGCTTTTAAATTATCTTCTCATCCATCTTTCTGTAATGCTTGAATAAATTAAAATATAACTGTCACAAAAACAAAAGCATATCTACTTAGAATAAAGAAAAATGAAAAACAATGCATTTTAAATAATCAAATTAATTTCTTGAGATTGTGGAAGTATCCAGAGCACAATAAATGGAGCTTTCAGACTTCAGAAGTACAGTACACTTAAGTAACTTGAGTAGTCAAAGCCACAAGCATCTGCCCTGCCACTTGTAATGCAGAACTTTATTTGGATGTACTGTAGCATAGCTTTCTTTACTAAAGGATTTTGGTTGTATCGTCGTCCTCAAAAACCTATTAGGTCCTGATCTGATCCTGCAGTAAGTTCTGCGGGTGTACAGGTGTCCATCAATGCTGAATACAATGCAGCATGAAGGCCGCAGTCTGTAAAACATGCAGACTTCTTATCCCATAAAAGTAGCACATTACATTGGAGAGACTCTTTTCATTTTCCCCCTCATTTCCTCTTACTATGTCTTTATTTAGATTTTATTTCACACAAAGTTTTAGCAGAGAGGGTGCAAAATCTCATTCCATTTTTAAAATAAACTTTTGTGAAGGCATATTTAGGCATTAAACTGAAATGTTTTAAAGTTTTCTACAAAACTGTTTTCCAGTGTTTCTATACATATATAACCAAATCCAGGCCTGCTGGAAGTGGAAGTCAGTTGGAAGTCAGTTGAGCTGTAGCGAGTTATGCTATGGGCCAAATTCTGCTCCACTTATTCACATGTACAGTCCTGTTGAGCACAGTGCTGAAATTGGCCCATATTATTCAAAGGATTCAAATCTAGATTTATAGTTGCACTAACACACATCACCACAATATAACAGAAATAAAGGCAATTTAATTTGAATCTACCAATTTGTACCTAACTAGTTCAATATTTATACAAAATCTAATTTTTCTAACTGCTAGACCATGGAAGAATTATGAATAAATTACAGTAATTTATTTAAGTAGAAAACCAAAATGGCATTGATCAGAAATTCAAAGATGTATATTAACTTTTGAAAGATATTCAACCCAATAAAAGCACAATTAATTCACATCTTACCACTTCATAATCTTCACTGCCATAAAGATACATAGCTGTACCTTCAGGATCTTACATGTCCATAAAGTCCCAAAGTAAGAGCGAAGCGTATCTTTAGTGTCTGTTTAAGCAATACAACTTCTATAGCTGGATTAAAGTTCCAGTACTTGTTTCCCACGCTCAAAATGCTCTTTAAGTATTGTTCTCAGAGTCAAAAACAAAACCTCTTGCTGTAAGCAGTTAAGGAAATGGTCTGGCAAGCTACACGAGTAAAAAAAATTCCACAAAGAAAAGCAGCAGCAGCAGTGGCGGCAGCAGCTAGGATGTGTTATGTTAATCCACTACTACAAGCAGAGCAATGCAGAGGGTAAACTGGGGTATTCATTTAGGGTTCTGTTCTTAATCACGTTGCTGGCCTCATACTGATTGATTGGAAAAGGAGCCAGTGTAGTGAAAAATCACTAGAACTCTAGTGACGAATTGTGATGAGAGACCTCAGTGATATCAAAGAAGTACCATTTATTTATTTTTTTATTATGAACAGACACTTACTTGGTTTGTTTGCAATAAGCATGTGTAGACTCTTGGAGTAAATACTGGACTCGAAGCATTCAAAATATTTATAGAGAACAAACAATTTAACTTCAAGGAATCAAGAAGAGTAGACACTTTTCAATTTGAAAAGTAAATGAACTAGCCAAAATTCAGCCCTTTGTTGACTTCAGGGGATCTACACCAATGTCTATGAAAGCCAAATTTATCCCCCCCCCCCAGCACAGTTTCTTCCTTACTAAGGTGGTTTCTATTACTTACAATCAAACTTCATGACTCAAATGTATGTTGATTCTACAGTGGTCTACTAGTGAAATGCAAATGGTGTGACTTAATCTTTATCAAAGTGCCATCACATAATAACCGAGAATCACACGTACTGCCTCAACATCAAGGGAAAGTGTCCCAATCTACAGCACTGGGTTTGGCCTAAAGCCATGCATTCACTTCTTACTCAGACAAACTTTCATTAGACAAACTCATTAAAGTTGCAGTTTGTCTGAATAAGAATTGAGAAACAAATGAATATGGACTTCAGATTTTGGCCCACTGAAATCATTCCATAGCTAATATGAAAAAAAGAGGCAGGGAGATTTTTTTTTAAAGTCTTATTAAATATCCTCTGTAAGCACAGTACAAAAGAGATATACAGGATAGTTACTGGTAACTCTTGTTCTTTAGAATCACTTCTGTGCTTTCACACTTGTGGAATATGGCACCCCCTGGTGTCAAGTCACAGAACCCCTACCAAAACAGCATATGTTGGAGTTACACAAATGCCACCTATTAATGTCCATGGCCGATGTCTCAGTACATATAAAGGAGTGCAACCCTTACCCACCCAAGGCAAAGAGCACTAGGAACCTAATGCCCTCTGCTTGACAGATCTTAGCTCCCTGTTTAGATTAGTTTCCTTTATCTGCCCATGCACTGACTAGTGGGAATGCACAGTATATTTATGTAGTGAATGGTTAACCATTGATAGAGGATATATGTTTTAACAAGTATTTCCAAGTATAAGCTCATAAAAATAAATGTTTGGCCTTATATCTATTTTATTTAGTGGCTTTGTCAACTTTCATATCCTCTTAGTTCTGAAAGGGGAAAGGCAGTTCTTTTCCAGGGATGTTTCACATGGTGTGGGCTCAGCTAGGTCACACAGTTTGTAAATATTCTCTGAAAATCCTTGACGTAGCAGCTGTATTTTGTTTAATTCCACTTTTTTAGATATATATGTAACATTTACTAATATACTTTCCTTACATTATTTAGCAGGACAGCCTGTTCTCTGAAGGCCTGCACTCTCTCGAGACTAAGAAAAGACTATTTCTACCAGTGGACCAAATGTTAGTATCCTAGAAGCAATACATCTCCACAGCTTTTAATATAGCCTGTTTTTTTATTATTATTAAGCCTGGTTACTGGAGTGGAGGACATATTTTTTAAATAAAAATGTGAATCCCAATGAATTATTGTATATGTCTATCATTGTGATAGGTCTAGCACTCCCATGCTCTGGAGCAGGGGCTTCAAGTTTCACAGGAGAAAACCTTTTCAAATTTGTCCAAGTTATAAGGGATTTATATTTTGTGAGATGGCAGGGAAGAGAAAATCATAGCTCATGTAAGTCATACACAAAAGGAATGGTATGATTTTACACTGATAACTGAAATTTCTGCAGTGGTTGAACTTTCTGGACACTACTCCACTGTGCTCCTCAGAGGTAATGATTTCTAGACATTCCCTACACTTGCTGGCTGGGTTTGTTGTGGTATAGAGACAGACAATTTAGTTTGAGCCCCATTTAAAATGGTTCAAAGACTAGGAATATGGGGTTACAGAAAATCAGGTGCAGTTTGTTGTTTTACTCCATGTTAGACCAGGCCTTGGATACTATGTATTGTAAAGGAGAAGAAAAAATGTAAGCCATGTGGCTTACTATTATTGGTCTATGGAATCTAATTGTCCATAGTGTTTAATTGATTGAGACATTTAAGGTGAAACCCTGTTTCAAACAGATCCCCAAATCTTTCTGCACTGTGCATTGCAGTTGTTTGTACTATCTGAAGTAAAAAATAATCCTGTACCTTAAAAGGACAGATCCTGAGTTTGAAAACTGTGTCATATTTACACATGTTCAGTAGAGACTTACTAGAGCTGAACCTCAGAGGAGTCTATCCTCACTAAGTATGTTTGAGCTTCTCACAGCTCCTTGTGCTGACCTTGTTCACATGCACCATCCCCACAGAGCAACTCAACATGCCCACTCCAGGGCTACAGGGACAAAGCCAGACTCTCAATAGCTCTGGATTGGGGTGGGGCAGGCTACCAGAATTAAGAACAGGGAACCTGCCCCATCTCTGTTTTCAGAGAGCTCCCTGCTAATGCCCAGGCAGCCTGGAAGAGAAAGCCATCTCATTTGAATGCAGAGAGGACCAAAGCCAGATTGGAGAGAGGGAAAGGAACAAGGAGTCTGATGAAACTGGGACCAAAGATGGATGAGGAGGTGGAGAAACTGGGACTGGCACCCTGGGAGGGCAAGGAGATCTGTTGAAGGTGGGTGCTGCTGAGGGAAACATTGTTGGGAGACTAGAAGCCTATTTTCTTGGGGGAGAGGGGAAGGAGAAACAGATTAGACAAGAAGTTGGAGGGAGGAGGAGAAGACAGGGACTGCCTGGACAAGAAGATTGGAGGCACCAATGTGGTGTTGAATAAGGCAGAGAATATATCTCTGACAAGGGCTGGGTTGTGAGGAGAGAACTGGGACTGGCTGGAAAAGGATAATAGGACTGGGACAAGGACAGTAACTTAATTAAAGGTTGGTTGCTAATGACACTTCTAGAGAACAAAAATCCATGAACAGTTGAACATTTCCTACCTCCATATGTGCACAAATATACTACCTTGGTCTCCTCTCTATGTCCCTATCAATATTGTTCCCTTCATAACACAAAAATGTCAAATGCTATTAAAAATATTTGGCTCAAAACCTAGGCTGTCATTTTTTAGGTTATGCCATGTGTACCAATCTCCATTCGCTGCCTCATGTTGACTTTCCAAATGATCTAATAATGTAGCTGGATTAGTAGAAGGATCTGGTATTTAAGCCCTGGCCAATGTCTATGTAGCATGGCTATGAATTCCCTACACTATAAATAACTTTGTATGTCATAATACTGCAACATAGTGCCTTTGGGAAAAATAAACTGAAAATTCGCTGACGTGGTTGTCAAGGTTAATAGACTAAACAGACGTTACTCAATAAACATGAAGTGCTCAACTTGTATTCAACAGCTCATGCTATTTTTTCCTACAGGAACTCGAATGTAAAGCAATTGAAGCTCTAGTACCTAAACCAGGTTCAAGTTGTTGAAGAATATCAACAGTTCGTAACTCTTACTTGCGTAGTTTGCAACTAGATTTGTTCCTTGTAAACATCTTTTACTTCTTCTAAGAACAGAACTCCAGCAACAATATTTACGAATTAACGACTTTTCGTTTACCTGCAGTAGAGAACTCATGAGAACTTATCGCACCCCAAAATGGGAATCTGAGGAGCCCAAGATTTTCCTCTTGGATGACCTGCCTCCCCCATTCAATCACCTCCAACCAACTCATCGACATCGCTATCACTACACCCTGGAAATTCTATTATTTGGACAAATAAAACTGATTGCAAGTACATTTAATTTTTTAAATCAGTAAACTGTAAACTCCTGACTAAATAAATCAGAACAAATATCGGGGCTCAAGAACTTTTTTCTATGAAGCTTACCTGGAGTCTCTATTTAGTATCACTTTCACTGCTACTACAACTATAGAACCACTGAAAGCTCTGGTGCTGGTCTACACTAAGGGGAGGGTTCAACCTAAGCCACACAACTTCAGCTATGTGAATAACATAGCTGAAGTCAGAGCATCTTAGGCTGACTTACCTGCCATCCTCCCCCGATCCAGCAGGTAGTGAAGACATACACTAAGACTGCATTACAGGAAGAAATTACAGAATCTTCTACATGAGAGAACAAGAAAATTAACTTTAAGACTAATATTCTTTTTTTAATATGAACAAATCCCCATGCACTGGAGATTAAAATATAGCTAATAGGCTCTTGGCATTGCCATATAAGTCTATGCTAATGAATAAAGTTAAAACTGAAAGTAAAATTTGCTTCAACTTGCTTCAAAATTATACTTTTAAAAAATATATTTCTTTGTTACTAATTCTGTATCAACCGAGGCTATGTCTACCCTACAAGCTAGGGTTGTAATTCCCAGCTCGCTAAAAATAGTGTAGCCATGGTAGCACAGGCAGCAGCCGCAGCACGGGCAAGCTGCCCTGAGTATGTTCTGTCCCCTCTTTTGGAACCAGGACCACTTAGAGATTAATGAGTCTGCTATAGCCTTTGCTAACAGTGATGTTGCTTTTAGCTCATGCAGTAGAAGCTCATACACTAAGCTCCAGAGGTCCCAGGTTCAAATCCTGCCTGCCAACAACTGGGGTCTTTTGGTGTTACATGTACCCATGGCATTCAGGTGGATTTGTATTTGGGGCAGCTAGTCCATGCCACTACTGACAATTCCTGTGCTACCACAGCCAGGCCACTATTTTTAGTATGCTACCTCAATAAGAGCCAGGGTGAGTGTCTTTTCAAGCTGGCAGTAGTTGCTTGAGTGTGACATGAAGTAACTTTGCTATAGCAGTTTCTGTAGGAAAATGCAGTCCCTGGAAACTGTGTTTCATTTGTCACCTGTTGCTCCACTACAACAATATTTTCCCCCTTTTTGTACTTTTCTGCATTATTTTTCTGTCATTAAAGAGAGACTGGCTTCCATGGCTCAGCAAACACACAACATGTTAAGAGGTGCAACTCAGAGTTAAATTGCACCCAGTTCGGTGGGCAGCGATTGATTCAACAGGGGGTCAATTTATTGTGTCTAGTCTAGATGCGATAAACTGTCCCCCAAGTGCTCTCCCATAGACTCCTGTACTCCACCACCATGAGAGCTGCAAGTAGAGTCAACAGGAGAGTGGCAGCAGTCGACTTACCACAGTGAAGGCGTCATGGTAAGTGAATCTAAATATGTTGACTTCAGTTACGTTATTCACGTAGCTACCCTCCCTGTGTAGACCAAGGTTAAGTTGTACATAATTTGACCCCTATTGTAGCAGTCCTCGCTAGTGACCATGTTGCAAATCATTCTCACTTTAGTCTCCTTTCCCCTTCACCACAGTTGTGGATGTAGAGTTGTTTCAGAAAAATATGAAACTAGGTAGTGCCTTTAAGGCACAAACTCATGACATGGCCTGCAGACAGCATTGCCCCAAAGGGGCTCACGGAGGTATTCTGCACTGAGCTCTTGCAGTCTTTGTGCTCCCTTAGCATTGAGATTATATCTAGTTTCATGTACAAAGGCCATCTTCTGCAATACAAGTCCACACACAATATGGCTAGTTTGTAAATTTATTTTAGGAATGGTATATTCCTCAAAGATGGCTGCTGAGATTGATGAGAATTATTGTAATTTGAACTGTATGAAATATAAAATTCTTGGACTGAACACATTTTTTAAATGACAAAGAAGATCTCAAAGTAATAATTAGAATTAAATGCAATATATCCCTGTGGAGCTACTAGAATACTATTTAAACTTTATTTTTAAACACTGAATCTGCTTATGCACAGATTGTTTTTTTGGTTATTATGGTAACCGTTCTCCAACACAATCCAACCTGCCTGGAGTTTTCTATTTCAGGATACTTCAGTGATAAAGTTAAAGACAGAAGCTTCACAGCTTAAAAATATACATACACTGGGGACACATGTTATCTTGTAGTGCAGAAGAAGATAACAGGATAGTGTTCTTGCAATGTCATGGGAAGTCACATACTGTAAGTGGCTGCCATTCTCCTTACAGCAAGATGCTAATACATTCAATCCAAAAGATAACATGTCACAAACAGATTTGACACCATCTGCAAGGATGTGGGACCTAACTGCCTGTTTTATTGTGGCCACTTTGCAGCACTGGGACAGCATAAAGGGGCTATAAAATGACGGATCTGGCCGCAGCGGATTATCCTCATATTATCTGTGCTGTAAAACTATTCTTGCAACTCTCTGTCACACCACAGCAGCAATGTAGCATACAGGATGTGGTGGTAGCGAAAGGATTAAATCCAAGCTGCTGATGCTACCCCTTGCTACATATGCAGCTGAGTGTAAACCGGAGCACCCCTAACTGCTTTTGTCAGGGCCCAAAACACAGGAATTACAAAAGTGCCACCACCCCATTCCTAAGATAGTCAAAGCTAACACCATGAAGATTTGTAGAGACTGTTGTTGCAAACATAGGCATCATTTTGTATCCAAGCAAAAGGTTATAAGTAGTACATGCACTTTTGAGCCCAGAAACGGCTAGTCCCGGACACGGGAACCAATCTTTGCACATGTAACCCATCTAGTGTTCTGTCCCATCTCGTGGCACCGAGAACACTTAGAGAGAGACAGAGAGACTGAGTCTGCTTTACAGTGTTAGCTACGGTAACAGCCAGTTGGCTTTTAGCTCATGTAATAGAGCAGGGGTGGGCAAACTACGCCTGGCTCAGCAGGTAAGCAGATGGGGGGGGGGCTTAGGTGTTGGGGTCTCAGGGGGTGGTGGTTAGGGTGGGTGTGGTTTCTCGGGGCAGTCAGGGAACAGAGAGCAGGGAGGCTAGATAGGGGAGGGGTCCTGGGGGGGAGGCAGTTAGAGTGGCGGGGCTCCTGAAGGGGTGATCAGGGGACAAGGAAGGGGGGGGGGGTTGGATGGGTCAGGAGTTCTGAGCGGGGCAGTCCGGGAGCGGGAAGTGGGTGGGGATCGGATAGGGGAGGGGACTTCCCTACCCGGCCCTCCGCACAATTTTGAATCCCAGTGTGGCCCTCGGCCAAAAAGTTTGCCCACCCCTGTAATGGAGGCTCATGCTTTAAGCTCTAGAGGTCCCAAATTCGATCCCGTCCACTGACGACCGGGGTCTGTCGGTGTTACACAAACACCACCAAGCTCTTTACATTCAAAAGTTATCTGGGAATAAATAGTCTGTGACAGGATAGTACAGTGGTTTGACCCTTTTTGTCATACCGCACTGTGGCTGAGCTCCTGTATTAGCTTGCAACCCAGAGGTTAAATTTACAAGTCTTAGTGAAGTTCAGTCAACTGTTCATAATAACATCCAACCACCCATCCTCCAAAATTCCCCAAACGATGAGAGTAATGGATTGTGATGGGGATTCCTAGTTCCCAATGTCCTTGGGTGAAATGCTCCAAATAAGCTGTTGGGATGCCTTGTAACTACAGCTGTGAACATCAGCTAATGTGAGCAACCTGAATTTGTGCACTAGAATTGAAGGTAAGTTCATTTCTTTGCAGACTTTCAGCAAGCTCCATGTCTGAGACATTAAAATGTCAGTGCTGTGTCTTTCTCACAAGGAAAAGGCTTTAATTCCCAACCTTTATAAAAGCATGTGCGTTTATTAAACAAGGTAATGATTTAAATACCAAGTCCCAAAATGTGAGGAATGATTGGGATCAACTCAAATTTTAAAAGTGTTTGTAAACTTTAGTTGCAATAGCCTTGCATTCTGTTCTCCTCATTCTAGAAACAAAAGGTTATCTGATGAGGATGGCAATGACAGCATGTCCCAGAAGGAATTCTCTCTCTCTCTCCCTTTTATTCATGTATGTATTTTTGGCACAAGTTAGGACTGCACATTTCTGGACAATAACCTTTCCATTTGAGATGATTCTCACTAAATATTGTAGTGCCTCTGGCCTCATTATATCTTCAACTCTTATTTCCCACTCACAGTATGCTTTTAACCCTCCCCCCTCCCTCCCCAGCAATGCTGAGGTTTGAACATTTGACAGTGTGGAGTAGTGTTGGCTGCCTGGTAGGCATTTCTTTTTTAAAAAAATATTGGATAACACAAATTTTGCCTGGTTTAAAAGACACTGTTGAGATATGAACTCTGGGTGAAATTCACTCCTGTGCAGAGAGGCCTATCTACCACTTAAGTCCCACTTCAGACCTCAGAAGAGAAATTAAGTGGGGCTTAGCAGTGCATATCCTTTGTAATGGCCCTATTGACTCTCTGTGCTTATGAGTGCCACCTGGCACTGTACATACATTTTTAACAGTCAATAGGGAGCCAAATACATAACTCTCAACAATAGGACTTATGAACATAATTCTCCATACATTACTGTGAAAGCATACTCTTAAGAAAGCGTTTTTTTGCTAATTGGATTCATTTATCCTTAGCATTAAACAGTGTGTGGCCTAATAGATATATCATGATCAATAAGTAATCCTTCTTCTATAGAGCTAATGTAGCATGTTGCAAGCCAGTAGCTGAGCTCTTTTGCTGAAAAGTGATATGAGATGATGACAAACACTACCACCACCTTTGTCCCAGAATTGTTAGATGTCTGTTAATAATCTGAAAGGCAGAAAAGACTAGAAGAAGGCAAGCTGGGAACTGGTGTGTGGGTCCCCGTATGCAGTTTGTTTTGTGGGGGGGGGGGGGTGGTGGTTTCGAGTGCAACCTGCCTGTTTGTTGCTGCCAAGAAATTTCTGATACAAAGATCTGGATATTACACAAAATCCCCTTCTCCTCTCAGGAAAGAGTTTTAAATTTCATACTGCGCTATAAAGGTACTTTGGTACTGCAACACCTGACCCCTAGGTATCCTGCCTCTTATTGGAATGCTCAGTTCTGAGTTACGTGCTCAGGCTCCACATGCATTGTATGGGAGAGTTCGGTGCCTAAGGAAAGGATCATCAAAGCCAGCAAGCTAATTGAGAAGCTGCCTAAGCTATGCAGAGGTGAAATGCAGAGGAAAGGCCTTTCAGTCAGCCAACCCTCAAAGGTATTTAGGCTCCTGATTAATGGCCCAGAGGGAGGCACCTGTCTGCACCTTGGACTCACAGCTTTGAAACATCTCCTGGAGTGATGCATCTAAGCCAAGTCAGCCCAGGCCCTAGCTGATGAATCCCACATCTCTCTCTCAAAAAAGAGAAAGATTATAGCAAGTAGCCTGGTAGTTAGGGCACCTGCTTGAGATGGGGGAGTAGGGACCTTAACTCACATCTCTCATATCCCAGGTAAGTGCCCCCATCACCCAGGGCCGGAGCTAGCCATTAGGCGACAGCCGGTATTGAGAGGGGTGGCATATTGGCGGCCTCGGTGGCAATTCAGCAGCGGCTCAATGCCTCTTCCGCCATCAGCAGCATTTCAGCGGTGACTGCTCCTTGCCGATTTCAGCGGCGGCGGCAATTTGGATGCAGCTTCTTGGCGGTAAGGAATTTTTTTTTTGCTTCACCACCTAGGGCGGAAAAAAAGCCGCCACCAGGCTACTTGGTACATGGAGGCTGGGCGCTTTCAGTCTCTCTTCTTTGACCTGTTCCATGTTGTATAAATAAATATTCACTGGAGCAGAGACTTAAGCTTGATTCTCTCACATCCCAGATGGGTAACCTAACCACTGGGCAGAAGAATCACTCTCTCTTGGTCTCTGGCAAGAGGAATATGTGATTATTTATACAAATCGGAACAGATTCAACAAAAGAGACTGAGACAGCCTTAATACAGTGATCACCATTAACATGTCAATATTTACCAAGAGTTTGGATTTTGAGACATCTCATAATTAGAAAGGAAATAACCATAACCACTGTACCTAAGTAGTATACTGTGCTATTCATACCAACACCTGCATACTGGAGGTATACCAAGCCCATCGCCAGTGCAAAGTGTAAAGCTATTTTTGTATTTAAAATAGACCAGTGCTTCCCAAACTGGGGTACCTGAGCCTCTGGGTGTTCACAAAATGTTACTGGGGGTTCTCGGGAAAAACACTCCCTAATGGCAGACAGAGCTGTCTCTAGGGACGCAGTTTTGTGGTAATGTGTGTTGTTTGCCTGGACTTCTCAAGACCTGAATGCTTCTGTAGAAGGAACTCTCCGAGTTGGCTTCTTAAAAACCTTCATGCTGTTTCTCATCTGATACTCCTTGATGAAACACAGAAGCCTTGTCTTATAACAATGCAAAGTGATACAAGCTATGAAAGTGAGATCTTGGAAGAGTGCTTCCATTTGCATAATATAATGAAAATACTGTAATAATAAAAATAATTAGTGTGTAATAAGTATGTCATAAACAATAATTTTATATTTCCAAGATCACTGCTTTTATAATTTATACTCAGATAAAGGAGAAAATTCCTGGAAATATTCAGTTTTGGGGGGGGGGGGGTTGCGAGGCTTGACCAGACTTGACATTTTAGTGAAAGGGGTTCACAGGTTGTTAAAGTTTGGGAACCACTGGAATAGGTAGACACAGAGAATTATTTTCTAACTCAAACCATCAATTTGATCATCTTAAACCTGCTCTTTCTCAACTGGAGAGCAAGTTGCTGAGTTTTACTCTATGAAAGTTTGCAGTATTTGTGATGCACTGTAAATATAAGTTTCCTCATTACACTGAAGCTGAAATATTGTGTGGAAACATTACAACTGGAGATGGTATAACATTTTCCAACTGAACAGTTTTTCCACTTGGAAACAAATTCTGATTAAAAAAATTGAAACACTTTGCAGAAACATCAATTTTGTTAACATTTTCGATGAAAAATTATCTAAGTGATATTACAATTTATAATATACAAATCTCATATTCTGTTATAAACTAATATCTCAGAATGAAGCACTTTGATAAGGTCATTTTGATATTCCTAAAGCCATTCGGGGGGCGGGGGGGTAAGATTTCATTCTGCAGGAAACTTTTGACTTTTTGTTCTAGTTTGGGACAAAAGAACATTTTGAAATTATGGAATTCCCAATGGACTATAAATTCAGTTTCAACACAGTTCTAACTGCATCCTTTCAGAAATAGGAAGACAAAAATAGACTCACAGATGTCACCATCAAAGGTTTTTTTTAAATGAATTATTAATACATCAAGTATTATAGGATTGCTCTACATGTATATTACTGTAAATCCTTTATATAAAATTACATTATGAAAATTCTACAAAATGCACTGATAAGCACTCAAAAGTCAGAAAAGGAGGTTATGGTTGCATATGCATGTATACAATATACTGTATATAAGATTTTTTTATTTAGTCTATATATGTAAGACAGAATTCACAAAAGTCTTCATATGATAAGTACTCAGTGAACAGTGTTTAAATAAATTAAGAACACACCATCTTAACAGAGTAATATTGAAAGTTTTCCTGACTTAAGTTTGCATCTAAATTTCCTTCACAGTGAACTGACTGAGCTGTTGGATTGTACCCCAGGAAGGCCGTGATGATTGCTAAACAGGAAGTGTACGGTACATGGATGCTGTTTAAATAATTTAAACACATACCTTCTTGAGCAGAGATCTTATTACATACGTCAAATTCAGAACATTTACACTGGACCATTTTGACTATTAAAACAGTGCAAGTGTACACGAATTGGAAGCCATGAAAAAAATCCAAACATGTTTGACATTTAGACATAAACAATACACTGTGCAGTGCATATATTGTTTGAGAAATAGTATGTGATCATGTAATTCAGAGAAAAGAGTTAGTTCCTCACAAATTGTCAAACCCCAAATGTGATCCCATAATGTGTGACAAAGCCCACGATGATGAACACAATATTATTAATGTAAGAAGCTTAATATACGGTGTGTTTCATACTGTGAATAATTAAAAACTTTTCTTTCATATTTCTGATGTAAACATTTTTGAACAGTAGAAGTGATAGGACATCAGACTTGTGTAGAAAATAGGTAACTGGATCTAAACTGACTGACATCCCTCAAAGTTAAATATATTTGAGAGGTTTATAAACTATTTCCTGACTTTTATGCGCTTATCAATGCGACCTAGTTTGTCTGAAAACATACTTTCTTCATGTGACATTTTCCTATCATAAAGTCCACAGTATAGCAGTATTACTTATTGGAATACCAGAATAATATTTGTGTTTATTATTACCCACGAATAAGCATGTCATTTTTAATACGACCCTCCCTCAAATTAATATGACAATTTGTGCAAATGAGGTTTAAATATGATCTTAAATGAGAAAATGAAATTCCTTAAGTTATTTATATAGAACTGGTTCTCCAGCAGTCTGTAAAACGTTTGACAATGTTTGAGAATACAATGGTTTAAAAAAACATTCAAATACAGTTTTAAAACACCTTATACTTTGATATTTAAAAGTTGCTATACGTATAAACAAATTATCCGCGAAGTTAAAGCAATGGAGGAGGGGAGCAAAGAGGTTGGTTGGGCTGGGAGCAAACATCCAAGGTTAAGAAGACTGAAAATTAAAAAGTGATTATATGTACCATTATTGTTAAAACATTGAATATTAATGTATTTTGGTCAGTAGGAACACATTCAAGGGAAAAATTATCTTTGATTGGAATTATTGGCAAAGGTGCAAACAGTATTTATTCTCGAATGCTGGGAACCTACAAATTCCTGTTAGACAGCTAATAATTTTAAGTGATGAGCACTCTAAATTGTCAAACTCTCAGCATCATTTCAGCCCCCAAATGTGCTGAAATATACTGATTTCAGTTACAGAGAATACAAAGTGTACAGTGCTCACTTTACATTTATTTTTGATTATAAGTATTTGCACTGTAAAAAACAACAAAAGAAATAGTATTTTTCAACTAATCTAATACAAGTACTGTCGTGCAATGACATTATCATGAAAGTTTAACTTACAAATGTAGAATTATGTACAAAATAACTGCATTCAAAAATAAAACAAAGTCCACTCAATCCTACTTCTTGTTCAGCCAATAGCTCAAACAAGTTTGTTTACATCTGCAGGAGATAATGCTACCCACTTCTTGCTTACAGTATCACCTGAAAGTGAGAACAGATGTTCTCACGGTGCTGTTGTAGCCAGCGTCGTAGATATTTACATGCCAAATGCGCTAAAGATTCATGTGTCCCTTCATGCTTCAACCACCAATCCAGGTGACGTGTCTATGCTGATGACTGGTTCTGCTCAATAACAATCCAAAGCAGTGCAGACGAACGCATGTTCATTTTCATTATCTGTGTCAGATGCCACCAGCAGAAGACGGATTTTCTTTTTTGGTGCTTTGGGTTCTGTAGTTTCCACATCAGAGTTTTGTTCTTTTAAGACTTCTGAAAGCATGCTGCATACCTCCTCCCTCTCAGATTTTGGAAGGCACTTCAGATTCTTAAACCTTGGGTTGAGTGCTGTATCAGTCTTTAGAAATCTCACATTGGTACCTTCTTTTCATTTTGTCAAAGCTGCAGTGAAAGTTTATTAAAATGAACAATGTGTGCTGGGTCATCATCTGAGACTGCTATAACATGAATATCTGTGTAGTTGTAATGAGCATTATAGTGATTTAGATGTCTTCAGTAGATCTCCCCTTCAGGGTAGACAATTGCTGTAAGTTAGAGCAGTCCAGGGGCAACACTAACTTACAGCAGGTCTGCCCTTTCTCCCGACAAAAGGAGAATCCAGGCAGGACACAAATGAGTTAGAGCCACCTTGGTCTTCCCTCCTCCTGGGCTGTGCATCTTGGAAGGCAGAGAACAGACTTCAGCCCATTGTTCTTTAAGACTTGCCTTGCTTGTTGCAGATTGTAAAACAAATACAAATAATAAGTTCCACTAAATGTTATAAGTATAAATAAAAGAAAGTATGTTAAATTCTTTAAAGGTCTTATGTAAACTGGCAAAACCAAGGATAAATATTGTGGCAACATATACATGGGATACTATTCTGCCTGAAATCCTCTGCAATTCCTATCCATAGTGGGTAAGTTAAGGACAGAATGACAGCTTCAGTATACTGTGACCAACTACGGAGTCTGCTTTTACAGATTCTTACTACTACCTAATCCTACCGTGTTTCCCCGAAAATAAGACAGTGTCTTATATTAATTTTTGCTCCCAAAATTACATTACATTATATTACAGAGAGACGCAAAACTGGAAGTACGTCTTATTTTCGGGGGATGTCTTACTTTCGGGGAAACAGGGTATATATCTCAATATTTAGTATGCTAGTGGTTGTGCAATATGTAAATTTTTAATTGACGGATATGCTTTAATAGTCAATTTTTTTTTACAAAGGCTGTCCTAAATTAGGCACATAAAATACATAGATGTGGATGCATATATGCAAATTCACATGCAAAATAGGTAATCACATTCATGAAATGGTCAATTGGAATTTGTGTGGAATTATATATATTGTGTCTAATTGTGATGCAACATAAGTGCCAGTTTTTCAAAAGTTATTATTAATGGTCATGTTACTAACATTCACAAATCAAGAAATAGCAAGGACATATCTCAGACTGCATCTCTTAACCTTACTCTCCATTCCCATTAACTTTTTCTTCATCTACTTAAAAGGAAAAAAAATCCATATTAAGTAATGAGGTCTATGGACTGTCACAAGCTAATGTACACAAATGACATCACGAACAATCCAACCAGTCAATAAGAAACTGGCTTTGCACAATTAATATCTACAGCCAAAACTCTCAGGTCAGGCAAGGCTAAAGAATCCTTTAGGCATCTTATCACCACATCTAGGAGCAAAACCCATGCCCAGCACCCAGCCCAAGAAGCTGGAATGGGTTCTGGGGAACTATGAAAGAGCTGCACATCACCCCAACAAGCTGGTGAAATAACCAGTGAGCTGCTCCACAGAAATTACTTCAGATCCATGGCTGAAACCGCACTGTTTTCCCCTAATGAGGCCACACCACAGAGCAGAGGTCTAGAAAGCCTATACAGTCATGCATTCTCTGGCCCAAATTCAACTTTTTCTTACCTGTCCTCCACCTCCCCAGTCCCTTGTGCTGCTGCTGTGCACAAGAGCTGTATACCCCAGCTCAGCCCTCTGGAATCTACTTTGTGCAGTGGGACTGCAAGGATTCCACTACCTGGAGACTACTGCAGCTGAGTCTGAAGGCTTGATATTCTCTTTAGTGTAACAAGAGAAAGAGATACTTTCATGGACTATTATGTATCGCAAATAAACTATAGACTAGCTGTACCCAGATAACATTATTTAAAAGTTGGTGGGCAGATGGATTAGGGGATTGCAGAAGTGATGGTCAATATCTGTTCAACAGACTATAATAAAAACCACTGAAACATATTCATGCCTTGTTACTTTCAACAAATACTGTTTTGTTTTTGTTTTTTTTTAAATGGAAAGATGTGGAATAACTACTTCTGATACCTTTACTGGCATTTTTTGAGTTACATTGGCAAATGCTAAGTGCCTGAGTTACTCAAAAGATTCATTCTATTTAGGCATATTCTGATGATCTGGTTCTCTACTGCCTTGCAATTTGTGAAATCACTTAGACCTATATGAAAGGGAAGGCACACAAGATCATCTCTAAGACAGATGCAAAGCAATGGAGATGTAGGCCCTGGATCTTTATACCCAGAAATTACTACATCTGTGAGCACACTGCTTTAATTCTCACATTAAAAAAAAAACATTTTTGTCTTAAACTTTCCTCTCAACCAAAACAAAAATATTTTTCAAGTAGCTTTATAAACTTGGCATGCATTTTCTAAAGGTGGCTAAATCTACAAGTATAGTAGCTGATTTCCATGTAAGTGCACTACTTTACATCTATACATAAAACTATTTCAGGGGCAATATGTCCTCAGATCTCACATCTCCCTACTTATAGCACACCATCATTTCTCTACTCTGTTCAATGCAAACACAGTTAATCTTTGATAAAGAATAGTAATGGACAGTAGGATAATGGTATGAAAATTAAACAACAAATCATCTCTTCTATAGGTATTCTTAAACAATCCACTAAAAACAACTCTCCATCTTGGTTTCTTCACTGAGGAAAGATACAGCCACGCAGCCATTACACAAGACAAAGCATTACTGGGCTTTAGAAGACAGACAATGGAGCCCAAAAAACTATTCTGAGGCTCGTGTTACAAATCTTCACTGCCAACATTATTTAAATCTCTAATAAATGACATACGAACTTGGAGCCATTTTTTTTTAATGTTAGTCTGCCTACTTATTTTTTTTTAAAAAATCTATCCTCTCTTTTCTATGCTGAAAAAAATACAGTACAGAACAAACTGTAATTCTGTAAAAATATTTGATATCTTGTTACCTTTTATTTCAGAGCACAGCTCTGGCTAGGATCTTCCACTCTGGAACAAAGCCCTCCTTAACTATGGATAAAATAAACACTCATGATCCTATTATAAACTAATCTAATCTGAATGAAAAAGATACAAAGTGCAACTTGTGTCTATAAAGAAAATGTGTACTTCAAGGTTATTGCCAGTAGAGAGTCCCATTGCTCTCACATGGAAGAAGATATACAGTAAAATGTTTAAGAGAGACCATTGCTAAAAAATGTAGAATGTACACAGGCTAAATTGTTATGACTACACTTCTTACAGCTCCAGACAGAAGTGCTCTCAGCAACAGCCACTTGTAAGCTCCTCATCCTCCTCCAACTACACAAACTATTTGCAGTTTCTCAAAATAACAAAGATTCAGCAACTATTTAGCAAAGTGAATTTTAAAAAGAGAATTAGCACTATTAGTAAAAAAGGGTGCCATTTTTAATAAACAACACTTTAGCACTGCTAGATGAGAGAAATCGTTACAGAAAAGTGAAACAGTTTAATTGCAATTAACTTAATTTTGTTAACAAGCCGGCGTATTTCATTTTCAAAATGAAAGCACACTGAGCATTTGGCCTTCATTCCTTCACCATTTGCTTACCCCAGGAACAATGTGCTTAGTTTGAGAAGACATCAGACATCTCTCATGCATGTCAGACTACTTCAGTGTGGACTAGGCTCTCCAGAAGCAATACTTCTCACAGGAGCAAAATCTCAGAAACAAAAAAATGCACCAGTAAAAACTAAAGACAACCAAGTCTGTTTTGTTAACCATCAGCTGAGTTCTTTTTCCTTCTAAGGCCTGATTTAAAGTTCCAGTTTTGCCAACTCAGAGCTTTACTGTTCTTCAGAGATTTCTCTCAGCTGTTGATCTAATTCAGTTCCTATACTTTGAATATTCACAAGGTGGACCACAGGGTGAGCCCTAGCAGTATTCTCCAGCCAAACACAGAGAGGGAATCTCTTTCCCTGACCCATCTCTGCGGTGTTGCTTTGTTATGTTGGCTTCTGGATGTCAGTCCTTATCCAGTCCATTGGCTTGGTTGCTTCCTCTAAACTAAGGAAAGCAGTCTTTCAGCCAGGAGAAGAAGCCTTTTCTCCTTGCTGCCACTAGCTATGTTGCAGCTTATCTCTCCTCCCACTCTCTCACAGGCAGCCCTTAACTGGACTCAGGTGTTCCTAGTTGACCTGAAGTAAACAGGGTTTAAAAGAGAACTGGATAAATTCATGAAGGTTAAGTCCTTTAATGGCTATTAGCCAGGATGGGTAAGGAATGGTGTCCCTAGCCTCTGTCTGTCAGAGGGGGGTGATGGACAGCAGGAGAGAGATCACTTGATCATTACCTGTTAGGTTCACTCACTCCCGGGCACCTGGCATTGGCCACTGTCGGTAGACAGGATACTGGGCTAGATGAACCGTTGGTCTGACCCAGTATGGCCTTTAATATGTTCTTATGTTCTTAATCTCTTTTCAGCTCAGGGGGAAAAGAACCTTTACCATGGTAGAGCTGATATATTTGCCTTCTACCACTCCTTGATAGCTGTCCAGTCTGACTTTGTCACAGTAGCTAGAGTGTTATTTCACAGTGTGGCCACTCTCACTTAAACTAGGCTAACTGACATGAGTATAGATAATTTGAGTTAACTGTGCAGTGAAGACAGCTGTTGAATTTTCTAAGGCCATGTCTACATGGGGACACCTTGGGCAAGTCTACACTAGAGTGACGCATACTGTTGCACATGGGACACAAAGCCGATGGGACACAAAGCAGATTGTGTCCATATATCTATTTAGTTTATAGAAATCGCAGGGGACCACTACTGTGGGTGAAGGTACCAGAAGGGTTAGGGCCCCTGCTTCTACTTATTTCCCTGCACTCTGTAAATCCTCCTGTGACCCTGGTCCCATGCAAAGCACATTACAACTATTTAGTGCTGAAGTGAGCAAGGCAAGAATAACTGTAGCACAGCCCATATCTAAGAGCGTGTAAATGATTTTCAGTGTGTGACTGCATATTTGATTATGTGTAACTCATGAGTAAAGTCTAGAGGGGCTTGCTATATGTTTGTAAGAATTCCTTAAGCACAGCTTGTAAAACTAAGTGTTATGTAAATTAAACAAACTGGTACAACCCTAAATGCTTTTTTAAAGATGATTTTCCCCCCTAGGAAGGCAGGTGTAATTTGCTGTTAAGTTCCTAAAAAACACCCTTCTATATTGGTAATAAAAATATAAAGTATAAAAATATGTATTTCCAGACCTGTAATTGCATGAAAAATAAAATATGAATAGGATTATGCTTGTAGGGGAAATGCAATTTTATTTCAGATACTAGTCTGGCTGAATCAACTAGTCAGAATAGCCTTCTTGACATGTGGATGCATTGGTTTAATGCAGTGGTGGGCAACTGGCGCCCTGTCAGGATAATCTGCTGGTGGGCCATGAGACAGTGTTTACATTGATTATCCGAAGGCATGGCCACCCAGAGCTCCCAGTGACTGCGGTTTGCCATTCCCGGCCAATAGTAGATATGGGAAACAGTGGCCCAGGCCACTCCCTGCAGCTCCCATTGGCTAGGAATGGTGAACCATGGCTGGGAACCACAGTCACTGGGAGCTTCGGGCGACCTTGTCTGCAGACAGTCAATGTAAACAATGTCTCGCAGCCTGCGGGCGGATTACCCTGACAGGCTGCATGCAGCCCACGGGCTACAGGTTGAACATCACTGGTTTAATGTATCTGTGCTATCAGAGAAGGATCATCAGATTACATAATAAAAATGACTGACACTTGTATTCAAGTCTGACTAGAACTGGAAATCAGTTTGTACGAGTAGGGTTCAGGAAACATGTCAGGGGCAAGTTGGTGTCTACAGTCCCTCCTACTGTTGGCCAAGGTGGCACAACGATATTATGTTGCTCACTCTGTTTCCTGAGAAGCAGTCAATGTTGTTGTCATCAGTATTTGTGCAACATAGTTAGCAGAAGGACTTGACATTGTTTAATTGGCAGCCATTCAATTTTATTTCTGGTGGTGATGGAAGTGATGGGTTTGTGCCAGGAGATGGTTGGTACAAGATTTGTGTTTTCTTTACATTAATACAGAGGCCAAAAAGGGATACAGCATTGGCAAAGGAATTCAACAAATGTTGCAGGTCGTTATTGGAAAGGGCAACAAATGCTGAGTCATTGGCATACAGATCCATTCCTTGACTTTGCTGGGATTTTTTTTGTCCTTGAATCGGCAGAGGTTTAGAAGTCTGTCACAGAATCGTGTTGTTAGAGTGATACTTGTAGTGGTAGTACATGTGGCGACTTCTCGCACTCCAAGCAGGAACAAAGTAAATAATGTAGGGGCAAACACATTGCCTTGTTTAAACCCTTGGGCTACAGGAAAGGGATCAAATGAATCAGCACCCACTGATATATGAGCCTTCATGTCATCATGGAAGCAGTGTATAAGGTTTATTAGTTTGTCTGGGTGGCCAAACTTTGCAAGAAGGCACCAGAGAGCGGCGTGACCAACAGAGTCAAATGCCTTACTAAGATCAACAAAGGCAATGTACAAGGGCATTTGTTGGTCAGCAGCTTTCTCCTGTAACCAGTGTAAGGTAAATATTATGCCGGCCGTGCTGCGTGATGAACGAGAGCCACTCTGGGATTCAGGGAGTACATCATCTTCAATAACCTGAAGGCTTTTCAGCAACAGCTTACCCAGGGCCTTACCAGCAATGGAGAAGAGCAAAATTCCACGATAATTGCCACAGCAATGTCTGTCCTCTTTTTACTTGTAAATTGTTATGATTTTGCCATCTTTTAAATCCTGGAATAAAACCTCATTTTCCCAGCAGAAAGTGAACAGGTCTAGCAAAGCTTTGTGAAGTGTAGGCCCACTTGTTTCAGCACTTCAGCTGTGATTTCTCTGGCTCCAGCTGCCTTTCTGTTTGCCATTTATAGAAGCGTGTTTTTAGTCTCTTTCAAAGTTAGTGGATCTTTGAGTTCAAATCGAACAGATCTTTGTTCACTTGAGTCTATTTGTGCTCAGCTCATGATTGAGTAGAGTCACAAAATGTTCTTTCCACCTTTCTAGTATCATACTGTGCTCAATCAGGAGGGTGCCATCAGTGGACAGGATTAACAGTTACTGGCTCTTTGTGGTCAATAAATGGAATTTAACTCCTGAAAAAAAAATTGGGTGTTATGAGTATCAGCAAGAAATTATAGTTCTGTTGCTTTATTTCTCCAAGTGTCCTGCATAGAGCGCATCTTTTTCTGCACTTTAGAGTTTGATTTCCTAAAGGCTTCTGCAGCCATGAGAGAGGTGATGTTGTTCAGCTCAACTTGGTGTATGGTTCAATGAGTCACAAGGAGTGCTTAAATATTGTTATCATTTGCATCAAACTAGTCCACATTTTGTTGAGTTGGAACACCAAGGATTTCTTTAGCTGTTGATAGTACTGCCATTTGAAAAGTGACCCACCTTTCATCGACTGTTCTGCTTACTCTTGCATTGGCACCATTTAATAGTACAGCATGAATGGAAGTTGCTAACTGGGTTCTCCCTTCTTCCGTTGAAAGTTTCAAAACATCAACATGTCAGTTCAATTTTGGAGCAATTTTCAATGTAGGATGATGAATTCTGATATTCAGTTTAGTATGGATAAGTTGGTGATCCATAAAGCATTCTGTGCCTCACAGAACCCTGGCAATGTAACCATCCCTCAGGTCTTTATGACGAGTGATGACATAGCTCACAAGGTGCCATCATTTTGACTGTAGGTATATTTCTTAGAGTGTCATTCACCTGGCTATAGGACTGAGCCTTCATTTCTTCTGGAGCAGGCAATGTTGGGACATAGGCACTTATTATTGTCAGAAATTTGTTGTGGGACTGTAGTATCCTCAGTGTCATTCAGTATTCAGATATTGACATAGGTTGCTGTGGTAGTTTATTAAAGATGGAGTTTGCTATTGTGAGACTTACCCGGTGTAGGCTGGCATTTTGATCTGCCTTATAACATGATCAGTAGAAAGTGTATTCCTTTTCTGTACGTTCATCACTGTCATGTAGTCTATTTTTGAATAAGACAGTGATAGAGATCTCCTTGATGCCTGTGTAACTCTTTCACAATTAATACAGTTCTTCGATCTCCATTTTCCTTTGAGTCAAGTACTGTAATGTGCCAATATTCTAGCATCTTATTGTCAGTTTCTGTCTTGTTTTTGTGATTGTTCCTCCCACTTAAAAATTGAAATCCTGTTGATCATGGGAAACCAGCCAGGAATCAGTGACAGGAGAACCATTTTTACCCCAACTTTTATGGGGCCTTCTCAAACTGAAGCAGGTTGGGCTTCCCTGAATAGGGCCACCCAGTTGCTTAAGTAGGACCTCATGTTCCCATCGCTGAGCAGGAGTCATGTAACCATCACACTTTGCCTGTTCATTGGCTACTGACTTCCAACTTTTAGGCCTGTTGGCACCACCTAGAAAACTCATGCCACAAGTCTTGTAGCGAAGGGTTGGTGAATGATGATGGTGAGCACCTGGGAGGTGGAAACTATTGATACCAATAGATTGTCCATGCAGAATAGTTTAATGTGCAACCTGCAAGTGCATAGTAACAGGATCCATGCTCTAGGATGCAGCAAACTTTTCCCAATGGAAAGCCGAGGCTCAATGGCTGGAGGGTGGTATGTTGGTCCAGTAGTACCTGCTAACTCAGTTATGTGGCTCCTGTCACTGCTCAAAGAGGGCCCTTCACCAGCGCCTGCGTGAATATTAGGATTCTGCCACTCAGTTGAGCCCACACCTGCTGCTGATGAAAGGTGTGCACTTAGATTAACCAGTCCCAGATCCAGATACTGGCCATTTAGCCCAGATGAGGACCTACAGGAAAGGTGGGGGGGGGGGGGTATCTCCAAGCTGATCACTAGATTACAGCCTTTAAAAGTATACATATAAAAAAGGGTCAGCATCACAGTTTGGCTAAGATGACTAAAAATAGGTGATTTTCTCTCATCATACTTCCATCTAAAAATGGATTGATGACATGGTTGTCTGTGTTCTATTTACAATCTTTATTGGAAAATTATTTATCAAAGAATAATGAGTTTCAGATAGATCTTATCTTACAATATAGAAGTAATCATTCTTTAGCAGGTTGACAATTCACAACTCCCATTTATTCTTATCAGATAAGGATAAGCAAATAATGAAATAATCCCCTCACATTAATCAAAAAAGGCATTGTTTTGTTGATTACAGTTTGACACAACTTCCCTCTGTTGACACTGAAGCAGTTCCTTGCCAATTAAAATGTATACTTAAGAGATCTGTAGCACACAGAATGTATCAGATTAAAATGTAACAGCTTATTTTTTCAATATAATGTAACAAATTGTAACAACCTTTTATTACAAAAGAAGGAGATCATATAAATGCATCTGTCCTCCTATAAGTGAGTGTAACAAGCTACAGTATGTCAGAAAAAAACAAAAATTCTGTGTTAAACCATTATTAAGGTTGCAGTCCAAGCACTGAAAAGTTTAGAAACGGCAGAATTAAGGTTGCCTGTGCTTGACCCCTTCTGCTACAGCCCTGTGCACTGCACCCCAGAACCAGTCTCCCTCCATGTTCCTTATCCAATCTCCTTTCCCCAGACCTCCCTCACACTTAGCTGATTCTTTGTCTCCTTGCCCTGACAATCCCAGCTCACCCCTATAACCTAGCTCCTTGTCAGATCTGAATCCCCTTCGCCCTACTCCAGTCATCCCTAGTCCCAATCTCCTTGCCCAGACAACCCCAATAGCCACCTCTGGCTTCTCGTCCAATCTCAGTGCCCCCTTACTCACCACTAGCTCTATCCCTTACCACCCCCATATATACACCATGTTTTCTTCCCCATATCTCAGTCCCAGTTGCCTGTGAGGTCAGATTAAATCATCTACTCAGTCCCTCTGGCCGTAATATCTGGAAGATATTTATTCTCTGCTCTCCCCTTGTTCCCAGTCCCATGCTTCTTGCCCAGTCAGTCCCCAACTACTATACTAATCATAATTTCCCTCCTCTGACTCTGCACCAATCTCAACTCTCAGTTGTGTGTATCATCCCCCCCCCCCCTATTTCCCCAGGCTCCTTGTGCCAGGCTCCTTGTGCCAATCTACTCCATCCCTGTCAGTCCAACTCTTGTCCCCTTTCTACCTGAATTAGGTAGCTTCCACCTCCTCACTGTCTGGGTACTTTGGAGATTTTATCTGTGACTCTCCAGCAAAACTCAACCAAGCATGTGTGAAATGCAATTTCTCAAAGATTTATAATTTGGCCAAATGTTGATGAATTTCAATTGGGACAGCAAAAACCACATCCCTGATACAAAGACCACACCCGGGCAAATTTTTAAGTCCAAACCAGGAGAGAGATCTTATGCTTCTGAAAGAGGTCACCTAAATTTTCCAATATTGGCCAAAAAAAAGTATTTTTTCCTACTCCTGTTCTCAGAAACAACAGAATTCTTTTGGTTCAGGCACTGATCTCAATGTTCAAAGTTAATTTATTAAGAGCAAACCTATCTGGCCTCTTCTGGTCAAGGTTCTCCTACTTAATAACTTAATGTACTGTGTAGTGAATCACTTGTATGTAAAAAAATAGGCCAGTTAGGCAGTCCACATATTGTTATGATATGATTTTTGTACAAATTATGCATTTGAATAATTTAAATCAAATCTGAACACCACTGACATTTGCTCATTTCCAGGATAACCCCTTTTCGCCTTTATCAGGCTCACCTTTATCTAAAAGCTGACCTAGCTTTATCACCTAAAGCTCATCTTTATCAGTTATATATTTCTGTAAAACTCTGGCAATATATGGAAGAGTTAGGAAATAAAAATCACACACATTCTGCTACTCTGTAACATATTCCTAATTGATTTTATGAATCATGTGGAGCTGGATTACTTAATGGGGTCATGCTAAATGCAGGACTTTCCTTTTCCATTTGTTCCACAGTTCCACACATTCTAGATTATTGATGTCATCCATTATCATTAATTTATCTTTATGCTAAGAAAGAAAATAAAAAATATTTTCCTAAAATTGGGGCTATTTCTGCAATATTCTCTCAGGCAAAGCTTACAAAGATGTCAATACTGGTTCATTATGACCAACACCATTTCTAATGTCATCCTATTCCTATACTAAAATTAACTGTTTTAAAGTCAGTATACAGAGTATAATTAAATAATATTAAATAAAGTATGCCTTTATCTTGAGTCATATATTGAACATTTCAAATTATTTGGATTCCACAATAGATTTACACTAAAAATGGATTTTATTTCATCCTTTAAAAAGTCATAGTAAAGCATATCAACTTACAGTAGAGTCAAATACACCTTTTTATACCAGGTTTGTATCTGTTCATTAGTTTATTATCTAACATTGAAATGAGTCTCCTCTATGGACATAAGATATTTCAGTGGCAGAATAAATCAAGCATATTAAATCTAAGTGCATTAACCACAGAGAGAAGTCAAAAATCAGAAAGTAATCAGAGAAGGTAATTAAGAGAATGACTGTGTGTCCCAGATAAGTCAGGGCAGCATTTAGATAAGAGGGGACTGGAAGGAAACTTGCAGAAGAGCACAACTATTTTACACCATTTCTAGTATACAGCAGACATGACCTTGGACAGATTTAATCCATGAGGAGGCTTAAGTAAACTGTAGAAACACATAATGTGATTTATAAAAGCAATTGTGCAAATGTTATACACTAGGAAAAGAGAGAGAGAAACAGAAACAGGAAAGGAAATGCAACAAAGTACAGAAAGTCATGTGCCAAAACAGGTATATTTTTCTCCCCAATTGATGTTGAATTTGATGATAAAATAATGAACAAATAATAATGAAAATTACTAAATATTTAATGTATTGCATAAAGTCTATATTCTACCAGCGGTCTTGGTGGAGACCTCCTATTGACATCAGCAAGATAGACAACAGGAAGTATGTATGGTCTGTTTCATGGACTGTCATAAAAAACAGAGTGCAGCTCTCTCTCCACATTGTAGTCTATATCCATTCCTTAAATGATTAAAAGCCAAAGAAATTTTGTAAGCTTGTTTAAAATTTAAAATTCCAATCCATTTCCCTTCATTTTTATCACATGAAAGTCAGAGACAAACACACTTTGTTGCAGCAGGCAGTGTTTGTTCAGGAATGATGTATATTTCTCCTGTTCACCTTAGTGACAGCATGCAACACTTTAATACTTCAGCACTTAGGCCCTGAGTCTATGATGCCAATAAAGGCAAAGATTTACAGAACTGTATGGTGGTTTGACAACAGGGACAAGTGGGATGTAGGATGAGCTACGAAACTCATTCACACTTGTAATCACTGAGGATCTGAATCCAGGGGTTGAATCTATTAAAGTCAGTGGCAAAACTCACAGATTTCACCCCAGTTTTCTTTAAAAAACATAAATAAAATCCAATGAACTTTTAAGAAAAATGTAATTATTCGGATTTTTGAAATGTAACTCTTTTAAATCGAGCATTCTCTTTCTTTTCTCTGCATTCCTCAACTTATTTCTCTTCTGTCTGTGACTCTCCTTTTCCCTTCACTCTCTTTATATAGCCCTCACTTAGGCTGACTTTAGTGTTTCCTCACCAAATGTGTGTTCTTATTCTTCTCTTTTCTTCTGGTCTTCCCACACACTTCCTTCTCCCATTTTTTTTCTATTATGTTTTATAATTTCTATTTATTCCTCTCCCACTTTCCCTCCTTTATGCCCCTTCCCTGTTCATCATTCTCCTTCACCCAGCTTTGAGTTTTGTCCACTGGATAATATTGTTTTTCTTTTCATTAGCCTTCCAATCCATCTTTCCTCCTCTTAAGCTGCCCTCTTACATGTCAGCTGTCTGGAATTTCACAAGATTCCTGATTTCTCTGAAGTACTCAGGAGATAACGAATCATGCAAATTTAACTTTGTTCCCATTGGCATAGCATCAAACCAGATGGGCAGCTGTAAATTAAGGGCAATACATTTTTAGTTTTTTATATCTACAATGCCAGTTCCACATTAAGATGAGGCCTGCCAGGGAACACGGTTGAATTAGTGTGACATACAGTAGATGTGGTCAAGGGAAATTAATTTTTTGTGAAATTATTTATTTCACCAGTAAAATCTTTTAGATCATCTGTGTAAAAATTTAAAATTGCAGTGGTGAGTTTGTATGAGTATCTATTCAAGTGCTTGTCGCAGGCTTGATCAGGTTATTTGGGGCCCACCATGCTTCTCATATCTTCAGACTTTATTTGATTTACAAGATATTATGTGACAAGCCTCTTTAATGGAGTATTCCAAAGTGTATACAGTAGACTCTCGATTATCCAGGATGATAGGGAAAATATTAATCCTGGTTAATAAAATCCTGGACAATCACCATCCATAGGAAATATGGGGGGGGGGGGGGAGGGACTGGTTCACCGGCTATCCTGTGCTGGAGGGAGGGAGGGAGTGTTGGTTCATTGGCTGCCTTGCGCCCTGATGGGGTTTTTTGTGTGTGTGTGCTTCAGGCGGCAACAAAGCCAGAGCCGGCCCTGTGAGTTACGCATATTTAATCCACATCCTGGTTAACCCAATTCTGGATAATCGAGAGTCTACTGTATAAATATATATATTTTCCTTTCTCTTACATGTATTTGATTTACTGACAAGCTTTTACATCAGTTTTAGAGAGAAAAAATGCACACAAGACTGACAAAACTCAAGGCTGCCAAACTGGGTCAAGCCAGAAATGAAACAGGTCATGTTATCTCTGAAAAAAACATCAAGATTTAACTATTTCCTAAACTGAGGCTGCAACATGTTCTCGTTGTTAAGTAATGCAATACAATTTAAGCACAATTTGTTTTGTCCTTGTTTGTACATGGGTGACTGATTTAAATGCTACAGAATGATAAAATTTCCCTTCAAATGTAAATCAATTAACTCAAAATTATTGGGCCTCCCAATGCAGAACAGGATATTTAAAGATTTTATTTTATTGTTATTTTCATAGTTTATTCTTCATCTTTCTGTCTGCCAGAAAGCAAGCAAAAAATAATAATCACACTTTAGGGAACTGAATTCCTTGCACATCTTAAAGGGTCATCAAATTCAGTTGGTATTCTGTGTCTGTGTGCAAGGAACATAAGATAAGGCCTTGATTTAATATTCCAATTTGAGGTGGAGGGTGAGGGGGGGGAGGGTATGAGGTGGAATGACAAATACAAGCAATTATCACATATATGTACAGATTTCCTCCTACATATAAGAGACATTCTCTATCAGAATGAGTTACCTCCTGCCTGCCCTTTCTAGTATGCTTCACAATTATTGTTTCTTTATAAGGAGATTTAGGCAGTTTGCGTCAATCAAGGATTTAACAAGAGAGATAAATGCCATCCCCTCTTAACACACACAAACAGCTGCCAGAACCTGTCTCCATGTTCTAAGAGAGTATGAGCAACAAGCAAAATTATTCACGTTGGTCATTTCTCTAAACTCTGCATTTTTAAAATTTACCACATAAAAATTACATTTTAATTGTAAAGTTGATTCACATGCCCTTATATTTTTCCAATAAAAGCAAAGATTTAACAGGAAATCTCTGTTAAAAGGCATCTAAAGATAGTAGAACTGGCATAAATAACATGAAAAGCCTTAATTAATTGTATAGTATACATATAGTAGTATATATAGTATACTCCATGTTTTTCTTCTGTCACAATTTGCTGAACAAACAACAGGTATATTTTATTCTTTAAAGTATAATTTAAAACTTGCTACTTCTTCCATTTCAAATGGGAACAAAAAATTATTACCTCACAAGGTTCTGGTGAGCAGTACCTAATGTTTATACAGAGTGTTGAAAATAAAAAGATACAAAAATTATATTACAACTGAAACTGGCAATCCAAGGACAGATTCAAGGAAATATTACCATAGTCAGATTTTCTACTGACAGTAAGGGCTGGCGACAGGAATTTTGGCGCCCCGTACGCAGATCGTCCAGGGCCCTCCCCCGGCCGGTCTCCCGCCGCCCGTGGGGGGCCCCCCCCGGCCGGTCTCTCCCCCCAGCCGGTCTCCCGCCGCCCGCGGGGCCCAACCCCCGCATGCGCTCTGGCCGCGTGGCCCGGCCAGGAGAAGCAAAGGGGGGCGGGGGGGAGGTTGCTGGGTGCTGGGGGAGGGGGCTGATGAGCGCTGCAGCGGCTGCCCGGAGCCGCACCTTGCTCAAAGGCCCAGCGACAAGGGGGTACAGCTGTGTACTGGGCCCGCCCCAGATTTAAGGCCCCCCCCCTTAAGTCCGGGGCCCGGTACAGCTGTACCCATTGTACCCCCCTGTCGCCTGCCCTGCTGGCAGTATATAAAATAAAAAGGTCAAAAGGAACACAATCTTGGATTCAAACTCAAATACCAATACAAAATGATTCTAGCTTTCGGAATATATGACTTAGCAACAACATAAGTCATCTACGCCTAGTCATACTTAATGATGTCGCAGCAAACGCTGTAGTAAGATCAGTTCACTTGTATGTCTGCCAGTTACAAATTGATTTACCACAAACTAGCTTGATTTTCTAATGCCAGTGTAATAATAGACTGCTAATATCACTTTGGAATGTTCTGTTTACATGATTTGTCTGAATGACTTTGTAAAGGGACATCATGCCTCACCAATCTATCAGAAATATTTGAGGGGGGTCAAACATACATGTGGACAAGGATGAACCTGGTGATAGAGTGTACTGGGATTTTCAGAAAGCCTTTGACAAGGTCCCTCACCACACAAAGAGTCATAGGATAAGAGGGAAGGTCTCTTAGATATGTATTGGGACCAGTGTTGTTCAACATGTTCATACATGATCTTGAAAAATGGCATGTTGGCAAAGTCTGCAAATGACACAAAATTACTCAAGATAGTTAAGTCCAAACTGACTGTGAAGAGTTGCAAAGGGATCTTGCAAATCTGGGTGCCTCGGCAACAAAATGGCAGATGAAATTCAATGTTGATATATGCTGTCACGTTACTGGAATAATTTGGTACCATATAGATCATTGGGGTACCAAATATTATGTGAAGGGGGTCATAACAGGTATCTATGACCATATGTGTATATCTATTTTGGAACTGAAGTTATGGATATTGGATAAAAAGTGCCTGTACTTCAAACTTAAGCTTGGCTCCTGGGTGAAATCTCAGACAGGCTGGTGCTAACTCAAGCCCATTAAAGAGCCATCAACTGCACAATGAACTTTGTCCACACCCGAGGAGAGGAGCCTCCCCAGGAATGGGACATGCCTGGGAAAAAACTGAATCATTGAGAGTCTGGTAATTGAACCATGTGGCTGCGAACCTTCAGTTTGCAACCAGACTCTGCATAAGGGGGAGGAGGGTCTTCGCCCACAGGAGGAAGTCTATAAAGCCTGGAAGAACGTCCTCCATTTTGGTCTTCTACCTCCAGCCTGCAGCCTGTCTTGCTTCCAGCTCTGAATGGACTTTGCTACACAGGTGAACTCTGGACTAAGGTGCTGACCCATCCCTAAATGGGATGCTTTCTAAAGACTTTGATTTAAACCTGCAGTTATTCTACCTTTGCTGTAAGCCAAAACCAAGAGATGTGCCATTACTGCATGTAATTGATTTCTTTTAACCATTCCTAACCCTCACCTATACCTTTTTCCTTGCATAATAAACCTTTAGATTTTAGATTCTAAAGGATTGACAACAGCGTGATTTGTGGGAAGATCTGATTGGTATATTGACCTGGGTCTGGGGCCTGATTCTTTGGAATTGGGGAGAACCGTTTTCTTTATTTTGGGGCATTGGTTTTCATAACCATTGGTCCCCAGGACAGGTGGCTGCTGGTGGTGATACTGGAAATCTGTAGTGTCTTAAGGGGATTGCTTGTGTGACTTGTGGTTAGCCAGTGGGGTGAAACCAAAGTCTTTTCTGTTTAGCTGGTTTGGTTTGCCTTAGTGTGGAAAAACCCCAGCTTTGGGCTGTAGTTGCCCCTTTGGAAGCAATCTGTCCTGATCTGACACTCACAGTTGGATCCTACCAGGAACAGCACCATCATATATGCAAAGTAATGTTCATTGTAAAACATAATCCCAACTATAAATACATACAAAATGGTGGGGTTTAAATTAGCTGTTACCACTCAAGAAAGAGATCTTGGAGTCACTGTGGACAGTTTTCTAAAAACATCTGCTCAATGTGGAACACCTGACAAAAAAGCTAACAGCATATTAGACATTAAGAAAGGTATAGATATTAAGACAGAAAATATCATAATGCCACAATATGAATCCATGCAGCTAGCTAGTGGGGCTTGGAACCAGTGTGGACTGGCAGCCCCTCTATCATCTCTCCACTCCCCTAAGTTCCCTGTGCAGGAATTGCCAAGCAGGCTATCAATTGCCCGCAGTTCACCTGTCCCTCCCCCAATTGCCATGTGTTGCTCCTGCCTTCGAGTTGTTCCCCATGTCTCCTGCTTGCTGTGCGGGGAGGGGAAGAGGAAAAGAGGGGGGCTAATGTCAGGGTGTCCTCCTCCCCTCTGTTCCTGCACCCTGCTTACCCCCTCTTCCATAGAGTAGGACAGAGGGAGCATGCTGGCAGCAGCTGGTCTCAACAAGCTGATCTAATTAACAAAGCAGCATACACAAAGGGGAAATGTGCATCTCTCTCTATCTCACACATAGGATGTGTGTCTCTGTGTCTGTCCTCCTCCTTTCCTCTTGTCTTGTAGAGTATGAGAGTTAACCCTTGAGGGCTCAGACAATTGCTAGTGCATTTAGCAGTAAGGCATTCCCTGAGAAATATCCCACCCTCTGAGTCCTCCACCTCAACCAAGCTTCACAATCATTATCACTGTGTACCAGTATTAAATTGTTCATTTAAAACTTATACTCTGTGTGTGTATGTGTATATTAGATAGATAGATAGATAGATAGATAGATAGATAGATAGATAGATAGATAGATAGATAGATAGATAGATAGATAGATAGATAGTCTTTTTTCTGGTGAAAGAAAATCTCCCTGGAACCTAACCCCCTCATTTACATTAATTCTTATGGAGAAATCGGATTCATTTAACATTGTTTCACTTAAAGTTGTATTTTTCAGGAACATAACTACAACGTTAAGTGAGGAGTTCCGTAATTGTTAGTAAGAAAAAATGCAAGTAGATGGCATGTAAAGGGGCACATAGAAGGGTTGTGAGATAGTTAATCTTTAGAATACGCCAGTTTTTTCCAGGAGCCTTCCATCTGCATGTGCAACCACTTGCATACACAATTTAAGCAGTAGATTGTGGAATTTAGATGGTGGATTCTGCATGTGCAACCAGGCTTGTGTGCAAGTTTGTACATACATAAATGGGAGGTGCTTTTGAAACATTGGCGGAATCATTACCAGAATTCACTTGATGAAAGTACAGCAACTTAAAAGATACCCACTAAGGGACTTCTGGTGACACACGTACAAAAATGGAAAATGACTGCCTAGGAAACAATACTGCAGAAAGGGATCTGTGGATCATAGTGAATCACAAGCTAAATCTGAGTCAGCGTAGGTCTAGAAAACATGAAGTTTGGAAAAATTGGGTTTCTTTTAGTTTGGAGTAGAGAAGACTGAGGGGGGACACGATAACAGTTTTCAAGTACATAAAAATGGTTGTTTACAATAAGAAGGGAGAAAAAATGCTCTCCCTTAACCTCTGAGGATAGGACAAGAAGCAATGGGCTTAAATTGCACCAAGGGAGGTTTAGGTTGGACATTAGGAAAAACTTCCTATTAGGCTACCCCAGCGGTTCTCAAACTTGTTGAGACCGCGACCCTTCTTTCATCTCCGGCGGCGTGGCGCAACCCTTCCATGTCCGTCGAAAAGCCGCCGAATTGAATACCTCCGCATTTGGTGGCTATTTTCAGCGGACATTCCAAGCGCTTCCGAGAGCGCTTGGTATGTCCACCGAAAAGCCGCTGAATGTGGAAATAATCAATTTGGCGGCTTTTCGGCGGCAGCAGGAGCTTGCGACCCCCCCGGAGAGTGCTCGGCGACCCCCCCGGGGGGTCGCGACCCCCAGTTTGAGAAACCCTGGGCTACCCTAATAGGAAGTTTTTCCTAATATCCAACTTAAACCTCCCTTGGTGCAATTTAAGCCCATTGCTTCTTGTTCTATCCTCAGAGGTAAGCACTGTAATAAATTGTCTAGGGAGGTTGTGGAATTCCCATCACTAGAGATTTTTAAGAGCAGGTTAGACAAACATCTGCCAGGGATGGCCTAGATAATACTTAGTCCTGCCATGAGTGCAAGGGACTGGACCAGATGACCTCTCAAAGTCCCTTCCAGTCCTACAATTCTATGTCCCTGCCTTACAATGCATCTACTTAGCTATTGATTTCGCTGACAGCTGAGCTGCAAGATGTAATGTATTCCTATTCCTTGATCCCCTCCACCATATCCACCTCATACACACACAACCTTTTTGGAATGATAGTACTACTGCTACCATGCTAGTTCTCACATGTTGCCTTAATTCTCCATATCTTAATAAAGGTTTAATAACAAATTTAAGTGCACCTCATCTACCATAGTTTCTTCTTTAAAGAAGCTATTCATGACTTTCCTGTGATCATCATTAAATCAGCTGCATTAATCGTTGTAGGGATACTTCTATGCTATTCTCAGAGCATATTTCAAATTGGGGTGTTTAATAATAATCCTTTTAAGGAAAATTTCTGATAATCACCTTAAAGCTCAGGGGCTTCACTCAGCTACACATTTTGAATCTGCAAAAGAAACTCTCGCTTGAAAACAGTCTTATAATTAGATTACTGGTATTTCCTGACTCTAATTGAGCTGTGAATTTAACAACATCTCTGATAATATGTTGGCTTCTTAATACCAATCTTGGCCACTACTAGGAAGTACAAAAGCATATGAAACAGTTAAAACTTTTTTCATTATTTCTCATTGTAAGAGGGGGTACCCCAGCCCTTATGCTCTTGAGTACAAAGGCTGGGCCTCTTCTATGCCAGACCAACAAGTCCTTTTCCCCCCCACACCCTCACCTTGCCAGTTGGGGTTCTTGGGGTTACCAATCGCTGCCACCAATCGGGTATACTTCCAAAACCTTGGAGGGGCCCCCGATCTTCCCCTAACCCTGACTTTGTACCCCCTCCCTGGGTTTTAAAGTCAGACACCGGAAAACTGCTTCTCTCCACCCTGACCAGCTGAAGGCAGACTTCCCTTAACCCTGTCTCTCTCAACCTGAGAGCCAGACCCTAACCTTGTACCCCTTCCTGGGATTCAAAGTCAGATACCTGGAGGCTGCTTTCTGTCCTTCACCCTCCCCGGCTGAAGGCAGACTTCCCCCACCCCTGTCTCTCTGTACCTGAGAGGCAGACACCTGAAAACTGCTTCCTCCCTCCCCCGTCTAACCTGACGGTAAGGAGAGACAGTCTTCACACTCCAGCTAGGCCCCTAGCTGCCCTGGTTCCTATTCCCTTCCCTTCCCCCTTCCCAGACTGGAAGCAGAGAAAAACCCTAAGGGAAATAAACCAGACGCTTTTATAACTAGAAAATTTAATAAAGAAAAGGGTTAAAGCAGAAATACAGACACTTTACATTTGGGGTTCCCCACTTTGGTCTGAAAAGGAAAGGAACACCCCAAAGGCACGGCTTATTAGAAGAATCAAATTTACTTACATCAGCTAAGTAGAAGTATCAGAAAAAGGTAGAGCCATCTTTATGGCCAAAGATGGTCTAAAACCCTTGCCAGCTACCTTGGCAAGCCTCCTGCCTCATGTGCAGCAAAGATAGAACTCTCCTGGCCCTGGCCTCCTCCCTGGAGACCAGCCAAGATGGAGCTCTCTGGCCCTGGCCTCCTCCCTGGAAGCCAGCCAAGATGGAACTGACTGTTTTGCTCCTCCCTTCTTCATGGGCTCGAGGCTCCTCCCTCCCCCATGGCAGGGAAACTCCTACGTTACCTGTCTCAGATAACAAACTCCACCCAGGCAAGGCACACTGTGTTAGATAACATAGCCCAACCCAGGCAAGGCACCCTTCACACTTATAACACTCATCTACTTTGAACATCAAATAAGTTAAATGAACACTGTTAACATAGTTTCCCTCTGGGTTATGTTTCTTACGACAATTTAGAAACTGGAAAGTAAAATTCAGATCAAATTTTGGATTATCCTGTTTTACAATTTGTTTATATTTGCTAGTCTCCTACACAGGAGGTTTTGTTTACACAGGTATCAACATGGTGACATCCACATACTCATACACTACTCTGGAAAGCAAAAGAAGAGTGGCTGCTCCATTCTGTGTCAAAGAACTGAAAACATATACAGATATTTCATTCTGTCGCAGTCCAATAGCATTTTGAGAAGTAGGAGAGGCCCCAGAGTAGCATTTTGAGTGGGGCCCTCTGCAGTCACACCTCTCCCAAAAAGGATATTGGTAGTGGGATACAATAATTTGCTATGAGTTTCCTCCTTTCTCTCCTACTCATGGCAGAAGAGGGTGCCTGGATCAGCTATACCATCAACCTCCCAGGGAATAAATGCTTCAGGCCCAAGTGTCTCATTGTTCTCCATGGCTTTCCCAGGAGCTTCTTGCCTGTCCAAAGACGGGCTGCAGATAACAGCATCCCAAGCTTGGATGTGGTGCTAAACATTTGGCTAATTTCAAACATCTGCAAAATGCCAAGCTAAGATACCTACTTAATGAAAACACATACTTTGGAGCAAGATGAAACATTAGAAATCCAGGCAGACTTCCTTTAGAAAGGGATTCTAAACATGATTATTTATAAACATGAGAATGAAATTGAAAATGTCTCTAAGATTGTGGATGGTCTTTCTTTTATCTGATTTGGCTATCTAGTCATACTTACTATAAAACTGAACATAGTAACTAAACAGACCTGTAGAGCTCTGTTAGCTGGAAAATGGAGAAAAATCATTACCAGAAATATGCAATACAGATTTAAAAATAAAATACCCAATCACTGGGACAAATTCTGCCTTTAATTACACTTGCACAATCCCAACTAACTAATGGCAGAATCTGGCCCACTGTGCCAGTCCTGGCTATTCCATGTACTGTAATTGCCATGTCATAAGTTTATTCCTGAAGAAACCCTTCTCAATACACTTGATTATTTGAGAAATTACATTTCAATGCCAGTAAGCTAGGTTTTCCAATGCTGCAATCCAGTGCTCTATCACCTTTCCTGCTTGCCATTTAAGAAAGTGATGTTAGCATGTGGAAAAGGAAGTGGTTACACCTTTTGGGGCAAAGAATTACCAGATAGACAAAATATTTTGTCTTTAGAGCAAGAGGGACATTTTGTTCCTAGGCAGCCTAGTCTTTGCAAGGGCAGCATTTCCCTACATTTCCTCTGCATCTGAAATGTTGACTTTCAAATTCTAATATGAAAGCAGCACATTTACAAAAAGTGTCATGGAGACAGACCAGTATAAAAATATTAGAGCCCCTATTCTTCAGTTCATTAAGTCTGCTTTATGCTGCTCACCCAGTGCAAATCAGCACAAAATGAGTAGATTCAGTCACTGGAGGATGGCTCAGAGCTGCTGTAACAGCTCGTATGATACCAGACTATTGGCTACCAAGCAAAAGGGGCTGGAGGTATGTGGAGAAAGGAAACATGGCATGGCTAGGGCATCCCATAGGCAAATGGCACAATTTAGAGCAGCCTTGGAGCAATTTTAAATTACCTCATGGGATTAGCCCAATGCAGATGCTTTAAGGCCATTTTTGCCTCCTTCCCTCCAGAGCAACACTGAGTGCTCTTTATCTGCTGCTCAGGAAGTGACCCTGACAGTAGAAACCTAGGTTTTGTGGAATTGTAAAACACGACCTTGCAAATCTTTAACCAAGTATTCTCCCATGGGAATAATCTCATTGACTTCAATGAGACCACGACAAATATAGTCATTTCTTGCGTATCCTTGGGACACTTATTGAATTAACTTTAAATATTGTGGTACATACTATTAATACCAAGTTTATATATTATTGTGGGTTCGGATTTCATGTACCTCACAAGGGGGGAGATATGAAGTGAGGCCTGGGAGCTTAAAGTACCACAACTGAAAATGTGCCAGACAAGAATGGACTTTTGGGATGATAAATTAGATGTGGATTTCCTGGGTGTAGATGTGCACCCTTACTTCTAGGGCACCCTTCTGTGCCAGACTCAGCATTGCAGGGGACTTTGCCTCCCACACTCCCTCTATTGGCCACTTGCTTGGTCTCAAAGATAAGACCCAGACAGTCTCCTGTGGCTGGGACTTCATGGGTCTTCTGTGGCTCAGCCCTCCAGTCAAGTCACAACAGTTTGGGGTTAAATAAGGGTCCAACTCCAAACTAAGAATCCTTTCTGCTGCTGTTGGGCTCCGCCAAATCCCTGTTTCTTCTCCAGCTGGATTCCTGCATAGGCAGCTGGCTTGCTGGGAATATCACAGTGTTTATCAGTGTTAATTGGGGGGTTGTACAAATTTAATACAACACTCAGGAGGGAGAGAGACGCAAGTCTCTATCCAAGAGAAGTGATAACTGAGGAGCTGGGGGCCTAGAGCAGGTGTCCTTGGTGGACCACAAAGGGGGAATACAGGCACAGTTTCCCTGAACTGACAGAGATTACTTTGTAAGTATTTGCAGAATCAGGCCCATGGTCCTTTAGGGATGTTTGGGCACTTTGTAATCCACTCTGAGTAAGGGGCAATTTGTAGCTGTATTGTCTCGGGGCAAAGCAGGAACTGAATTGTGATTCTCAGTGTCAAAAGGTAGGTCCTGCTTTCCCCTTGCTTCATGTGGGAATAATGTTGTGCTAGCCCTTTGCTGGTACAGCATACTTCCCCCTCTCTGCTGGCTCAGTTTCACCTTCTCCCTACGCCACATAGGAGGGGGACTTCACCTGACAGTGTCTGCTCTTCTCCATACTCCACCACACTGGTACCTGCCATACAAGTAGCTCACACAGAGAACTAAGGGGATTCAGTCCTCTGAGTGGGAGCATAGCCAGGGTCATTACAAACTATACACAATTGCAGATGGGTTATTTTTATAGCTCTGCTTACTCTTCATTTGTGTGTCTTGCAAATATGTTATACTATTTATACACACATTGCTTGAACTGGACTCCCACAATCTTGACCTACATGCCAGTTACTTCCTTTAATCCATGTCTTTCCAGAGCATGATAGTGCCATTCAAAACCAAATGGCTTTGTTTGCACATAATTTAATTCATCAATAAGGGTTGTCACCACGGGGCAGTAATCCCCTTCAATTTTTCATAGGTCTACATGCTCCATTGTGTCCTCCCCCTTTTGCCGCTCCCCCACCCCAATTTTGCAGGATATAAAATAATTTCATATAATGTTCTATGTGCTCAAGTATCAGAGGGTAGCCGTGTTAGTCTGTATCCACAAAAACAAGGAGTCTGGTGGCACCTTAAAAACTAACAGATTTATTTGGGCATAAGCTATGGTGGGTAAAAAACCCACTTTTTCAGATGGGGTTTTTTATTCACAAAAGCTTATGCTCAAATAAATCTGTTAGACTTTAAGGTGCCACCAGACTCCTCATTCTATATGCTAACACTACTATGCTCTCTTTCCCCTAGATTTTTCTGAAATAACTCCCCTGGTTGTCACCTGTCTTATATTATAGAAAATAATCCCATATGTAACTTTTTTATCTGTCAGAATTCTGAAATGTCAGTTTCTTATTCTACTGATCACTCAGATTATGTGTTTTTGGCTTCTTTTCGTTAACTAAAAAAAGGAGCCTGGAAATCCTTGAAAAACATCCAAACTATATGATAAAATTTATAACTGGTTTATAAGTTTATTATGCTTTCTTATTGCCTTATACACATCTTTGGTAAGAAAACTCATAAGTTAGACAAAAAAAACTAACTAAAAATTATTTTGCACAGCCATATCTCCACTCATTCCCACTGTATTAATATTCAGCAAAACAGTAATAACTATGGATTAAGCCACAGATGTGTAACTACACCCTGTTCAGTTTTATAGGTTGCACAGATTTTAGTGCTCTGCTAGGATCACTTAGATGTAAGGTCAAGATAATTATCATACAATAAAATGCATTTGAGCTACTGTTGGGACCGGAAGACATTGTGACGGGCAACCACTAGAAAGTGTAGTTACGCTTCTAAATCAACTCCAGGAGAGTGCATAGTGATGCTATGAGATTGACCTTGCTGTTATCTGTGTGTTTGGGAACAGTTCCCAGACTGTTCCCAGCTGTGTGAGTGTTTACCCCATCTGTGTGAGAATGAATGCATGGGAAACCAAATGGGGAAACTGAGGCAGGACAGCGTGTAACCAATCAGCTTGTTGCTTGCAAATGAGACATGAGTATGTATGAGATGCAAATGTGTGAGTGTATTTAAGCCCACTCCCGTATTTGGTCGTGGGCTCTTCCGACCTGGCAATGGCTCTGAAGTGCTAGGTAACTCTTTCTGCGGTCGTGCTGATCAGAATTGGGCCCCTCAGCGCCTATTTGAGGGACTGAGGCCTTCCAATAAACTCATCTACTTTATTTAACCACGTGTGTGTGCCTTGTCTCGCAAAATCCAAAGTACTTCACAACAGCTACAAATGTCTTGAAATTGCAGAGATATCTGGGTAAACGCTAGTACATCTGAATGAGCAGCAAACTAGCAGAAGTTGATCAATACCCAAGTATTTTGTTTTACCACAGATCAAACATACATTTGTAAATTGTCCAAGTAAATTAATTATCACATTCTAATGAAATGTTATTTTCTAAATTCTGCCAGGTTAATAACAATATATTGTATCTGAGACAAAAACCACAGAGTTACATCACAACACATTCCAGGAAAATTAAAAACACTTTTGAAGCATATCAAGAATGGAAGGTATCACTCTTGCAAAGAGAGTGAGAGATATCAGAGCAGAAAGTGTTTCCGTGTAGCAGAAGAAAAATATATTTTTAAAGCAGAGGGAGAAATGGGGTATACGAAGCTTAAAGTGGTGGGGTAGAAGCAGCTTTTAAGAAAGATTCAAGACCACATGTTGTCTTAGGGATTCTAACCTCCCCAAATTTGAGATTTTATTAATTTTTCTTATGTCAGTAAGATTCGTACTAATCTATTTAAATTTACTAAAAAAACCAAGCCCAAATGTATTTTTATTACAAGATGACTAGAAATTTATCTTGGAACTGGGACTGTTTAAAATATGGAAATATAAAAGCATGCACTGCTTCCAGTGATTCTAAGAAGGTATAACTTATTTTTCCACAATCATATATCACAAGTGAAAATAATCACTATCTTAAGGGGCTGATTATGCTTTTGAGTACATGGAGTGGACTTTTCACACCATAAGAGTTGGCCCCATCAGCCTGAGTCCTGCACAAATTTCTGAACCATATGCACACTCCTGAACCATATCATGGACAACAAGGTGGAGAAGAAGTCATAAAGTGAACAAACAGTGAATGAGGCTGAGTGGACCTACTTATGCTCATATTAAGTATGTAAAAGCTGCTTTGGGCTAAAACAGGAATTTTGTGAATTTGTAGCAGTGAATAAAGATATGCCAGAGGCAACAGGCATGAGAATCAGGCTGCAGCTGTATTTCTTTCACTTTCCAAGAGATGCAGGTCCCTGGTTTTCAACCAGTGATGGATATGGACTATGTGGTCTATTTTCAGCATGTTATTTCAACACTTACTTACAAATTACACCTTAAAAATCCTTGATCTCAATAAAGAGAATTATGTTTGCAGCACGGCAACTAAACTAAGTCAAAGATGTCTAACAAACTCTTTAAATGTACAATAATGTAATGTTCAAGATTTCTTTTATCTGGCAAACAAAAAAACACATAATGTTGAATATTCAACTATTGCATTTATCATACACACACAGTCAGTCAAAGCTGCTCACAACTCTGACAAATGTCCAATAACATAGCCAATCTTGTTACATCCAACAGCAGTTTCCTAGGAAACCAAAATATAGCAACATGCAACCAGAATGCATGCAGAGGAAAGAACCAAAATAAACCCCGCATTTTCATTAGTTCTGACTTGTTTGAAACATTAAAAATGTATCAAAATATAACAGGTAACAGTGAAATATTAATTCTGAAGCATTGTCATCTGTGACCTATGTTCTCCCTGCTCATTTGTGAATGACTAAAGATGAAAGCAATAGTTTGCTGGAAGTCTTTTTGAATGCTCCTTTCTTTTGCACTATTAGTGCTGTTTGTCAGGTGTGGTTCTATACATTTTAGATTCTGAGCATATCACAAGTCTTTGTTTCCTTCTGTGGATAATTATAAACATTACATTACACCAAAAGCTTATGCAACTTTCTTAAGCCCCTGTTGGTTATTTTGGGGTGCGGAGAGTATGTGTAAAAGGCACTTTTTCAGGGGAGTTGCATGGGATTTATAACAATATACTGTACTGAAGTCTATAGAAAAGAGTAGGGTGGAGTAACTCCTAAAATTACCAGGGAAGCGTAAAGTTATGTTAATAGTGATAACTAATGCATAAGCACATATGGTAACATTTTCAAAAATACCTAAGTAACACAGAACCTTAAAGTTATATTTTAAATCTTAAAAAATGTGTGTTTTACAGTCACATAGTTATCACAGTGTAAAATCATAACAGAGACAAGACGCTGTAGTTTTTAACCTCAGTGTAACTATGTCTGGTCTCGTATGGGTCAGGGTTATCGTGTTTACCTCCCCATGTTACCTAGTAGTAAAAACTACGCGTGCTTCGCCACCACAAGGATTTTACAGCAAGATAGCTGTCTTGAGTCAGTTATCTCATTGTAACACATCTTTTTGGTAGTGAAGACATTACTTAGGTCTGATTTTCAAAAATGACATTAGAACATAGGAGCAAATCTCTCATTGACTTGGGTTTCTAATTGACTCATTCACTATTAAAATTTTTATCCATAATTCTCATTTCAGAATGAGCAATCAATCATTCAGGTCTCGAAAGCATGAGGTCAACTAGTGTTCTTCTGAAAACATAGTTTCCTGTCATTGAAGCCATCTGTTAGGAAGGAATGACACAAACACACTTCTGGATCAGACAGAAAACTGGAAAACTATTGCACATCTTTCTTCAGAATGCATGATTTTAAAATTTCCAAATCTATCTCATCTTTATCCAATTTATTTAGGGGGTTCTATATCCCATCACTGTACTAACCCAGTCCCTTCATTTACATATGGTTTTTATTTTTAATTAAATTTGAAGATATTAGCTTTTCTCTTGTTCAATGGCATATAAAACAGATTTGTGAAAATAAGAGAAGGAACACTACAGATCTTTCTGTTAACACACTATACTATGGGGACCTCACAAACATACTTATCATTAGATTTGAAGTCCTTAAAATACATGATGAAATGGCTTTAAGGTTAGGGTAATCCCAACCTTTATTATAAAGCAGTTTCAGACTGAAATATATTGACCTTGAAAGAAGTATAAACCATGGACAATACTAGCAAATTTAACTACATAATCTTCAATCACTACAGATTATGTTGATCAGATCCAGACGGAGTTGCCTGCTACTGTGGATTCAGAGTAATGTCATGAGGGAATAACTACATATTTTCTGGTTGTATTTTGGGGAGCATTGTTTGACATGCTTCTGAAGTTCCTGGAAGCACTTCAGGACAATATCTGGATGTTGGATCCATGTCCATTCTGGCTGGCTAATACCAATGGTTAGATATTGTACATTGTTAGTGGAGGCCGTAAATGTCTACAAGAGATTGGTGATTGGACCAGAGGTAGCTGGCTGTAGCTCAATCCCGACTGAAGTATGGTGGTACGACAGGTTAAGAACTTGAGGAAAACTACTTATTTTCAGGAACTTGTATCTCAACAAGTGCCTAACAATAAAATCTTGGAAACCAGCAGTGCAAACACGAATTCTCGCCATTTTCACCGACTGTTTATCGGTTAGGAAAACAACTGATAAAAATAGCGAGAATACACATCTGCACTGCCAGTTTCCAAGATTTTATTTCTGGGGGCTAGTCAAGATACAAGTTTCTGAAAATGAGTCAATTTCCTCAAGTCCTTAATCTATTCGAGACTCAGTAAAGTACTCACTTCATTTCAGATACATTAGCTAACCTCACACCGGAGACCTTGCTCTCTCACGTCAGTATAATTCTTCCTTTGATCAGGACACATAAGTGAATGAAAGATAGACACAGGGATAGATTCAAGTAACAGGCCCCAGCTTTAATATAACAATGGCAAGGGGAGTGATCCATCTGCACCTATTCCTTGTAATATACCAGGCATTTAATTGGGTCTAGTGTGATGTTGAGGACTCACACCTTATAACCAATAACTTGGGGTATCCTCTTCAGCCCAACCCTAGTCGTCAACTTACTTCTAACCCCTCTCTCTCCCCTTCCTGTCCCCCATGAGAAGGAAAAGGGCACCAGGAAAGACCTCAATCTGTGAAGACTTTAGGTTTCCAGTTTCCTTATGTCCAAAGATTCATCAGCCAGATCCTGAGTCTCATTCACCTCTGAGAGCTCATCAGCCTTTATCCACAATGGATACCATCCACAAGTTGTGACAACCTTAATTCTGGCATTTCCTAAAGTTGAATGCTTGACTTTGCAACCATAGCATTCTTTTAACATCACAGATGTTTATGTTATATATGTTTTAATATCTACACACAGATATAGTTTAATGTTGGCCCAGTGTGTTTAAGGGTTTGATCTTTCATAGTGTGCGCTCAGCATCCATACAGAGAAGCTTCACATTATATGCACAAGTGTGCACACAGTTCAGCAATGCAAGCAACAGCACACAGAAGGTATGTCTACATTGCCATTAAAATCCGTAGCTGGCCTGCATCAGCTAACTCAGGATCACAGGGCTTAGGCTAAGAGGCTATTTAATTGCAGTGTAGATGTTCAGGCTCCCTGCACAGCCAAGAGGCTGCTGACAACCAGTCAGAAGGAGGGGGGGGGGCTATCCTATCAGGAAATGTCCACATAATGGGGTGTTTCCTCCTCCACAGCCAGGGACGACTCCACTCCTCCTCTTTGCAAACCTGGCTTTGGGTTTCTGCTTCACCAAGCAAGGACAGCTGCAGCAGAAACTGGACCCCTCAGCCAAGTCCACTATCTGTGGTGGAAGGGATCTTCTATAGCCCTGTAGGATATCAGAACAAGCCTTAACTACTACAATCTTTCTATAGCCTCATCAAACTCTGGTTACCATAGCAACACCCTCATACAGTGACTCCTGGGTGTGGTAAATTATCATGGTAACAAGTCAACTTCCTGAGGCACTATTCTCTATGCTCCCAATTGAGCCTCACCTGCAGCAACCACATTTTCTGGCCCTTCATTTACAGAGACAGAAAGAGAGTGAAGAACCTGACAGATCACAAGCGCTGCTTGTGGACTTTTCATTTCTTTAATATACATGCTTTGTAGTTTCTGAGACTGGCAATTAGTTTCTGAATTTTTTGGTTAGGCTGTGCCTCACATGCCGGGCTGAAGAGCCAACCCTGCTTGAAACCCTGAATCAGTGAAGAAGGCAACCATAGTGATGTTAAGCTCACTGGGTCAAATTCATACATGACAGGAGAGCTGCACCTGTTAACGCCCAGGGTAAACTGGTCTCATCATTTACAGGTACATTTATCACATTGAACTCCAAATTTTGATAAATAATTATAGCATTTTAAAATATTGTTGAACAATTGGCTCTCTTGAAACTACTTTGTTCTGAGTCTTTCTTGTCCTCCCTCCTGGGTAGCTTTCAGTGCAGAGTGAGTGCCAGTGAAACAAAATTCTACATTCACTTATTGGAAATACAATTCCAATTCCAATACATTTTACACCATTTGCATTTTCTTTGCAGTGATGTAAATGACTACACAAGATGCAAGTCAAAGGAGAATCAGGCCCCTTTTCTCCATGTGATAGAATTTCTTCAGAATAAATCAACATTGAAAACTTTTGTTACTGAGTAAGGAAGACAATGACTCAGAGGACCTTGGTCTTCCTGAACCATCCAGGTCTAGACCATTTAAATACTTCAGTGAAAATATCCTACAGTCTTTATTTAGATAGTAAGCTGCTCAAGACAGAGCCTTTTCTTATTTGTTGTAGAATGCCACACTCCCCCCCCCCCCCACACACACACTTGGAGCTAAAAAAATCACAAATAATGAGGTATACGTTCCATGTAACAGAATTATTGTTAGCAAAAAATCCTTGGTCTTCTAAAATCCAGCTTTAAGCAAAAGGTGATGTGTGTCTCATGCTCAGTCTTGAACATTTTGGAACGTAAATAAATCTAGATGGGCACTTAAAAAAAACACAACCTAAATAAATAAAGTGTATTCTTTCAATCAAATCACACTGAAATAAAGGGGAGTTTTATAGAATGATCATATACAGTATATGACCCTTTAGTTTAATTCCATCTTGTGTCTATCTCAGATTTTCATAGAAAGATTTTAAAATCTATCTTGATTTTAAAATCTATCTTGAACTAATAATCTCAGCAAGTTTCTGGATCAGTAATCTATTGAGTTTCCAGATACACTTAGAGACTTGCTTAGTCGAAAGGTATCCCAGAAAACCAGAAATTATGTCAGTACACCCACCCACCTTCCCAACCACATCCCAAAGCTAACAGTATTTGGGGTTAAGCACTATACAGTGGAGGCTTTGGCTACAGTTTACCGTTTTATACTGGAAGGCAAATTGTAAAGCCCAAGAAAATAGCCTTGAGGCATTAGTGTAATCCACAGTGGTTGAAGTAGGGAAGCTAAAATTATTTAATACATTTTAAGACCATGGTGCAATAAATAGTATGCTGCAGGGAAGCAGTGCAGGCCAAAATATAGATTTGTAACTGCGTTAGCTTTTACAACAGAAAACATAATTAGGGAAGTTTAGATGAGTCTCTCTGTAGAGTGATGAAATCTTACATCCTTTCAAATTGAGATAAGCCAGAACCCACTAATTTGTATTCAAATGTACCAAAAGATCTGGAATATTTGAATCTAGGGTTTCATTTGATCCATTTTCAAGATGAGGTTAGCACCATTACTCTTTACTGATATTTCCTATGGGTGCGTTAAAGGAATATACTAACTAGAGTGACTGTTCCATAATACTCTTGCAGGCCTTGCATGCTAGAAATCTTCTGAGCTGTTCACACAGGTTGTCCCTGGTCTCGGTAGTAGGGGGAAACAACTGGAGCATGCTGTATAAGCCCCCATTCCCTTCCAGCACTCCCTGTGACGAATTTGTATGAACAATGCGCATTTGCTCCTTGCTAGGAAGAGAACAGCATTTGGCCCATTATAATTTATGTACGTAAACAGATTAAAGGTGCTCATTTATATACACTGCACACTAATGACTGAAATCTGCACTCACTTATTTATGCAAATGCAACTGAAAGCAGAATTTGCCCCAACAGTATATAGGATGCGCACAAAAATAGCACCTCTCCCTAGTAGAGAGCTGCTCCCACAAGGAGTGGCTTGCTTGCAGTTAGTCCTGGTGACTCACTCGACTCTCACTAATAGCTTGAAGGAGCTGCTTGTGCACTGCAGGACCTCACCCTGAGACATTGCTTCGGCTAGCATGCTGTGCCTACTCAGAGTAGCTAGTGGTAATAATTGGCATGGAAAGGGCAAGTCTGGCTCTCCAGGTGCACAAAGTTTTCTATGTCAAAGCTGACAAAACAACTTGCAAAGTAGAACATTGATAAAAATGGTGCTGTAGCAAACTATTGGATAGCTTAGAGCAGTGTTGTAGATGGATTACGATACAGTGATCAATCACAAAGCCAAGGAGTCATGGTCAAACATTCGCTGACAATCAGACCATAAAACTGAATGAAGAATAGAAAGACAAAAAAAGTATGCTGGCTCAGTCATGTACAGGGCCACATTCACCACCCAGGAACTGCAGCGCTGGGACAAAAAGTTTGCTATTGGAACAAACACAAACATAATATGCAGAACAGGAAACTATGTGATGCACTCAAAGGATGAGGCGTGTATGGAAACATGGAACATAAGAACATTATACCAGATGGAGTACTTGCAGTCTTTCACCCCAGAATGCTACCTGCCATAGGGGGTGAAGGACTGAGGAAAATTCCTACTTATGTAGGAATTTAGTGTCCAGCACAGGCACCCCATTCATGATTGGAGTTTTGAGTGCTACCTCAATACAAATAACAGTCACATTTTGTATAAAGGCTAAATTTATACGTAGTGTACAAAGGTTTAATAAATTACAATAGACATTATAAACATATTCATATAATTTTGTGCATATAAATTACATGCACAAAAGCATAAGGTATCAAAGACTGTGTATGCCAAGATTATTAGAGACCTTACATGATATCTTAAATGGATAAATACTATGAAAGTGGTGTGCTAGATGTAGTGAGTCTGAGAAGACTGTTAGCAGTTGCTGATACAGAACAAACAACACTTTGCCAGCTGGTACCACTGAGCATCTATGCACACCTCTTAAGCTCTAAGTGTAGACTTGCCCATAATAAAATGCATCCTTAATAAAAATTCTGAACCAAAAATCCCAAATGTCCTTCAATTATTAACTCTACATAAATAATTAGGCCACAGCAAGCTGGGGTGCAAGTCTAGTCAGCACTAGCCTGCCACAGTCGAACGCTGTACAACCTGTGGAAGAGCACTTTGGGATAGTCTCATTTCAAAAAAGGACTAGATAAAGAGGTTTATCTGGTTTACAGAACTGTGCAGTGCCAGCAGTGCACATGTGGTCTAATTGTTCATGTAGACAAACCTTAGTGTCCTAAAAAATCTATATATATAAAAGTCAAATGGTGTATGCGTGCGTGCGTGTATGTACGTTCCCTTACTCCTTCCACACCGTTTGAGCTAGAGACTTGAAATTTGGTACAGTTATAGGCTTTAGGGTCCTAATCAGGGTAAGAATAAAAAAATTTTCAAATCTCACCTCTGACGCCCCCGAGGGGTGAAATTCTTTAAAGCCCATTCACATCAGCTGGGCAGCAGGTTAACACCTGCTGTTCTCTGTGACATAGTTATGATGTAATAATACCCCCCTCCAACGGAGTCCGCACTCGCTCAGCTCTCTCCCTCCTCTGGTAAGAATAAAATTTTTTTAAAATCTCACCCCCTCCCCCCTCCAACGGCCCCCATACTCGCTCAGCTCTCTCCCCCCTCCCCCCTCCAACGGACCCCACATTCACTCAGCTCTCTCCCCCCTCCCACCCTCTGACGGACCCGAGCAATGCCGGGTATTTTTGCTAGTAAGTTTATAAATATAAAGGTGTAATGATATTCAGTATGCCAGTGACACAGATGTGTAATAATTATGTTTAATTAGAGGTATGTAAAGTAAATTTTTTTTATTCTTATTGTTTTCTGTTGTCAGTTATTTTATAATTCAAGTTGAATTTAGGGGTTTTTAATTTATCAACATCTCTTCTTCTTCTTCCAATCCAGCTGAAAGTTGCCTATCAAGCTCTTCTATTTCTGAACTCGGGAGCTTGGTGCCATTTTTACTTTAGTGGAGTTTGTTTAATCCAAACAGTCACTTCTTAAAACAGATGGAATACCAAAAGCAGATGTATAAAAATCTTTTTCTCTTAATATTTAGTGATGCCATCAGTTGGACTCCAGTACTGTCCTTCTCCTTATTTCACTGAAATTTAGGATTGGCCAACTCTTTAAAAGAGAAAATTGTGGGCACCAAATCAGTCCAGTTTTCTTCCCAAATTGCTACAGTTCATTGGTTTCTCTTCCACCAAGAATCTTCTGTAACAGTCTTTTTGTTGTTGTTGTTGTTGTTGGCTCCATTTATTACATCACAGGAGCTTGCAGGAGCAAAATCCCATAAATGCCAGTATCAAACAGTTAATTATGCACAAATGTGAAATGGATTATCCAGGGTGGGGCTGATTTTCAGAAATACTGAGCTCAGTGGAACCTGCAGCGAGGCTTTTGGGATCTTATCTCAAAGGTAATTAGGCACCTAATTCCCCTGGGAGTCAGGTGCCTACAGATTTTTGAGAATCTGGAATTTGGTGCCTGCAAATGGAGAAATATCTACAGATTTTACAGATGTGATTAAGAAAACCGTTGGGAAACCTAGACCTAAAATACAATTTTAACCGACACCATTAGATAGCTTTCCATCATTAACAAGCTAACTTGACAGAAAATTATTTTAGAGACACTTATCCTTTTCATTCAGTATACAGTGAGATGATTACAATTTCTAACATTTATCTTATCATTTGTGTGTATTATGGAGGCATCAGTAGCAACTCCGTAATTAAAGCCCTGCTGTTTCACACTTTAATGACAGCATTTAGTTTCCAGATTTGGAAGAATAACTCTTCAAGGACAATTCAATTTTCTCTGCAATTTTTTAGTAATTAAAAATACACAACCTTAGTGTGACTACAACCTTGATTAAATTACATTGATTTCTGAAAACTAATCATGATACTGAAATAGACATCAGTACTCTATAGTCTATCAAGACTAACTGTCTACAGATATGTATGGGGCAATATAAGTATCACCTATAATTACTAAATTTGATTATTAAGAAGCTTCTCATTTCTTTCCCTGAAACCTTCAGTACTTTCAAAGGAGAAGAATTTACATCATCAGTAACAGGACACCAATTCCCCAAGCCAATGTATTCATTAGTCATGATGTAACTACAAACAGAAGAAATTCTTTGAAAACCAGCTACTACAAGAATACATTTTTTCCATTAGTGTGGGAACATACCATATTTCCCAGAGGATTAAATCTGCATTTCCCTTAGCAACAATAAAATGAAGTAAATTAATGCAAGAAGAAATGGAAAGTCTTAGATGTAAATGAAAAATATTTTTAAATTCTGATTAACATTAACTAGCTTATTATGGGTTCAGCATGTAGAGAATGCCAATGTAACTTCTCAAAAGTACTCAATTCCAGGTTTAGATTACTGACCTAGATTATTTGTGTTCTATAGACAAAAGAACACCTTTTAAAAACTTTCTTTCAGTTGTACGCCAGAGGGCACTCCAGTCTCAAAAATAAGAGCTTAAAAACAATTACAGCTGCTCTAACATTTAAAACATTTAGAATTATATTTCATACAAAGAAGCCTCTCAAAATATTATTTGTCTTAATTCCAAAAAGTAAAAGAGAATTGCAATTAAGACTGTGATTGCAAATCCAACACACACAGACACACAAAAGACTACAGAAACTGTACCATCCCAGACACAAGTATGTCTTGATGACACTATTTGGATATTAAACTCAGAATTTCAGGGATTCTTTGCATGAGAATTTTTGATGTTAAAGTCCAAAGTCTGGCAAGTGCTTTAATGACTCAAATGAGCATTGAATTTAACTGCAATAACTGTTTAAATGTGCAACTGTATCTTGGCTTAAACTACTGTATAATGCTCAACCATCTTCAAGATCCTTTTCTTGTCAGCAGGAAGATTTTTTTTTAAATGGGGCCATGAATAGGGGCCTAAATGATAACATATTTGTATGCATATAAACTCGTGGACCATGCCTTCTAACCATTGCAATGGTCATGCCCATAAACATGTACTGGCAGTCTGGATAAAAATAATGAAAAGACAGAGAATACATGGTAGTAGAAGGGTTCGAAGGAAATACTTTTACCGAGCATAAAACTATAGCATATATGTACCAGATGGATACAGTATATAGAACTTACAGTTGTTTACTGAAATTGAGCATATACATGAATGTCTAGGTGTGAACTCTGAGAAGCTCAAAGTAGTATTATTTCGTATGTATTCAGTATCTTATACTTTTCCATTCTGCACAATTTTCACTGCCTTATTCAAAAGCCAACACCAACATTGAACATATTTTGTTATGTTCACTTAATTATAAATCAAATCCTTTCTCATCACTAAGGATTCTTTGGTGTCCTGAAGTAGTCTTATTTTGATATACGTGTTCTCAAATATTGAGGACTACTCATTGACTGTTGATAAAAGCAGTTTCCTACTGACACTCAGAATTATGTATGGCTGTCTATAGTATCTGATGATAATGTCACTACATCATGTCTATTCTCATGGGGTTCCCACTGAAGACTGCATGACTCTTGGCCTTCTTTTCTGATCAATTTAACATATTTGTCTTCCTCAAAATATTTACATACATCCATCAATGATGAAGCCATTGATCGTCTCCCGCAAGTGCCCATCAATGAGGCACTGGATGACCCGCCTACTTTATTAGAGACGCAGAAAGCGATCCATCTCCTCTCCAGTGGCAAAGCTCCAGGCTCAGACTCCATTCCAGCTGAGATTTATAAGGAAGGCGGCACTGCCTTGACTGAAAGGCTCCATCAACTGTTCCTACTTATGTGGCAACAGGAGACGATCCCGCAGGAGTTTAAAGATGCTGTGATTGTACACCTGTACAAGAGGAAAGGGAACAGGCTATAACCACAGAGGTATATCCCTACTCTCCATCGCAGGCAAGATACTCGCCAGGATCCTGCTGAACTGCCTAACAGCACATCTGGACCAGGGACTTCTGCCAGAAAGTCAGTGCGGATTCCGGAAAGATCATGGGACCATTGACATGGTGTTTGCTGCGAGACAACTGCAAGAGAAGTGTCAGGAGCAGAGGTGCAACCTGTTCTCCACCTATGTTGACCTGACCAAGGCTTTGAATACTGTTTGTAGAGAGGGCCTGTGGAAGATCATGGCCAAGTATGGATGCCCAAGGAAGTTCATCTCCATGGTCCAACAGTTCCATGAAGGCATGCAGGCATGAGTCCAGGACAATGGCGAATCATCTGAGCCATTTCCCGTTACAAATGGTGTGAAGCAGGGTTGCGTCCTGGCACCTACACTCTTCAGCATTATATTCTCCGCTATGTTGACCGATGCTTTCAGAGATGGAGATGTTGGAATTGGCATCAGGTACCGCACTGACAGTAAGCTGTACAACCTAAGGAGGCTTCAGGCGAAAACCAAGGTCATGACAGACATCATCCGAGACTTTCTGTTTGCTGATGACTGTGCTCTCAATGCTGGCTCAGAAGCTGATATGCAACGCAGCGTAGATAAGTTTTCCAACGCTTGCGCAAACTTCGGTCTAATCATCAGTACAAAGAAGACTGAAGTCTTGCATCAGCCAGCCCTAGGGAAGCTCTATGTTGAGCCCAACATTATTATTAATGGCCAGAGACTCAATGCAGTGAACAGATTCACATACCTTGGCAGCACACTGTCCCAAAATGCCACCATAGATGATGAGGTGAATATCAGGATTGCTAGAGCCAGTGCAACTTTCGGCAGATTAAACTCCAACATCTGGAATAGAAGAGGCATCACCACCCAGACCAAGCTTAAAGTATACAGGGTGGTTGTTCTCCGTACACTGCTCTATGCCAGCGAAACCTGGACTGTGTATCAGCGCCATGCCAAGAAGCTGAACCACTTCCACACAACAAGCCTCAGGAAAATCCTCAACATCAAGTGGCAGGATAAGATCCCAGATACTGAAGTACTCACCCAAGCAAACCTGCCCAGCATCTTTACCATCTTGATGCAGTCGCAGCTACGCTGGGCAGGGCATGTAGTCCGTATGTCAGACCATCGGCTACCAAAGCGACTTTTCTATGGCGAGTTGCAACAAGGACAGCGGTCCCATGGGGGTCAGAAGAAGCGCTTCAAAGACACTCTCAAAGTTTCCCTTAAAGTATTTGACATCAATCCTGACTCTTGGGAACAGAGCGCAATGAATCGGACTACATTGCGCTCCTTCGTGTATAAAGGTGCCGAATCATGTGAGGCCAAAAGGACGGCTGCAGCAGAACAAAAGAGGCAAGCCAGAAAAGCCCGTGCCAGTAACCCTGCTGGAGATGTCCTCCTCATCCCCTGTCCTATCTGTCATCGGACCTTTCATGCAAGGATCGACCTCATCAGCCATCTGCGCACACACACGGACAGAATCAGGCCCAGCAATTCACGGATGACTGAGTGGTCCTCGTCGAATTGATGGACGAACACACACATACTTTATAGATAATTGCTCTAGTTTCAGATGGATTCTTAGCTAAGTCTTTGAAATTATCAATATATATGCTGCTTAAGGGTATTTTAAAAGCCTTTTGTTGATCACCCGTCCTGTGCTATCTGAGTTTCAGCTCACTATAGGACACTTCCTTCAGTGGTCTATCACCACCCATTCTGATAACATGACCTGTCCATCTAATTGAGCTTTGATGATCATTGCCTCCACGCTGGTTGTTTATGCTCTCTTGAGGATATTAATATTTGAGACTCTCTCACCAGTGGACCTTCAAAATAGAGCAGAGACAGCAGATATGAAAATTTTCAAGTTGCTTAATGTATCTGTGGTAAACTGTGCAGATTTTACACCTGTATAAAGAGGTGCTATCATTGCTGCATTATATATCATCAGTTTTGTTGACTGTTTGATGGTGTGTTGGTTGTGTGTCCTACGGCAAAGTCTTCCAGAAACGTTCAGATTTTATTTCTTTATCCAGGAAATTATCACTTGAGATGGCACTGCCAAGATATGTGAAGTGATTGACATTCTTCAGTTCTATACTATCAATGATGATGTTTGATGAAGCTGGTTAGAAGAGGCTATAATGATTGATGAAGCTGGTTAGAAGAGGACTTCCGTTTTTTCCAGACTGATTGTGTGTTGAAGTTGTTTAGTTGCCTCTGAGAACCTGTCAACAATAAACAGGTCACTTTCACTATGAATAAGTACAGCATAATCATCCACGAAAAGGACCTCACACAAGTTCCTCAAGAACTTTTGTCTTTGGAGACTGAAGAGTTTCCATCAGTTCTGTGTCTTATGTATATTCCTTTTTAAAGGTTGTCCATTCAGAATGGCTGCAAAAGAAGAGATCATAAAGGGCAGTGCCAACACTCTGTTTCACCCCGTTACATATGGGAAATGGTTTAGAAAGGCCACCATCTGAGAGAGCTTGACCAGATATGTCTTCATGGAATAGACTCATCATATTAACAAACTTGATGAGGCAGCCAAACTTACCTAGAATTTTCTAGGCCATTTCTGCTCACGGGTGTCAAATGCTTTTCTCAGCTCAAATGAAGATGACACTGAGTTCCATGTTTTGTTCAAATTATTATTCCTGAATCGGTCTCATAACAAAAATATGTGTGGTGCTCCAACCTGATTTAAACCTACATTGAGACTCTGATAGAAACTTCTCTAATACTATTTTCACAAGTTGTTTGAGCAAAATACAGGAAAATACTTTACCAACTACAAATAGGAGGGATACACCCTGGTAGTTACAACAGTCAGATTTGTTGCCTTTATTTTTGCATATGTAATTAAGATTGCATCTTTGAAATCCTGAGTAATCTCTTTGGTTTAGAAGTATAATGCATTCCCAAATGTCAGTTTAGTATGTCAAAGAATAAGCTACCTGAGAACGAAGCTTTAATAGTGGGATGGATGGGCCAAATATGATAGGTATCCAGACCCAGTGAATTCTACACTTGTCATTTGGCAATCTCAAGTGTAAGTGAGAAAAGAGATACTATAGGTAGGTAGCCACATGGTTGGAGTTACCCAATTATCTCAGATACAGTATACCCACATTATCTCCAATTCTTTCCTAGTGCTGGCATAGACTCCAGTAGCAGAGTTGTTACCAGTGGAAGAAAACAGTGCCTATTGTTCAAGTCCCACAAATGCAGACATTGTTAAAAGGCCCCATCTTTAAATGCAAAATCACAGCACATCCAGACCTCAGAAAGAGGTGAACTGATTTATTTTTAATGACAAATATTCCAAGATAATGCCTTATCCTTTACCCGACATCAATAAGAATGTGATAGAAATGCTGACACTTGAAATGTATAGCAGACTTTGTTCACAGGAAAGCTGGAAAGTCACTTACAGATCCTGCTTTATCCTTTTATCATTTTGTAAAAAGCCAAAGGAAACAACCTTACTTTATGGTGACTGCAACTTTGTTGGCTCCTGAGTTGGGAACAGTTTGAATTTTCTGGCAGGCTGATACTTTTCAACTTACTCTTCATTTCAAAGCTAACAAAATGGCTTCATTAAGTTTATGGGCTTTAGAAAGTGACCTTGGAGAGGCCCAATTGCCATCACTGAAATAGCTGGCAAAGTGCTTGCTGAAGTTCTGTTTGCAGTGTAAACATAGTCACTTTTTAAATACATGTAGTGTACTGAGACAATAATATTTTACTTAGAAAGCACATTGATGAATCTTTGTAATTATATAGATAAATCATTAACAAATTATGGTGTCAATTTAGTACAACTCCAAAAGGGAATTATATGTTTTATTTGCTTTACATAGCAAATAAATGTTATCACCTTTTACAAAAGTTGCTGAATCCCAAATTTGTCTGTCTGCCAATCAAAGATGAAGTTTATTTTTCTTCCCTCCCCAAAACAACGGAACAATGTGCTCTTAAACAGATGATATTTAAAGGGAATGAAATTCATGCTTTAGTTCTGTTCCTTAGCATTAGCCATTATTCTCAACCAATTGTTAATTAATCAAAATGTTACCATGAAAACCTGATCTATCCCAATGAATAGATATGAATCATGAAATGAATGTGGGTTCACTTAAGATAGAGATTGTGATAAAACAGATAGTGAACACAATGTAATCTGTTTTAAATGATCAACCAAGAAATCATCACAGACTGGTCATCTACTTGATAGAACCATATACTTGTATATGACTAAACTATTCAGAATGTAAGTCAAAGTGCTGGCTGGAAAGGTTCATTAAAGCTCAATATTGCACTCCACTGATTCTGCTTTGTGTAGGCTGGTCCCCTGTACCATGTGAGGTCACCCTTAGCATTGCTCTAACTTCTGGCAAGCTAGACTAGCTACAGGAGGCCAAAACGAAACCAATATTGCCATTGTGCAGCGGCATCACCATAATAATGTCACCCTTTTCCCTGCTGAGTTGGACCATCTTTAGGACCAAATTATGATGGTGGTGCAGTGCAAATAGGTCACAATTTACCAGAGAATCTGGCTCATTGATTTACTTTAACTGAAGATCAGATAGATGGGTAGCTATGCACAAGCTCAGATAAACACAGCTCAGATCTCCCAGTTCCCTGGGAGCTTTTGGATCTGGATTTCTAAGACTTCTTCTTTGTTTACCCTGGAGGTAACTGCACATTAGGGGCGGGAGCTGAATTTCAGAGATCACTACTATCCTAAAATCAGAATCCATTTCCTACTAAGAATTCCTTCTTTAGCTAAGGGGGGGTTGGTCTTCACTACTCGCCGGATCGGCGGGTACTGATCGATCTATCGGGGATCGATTTATCGCATCTCGTCTAGACATGATAAATCAATCCCCATAGGTGCTTCCCGTTGACTCCGGTACTCTAGCTCGGAGAGGCGCAATTGGAGTCAACAGAGGAGCCTGCTGCCACTGTGAGGATGCCAAGTAAGTCGACCTAAGTAGCTGACATTGTGTATCTTAGGTCGATTCCCCTCCCGCAAGTGTAGAGCTGTCCAGAGAGTTAGTAAAGATGGGGCATTCATTAATCTCAGCCTAGGATGGAAACTGAATTAGAATCTCTGATAAATGGAATGATGCAAAGTAAGGAATTAATCTATTAAAAATTCTGGATTTTCCTGCATATTACTGCAATAAGGAACAAAGTGTAATCCTTTCCCTAGAGGTTTAAAACACTGATTAAATTAGATGTAATATACTAGTTGGGATGAAATCCTCACTTTTTGTCTTAAGAGAGACTTATAACTCAAAAATCATAATTCTGTCTGAGAAGCCTTTACCTACAATTGTTACAAATAATACTTAATAGTACTAAAACTGTGAACTTAAACAAAAAAGTATCTTCTCTTTTTTTTAACTTGATTACATTGTGCATTAGACAGCAATGTGTGTATTTCCACTATTTTCTCTGTGAAGTCAGTCATTTTCCCCCTGTTATCCATATGGGTCTTTCACTAAGCAACAGGAGAGAAGAAAATAGGAAAACATGATTGTAAAACCACAGAAATTCATTGAGAAGCTCTGGGGAAGTTGTATCTGAAGTAGTTTCAATTCATTCTTTTCAACCAATTAGATGTCAAATTAGCAGTGTATCTTCCAGGACAATAAAGCTCCAAATGCTGAAGTAGAGAGCCCAACAATAAAAAAATGAACTAAAACTTAAGAATTGTGAGACTGCCTTAAAATACTTAAAATGCCTTAAAACTGGAGATTGTTCTTGCTCAATGGTTTAAGAAGGGAGGACAGCTATTATAATAATATCTACCAGAAAAACTACTTAGAAAAAAAATCTACTAACCAACCTCAATATCTTTAGAATTATACTGGAGTCTGTGAATCTACTGCTCTCAAGTATCAGTCTACCACCTGGCAGATAGATAGAAACTTTAATGTTTACTTATTCAGATTGGTATTTACCCCTGAAGAGTGGCCAAGGATTTGCTGAAGTGAAACAACAGCTTCTGGAGAGGAAAGTGAAATTCACTATGCTGTATCTAATAAAACTGATTTGTTACAGTTGCCAAATTTTTACTTACTAAAGCCCTGGGGAAGTACAAGAATTCATAAGGCAGAGGAAATGAAAAGTCTCAGAAGTGGAGACTCCTGAATAATCTATATGTAAGGCACATTGATATGATTTGAATCAAATTCTGCATTTCTGACTTATTCAAACTTGATAGTGTGGGAGTGGGTTTTCTTTAAGTATACTTCTGAAAAAGATGGAGAATAGATGTAACTATTTTGAATCTATTCTTATTTACAGCACCTAAACCTTTTTGGTTTTCACTCATGAAGAATTAGAAAGAAAATTCTTCTAATAGGTAAATTTGATGTATATCTGTGATGCTATCTGATTCAAAAGGACCATTTATTTCATTGTTGCTACCGCTGTTGCACAACTGCACTAAATTTGATACAAAGTGTATCATGTAAGGTGTCAATGGAACAGTTAAAATCTGTCAAGCATGATTATCCTGGTTAAAACCATGTATCAACACCGTATTGAAGTGTTATGAATAATGGCCCCGTATTTGTAACTCAAATTTGTTTGTACTTGGGGGGGGAGGGGGACACCCACAAGGTAGTTTACATCCCATCTCACCAGTCCACTGTTGATGGACTATTCAAGCTTTATGGGCCATTAAGAAGAATCAACTCTCCACATAGCTCTGCCTGAAGACACCTCAGACAGCAAGGAGCCAACGGTGAAACCTGTGACTCAGCAAAACATGTAAGGGCATGTAATGTGGACATGTGAACTCAAACTCCATCTTTGTCAGTAACTTTCTATACACAGGGATTGTGGACTTTGGTTGCACCTGTAAATTTCCATAAATATGGCACAGCATATAAAAGACACTGGAGGCATCTCCATTTTGCCTCATTACTGCTCCAGTTCTCTACATTGTGGATTTACAACTAAAAGGAATATTTAAAAAAATGGACTGAGGACCCTCCAATTTTCTGGAAGTTACCAGAGAGACTTTACAAGCTAGCAGACTATTCCATCACTGATCTAAGGACTTTGCAATCATTTATATATATATGGTCTTTTAACCTTTTATAACTCTATCCTTTTCTTAAAAAATTCTTAGATGTTTTACCCAGATATCGGCCAATCCTTAGTAAACTATTAGATACATATTGACCTGGGGGTTAGTGTCTGAGCCTTTGGGACTAGAACCTCATATATGGTGATGGATTTTCAGTAATCTCTCACTATATTAGACCGGTTTGTCTGGATGGAAACCAAGGGCTGGAATGTCAAGGAGATCTGTGGCGGGGTGCTCCCCGCTCCCTGCCTGCCAGGGCTGGGATAGCCCTAGGAAAGGGGTCTGTGGCTGGGAGCCTGCAAACTCCTGGATTGATTGGGAAGCAGGCTCAGCTGAGTGGCCACGCCCCAAACTCAGGCCTGTATAAAAGCCTGAGAGGCAGGGGTCTAAAAGAGAATGAGAGAGAGAGGGGAACAGTCTCCTCTGGCACTCAGAGGGAGACAGGCGTAGCGGCTGGGACTGAGGGAGTAACCAGGGGGGTGCAGGGCTGGGGCTAGGCACCGGGAGCTAGGGAGCTCTAGCCTGGGAGCCCCAGGTGACAAGACCTGGTAGAAGGCCTCACCCAGGGCTAAGAATAAAGCAGTCTCCTCTGGGAGCAGGGAGAGACAGGCCTCGCTGCTGGAAGCCTAAGATAGGGTACCCAGAGTGGGCCAGGGCAGGGGCAAGGCAGTTGGGAGCCGGGGAGCGGTAAGCTCTAGAGATAGGGCCCCAGGCTGCCGCGCCTATCATAGGCCCGACCCACTGGGTACTGGGGGTGCCAGGAGGCAGCCCCCAGGCTGGGTAGAAGCAGCTGGCCAAACCCTTCTTGCCTGTGATGAGCAGCCTGATAGTGCAGTCCACCTCCGTGCGTGGAGGCAACTGGTGACTAGCAGAGGCAAAGCCTGAGGCAAGGTAGGGATAGTGGGTGCAGGGTTCCCCAGGGAGGGGAGACCCTAAGACTCGGGGGGTTCTGCAAGGAAGCAGCACCCTCAGTTCATGGGCACCGGGGTCCGGGAGGGACACGGGGCCAGAGCAGGAGCGGACATCGGCCGGCAGAGGGCGCTCCGGATGCTGGAAAGAGCTGATTCCCCAGACGACCAGACGGGGGCGCCGCTGGGGTGAGTGACTGCTTTGCTACAATCATGTTTAGCTTCTTGTTATCCAGTGTGGTATTACAGAAGCTCTTTTGCTACTGCTTTGGTGAATCTAATTATAGAACAAACCATCAAGTTTTGGGGAGTGTCTGCCCTGAGTGTGGCATTCTCAGTGTGGTCCATCCTAGGCACCTGGTCACAACTCATAGATTATGTTTTCTGACTACAATTTTTTTGCCCATAGTGCTTTCTAATTTTTATTTTTGTAAAATTGCTTCCCATAGAAGGTAGTTAGTAGTTATGTGTCACAAAGACATCATAGATCTGCCTTGCTAAGTTATACCCCAAGTAGTTAATATATAGTGCTACTGTTCGTATACTTAAGGAAATTCTTTAAAAAAATTAACAATGGAATGAAATCACACTGGAAACTTTGGCCTTCCAACTTGTTGCTTGAAAAACTAACACCAACTACTAGAGTGGTTATTAAGCCTTCTTTAACTGTTGTTCTTTGAGAGGTGTTGCACGTGTTCATTGTCTGTAGGTTTTTTTGGCCTTCAGTTGTACAGCTGTTGGAGAGTTTCTACCCTTATCAGTATCCTTTAGGGTGGCCAAAGTGCACTCGGCTATCTTGCACACACTGTATAGTCATACAGGGTCGAGCTGTCCCTGACTCCCCTCAGTCGCTTCCTATCACAGTTGAGAATTACTTATTTGACACCCCCTCCCAAATAAGTAAGTAAATTAGGAATGTTTAAATAGATGCGATCAGGTTTATTTCTTTATTTTGGCTTGTGGATCTCCTCTGTGCTAACCCCAGATGCTTTTGTTTGTGTGTAACTTTTAAGCTGAACCTCCCAAGAAAGCTAGTTTGGGTGCTTAATTTTTGGAATTGCTCTTTTAAAATCTAGCAAAAGCCTAAGTTCCAGATGTATTTTCTCAGGTTTTTTTGTTTTTATTAAAAATACCTTAATGTAGGATGTGACGGACCGCTCTCTCACCCCTCTCAGGAACAGGCAGGAAAACCCTTCTTTGCTTCAAACAGTGCTCTTTAATTCACAGTGAAAGACCCCACCACCAATATATACAGCTTTGTACAGTCTTTCAGCATACAGCTCTTGATAGCTCAGCTCTACAGCTTACAGCTTTACAGACTCTATATAGTCCAGCTCTTAACATACAACTCTAAACAGTTCTAAACATACAGCTCTGACTAGCTCCAAACACACAGCTCTGAATAGCTCCAAACCACCACCACTCTATACCATTCCCACCACCCTGGGCTTGCTTCCTGGCAGGCCTTTTATCCCGCGAGGAGGCTGCCAGGTGTCACTCATCAAGCCTGAGCCCTCTGCAGCCCAGGTGGCTACTTAGCCTTCTGCTGGGGAGGTTTGCAGAGGGCTTTTCTCTGCAAGGGAGCTTTGCAGAGGGTTTTTCTCCCTCTTAAAGGGGCGGCAGGCTGGGACAAGCCCACCCTGCCACAAGGATTAGGGTCTTAAGTAGGTGTTGATAGCTGAATAATACTAAGGATTAGTTTATCCAAAACATCAGTGGGCTGTTGATTGGTACCACTGCCAAAAACCCATAGATTTTGGCTGGCTGAAATTCTGGTTCTGTAGAAGTCACTGGCAAGACTCCTATTGACTTCAGCAGGGTCCTGATTTCATCCCAGAGCTATATCAGGCCATGCTATATATGCACCAAGGAAGACCAAATATCCCTCATATCGGTGCACGCAGCTCCCACTGAAAACAAAGAGTCTCAATGGTATAATTCAAAGGCAAATTACCACAAGGTTCATAGAGAAAGACTGGAAGGTATAGAGTACAACATAAGCAGATGAGCTTTGTGCCTTCTGTGTCAAGTTATTGCAAACCCTCTGAACCTTCCTATCCTCCTGTTTTAACAATATTCCCCATTTGCTTGTCCTTGTATCTCTGTACAGTAAAACCTCCATTTAACAGACTAATTCGGGCGAGGGGGTGTCCGCTAAATGAAAAATTCCGTTATTTGATAATAATAAAAAAACCCAAGCTGTCGGAGCAGCAGCCCGACCTCCACAGGGTCGGGGCGGCAGCTCCGCAGTCTGCCCGCTGCTGGGACCCGGGTGGCAGCCGGGAGCCGTCAGCCAGCCCGCCCAGGTCCAACCCAGGCGGCAGCCGGGACCCGTCAGCCAGCCCGCCCGGGTCCCAGCTGATGGGACCCGGGCAGCAGCCGGGAGCCGTCAGCCAGCCCGCCCGGCTCCCAGCTGCTGGGACCTGGGCGGCAGCCGGGACCCGTCAGCCAGCCCGCCCGAGTCCCGGCTGATGGGACCCGGGCGGCAGCCGAGAACCGTCAGCCAGCCCGCCCGGGTCCGACCCAGGCGGCAGCCGGGAACCGTCAGCCAGCCCGCCTGCTGGCGGGACCCGGGCAGGACTCGGCAGCCAGCCAGCCCGCCCGCAGGCGGGACCCGGCAGCCAGACTTCCCGCTGCCTGGACCCGGGCGGCAGCGGGGAGCCGGCTGACAGCCCGCCCATTGCCGTGACCCGGGCGGCAGCCGGGAGCCGGCAACGAGCCTGCCCGCTGCCTGGACCCGGGCAGCAGCCGGGAGCCGGCAGCCGGCCTGCCCGCTGCCTGGACCCGGGCGGCAGCGGGGATCCGGCAGCCAGCCCGCCCGCTGCTGTGACCCGGGCGGCAGCTGGCAGCCGGCAGCCAGCCCGCCCGCTGCCTGGACCCGGGCGGCAGCCGGGAGCCAGCAGCCAGCCCGCCCGCTGCCTGAACCCAGGCAGCAGCCGGGAGCCGGCAGCCAGCCCGCCTGCTGCCTGGACCTGGGTGGCAGTCGGGACCCGTCAGCCAGCCCGCCCGAGTCCCGGCTGATGGGACCCGGGCGGCAGTTGAGAACCGTCAGCCAGCCCGCCCGGGTCCGATCCAGGCGGCAGCCGGGAACCGTCAGCCAGCCCGCCTGCTGGCGGGACCCGGGCAGGACCCGGCAGCCAGCCAGCCCACCCGCAGGCGGGACCCGTCAGCCAGCCCTCCCGCTGCCTGGACCCGGGCGGCAGCCGGGAGCCGGCAGCCAGCCCGCCCGCTGCCTGGACCCGGGCGGCAGCCGGGAGCTGGCAGCCAGCCCGCCTGCTGCCTGGACCCGGGCGGGAGCCGGCAGCCAGCCCACCCGCTGCTGTGACCCGGGCGGCAGCCGGGAGCCGGCAGCCAGCCCACCAGAAATGGATCCGGAATGCATCAGACTTTTGTCCCTTGCATCCGAAGTCCGTTAAATCGACGTCCGTTAAATCAAGGGTTTACTGTATTTGCTCATTCTTTTCTTCCACCTCAAATTCAAACTCCCTTATTTTGAAGCTCTCCATAACTCTGTTTTTGCCATACATGTCTGCATCACCTGTTATACCCCTTTCTTCTCTCCTAATATTTCCCCCACATCTTCTCCCTGTTTCTTCAAACAATTTAAACTTCAGGATTTTTCTTTCAAACTGATCCATACATTAATAACAGGTTTCCAATCAATGTATCCAAAATGTCTCCCTTGCCTCTTTCAAAAAATTTCTAAACCATCATCTGCTCAGTTAAATATTTTGGCTGCAATTACTATATTCCATCATATATAGGGTCTTGTATTTTTTTTAACTTCATATGCATTTAGATGGTAAGCACTTCATGAAGAAAGTAGCAGACCTCAGCCCTGTATAGCTTGCTTCCTGTATAAGTGTAGTATTATATATTCCTACATCTCTAAACACACACACACTTTGAGTTTGTGCTATATTAGATATGTGACAAAGAGTAACAATAAAAAGCGATAAAGGGAACATGCACTTTGTTAATCAAGAGGATTTGTCTTTGTAGCTGGCAACTACTGAAAACTCAATTTAAATGTTACACAATATTGAAAAAATCTGTTTAGACACTTTCAAGCATCTCTTTTAAGGTACAGCTATCTCATTTCTGGAAATAATAGTGTTTCAGGTTTTGCAGCAACCATTTTCCTAGCCTGAGAGGAAGAAGAGTTATTCCAGCTCGAAGAAGACTGACTTTTTTTCTTTTTTATGACTACTCGTTGGAGACTGTTGTCCCCACATATTAGCAGTAAAACATCAAGTAGGCTCTGCAATTTTCAGCTAAAGAGCTGAGAATTTATTTTTGGATTTCTGTGTCAGACATGCTTTTCTGCAGAATAGGCCTGACACAGAGCCAAGAACTGTAGCCTTCTGAGGCCAGGGAAGTTCACAAGGCCACCGACGTTTTAAATGGAGGAGAAATTAAATTAGGAAAACTGGAAAATCATCTTATACCTAGAGACTATGTGAGTTTCCAAAAGTTGCATTTCTCTTCTGGAAAACTATACTGTGTGTTTGTTTGGTTTTTTTTTAATATCAAGGAACAATAAAAAGGCTACATATTTTGTGTGAATTGTAACTGGATAAGTGACCTGTTGTAAACTAAGATCACACACACACACACCAGCCCCCTCGGGTAAGACATCATTTTTTGGAAATTTCAGCCACACACAGTAAATGTGCTATGATTTGTTCCATAATTGTAATCTAAGAGTCTTTAGAATCAACATAGAAATGCAAACACAGAAATGTCAGAAGACTTTCAAGGTTCTCTTGCTGCAGCACCTCATCCCAACTCAGCTGACAGAATCATGCCCATTTCTCTGAAATAGAGACTTTGACCCCAGAAGTGCTCCCTTCCCCACCCAAGCTCTCACAAAAAAGACAAGCTCCTTCACACTCATGTATGGAAGATGATGAGCAGTAATAATGAGGATGTCAGACAGACTTCTCTAAATGTCCACTGGAAGTTCAATGGACTCAATTCAAAGGAATGACTCTTCAGGGCTAATTAAAAGAAAGCAATCTGCAGATCAGTGACAGAGCATCTTTAGGGAATCATTAATAATTTAGATTACAACCATGCTTTTACATTCACTTTGTCGAGATTAGCCTTGCTATCCCCCCTCCACAATAAGCTCCGCAAAACTCACACTACAGTAATAGCAAGATTTTTGCTGCAACATTCTCAAACTCTAGAAGCTAGAGATGAATACATTCTTTATACAGGTTAAAACTGGGGTTTCTAGTTTCAGATGGTTTACAGCACTAGTTTAGCTATCTTCAAGACCACTAAATAAGTTTGGGCTTCAGAGGAGTGAAAAAGGAAAGATAGTACCAGAACAGGGCAGTTTTATGGTATCTCAAGGGCTGCCAAGCCTGACAAAAATGCTGTTCAAACCATTAGGAAGCTGACAAATTCCCAGTTTTCCAAGGTGCAAAGAATTCACTTCTAGCTCTTGAGATTTTTGAGATAATGGACCTTGGAACAACAGTGCTGCAGTGTTTGGCATTGGTTCAAGATCAGGACTTGTGGAACTTCTGATCCCTAAAACACTGCAGTAAGCGAAGATTTGCCATTGGAGCAGACATCCAGTTATGCAATTTTAAGCTTTAAAAGGGGAAATATTATTGTAGAAGTAGTAATCATTTGAATGAACACGACGATATACAAGCATAACAGGGTCTCTACTTTACAGGACTTGTAGATGCTGGGAATCAAATAGTAAAAACAATACAGGGCAAATGCAAATCTTAAGGCGTAACACATGTTAAGACTTTGATTCAACAAAGCACTTAAACATATGCTTAAATTTCAACATACAAATTGTCCCATATGCTTAAAATTAAGCATATGATTCAGTGCTTTGCTGAAGTAAGGCCTAAATTCTGTACACTGTGCTCATGGTTTAATCCTGTGCTCATGGTTTAATCATGACTTGAATGTAGGATAAACTTCCATTGGGACAAATACCAAACTCACTGCAAGCTGCAGGTGCTCAGCACCTGTCAGGATTTTGCCTAATAAGAACTTTGCCTGAGGGTCTGATCTTGCTAGGTGTCTTTATTTCCCACTGACAATAATGCAGGATTTAGACACATTGTGAGTGTTACAAAATATAATAAATTTTCAGAGCTAAAAGGGTATTACATGCCTGTATTGGCAATAGTGTGTTAGTAATTGCATATTTATCCTAATATAATATTGATTTTAAAATAATTTTATACTTAGTAGGACATTTCTCCAATTTTCAGGTTAGAGTAATCTTATTATACAAATACCTAAGAATTTTAACCAAAACATTAAAGATTACAAAGGTCTATAAAACTTGTTTGAAAGGGCTATTCCCCTCAAAAGGTAAAACACCTACATATTGGACAATTCAAAGGAGTACTCAAACTTTCCTCCTCTTACAGTGATTGCTTACGCAATACAGTATTTAGTTTCCAGTTGTAGACAACTTCAGAATTACAATGACTTTGTGTATTATGTCAAGAAAGCCAATGAAAATAGATTAGTGATTAGAAATAAAACCACCAGGCAAAGAATCACGATTTTTCCTGTTATGATAAATATTCTGAGACAGGAAGATAATTTCCTACAGTTTCTTTCACTTCCAGATGCCTAATTTGAAGCTCTCCAACATGATCAACAGCAGTAGATATTATAAATGTCTATAAAACTTAGACAATAAGACTTACAAATGTATTCAATAAAGAGAAACATATTTCAGCAATTCTTACACCATATGTCTAAGCTATGGAACACAAACCAAAGTAAATATGTTTAAATATAATCATGTACATGAAAATGTATTTTGTTCATTTCAAAATAACCTGAAACAAAGAAGCATTGATATTCATCATGTAGGTGCTATATAAAAGATAGAGGTGTATCCTGTCAGGTGACCTTGCTCTTTACTACTGAATGCTCCAGGCATCAGATGCAAGGCCATGTAGCTTTGGATAATACAAATGAGTCAAGTGATTAGGGTGGGGGTTTTTTTAGATTTCAACCTCACCAAGCCAACTGCAGAAAACATAAAACCATCTAATGATTAGTGGTTGACAACACAAGGTTTGTGTGAAATCAAATAGTTTAATGTGCTTCTTATTCTGTACAGCTTGCTATGCACTGACAGTATTATGTAATCCTATGGATTAGGTTTACAAAAGGTCATTGTTACTCTAAAATATATATTTCTTATGTACATTTTTCAATAGCTAATCCTTGTATTTGATAAAGAAATTAATTGCAAGGGGTGAGAGAAAGAATGTTTCTATTTTTTAAATAAAAATTAAATAAGGAAAACATTTCAGAAAGATGTTCCTGAACACAGAAGTTTTTACCCAACAAACTCAATCTCCGTATATATGTCTTTGCTACAAAATATCAGTTATTTATGTATTTGGAACCAACTCATATGATTTATTTAAAATGCATTTTAAAAAGAGAGCTTATATATGTCATAAAACCTAGAATTACAAACCACACACTGAGTAAAAAATAGAAATGAAAACATTATTAATTAAAAATGAACAATTATTCTAACAACCCTATTTCTCAATGTTCCTTGTCTACATACATAGATATATAAATGTAGATAAGGAACATTTGAGAAATGGGATTGTTACAATAATATATATATATATATATACACATAGATACATACATACAGACACACACACATTTTTAGAGGTTTTGATAACTTTTTGTACTTACCCAGGACACATTTTTACCCTTGGGTGTTTTTAGCATGGCAACATGCAGTGCTGAGATGACCAACAACAGCCCCACCAGCATGGAAAGTCAGATGGAGGGATATTCCAAATGTCTTTGTTACCCAAATGTATAAAGTCCCTTAGCCTGGGTGATACAAGCACACTGAGCACCAGGCAAAGTAACAATCAAAAAAGCCATTTTTCTTCTTAAGGTACTATCCAGTCAGACAGAGAAAAATATCTCTGTAATATAGAGAGATATACAAATATATATATTCAGTTGCAGAGATGAATATCCATCAAATCCAAAAGTTGACTCTTCCCTCAGAAAGCAAAAAACCAAAATTCACAAATATCTAATATCACAAATGCATTTCTCCTTCTGCTGTGAAAATACAGTGTCCGATTACTCACCAAGCTTTAATAAAGGCTTTGAGGCTAGAGCTTACAAGAGAATTAAGACAAATACTGGAAGCAACTAGAATTCAGAGGACCCTGAAGAGATAGTTGGCTGCTGGTGGCATCATTTAAGAGCTACTGTGTTTGAATATTTCCAGGACTCCCAGACTCTTCAGAAGGATAATAAAAATTAGATCTCAGTTTCAATAAATAATGTATGCCAGTAGGTACAGTATACCTATTGCTACCTTCTGCGCAGTCTCACTACATAGCATCTGCTGCTGCTGCTTCAGAGACTCATAGTGCACCTGTTGTTGATGTGACTCCACACTGAAACCCTGGTAGCCTAACAACGAATAACATTTGTTTAGAAGATGAGAGAGAATCCCCAGAAGGGAGAGCAAGAGCTGAAAATCAGTGTCCCTGCTTGTTTCTCTTTGTTTATCTGCCCTTCTGTCCCTGTACTTTTACCTCCTGTCAATCTAGATTACCAAAGCAGATTCAGGCTAAATTTTGCAACTATCAGTACTGATTAGTGTGAGTTGATTGAAATCGGATTATACAGGAAGACCTCTGCCTTCTCACTCAGCAAGCAGGCCAGTACCATTTGAAAACCATTTATGCTTCACCTCACAATACCACAGCGTTAGGAACAGTCCATTTAAAGAGAAACAGTGCAACATGGGTAACCCAGATTATAGTTTCTTTTTAAAAGAGAGGAAAATTTTTCAGCAATCCCTGTTTTATTTGCTACATGAATATATAGCAGGATGTCTCAAATGACTTCTAGATGGAAAAGTTAGCTAGAGATTTTGGGGATTCACAAGAAAGCACAGTATGTCAAAAATATTAAGTTGCTAAGAGTTTGCATATATCTGATCACTACAACCCATACAGGATACGGAACCAAAATTATTAAAAGGTTCTGAATAAGAATGTGAAGCATTAGTCCTGAGCACTAATGCAAGAACTGTAATACTTTATTGCCTGTGTCTATACAAATAATAAAGCCTTAAGAATTGATGTATATTATTTCTAATTATTCTAAATTAAATATGTTACTATGTAGACTGATGGAGCCTTATTTAAATACAGTGGCATTTCACATTTTCAGTAATTAAGCATAGAGAACATAGAATGCTTATTAAGTACAAAATTAAGACCATATTATAATGTTACAGTGTCACAGGCTATAGAAATATTTCTCATGAATTTACTGTGAAATCCTGGAATGAAGGAAGCAAAATCTAAAGTAGAAAAAGAAACTGCTGAAATGGAACACAAGCTGAGACGGTGAAAGAATTTCAGAACCAAAACAAGGACATAAATATGCAAGATTCAGTTTACACCAGCTAACTGACATCTAGAAAATGCAAGAAGGAGATGCAATAGAAAAATTCAGTAATGGACTAGCAGATATAGATCTGATAGGACTTGCCAAATAACTTCACATTAGTATTTACTCAACATGCATATCTAGGCCTTGATTCCACAAAGCACTTAATCATGCATATATGTTCAAGCACATTCATTTCTTGAGCTGTGCAAACACAGGCCTTTCACATTTGGTTAATTTCAGCATGTAGATGTCTACAGGTTGTTGCTAGGCTCATTTTTAAATGTAATTTAATTTATTTATTTAGGTTGTATCCTTCCAGGATGCCAATATGAAGCTTGCAAAAGCAACAGAGTCCTGTGGCATCTTATCAACTAACAAAAGTATTGGAGCATAAGCTTTCGTGGGCTAATACCCACTTCATTGATGCATCCAACGAAGTGGGTATTAGCCCACAAAAGCTTATGCTTCAATATGTTTGTTAGTCTATAAGGTGCCACAGGACTCTTTGTTGCTTTTGTAATCCAGACTAACATGGCTACCCCTCTGAATATGAACCTTGCTGATGTTAATGCAGCTCTAAAGAACCACGTATCTTCTGTATGTGGTAGCCAGAAAAGTTGAGCGGTACTGTCCAGGACACAAGAGTTATGAGTTCTTAGTTTATATTCATCATGATGTTGAACTTCTCTAGAACTCTAGCCCAAACAGGATAGAGAAAATTCTGAATATACCCAGACTGTGCTTACCTGGATGGTGTCCTGCACACTTAGGTGTTTTTAAAATGATTCACTGCAGTACACACTGGAATCCATACAGGGTACCATTAAACAATTATAACACAGTGTCTCTCAGGACAGCATCCTGAAAGAAATCTTTCCTAAACTCCCTCATCTGGCCTTCAAACAATCCCCAGCCTATCATAATTCAGCTCCAATTAGGAGTATTCTCACCTTAAAAAAAAAAGCTCTGTGTAAGCTTGAAATCTTGTCTCTCTCTCTCTCACCAAAAGATGTTGGTCCAATACAAGATATTACCTCACCCACTTTGTCTCTATTATGATACAGTCAATTGTATCATAGATGAAAAAATGGTTTCTAACCTTTAGAGAAGGATTAAGCCACAATGTAACCTGGGCAATGCAGAAAGAGATAAAACGTAGTAATATACTTTGACTGTCTGATATGTTAGCTTTGGCTGCGTCATGGGATGGAATGTGTTTTACAGAAGAGGAAATTTTCTTAGGAAGCAACAGATTTAAGTGGTTTGCTTCAATGCACCTCACAGACAAATATGCCTGTAAGCTGTGTTTGCCATTTGCAGAGGCATCCTATAAAAGAACTAATAATTTATGAAGAAAAAAGTCTATTTTGTCCTCCATCTTATAAAAAGATCTGAGTTGGACTTTCAGAACTATACCCCAATTATTTCATTAGCAGAACTACAAAATCAAAGCTAATGTGAAACCTGCCTTGAATGTTGCTTGCAGTAAGTGATGTAACTTGATCAGGTAGGATCTTTGACAGACGCATACAGTCTCATGACCTGTATTCACCTTGCTTGTTTACAAAGGCCTTCAGATTGGATGCAGAGGTCTTTGACCAGGCCCTCCTTCTCCTTCTTCCTGCTCCTTAGCATATGACACACAGAATAACTTCATCCTATAAAAATTTTAAACCATAACTCTAGCTTTGATTTTTACCAGTGGGATACCTATTCCCATTGCAATGAGGCACACATCAGAAATGCTTATTACACCATTGCTGTTCTTCCTTATAGTAGAATCACTTGCCAACAAAACATGAACCAATCCATCATGTCATATAAGGTTACCAGATGCATAAAGACAAACAGAAGTTCAGGCTTTACACAGTTAACATATTAATGCTGCTCCTCCTCTGGTCTGTTCCTCGTCAAGTTATAGGTCATTTAGATTTCTGATATGTCAGTGTAATGGTCCCTTGCTCTCAAGTTGGGAGGGAGGCCACTCTGCCTCATTGCATGAGTCAACAGTACTTGGGCTTGGCCTCACTGGCCAGGGCCAAGCAGTCTACAGCTCGCAGCCTCCTGGCTGGGGAAGACAGCAATGAATGGGCCCTATCAGTGGCAAGCAATCCCACCACCGGGTCAGCAGGAAAACCACTGAAACATGCTGGCTTGTTTTCCAGCAGAATAACTGAATCAAGGTCTGATTCCCCAGGGTTACTTCCTTCCTTTCTTACTGTTGCTGTGCTGAACTGGTGCTCCATCTTGTCACCTTTTAGTTGGGTGGCAGCCAGTTCAGCCACTGCTCAGGGTCTTCTGTCTCCTCCAGCAGCAGGGTGCTGCTCTGCTTGGGGGCAGGGCTGGGATTCTGCAGAAGGCTCAGCTCCCTCGAAGAGATGTTTGCCCTCTCTAGTGGTCAAGCACCAACTGAGTTCCAGAGCTCTCCTTTTATACTTCCTGTCCCGCCCTCATACTTCCAGCGAGAGGAGTGGTGCAGATTTGGCTCCACCCACCAGGGAGAGTGTAGTGGTTCCTCACTCTCATGTCTGAAGGGAGCCACTCTGCCTCACTACAGTCAAGTTATATAATAATTGGAACAAATATAAGGAATCATTCTCTCCATTCTGCTCAAAGTCACAATAATAATCAGTCGGTCTTTCCATGAACGTCTACTAATAATTTAGAATTGAGAAACTGGATAGCACTTGTCCTAAAAACAATGTAATAAAGGTTCCCCCTTTGACAATAAAGATTAAAATTCACAATGAAAGGTGGAAACTACTAAATCTTTGTGGAAAAGCCAGTACAATTAAAATGACCACATGCAACCAAACAAAACTACGTAATTAATAAATTGCCTCCATATTTTTGGTAACTGAACCTTAATTATAATAAAAATTACTTTGACGCAGCTCTTAAAATGATTAGGCCTGATTACAATCATAACAGTTAAAAACAAGTGTAACACAAATGACTGCAGATAAGTTAGTTCTGACTTACAACTATGTACGTGAGAGCACAATCGGGCTTTTCCTTATCTAGTGACAAGTGGATGGAAGAGTACACACACAGATGGAAGTTAAAGGAGTATGGCAATAGCATGCCTGTTCTTTTCGTAGCCTTCCTATCAGAAGGGAAAATTGATAACATATTATGTAAGCTTCTGCAAACTCCCAAAATTGTGGGCCTTGTTCCACTGGTTAAGGGGGAAAATAGGCTTTATGTGCCTCCCATTTCCAGAAAAGGAGATTGCATGAGCCAATGTATTGCCAGTCCTGAATGGGGTAGTTACCAGATGGAGGCATTATATGTACTTAAGGATGTCCCCGCGTGGGGGGAGGCATTTAACTTGTGCAATTTAACTTGCAATTTAACTTTGCATTTTAAAGACAGCATTTTAACTTTGCATTTTAAACATGCACATTTTAACATGCGCAATTTAACTTGCGCAATTTCCACTTTACGTGGTTGTTCGGAAAAAAAAAGTAAGGGAAAACTAAAAATATAAAAACTTTCTTTATATTTTTCGCCCACCATTGAAGTCAATGGGGTTTGGGCTATACGCAGCTTCCACTTTATGCAGAAACCGCAGAACCGAACCCTCGTGTAAGATACGACATGCTTGTATTTACAGATTGCAATCAACTCAGTCTTAACCTTCTCTTTGTTAACACTCCCACACTTAATAATTATTCCACATTTACAATTACATATTGAGACCTATCAGTTATCCAACTTTTAATCAGTTTAATGTGTGCCATGTTATTTTATATTAGTTAGGTTTTTTAAAAACCAAAGAACTTGGTACCACACAATAATCTGCCTTACAGAAGCCTAAGTATGTCAGGTCAACACTATTACCTTTATCAACCTAACAATCTCATTAAAAAAGATATCAAGGTAGTTTGACAGGATCTATTTTCCATAAACTCATGTAGATTGGCCTTAATTATATTACCCTCCTTTAACTCTCTAATCCCCAGTCTAGGGCTACTGCCAGTCATCATCCACACCCACGCCCTGGGGCAGACTGCAGTGTAACAGCCAGTCATCATAGGCAAGGGGATGGGGGTTAGACCTGCTGACTTTGCCTAGCTTCAGTACCCTCCTTAGGCCTCCCTTCAGGCCTGCAGCCTGGGGAGTTGCTAGGCTGGAGCTCCCCAGCTCCCTTGCCTATTCCCCAAGCACTGTTCCACCTCAGGTACCCTGTCCCACAGGCAGCCAGGCCAGGCCCTGCTCCAGCCTGGAGATAGACTGCCTAGCTCCTGCTTCCTTTCAGCCCTTTTATCAGGGCCAGGAGTGGGCTGGTTGCGGAGTGGTCCAGCTGTGGCTGCTTCCCCAATCAGCCTGGCTTTGCTGCTCCTGTTCCACACCCACAGCCCTCTCCAGGGCTGTTTTAACCCCTTTTCTGCATGAGTGGGACAGCTGCCCCACTACACCACTATAGAGTTAATGTATCATATGCAATGTATGTGACCCTTGTTAAGTTTATTCAGTGCTTAGATGACATCTGTTCCCCTATTTAGAGAGTCCAAGAGCCAGATATTCATGAGGAATTTTCAAATGTGTTCATGAACATGAGTTATAGAATGAGCTGATGGAGAATCTCATTAAGCTGCTAGAGAGTTTATCTGCTTCAAATAAGCTTTGTCCAGATATGCTAAATAAACCCATAACTTTCATAAATAAAGTTGATGGTAATACTAATTATTTAGTCTGAAGGTTAGATAGCACCATTGTAAAAAAATAACTCTTGTGTTAGTACCTATTTAAGAGTCATCTGCTTTACAATCTCTATACAGTCATGAAGACTAAACCATTACCTGATAAAATCTGACCCTGCTTACTCTATTAAACTCTGTCTCATACAGACAAGATGAAAAACAGCTGGCATTTGAATTTTCTCCATCTGAGCTGCTGCAATATTAACTAATGTTCACAGAAGCTCTGAGCACCAGCTGCTTGAGTCTGCCAGATACATGCTCAAGTAACAGATAAAATTCATTTTTACAAACACATGAATTTACAGCTACAGAGCCTTACTTTAGTTGATTTTTTCTGCAATGCACCAAAGTCCAAAACACATACATTATAAAAAATTAAAGCTCCAAAATCTAGCACTGAAAAAGTCATGACACAAAGGAATTAAGGTTTCCTGTGTGCATATGCATTATGCACAATCTTTAATTACATGGTCACATATTTTTTTCCACAGGACATCAGCCTTAATAAGTTCCCCAAGCAACCTTAATTCTGATGTTTTCTAACTTTTGAGATCAACAATGAATTCCAATAGAAGTAGAAATCTACAGATAGCTTAAGTTCAAAAGAAAACATTTAAAAAAGCCGGTTTAATTTAATGTTTCCGTGGTATTTTAACTCCATAATGTTTTAAGTAAACAAAAGGTACAGAAGAATGCTTAAGAGACTGTGAGGAAGAAACATATTTTAAACTCACCTAGTGAGAGTGTCACTTAATAAATCAAGTTTGGAAATAGAAAAGGTTACACCTTGACAGCCCCAAACGGAAGCCCTAAATATTTTATCAGGTCTTGGTGTAGAAGTAATAATCACTACATTTAGTTATAATGCTTTTTATTAAGATCAGCTATCTATATTCTGACTCTGGTAAATAAATGTGTAATGTGTAAATGTAAATAACTAAAATAAATGTGTGTTTTCTTTTCTCTCAATGATTGGTATGAGTTTGGGAAATGTTGGTAAATTAATTTATACAAGTTTATACTATGAGGTTTAAAGAACAACTTGTATAAAATAGGAGGGGAAAGAAAATATACCAGTTGCACTATAAAGCCTTCTTTACTGATTCTTTTGTATACCTGCCACCTCCTACATGTCCTTTACCTTTGATCAATTATAATAATTTGATAAGTTGTGTTTCTGTGTATCTGTTGTTTTGAATAATTGTATTAACATTGGTTTGTATTTAATGGTATAATAGAGAGAATGTTGTCTTCTCATCTCTTCATTTTTCTATTTGTTTTATGGTTACCCCACCTCACCATGAGCACTCATTACCATAACAACTACAACTACCAATTATACGCTAAAGGAAGTTATTTAATATATTTCTGTTATTTTTTGTGTTTTAGCACTTCCAAACAAGGATAATAAAGTACAGTATGACCAGCCAGTTCTAAATAGATCAGCAGAAAGAACCCTATCAGCCACGTCTTGAAAACTTCTGGTGTAAAGTGTCCAATTAAATGAGGTCAGTGAGGTTTTGAGAAGGAAAGAAGTTGTTGCAGTACAATAGGAAATAATGAAAATCCATTAAGTAAGAAAGTTCAGTGTGCGTTATTTAAATATATAAACTCTTGGGCTGCCAAAAACAATCCAATTTAATCAGGGGTATTGAATTGGAGAAAGTCTGCAAGTTACATCATCTTTAGTGCACTTAATTAAACGTTCTTTTAACAGGCCTGGCTAGTACTACTACTTTTGGATTTGATGGATAATATTCTCTGAGAATAGCACACGCCAGAAGGAAGTGCAGTCCACCTCTCTGCAGCAATGCATCTGCCCTTGGAAGAAGTGTTAAGACTGATGGGAGTCACAGCCTCCTGTCAGCTGGAAGAATGGGGATGGGGACAGTACACTGTTGGAGGCTGGAAGTGCAAACATGGTAGGATAGGAGAATTCTTGCAGCTTCAGTGGTCTAACAAAAGCCTCATTATCCTCAAGAGGACTCGACATCTGCCTTACATAAGGACTTTACTATATTCTGATTTCTGGGTGCCAGTTTCTTCGGGCAGAAAAGATGGGTAACTGCTTCTTATATGCAGACAAGCTAATGGGAAGCTTGTTTTGTCACCCTATCCTAGCTCTGCTCTCTCCAGTATCCTGCCTCATTGGGAGGAGGCAGCATTATGGCAGCCTTTCCCCTTTTGGACAGTAAAACCTGCTTTTTTTTTTAGGCCTCTTTATTTTAAAAGTGGCATTACGTCAGAAGACAGGAGGCAGGGAAAGGCAATGCAGTAAGTGCAGAGGCAATGTTCATCCCAATAGTGGAAGGCTCCCTTCGCTCAGCCTGTAATGCCACCTCCAGCCTGCTTTCAGAAATGGATTCTGTCCAAATCCTAAAGGAAAATAAGCAATCCATGGGACAATCAAAATGTGTACAAGATGATGGTAACATTTTATTTAGGCAGAATATATAAATGCTGGGTAAATATGAACTACTTTTTGTTCTTTTTGAGGAGGAAAAAGGAAGGGCCTCGTGGCTTTTAGACTGCTATGTACGTAATATCACAATGGATTTGCTCTTGCATAGCTGCAAATTTGTGCACCTCTTATGTCCTGTTTTGGCTGCATTTTGGCCTATGATTCTCAAGCTACTGCAAATTTCCTGTCTGAACAGGCTACAATAGAAAGGTTATGCGCAGGAGGTGATAGAGATACTCCTGACACACTTTTTCCACACATACACAATATATTTGCTTGGGTGGACATTTCTGTTGGAGATGCATCCTCTGCACAGAAGTCTACTAGACGACTGGTTCTCAAAGTGGGGGTTGGGACCCCTCTGGGGATCGCGAGCCAGTTCTGTGGGGGTCATGAGCGCCTGCTGCCAGCAGCTGCCCCCGAACAATGCCGCAGGCTGCTGGCATCCAGCCCCTGCTGCTGCAGGCAGCCCGTGCACCTGCCGGGGCGGGCTGCTGGCACCCCCAGAAGGCCGGTCCCGGCCGCGGCTCCTGCCACGGCGGGCTGCTGGTGGCCCTGCAAGCCCAGTCCGGGCCCTGGCTCCTTCTGCAGTGGGCTGCCGGCACTGCCATGTGCCCGACCTGGCCCCAGCCCCTGCAGAGGTGGGCTTCTGGCGCCTCCGTGGGGCTGCTGGAACCCCCCTCACTGGCCTCTGGGGGCTGCTGGAACCCCCCTATCCCAGCCCCTGCCGCAGTGGGCTGCAGGCACGCTCCCCTCTGCCTGACCCCGGGGGGGGGGGGGGTGTCGCGCTTAGAGGCCCGGTGTACGAAAGGGGTCCCACTACAAAACGTTTGAGAACCACTAGACGTTACTTAAGCCCTACTTCAGTTAATTAGTTTGGGACCCAGGTGATTTCTCTTTTTTGGGTGAGACATGTTTCTTTCCAGATATTAGTCGTTGTCACCTTTCACCTTCCCCTCTCTGAAACTTATTGGGCAATAACAGCTCCCAAGAACTAAAAAGAAAAAGTTTCTGACAACCAATAGAGTCCTGGATTCCACTGATGCAGATCATTTCCTCCTGGGTAATCTGACCAATATATAGAAATATGGCCAGTTTTTTACATTAGTTAACAATTTTTTCAGTTTGAAAAATATTCAGAGGAGACAGCATTGAAAGGAGGCACTCCTAGATTAGCTAACGGTGCCAAAAATCAGTTTCTCTCTGGTTTCTATTCTGCTCAATCTATGCATCAGGAGTTACTTATCTGTTTTAATGGGCAGAATCCAGCAATCAGTGGTAAAATAATTTTATATATTTTATATAATAATATTTATATATAAATAATTTTATATATATTATAGATATATTGCTCCATTTTAATGCCAACATGATGCAGCTTCTTTTTTCAAAGTTACTACTGACTCTCTTTTGTACTTGGTGTGCACCCTAGAAGCTTCTTAGGTAGATGAGACAGTACATGTCCTCTACAGACTGTTGCTAATAGAGAAACTGTCCCCAAGTAGTGAAGTTGAATGTATGTAATTCTTTAATGTGCTTTTAATCTCAGAGGATGCAAGCGCATAAGTTAAAGTGCCCATGTACTGTGTTTAACATGTGTGACCATCATTTAATCAGCAAATCACTTTAGGCCTTACAGAACTCAGATTTAAACACATGGATGAACTGTTCTTGAACAATTTTTTCTGACTAATGGACACAAACTGGTTTTTCTTGGTCATCAATCATGCATGTTTTCTCTCTACCCATATTTTTGCTAGCAAATATATTTCTTATGATCTGCTCAATGCAAGTCTCTAGTAATGTTACAGATGGCCTGTGGTGCTTTTACATATATCCTAGGAAAGTTCAGATTTTTGTTTATAGTCATGTCATTTTTTGGATGAAAAGGGAAGTATTTTCATTCAGTATTCCTGTGCGATAGACCAAGGACTGTTATTATCACCAGACTTTGAATTCACAAGAAACCTCTCTTCTTTATGTGCACTCACATTCCAGTCACATTTTAAGCATTAATAATTTATAGGAGAAAAGAAAAAAAATGCATTCGATACCTTAGAGTTTGTCTACACTTACAGAGCTGTAGTGAAGACGCTACCTATGCCGAGGAGAAGGCTTCTCTGATCAGTGTAAGTATTCCACATCTCCGAAAAGTGGTAACTATGTACATGGAAGAAGCCCCTCCCCCCCATCAGCATAGTGCTGTCTACACTGAGAGTTCAGTCAGTATAACTGTGTCACTCAGGTATGTGGATTTTCCACACCCCTGAACAATGGAGTTATACCAACATAAGCTTGAGGTGTAGATTCAGGCTTAGTGATCATCCTTGGATTGCACCATTGTCCACTTCTGGGTTCTTTGTTTTTTGTCATCTTCTCTGACTTTTTTTTTTTCTATTTTAAATGCAATTTCACACATTTATGAGGTTTATTCTACTCACTAATTTAAAGTGCTTTATACAGGCATTTACAAACAGTGTAAATTTATAGGGATCATTACCCTGACCCCTGTAATGTAGGCATCTCTGGAATGTAGAATTTATGGGAAATGCTATATCCATTTGAAACTGAAGGAGGAATTTTATGCATGTAGACAAAACATAATTATCTAAACAGAAATTTGGTCAGGACACCAGATTAAAAGTGCCATGGGATCTTTTAAAACCTGAAACGGTCAGGATCTCAGTGATACCCCAATCCTGTTGGAGCATTGGTTTAGTACCAAGTTGGAGGGAAGAGACATTTAAGAATTCATCAGTATCATTTCTGTAAATCCCTGGCTTTCCTTGGAAGTTTTCCAGCCATAGTCAGACCTGTCTTACTGCTTAGCTAATGATTTTTGATAAGATCCCAACCCATGGTGGCAAGGGTGAGGTGATATAACAGCATTTGCAAGTGGAAAGATGACAAGTTAAATAATCTCACCCATTTCAAAGACAGGTAGCAATAGGAAAGATGATCAGTAATGCAGGCAAAGCTAGTTGCAAAATATTTGGGAAAATAAAAGTTGGCACTAAATTAAAACTATCTTAACTGATATGGTTCATGAGATGGAAGCATAGAAAACTACTATTATAACAAGTGTAACAAAATGGTAACTTTAATGAAGATAGTGTGTGAGCCCAGGGATGAATATGATTGACATTACTGAACTTCACTAATGATACTAAAACTGTACTGGAAGTAACCAAACAATACTCCTAAAAATCCTAAATCAATACTGAAAAAGCATTTGTTTGCAATTCTCTTTCGTCAGTTTGACTTTTGGCAAATTTAGATTTTGCAACAAGTTCTAGAAGTAGATAGAAACACTACATAGAAATATCTATGCACTAGTGATTTAGTGCACAAACTATTTTAAATTTGTAGGAGTTCATCCCCATGCTGTCATGGGCTCTAATGAAGCCATTATCACTAGCAATATCTAAAATAAATGTAAGGGCTTCAAATTAGGGCTGAGGAATTCCAAAGCTTTATATACAAAGGTGATACTCTGCTATGTGTATCAGATCTTCTGTATGTGTTTTCTATGGCCTGGTCTACAGTATGCAATTATGTCAAATTTAGCCGCATTATATCGAAATAAAACTAGACCAATCCACACAACAAACCCAGTTTTGTCGACTTAAAGGGCTCTTTAAACTGGTTTCTGTACTCCACCTCGGCCAGGGGAGTAGTGGCAAAATTGGCATTGCTGTTCCAAATTTGAGTTACTGTGGACGCAACTACACAGTATTGGCCTCTGGGAGCTATCCCAGAATGTTCCATCGTGACCGCTCTGGACAGCACTCTCAACTCAGATGTACTAGCCAGGTACACAGGAAAAGCCCCGGGACCTTTTGAATTTCATTTCCTGTTTGGCCAGCGTGTCAAGCTCATCAGCACAGATGACCATGGAGTCCCAGAATCGCAAAAGAGCTCCAGCATGGAGCTCTACCAAACGGGAGGTACTGATCACTGTATGGGGAGAAGAATCCGTGCAGCAGGCAAGTGCCCTCCCAACCCTCCCAAGGCGGGCTCCCGGAGAAGGCACCTCTGGTGCGTGTACCTTTGTAAATATAATACAGGGTTTAAAAGCAAGCATGTTTAATGTTTAATTTGCCCTGAAGACTTGGGATGCATTCATGGCCAGTATAGCTACTGGAAAAGTTTGTTGACATGTCTGGGGATAGAGCAGAAAGTTGAACTGCTCCTTACGACTGTCCAGGGAGCCTGTGTATGGCTTCATGAGCTATGGCATTAAGGAGTAGGCTGGGTTCCCAAGAATAACTATAGGCATTTCAGCATCCCCAATGGTAATTCAACTGTGAGGGCTGCTCTCACGTTGGTATTCTTGCACTTCAAGGCAGGGGAAAGCTAGTCACCAAGTTCAATGAAAGCGCCCTTTATGCATGCAAAAGTTTCGCATCTACTGGGAATCATCCCAGACCTGCAACACTATGCGGTCCCACCAGTCTGTGCTTGTTTCCCAGGCCCAGAATCGGTGTTCCATTGCATGAACCTGCCCCATTACCACCATGATGTCCAAATTGCCAAGGTCCATGCTTTAAGAGAAGTCTGTCCATGTCCTCATCAGTATCGTGATTGCGCTGCTGTCGTCGCCTCCTTGACTGCTTTTGCAGGTTCTGCACATACTGCAGAATAATGTGTGAGGTGTTTACAACACTCACAACAGCAGCAGTGAGCTGAGCAGGCTCCATGCTTGCCATGGTACGGCATCTTCAGGAGAGCAGAGTTGCAGCGGAAGCAGTGGATGACAACAGTTAGCCCTGCGCACATTTCCCGAGGAAGAACACATGTTCCTGGGAGCCCATGACAGACAACGTGGAGAAATTCACTATCAAGGGAAGAGCAGGAGAGCAGAGCTGCAGCAGAAGCAGTGGATGCCGCGAGAATAGATATTTATACAGAATGATGAGCGGACCTGCGAAGTGGATTCATTGCACCAGGAGAGCAGAGTTCCAGCGGAAGCAGTCGGTGGTTGACGACGGTTAGCAGTTGTACTGCACCATCTGCTGAAAACAGTATGGCGTCTGCACTGAAAAAAGGCCCAAAACGATTGTCTGCCATTGCTTTCATGGAGGGACGAGTAACTGACAACATGTACCCAAAGCCACCTGCGACAATGTTTTTGCCCCATCATGCACTGGGAGCTAAACCCAGAATTCCAATGGGTGGCAGAGACTGCGGGAACTGTGGGATAGCTACCCACAGTGCACTGCTCCGACAGTAGATGCTAGCCTCGGTATTGTGAACAGACTCCTCTGTCTTAGCGCGTTTAGTGAGGATACACACAATCGAATGTCTACAATCTGTTCTGAAAAACTGACTTCTATACATTCGACCTAATTTTGTAGTGTAGACATACTCTTAGTTAACTGAAGCATTTAGCATAATATCTAATTGTAACTATTTGACCTATATTAAAAATAACCTAATTGATGTTCCCCACGCTAGTTCCTGTCCATCTGTCTCCCTCAGACTGATCTTTTGGAGGAAGGGACTAAGTATTGTGTGTTCTTCTATGAAAAATATAATAATACTGGAGCAAGTCAGTGTTACTGTTTCTATATACAGAGATCTAGACACTCTTAAACAGAGAGCACAGAGGGATTTCAAAATACCTGGGTAGACATTTTACTGTGGCGAGAATCAATATAAGAGCTCTCTAAAAAAAAGTATTGACGTTCTCAATGCTTTGATAGTTCCAGTTCCCAAAAAGTTTCTTTCCGGAGGGGATATAAAAATTAGAATCTCCTTGCAAATTATACTCCTTATTGCTGATATGGTCTCTAAATGTGTGTGCACTTGAAAATGTGTGTATCCAAGCATACACAAGTTAAATTCTGAATTTCAATCTTTATCATTTTTTGCTGCTATTAATCAAGAGCTATAATGTTTTAAAGTCAACATAAGTGGAATAGCAGTATGCTTCCACCTAAAGGAAAAGTATGTCAAACCGACTCCCCTCTACATTGAGGGGTAGTTAGTTTTTAAACTAAGAGCAGGCACAGCACCTAACAATCCAGCAAGCTCAACATACTTAGCTTTTGCTCTCTAGAACATTCAAACTCAAAAGGTATAGGAGCTCTGTAAAATAATTCAGCACTTATGGTAATGTTAACACAGGTTTCTGGCTGATTTGGATAGAAAACAGAAATTCTGAGTGTCATCGTTATCATCAACATCCTAGACTACTTCTGCCACTTTTCAGTTAAAAAATGAACGTTATAGGATGGAGAGGTGATAGTTTCAATTTGAGGCAGGGCTAGGGCTAATAATGAAGCAACTAGGTATGATCTGGAAAAGAGATTTAGGTTTCCAGACATGAGATTTCACCAAGATCTCTATGTTCATAAAAGCCATAGAAGCCACCAAAATACCCAAATGAACAAATTGTTGAATCTCATAAAGACTATGAAGTGTGCACCTTTCCCCCGCCCCACACACTCTACTAATCTGCTTAGAGTGCAAGCACTCCACAACTCATCCTGTGCTTTTTTACAAGCAAGCTGCCATAGACAGATAAAACAGAGAAGACTAAAAAAAAACCAAAAAACCAACAACAACCCAAGTCAAGAAATACCTCTCCAAAACTTCAACATGGATCAGTGAGAGAAAGCTAACTAAAACAGTGTCAAGGGATTAGGTTTAAACTCTAATTATAAATTTATTGGGATAGAGAAATACTATTGTAACTTAATATTTAAGTTTCACCTATTAATCACCGAGTGGTAAAGCCACATATTCCCGGAGAGGCGAAAAGAGCTAAACATTGGTAAACAGCTAAACAGTGGGCTTATTTGGATTTAAGATTCTTAATATTTATTATTGGCCTGTCTTGCTTAAAACAGCTCCTTAAATGTCTTCATCTAAATAATGTATGAAAATATTTTCTTCAATTTCAAAGGATTTATTTATGAATGCTTATGTTGTCCAATTATAAACTGTTTAGGTGATTAATAACAAATTATTTTACTTGTATATCAACAATTGAGTATCTAATAAGATACTAAAGCAGAATTTACAATTATTTTGGAACAACAGCAACACAGTTTGGAGTCTTAACTTACTAAGAGAAAAGTACTCCCAGAGACAATTCACTCTCAAAGGTGTAATCTCTGTAAAAAGCTCTCCAGAGAAAGACATACAGAAGAAACTGCAACAGAACTAATTTTTTCATTTATATTATTTTGTTTAATGTTTTTGTTTTCTTTCTTTAAATATGATAAATATGGTTAATAAGTGTTATTGAAAAGTGGGAGCCACACTCCCGAATTGGCAGTAACAGAAACAATTAGTAAGAGCTGACCTAGCAGTTCTTGCTTCTCTAAACTAAATATTTTTAGTAATTTAAAAAATAAAGTTACTTGGCATCCAACAATTTATAATTACTCCTGCTAACCCCATACATTGCTGCTTCTAACAGAACAATAACAGAACACACAGTAATGTATGCACATAATGAATCACAAATTCTTTATGTACAGGACACTTGAAATTATTTTTTTCCTGAAGAGATTAAAGTTCAGATCTTTATGTTTTTGTGTCAGACATGTACTGATTTAGGGGTTAGAAATATCACCACCTCTACTAATAGAAACTTTAGCACAGTGTTTAGCTAGTAAGTAAATGGGGAGGGAGAAGAGTAGTTTTCAAGTATTTTCCTTCATATGTGCTGTGGCTACTGGTTTTGAATTTAAAAACCTTCAGCACGGTCTCAAACCATTAGTTTTAAAATTAATTACAAAAATATAAAGATCAGAGAATTTCATAGCATACAGGATTACAATATTTATTAAACATTTATTTGTACAATCTTATTTCAAAAAGAAAAGGCACAATCGAAAGAAGGAAAGGAAGAAGGAAGGAAAGAAGTAGAGCTCACTTTAATTATGTTAAACTAGTAAAAGCTTTTTAAAAAAGTTTCCTTTCACCAGTTAATTAAATTAGAAGATTAAATTGTCATCTTGGGAAAGTATAAAGAACACAGAAAGGGCAAGAGGCAAGGAGATTTATTTTTTACTTTATATTTTATAAAAGCTTTGCTATCTACCTTTACACTTTTCAAATGGTCAGTAATTAGGAATCAGAGAGGTAGCCATGTTAGTCTGTAATAGCAGAAGTGACAAAGAGTCCTGTGGCACCTTAAAGACTAACTAAAGTATTGAAGCATAAGCTTTCATGGGCTAATGACTGCATGCATCCGACGAAGTGGGTATTAGCCCACAAAAGCTTATGCTTCAATACTTTAGTTACTCTTTAAGGTGCGACAGGACTCTTTGTCACTTCAGAAATTATTAGAGCAGCCATGATGTGATGGCAGCACTCTGATGGTGTCACCTAGTGGTTAAGGTACTAGGTTTCTACTCAGCTTCCCACAATGGCCACTGACACCTCCCGTGGTGGTCTGCCTTTTGGTGGGTGTTGACCTGACTGTCCAGTTAGGTCATCAATTACCTGTATCTCTTTCTGGGGCAACAGTGTTCTAAGGAAGATATTGGGTCCCATCCCTTGCAAAAGGGCTGGGGGAGAGAAAGTAGGACCGTCAGTCTGTATAGCAACCCCCGCAGGTGTTTAATCCCAGCTGTGGAACTTGCAAAGTCTTTCTCTCTCTGAGGGTGTCTGGTAGTGATTGTTTTTGTGCCCTCTGGAACAAGGTTGTTGGTATGGGAGCCCATCCTCTCCCCCTCCCCCACCAGGCTCCAGCCCAGGGCCCTGAAAGAAGCAACAATGTCCAACAGCTGAAAGTGCCTTAAGAAGAGCCTGTAGGCCTGGGGCACCCCTGCATACAAGTCTGTTTCCTAATTTAAAACAAAATGATCACAAATATGGCATCAAGGCTATTAATGCTATACCAAACTTGTGTTTTAATTAACATAAAGCATTTCTGTGTTTACAGTTCAGTCTTAAAACATGTAGAATATAGTTACTTTGAAATGCCTACTTCTTACCTTAGAATAGCTGTTATATTAGTTTCTTTCTGGGAGGGAGTTTGGATTCAGGAGGGGGACTCCAGGCAGGAACAGAGTTTTGGGGTGCAGGAGAAGGTGAGGAATGTGGGGTCTGGGAGGGAGTTTGAGTGCAGGAGGGGATTCTGACCTGAGGCAGGGATCTGGGGTACAGAAGGGGGTTTGATGTGTAGGCTCCCTGTGCCTGCAAGTGTTACCCCTGCAGTTCCCACTTCCTGGCCAATGGCAGTTGTGGGGAAGGTGCTGGGGCAGGAGCAGCACATGGAGCTGCCTCTCCTCCCTTGCCAGGGTCTGCAGATATGTGCCAGCAGCTGGCTGCTTCCTGGAGCAGCATGGGGCCATGGCATGCAGGCAGCCTGCCTAAGCCCTGCTTCTCCAGGGCCCCACTTAGCCTGGGGCCCTGGGCTGTAACTCCTAAATCTCCTGCATTAATCCAGCCCTGGCTTTAAGTCTTCCTCCCTGCCACTCACTACCCTGCCAAAGTCTTACAGTTTGTCAAAGTAACAAAGAAAAACAGAGTAACTGAAATTTCAGCTCTTCTGGACTCAGTAGACAAGCTCTTTCACCCTGAAAACATTTCTAAAGTGCCCTTCTTCAGGAACTCCCAAGGAGGGTCTCTCTACCTGCCCTATCAGTCCCCTTCTGAATTGTCTGGCTCCCTTTTAAAGCGCCACTGCCAGCTGGAGCATTCTCTGCAGATGGGGTTGGTTAACAGAGTTGCTACTTAATCCCTTCAATTCAAATGTGTGGTCTATATAGCCCATCACATATGGGTCAATGTTAGTAAAAACGCATGGCCAGTCCAAAATAGGAAGTGAGGTAGGGGGCTGAAGGGTGATGCTGAAAGAGATGGGTGATGTTCACAAAGAAGGAGCTTGGCAACAGAGATCAGAAAGAAAGCAGTGCTAAGTAAAGACCAAGTCAAGCACATGGCCCTTTTAGTGAGTGGGAGAGTTGAAGAGGGGCTGCAGATCAAATGAAGAGGTAAGAGCAAGGAAGTATGTAGCAGGTGGGTCAGATGGAAGTTGAAGTGAACAAGCATGTGGGCAGGAGACTGTGAGGAGAGGAATAGAGACAGAGACAGAGAAAAGAGTTGAAATCAGAGATGAAGACTAATAGGGAGGAGTTGGCTGGATGGTAGATGACAGCAATGCAGATGGGGAGAGAAGAGTCAAATTCAGTGCTGTTCCAAATCGGAAACGGAATGGGAAGGGGGACAAAAGAGAGGTTGGAAGCAGCAGAAAGGGAAGAGAGAAGCACAACACTCCTGTATGGACTCACCCAGGGCAGGTAGTCTAAGAGAAGTGGATGCCACTGTAGGAGAGTGCAGCTCCGCTTCAAAGGCCATGTAAAATGAAGGGATCTGGGGCATCATGAAAGCCGGAGGGAGCAAGACAGGAAGAAATTGTGGATGAATGGTGTTTTTAAAGGTGGAATGGATGTTTCAGAAAGAGCAAGAAGAGGGAGTGTGATGGGCAAAGGTTAGGAATGGTGGCACAAGAGGGGTGGAGTTAATAGTGAGGACAGGTGTGCAAGGTGAAGAGATGGGGATGGAGAGAAGGCCAGGGCCAGGGCTGGGGCAAGTCATCAGAGGTGAGATGGAGAATGCTGATATGGGACCTATATTTGTCTCAGCAGAAGTAAGTGGGAGGTCAAGGTAGAGAAGGGAAGAGGAGCAAATAGAGCTGGTGAGGACTATACAGGAGTGAGAGGAACCAGGAAGGGGAGATGGAGCTGGGGAGCAACAAGGAAGGAAATCCCACTATGGACAGTCTGAAAGATGATCCTGACTCTACTCATTTTGAATTTTTATTTTGTAACTATAATCTTGTCCAATTGCCATTCATCCATGGCTCTCGCCATAGCCCTCTTCTGCATTACAACATCCATTTTCCCTTTTGCTCCACATTCCCCACCCTTTTCACTGGTCCAATCTCCCCTTACTAGTTACAATTGCTGTGTCCCTGCTGTCTAGGAAGGGTCCCCTACTATGGGCAGAGCTTCCCAATCACAGTCCCTTTAGGTCATGAATTGGCAGGCTCCATGCAATACCATCTTGAGCTCTTTTACTACTTTGAAAGTAAACCACACTTTGTAATTGAACTACACTTTTGAAACACAACCTATCCTCAAATGAGTCAAAACTGCTTTGGACATATTTGAAACTGGAAAAAAGGTTCAAACCCAGTTCCCTGATTCGATGGAGAGAAAGGACAACTCTCATTTTGAATCTTCAGCAGAAGTTTCTGATTGGTCCATGCCAGCAACTCCAAGAAGAGAAGCTGGAGCACCCAGAAGAAATGGGATTAAATGGCCTGCCTCCTTAAGCACATTGCTTCCCAAAATACAAAGACATCTGGAAAGCAAAAGAGTGAGGTATTGGGCCATCCATCCAGGAGCCCTTTTGGTGATATCAAGTACCTATCTTGGATGGGCACCTTTTACTGTCGCATTCTATTTTCCAGCAATTTGAGTTGCATTCTGGTGCACCAGGAGAGACTATATATCTGTTCTTTGCTCCATACGTGTTTGCGGTGTCATTTCCTGCCATGAACAGTAACTGAATTGAAAGCTGACAGTTGAGCAAAGATTTGCTGATAAGTTTTCTTGGGTGACAACCCAAATCAGTGAATTGACTATTTCCTGAAACCGGACACCTAATTAGCAAGGACGTGTACGTACTTGAGTACATATGCTTTAATGACTGTCAGAGTTGGAGTGGGTGTCCTTTTTTTGTAACAGGTTCCAATCAGGGTTGTTTCATAATCTTAGTTAAGTTTGTGTGTGTGTCTACTGTGGTTACTGGTTTCATAATGCCTTTGAGTGCTAGGAGTTACAAACAAAGTGTGCAAGCAAGTGTGCAAGCCTCTTGAGCTGTACTCAGTCTGTACAGTTTGTCATAAGTGTAGGAGTTATGTTAAGTAGTTGGAGTGTTAATCATATCCTGGGGCTACTAAAATTAGTCAGGAAGTCAGTTAAAAGGGTTGGCTACTGTAAATCCATTGGGAAGGAGAGCTTGGCGAACTGGTTTAAGTAATTGACCAGACAGTCTTATGCTGAATGATGGAGAACTTGTTGCCTTTCACCTATATGACCAGGATACATCCACCACAGAGGTGAAGGATAGTAGGAAACTGGTGCATGGGTACTTGCAGTACCGGGAGGATAGGTATTTTGGCTAAGTACAGTGGAATAAGAAGTGCCATGAGATATGGTCCAAGCAGAGGAAACAGGAGTTCAAGGACTTCACCCAAAATACCCTTCTTCCTCCAACCCCAAATTCTAAAACCATGATGGATTTAAGGGAGTTTTAGATGTATTACTGTATTAGACTGCCAAAAATCAGAAGTTTGAAACTAAAACTGAGTCAATTTAATTGTTATTCAGCCAACATGTTGTTCCAGTGTCTCAAGTATAGTTTAAGAAGGGTACTTTTACTTTTCTGTCCAAACAATATTATGCAAAACAGTGTGTGCCAGTATTGAATGACAATAATATTGGGGAGTGGTTCTTTAGAGACTCTCCTTTTGTATGTGAGCCTAACTTCCACTAACATAGGAGGAAGTTAGACAGAGAAAAGAGAACTGACTCCATAGTGTTAGCACTTCTTAAATTTAAATTTCCGCATTAAAGAGTAAGAATAGTTAGATTTATCTATGATTATTTGGATAAACAATCAAATCATTATGTGCATAACAAAAGCTCCAGTGTTTGTTTTTATATTTCATGATATTTAATATTAAAGAGATGTTTGAAGTAATGTATATATTGGGAATTTGCTTTATATATTCCAAACAAAGAAAATGATGCTATTTTAATTCTGACTTTGAATGCAGAAGAACTCAGAATACCTGCCTGCTCTTTCATTAGTTCATTATGTCAACTGTTGCATCACCAAAAATCATTTGAAGTAAAATGAATTATGGTAAACAATTACTAATACACTTTCATTTGCAATGTTTTGTACCTCGTGGTATATATTCGACAAACAGACTTGGGGGTTTTAATGTATTTGTTATTTTCTCTGCCTGATCCCCTATATCAACTTTGATTTAACAACGGTCTTTGACCTTGTTTGTCCTGTGATCATAAACAAAATATTTCATATAAGACCCTCTCATGTCACAGAGAAATACGTTGCCCACACTTGAGAAATAGCAGAGCTATTTCTCCTGATATATTTTCTATTTTCTTGTGTGACCAGCTACAATACAAGGTGCTTGCTGAAAATATTAAGCAATTCAGTTCTGCAGCTTGGCCAGATTGCATAAACCTCCTGTTTCTTCTCACATCTCTCTGACAACTGAATAGCAGGCTAGACAAGGAATGTTAAAGCATAAATGCATTACTTAAGAGACTATCATGTCAGCTAAGTGTAGTTCAGACACATTGCATAATCATTCAAATTTTTTTTTTATTACTAATGCTTTAGCTTTCACGATAGCCTTCCTTGTGCAATTTAATACTCAGCCAGCCATTTTGCAAAACAGAACAGATTTGTCAAACAATATTCTGTTTTGAAAAACACCAGACTAATTAAACTGTCATGCCATACTTTTGCCATTGTGCTACTGTTTGCTCTATAGAACAATACTGAAAAGCAGATCTATTTTACAGGAATATTTTGATGCCAGCCCTTGTGTTTAGACTCAATATTTACTGATCTGTAGTTGTTACGTATAAGCTTAAATTGACTTATATATATATATTATATATATATATATATATATATAGCTAAATACAGACATCCCTTTCTAATGTCCCCACATACATAGAGCTGTCACCAACAACATCACAACTGCCTTTGATTTTACCCAATGAAAGCATCAGAAAGGTCAGACTTCTAATCTTTTGACATTGCAAGTTATTGCCATCATTCCACCCTCGGTAAACCAAAAAAATTATAACACATTTAGGAAAACTGTACCTGTTAGAATGGTTCTTGTACCTTTGTGCTGAGAAAATTCATTGCACAGATGAGCAGTGTTATGGATGGTCCTTCAGACATGTATTAAAATATCTGAATGATGGAAACTGCATCATTAAAAACACTAATCATATGTTCAGCTCCTAGTCATTGTCATTCTAAAACAATCTGAAACTTACATAGGAAACCCGTACTCGCCGACGGTGTACAAGCCCACAGCACTGCATGAAGAGGACAGCAGAAAACAATCAGTGTATAGTTTCATCAAGCTTCAGTCCGTCTTCTTGTCTCCTCCAGGATATGGTCCATTTCTCCTCACTTTCCAGCCTCAGGTAAGGGGAACAGGTATAAAAAACCATACAGCCTCCAGCTCCCAAGCAATATTTTAACTCGTCCTGAAGGCAGATGAAACTTCTCTTTTTTAGATGAATGAATATTTACAGAATTGTATCCATTTCCTCAGTATCCCTACATTACAAACACATCCATATTCCTAAAAATCTTATTACAGGTGGCATAATGTTCATATCAACCATTCAGAACTTAGGAACACTCAAATATAACAGGATCATTACATCTCAGGCTACTGCAATATCCTGCTTTTTGAAGGTCTCTTGCTGCCACTGCTGTTATTGCTGCTGCTGCTGCTATTATAGCCTTCCTCACAATGCATAAACTACCAAGAGCATCCTTGATTCAATGTTACCTCTGTACCATACTGGGCATATCTGATCTGTTATTTATCCCTCCTCCTATACCCTGAAAGATTACCAAGTCTAGACTTTAATTCACTCTGGATTCTTTGGATCACAGAACCACCCTCCAAGTTGTCAGATGCTTTGTCTTGCAATACGTGTTTCACATGAATTGTAGGCAGGATTGCTTAGTGGCCTTACTACCTCACTCACTTAAGCACTGCAGCTGCACAATCTTTTCTGTTGCTAATCTGACAAAAAGAATTGGAGGGAACATCAAGCCTAGTATATACATTTAGACTTAGATATTAGCACTTTTCATTGCCTAAAACACTATTTGAGTTAATTAACTATTTAGGTAATTCGTTATCCATACTTTTGATATTGATTTTGAAAACAGAGAAATAATAAAGTGATTATCCATATATTAACAAGAGAGAGAGGGAATGTGTGAACTCTTGTCAGATTAAATTATCCTATCTGTGATTACTAGCCATCTCTAAGCAATCATTCTTCAGAGGTGGACTGAATATTCTAATACTGAAAAGGCTTAATAGGCATGTCATGGCTGAAAATTAAGTCCTTCAGTACTTTGTAACACTGTCCTGTGACTCTCAAATGTCTTTAGTATCACAATCTCTGAACAAATGAGCAAGTGATTCACATACCTTTTAATACTGAAGAAAAATTTAACTCTTCCATCACCTTGCTAAAATCACTGCTAAAAACTAGAATGGTAATATGTAGACTACAAAGTACGTTTAAAATAGAGCTATTAAGCATCAGAGAGCGAAAAAATCAGATTAAAATAATGTACAAGTTTATCTTTTTAGTATGGAGGCAAAGTGTCAGGAGTAAGACTACTGCACCTGCTCAGTCTCCTGGTGGCCTAACAAATCAATAAAACTGCCTGATGGACCACCCTGCCTGAAGCAGCTAGTTAAGCCAGTTGTTAAGATCAGCAGCAGTAGCAGTTAGCTGGCTGCTAACTGCACGAGCTCATAGATTTTCTGCCTCTCTGTGCTCACCTCACTCCAAGCCGTGGTCCTGCCTTGCCTCTGCTCTGCACCCAGCCTTATTCCAGTCCTGTCTTGGCCTCACTCCTGCCTTCTGATTCCAGTTCTGATCTTTGGCTCTGACCACTAGGCCAAACCGCCTATGACCTGGTCTCCTGACAGTTTGAGCAGCCCAAAACTAAAACAGCCGAACAAGAGCGGACAAGGGGCCCATAGCCAGGAAGCTATTATGGCTCCCTCCCCCAGGCCAATGTTTCCCTGCCAAAAATAGTGGGTGCCTTACAGACTCTGCAGGTACAGGTTGCTGCAGGCACAAAACATGGTGCTGCGTAGACAGGCAGCACCGTCCTTGACTCCAACCCCCACTCGCCATGAGCCAAAGATTCCCCTGTTTTATCAGTATAATGGGGATCAGGGCACATTTTGGGGGGTTTTCAGTCAGTGCTGCCTCCTATTCCTGCTGTGTCCTTAGTCATTCCCCACTGACCAATCTAGGGTGAGACTGATTGTCAGTCTGCTGACAGGAGAGGCTCTGTCCTGCACATCCTCACACCTACAGAAAGCTATCTGTACCGTCTCTGGCCCATACACAGGGAGCCCTCTAAGGCTGCCTTCCCCAAAATCCAGACTCTGAGCAGGCTAATTCCTAGGAAGTCTTGTTACCTTCTGCAGTCTGGTTCACCATCTCCATATTACCTCTTTGTCGATGTGTTTGACAAAGAGAATGCAGACATGCTGTCACCCCATCACAGATAGTTCCATCAACCTCCAGCCCAGAGCAGAAGTCTCTTTTGGCCACATTTACTTCCTTTAAGAGCTGGAGCTTCAGGCTCTCCATGACTACCTCTAGGAAAACCTACAAAATGTGTTTAACTGTCCTTTCATATCTTTCTTGATACTCCAATTTTCTCTGTAAAGAAAAAAAAAGATGTATTTCTAATGCCTTATGTTGATTATCGAGCATTAAACAGGGTTGTGATTAGAAATTGATGCTCCCTACCTCTCATTAATGAGCTTTTTGAAAGAGTCCACTCCGTCAAGTTTTTTACTAAGTTGGACTATAGCAGGGCCTTAATTAGAGATGCAGATGAGTGGAAGACCACCTTTACAGCATGGAGTACCTAGGCATGTTATTCAGCCTGTGCAATGACCAGCACTGTTTCTACATTTCAAAAACTATATCTTTGGGGATGTGCTAGAACATTATGTAGTCACTGACATCCTCATCTGGATGACATCCTCATCTTTTCTCAACAATCCGGCTTCTCACAATCAACATATATACAGTGTCCTATGTAACAGATCGCCTTCTCGCCCCCACGTCACAAACAGGCAGGAGACTCTTCTGTGGCTCACCAGTGCTCTTTATTCACAGTGCAGCTTATGCAACCCCACCACCTACTATACACAGCTCTACAGTTTAGCTCCTCTACAGTTTGGCTCCCCTACACACCACCACACCACCTCCCCTGGGCTGCCTTCCTGGCAGGCTTTTATACCCCCTGAGAAGGCTGCCAGGTGCAACCCATAAGGCTGAGCCCTCTGCAGCTCAGGTGGCTGATTAGCCTTCTCTGCAAGGGGAGGTTTGCAGAGGATTTTTCTCCCTCTTAAAGGGCCCAGCAGGGCTGGCTCAGGCACTTCTGGCCAGCACCCTGCCACACACCTTCCCCCTTAGCCTAGCCCCATCGGGCTGGCTAGGACCCTTCAATATTTTCCAATTAGATTTAACAGGGCCCTTGAACCTTTGTTTCTTATCGCTTTCACCACAGCAGCGTGGTCATAAGGCTTCTGGGTGTCCTGCCCGGCCACGGTGGAGAACCCTACTGCCTTCTTATTTTCTGCCTGCACCCCTTTCACAGGCGTCCCCCGGGCAGGGGGTTGAGGTTCACTGGCCCCCTGCCTTTCGGGGGGGAGGGGGGTTGCCGAATATCTCCCACACAGCAGACAGGAGGGAGGAAGTGGCTGTCCCTCTGCCTTCTGCTCCTCACATAGGCTACAGGGAGTCGGTGGCTCCCACCCCTCCCAGTGCTCCTTAGGGCGAGGGCCAGCCTCCTCTGCCTCGGCTTCCAGCGCGGCCGCGGCAGAGAGTCCTACTTCCAGCCTCGCGCATGAAAGGCAGGGTATCGGCCGTCCCTGTGCCCTTCGGCGCTCACACCACTCGCATGGTGGCAGCAGCTCCAACCCCTGCCCAGATTGTGCCTCGAAACTAAGGGCAACTTCCCCTGCCTCAGTTTCTCCGTGGCTCTCACATGAGCTCGGGGCTTCCTCTGTGGAGCTCACCTCCCCAGGGCCCTCGTCCCTGACTTCCCCCAAACAGACTTCCGGGGGATCCTCCTGCCCAGGTCTCAATCGTTCCTGGCTGTCTCGATCTTCCCATTGGTCACTGGGTCGAGGCTCGCCCCTCTTCTCGGCCGAACCCCCTGTATGGGTTCTCACGCTCAGCCTTGGGGAAGCCCGGGGCCTCGTACCTCCCATTGGGCCCCAGTCCCACCCAATGATCACGGGGCATGGTAACCCCTCTGGTACTCCCACCCGCTTCCAGCGGAATCGGCCGCTGATCTCCAGGGGGACCTGGGCCACCCGACAGGACTTTCTGTCCCCGCAGACATACTGCAGGTCCATAGTAGCCCCTGGAATCAGCCACTCGGGGCGGACCAATGTTCTGCGGACGAGCGTGTAGGGGGAGGCGGAATCCACCACCCCTTGATGGGATTTCCTTCCCACCTGTACCCGCAGGGTGGGTATCCCCTTCCGCGGCTTCCACCCCCAAACCTCAGTCCACCCACACCAGTCAGTGTAGCCACACTCCATGGCTGGGCAGTCCCGCTTAATGTGTCCTGGCTTCCCGCACTGCCAGCAGGTAAGCCGGGCCGCTCTCTCGGGTGCCCCTCTGGGCTCCCCATTACTCCTTTTGCCTTTGGCTGGGGGGGGGGGGGGGGGAGTCCATGGGCCGACGCCCCGAGTCCCGGACCCGTCGCAGCCGGTCTTCTCCCCTAGGACCCTCTGCCTCCACGTACTCCTCGGTCAGGCGCACCGCAGTCTCTGCCGTCTCTGGCTGGTGCCTCCTGACCCAGGTACGGACAGTCTTGGGGAGGCTGAGCAGAAACTGCTCCAGTATCAGGGAGTCCATGATTTCCTCCCCTGGCCGGGCCTCCGGCCTCAGCCAACGTGTGGCCCAGTCCCTCAGCCTCTGGCTGAATGCCCGGGGCCGCACCGCCTGCGTCCAACGGGCCACCCGAAACTTCTGCCGGTATTTTTCCGGAGACAAGCCGACCCGGTCTAAAATGGCCGCTCTCACAATTTCAAAGTCCCGGGCCTCAACCACCTCCAGGGCCATATAGGCTGCCTGGGCTTCGCCCACCAGGTACGGAGCAAGCCAGAGGGCCCAGGTGGTCCGCTCCCACCCGGCTGCGGTGGCCACCCTCTCAAAAGTCCCCAGGAAGGCATCCGGGTCGTCCGCCGGGCTCATTTTACAAAGTCCCCAGCCCGGCGGCCGCATGCCTTCTCCTGCCCCTGGACTCACCAACTGTTGCAGGAGGGCTGCCTGGGTACTTGCTTCCTCCTTAATAAAGTCCTGAAGCATCTTCTGCTGCTCGGCCTGGGCCTGCTGCATGGCCAGCACGGCCTGCTGGGTTTGCTCCTGGTGCTTGGCCTGGGCCTGCTGCATGGCCAACATGGCCTGCTGCGCCTGCGACTGCTGCTCCGCGAGCCACTGTAGGGTCTCCTCCATCTCTGGGCCACCAGTTGGGTTGCTGGTGTAGCGATTCCACCTCTGACACCACGTGTAACAGATCGCCTTCTCGCCCCCATGTCACAAACAGGCAGAAGACTCTTCTGTGGCTCACCAGTGCTCTTTATTCACAGTGCAGCTTATGCAACCCCACCACCTACTATACACAGCTCTACAGTTTAGCTCCTTGTGGCGGGGTGACCACCCGCCCCCTACCGAAAGGGGCTTGGAAAAGCCCCAAAAGGGGTTTAAAAGAGCCTGCAAGGGGCACTGTGGCTGGGAGCCTGGAAACTCCCAGGCTAATTGGGAGTTTGGCTCAGCTGTGTGGCCACGCCCCAAACACTCCCAGCCAAGATATAAGGGCTGGGAGACAGGGACAGGCAGTTTTTTCCTCTGCATCTAGAGGGACGCAGTCTCCTCTGCAGTCAGAGGGAGACAGGCCTGCTGCAGGAAGCCTTGAGGAAGGTACTGAGCTGGGTGCAGGGCTGGGGCTAGGCGGTAGGAGCTGGGGAAAGCTCTAGCCTGAGAGCCCCAGGCTGCAAGTGCAGGCAAGGGCCTAAAGTCAGTCTCCTCTGTAAGCAGAGGGAGACAGGGCCTGGCTGCACGGAGCCTGTACCGGGGTACCCAGACTGGGACAGGGCAAGGGCAAGGCAGCTGGGAGCCAGGGAGCCTAAGCTCTAGCGAGAAGGCCCCAGCTTGCTGAGCCTAGGGAGGGCCCGACCCACGGGGTACTGGGGGTTGCCAGGAGGTGGCCCAGGGCTGGTGATAGCAGTAGCCGGTCAACCCCTTCTTGCCGGGGATGAGAAGCCAAGATACTGCAGTCTGCCCCAGTGAGCGGGGGCAAGTAGTGACTGACAGTGGCATACTCTGAGGCGAGTTGGGGATAGTGGGTGGTGGGTCCCCGGGGAGGGGAAACCCTAAAACCAAGGGGGTACTGCAGGGGTGCAGCACCCCCAAAGGGGGCTCTGGGGCCCGGGAAGGGCCCGGGGCCAAAGTGTGGAGAAGCGGACGTCGGTCGGCAGAGGGCGCTCCAAGGTCAAAAGAGCTAATTCCCAGGACAACCAGACGGGGGCGCCGCAGGGGTGAGTGACCGGCCCCGTTACACTCCTCTACAGCTCTACAGTTTGGCTCCTCTACCCACCACCACACCACCTCCCCTGGGCTTCCTTCCTGGCAGGCTTTTATACCCCCTAAGGAGGCTGCCAGGTGCGACCCATAAGGCTGAGCCCTCTGCAGCCCAGGTGGCTGATTAGCCTTCTCTGCAAGGGGAGGTTTGCAGAGGGTTTTTCTCCCTCTTAAAGGGCCCAGCAGGGCTGGCTCAGGCACTTCTGGCCAGCACCCTGCCACACCTAGAAAGATTTTGCTAACACCATCTATATGCAAAACCCCAAATGTGAGAGTTCGAACAGGATACAAAAGAATTTCTCGGTTACATTATTTCCCCAAGGCGGCTAACCATGGACCTATACAAGGTAGCAACCATCTCTCTCTGGGCCACACCTAAGGGCACCTGCAGGATCTAACAGTTTGTAGCCTTCACTAATTTCCACAACTAGTTCATTGAGAGCTTTTCCAGCTCAGTTGCTCCTCTGACTGAACTTATATAAAAAGTAGTCCAGCTCATCTGGTCCTTGGATGACAAACTGCCTTCAATCAGCTAAAAGAAGTTCCTCACAGCACCCATCTTGGTTCATGCAGATCCAACAAAACCATTTATAATGGAGGCAGACACATCCAATTTCACCCTTGGGATAGAAGTGTCCCAACGAGCTGGTGCTGATGGTTGACTTTATCCATGTCCTCTCCCACCTGGAGTCTCGGATGCCTCTTGCTCGTCAGCACTCTGTGAGTCCTGATCACAATCCCTGTGCAGCACTTCCAATTACAGTGTCCTTCGGCCCCTTCTCCAGGGAGAGGAAGTAATCTCAGCAGCCAGAGACCTAGCTTCCCATGGGATATGCTAGCACCTCCTCACCTTTGTACTGCCTTCCTGTGCTTTTAACTAGCCCCCCCAGCTTGTGGGATAATTAGCTTTGGCTCATCAACCCACACTTTGTTAGGCAATTAAGAACTCTGGTACTCCATCAGGCCTTTCTTGGTGCAGTTAATTATTGCTTAAGTGATCAGCGTGCTGGCTTAGCTAGTAGCTCTCAGCAGTCTGTCACAAGTGGACAAAAAGGAATTGCCTGGGTGGTTTGGGGAAAGTTCTCTTTCTGGTTGGAAGTAATGGAGACTTCCCCACACTAATAGAGGACTTGTAGGTTTGTGTACTGAAGCAACAGATCAGTTTTGAAAATTGGGTGCCTTTGGTTTGGCACCTAATCCTATATTTAGGCATGCAAATAAGTGGATTTTCCAAAGAGTTAAGAATCTGCAAACCCCATTAATATCAATGGGATCAGTTCTGTCTCAGCCAAATTCATCACGAGTATAAACACTAATACAGTAGACTCTCGATTATCCAGGATTGGGTTAACCAGGATGTCAAAAAATAAATAAATGTGTAACTCGCAGGGCCGCCTCTGGCTTTGTTGCTGCCCAAAGCACAAAAGAAAAACCCCCACCACGGAACAGAGCATCCACTGAACCAACACCCCCACCGCCCGGCGCAGGGTGGCTGGTGAACCAACCCTCCCCCATACTTTCTAAGGATGGTGATTATCCAGGATTTTATTAACCAGAATCAATTTTTTCCCTATCATCCTGGATAATCGAGAGTCTACTGTATTAACAGAGTTGCATAGAGAATGACTGATATTATTCTGCAGGTGCTCAACATCTCTGAAAATCAGGTCATTTTTATATTTAGGAAGAAAATATGGATTTAGGTACCTAATTTTAGGCACCTACATTTTGAAACCTTTGGTCAAGATTTATTTTCTGTCCTGCCAGGTAGTGGAAAAAGGCCTTGAGTCAGGGAACTTGGTACATCATACTGACTGCTATTCAGTTCCTGGCAATCATTTCACAGTGGGTCAGCACAGTCTCTGTCAAATAAGCGACCGCCTACGCTTCTATCTCTGATATGCTATATTGAAACAGAGCTGTTACAACTGACCAGAACTATTATATTCAAATCACTAATAAATGAAGTAACAGTGTTAAGTAATAAGAAAAATAAGGACTCAGAAGGTGGTCACATCTCACTACCGACATTATATATAAATAAATGAGATGCAATAAATTGTCCTAAGTAAAATTTAAAGATGAAAAGTATAAACACAACAATTCCCTGTGAATGCTTCTGTGAACATTATGCTACTAATCTAGTCTAATACACACTTAATTTTTTTTTAACATTCATGTAATTTACTAAGAAAGTGCAATCAATGCCAGAAATCTTAATTTAAAAAACTCCTTAGATAGGTTCATATCTGTTGTGCTTACAAAATTATTAATTAATTGTCCTGTGGAAAACAAAATAATATAATAAGAGTTCAAAATTCCCCACAATGCATACAAAGTTATCTGCATTTCTACAAACCATTTTGAAATTTAGCAAATAGGTCTGCAAGCAAGGGGGGCAGCATCTATTACAGGTCCAAGTTGTACAATCCTTTCATAAGTGAGCATTTACAGATATAAGTAATGGATTTAGAGTACTCTATCTATTTTGTATATAAGTATACACTATACACTGTATATTGACCATTACCAAGAATATTAAGCTTGGTTTCATCTGTTTTTTTTTTCTCTTGATGCCATTAGATGATTTAGCAGAACAAGTGTCTTTAATCCATACACTGAAAAGAACATATTTCTCTTCCATCCACTAAACTATTTGCTTTTAGCAACTTTTGGGGACTTGAAACCCTCTGAGCCAAATTCATCTCTGTTATAACTCTGCTGGCATTAATGGACTTGCAAAGGCAGTACATTTAGTCCTTAGTAGCATTACTGAACAAAATCCAATCATTTCAGAGTAAAAAGCCTGACAGACTGCTGGTGTGCTGAGCCCGAGACCATTGCCTAACCGCTGTCAAGTTTTAAGGGAGGAGAGGGGTTAAAGGAGGATAATATGGTAGCTTTGCAGATGTTTACAAGGAGCTCCAGCCAGTCATGTGGAGCAGCCTGGAAGAAAGCCGCTATTTGAAAAATTAATTAGCAGTCTATGGCAGATGGCATCATGGGCCAGTCACAGGTAGGAGTTGACATCTTGATAGTGAATGAGATATGTGGTTGTATAGGTCTATATTCCCCTTCTTTGGGTTTCTTTACTTAAAAGTCATGTAAATAAACAACAAACAAAACAAGCTCTCTCACACACAACAAAACCACCACCAGAGGTAGTCAGTATTATCTTTGCAGTTTCTTCACATTGGCTTCTCCAGTCAACCTGCATTTTCTGGGTATACAGTAATTTCAGCGAGCTCACCCTCGTCCAAGGCCTCATATTGGCCAGACATTCTGTAAGCTGATTGAATAACTGTCTGGATCTGATGAGATGATTGATATACTGGATGCCAGCATACTCAAAGCACCGCAGCCTAAACTACTTAATTATCTTTCCTAATGGCCTCACATACAGTCTAAATGAGAGGTGAAAGGATAAAATTCTGCTAACACTCACAGAAAAAAGTCATTGGGAAAATGAGTTATAACTCCTTACAACCTTCCTGATCCCTTGGAGAGGAGATCCATTTAAATATAATTTCATTTATCTCTGACTCCTTGCCCAGGATCAAGGCAATTAAGCAGATAATCAATTGATCTGAGTCCTGGTTGGCAGCAGCCCAAGAGTGTAAGAAAACTTAGACCCACAGAATCATCTGTGGTGCTCCACCACTGGAAAAAAGTAGGAAAACATCATGGAAATTGAGGATTATGTGGGAGCTACGACAAGCCCTATATGTCCTCTGTTGTCCTCTTGCATTTGAATTTAGCATTCTAAATGTCATTCATTATGAGATGTGACTCAAGATACAACATAACTCATAGCATGGGAATGAGTTACATTCAAACAAAGAGTGAACAGGAAGATAGTGCATGTGGTAAGTATGGCACTGGAAATGTAGAAAAACTCTAGGCTTATCTATCAAGTAAGAATCTGTCAGGATTAAAGCTGGTAGAATATTATCAAAATTGTAGTAAAATATGTAGTGCTTGAACCTTCCTAATGCTCAAGAACAGATGACAGCAACTCTCTTATGCTAGTCTCTACTACTCATTGTAATGGGGGACACTCACCTCGAGTGCCTCTGGGTGCTGCATGCAGCACTGTAGTCCTCTTTCCACTCCTGGCACCCTCTGTATGTTGCCAACTTCACTTAATGGGTTTTCAGTAGTTCAGCCCTTCAGCCAGATCACACAATCAAAAATAAACCCCTTCTGGGATAGTAAAGAATCCAACAACTATCTGTCTACCCTCACCAGGGTCTTCAGCCCCAACTCTGGGGCCTTTAAATTCAGCCCTTCACTTGGTCTTCCCAACAAGCCTTGTCCCCTTCTTTGGGTTTACACTCCCTATGAGTATTGTCCCATTTCCAGGGTTTACACCATTTCACTGGTAGCCAGTGTGGGAACCCAGGCCCTCCCACTACTCCAAATTCCAGCCCAGGCCACAGCAGCCACATACCACTCATTTCAATTTGTTGCTGCTGCTTCCCTGGGCCTCTTCCTACTTGCCCCCTTTATCTTCACACCTCACCCCAGGGCTAAAGTTCTCAAGGCCTCTCTCCCCCAGTTTAAGCAAATGCAGCTAGAGCCAAACTCTGGCTGTCCTCAAGCTCCTTTGGCCAGAGTAGGGTGACCAGATGTCCTGATTTTATAGTGACAGTCCCGATTTTTGGGTCATAGAATCATAGAATCTCAGAGTTGGAAGGGACCTCTGGAGATCATCTAGTCCAACCCTCTGCTCAAAGCAGGACCAATCCCACTTTTGTGCCATATCCCTAAATGGCCCCCTTAAGGACAGAACTCACAACTCTGAGTTTAGCAGGCCATTGCTCAAACCACTGAGCTATCCCTCCCCTCCAATATATATGGAGATATACCTATCTCATAGAACTGGAAGGACCTTGAAAGGTCATTGAGTCCAGTCCCCTGCCTACACTAGCAGGACCAAGTACTGTCCCCTGACAGATTTTTTTGCCCCAGATCCCTAAATGGCCCCCTCAAGGATTGAACTCACAACCTTCGGTTTAGCAAGCCAATGCTCCTATCCCTCCCCTCCTTTCCTGATTTTCTTATATAGGCTCCTATTACCTCCCACCCCAGTTCCGATTTTTCACATTTGCTGTCTGGTCACCCTAGGCCAGAGTAGCACACCCTCCCTTGTCCTTAGTTTTGGTGCTTTTTCACTTCCTTGCTACTTTTCAAAGTTCAGTAATTCATAATAAGTGTCCCAATCATTAATGTGTGTTGATGTAATTCAACAAACTGTGTTGTGTATTGTCTTTTAAAAGTCAAAATGTTCAAAAATCTGATAAACTCTAAATGGATTTCACTTTTTTTTTAACGAGGTCACGTCAAATATGCTGTTATCTCTGACATTTCTTAGTTTGTCATATTTGCTGAGGTGAAAATTTACAAGTGGCCCCAGATGTGATTTCTGGGAGCCGTGCTAAACACTGACAGACTAAAAATAAATTCGGAGTACTCAGCATCTCTGAAAATCAGGCCCAAATTCTTTTGAATTTGGGCATCCAAAATCATAGGCCACTTTTGTAAATATTGGCTTGAGGACAAATTCTGCTGAGAACTGCAAGTCAGCTCTCCCTATATGTGTAGAATGAATAACTGAAGAGATGATAATTGCTATGCTAGAAGGCTTAGGAGCTCCTCTGATGACTGGTCAGACACATTTTCCTGCTATTAGGTGCAATGGAACAGGTAGATGGATATTAATTATTTCAGTGTCTCAAAACGGAAAACAATTAAACCCTTCATGACCCAAACACAGAATCCTTTAAAATCTCAAGCCAGTTGTGGGTACTCTAAGGGCTGGTCTGCACTACGGGGGGCGGGGGGGGGGGGGAATCGACTGCAGATACGCAACTTCAGCTACGTGAATCACGTAGCTGAAGTTTGCGTATCTGCAGCCGACTTACCGTCCGTCCTCATGGTGGCGGCAGTAAGCGGCGTGCTCCCCCGTCAACTCCAGCTTGCGCCTCCCGGCAAGCTGGAGTTCCGCAGTCGACGGGGGAGCCGTGAGCGATCGATTTCTCGTGTCCTCATCAGACGTGAGAAACTGATTGCCAGAAGATCGATGGCTACCCGCCGATTCGGCGGGTAGTGAAGACATACCCTAATACCACAACGAGAAATAATTTCTGAATTAGGTACCTTCAACTAATACTGAGTCCAGTAGAAAGAAAAAATTGGAAGTCTGGTTTGACACATAATCAGGAAAAAAAAAAACATGGCAACTCCTGCAAGAATGAGAAACATGACTGAGTGCTGGAGCCAGTGGGAAGTCCAGACTGTTGCAGCCTATCACTTTTATTCCTGTTTTGCTTTTCATTCACATAAATGACATCTTATTTAACATGCTCCTTTTGAGCAATTTGCTTATAGTTTAAAATGCATGGAGATTCAGACACTTTTTTTTATAAGTGACAGCTTGTCACAAGTCAAATTGGGATGGAGCAAGGGAGGATGGAACTGCTTGCACATGTTGCACAGTTAATGGCTCATTACCTATCAGATAAATGTTTGTGGTTTGTGCTATGATGTGTAGTGCTGGAGAATAACACAGAACACAAGATAAAGGTTCAGTCACCCAACATAGATTGAAAGATATAAGCTTTTTCAGTACATTCCCCCAAAAATCATTTCCATTAACTACTTGCCAAATATTGCAGCAAAGCTGGGCTTTGTCCCTGGGAAAGGGGAAGGTTTGGGTGAATGTATAATCAAAACAGACAACAGGCTCAATAGCTACAAAATGGGTAAAATTGTCAGCTACTACAACTCAAATCCTGAGGCTTACTTCCAGGACAATTCTACATCACAGTGATGCACCACAGGAGCAGTTACATTTTCCAATGAGTTTAATATTTCATATTCTTTGTATCATAACTCATTTTTATGTCTCAGATAGAACACCAACACAAAATACAAGGACAAGGACAAAGATGACATACATGATCCACAAAGAAGTTCTTTGAACTATCCTGGTCCGTCACACCCAAGCAGTTGCATAATTTTCTGTATTAAGCCTTTCTGCTATTATGCAAATCTTTACATACTGGGCTTGTTATCTGTATACTTTTTTGGTTGAGATACAAGATGGAATTTTCCAAGAGGTGTAGTGTGCAGGGTAAATGTGTGTTTTTACTGCAAACCAAAATAACTACAAACCAGTTAATCAGTGACTAGAACACTAACTCATAACACCACTCAACATTTCACATAAGATTTCCAACAGTATACCAGAATAAAAGACACTACCTTTATTGTAACAAAACTTAGACAATTCAATTTTTACAAGGTGGGTAAAGCTGTATTTTTAAACAAAGTATCTCTGCATTCCTGTTAAAACAATTCTTTTAAAAATAAAGTTTCCTTCTCCCTGTTCTGTCTAGTCTTAGGCTATGCTGCCAAAAATATCAGACAATGTCAGACCCAGAAACTAAGAACAAACAAACTCCGGCTCAGGCTCCATTGCCTCCTGTAAAGCTAGTCTTGGAAGGGAGTCGGAAGAACATTTCCCTGAAGAAGCACTTGCTGAACTTCCTCCATTCTTTTCTATCGAGGAGCTGAGGGAGGTAGCTCTCCCAATGAAAGAGCCAGCTGCTCTTTCTCCAAACATTAAGGGTATGGTTAGACTGGCGCTTTGCAGCGCTAAAACCCTCAATTAGCGCTATAATTATCTGAACCTACACACTTGAAAGGCACTTTTTGCGCATTTAATCACCCTTCAAAGCGCAAGTATAAAACCACCTCTCCGAGAGTATGATTAGACTACAGATTGTAGCGCGTTTTTTTATAGCGCTTCCCAATTTAGTGCAATAGGTTTTGCGCTAGAGCCTGGACACATTTGCAGCGCTTCTGGCAGCAGTGACAGTACCGGGATAGGGCAGGTATCCCAGCATTCAGCTGGGTGCAATGTGCTTTGCAAAGGGGGGGGGTTGAGGGGGAACTGGGAACATGTTCGCAGGGAGACGAGATCAGGCTGTCAGTGAGTTTTCGTTAGCGAAAACTGACAGGCTGTCTATTTAAGACACACAGCTCTGTCCACAAGCATTTTCAGTGTTTATTTGCTGTGAATTGTTGTAGAGAAACTGAAGAGGGACTTCCGCATTTTCCTTCCATTTACAAAACAACACTTAACACGTCATTTCCCTTAAATGGCTTGTTGATTGCCTTACATGGCTCGGAGGTGTGCCAGAGATCCCTTATCGCATTAGGAGTGATTACACTGTCCCTCTCACGATACAGGGAATAGGCTAAAAGCCTTCTGACTCTCCCCTATGGTTAGACTGGCGCTTTGAAGGGTGATTAAATGCGCAAAATGTGCCTTTCAAGTGTGTAGGGTCAGATAATTATAGCGCTAATTGAGGGTTTTAGCGCTGCAAAGCGCCAGTCAATGTATCTTAGGTCAACTTATCACAGCGTCCTCATGGCAGCAAGTCAACCACTGCCACTCCCCCGTCGACTCTGCTTCCACCTCTTACGGCGGTGGAGTCTTTAGATGAGATGCGATAAATTGATCCCCGACAGATCAATCGCTACCCGCCAATCCGGCAGGTAGTGTAGACCTGGCCTAAGAGTCAGATCTACATAAGGATGGGTCTCCCCACACACACAGTTCATAGGAGAACTACAGGATAAATGTGTAACTTATTTAAATTTGATTTGTAGCTGCCTAAAACGACTACTTTTCGGCTCTGTTAGTTTTAATAGGATTAATTCATTTTTCTTTCTTGCTAGCGTATGCCACCTCCCATCTCTTCTTGACAAAATGAGTACTCCATTGCCTTCCATAAAAATCTGAATTGTCTAGTATTCTTTAATTTTGTATGCAACAATTCATACATGAAACGTGCAAAATAAAATATAAAGAAGATAAAATTGAGTGACCAAAGTTTTATTGTATTATCACTGTTTCCTAATGGTTGTGAGAGTAATGATAGAAAATTCACTACAAAGAGGCATTATTCTAATACACAATGGCACTTGGCAGTGTTCTTTTTTATGAGGGGATGAACTGTTCTATTTGTTTTTTGCCACTAGGTGGCAAAATTGACCACAAAACAAAAGCCAATTCTTAAGTATTTTGTCTTAACTAAAGCTGAAACACATACATTTGGGAAATTCAGAAAGTTTCACTAAAAACATTCAGCGAAATTAAAAAATATACCATAATTCAAAAAACCTGAAAAGTTACTTGTAACACTGACTACAGTCTGGCAATAATATTGAATTACTTCAAGATATATAAATAATATAAAATTCTCTTTCAGTTTTATGAATTTTTTAGCTGGGCTAGATAACTTTTAGATGACATGGAAGACCCCTAAAGCTGTGCAATAGTTAACCTATATAGTCACATAGATATACAGATTTTAAGGCCGCAACAAACCACTATAATAATCTATTGTGTCCTGCATTATACAAGCCATAGGCTTTTGCCTAGTAATTCTTGAAGTTGAGGGCACTATTCTTCCGTACTACATAACTCTGCAGAATCAAACCCAATAACCTGTCATTGCATTGTAGCATATATTTTAAAAACACATCAGTCATATGACCTAATTATTGTGACCATCATTCTCTCTTCTCCTTTTCCCTCACTGTTTGTCACATTCATTTGTTCCATTGTCTTTTGAACTAGATTCTAAACTCTAACAGTGCAGAGTCCATGTCTTCCTACTTGTTCGTACAGTGCCTAGGGACAGGGGGACATGAACTTGACTGGAGTTTTGGGGGGCTACCACAACAGAAATAAAACAATAACAATACTAATAGTCATAATAATAATACAATGCTTACTAGTTACTTGACATATACCATTCTAACAGATCCTCAAACTCACTGTAAGTATATTGTGGGCCAGACTCTGCCTGGCCTTTACATGCATTCATAGCAGAGGAAAGGATTTAAGTGGCCTTCTCTTCCTGATTTCAACTACAGTAAATTGCATATTCCATTGTAAAGCTGTTCCACTGACAATTTTGCATCCAGCTTTATAAATTACATTGTTTTATCCTTAGTGCAGAAAGCAATGGAAAAGCAGATGTACATTTTCATTGTTCTGGTACTTACGTCCTTTCAAAACACATATAAGGACATTAAAGCTTCATTTTATGAAAAAATATAAATAAAAAGAATAGCATCTCTAAATATGGCATCATTACTAAATGAATAATAAATTTTTTCCAAAATCAAATGCATGAAGCTTAACAAAATGTTTTGCCAAGCTGCCAAAGTTATTAAGAAGATACTGGGAAGTCTCTACCATGTATTATGAAAAAGTAAACACAAGTAATCTAACGAAATTAAAAATAGCTTTCCTTTTACAGAAGTTTCAATAACTACCAAAGTTTTGTTTTATATACTTCCCATGACCACCATGCTTTTTTGACTCTTGAGCAAAGGTAATCTAATATACTTTTTTTCTCCAATCGTTCTTTAGCTAGCAGGCAACCATACCGTAAGGAACAGAGAAGTTCAGTTGGATACTGAACCAGTATTTCTCTAGACTACTCAGGGAGATTGCTTGGTTTTCCTCTTGTATAATAAAACCTCACCGCTTCTTGTTCTTGTAAATAAAGTAATCTATAACTTTATATTATTTTCCTAGTATGTAAAATGAACTCATCAATACAAAATAAAGCCCATTCTGTGAGGGTGATGTGGTTGTTCTAAAACTTTAGCTTAGAAAAGTCAAAACTTGGAGAGAGAGAGAGCTTATCAAGACAGTGGTCTTTGAAACTTATATGCTCTAGGAGAGGGGTCGGCAACCTTTCAGAAGTGGTGTGCCGAGTCTTCATTTATTCACTCTAGTTTAAAGTTTTGTGTGCCAGTAATATATTTTATTCTTTTTAGAAGGCCTCTTCCTATAAGTTTGTGATATATAACGGAACTATTGTTGTACATAAAGTAAATAGTTATTACAATATTTAAGAAGCTTCATTTACAATTAAATTAAAATGGAGAGCCCACTAGACTGGTGACCAAGACCTGGGCAGTGTGAGTGCCACTGAAAATCAGCTCACATGCTGCCTTTGGCCTTGCTCTAGAACTACCAAGCCTGCAACATACTGTGTGGTAGATTTAAGGGAGTTGCACTATAAAACAGCCCATAACTCTGGCTGGCATTTGCTTCACCGTAGTTTGGCTTGAGGAATCTATTCCCAGCACTGCCACCAATTTGTTCTGTCATTTTGGAGAGAAATAAAGACTTCTCTGCATTTCAGAGTTTCATTCTGTAAAATGCAGATCATGATATTTTCCTATCTTTCGCAAGTGCTTTGCAATCTATGGATAAAAAGCACAGATAGTTATTATTAATAGAGAACAGTCCTGGGAGATGCTGGGCAAGGGGGTCTTAACTCCCAAAGTCTTCATGCTTTCAGTGGGAATTGAGGGTACACAGCACTTCTAAATATTGGGTCTTTAAACAGCTTCCCTTAAGGGCAGACAGTGAGTCCATGGCAGAGCTAGGTTTGGAAATCAGGTGTGTTAGCTCATTCTTATACATTAGCCCACCTAATAGAGAGCTGGAAGTTAAGGTGCTCAAAGAGCAGATCCTTACTGCTGCTCTGCACTTTGTGAAGGATAAAAATGGTCAGGACCACGGAGCCAGTATCACCAACCCCTTACACACAGGGAGGCATGGATCAGCATTCTTATTGTGTTTCCCGGCAGTACCCACCCTGGGTGGGGAAAGCTAATGATCTAACCAGTGGACCAAATTCGGTGATGAATCCATGGGGTTGAAGGAGGCCTCAGTGGGCTGACTGAAATTTTTCTACTGAAACTTTTTACCTGTGGAAAACATTGATTTCAAATGAATGACATTTGTGCACAAAATGACCGTTTGCCTCAATTTTTTTTTATTTTTTACTAGAAAACCAAAATTATGAAAAATGAAAATTTTCAGTTTTCACCCAAAACATTTCAGTTACCAAAAACTGAAAAATGTTTTGGTTTGGGTTTTTCAAGAAACGTCCATTTTTACACTGAAAAGATTGACAAAAAATTGTTTGTTCTTGCTGAAGTTTTCTACTACACTTCTCAACTATGCCAGGGATGTGTACACAGAGTATCATATCACTGCAAGACTAGAAAGCCCCTTGAGACACCTTGGAAAAATATTCCACTGCTTAATTTGCCTTATAGTTAGGAAGTTTTTCCTAATATCTAACCTGAATTTCCCTACACATGAGACAACAGAGAGAAAAGAGGCAGCAAGCCAAGATTCAGAAGAGGACTTCCCTAACCTCCCTGAGGCACAGTTCACACACAGGTGAGCGTGCACTTCTGAATACATCCACCCCTTCTGTGATGTGCTAAAGAGCCACATCCGCTTCATCCCAGTCAAAGTTATCACTGTACTCAGCATACTACATTGATGGGGCTATATAAATGCCTAGGGAGACAGATAGATGTCATCCTTGCCACTGAGTCCTTTCAAAGGTCCCACCAATCTCTCAGTTTGCTGCCTCTGTGTGCCCATAAGATTTTCTAAATCCTATGATCTTCGGGGGTTAAATCACATCAGCTTCCATATGGACAAGCAACCGAACACCCAATAATGCAGAAAGTTTATGCCGTGGAGAACTATCCATCTGTACAAAATATTGCACATATATAGACATCTGAGGAGACCAAAGAGGGAAAATGCAGGCTGCAGAAATTGATACCATGAATATAAGGGCTGTATGTGACCAAAAAAACTGTTACAACTGTGGGGGCTAGTTCACAAGTATTTCTCTGATTTCCAGACCTAGACCATATGTTTTGCTTTGTACGGAGAGGGTTTGAGTATGCTTGCCAGGCACTCAACCACCGAGGGGTGTTATTTATGTAATTATGGGGTCAGTATATGTATATGTATAATTAGACATCTTGTCCCTCTCATTCTCTCTGCCAACTCCCCATCACCTCTTTCTGCCTCAAATTCTGTGGTTTGGCCACTCTCCTACAATGCTGTAAATTAGCCTTCTTTTATACCAAGCCTCATTCTACAAACATTAGTTATATCTAATGACCATTTACACTGAACTCTGAAAATTCCATGAAAACGCTATGTATTGGGTCGTCAGGCAATTTGGTTACATATTATTCCTGCACAAGTGCCCCAGGAGGGATTGCTGATGTACCTTGAAGAACGTTAGTGCAGGGCATAGTGGGGAAAGCAGTGATGTTTAGAAAGAGGGAGAGCAGCAGTGCTTGAAGGGCACAGTATCATGCAGCAGTAAGCTTCTGAAAATCGCAGAGCTTGCTTCCTACCTAAGCAGGAGCAAGCAGAAAGCTTGGGCAACCTCTAGCGATGACAATTTTTTTTAAAAAGCACTGCTGACATTCTGCTTTGAAAATTTCCCTCCTTGTTGCGGGTTGGAAGGGGACGTAGAAAGGAACGTGAGGATGTAATCCTGTTCTACTGTGCTGAGGACACATCGGTCCAAGGTTATAGTCATCCAGGCAGGGAGAAAGAGGGAAAGATGGTTGGAGAACACTGGGAAAGATGGATCCATGGAATAGTCTGGTGGACTTGGGCACACCCTCAAAATGAACGTTTGGCCCCCTGTTATTCTGGGTTGAGCCTGACTGGTCAGAGGGTGGAGGTGAGCAGTTCCAATGGCACTTGTAGCCCTTGGATTGTTTCTGGGGCTGATCCTGCCAAGGCTGGCTTCCCAAGGCCTGCGGCTGCTCTGGTTTGAACTGCTTATGCGCCAGGCCTGGGATGTAGAGACCTAGGGTCTTCAGGGTGGTGCAGAAGTCCTTGAGGCCATGCCATTTGCTGTCTGTTCGCTCCACAAATAGGGCCCAGTCATTGAAAGGCAGGTCCTGCATATACTACTGGGCCTCAGTGGACAGCCCAGAGAAGAGCAGCCAAGAGGCTTTCCGCATGGAGGTAGGAGAAGCCATGGTGTGGGCAGCAGCATCAGCAGCGTCTGACACTGCCTGGAGGGCTGCCCTGGCTATAGTCGTGCCTTCATTGAGGATTGATCGAAACTCCTCGGAAGCCTTGGGGAGTGACCCCTCGAACTTGGCTATGGCTTGCCATATGTTGAAGTCATATCAGTCAAAGAGGGCTTGATGGTTGGCTACTCTCAGATGAAGGCTGGAATAAATCTTACGTCTGAAAAATCCAGCCCCTGAAGTCTTTATTTTGGGGGGTGGTTCTGGGTTGTCCTTGCCTCTCCTGTGGCAATAATTCAGTTAAAATTGCTTGCTGTTTCCAGATAGATGTACAATAGATAAAACCTATTGTACTGCATGGTACGCTGCTAATAGCTGTACATTCCTCTGAAGCTGCAGTTTTGAATCCTGAAACTATAATTGAGTGTATGAAGTGGCAACAAAAAATAGCAACAGTACAATAATAATTTAGGAAGGAATAAGGCAAAATAATTAAGATGAAGACACATTTTTAGAGGAAAGTTCAAAATATAGATTAAAAATGATTGAAGAAAAAAACTCTTAACCTCTTCTATCCATCAGGTGTGTTTGTTGTGATGGTGGGTAGGGGTGGTTGCTTGACCTTGTGTGACTAGTCCTACTGGAAACACTAATGCCAAGGGCCAAATTCTGATCTAAGTTACAAATCCTTATAAATTCAGGATCACTCAATGAACAACAGTAGATTTACTTTGGATTTATACAGCTGGAAGGATGCTCCAGTGGTTAGGCTCTAGCCAATGATTTGGGAGACCCGCATTTAACTCCCTGCTCTTCAACAGATGTCCTGTGTGACCCTGGGCAAATCACTTAGGAAACTGAGGCACAGATAGTCTGTTTGTAAAATGGAGACAAAAGTACTGCCCTACATCACATGGATGTTGTGAGGATAAATACATTAAAGGTTGTAAAACACTCAGATACAATTACTTGATCACTACTTACCATATAAGAAACACCTGTAACTGAAACATGTGAGAACTTTGGCTCTAAAATTCTGCTATGTATATAAGTAGCTGAAAGCCCATGCTGTCACACAAATATAATTCATAGAGTCATGTGTGGGTAAAAAAGCCAGAAATGGGGCATTTGTTTCCATGCGCTGTGTTGTACCTTTTGGTGTACATTCCCCAATGTTTATGCACAGAGTTGCCCTTCACTAGAGGCAGAACCATATTTTTTGTTACTCCAAGAAGTTGTTTTCTCCATTTTTTTCTGATCAACTGTGCCATTACAAGCACATAAGAACCCTTGGACTCCATCTGGTTCTCATGGGGCCCACTGATGGTTGAACCCGATGATATTCTATAAAAAGAGAAGTCTCAGCCATGCTTGTACCTGTTTACAATTCTTCATGCTGACTCAACAGATATTCTAGGCTTCAGAGTGTTGTGGAGGTTTATTGTGTGTGCTGGTTGTGTTGTTGGCTGTGATGATTTTTATCTAGGGGGTTGTGCTGGGAGATCTGTGTTGATTTGTGCAGGCAGAGAATGAGGGACGTGCAGGGTTGTGAGTGTTTAGAATTATTGAGGGTGCTGGTTGTGTTGTTGTGGGGGTAATTTTTAAGAACTGTGGCAGTTGGACCAAGTTATGCACTATCTATGAAGTCTCCCTTATACAATTGCTGAAATTGTTTGGGTGGTGATTGGTTGACTTATCTCTGATATCACAATGGTTTAACACTCTTGGCATAGCATGTATATGCCATGTTGCCACACCGGTATAATATGTAAATTACGAATGGCTGAGAATTTATAAAAACTAGGCAGTAACATCTCAGTGTGAATCTCAGTGATGACTGAACCTGGTGATATTCTGAACAGAAAGAGTTCTCAACCATGCTGTAGCTGTTTCCATATCTTCACAATGACTCTTCAGACATTCTAGGCTTCAGTGACAATCCTGGAATCTTATTATGTAGATAAAATACTCTCTGTTATTCTTTATTATTTTATAATGCTCATAAGTGTGTGAGGTACTTGAGATAACACAAAACCATGTTCCTGCTCTGCAGAATTCAATTTAAGAACCTGATTATTGCCCGTAAGCTGAGCTGTATGTTATCACACATGTAGTCTTGCTGAAAGCAGAACATCAGAATTAACGCCTACTTTTTATGATACATACCATCTAAAGACATTTTGACTTTCGCTCTTCCATAGCCAACTCACTACCGTACTTCACTTACAAAAATAGTCTCTCTTGACTATCTGCACATATTTTGTATTCCTGCCTTTGTGTATCTTTGTGGGAGGCTAGAGATGTAATTTGCTCAACACTGATATTTCCAGTAACAACATGGAGTAGGTCTACTGGCCGAGTCTGAGTCCTAATCCTGGGGTTCAGAACACTGCACAAGCAGCATGCTTAGCCCTAAAGTCACTCAGTTCAAGGAACAGAGCTAAAATTATTTGGAGGGCGCTGCATCCAACCCTTCTTGGCTAGGGTCACAAGGATGTGGGGTGGGACTAGTCAGGGGTAAATTGAAGGGAATACAACAAAGTTGGGAATTCTGGTTGGACTTCCAGTTCCTACTAGGAGTCAGGGAGCCACAAGACTCTTTGTCTCTTCCCTCTGAGACACTGCAGAACCTCCTCTATGGCTCCCACCTGAAAGAGATACTGAACCTTCTGGATTAAGAGCTCCTCCTAAGAGAAGTCCTTGAAGAGAGATGAGGAGAAGGAAGAGTGGGGGTTAGAAATAAACTGGAGAGTATATCCCACTTCCACCATGCTTAATACCAAGCAGGCTGTGGTAATGCGGGACCAAGCACTGAGAAAGTAGGAAAGGCAGTTTGCACTGTATTGAAAAGTTAAGGGAAAAGTCAACTTGGCACTGTAAAGTAAAAACAGCTTCTGTACTTAGTTCCTACTTAGAACTTAGTCCTGCAAGCCTTTATGCAATAAAAGGGTTATGCTCCAAGGTAAGTTTAAGCAGGGGTTACTTAGGACTACTACTAAGTTTATATACCAGGTATGATTCTCTACACTGAGTGAAAGACTTAGGCACATCAGTTTTTTTACTAATATGCACAGGGTACAGTGGGTGACATGTGGGAAGAGACTGGACACATCTAAGGAGTGAAAACTGAAATCCAATCCTTATTCAAATGAGGAAGTCAGATATGTCTTCTCCTGTTGGGCCTTACTCCTACTACTAGTAGTAGACAAGAGGTAATGAGATGGCCATGCAGCAGGTCTCTCAGTATTGTTATTATTCTTCATTAGAACTGGGAAGGAAATGTTTTTCCCCTCCAGTAAAATTCTTGATTTTTTTTAAAAAACTCCTGTTTCACACTGGGACAAAACCAAGACTGTTCTGATTTTCAATGAAAAATCAGGGAGATGAGAGAGATGCCACTCCAGAATAACCCAGAGAGCATTTACTGGGCCGTGAGAGGCCCAAGCTGAAGCCACTGCTTGCCAAATTCAGGCCAGGAATTTGAACCTGAGTCTCCCACATTTCCCCTTAATGAAATCACCACCTGGCTATTGGACCAACAGCAAAGTACAGGAATAGGCACACCCCTAACCATTCTCCCAATCTGAAAACCTTTCCTGACAAAAGTTTAATCAAAACTTGCATGTTCACATAAAAGTTTTCATTCTGATCAAGTGACATTTTTCAACAGAAAACTGTTTCACTGAAAAGTTCCCAATAAGCTTTATTCTTTATTTATAGAGAAGCACCTACGAACCCCAACCAAGGATTGAGGTCCCACTGTACTGTACACTCTTACAACACAAATAACAATCCCTGCCCCCAGACCATTCACAGTCAAGATGTAGTTACCATGAGCTTCCTATCTTTGCTATCAGTTTTTATTTTGCTGTTCTGTCCATAACAAAGCTTATTTTTCTCTTTGATGTAAATTTAAATATTTTAAAATTAAACAAACAAGAGCTGTACCTGAATCAAATGCTGGACACAAACATCCCTGAACTGCAGGGAAGTGTGTGTCTTAATGCAAATGTTGTGGATCAAACTCATCTCTTATTTTTTTTTTTTTACAAAAAAAGGGTATAGTAAGATGATGTTTGTACTCTTCCTATAGAGAATTAGACTAGGATAACAGACTCACACTACACACAACAGTAATTCAATAGAAAGGAAAATAAATATAGGTCATCCAAAAACAAAATAAAAAAATGTGTATGGGATTTCATAAAAGAGTTATAATTTATATTTTTAAAAGGTTTTTGGAAAGCATATAAAAATTAAGCTTCATGTTTTAACTCACTCTGTCTTACGGGGACAATGTGAAATTAGTGGACAATGTATTGTTCATCTGCGTACTGCAGGGTTTGGTGCACTCTCTTCAATGAGGGGATAAATCCATCACAAGACAGGCAGGGTTTGAATCTGCTATTTGAAGCAGTTGTGGCACAGAGTGCCAAAAACAGGAAGGGGGAGGGTTTGTTGTTTTTAAACAAAAAGAGTACATTTTAAAGATTACCAGGTCAACACAACCTGGTACTGTCTCACTGCCATTGGCAGTAAGAGAAAACCGAGGGATGGCTGTGGACACTTCGCCCATTATATTCTTGGCTGGAGAGAGGCACAAAAATATGCAGCACTCAGGCATAGCCGAATGAACATGGATATTCAAATATTCCAGTCGTTCATGCACGTAGCACATGTGCACCTAGAATGAGATCCACAAGCATAAATACTCAAAGAAAAACATAAAGAATGACTGTTGGGACAGCTCTATAGACAGACACAGAAAGAACAAGTTCTCTAAAGGATCACTTAAAATGAAACCAAGTTTAGAGTGAAATGATTATTATGAACCTGATTTTTCAGGATGCTGAGTTATGTCTGCACTCTGTAGGATCAGGCTCATATTCATCCAGACCCTGATTCAGCAAAGCATTTAAGCACACATCTAACTTTAAATGTAAGTAGTCCATGGGATTACTACTCACATGCTTAAACCAGAACTAGGGCCACAGTCCATTTTAGGACTTTTGCAAGAAAAGATGGTTACTTACTGTATTGTAACTGTTATTCTTTGCAATGTGGGTGCAGATGTATATTCAAGGACTAGAGACAAGATGCACTAAGTTCTAATTGGAAATTAAAAGTGAACAAGATCATTGATTTCAATGGACTGACTTCATATCTGTGAAACTAAGAATAGAATTTGGCCCGTTGAAATCCTAAAAGTCACATATCCTATTAGAACTTACTTTGAATAAAACAGGAAAAACATTCACATCCTAGTTAAAGTCTCGGACAAATTCTGTTCCCATTCTGAGTTCAAGTAAACTGATTTGATTCCTCTCACTGAGCAGAAGATATCCAAAGGCTTTGTATTTCTGCACATATCCTTCTGTGTGTGCCTTTAAACACATTAAAAAGTTATTTCCATGTATGTGCATTGGAAAGGGTATAGCAGTTTATATGTAAATCACCACTATTGCTCTATGGTGCATTTATTATATAAAGAGAGTTCTATGCTTCAGCATAGCCCATGTTCTTCAACTTCATAAGTAAAATTTTAAAAGCAAATAATTATGAAAAATTTGAAAATTAGTTTCAAGCTCAGTCACAAGCAGAAAAAGAAATAATGGAACCTAAGACTAAAAGGGCAGAGGGAAAAATGAGAGTGGAAAGTGTAGGTGAAAAGAGCAACATTTTATCCCCTGTTCCAGTTACTTAGATGGTATCTAATACTGGACATGCCCTATTTAATTTCAGCATTGGAAATGCTATCTAAGACAATTCAGTCTATCATACCAAGTTCTCTATACTTATTATGTGACTGATCAGGCCGAAGAGCTTTATAAAACTTAAAAAGATAATACAGTAAACGTGAATTGTCATTAGACTTCTCACTTAAACTGAGCAGAGAATAGTTTTGATCTCACTTGCACCCGAGGAAGTTGAGAATAATTCTAATAAATTCAAGGGAGTTACACTGTACAACAGGTAACTGACGAGAGAATCTGGAGAATCTCAATGATCACTCTTCTTACATCTCCAAAAAATGTAAAAATGAGACATTAAAGATCATTTCTAGCCCACAGCTTTGTCCTCTTATGCCATCAGAGAAGCACAATGGGGACATAACGATGCCCTGCCAGGGCAAGCAGGGATTCTCCAGACATAGGAGGATTCCCTGCGTGACATAAAGCTGGCATAAGCCACTCAAAGACTCAATTATTGATTTCTTCACTGATCATCCAAAAGAGAGTGATGTTATCAAAACATGATTTCCCCAAATCTCTCTTTTAGGACAAGATACACGTGGTGTAAAAGTCATTCACGTCTACCAGAGGTTACATAATATTAGAAGAATTTCACATGTAACTGAGAAGGGGTCCATCATTTCATTGTCCTTCAGAAATGACTCAAGCCTCTCCCTGGAAATCACACCTGTCTAAACCATGCTCTGACATATCCCTGACTATCACTTCCCCACTTGAGAAGTTAAAACATTTCTCCAAAGCAGGTGGATGACCACGCTTCTGGATGCTGCTACATTTGGTTATATGCTGTTTATTATTCATCCTTCCCTTTTGTGCAGGACAAAATGGAATGAAGAATATGGAACCTCTTGTGGGGCTGAAACTTGAGGACAATATAGAACACTCTGAAATACACTTTTTTCTTCATGCATTCTATGCCTGAGTCAAACTAGAATGTTGAACAGATTTCACTCAACAAAAACCAGACTAAAGGCAGCTAAACTCCAGTAATCTACAATTTGCTCAGGATGCAGCCACTCACCTTCTGCAATCACAAAAAAATATCTTTTGGTCCTGACACATGGATGTTCCCTAATAGAAAACCATGTGAACCTACATCTCATAAATGTAATTGCTTCTTTACCAACTACGTTGGAGAGGGGTTGGAGCATGGACAATGCATCTACAAATTATACAGTAGGGATGTAAATATAATTTTTAAAGTTAAACTTTTAAATGATAAAAATCATATTGTTTAATTATTGACCGATTAATGGGAGAGAAGCTGGAGATGCTCCAGCCAGCCTGGGGTTGGGGCTGGGTTCGCTCCAGTTGACCTGGGGCTGAGGTCAGCGGACCAGCGTAGCTGAGGCTTCTCTGGGAGGCGCAGATGGTGCTGGGGTCAGCGGGCCAGCATGGCTGAGGCTGCTCCGGGAGGCGCAGTTGGTGCTGGGGTCAGCGGGCCAGCACGGCTGAGGCTGCTCCTGGAGACGCAGCTGGGGCTGGGGTCGCCAGGCCAGCCCAGTTGAGGTTGCTCCAGGAGGCATAGCTAAGACTGGAATCAGCAGGTCAGTGCAGCTGGGGTCGGTGGGCCGACCTGGAGCTGAGGTTAATGGTTAGGGTGGGTTAACTGGTAAGACTAATGAGTACTGGTTAACCATTAAACCCTTTAACATTTCACATCCCTACCATACAGATCCATTCGCTCATCTGCTTTGCTCACAGGAGTGGATAGTAGGCCACACCTCCTACTACAAGCTATAGACTACAATAGCAGTAGCAACCATGAAGCAGCTACATGTTTGCTGGAGAGCTCCTTTGGGGGCTAGGGAAGGTTCTTTCTTCAGAGTCTCTTGGTAGATTTTCCATACAAAACCTGCTTACTCGGGCTTGGAGATATGGCATGTCAGGGGGAAATATTTGGTCCTTGAAAGTTTTTTAAATTATTAATTTAGTTATTCTCCATAGAGGAGAAACAATAGCACCAGCTATTTCAAAAAACATACTGTCTGGGGAATTGCAATAAATTAACTTTCCAGTTAATTTCTGCCTAGCTGTTATATACAACAGTTGTTAATAGATAGCACTAATTAGTGTGACAGATTACGCTATACATTGTTAGTTAACCTGCAATCTATATTCTCTGTTACAGACTGTCACAAGAAATCTAAATGGCACTTTATACATAGCAGCTTTTAATACACCATAGCAACAGGAGGAGACTGAAGTAAAATGGTTTAGTTTCTATAGCAACTATCAGATAGACCATCTGCAATCAAATGGATTCATAGCATGGGACACAAAATGGGCGATTTTGCGTAATGGATGATTATGTATTAAAACATATTGGAGTTTAACATTTAACTAGTTTAAAATGAGCACCTTATTTAGATTTTGAATTAATATCACAAGATATCTAGCTATGGTACATAAGCTTCAGTGAACATGTCTTTCAATGATTCAACTACTATCAAAATTCATTACTTCTGAATATAAAAACACTCACCCCTATAAAAACTAATGTGTTTCCTACTTCAGTGGATGTTCATAAAAACAAGTACTAATAAATTACCTAGTGACTTTATTTTCATTCTAGGGTTACCAGATGTCTTGATTATATAGGGACAGTCCTGATATGTGGGGCTTTTTCTTAAATAGGCTCCTATTACTCCTTACCCCGTCCCGATTTTTCAGACTTGCTATCTGCTCACCCTATTTCATTCTCAAGATGCAAACATTTCAAAATGGATACAAATATATTTCTTCTTATGATGTCCTACAAAGAATTGCTCCTGTAAAATGTCATTCAGAATTGTTATGCTTAAACAGCTTCTTTCTAAAATATAAAGATTCATTCAGCACTTCATCATTTACTCCTAATGGTGAAAGAAAGACATTGAAGATGAGAAAATAAGAAGAGGAGAAAACTGCAAATACACTTTCAATTACAGTGTTTCTTTATCAACAGGGAGGCAGTTGTACTGCTCACTTAGTATGCTGGATGGAACATTATATTAACGGAACCTACATATTGTTGTCAGGTTAATTTGACATCAGCAACACAAGCCAATTCTCTTTTCTAAAAGTCAATATTTTCAATCTTGAGAGCAACACAGATAAAAGTGCCAGTGATGGCAACACAGGAAAGTATCTATGTAGTAACTGCAGCTTTTGATAGAATATTAACCTCATATAACTGGTCCCCCATCTGCTATTTAATTTCTCGCTTGGTTTGATAAAAGATAGTATCAAAATAAGTTCTAAATCAAGAAAGAAAAAAGACTGCTTATAATACAGTATTTTAATAAAATATGCACAGAATATGATTTTTAATAGACTGCTGGCATGTTAACAATTTTAGAATTAAACAAAATATTTTTCAGAAGTTTAATTTTACACACTACCGCCACAAAACTTTGTCTGCTTACTCATATTTACTATCAAATCTAAGTCTGTTTTTGCTATATATCTGTGTATTTAAATACAGACAATTTGAACAAAGAGAAATATTTCAACACACGATTAGTTTTTTTTAACTTCTCAACAGTAATTTAAAATCATAGTTCTTTCAGTGAAGGACATCTAATTGCTCCCTTTGTCCCTTTCTGAAGTGGCAGGCGATTTATCCTTTGACACCTGTGGATCTCAGGAGCAATCAAGCACCATCATGGATGTCCTGTGCCTCCCATACCCATAATCCTTCCCAGCTATGTAGCTGCATGGCTCCCCCAGGAAGGGGAATATACAGCCTTGGATGTAATAGAAAGCATGACAGGAAACCCATTCTCCCCATCCTTTTCCATGCTTCCCTATACAGAATCCATAGGTGTGTGATGCACTCCAGTTATGTATATGGAGAACTCGGAGTTCAAACACATCAAAATACATTGTTTATGCCTTCAGCTGAAGATAAGCTAACCATGAACAGAAAATAAAGGAAATGATTGATTTGTTAATTCAACTCTTCAATATAATTTTTGATATGGCTAACCAAATTACATTAACCATACAGCAAAACAAAGACTTCTAGAACATTAATTGAGCACACTGTGGTAGCAAACATTTTACCATATTTAATATGGTTAATTTGAATTAATTTCAAATGTCTAATAATGGTATTTAATAATTTCAAAACCATCTTCTTCCACTGTCACACCCCCTGAGCAGGAAGCAGGGCAAGAGAGGTATAGGAACCACAATGCAAATTCTGTACCATCAGAGGATTTCTATACACTAGGATGATCATTCACATGGCTAGTTACACTTGTTTTGGAGCCAAAATGGCCAGGTATGTCAAATAGAACAGTGGTAAGAGAGGAGCTGAACCACCGAATTCTATCAGTTTGTGTATTTTTTAGACAAACCCTTAAAAATATAAGCTGTTCTGGCCACGTGTAGGTGTGAAAGAGCTCATAATATATTTTGTAAGAGAAGAAGTTTCCACAGGGCCAATGTAAAAAATTCCCCTCCCTCGCTTACATTGCAGAATATTTTGTGGCACTTGGTTCCTGCCCACATTCCCAGAGACTGTGGAAGTTCCAGAGTGCTCAGTATGCATTCCCAGATTAAAAGTACATTATGATGGAATTAGGGTTTAGAGTACAAATCAGTAACATAACGGTAAAAACATTACACATATCCTGTAATTATGCTCCAAACAGACATTATACATTCAGGTAATTCCGCACTGTGATTAAAAATATAAAAGAAATTTAAACAACTACTCTTTTAGCACTGCTCATGGTATGCTACTTCATCTCTTGTTGTTGGGTGCTCAGATGACTATACTTGTGGGCTGGAAAAAATCCTAATGCCACCTCACTCATGGCTTATAAAAACGTGGGAAATCTTGTCCTGGGAAAAAATGACCACCATACAGAACAATTCATATGATAGATATCCTCACTGATTTTGAGACAATAGCTTCAAATGGAAAGCCAACATTCTTCATTATGACCCTATGAACTCTCATTTGCTTTGTATTGTGTGCTCACTGTACTCTCTGCTCAGTTGTGATTTATGTGACCACATCTTTCTTTCTTTTTATCTTTATATTTTTCTTGAATCCATACAATGAATTCAGCTTTGGTTTTTTGTGACTACAATCATAAAAAAGAAGTCCCCTGCACACAGTGAGAAAAACACATTTTTAGAAACAAAACAGTAATATTTATGATTTTTCTTCCTTTTTCTGTAGGATATATTTTATCTTACTACACTGCCTTTCAACTGGATTGATTCAAGAAGAAAGAATTTTTACCCAACTCCATCATTTAAGGCAAGATTCTGATCTCCTTATACACTTTAGGTTGTACCTTGTTTGAATGTCTTTCCGCCTTCATATATTACCTTGAACACTATCAATAATGCACTCCAATGCTCCATAGCACTTTCACTTCCACCTCTTGCCTTGCGTCCTCTGGCAACCTGTCCTTAAGTTTTAAGGTTCCAGAATTGGAAATCATAACACTCCAGAAATACCTGCAGTTAGCAATCCTAACCTGCTGGCCAGCTACTGAATTAAATTTTCTGACAAAGAGACCAAGTATTTTTACATCCTTTGCTTTTAGGGCAGGTGCATGCTGACCCTGCTGTTCTCTCTCATTGGCATCTGAGACCATCAGTGAGGTGGCTGAAGATATGCTCTCCTGTGAAGGGACATAATACCTGTGTTCATCCCATTTTGCTGTGGGGTGAAGGGAAGATGGAGTCTCCCACAACACTTAGGTGGGCTCCAGAATAGCATCATTAATTGAAAGTGCCGCTTGAAAAGCTTCTACATCAACTAAAATGTCAACCAGCCTGTGAGGCCTCTCCCTAACTTCCACCTCAATATCTAAGGTGGAAACCTCCCTCTTTAAAAGTTTGTGATGGGCTCAGTAATCACTGGGCAGAGGCAAAGAGCTTTCTGACACCACTGCCTCATCAGGTGATGAGGGATGAAGCCAAAGCTGGCTGCGGTGGTGCCTCCCCAATATCTCCAAGGAAATATTCACTGGAGCAATATCCTTCTGCCTGGTAGAAAGCAAGGTCTAACAGGTACTGCTGAGAGAAAAATCTCCAAGAACAGTATACTGGGGTGCACATGCACACCTGAAATGGAATGAATGTGTGAAATAATTTGAAAAAGAAACTAAATTTTGGTGATTCACACCATCATGTACAGATGATCAGAGTTTTGAAAATACTGTTTGGAAGTGGTCTTTTTCATTGAATAAGTTACAGACAACCATATCATCCCCACATATAGCCCTTTCACTTCTTAGTCACATATGTTAATACAAACTAGATTATTAGTGCTCAAAATCACTATCATCTGTGTGAAACTGGGATTGCCACTGCCCATGCTGGATCTATTCTGCAGATAAGAGTCTTCAGTTGCCAGAACTATTAATCTGATGGTTTTCATAAGCACTACATTCACTTAAGACGAAACAACACATTACACAATGGTGTCTAACAAAGATATTGTGGGTCCGTAAATCTATCATATGCCCCCCTAGAACTTAACGGTCAAAAGATTAACGGAATTAATAGTGATTTGTACTTAGTCCAGACATCTAATGAAACTGCAGGTTGTAACTTTTGTTTACTTTCTAGCATCAAGCAGAATCTGCTCTACATCAATTTGAAAAGTTCATAAACCAAACATTATTTTAAAAGTTCAAGAACTACACGCACATCATCATATAATGAAAGTGCTTAGTTTCCAGAATACGCTGTAAGTTTCCCTCTTGACAGTCCTAAAAAGGTAGAAATATTTTAAAAGCATAGACTGAGCATTTTGAATTGTTAATAACAATAGCATTCTTCATTCTTTATAAATGGCTTTTTACTTTTATTTATGTCACACTAAAACACAAACAAGACTTCACAGTACTGTATTTAAGACAGACTTGGAAAAGTACTGAAACTAGGAAATGTCAGAAGAAATAATGTAGTTTTTAATTAACTTTGCTGAATAAGGAGATTGCTGAGAGCCTTTTTATTTTTCTCAAAAGGAATTAGGATAATTTTTTTTCCAATTCTTGAGAATTAACTTTTCTGTTAAAAATGTAAAGTAGAAAAACATATCTGGTATTTTTAGCCCAATTTTCAAAACTGCCATCTAAATGATAGACCCAAATTCTGCATTGTCATATATGAAATAGATAATGGCACGCTAAGAATCCATCTGTGTGCACACATTCATGTAGCCACTTTAATTGGTTTAAGTGTCTGAATAAAAATTCCATCTCTTACTCTCAACCACATGGTTCATGTTAATTGTGAATTGTATAGGCTTTCTTTGGAAAGTTAGTTAACCGCACAATTATGTGCTCTGTTTTAAATAGCAAGGGACAGAAGAGTACTAGACGTAATTTATTTTCAGCTAACCTTTTCTTTTATTATTTCTTTGTCGTTTCCAAGATATAATTCCTCAGGCTGATTCCTATCACCACAACATTCCAGAATGCACCATTCTGGGACATGAGATTTATCAGAAATGCCACAGGAGCAAAAGAACTGGCTAACATGCATGTACATCAGAATGGCTTTGCATTTTTTTTCTAAACATTGATATCTAGCTCCATGGTTCCAAACAAGATTCTAGTTGCTGAGATGTCACAGCAGTTGGAAGCTTGTCAGCAGATTTTTGCATAACTAAAAGGTTAGTTTAATACGTGCACTGAATGCCTCTGTCCATTGTTTAATATGTGCACTGAATGCCTCTGTCCCTTGTTATTTAGGGCATTAAGTATTTAACTATACTATTAACTAATTCTATGAAAACTTCTGCAATGTACCTTTTAAATAGGACAGGTTAGTAAAGAAGGTAAATTAAGAATATCCCACCATTCTCATTTTCACATCTCTGATCACTTATATCTGTTATCATTTACTCTCAATATGCTGCATCATTAAATCAAATCATCTTTCTGATAGTTACAAATACAAATGGTTTAATTCAGCAAGTCTTTGATTTAATTATTATGGTAAATTAAATATAATGCATTGATATAATAATGAATATCTAATCTTTTTAAAAAAGCTTTTTGGAGGTACATTTTACTTTTAATTGTGTATGAATGCTCATGTTAACACATTACTGTATTCAACACTCCTCTGGATGAATTTTAAACCATAAGAATAAAAGGGTTTCAAAGACAGCTATGTGAAATATAAATGTTTTGATTTACATATACAAGAAGCAAAAAATAAATTCTTATCAAAATGTTGATATTTCAGTAATATTTTCACAGAGATTGATAACTTTATTTTAAATTATAACATGCACATATACGAGGGCATGGATGCACATACAGTCTGAAGCATTGATAATAACAGGCTTTAAAGCTATAATTAAAGCATCCTAAAACTCTGATCAGGAAAGGGACTTTTCCAGATATTGTTTAGAAGTGGAAAGTGTTTTATTGAGGTGACTGCTATAAGGGTAGTTTGTATCTTATGGACCACCATGGTAAATGTTCTGTCACCTACGGCCATAGTGGTGAGTGACAGAGCAAAGAAAGCAGTCAAGACTCAGTCAGCAGGTCCAACTTCATGTCAATTGCCACTTTGCAAACTAGTGTAAAGAATATAGGACATGTGTAATATGATCAGTTCTGCTCATTAAACAAGCATACTATTGCATTCTGCTCTATTGTAAGTGCAAGCTGTGGAGCAGAACACCGCTATATGCTCTGCTAAAAAAAGAGAGCTATAATAATGGCACATATGCGTTTGTGAGGTAAATGAGAAGAAATAAGGGCATAACCTGCACAAATTGTACAGCCATATACACTGTAGTAAACAATAAAACCAATGAATATAACATTACAATAATGACTAACCATTGTAAACATAAGCAGTTGTACTGTATAGCACTTTACATCTTAAACAGGCTTGGAAGAATTGGATTTTTATCAATAAGTGTCAGTAAAAGTTGATTTCACCGTATATATGCAAACTAACAAAATATTTCATTCGATAGTAATCAAACTAGAGAGGTAGGCAAAAGGAAAAAATGCTGCTTGAGAATATATTAGAGTTCGATTTAGGGATATTTACTTTGTATAATTTGCTATGTGAGGTTGATAATTCATGTCTTAACAGTTAATTTTATAACTTTTTGAATTTTGATATCTACTGTCATTAAATAATTATTGTCTGACTGTCCCATCATTTGACTCTCCCATAATTTCCTGTAATTGTAAAAATTTAAACTGATAACTGAAAAAATGCTTTTGCAAAACTATGAATTTTAATCAACATAAAAAAGCTGTAAAATAAATGTAAATCAGTTGAAATTATTTAAAAAAATTGAATTCTACAAGCCTAATTGTAAAGCACTATAGAAATAATAACTAGATAAACAGACATATTACTAAAACATATTTCTTCTCAGTTCTAACTTGAATTTTAATATAATTTCATCTCTCTCTTTAATCAATGTATCTATAATTTATCAAGCAGAGAAATTCAACAAACGTTATAGAATTTGATTCACCATAATATCTGTGTATTAGTAGTGATTTTTTTTAGGTACGAGGGCAAGAAAAGGACTATTCTAACATCCAAATAATGCTGCCGAATTTCTAAATTGCAGACTGTCGTGGTTGCAAGTGCCCTGTGTATAGTTATTACCATCTCTTTTGTTTCTCCCTGCACAGTAAAAACAAAAGCTCAACAAGGAGGGCAAAAAGCATGAGTCTTAAAATTTTGCTCACATGCTGATTAAAGCTGTTCTGCTGAACAAAACCTCTAAGACTTTTGCACTGTTACTTCCAAAAGTTCACACATTCCTGGTGTTCTTATTGTATTATAAATGTTCCCTTTTCCATGGAGCCACAGTTACTCCTACATTCTGTGGGGAAGGAGCTCTTCCTCATTTTTGCACCCTGACATGTATTCTAACTCCCTTCTCCCCCAGCATGCGTAGCAGATGTCTGTCTGCACAGCCCCCCCGGAACACACACAAATTCCTACAGGACAGTAGGAGGTAGCGCTGAGAGAAAGAGGCAATCTCAATACCAGCATAACTGTGGGAGGCAGAACATATAGGTCTGCAGGTAAATGAGAATTTTGGTGTTTCAAAGCCTGCCTGAAATTATGATGAACCATGTTTACCCACAATGGGTGGCAACTCTGGTGACAGCCTCTGGCCAAATATGATGACCACCATGTTGGGAGAGCATACGGCTACTTTTATTATGCCTTCTCCTGCTACTCTCCAACTGAAAACTAGAGAGGGATGTGGAAATATATAAAAAGCACCCTATATAAAAAGCAATGAGGCCTCACATAGTGTAGAACGATTGACCCTGAAAAAGCCACCACTATGATATTGGTAACAAAGTCCTGTGGCACCTTAAAGACTAACTATAAAGTTTTGAAGCATAAGCTTTCGTGGGCTAATACCCACTTCGTCGGATGCAATGGGTATTAGCCCACGAAAGCTTATGCTTCAAAACTTTATAGTTAGTCTTTAAGGTGCCACAGGACTTTGTTACCTCTGCTATTCCAAATAACACGGCTACCTCTCTGATTCTTGACACTATGATATTGTCATCAGCACTCTCACCTCTATGGAAACACTGTACAGAATCTATAAAACTTAAGTGAAGTGTTTTTCTAAAAGTATAAGTTAAAATAAGCGATTTCAAATAAAGATATGATGCTGTAACCTTATTTTTAAAATAAAAGTTTAAAAGTAAATTTAAATTTCAGTTTGTTTTACCTGCCCATTCTCTCGTTGAGGGTCCTGTGTTTCTTTGGCAGGAGTTGATTCCTGCCCATTCTGAGGTTTAGGGTCCTGAGTTTTTTCTTCATGAGTTGATTCCATCATTCACACTTAAAGTAGGACAAGGAGCTGTGTTCTTTACAAGACTTTAGTGTTATTGATAGCATCGGCTCTTGCAAAAAAAACCCAACAACACAGAAACCTGAACTCAGGTCTTGGCAGGTAAACAAAACAGGAAACATTTGTTTTAAAATAGATTGCATGCTAAAAGTATATAACTTTACTATATTTTATTATTGGTTTAGCCTCAAACTATTATTTGAATGTATTTTAAAAAGCATGTTCATCATTTAAGATACAAACTAAGTAGATACTATTAGAAGAAATCCTTAAACGTGGGAATGACCCAGGGTGACCAGACAGTAAATGTGAAAACTCGGGAAAGGGAGTGGGGGGTAATAGGAGCCTATATAAGAAAAAGACCCCAAAATCGGGACTCTCCCTATAAAATCGGGACATCTGGTCATCATGGAGTCAATTGGTTCAAATCATGCAAGCTTGCTGGGATGGATACCAAACATCTGAGTGCTCTGCTGTTTGCCTGAACACTTTTAAACAAAATCTTCAGTGACTGGCGCTATAGTACCCAAATAGTCCACAGCAGAAGCAAACTGCCAGCGGAAAATGGAGCAAAACTCAGAATTGGGAACAGAAGCATAAGCACAACAGCAACAACAGAGAGAGAATAATCGAGGCCAAATTCTGCCCTTGATTACACCCTGCAACTTCAATGGAAAGAAATCTGGCCCACCATGTTATAAATTAGGGTCACCAGAACTGTGTTCAATTTAGAGTTATATTAAAAACTTGACAGAAATCTACCTATTAAATTTATGCAATCTAAATAAAATAGAATAGTCTGCAACCAACCAAAATTATGGTAGAAGTACTGCCCACAGAAACCATAGATTCTCTATGTAGTATTTCATCATGAAAAAAAGTCCCCACTTCATGGGTCAGTGGGATGTATTTTATTAATGTCTTATTGAACACATCTATGGTCACATCAGCACTAGATTTGCTTTGTAATGCAATCAGAATGTATAGGATCAGTATATCAGTATAGGATAGGATAGGATAGGATAGGATCAGTATATCAGACTTTAATAAAATCCTTGTTTTATGCTTTAACATTAAACAATTGATTATAGTCCAAGGTTTCATGTCAAGTTCTCACTAGGTATTTGTCTACACTGGCACTTTATAGTGATGGAACTTTCTTGCTCAGGGGTGTGAAAAAACACAACCCAAGCATTGAAAGTTTCAGCGCTGTAAAGTGACAGTAGAGACAGTGCACCAGTGCTGAGGGCTAGGAGCTCCCCTCATGGAGGTGGGGTTTTTTAGAGTGCTTGGAGAGCTCTGTCCTAGCGCTGGTGCTGCAACTACACGGGCATATTAAAGCACTGCTGCAGCAGCTCTTTAACGTTGCTAGTGACAACATGTCCTTACTTACTTCTACTGTGACCACCACTTTTGAAGATAGGTAACCTTTTATTAAAGAAAAAAGAATGAAGAAAAGAGTACACACTCATTCTTCTTGTCCCCTTCAATGACCCCAGATAAAAAATGTCAAAAACAGGTGGCAACTTCATTCCATTAAAATTAACCAAACACAGATATTTTGGTGATTTCAGCCATAAATATTTCCTTCCATTTCTAGGAACGTTCAGCCTGCCATGACTTTACCAGGAGCAGTGAAAACCCCTATCCACCTTTTCCTTACTTTTATAAACAATTTTATACAATGAGCAAAATTAGACTTCTAGACAACTTAGACTACATAATATGTTTTTAAGCCAGGCAAACAGATTTAAAATGTTTTCTTCACAAAGAGTAGTTTCTTTTCTCTTTAGTTGGGTAAACACAGCAACTTAAAAGCATCATGGAATGACCAAAATCCTACTGTGGGTCCAAAACATAACATTAAAAAAATTACTTTGCCCCAAAACTTCAACACATATCCTTGAAAGGTAATGATGTTCTCGGTTAGGTTACCACGAATATCAGCAGCCTTAGATAAGGATAGAAGATATGGATCATTCTGTGGTTTGTCTGCAGTAAAAAGGAAAAAAGAATCTCCATTTGAAATGATACATGGACACAATGTGCCCTTAAATTAGAGATGACAAATTCAAAAAAGTTCAATTTTATAACCAAAAAGACTGAACAATAGATAACTTAATATTCATTATTGTAAAAATAATAAAATCACCCATTTAAAAAAAAAACCATGAACAACAAAGAATGGCAGAATTCTTCAGGGTACTTCAGGAAGGAAGACAGTGAAACAAAATAAAGTCCTGGCAGCCATTGAGGAATTTTCCAGACCGCTGTCAGGTAATTTCTAAAGCATCACAAAGAATTTATAGATAATGAAGCTAGAAGGGAAAAAACCTGCATGAAAATCTGGGACTCCCACCAAAAAATTAAAACAAGATTAAAATCAGATTATTTTTGGTGATCAAAGGACACTACTAAATTAGTAATATTAATGTAGCAAGTGGATTCTACCTCACAGAATAAAGATCATAGAATCATAGAAGATTCATGTTGCAAGAGACCTCAGGAGGTCATCTAGTCCAACCCCAACTAAATCGTCAAGCCGGGCTTTAAGGATGGAAATTCCACCATCTCCCTAGGTAACCCATTACAGTCCTTCACTGCCCTGCTAGTGAAATAGTTTTTCCTAATATCCAACCTTGCTCATTTTTCTGTCATCTGCCACCACTGACAACAGCCTTGCTCCATCTTCTTTGGAACCCACCCTTCAGATAGTTGAAGGCTGCTATCAAATCCCTCCCCCCATCCCCCACTCTTCTCATCTGCAAACAAAATAAGACTAGTTCCCTCAGCCTCTCTTCATAAGTCATGTTTCCAAGCTCTCAAATAATTTTCATTGCCCTCCACTAGACTCTCTCCAATTTGTCCACATCCTTTCTGTATTCCGGGGGGAAACAAAACTGGACCCAATACTCCATATATGGCCTCACCAGTGCCAAATAGAGAGGAATAATCACTTCCCTCAATCTGCTGGAAATGCTCCCACTAACGCAGCCCAATATGCCACTAGCCTTCTTGGCAACGATGGCACACTGTTGACCTATGTCCAGCTTCTCGTCCACTGTATCCCCAAGTCCTTTTCTGCAGAACTGCTGCTTAGCCTGTCAGTCTCCAGCCTGTAGCAGCGCATGGGATTCTTCCGTCCTAAGTGCAGGACTCTGCACTTGTCTTTGTTGAACCTCATCAGATTTCTTTTGTCCCAATCCTCCAGTTTGTCTAGGTCACTCTGGACCCTATCCCTACTGTGCAGCAATCAAATACTACAGGCCACAAGTAAAAACTGGATTTGTGAATGGAGTGTTTTTCCTTGATTTCAGGGTAATTATACAAAATAACTAGACCTCAGAAAGAGAATGCAGTAATACAAAGGAGTGGTTTTAAAACTGCTGTTTCCACAGACCACTGCTGTTCATGTAACACTTGCTGGCAGTCCATGGAAACTCATTCATCACATGGTACTGGCTGTCCTTGTTTCAAGGTGCTAAATATTTTCCTAATAAGGTTAGCTATTTCTGTAGTTGCCACTAGGATGTTATTTTTTTTTTTAAAATAAATGGAGATATACCAATCTCCTAGAACTGGAAAGACCTTGAAGGTCATCGAGTCCAGTCCCCTGCCTACACTAGCAGGATCCGCCTGCCTACACTAGCAGGATTGAGTACTGTCCCCTGACAGATTTTTTGCCCCAGATCCCTAAATGGCCCCCTCAAGGATTGAACTCACAACCCTGGGTTTAGCAGGCCAATGCTCAAACCACTGAGCTATCCCCCCACCCCCACTAGTTCTTTCACTAGTGGAGGGAAATTCACAAACATGAATCAGAAAGGTGGTGGGCTAAGGGACATTCAAAGTGTAGACCAGGTTTTAATAAAGAAATGAAGGTTACTTTCTTGTAGCCGGAGTACGGGTACTACACTGCCTGATGGTGCCTAATGGTAGAACTTTTTCCAAGCAATGCCCATTAGAGCACACATTCACACCTCCCTACCCCTCCAATCAGCATCTCCAAAAGTTCCAAGAGTGAGGCCATACAAGGGGGCACTGTGCCCTCTACCACCTTGGTTTCTTCCACCACTAACTCAGAGAGATCACAATCAGACTCTTAAAAGAAGAGAATAACAGGACTCTAAGAAAGAGGGGAAGTGGACAAGAAGTGTGACTAAGCAGAGTCATCTCAAAGAAACCTGGTGACAAGTTAGTAACTCTCATTTCTTCTTCAAGGACCTCTGCATATTTCCATATACGGGCAGTTTGACAAGCGGTGATGAAAAATGCAGGAGGTGTCAATGAAGTCCTAATTAAATAATGACTGAAGCCCCATTCATATCAATCAGACAACTATTTGTCTGATTGATATGAAATTCCGATACTGTTTTTGGTAAAAATCTGGGATCAGGTCTAAGATTCACCTTATTTTTATGAAAAATCATAAATGGTAGGTTAGCCATCAATGTGTGCAATTCAGTCACCCTGCTGGCTGATCTTGTTGCAATAATGAAGACTGCTTTACTTGTGTATTAAGACTAGCCAAAGTCTTAATACCAGATATATAATAAGACCAGACTGAGAAACCAAGATGGGATTGGACCTTAAAAGGAGGATACATGTTAGATAACCCCTCATAAACCTTATAAACAGAATCACATACGAACTGTGATCTACCATTGACCAAAACATGATATGCTGAAATAGTTACCGGGGGGGGGGGAATTTTAAAAGTAGTATTAGTTCACCCTTCAAATTTTAAGTACATTAAATATTCCAAAATGTGTGGTATGGAAGCTGAAACTGGAGAATGAGATTTTTCCAGCATCCATGCCAAAAATCTAGACCATTTAAAACAGTAACAGACTCTAGGAGACAGTTTTCTATAATTACGGTAACTCTACCAATATTCTGTATCAACAAGGAATAGGACTGTCCAAGACTAGCCAAAGTCTAAACTCACAGGGTGTCAGATGAGACAGAGTTCAGATCAAAGATCCTGCCTTGTTGCCGTGACAAGAGATCTGGAGACACATATAAAGGCTATCTGACCTGACAGAGGCCCATACATCATTGTTGTCTCAACCAACCCATAGACATCAATATCATTTTGTGTTGTCCTGACCCATATTCTTCACCACTTTCTGAGTTAATGGAAAGGGAAGAAAGGCATACAGGAGGAAGGCATCTGAGATGGAACCTCCTCTTTCTTGAACAGAAGAGAGTACATTTTTGTTGATCCTTGTAGCAAACAGGCCTACATCAGCCCAACCCCAATAGGAGAAGAAATCTTGTGCTACTTCATTCTTCAGGGGCCACTTGGGAATTTCAGAAGTGTCCGTGCTATGACAATCAGCTAGCACGGTGTTGTGCCTTCTAAATGCAGGGGCACTGGAAGAATGTACCACTCCCATAATTTGACCGCTTTGGCACATAACCAGAAAGAATGAGATCTCAGATCGGCAGGTAGTGATTGATCTTTTGGCGATCGATTTATCGCATCTCATTAAGATGCAATAAATTGATCGCGAAAGGCACTCCTGTCAACTCTGGAACTCCCGCTCGCCGAGAGATATAAGCTGGAGTCAACGGGGAGACCGCTGTCAACCACTGCTGCTGTGAGGATGGCAGGCAAGTCGGCCAAAAATACACCAACTTCAGCTACGTTATTCATGTAGCTGAAGTTGAGTATCTTTGGTTGATCCCTCCCTCTACTGTAGACCAGCCCTCGGTGAGTTTCTGAGCATGTTCTAATGTTGCAGTCCTTGAAGCGAAGTGTGTGTGGTTTGCCTAAGGGTATTTCCAACAGCATCTTCCTCCCTAAAACTCTTTCTCCAGCCTTTCCCCATATCTTTCCTAATGCAGTAGTCAGAGGTTTTGTTTTTCTCTGTTCATAATTGTTCCTAGCTATAGCCACTTCTCGTTACTATTATTTTTTTTCAATGACTGGATTACAAGATACATGTTAACCTTGTTAACAAAGTCCTGTGGCACCTTAAAGACTAACTATAAAGTTTTGAAGCATGAGCTTTCGTGGGCTAATACCCACTTCGTCGGATGCAGGCCTGCATCCGACGAAGTGGGTATTAGCCCACGAAAGCTCATGCTTCAAAACTTTATAGTTAGTCTTTAAGGTGCCACAGGACTTTGTTAACTCTGCTATTCCAGACTAACACGGCTACCACCCTGATTCTTGACATGTTAACCTTGGTAGCTTAGCTTTCTAGCAACATTTTGTGAAACTTTGAATTTTCTGCCCCTTTTTACTAAAAAGCAAGAGTATGCATCCTTTTTTTTTTAATTGCCTCCTGATTCAAATGGCCTGTGAAACAAGAAGATAAATTACTCCAATCACCTTAAATTTAAAAAGTGGTCGAATGGCTCTGTAGGGAAATTAAAACTATTGCTGAACAAGGATCAGCTATGGAATGGCACTGCATAAAATAAAAACTTTTTTTAAAAAGTACGTCCATGGACCAGCTGATATCTTTCTGAGTCTGCTGGCTATGGCCAATTTCCAAGCTTTCTTTTGAAAGAGCAGGGAAACTTTTATTACTAAAAAGAGCCTCAAGCTTGGTTTTAATATGACAATGAATGGTGTGATTTACAGAAGTGAGCTTCATGCTGTCAAAACTCCTGAGCGCTATGAACCAATAGCCCATTTTTTTGACTCCATAACGGAGCCCCTGTGTTGCATTTTCTGCTGTATGGAAATAAAATCTAGGACTGTTACCATGTGGACTGCAGTATTATCAGTAAAGGAATAAACCACCTCTCACCATCTGAATGACAGGCCCTTTCACAGCAATGTTTCTTGTGATTTGTGGTATTAGATTAATGAGAGGTGTGAATATTTTTATCAGCTGAATCTCCAGAGCAGTGAGTGATCCATAAATTCAGAATGTGAATAAGATTAGAAAATACATTACATGCTGCAGTGTTCTACCCACAAGTGGTTGCATTACAGATTTAGGATGGCCAGGTGACACATTTTCAACAGAAAGTCCGGTCAAAAAAGAGACTGGACACGCAATGTCCAGTTAATGTGGGCAGGGGAGGTGCTGGGTCATCACTCATGCCAGACCTACTCAGCCAGGGCCATCTCCTACCTGTGTCGAGTGGCTGCCACTTCCAACCCTGGCTCTGCAAGCGAATCCCTCCTGACCTGGTTGGGCATTGTGGGGTGGGAGAGGAAAAGCAGCGAGTGATAGGGGGAGGGGAGAAGAAGAGTGGATGGGGGTAGAGCCTCGGGAAGAAGAGTCGGGGCAGGGCCTCGGGAGAAGAGTCAGAGCAGGGGAGGTTCTGGCACTCCATCTGGAGTGTCCGATTTAAATATTACCAGGTACTGTAGGCAACCCGAATTACAGTAGTACATGTGTGAAGAGATTCTTACATCTACTGTATACAGTATACATAGAGAGAAATTTGTAGGAAAAATATGACCCAAATCTCCACCCACAACAGCCTATGTAATTTATATTCATGCTATTGCATAGGTGTAAAAGCAGCATGAGAGCAAAATCCAGTTATAAGATATAGATGTAGGCAGAAAGACACGTTCTGCCATGCCTGTTTCCCCTTCACTGAAGTCAGTGGGATTGTACTGGGTAAAAATCAGGTCAGAATTTGTCCCAATTTTCTCACAGAAAAGCAAGAAGAGAAAAAGATACTTCAAGATAACATAAATTGCATTCTATCCTATCTTTCCATTAAATATGCATGTTTGCAATGTGAACAGTGATTGTGCTTTCAGACAGTAGGGATGCTCCAAATAAGGAACAGGAAATTTTTACCCAGACGCTTCCAAATCGTTTAAGGTGCCTAGAGACATAACAAACAACAGATTGCTGGAAACAATATCAGTCCGCTCTTGTTAGAAATCCCTACTACACTAAGTACAGAGGTAAAATTTATTTGGTTACAAAGCAGAAATTGTTTTACTTAGAAGCTTGTTGTCACACACTGTACCTCTGAGCTCTAAGACCCAACAGCCCACTTTTCTGCTATGATCTGCTCAGGGGATGCTCCCTTGGGTCTCATGCTTCTAGCTGTCACCTCTCTGGGCAGGGATCTGTGTCCCTCTCCCTCCAAACCAGAATTTTAGGCTGCAGCCTCCTGCAATTCACTGTAATTATCCCAGCAGCCTAGCTCAGCACCTATGGTTTTGATCTCTCAATGGCTAAGACAGTTTTACCAGAGACCAGACAGTCTTACACAGGGCACAGTACATTTATTGTAGTAGAAAAGCATTACAGAGAAAACTTATAATAACATAAGTTTAAATGCATCCTTACCAGAGGTCCCACATCGGTCCTATGAAGCCCCTGACAGTCTCCAGTCTTTCAAATTCTTCAGCAGGATCTGCTTGTAGGTTCTTGTCAGTTTGTTGGACCAAAGCGAGTCCCCACACAACCCCCAATGAGTTCGCACTGGCCCTACCACAAACTCATTGTCTTCTGCATCTCTTGAATCCAGTCTGAACTCGTACAGGAAATTTATCACAGCTGGTGTTACTTCTCTGTAGTTGTTCACCTGTTCCAGGATCTGCAGTAATTACCCCTCGCTGATTTTAGTTCCTGGACAGAGCTCAGTAACCCTCCACAACCAGCCTTAATCCAAACCCTGGCTCACAGAGATAGAGAGAACATTTATAATAGTCTCAAGATATGCCAGTGTTCATCATATCTGTCACATGGGTATTTTCAGTTTACTGGGTGTAAGGTAAAATTAAAATACTCTCTGTACAGATATATTGATTATGGCTCCAGTTCTATCAATTTATTATCTATGTTAGGTACTTATAGGGCTTCCGTTAAAAAAAGTATCTGCGCCATCTTACAACCTATAATTTATTCTCATGATGCCACTGTGAAATAAGGAAATACTATTATTCCTATTTTACAGTTGGGAAACGAAGACATGGAGAAGAGAAGTGACTTGCTCAAGGACACATGGGAAGTCTGTGGCAGAGCAGAGAGTTGAACTCAGGTCTCAAGTCCTAGGCTAATGCCCTAACCACTGGTCACAAACACTTAGACATGTACTTAACTTTAAGTAAATGGCTTTTATGCACTTGCTTAAAGTTAAGTGCATGCTTAAGTGCTTTTCTTAATAGTAATTTATATGGGAAGCTTTTATATTAGTCATACAATAAAAATACTGTTTTTATTTACTTGTTACACTGGGAAATTGGTTCTGCTAGTTTTCCCATTTTAACAGTTTACCAATTTTCTAGCAGAAGATGTTCCCCCACTATACGCAGTAGTCTATTTCCAAGTGTATCTGTGTAACCAGAATCACGTGCTCTTGAGGTCTTTAAACTTTCCTGAGATTCAAACAGTTCCTATTAAGGTCAGCCCTACAGTTCCTGAGCTTCCTCAGTCTTCTGGGACTTCCCCAGTGCTCCAGAACTTATTGAAAATCCACATTAATGGTCCTGCAGCTCCTCAATCAGCTCAGTGAACTCCTCAGCTGGTCATATAAGAGACAAAAAGGTTCATGTACTGTGGCAGGGTGCTGGCCAGGAGTGCCTGAGCCAGCCCTGCGGGCCCTTTAAGAGGGAGCACCAGCCTGCAAACCTCCCTTGCAGGAAAGGCTAATCAGCCACCTGGCTTGCAGGGCAATCAACATGGATGGGTTGCACCTGGCAGCCTCCTCTGGGGGGTATAAGGCTGCCAGGAACGAAGCCCAGGGTGGTGGTGGTGGTGGTGTGTGAGCTATCAAGAGCTGAGTGTGTTTGTTTGAGCTATTAGCTGTGAGTGTGTTGTGTATGAGCTAACCAGAGCAGTGTGTGTGTATGCTAGAGCTAACCAATACTCAATCTGTGGGTGCAGTTGGGGAGGAAGTCCCAACCGGGGGCAGTGGACTCAGCCTCCCCCTGTAGCTGTTTAGAGTGGGGTGGTGGTGGCATGAGCTATCCAGAGCTGTGTGTTGTGTATGAGCTATCAAGAGCTGAGTGTGTATTAATGAGCTATCAAGAGCTGTGTATATTAATGAGCTGTATGAGCTGGATATTAATGAGCTGTATGAGCTGGATATTAATGAGCTGTTTAGAGCTGGATGTTAATGAACTGTTTTAACCGGTATATATTGGTGGTGGGGTCCTCCACTGTAAATTAAAGGGCACTGTTGGAGCAAAAAAAGGGTTTCCTGCCTGTGTTCCTGACGAGGGGTGAGAGAGCGGTCTGTCACAGTACTATATATATATATATATATATATATATATATATGTGTGTGTGTGTTGCTGCTGGTGCTATTTCTGTGGCTTTACATTACTGCATGCTGATTACAAAGGGAAACAGACATTATTAGTTATGTTTATTGTCTAATATGAATTGTATATGATAAATGGTAGTGAATGCACTTGTTTGCATGTATAAAAAAGGCTTCTCAATTGATAAATCTCAAAGGGAAATAAAGATCAGGAGGAGGATGTTAAAAAATATGAATAGACTTAAACATCTTAAAACCAAACCCGTAATCTCAACAAAAAAGGTCATCAAGTTAGTTTGCCAGGATCTATTTTCCATAAACCAGTGTAGAATTGCATTAATTACATTACCACCCTTTAATTCTCTTATAATTGAATCCTGTATCAGTCACTCCATTATTTTGTCTGGGATCGATACCATGCTAATGGTTCTAGAATTACCTGGGTCATCCCATTTACCCTTTTTAAAAATTTGGAACACAGTTTGAAAATTTTGCTCTGTGACACTATGCAAAAGATATTAACAACAACAATACATCACAACGAAGACAAAAATAGTTAAACTGGAGTTCTTCCAAACTCACATAGCCATGCAACCAAGGCTCTCGTAAATAAGCCCCTCACAAGCATCTCTGTGTGCTCAGAACTCATTCTTGAAGAAAATGATCCACAAAAGAAACATTTGAAACACTGGATTTATATCAAATCAAGAGGCATGTATTCTTTTGGACTGTAAGACAACTGAAAATTTGATGGGGAAAATAAAAAGATTAAACAAGTAGGGATTTGAATATGGATGAACACAGTGGTGAGAATTTAATTTTTGGTTTTGGATTCTAGTCCTGAAACAGATGAATTGTTGTTGATGAAATGTATACGCTACAGTTAACTGTTTATTAATTTACTCTTACGTGATCTTCTAGCAAAAAATGTTGAGATTGCAGTTTTGTCTTTTTTAAAATAAGTTATTCTAACAGAATGTTTCTTTGCTATGTATATTAGCTCCAGTGCTTTCAAAAGAACTGTGCAAATACCAGTCTTTTCCGATATGTTGAAAAGGCGAAGAGTCATGAACACACACTGTATCCTGCAAAAGGTGTAGTAAGAGCCAGTGAAGTCCAGCCTGAATCAGTGCTCCTGAAGTATCTGTGATTGCGTTTGGCTCAACCCCTCCAAGAGCATGAGCAGGGTTCAAAGCCACATTCTTACCCTATCCAAATTACTTACAGACTCTGTGGTCTAGTCAGTTAGGCATGGGCCTGTGTATCCGGAGAGCTAAAATCTAATCCTGGTTCTGTCACAGGCTTCCTGACTTTGGGAAGTCACTTTTGGCCTGGTTTTCAGAAGAGCTTGGTATTCAAAAGTACCATAACAGGAGCTGCAGGTCCCCAACAGTTTTGAAAAAAATCAGGCCTCTTTTCTTTCTAAGACTTGATTTCCCAATCTGTAAACTGTGGATAATGATTTTTACCTATCTCATAGACAGGATGAATCCTAACTAAATGTTTATAAACTAGTACTTTGTGTGTACAAATCATTATTAATGACTCTGCAGGCAGAGGTGGAATTAGAATTCAGAAATTCCTGGCTCACAGTTCAGGGATATACTAACTAGACTATGTTTGGGAGCCACATTACATCAGAAATTTTCAAAGAAAAGTAAATTCTCAACTGTCCACATAAAAAATGTTTAATCTCTCAACATTTCTCAACCACTGATATTTTGCAGTTGAAATCATACAAGATAAAATTGTAAACAATTCTGCACTAATTTTAGATAAAATATATTCATAAATTTTGCCCAGCCATGCTACACAGCATATTTCAATACTGCTGCACTGAAATAGAAAGGCACAACTTTCAAATAGCACAACACTGTAAATGCTCAGCTATATTTTTCAATTGCAGCAATGGATTTTTTTTAAAAAAGAATATGATTCAAAAAGAACAGTGCTTAAATTCATTGTCTGAAGGAGATCTAACTTGCTGTCTGGAGTTTTCATTACTATCAACTTCCAATATAGGTATATATTACCATAGCAACCATTTTCCTGTACATATGCTACCTTTGAGCTATACGATCTTTCAAAAGGAACAAGCACAAAAAAATACAGACTGTTTATCTCTTGGCCTGAGCAAATAGCCAATATCTGGGGCCTCACAGGGTTGTTGCTGTTAGGATAGGAAATTGATTATGAGTCAGGTACTTCTTTGATACAAACCTGTTTATTGACAGATAATATACATGCTTTGTTTCCCTGAACAGAGTAGGAACAAACAACAGGAGGCAGTTCCCTTGCTCACAATTTCCAAGGCCTCCTCTCTAGCAAGTGGTGTAGCCAAAAGAAATGATCTCTGTAGGTTTCCTCCTAGGACCACTTTCACACTGCTTCTCCTGCTATCTGCTTACTTCCCGATTCCTTTCCCAAAGAGAGCAACAGCTGCACCAAATCAACACTGTAGTGGTTTTCAACCTGTGGCCCAATCAGCACACTGCTGCAGCCCTTGTGACATCCTCAGGGCTATTCAGATAATATGTATGATGTGGCCCACAAAACACACAGAGAGCTGCATATGTGACTCCCAATGGTAAACAGGTTGAGAACCATTGCTCTAGCCCCTGTATTTGAAACCAGTATCCAGGGAAATGCTAATACCAGATGGCTAAGCTTCTACTCAGGCTTTGGCATGCTGGTTTATGGCTTTAACTATGACTAAACAAAAGGACATGTAATTGTGCTCTCATTTAATCTGCAAGGAAAGTGTTGCACACCCATCAATTTCAGCAAGGTCTGTGATTGCTCATAGATCAAAGACACATTTGCAGCAGTCACCAATACCTCCAGCATAATATTGATGAGAGTTTCATTTTCAGCATGTCATAACAAAAATATTTGTTTCAATAGTTATCTCCTACCATCACACCCTGGAACCCTTGCAGGATAATATCAAACAACTATAATCCACACTTGATGGAGAACCTCTACAGCAGGGGTCTCAAACTTAAATGACCCTGAGGGTTGCATGAGGACTAGTGCACTGGGCCGAGGGCCGCACCACTGACACACACCACCTCGCTGCCCTCGGCCCTGCCCCCACTCCACCCCTTCCATGAGATCCCGCCCCTGCCCCGCCTCCTCTTCTGAGCATGCAACTCCCCACTCCCTCCTGGAAAGCGCTAGACACTGCCAACAGCTGTTTGGCAAAAAAAGCAAGAGCAATATAGGAAATCCAGAGCTGGAAACACAAGCAAACAAATCTAATTTAACAAGAAATTACCAGCCTCAGATGATTCAAGCTTTTTTCAAATATAATATGCTGATAAATCTGACAGAAATTTCAGTCCATCTCAGCCTAATATCAATTATAATTTTATAGTCTCCCTCTCCCAAACTGATCCTCATAACCCTGTTCCCCATCCCCACTTACCCCCCGTAACACTGTTCCCCAAATCTTCCCCCACTCATGCTTGTAGCCAGCTCCCTGTGTTCCATCCCCAAATCTCCCCCACTCACCCTCATAACCCTACTCCCCGTCCCTACATCTCCACCCACTCAAGCCTGTAACTCAGCTCCCTGTACCCCATCCCTAAATCTCACTCCACTCACCTCCCATAACACTGTTCTCCATCTCCAAATGTTCCCCCCTCATCCTTGTAACCCAGCGCCCTGTCTCCAAATCTACCCCCAACCCTTCTCCCTGTTCCCCAAATCTCCCCACACACCCCCAGCTTCAATACCCTCCCACCCGTAAGCTTCCCCTCCCCATCCCCCCATCTCCTCTCTCTGTCTCCTTTCAGCCTTCTCGGACTCTCCTCCCCTCCATTTCTTGCCCAAGCCTGGCATCCTCTGCAGGAGATACCGGTAGTGGGACATGGCGGGCAGGGGGCGGCACAGCAAGCCCAGGCAGCTGCAGCTGTCCAGAGAGCTGTGGAAGGGGCTCACCTCTGTATGCTCGCAGGGCAACAGCGCCCACCCGGGGTGGGGAGGCTTTTCTGCTGCCTGGCCAGGCCACTGCCGAGCCCCAGCTTCCAGGCGCTGCTGCTGCAGCTTCAATGAATGAGCTGGGGCAGTGCTTCCCAGGAGCTGTCTGCAGCGGTGGCCAGGAGTGGTAAGCCAGACTCCCCGCCGCCCTCCCGCCACCCTCTGTGGGAGGCTTACCGCTCTTGCCCGCCGCTGCAGAGGGCTCCTGCGAAGTGCTGCCCCAGCTTATTCACTGAGGCCGCAGCAGAAGCACCTTGAAGACCATAATAAAAACAAATCCCTGCCATACTTGTGATACAAAACTGTAGCTTGACCAGTTTTTATAGCTTTGTTTAATGCCTCTGCTAGGCCAATTTTTATCTGCCTGGAAGATTTCTATGAATCTTTACATGAAACTAATGTGTTTTAGTGTTCAGTATACATTTCAGTGAGTACTGAGGCCATATTCTTCTAAAAAAAAAATCTTTCCTTTCAGTCATGGCTTCCCTACCTAATATGATGCTTTTCCTTTAATTGACAAAAAAATTGTACATGAAAAGCTAACATGAAAAGTAGATTGCATAGTATCTTTTCACAGTGGTCATCAGTGCATTAATTTTGAACATATTAATTGGAAAGTGATATAGTATTACAGTAAAACCCCGATTTAACGGACCCCGATTTAACGGACTTCGGATGCAACGGACAAAATTTCTGATGCATCCGAAATCCGTTATTCGGGGGCTGCCGGCTCCCGCCCGGGTCCCACCTGCGGGCGGGCTGGCTGGCTGCTCCCGCCTGCGGGCGGGCTGCCGGCTCCCGGGTCCCGCCTGCGGGCGGGCTGCCGGCTCCCGGGTCCCGCCTGCGGGCGGGCTGCCGGCTCCCGGGTCCCGCCTGCGGGCGGGCTGGCTGGCTGCTCCCGGGTCCCGCCTGCGGGCGGCCGGGCTGCCGGCTCCCGGCAGCGGGCGGGTGGGCTGGCTGCCGGGTCCCGCCTCTGGGTGGGCTGGCTGCTCCTGGCTCCCCGCTGCCGCCCGGGTCCAGGCAGCGGGCAGGCTGCCTGCCGGCTCCATGCTGCCAGCCCGCCCGGGTCCCAGCAGCGGGGACCCGGGCGGGCGGGCTGCTAGCTCCCGCCGGGGTCCCAGCAGCCTGGGACACGGGCGGGCGGGCGGGCTGCTGGCTGCCGCCCGGGTCCCAGCAGCCGGGGACACGGGCGGGCGGGCTGCTGGCTGCCGCCCGGGTCCCAGCAACCGGGACCCGGGCGGGCGGGTTGACCGATCCCGCCCGGGTCCCAGCATCCTGGGACCCGGGCAGGCGGGGGGGCTGCTGGCTGCCGCCGGGGTCCCAGCAGCCGGGACCCGGGCGGGCGGGTTGACGGCTCGCGGGGTAAGTAAAACCTCGATATAACGGACTAATTCGGGCGAGGGGGTGTCCGTTAAAGCCGAAAGTCTTGTTATTTAATAATTTCACAACATTTTGGTACCTGAGGCATGGAGCTCAAATGACGCCCCCATACCGCCTCGCTTGGGCCAAAACTTTGAAAGGTCTCTTGTGCCCTCCTTCCTCCAGCCCAGCACTCCACCATCTCTGTGCATCTAGAGTAGAGAGAATACATGTGCACCATCAGCAGACAATTTTTTACACTCTGGGTCCTAGTGGCACTCTCTCCCCTCCTCCCATGGTAAGGCCAGCCCTGGTCACCTTTTTTCTCATTCAGAACATATTAACAATTCCCCCAACCCTCCAATTTCCACATGCTACAGCGGGAGCGCGCCCGCGGCGGGGAGGGGGGAACCGGGACGCTCCCGGCAGCCCGCCCGCGCGGCGGGGACGGGAGAGCGAGGCGCTTTTTTTTTTTTTTTTTGTCCGGCGGGGAGGGGGCGGGAGAGCGAGGCGCTTTTTTTTTTTTTTTTTTTTCCGGATTTTTTATTAAAAAATGAGGGGGCGTCTTATAGGACGGAGCGTCCTATAAGACGAAAAATACGGTAATTATTAAGTGAAGGTGTTTCCTGATGTAGTTATTTGTACAACTATATTTTAAAACAATTGCTTACAGCAAAAAGTACATGCTCATTTTTATAGGCTTAGTGCACAAACTGAACATAAATAAAAGAGATGTGAGTTTCCTTCTATATAAATTAAATGATGTAGTCCAACAGAGAACAAAAGGAGGCATTCTGTAATACTATTTAATTTTGCAGTTTAAAATTTCCATTTCATTATGCTATACTTCCTTCATTTCATTTCAGTCACGTACATTACATTGTTTTAAAATATATTTGTGAAAGCACAATATTGCAATAAATATGTTTGTTGAACATGTGGTTAAGTAAAGACAGTACAGGCAACTGGCACTCTTAAAATTAATAGAAGGAATTAAATATCATTTTAAAGCATTTATTCAAGAAAAATACTTCCAAGAGCTGTGTGAATTAAATGTTTATTACAGAACCTTCCTTCCACCAACAAATTAAAAATATAGTGCATAGATACTGGTTAGTGGGAACACACAGTGACATCACCAGGGGATAATACCAGGAAGAGTACTGCACACAGGAACTCCTGCACTCGCAAAGGTGCTAAGAATGTTACATGAGGTACGTAACAACAGATAAACCCACTAATGTGCAGGTACACGTACAAAATAAATACTGCACATCAGAATATGGATTACCAGATCAGAAATAAGGTCCACCTAGCCCCCTCCTTTGCACTTCACTTCTGTTTCTCCTTACACATGATGCAAACTTCATCTGTATATGAAGTGTTGCAGAGAGTATTTGCACATCATGCAGATATTTGGATAGGATACCTAAATTGTCTCTTCACATCAGCTGAGATGCACAAAGCCTCTTTGCTCCCATTTTGGACCATGGAGCTGCAAAGAAAGTTTATCACCTCTATTCATTAGGACAATGGTTTAAAAGAATCCACACCTATCCCAATCCCTGACAAGCCAGAGTGGTTCCCCTCTTCCACTGCAGGGAAGCCGCAGGGTTTCCAGGTGGCACACATGTCACATAACATATGCATTCAGCCGCCTTGTCACACAGTCCATAGTCAAGCTGTGATGTGACACCTCCAGCTGGGCTGCAGAAATACCTGAAATTGTTAATGCTGTCAGCCACAAGGGTCGGATGTGGTGCCTGTTGAATAAGACATCCCAACAGCCCCTTCTACTTTCCCTCTCCCTGAGCTCTCTGCTGGATCCAAAGGATCAAGAAGCAGATGGAAGACACACCGAATGGCAGCAAAGGCACAGGAAGCAGAGACAGAAGGTGAGGGGGTGCAACATTTTCACAAAGCTATCCCAATTTCCCCCTCAGCTTCTACTTCACTTTATCCCACAGGTGCCCTCCCACACATGCTAGTAGACTACAAACGTCTTATACCATCTACCCATCTTTTATTGCAACCCCCAAAACTCTCTAGCACGCATCCCCTCCCTCCTACTCACAGCTAACAAGTTTTGAAATTAATTTCCAGAATTACTGCAGAAAATAATAGGGGCAGGACGAGTTGGAGAAGCATGGAGAGTGGAAAGCAGGGGATGAATATAAAAATTAAGAGTCAAACTTTAATGTATTTTCTTGACTTAAATTAGATGGTTGAACCTTGTCCCATTGCTCCTAATACCTGACCTGGCTATTCTGGTGGCAGTTCTGGTCTGTGTTTTATAGGGCAATTATCCTGTTTGATGTAGGCTATATTTTCTTTGCCTTCTTTGTTTTTCTTTTTACCTCTTATTCATCTTTCTTTTCTCCCGGACCCCATTTAGTGCCAGGCTTCTTTTCTTTTTTTAGTTTTGTGACTCTTTCTTTCATGTACCTCTCTCCAAATGCTCTCTACTGAAGAAACATAATAATATAGATAGTGCTTTTAGCACCTAATGATAATAAATGGCTTTGGGTACTAGAATTATAGGTGACAACTTAAAAAGTTTGCAGAAGGGTGACAAAGGCCCCTTTCTGTACCACCACTTAGCCACCCAGCTGTGTCCTGTTCTTAAGATGAGCATACAAATTCTGTATGTAATCACTATTGGAGGGTGATATTTTCCTTAATGGATAAATGTGTGTTTGGTAAGAAAAAACACATGCTTTCCTTCAACATTAGGCGCGTGTGTGTACATGATACAGTGGAGGCGTTGTCAAACATAGCATAACTCTTTGAAGATAGGGCTTTTTAGTATTGCAAAAGTCAGTGAAAATAACATAGATCCACAGATGCATGTAAAATTAAAACTGCTTAGAGGGAAATGTTAATATCTGTTGTTTGCTTGTGTGACCCAGTTTTCTGTGTCTCAGTCTGTCTGTTTCCTTAAGGACATATGCACCCCTGGCTCCACTATATACCTGGCAAGTTTCCTGAGATGCATACCAAATACTACAGTAGGAAGGAGAGAATGCCAGCTTTGATTAATTTGAATGAAATGGAAGCGTAGTAACATTTCATTCAAATTATGTGACAGTCCCTGTTATTGTACAATGGGGATGAAATTGACCCTTGTGCAGAGGACCCTCAGAAAATAGTATGTGCTATTTAAACCCTTCATTTGGGGTACACAAATAGAGAAGTTCAGAGTGGGATGATGTTCCCACTTGTTGACCTTTTTAGGTGTTAAGATACCATGACACTGAAATGATTGTTTAATAAAATGCTACATAAAATTGGCTTTTCTTACTCAGCAGATCTATTCCCCAAATGTATTGTGAACCTTATCTGTTATTCTCACTGACAAGTTTGTTTTTCTGCCTTGTCCTCTTTTTAACACTACAGAGCATATAAAGCTCTCGGCGAGTGAGTTAGATCCTTTTGTAGTTTGTGAGGATTAGCAGAATTGTTAACTAAGTTCTGTATTCAGGATCCTTATTGTTAGTGATGTCAGAGCCTGAAAGAACCCAACTTGATTTTTTGATCCCAGGATGAATTTGAAGAGCAAGGAGTTGGGCAGGGGAGGGGGAAAGAGGGAACATCTTGTAAACTGAGCAAAAGATATGAAGTCATTGAGCAGCAATAAAGATGGAACCCTACAGTCCCATTTCAGTTCACTTTTACAGTATAAACACACTTCAGCCCATACCATTAGCCAATGTTAGTCTTTTGGTTTTTTAGGAGCTAAAGAAAACTGTATTATATACAATTTTCATGAGCTTTTTTGAGTTTTGGAGTTATAATCAGCTTGTTTCAAAAATTAACTATGTTAAGACAGAAGCAATGTTGTTCCTCAGAGATTGATCTTGAGACCAATTTTATTTATCATTTTTATTATTCACTTTGACACAAAAGGTGGGTGTGCGCTAAGAAAATTTGCTAATGACACAAAGTTTGGAGGTATTGCTAATATGGAGGGGGGCTAGAATATCATACAAGATCTGGGTGACCTTGAAACTGGAGTAATAGAAGTGGGAGGAAATTTTAATAGTGCAAGCTGCAACATCATGCATGTAGGGACTAACAACAAGAATTTTTTGCTATATGCTGTGGAATTATCAGTTGGAAGTGACAGAGGAGAAAGACCTGGATATAATGGTTGATCACAGGATGACTATGAGCCGCCAGTGTGACATGGTCATGAAAAAGACCAATGCAGTCCTAGGATGCATCAGGCCAGGTAATTCCAGTAGAGAGAGGAAAGTGTTAGTACCATTATACAATACACTGGAGTAGTGTCTGCAATTCTGGTCTCTCATGTTTAAGAAATATTAATTCAAACTGGAACAGGTGCAGAGGAATGGAAAACATACCTTATGAGAGGAGACTCAAAGAGCTTGGCTTGTTTAGCCTGACCAAAAGATGGTTGAGGGGAGCTATGGTTACTCTGTATACATACTTGAGAGGGATAAATACCAGTGTAAGCGAACGGACACTCACCCCGGCAGTGCCTCCTGCTGGTCGTCTTGGGAATTAGCTTTTCCAGCCTCCGGAGCGCCCTCTGCCGGCCGATGTCCCGCTCCTACTCTGGCCCCGTGTTCCTCCCGGACCCCGGTGCCCTCTAGTTGAGGGTGCTGCACCCCTGCAGAACCCCCTCGAGTCTGAAGGTCTCCCCTCCCTGGGGAACCCTGCCCTGTGTCCCTGCTGGACCCCGGTGCCCTCCTTGGGGTGCTGCACCCCTGCAGTACCCCACTGGTCTTAGGGTCTCCCCTCCCTGGGGAACCCTCCACCCACTATCCCCACCTTGCCTCAGACTTGGCCACTGCCAGTCACCACTTGCCCCCACTCACTGAGGCAGACTACAGTATCATGGCCTCTCATCACCGGCAAGGGGGGTTGGCCTGCTGCTTCATTCGCTAGCCCTGGGCTGCCCCCTGCAACACCAGTACCCCTGGGTCGGGCCTTCTGCCAGGCCCAGCAGCCTGGGGCTCCCAGGCTAGAGCTTCCCCAGTTCCTACCGCCTGGCCCCAGCCCTGCACCAGTCTAAGTACCCTGTTCAGGCTCCCCGCAGCTAGGCCTGTCTTCCTCTGGAGACAGAGGAGACTGGACTCCCTCTGTCTGCCTCACAGCCTTCTTATCAGGCCGGCCAATGTTTGGGGCATGGCCACCCAGCTGCGCCTACTCTCTAATCAGGAGTGGAGCTGGCTGGTTCCCGGCCACAACCCCTTCCCTGGGCTGTTTTAAGGCACTTTCCATGGAAGTGGGGCAGCCGCCCCACTACAACCAGGGAGAGAGAAGAGTTATTTAAATTAAGTACCAATGTTGACACAAGAACAAATGGCTATGAACTGGCTATCAACAAGTTTAGCCTTGAAATTAGATGAAAGTTTCTTAACATCAGAGAAGTGAAGTTCAGGAACAGCCTTCGAAGAGGAACAGTGGAGACAAAAGCCCAACTGGCTTTAAGACTGAGCTTGATAAGTGTATGGAGGGGAGTAGTATGATGAGTGTGCCTACAACAGCATGTAGCCGATTTGTGGCTGCTAGTGGCAAATATCCCGAAGGACCGGTGGTGAAATACTAGGTGGGGAGGGCTCTGAGTTACTACAGAGAATTCTTCCCTAAGTGTCTGGCATTAGGTCTTGTTGAAATGCTCAGGGTCTAACTGATTGCCATATTTGGGGTCGGGAAGGAATCCACTGGATCCGATTGGTAGAGACCTGGGGGGATTTTTGCCTTCTTCTGCAACATGGGGCACATGTCACTTGCCGATTTAAACTAGTGTAAATGGTGAACTTTTTAAACTGTAACTTGAAGTCTTTAATCACGTTATGAAAACTTCAGTAACTCAGTCAGAGGTTAGGGGTCTATTACAGGAGTGGATGGGTAAGATTCTGTGGTATGCAATGTGCAGGTGGTCAGACTAGATAATCATTATGGTACCTTCTGGCCTCAAAATCTGAGAGTCTGTGAAAACTGTTCTGTACTGACCAGTGTTTTGACTGGAGTACAATAATACTTTTACTCCAAAAGTTTGCAAAATACAGATCAGGAAAACTGGAATTAACAAAATATTTGACAGAAAGTGGTATGGCACTGTCAATCAATGGATTTTTTAAACAAATACCATGTTCAGTTGGCACCACATATTTTGTGGTTGCATTTCTGGGACCCATCTTTGTTCAGATTTTATTTTATATTTTAATGATTAACCACAGAGACAGTCTATTTTTTTTAATTGTGTTGCAAAGACAGATTAAGTTGTGATATATTCTGCAGACTCCAGGCCTGCTTAGACTGATATACTGAAGGTTTTATAAATCTGTTTTCAGCCTTTAAATACTGGCTCAATGCCTGTTACGCTGTGTTCAGTTACAAACATAACTATAAATAATGATATAATAAATTTATTATCCTCTTGCTTTCCCTCAAAGACATTTGTTTTAGTGTGTAGTTATTGACTGAATTTTGTGAATGGTAAAACCAAAACCTACAGAAAAAATAACTTGTAAGTATAGAAGTTTTTAATTATTCTTGCTTGTAAACAGGCCACTTAACCTTATGTGCAGCAGAGACAAATATTGTCGGACATATTATTGTTCTTCCTACATTAAGACATAAGGCCAAATTCTGGTTGTCCTTTCCATGTATTTGGGAAGAGGGGTTGCCAAGAGGGGAACTGCAATACTCATCTTCATGGAGCAACCTGAAATTGACCCCCTTGTGCATATGCATTCTGATAGTGTTTTTAATTATATGATCACATACTACTTTTTACAGAGGACCTTTCCCTCTTTCAGTGCACAGAGGTGAAGCTGCTCTAGCGATGATTCTGGGTGCTGTAGTTGAGGGGCTGCTGTCTGTAACGTGCTTGCCTCATTTGTTGCACAAGTTGAAAAGTGTGAGACAGAATTGCAAGAAGAGAAGGGATGATCTCATGGTTAAGGCAGTTGAATGCTACCCTGGAGAACTGAACGCTGTCTCTGCCTCTGCCACAGTGTTCTTATGTGATGCAGTTTCCAAAAATGGGGTGGTTTAATCACCCCAGAAAATTAACTCAGAATGCATCCTGCCTAACCAGGTGCATGTAGCTTATGACCTGTGGAGTACTGTTACTTCCTATGAATGTAGGAAGAATGAAAGTGGCACTTTTGCTGAAATTACATTTTGTAGAGACTGTAAATGCATAAAAGAGTAAATCAGTTTCAAATGTGGAATACATGAAAAATGAGACCTATAGTTGCATGCAGGGCTTCTGACCGAGACCAGTACCTAGCTCCCCACTTGAACCTCTGTCATGCTGTGAAAGAGATTCATTAGGTTTGCATAGGCAAGCCATTCCTTGTTAACACTACCGAGGTCATATATGGATTAGAGAAAGTTACTAACCCAGCGTGCATCTATACTACCCTTAGGATCGACAGGTAGTGTTCAATGTTTTGGGGATTGATTTATCGCGTCTCACCTAGATGCGATAAATCGAGCCCCAAACGTGCTCCCCATTTACTCTGGAACTCCAGCTATGCAGAGTCGACAGGGGAGCCAATGCAGTCAAGGACGGCCAGGTAAGTAGAACTAAGATACTTCGACTTTAGCATAGCTGAAGTTGCATATCTTAGTTCGAAACACTGCCCCCAGTGTAGCCTAGACCCCAGAGAAATGTAAGATTATCCCGACAAAGGCCAAAGATCTGATTAAAAACAAAGTAGAACTAGTGGGGGGCCCAGTGGTTAGTGTTGTCTCCGGGGAAAAGAAGCCATTATAACCCATGGCACCTAGAGAGCTATCCTCAAAACCACATTTCCCAAGCTACGCAGTCCCTAAGGGAGTTTTAGTTAAACTGGGAGTGACTGTCCTTTATCACCTTGATCCCAAGCTACACGAAACAAATCTTGAGATGACTGACACTTGAGGAGGACATTCCTTCCCTGTGGACTCCACTTTGCTAGACAACAACGACTTCCATGCTGTGAAAGTAACTCTTTCAGATTTTAAATTCAGTCTTTCTATCTCTGCACATTTTTGTTTGTTTGTTTGTTTGTGAGAGGTGTTGTTGCTGTTGTTGTAGTACACATGTTGGTCCCAGGATATTAGGGCATGTCTACACTACAAACTTAAATCAACCTATGTTAGCCATGACATTGACAAGAATGACAGCCCACAGCCAATATAAGGAATGCAGTGTCTACACAAACATTGCATCACCCTAACTACACAAACATAAGTCCTACACATCTCATGGAGATCCAGTTGTGATGACAGTGTAGTACAGCACTTACATCGGCAGGAGCATCGTTGTAGTGTAGACTTAGGTCGACATAAGATGCCTTATATTGACCTAACTCTGCAGTGTAGACCAAGGCTTAGAAAGTCCCGGTGGGCCAGGTAATAGCTTTTATTGGACCAACTTCTGTTGGTAAATGAGACAAACTTTCAAGCATACTCAGAGTTCTTCTCCAGATGTGGGAAAGGCACTCAGCGTGTTATAGCTAAATACAGCATGGAAAAGATTATTAAGCATAAGGAATTAACTCACGTTGCAAGTGACCATTGAAGGTAAAGTGCGCTGTTAACTCCTCTGCAGTCATAGGACAAAGGAAGGTTAGTTGGTTACAGATTGTTGTAATAAACCATATATTCAGTGTCTTTATTTGGATGAAACAAGAGAATCACTATGCTCTCAGATGAACTCTCTAAGAAAAATGATAACACACTTGTCACAAAACAATCACTCCATAACTGACCTCTTAGTCCTTGCACTCAATGTAAAGTTGCATAGCACATTCAAAAGATGAACCTTGGAGCTTAAATTCATAACTTTATTGAATCTATGATTTTTTGTGTCAAGCAAAGAGACTAGATTTATGTCTCATTACAACAATCTGTAACTCATTAACCCTCGTTTTTACACACAAGGAGCGTTAGTACCACAATTAAAAGAATATTTTGTATGTTCTGGTTTTTATGTCTATTGTTAAAATATCACCTATAGATTAAACTATACAAAAATTGGAAGTGGGAAAATAGGATAAAGCAATTAGAGGTAGAGTGTTGTGGTGGATGAATATAGGAACTCCTTATTATACTTCCCAGCTAAGTCGCTGACTTGCTCTGTGGACATGGGAAAGTGACTTGAAACTCACTGGGCTATACTGACCGGAGAGGAGAAGTCTGGGAAGGCATATCCCATCCAACTGGTCTCCATAAGATCTTCAATTGCCCCTTTCTGCCTCATAGGAGTCCTAGAGACAATTTTCAAATGCTACTTTGTGTTAAAAAATGCCCTTCTCCACTGCTTCATTCTGTCCTTCCCTGCTTGTGGCCAAGTGCAAGACAATTACAGGCAGAAACAACCATCAATATCCAAAGGAGGGGCTTTCCATATGTCTGTCCAGCACCTGTATCCCTGAACTTGTTTACAGACCAAGTTTTGAGGCACTTCATGTGTGACATTAAAAGAGCTAATCTGCATATTTCAAAATAATTTATACATAACTATACACTTAAACCTAAGGTCCACCCAACCTGCTTCAACCCCCAAATGCTGGGTCGCGAGCCCTTTGCTCATCCTTTGCAAATGGAACACATCTTCATATGCTAGAATAAGAATAATTAATTTCATTGTGCCCCAAAAAGTAAGTACTGCTGCAGAAAGGATAACAAAGGTTAGTTTTAATACCAAAGTGGCAGTCTTCCGTGAAAGATACAAGTACAGAAAGAGATCCTGTAATATCTATCTGTGATATTCTAGGAACACCACACACAAACTTTAGTGGAGAGCGGATGCACCTATTGCCTGACCGTGCTATCAGCATTTGACATCCAATGTCTGCTGTGCTTTTGTATCCAATGGCGGTAACGCTGCTTGTGATTCTTTTTTGCACCAGGGAATCAAGCTAGCAGAGTAGGAAGGAGAGTCAGAGCAGGACTGCTTGCCCAAGGTACATTCCTGAGCTCTGAAAGAAATTCTGCAGTGAGCAAACTCATACAGAAACACTTCTCCTACACACCTGCTATGACTCAAACAAGTCCTCTAGATGTTATTCAGAGCTGCTGTATCTTTTTGGAGAATACTATAACCATTACTGGAATATACTATGCACAGTGAAAAAAAAAAACAGTTCAAAGCAGGTTCCCCCTTAAACACTATAGTAATCTGTAAATTATGGCTTGAATGACCAAAATACACAGGTTTTACATTTTATGCATTTGTCACTTATTTGCTTGAGTAACCCAAAAGTTAGTGTGTGTTATGCGTCTTCTCCCACTCCCACCCCGGATGTCCAAACCACGGTAATATGAGTTTTTGACCACTCTCAGCTTGGGAACCTGACTCTTTAGCACAAGCAGTAAAGACTCATTCCTTTAGCTCCGAAGGTCACTGGTTCAACCCCTGGTATTGGCAGGAAGGGTAGCTATCACACTGGCATCTTTGAAATTTGAGTTATGTCTCATACTGACAGGGAAGAAGGAGATTAATATGCAGGTGTGCTAATAAAATGCATGCACATGCACGCTGCAGCTGCTCCTGGCTGTACCCAATCTCCAGAAGTACATAAGAGTGCACAAAAGCCCAGAATGTTTTGGGAAGTGGGTGTGACACAGATTCCTATATGAAGGTTCCCTCTATCTGACAGATTATGATGTCACTACTAAATAAAGAGGATTGCTTGTGTGTAATGTTTTTTTGGGGGGGTTAAAAAATAGGGATACAATGTTACAAAGCATTTACTGACACACATCACAGTCTTTCATACTCTTCGGGTGGATTGACATAGAAGCAGCTCCAGCAGCACAGTTTTCCCCTCTGATTTTCAGGCAGGGGCAGTTCCCTTTCTCCCTGGCACCGCGAGTCATACACTGAGGTACACCAAAGCAGTATTAAAAAAAAACAACTAAGAAATGAACAAACAAAAACTATGTCTTTGTGGCAGTTAAGGTTGCAGCAAGATGCACTCCATTAACCTAAAATCTTAAAATTATGGACACAGGAAATTAAGGGGAAAGTCTTCCTTTTGCATTCCTTTCCATCTTAACTGCCTAGAACACCGTTGATACCACCAAAGCACACACCAATGCTTCAGAAGGCTTTCACGTCCATCTCAATACATACTCTAATTTCATTTAACTTACAGTCTGGCACAAAACTTTAAAATGACCACAATGGTATTAAGGCAGAATAGCTTCCCAAATGCATGGGATAGTTGACAGTCTTATGAGCTGATCTGTTAATATAACTGAAATAAATGCACAAGGTCACTGTTAACATTTTGCATTCAAGCATAGGAAAAAGCAAGGGAATCTGGCAAGGAAAGGAGACAAAAAACAAAATGTTGCATGCCTTGCAGCACTAAAACTGTGAATTCTGCAGCAAAAATGCCAAATTCTGAACCTGCAAAATCTTGAATGAAATGGATGGGAAAATTCATTTATCAGAGCTTTGTTGCAGGCGCTCTTCAGACTCAGGCACATGTCACTGCATTGTTAACATTTGCTTCACGTTTTCAAGTTTTTGTCCTCAACCATAACAGCTACTTTTTATTTAAAGACTGGAGTACAATTCTGCAACAAAGGGTGAATTCTGCAGCCACAGAATACACTGTGCCTTGGATATACTTTACTGTCACTGTGGTTTTCACTAACTCTGTGGGCCAAATCAACCCACACTAAATACTGCAAACTTTACAAGGCTCTGTAGTAGGAAGAGAACCTGAACCTTAAGCTCTTGTATTAGAGGCCTAGTATGCTCACAGAATCAGGCAAGAAGTGTATTCATGCAAATACACTGCAATATCAAGTGATACCAGAACATCCCGATATCAAAGATGGTACAAAAACATTCCCCAAGGATAACAGGAACACACTTATCCCTCCTAAAAGATAAGGTCAGGGTGACAATATGTAATGGAGATGCTTTGATCGAACCAACATGTACAAGGTGATGATTGATAACTAGTCACATCAGGAGGCTGTAACTATAGTTACTATGTCAGAGAGGCAGTATTAGCTTGTTGGTATCAGATATAAAAACATATCTCAGAGGGAGTATCTTTGTCTAACCTAGGGAGGAATGGAAAGTCCCGCTGTTCATTGAGCTGGTCCATTGTTACAGGCACACATTTATTAGTGGACCAGTAGAGTATGCATGATACTACTCCATGCTTAGTCAACAATAAAGCTGGCTGGGAGCCTTCATCCCTTAATGGATCTTGTGGTCATTGGGAAGTTAGCTCGAGGTCTGCCATGCCAGCTGTCTGCGCAGGGCTCGGGCAGCACACAGAGCAAACACACATGCAGCCAAACAACTATCAACATCTAACCCCAGGCTTCAGCTCAGAATTTCCCTGGCATTATTCCATCAAAACTAATGAATCCACTCTGAAATCTGCACGTTTCTAGGGGATTCGCAGAGTGTGAATGACTGCACTGGTTCTCTGTCCTTTATAGCCCGCTCCCAGCTCCATGACATTCTGGTGAGACCAATGCTGCCAAGGATTTCCTTTCCAGGCGGGCTCCTGAAATAACACTGAGTTGAATCAGAAAAGCATCTAAGTTAATACTGCCTCACACAGCAATATTTTAAGCAGTGAATCCCCAAGGGGTTGGAGGAACTATGATGTCTCTGCTAGAGCTATCACTCCAGGCTCTCTCACCAGTTTCCCCCATCACCCTACATCCTTAATCACCTCATGGAATTTCTGTGATAAAAGAAATTAAATACTGATCTCAGCAACAGCAAACAAGACTAACTAATTGAAAACTACTATGTTCTGTGTTCAATAACAGCACACTGTGACTTGAGCACTAATACCGCAAGAAAAAGTCTGTCTGTCTAGTCTGTCCTGAACACCAAAAAGTTTGCAATATCCTTTGAAAACTGAATGACAAACTAAAAAAAGCATAACATACCTGACGTACAAAACTATTAGAGGTAGTGTCAGAAGATGTACTCCCATCTGAGCCTTTAAATCGGTTTTTTCTTCTAGCACCTTTTCCGTAAGACTGTAAAAAAATAAAACAGGAGTAGTTAATTTCCCTTACACAGAAACTTCCAATACAAACATTACTGATGTAATATGACACATTTGACTGCTCAGGGCTCAACTTGGTGTGCAATTATGCAAGTAATTAATGGAACACATACATAAGTAAGTGCTGACCAACATGAATAAGGTTTGCACAATCAAGCTTGGAAAGGTTCTCTCTCTCCTTTCAGGTTCAATGAAGCAATTTTATAAACTAGTACAATGTAATATTATGTTCACAAGTCAGAATGAAGTATGGTTTTATTTTATAAGTAAGACGAGGAAGACTTCGTAGCACCTTAGAGACTAACCAGTTTATTTCAGCATAAGCTTTCGTGGGCTATAGCCCACTTCATCGGATGCAATGTAATTTTATAAAATATATATATTTTTTTATAGTTACTGAAATGAAATTCCTAATAAGAGACATGCTGGAGAAGTATACAGTATGTCCCAATTATGAGCCAAATCTGCTGGGAGAAAGAAACAGAAAAATGTGAATAATAATTGGGAACTGTTTAAGAACAAGTTAGTAGATGCTACAAAATCCACAATTATACAACTGAGAAAGAAGGTCAATAAACCAGCCTAAGAAGGGAAGTGAAAGCCACCATAATAAATAAATATAATAAATGGGGAAAAGGGGAAGTTGATAATAATGAACATAAATTAAAAAGCTAGGAATTGTAGAAAAGTGATAATGGAAGCAAAAGAACACCAAGTAAAATCTACAGTCAGCAGAGTTAAAGATAATAAAAATGAGCTTTTTCAAATATATCAGAAACAAAAGGAATCCTAACAATGGTATTGATTCATTACTAGTTGGATATGATAGAACTGTCAATAATAACGCAGAAAAAGAAGACATATTCAATTAATATTTTTGTTCAGTAGCCACCTCCCTCTTGGTCACCACACAACATCACTGTCCTGCCTGTCACTCAAGCCCATAACCTTTGCATCATCGTTGACTTGGACAACTCTCTAGGTCCTAACACCTAGGCTATGTCTCTACATAACATCACTAATAGAAAGCCTTTTCTATCCATTCATACAGTTAAACTCTTGTCCAGGTTCTCATTATCTCACATCTTCATTACTACAACATCCTCACTCTGGCCTTGACAAATGCAATCTTGCCTTGCTCAGATCCATTTAGAGTTCATCTGCAAAAATTATTCTTCTAGCCCATCACTTTGACCATTTCACCCCTCTCTTTGAATCCCTCCATGGGCTTCCTCTTCTCTATCACATCAAACTTATGCTGTTGTATTCACTTTCAAGGCCCTTCACAGTCAATCCTCACCCAATCTATGGGTAGGTCCTCACTACCTGCCGGATCGGCGGGTAGCAATTGATCTTTTAGCGATCGATTTATCGCGTCTCATTAAGACACGATAAATCGATCGCCCACAGCGCCCCTTCAACTCCAGAACTCCAGCTCGCCGAAAGGCGCAAGCTGGAGTCAACAGGGAAGCACACCGCCGACCACCGACGCCATGAGGACGGCAGGTAAGTCGGCTGAAGATATGCCGACTTCAGCTACGTGAATAACGTAACTGAAGTTGCGTATCTTCAGTTGATCCCCCCCCCCCCAGTGAAGACCAGCCCTATCATCTTTCATTCACTATCAAGATGTTAACTCCTGCCTTCAATCAGCCAAGAATGCCAGTCTCCATCTCCCACTGGTTAAATTTTCAAACCAGCACCATAGTTCTTTCTCCCATGCTACCCCTCACACCAGAGTTTTCTCCGTAAACATTCAAAAATCTACCTTGTTATCCTCCTTAAAACTCTCCTTTGTAGTGATGCCTACAAAAATGTGACAACAGCCTCAGGTGTGCTGATAATATTGGTCAGCATGATAGGCAGTGTTATCTCATTGTTTCCTTCTATTCCCCCAATATATTTATCTATATCTGTCTTTGTCTCTTGTCTGATACTGTAAACTCTGCGCAGAGTAAAAAAACAAAATAAAAGGAGGAAAGATTCGGGCATCTGAGGAAACTGGAGGCTGATATACTTCAAAAACAGACTCTAATGGGAAACTGCAAAACTGGCATTAATTTGTAAACTGGACATCAACAGGACATCAAGCCTAAATAAAGACTGGGAGTGGATTGGTCACTATAAGAACAAAAACGAATTTCCCCATGCTAATTTTCCCACTACTGTTACTCACAACTTCTTATCAACTATTTGAAATGGGCCACCCTGATTACTGCTACTAAAGTGATTTTTCTTCCTGTTGATAATAGCCCACTTTAATTGAATTGTCTCATTAGAATTAATAAGGAAATTCCCATCTTTTCATGTACTATGTATAAAAATCTTCCTACTGTATTTTCCACTCTATGCATCTGATGAAGTGGGCCTTAGCCCACGAAAGCTTATGCCCAAATAAATATGTTAGTGTCTCTTTGGTGCCACAAGTACTCCTTGTTGTTTTTGGAGGTTGATAGGTATCCTTATCATGTAAAAAGGTGGTGGGCCATGTAATTCCATCTTAAATTTACTCTTGTTACTAATCATGTATATGTTTGCAACTGAATGGCAGCACTTAACAAAGAATCGGATTTGCTAATACTCTCTGAAACACTGTGACCCCAAACATTCAAATATCATGAGTCAGTCATGAGATTATTTTTTAAATTCTCATGATTTTAAAGTCAATATATTTTTGGCTCTTTTTTTAATTGCCCTCTGGTATTTGAGCTTAGGGTTCAAATGTTCAAGCTTTTCTTGGAAGAAACTTGCTTTTTTGTTTTTAAATGAGAGATGAGATTCTCACATAATCATGTGACTCCAGAAGCTGTGGATTTAAGAAAAACACCAAATATCAGGATAAAATTTTGAGATTTGGAAACACTGATTCTGTCTTTTTATTGTATTTTGTCTTTTTTGTGTGCATTTCCTCCCTGCTGTATTGTGCAAGATCATGATCTTTATTTGCATGAACTATTGTTTCTGTAGTTACAATTTTGGAAGAATAATAAATTGATTTTTCACAAGGTACAAAATACTAGACTGGAAATTTGGTATTTTATCTATATTTTGCTTATATTCCAGGAAGAAGTATAAAACAGTTGGTTATAACTGAACAATTGCAAATAACTGTCTGAATCGTGACTCATAGCTATTGGCCTATACAAGAAAGGCTGTCCACCTTGCCACTTAAACCCAATAGATAAGGTACTGCATACGTTTTACCATACTTCTGAATATTCCAGCATGCTCCCACCAGAGCAGCCTGCTCCGTAGGCTAGTACAGTAAACCCTCGATTTAACGGACCTCGATTTAATGGACTTCGGATTTAACGGACAAAATTTCCAGTCCGTATGTCATATGTGAAAATTAACACCCTGTTAATTTTAAAATGCTTTTAACCAAGATTTGCTTATAATTAAATTAACAGGTTATTATTTGTTATTAATTCACTGTTACAGTAGACTCCCGATTATCCGGGCGTGGGTTAACTGGGCTGCGGATTAACTGGGATGTCTAAACAAGTCGGTAGGGGAAGCCCCAAAGCGGCGGCGGGCTCAGCCTTAGCCTGCCACTGCTTTGGGGCTTCTCCCACTGGCCCTTTACAAGCTGGGGTCTCAGCCTGCTTCCAGCCTGGGTGTAGGAAACGCAGGCTGGCAGCGGGCTGAGATCCCGGCTGGCAGGAGCCTGGGGGGAAAGCCCAAAGCGGCAGCAGGCTCAGTGCTGAGCCCACTGCCGCTTTGGGCTCTCGCCCCAGGCTTCTGCCACCTGCCCCAGTCAGCTCCCGCTGCCAGCCTGGGTGTAGGGAATCCAGGCTGGCAGCGGGAGACTCTTTTTTTTAACTGGAAGTATTTTTTGTAAAAATTGTTTATCTACCACACTCAAAGAAAAAAAGTGATGAAGACATGTTTTTCATTCTCACTTTTACCTAAAAATAAGTCACTCACCCTTTATTTAAATCCATCTTATCTAATAAACCATGAAAATCATACACATGCACAGTGGTTCCCTGAAAATGAATACTGTTTCATATACGAACAATTATTTCTAAGATATTAGGAGCTGAAAAGTGTTCATTTTTCCACAATGAAAACCTATGATTTTAACAAGATCCCTGCTGTGTCCACTGCACAGAAAGCCTGCATCCACAATACTTAATTCTCCAATGTACATGACAAACAGAATACAGGGTTAATCACTAAAAGAAAAATGATGTGCTAAATTGCATCTGGAAAAGTGGATCTAATGGCATTAAATTACTCAACCCACAACCAGAAAACCAGTCAGTGTGGACTGCAAATAAGGTGTAAATTTTTAACAGTGACAGTAATTAACCACTGGAACAATTTACCAAGAGTTGTGGTGGATTCTCCCTCACTATTTTTAAATCAAGATTGGATGTCTTTGTAAAACATATGCTCAGGTAATTATTTTGGGGAAAATTCTATGTCCTGTGTTATATAGGATGTGAGACTAGATCAGGGTGAGCAAACTTTTTGGCCCGAGGGTGGGGAAATTGCTTGCAGGACTATGACTGTAGCGCTGGGGCAGGGAGTTGCGATGCAAGAGGGAGTGCAGAGAGGGGGTGTGGTGTGCAGGAAGGGGCTCAGGGCAAGGGCTTGGGGCAGGGTGTGTGTGTGGAATGTATGAGGGGGCTCAGGGCAGGGGACTGGGGTGCAGAAGGATCACAGGGTGCAGCAGGGGGCTCAGGGCAGGAGGTTGGGGTGCAGGAGGTGTTTAGGGGGTGGGCTCCGGCCCAGCGCCGCTTACCTTGAGTGGCTCCAAGGTTGCAGCAGGGTCAGGGCAGGCTCCCTACCTGCCTGCCCTGGCCTTGGCCCCGGCCCCAGCCCCATGCTACTCCAGGAAGCTGCCAACACCATGGCCCTGCCGGCCCTGGGGGAGGGGAAGCAGAGGGCTCTGGGCGCCTGTGATACTGCTACCGAAGCTCCTATTGGTCGCAGTTCCCTGTTCCCGGCCAATAAGCGCTTTGGGGTAAGTATCCAAAGGCAAGAACAGAGCGTGGAGGCAGGGAGGTGGTGTCAGCCGCGGGGCCCACAGCACCACAGTGTGGCAAATCCGTGGGTCGGCTCCAAAGCTCTCATGGGCCGGATACAGCCTGCAGGCTGTACTTTGCCACCCCTGGACTAGATGAGCACTACGGTCCCTTCTAGCCTTTGAAACTACGGTAAATCCTAAATAAATATCTATGAACAATCAGGTACTATTTATCTGTATTTTAATCCAAGGCATAAAAGAGCAGCATGTATAATGCACTCAGTAGTAGCAGATCCCCAGTCTATAATGGTGAATACAGTGCTAGTCATTAAGACTGATATTAAAGAGTTAGAGGCAGAACTAACATTTTAAAAACAGACATGTTTGCCTCATTCAAAAAATCAAGGAGAAGGATTCTGCCAGCATAGTCACTAACTTTACTCCTGAGGGAATTCTATGCCACTATATATGTGCAGAATTCATGTTCTCTACAGATTTCTTTGCTTTTTCTGCAGAAAAATGACTTTCTGATGGGGAAGCAAAGGGAAGCCACAAAAGCAGTCATGTGCCACTCCCCAGCAGCGTGGCCGCATTGTTTTGGGCATCCGGAGCAGCCAGCAAAGAGGTAAATCCCTGGGAGAGGGGCCAGGCTGTGGAGCCTATGTCAGGCTCAGCTGCTAGTCCCAGCAGGGCTAGGGAGAATGGGATTACCTCTTCCCTTGCAAGGAGCAGTCAGGGTCAAACCCCACCACCACAGAACTTCTCTGGCTGCTGGAAGCTCCGTACCCTCCTCCTTCCTGCCCCAATTGCTCCCCCATCCACCCAACCCCATGCATCTGAACCTACCTCATACCCAGATTGCCCTGCCAAGCCTCACTCCCTGCACGCAGACACCTCCCACTGAGCCCCCTCAACCCGAACCCACACCCCTACAAGCCTCACTCTCTGCATCTGGACCACACCCCTGCACCCACACTGCCCCCCACACTTGAACCCTCACCCCAACAAGCCCTACCCCACCTGCACCTGGATCACCCTGGCTAGCCCCCTGCACCTAGACCCCCCTATTCCGCTGAGCCCCACCAAGCCAGCTCCTGGACCCGCACCCTATAAAGCAGCACCCAGACCCCCAATCCACTGAGCCCTCCACACCTAGACCTCCTGTTGCTGAGCTCCAAGCACCTTCATCTGGACCTCCCTGCAGAGTTCCATTGCCTCCACACCCAAAATCCCCTTACCAATGAGTCCCTGTTCATCCAGATCCCCCTGCACCTGAACCCCTCCCCATCAATTGCCCACACCAATTGCCCCACATAGAACCCTATTACCCCACTCCTGATTCTCCCCACACTAAGCCCCTCCACATTTGGATCCTGCTGCACTGAGCCTGCCTGTCTACATCTACTGTGCTTGGCATGGAGGGCAGGCCTGGCCCTTGCGCTGTCAGAGTCAGGTCCAGTCTCACTGCAGAGTCCATGTCCTGGGGTCAGGGCTGCAAGGTGATCTCCTATCTCTGTGCAGTCAGTGGCCTGTGCTCCGCACTGCCATGCTGGAGCCTCCATGTTTATTCATTGACATTTGCAGAATTTTAAAATATTGTTTACAGAATTTTTAAAATTTTGGCGCAGAACTCCCTCGGAAGTATAGCATCTCAGTCCAAAAATGATGAGCTGGAGAGAATGAAACAGAAAGAAAACAAAAATCAAGAGCAGGAAAGCATATCAGATGACCTATACATCCAGGAATGAAGGACTAACATAAGGAACAAATGAGTACCTAAAGTAATTGAGAAGCATAATTCTGAAAAAAAATGTAGAATCTCTTAATAGAGAATTACTGGAGTAAGAAGAGAATGTTCCTATTCTAACCGACAGAATACACTAAATGATCTTTCCTCCCCTGCAGCAGGATTCAAGACCAACAAACTTAAATGTACACATGCACTAGATAACAAAGAGCAGAACTTAAGGAAACTTCAGGACATACTGACCTAATCCTACCACTCAGTTCAAGAACAATCCATTGTCACTGTAATCATCCCCACCAAATGGGGTTGTTCAAGGCTGTGATATAGCAAACCTCTGATATTCAGTAGCATGTTAGCCATACCACAATTCAGAGACACGTACTGCAAACACTTCAGTCAGTAGACTCTATAGACTCTAGCACCTGGTGAGTTCCAGTAAGCACTCAGACACACAGCTCAGACAAAAGCAATTGCTTAGTAAAGCAGGCAGAAAAGAAGGTCACAAACATCCCACATACAACAGCTTAAACTACAACAAAAGTTAAACATCACAATTCCTTCTTAGTCCATAGGGGGGATTCTGAAAGAGGATTAGACCAATTCAGGTACAGTACCTGGCATGCCCCAAATAGGTGCAATGGGGTATCAGTCAGTAGTTCCCAACATGCTAGGGTTCAATGCCACAATGAAATATTTCTTTGGGGGCTCCTCCATGCAGTTGTCCAATTGCTGTGCAGACTGATTTCCCTGTAGCAATGTTTAGGCTGCAAGCCCCACCTCACAGTCTCCTGCCCTTTTACAAGTAGCTTGGAGGAATACTGCTTCAGTGCCCCAGGCAGACCTCTCCATGCCCCCCCTTTATTCAAAAACCTGGATGCAGGGTCAAGCCTTTGCTCCTTCCCCACTGGCCCAGCCTGCAATATGCTTTTGCCACTACTGCTGCTAACAACAGCCTCCCCCTGTCATGAGTATGAAGTGCCTTGGAGTGCTATTTTACCTGTTAGGGGTTAACTAAACAAGAGAGAGGGGTGACGTCAGAGTAGCAGACCTGAAGACAAAAACCAGGAAGTTAGTTAGTTCGTCCCGGAGCTTTTGGGCTGACTCGACCTCTTTTTCAGCTATGAAAACTCTTTCCTCCTCTCTCCTAGCTTTGGGAGAGATGTTCACCTTTCTATTTCTAAGATTATTCTAACTGTAAGTAGCATATTGATTGCATAAGTTTGTACCTGATTTAGAGTGTCACTAATCTCCTCAGGGGTTAGAAAGCTTTATATCTGTGAAGTTGTATTAGCTGTAAATTTTCTCTTTTCTTTATTAAACCTTTTTTGTTATAAAAAGCATTTGGTTATTCCCTTAAAGTTGTCCTAGCTTTGGATTAGGCAGACTCACAGTTAGTGGGCTGGGAGCTGCATTCTCTCTCTCTCTCTCTGAGGCTGGAGAGGGAAGGGTGGAGCAGTGTCTGAGGTCCCGATCTCTCAGGAAGAGGGAGGGGAAGTTTGGGGTGTTCATGTGCCCCTCTCCAGGGTCTTGGAGATTCACATGAATGGTGGCAGCGTGGTCCCCATTTCCCAACTGGTAGAGTGTGGGTTTTGGGGGAGAAAAGACTTAACTTAGGCTGGGGAAGCAGCTTATAGTTAAGGGGTCATAAAAGAGACCCCCCCCTTCAGTTACCCTAGAGTTTGGAGTGGGGGAAGGGTCTCTCTCCACACTCCCTTATGAGGTATTCTGCTTTTCATCAGTCTTTCAGATCTCAGGCTACCTCTGCTCTGCTGCTGGATCTCAAGAGGGCCAGCTCCCTTCCCACAACAAAAACTTTCAAAGAGTTTCTTCCACCCTCACCCTCTTAGCCAGGAGAGGGGACTGGGCCTGCTCTTATTCAGACCAACTGTCTTCCTAACTGCCAGGGCATCTTCTCCCTCCTGCTGACCTACTACATTCCAGAGGTGACAATGGAACGTAGTGAGTCTGATTCATATCACCATAGATTAAGACCTCTCTGCCGTTAGTCTGAGTGAAAGAAGTGTGTGACAGAGGCACTGGGTCTTAGTACACATGTGCTTATCCCAACAAGCCTCTTACAGCCCTTGGGCCCTTTAAGACTGGGAGCTGTTGTTGGAGGTCTGATCCTGTCTGCTCCCACTCATGTGTCCAAAAGAAATTTGCATATAAGGCTTCCTGACTCAAACAGGAGAGTAGAAATGACAGACCAGGGTCTGGGAAAACCCAAGGTGGGGAAGGGGGAGTACTGTCTCTGCATCTGTCAGATAGAAGGCCTGACGGAGAGACACCAGCAGAGAGCAGGAGGCAACTATGGTAAAGCCTCAGCTAAGGAGGACTGTGGAGCCCTGAAGAAAAGGTCTAAGACAAGACCCAAAGGAGCAGTGAGACTGTTTTGCGTTGTTTTGAATCTTGTCTCTATGTTGATGCAAAAAAGCCTTGGGCAAAAGAACTGGAAGGGTGCAGTTGTTTGGAGCATGTTTCCACCTTCTCCAGTTGTTGGAGCCCACCAATTTACAGCCAGGTCACTGAAGCTATTAGGAATGTAGGGGTGAAATATTGCTGGAGCTTCCCATTCAAAATGGCTTGCATTATAAAAACCAGGACTATGACCTCTAGCAGGCATTAAAGGAAAGTAGGGATTGAAATCACCAGAGAGCTTCATATGAACCCAACAGAGGGGAAAATCTAAAGAACAAGGGCAACAATTAATGACATACCGTATATAACTGAGAAACAAATGCCTCCAGTACAGACTGGGCACTCAAAACAAGCCTACTGCTACAAAGAGCAGAGTGATGCAGGCTGAACCCCTCAAGAGTTTGGGGAAGAATGCAGAGATAAATAATTCTTGAAATGTGCCCTGACTTATTAACATTTTTTGTACCATAAAAGAATGCAACACTGGAAGGAGGTTACCACTTCCAGCCATCAGGGTGGAAACACACAGCCTCATGCTGGGACCATACTGGAAGCCTAAAAAGGGTAATTTGGTCTCAACCTCCTCCTAATTCTAATCTATTTTATTCAAGCACTGCTGGGTTGGAGCCAGCAGTTGAGGAATGCTGATAGATGAGACTAAAACCTTCAATAGCTCCATAGTAAGCATAGTAAGCAGAGAATTATTGTTTGTATTTAATTAAATTAAGAGTAACGGGATCTCTTTTGCTATTAATTATAAAGTTAGTTTGTGATTTAATATTAACAAATTAAGGCTTTGCAATAGAAAAATAAATTTAAAAAATTGGTGAAATGAGATATGTATATATGAGGTAAATCAACTCAGTTGTAACTGGTCAGTAGAGTGTGGGTTGAGTCTGCTCTGCTCTTCTGATTTCTCACTAGAGGGTGATATATCAGTGAGGAGGGGAAGATTCTGTGGCAGATGGATGATGGGTGGAGACCTCAGAGAAAACAGTGAGGACAGCTGGTTCTTGGTGACTGCTCAGGTGACTAATCTGGGGTTCTGGCCCACGGATCTAACTTACTTTAAGAATAACAGGATGCACGAACACATTTGTAGATAATATTCACAAAGTGCAAAAACAAACAAATTACTCAATACTCACTCTACGACAGGGGTTCTCAAACTATTGAGAACCCCGACCCCTTTTTACTTTATCCCTCGGCGCGGCGGACCCATGTATGTCCGCCGAAAAGCCACCAAATAAATTAACTCATTTCATTCCAACAATTAACTCATTTCATTCCAACAATCAAAACTGAACCATAGGCTCCTTCTCCGTGCATTCTCCGGGGCTGGAGCAGCCACGGGGAAAGGTTGGTAGTGCAAAGCTCCCACCAGCAGCTCCCCACCCTGCCCTCCCACCCCAGCTCACCTCCACTCCACCTCTGCCTTCTCCCCTGAGCTTCAGCTGTTTCACACGGCAAACCTGGGAGGGAGGGGGGAGAAGCAGGTCTGGGGCAGGGAACGGTTCCTCTGCACACACCCCCCGGGTTACTTCCTGTGGCCCTCCCCGTGCCCCCCAATACCCCCGCTCACATCCGCTCCGCCTCCTCCCCTGAGCACACCACCACACCGCTTCTCCTTCCCCAGGCTTGCTGTGCGAAATGCCTGGGAGGGAGTGGGGTGGAGGGGAAATGTGGCATACCTGGGGGAGGAGGTGGGTCTGGGGATTTGGGGAAGGAGTTCGGAGGGGGGCAGGGAAGGGGTGGAGTTGGGGCGGGGCCAGGGGGCACGAGCACCCACCTGTGCCGGGTAAAGTCGGTGCCTATGAACTGAACTACTGCAAGGACTTAAAATGAAATGTGCTTAGCCTCGTGACAAGAACATTACACATTCACACACACCCAGAATTCTTATATTAGAGGATAACCAAAGTATACAAATTAGAAATAAAAGCAAGAACTCCTGAAATGTGAACGACAGAAGCCCCTTAAAATAGAAAGAAGGGAGCACCCATTGCCACAACAAAGACATCACAATAAGACTAGAAGTTTGAGGCTCTGCAAAAGGATATGAAAGAGATTAAGAAATAAAAGAAACAAGGAAGAAGGAACTTGTTTTCATTTACAATTTGTCAAGCCATTAGGAAATTAATTAACAGATAACATAGAAGGAGGTAAAGAAAAGGCAAGATGAGAAAGAAATAATTAGGAAGGAACTCACTTCAGATAAGATATTTCCCCTCTCAGCAGGTTATTTCATAATTGCCAATTATAGGGTTTCATGAACCTTCCTCTACAAGTATCCCACTCTGGCCTCTGCTAGAGACAGGATAATATACTAGATCAGTGGTTCTCACCCTGCAGGCCACTCGTGGCCCAATCAGCACAAAGCTGAGACCCATGTGACATCCTCAGGGCCATAAAGGTAGTATTGGATATGACCCACAATGATAAATAGGTTGAGAATCACTGCAGTAGATTAACCAGTATTCTGATCTGGTAGGGCAATAGTGATAGGGATTTAGTTTCCAGTTCACCAAAAAAAAAATCAATTTGGAAGCAGAAGCTGAACTGTAGACTCATTAAAAAATAGAATCAGACAGATCAATAAATTACTGTGGAAGAATGGCAAAGCATTGCCACTTGCTCTCTGTCTATTGCTATAAATAACAGGTGGACCTAACTTCTTAAAAAATTAGTTGATTGCTAAATCGAGGTGTTCTCATTTATTTGGCTTTTTGTTTATGAAAAGCTGATGAAATCGGAAATCAAGGAAAAAAATAGGGGCCTGATTTTCACAGGTACTGAACACCCCAAGCTCCCACTTATGGAGTTATGGGTGCTCATGACTAAGGCTCAGATTTTGTCGCCCACTCCCAGCTTCTGGCAAACAGAGGCTAGTAACACCATTTCTGCCCATCCTGGCTAATAAGTTCTCTTTTGAACCCTTTTATAGTCTTGGCCTTCACTACATCTTCTGACAAGGAGTTCCACAGGTTGACTGTGCGGTGTGTGAAAAAAAATCCTTCTGTTTGTTTGTTTTAAACCTGCTGCCCATTAATTTAATTTGGTGGCCCTTAGTTCTTGTGTTATGAGAAAGAGTAAATACTTCCTTATTTACTTTCTTCACAACAGTCATGATTTTATAGATCTCTATCATATCCCCCCTTAGTCATCTCTTTTCCAAGCTGAGGCGTCCAAGTCTTATTAATCTCTCCTTATATGATTAATCATACCTCTAATCATTTTTGTTGCCCTTTTCTGGACCTTTTCCAAGTCCAATATATCATTTTTGAGATGGGGCGATCTTGTCTGCATGCAGTATTCAAGATGTGGGCGAACCATGGATTTATATAAAGGCAATATGATATTTTCCATCTTATTTGCTTAGTGATTCCCAACACTCTGTTTGCTTTTTTGACTGCCACTGCACATTGAGTGAATGTTTTCAGAGAACTATCCACAATGACTCCAAGATCTTTTTCTTGAGTCGTAACAGCTCATTTAGAACCCATCATTTTAGATGTATAATTGGGATTATGTTTTCTAATGTGCATTACTTTGCATTTACTAACATTTAATATCATCTGCCATTTTGTTGTCCAGTCACACAGTTTTGAGCAATCCTTTTGTAGCTGTTTGCAATCTGCCTGGGACTTAACTATCTTGAGTAGTTTTGTATCATCTTCAAATTTTGCCACCTCAGTGGTTACCCCCCACCCCTGTTTCCAGATAATTTATGAACATGTTGAATAGGACTGAGCCCAGTATGGGCCACTGGGGGACACCACTTACTATTTACCTCTCTCCATTCTGAAAACTGATAATTTATTCCTACCCTTTGTTTCCCATCTTTTAACCAATTACCAGTCCATGAGAGGACTTTCCCTCTTATCCCATGACTGCTTACTTTGCTTAAGAGCCTTTGATGAGGGACCTTGTCAAAGGCTTTCTGAAAATCTAAAGACACTATATCCACTGGATTCCCTTTGTCCACATGCTTATTGACCCCCTCAAAGAATTCTAGTAGATTGATGAGGCGTGATTTCCTTTACAAAAACCATATTGACTATTTCCCAACAAATTATGTTCATCTATGTGTCTGACAATTTTGTTCTTTACTACAGTTTCAACCAGTTTGCCCAATACTGAGATCAGGTTTACTGGCTTGTAATTGCCAAGGTCACCTCTGGAGCCCTTTTAAAAAATTGGCGTCACATTAGCTATCCTCCAATCATTTGGTACAGAAGGTGATTTAAGTGATAGGTTAAAGATGACATTTAAATTTCACATTTGAGTTCTTTCAGAACTCTTGGGTGAATACCATCTGGTTCTGGTGACTTATTACTGTTTAGTTCAGGGGGTGGCAATTTTTCAGAAGTGGTGTGCTGAGTCTTCATTTATTCACTCTAATTTAAGTTTTAATATATTTTAATATTTTTGGAAGGTCTCTGTCTGTAAGTCTGTAATATTTAGTTTACATACAACAATAGTTTAGTTGTATAAGGCTTTTAAAATGTTTAAGAAGCTTCATTTAAAATTAAATTAAAATGCAGAGCCTTACGGACTGGTGGCCAGGACCCAGGCACTAAAAATCAGCTTGTGTGCCGCCTTTGGCAAGAATGCCATAGGTTGCCCACCCCTTGTTTAGTTTATCAATTTCTTCAAAAATCTCCTCTAAAAACACATCAAACTGGGAGAGTTCCTCAGATTTGTCCCCCAAAAAGAATAGCTCAAGCTTGGAAATCTCCCTCACACCATCAACCATGAAGGCCAATGAAAAGAACTTGTTTAGTTTCTCTGCAATGGCCTTATCATCCTCGAGTGCTCCTTTAGCATCTAGATCATCCCGTGGCCTTATTGGTTGTTTAGCAGGCTTCTTGCTTCTGACATACTTAAAAATGTTTTGCTATTACTTTTTTGAGTCTTTGGCTAGCTGTTCTTCAAATTCTTTTTTGGCCTTCCTAATTATATTTTTATACTTCACTTGTCAGAGTTGATGCTCCTTTCTATTCTCCTCATTAGGATTTAACTTCCAATTTTTAAAGGATGCCATTTTGCCCCTCATTGCTTCTTTTACTTTATTGCTTGTCCATGGTGTCTCTTTTTTGGTTCTCTTACTATATTTTTAATTTGGGGTATACATTTAAATTGAGCCTCTGTTATGGTGTCCTTAAAAGTTCCCATGCAGCTAGCAGGGATTTTACTTTTGGTGCTGTACCTTTTAATTAACTAACCTCCTCATTTTTATGTAGCTCCCCTTTCTGAAATTAAATGCTATAATATTGGATCGCTGTGGAGTTTTCTCCACCACAGGGATGTTACATTTAATTATATTATGGTCACTGTTACTAAGCCGTCTGGCTATATTCATCTCTTGGACCAGATCCTTTGCTCCACTGAGGACTAAATCAAGAATTGCCTCTCCTCTTGTGGGTTCCAGGAATAGCTGCTCCAAGAAGCTGTCATTTAAGGTGTTAAGAAACTTTCTCTCTGCATCCTGTCCTGAGGTGATATGTACCCAGTCAATATGGGAATAGCTGAAATCCCTCATTGTTATTGAGTTTTTTATTTTAATAGCCTCTCTAATCTCCTTGAGATGGACAGTCACTATCACTATCCTGTTCAGGTGGTCTGTAATATAGCCCTACTGCTATATTCTTATTATTCAAGCATGTAATTACTATCCATAGAGGTTCCATGATACAGTTTGGTTTATTTCAGATTTTTACTTCATTTGATTCAATGTTTTCCTTCACATATAGTGCCCCTCCCCTACCAGCATGATCTGTTCACTCCTTCTGATATATTTTGTACCCTGGTATTATTGTGTCCCACTGATTATCCTCATTCCACCAAGTATCTGTGATGCCTATTATATCAGTATCCTCATTTAATACAAGGCAGTCTAGTTCACCAATCTTATTATTTAGACTTCTAGCACTGGTCTATAAGCACTTTTAAAACTTGTCACTTTTTAGCTGCCTGCCATTACATGATATAATTGAATGAGACTTTTTCATTTGACTGTTTCTCCTCAGATCCTACCTGTATTTTATCATCTTCCATCCTCTCCTCCTTATTAGGACAAAGGGAATCTCCATTTATAGATTGGAGACCTAAACTTTTATCTAAAAATCTTATCTACACTAGGATCGACATGTGCTAGTTATTACTATGCGTAATATTTATTTTAAAGTAGCACTCACCCAGAGGTTCCATTCAGAATCAGAGCTCCATTATGCTAGGTACTGTGCAAAACACAAAGAAAGACATAACATGCTATTTGGGACAGGAACTAGCAGGTTTCGAGCATAATTTCCTTGATCAATGCCTCCAGGAACTTTATATTGTTTGCAAACCATGTTGGAAAACCATAATAAAAAATCTTGCAACAGATTAACTCAGAGGATGTCAGTGGCTCAACAATATGGAAACAAATTAAGTACAATTGGTTCTCAAAACTGCCATAGCATGGTTTGGTCAGCCTTTGTTGATCCACGATACAGAACATGATATATAACCAAATTTTCAAAAATATGCCTAACATAGGTACAATCCTAGGATAGGACACAGTTTTGAACCTTGTTACAAAATTTGGTCACATCTATACAGGCCAACCTAAGTTGTATAATGATATACAAAGTCATCATTCCTGGAAGTAACACTCCTGAAAATACTTCAAGGAGTGACACTACCGCATAAAACTTGAACGGTTCTTTGACCTCACCACTGGGAACATTAGCATGGAATACTTCTAGTAGTATTACAAAACATGATAGCCCCAAGAATCTTAAACGTGTGGGTAAATGGGCATTACTAGAATACATGTGGCACAGTAAGTGATATATCACATACCCTACATTCAGCCTCTTTCTCACTGTGACTATTTATAATAGGATCAAGTTTTTACTGTATTAATCTTTCAGAAGTAATGGAAAAAAAAGATAATGGTGTCTCAATGCAATAAAATGCAAACAAATTAATTGAATATTCAGACGAAGGGGTGTTCTATTCCAATAATGTTATTTCTTTAATACAAAAGGATTACATATGATTAGTATGCATGCCACAAGTGCAATTTGCTCCTTGCATTTACTCAAAAGCTTCACTATCTTTACCACACAAGCCACCATTTGTGCTCTAGCCATTCAGAAACCAACTATATAAAACAGAATACAAATACTGTACTGTACCCAAGAGACAAATAATGCAAGGTGTGAATAGTGAACAAGCCATTCACCTCCAAATAGAGATTCTTAGTTAACACCACAGATAAGAATGGATATTTGTCCATATCAGAAAACCACTACAAAATTAGGTATAGTTGTCAAACTCTGCTCAGGGATGGAGCAGAGATTGGAAGAGCAGAAGTATTTGTAGGTCAGGAATTAGGTGCCAGAGCACCACTGTGTGGAAGGCTTACAAAGCATATGCCCACACTGCTACATGTCTGACTGTTGTTCAGAAGTAGGGCCCTACCAAATTCACAGTTCATTTTGGTCAACTTCACAAACAGAGAATTTTTTAAAATTCATACATTTCATTATTTCAGCTATTTAAATCTGAAATTTCACAATGTTGTAATTGTAGCGGTTCGAACCAAAAAGGAGTTGAGGGGGAGGAGGGTTCACAAGGTTATTGTAGAGGGGTTGCAGTCCCGCTACCATTACTTCTGTGCTGCTGTTGGTGGGGCACTGCCTTCAGATCTGGACGCCTGGCCAACAACCGCCACTGACTACCCAGCTCTGAAGTCAGCACAGAAATCAGAGTAGCAATACTGCAACTCCCTTAAAATAACCTTGTGACCCCTCTGCAACTTCCTTTTGGGTCAGGACCCCCAATTTAAGAAACATGAAATCTGTATAGTATAGAGTAAAAGCACACAAAATACCACATTTCACAGGGGAAGACCATATTTCCCAGTTCATGGTATGTTTTTCATGGCCATGAATTTGGTAGGGCCCTATTCATAAGCAAAAATAAATATATACATTTTCTCTTTTCTTTTCTTTTTTTAAACATGAACTGGTTTCTCAATAGCTGGATTTATTCATTCAATAAAAGTTGGTTAGACAGATTGACACCATTTTTATGTGACAACATTTCTAATTCAAAATACTAATGGACTGCCTTTTCAACTAAAATAAAGGATCAGAAACAGTTTTGACAACAAAAAGGTATCACCCTAAATAGTTCATTATTTCAAATGCAAGTAATCAGATATTAGCACACACTGGGTTTAAAAATAGCAAAATGAATCTATGCAGACATGTAAGGTAAAGCTAAGAGAGACATTATACAACATTAACATTCTAAACCAAAGCTTTATCTCAAAATGCAAGATCTTCAACAGATGTGTTAGCCTCCATTTTTCTATCTCAAACACACACACTCGCCAACCTGCACACAATATATATTTTACTTTAACAGCACCCTGGTGTGGGACAAGATGATACACCCAGCTTCCTAATTTTATTCTAGAAGCTAGAATCTGTAAGGTCAGGCACACCTTTATCCCGGCCAAAGTCCTTACTCCTGGTGCTTTATATGGCATAAATTCTGTCTTCCCCTATAAAGCCAGGTTCCTAATCTATGGACACATATTGGATGTGAGGGGGGAGACAGGTTGTAGAGTAATATTGTAAGCAACCTGTATATCGCAACATATACAACAGGTTGTTAGAGATGGGGAAATAACCCTTTGCTTTAGAAAGGAATGCACTGAACAACACAGCCATAGTAATGTGTTCTTACATTCATCTTCTACGCTCTTTAGTAATTAAAAGGTTTACAAAATGTCTATTTCACTGAACACTTCCTTGTATGAGTATGTTTTAATTAAATTGCATTTTAAGGGGAAAAAACGGATCTCAGATCTCTTCTAAGAGCGATCAAACTTCCCTTCTAAATGGGAATTGAAGTTGGAGGGTAAGGAGTTTGGGAAGTCCAGCTGTTCCTCTCCTCATCTCATTGAGGCTTTTCTATTAGCTCAGAAGGGTTGGGACATCCTATGGCTCCTTTTAAAGCGTTTCTTTGCAGCGAGGACTCCGATTTAAGGGTGAGGGCGGGATGGTCTAGCCCAGACGGCCACTCTTCCGAGCCAGGGGATCGGATTAGCTTTGCACATCTATCCCTATGGGGACGGGGAAGAGTGACCTCCCCCCTCCCCACCAGCTGCCCTGCCTTTTATTACTGCTGGGTCCTGATGGGGAGGAAGATGGAAGCCAGAGACTAGCTGAAGGGAGCCGGCAGACACCAAAGGCACAGCCAGGGACCCCAGGCCCGGAGAAGCCCCTCACCCCACCAGGTACCTGCGCTGCCGCTGCGGCGGGTGGGGGGTTGTCCAGCAGCTCCATCTGCAGCTCCTGCGCCGCCGCCGGAGTGGGAGGCGATTTGGACATGTCGCTTTGGACCATTGGAGAAAAGTACCAGCCGGCTTCGCCCCACGCAAGCCCCGCGGTGAATCAGTGCAGAGCCCCGCGCCGGCACCGCCCGCTGCCTGCCCTCAGCGCCGTGCCATGGGGGAGCCTTCCGCGCCTGGCTGGGAGCAGGAAAAGGCGGCGGCCGCCGGGAGGGGGCGAAGGGAAGGAGGGTCCCTGGGACTCCGCGCGGCTGCCCGGCTCGAGCTGCGGCTGCTGGAGACTGGAGCGCGGGGAGCGGGCACCGCCGCCGCCAGGCTCAGGGGGAGGAGACGGGGAGGCGCGCTGGGAAGAGGGCGAGCGGCAATGACCGTCTCTCCCCCACCCACAGACACGCGAGCTCCCCGGCAAGGGGCGAGCCGCGCCGAGCGGCCGCGGGACGCGATCAATGACCCCCCGCCCGGCAAAGTTTCTCCTGACGGGCAGGAGGGTGCGGGGTTTAACACCGAGGCCGCGGAGGCAGGTTGGTAAGGGCTGGCTGCAGCCCAGTCCCCGCCACATCTCTCACCTCCCACGGCCCAGAGACTGTCTGAAGTGGTTGCAAAACCAGGGCAAACTTGGGCGGCGGGACCGATGCAGCACCTCGCTGCGACTGGGGCTTCCTTTTATGGGCATTGCTGAAGTGCAGCCTCTGGGCCCCACACGGAGCCCCTTTCCCAAAGAGTTGCTGTCTAAAGACACAACTTTTTTTTAAAAAAAAGGATGCCATTAAAACAGCCCTTAAGTTTTATTTCTATCATCTGGAACTGATGGCAGACATTTTCTAACACCACTGGACCCAAAGGGCGAGTTTCCTTTGGTGCATGCCACAGCTTTTAAAACGTGGCCATTGCTGGATTTGCCAGGCGGGTGACCTCAGTTTCCCGGGTTCCCCCATCTCCAGTTGTACACTGTTCACAAACCCGTTCCCCGTTATTTAACACTGAATACAAATAACCAAATGCCTTTTCAGTTTGTTGCATAAAAGGCAGCTAGTGAACGCCCAGTATGTCCTCCTCCTGTCCTCCACCAGCTAAACTTATACATGTCGAAGCAGGGCAGACCTGGATGATCATGTGGGACACATTTGTTGGCAAAGTCCATCTCTTGGCAGTTATACAGTTGAAAGTCCCTCAGAGGAAGATCAGGGGGTCCTTGCTGTTTGTAGATGATACAAACTACAGGAAGAAAACTCCTTCCCCACAGTGATGTTGATTTTATCAGGCAACTGGCATCTCAGGCCATGTCTACCTCAGAAAATTTCACCACTGGAACTTTTGCCAGCTTGCAGCCACCATCATTGCTATGTTGCTAAAGCCTGGGCACACGTGGTTGCTTTTGCTGGTGCTGTGCATCCTCACTGCCAGAGGTTGTGTCTGCCATGTCAAAGTTCATAGCAACTACACCTGCATTCCCCCTCCATTGTCTACCAAGTGCACCCATTCTAGGCTCCAGCTCTGATACCTCTCTTGGGAAGAGACCTGCATTTCTCTCCCTCCTGACTAGGGTTTTTTCCATGGCACACAATTCCTACATCACCTTCACTATGATATTTCCAGCAATGTAAACTGCCTGAACAGGCCATGTCAAGGTGTGCCTCCCCACTCTGAACTCTAGGGTAAAGATGTGGGGACCCCACATGAAAGAAGAAATACCCCCCCATCTTATTTTACCAGTTTAGGTTAAAACTTTCCCCCAGAACCCAAACTTCTCCAGTTTGGACTTGGAATAATGCTGCCATCACCAATTTAAGCCCCCAAAACCATGGGTTAGGGTAAATTGGAACCCCTACTTTAATCACCCACAAATCTCCTCCCTTTACCTGGGAGAGACTTGAGAACAAAGACCAAAACCCTCACTTTCTGTGAGATGTGCCTGATCCAAACCAGGATCTATCCAATAGAAACAAACAGGCAGAATCTTAAAAGGAAGATTTTAATTTAAAAAAAAAAGGAAGGAGCATAAATCCCTTGTACAGAAATCAATAGAAGAACAACTCACTTGCATCACATAGTATAACTGACACCCTCCCTCCCCCTTTCCTGCTGCTAAATTTTAACAGCAAGGAAACACCGTGGACCAATTATCAAGTGATACAGGCATACAATTCACTTACTACTGGACTTGACTTGGTTAGAAGATTATAGAGAGATATGAAAGGACAGAGGTGTGGTTCTTCCCATAGCCAGGCGAACATCACAGACAGACAGCCGAGGGAGACGAGTGGGAGAAACTGAAACTAAAAAACACTCTCTTTGTTCCTGAGGTTGATTACGTCATCTCCCTCTCAGGTTACTTTCAGATTAACTCTTTACAGGTAAAACAGAAATTCTAAGCTACTTTATACTTATGACAGGCCAAGAACTGTGCTTCACTTTCTTGCCAAAGGTTAATGAATAGTGAATTGCCAGCTGTTATAACTTACTACATCACCCTTTATAAGCAAGTACATTTATTCTTAAGGTGAAAGCATTATAGAGAAAACATTAAAAACAATAAGTGAACCACCATGCATATTAATAAGCTTACCAGAGATCACATCACACACACACACACACACAAACAAACATCCTGACAACTCCAACAAGGACTCTGCTCTGGTAGGAGTCAGTCCTTCAAACTCTACCAAGCGGGTTTTCTTTAGTTAAAAGTTCATAACAGCCTCAGCTCAGAACAAGCACAGCTACAAACAGTTTAGTCTTTTATACATCTTGGATCTTTGATCTTCAGACTCTAGGGATAGTTAATAGGCAGATACAGCAATGGTCTTTTTCTTTGTGTGTAGTTTCAAAAGGCTGGATTTTTGCATAACTCAAGGTGGGAATTTGCATTCATCTCCCCCTAAAAATTTCCCAGGTGGACACTCAAATACTGTATGTCCCAAAATTCCATTCTTGTCTGGCACTTTGTTCAGTATTGTGCTTTGAAATTCATAACACTTCCCAGAATTCACAACCCAACCACCCCCTAGAGAAGTTACATGCAGTTCTAACCCACAATAACACATAACTTTCCCATTTAATACAATGGACTCCCAAGATATTTAAACTTAATTCTGCAAGGTTGTTCAATTGTAGGAAATTGCCATATCTGTCACAAAGTGGAAGACAGATTTACAATGTTATTAAAACTAATGTTTGAAATAAAAATATAAACAAGTTAAGAAATAAGGTACTGGACATCTGGGGTCAGGCTGGAGTTATGGGCGATTGTAAATAACAGGTATAAGATTTATGAGGTACATACGTATCACATATCCAGCACAGATCCAGATTGGGGTGTAGGAGTTTTTTAAAGCATCTGTGTATAGGTGTATTCCGGTATGCCACCCATGGGATGTAGTAAGAGTCCAAGTCAGTGGCAGTATAGGCAAAAAGTACATGGGTGGCATACGTCCCTCTGTTTGTCAGGGAAAGGAGGGGTGGGTTATTTCCCTAGTCAGTGGTCTCGGTTACTCGACCTGATATTGGCGATGTCCCATGATGTGTTCTATGTATATGTCTCTGGACCAACTGATGTCATCAGACACCCTGAACTGTCTCATGACCCTGGCATAGCATTGACTGACTCTGCACGTTCTCAGTACCGGCTCACTGTGGGTTTTCAAATGTCACCGTTATGTCTACTATCAGGACCTTCTTCTTTTCTGCATCAGTCACGACGATGTTGGGTCGCAGTAGCTATCTGTCCCAGGGATGGCGGAGTCGATGGTGATCTTCCCCAGGAATGGTGGGTTGGCTTTCACCAGCCAGTTCTGGATGGCATTGTGGCGGTGCCACCAGGCTATGGAGTACTGTTTGCATCCGCACAAGACGTGGGGCAAGGCCTCATTGGTGTAGCCGCACTTTCTGCAGCGCTTGTCCCGGTTGCTGTGGCGGATGGCTTCGTTGAGGGGAATGCAGTTGAGTCAGGCCTGGTGGATGAACTGCCAGTCGGCGAACCTGGTGAAGCTGCTCCCGTGGAGGAAGTGGTTGCTGGCGTCCTACTTGCTGGACACCTCAATCACCTTTCCCCAGTCTAGCTTCCACTTTAAATGAACCACAGCCATACCTGCGGAGTATTAATGGATCTTATGATGAACACATCTGGTGTGTATCTGTCCATAACTGATGTAGAAGTACATGACATGGTGTCAGAAGTAAACTAAGAACAGAAACATAAGGAAAACTGCAACAAAGACTGAAAGATCTATCAAAATGCTACTCCCCAGAGAACTTCAGCTTTGGCAAACCTCTCAATGGACAGACTGGAAGCAGTATTTTGCAAGATTTTGAATTGCAAACAAACTCCACAGAGAAGCTGGAGATATATATGTATCTTCTTTAATTTATGCTAAAAGCTAGGGAAGCAGGCAGAGAATATTGTTAAATCCCTTGACCTTACTGAAAATAGACACAAAAATGACTCTGAAAGGGTCCTAACTATGTTTGGTGCATACTTTATACATCAGATAAATGTGGTTTATGAAAGAGCATGTTTCTATTACAAAATTCAACAACTGGGGAAAATGTTGAATGTTTTATAAGAGCTCTGCGTACAATAACTGAAAACTGATTTCAAAACATGAAAGTATCACAGACAGGCTGGTTACTGAGTTAACAGATAAAAAACATTCACAGGAGTTACAACTGAAGAGAGATTTAGCCCTAGCCAGAGCTGTATAGAGAGCAAAGCAGCCTGAACTGGTGAGAAAGCAAAACCCCAAAAAACTTGACAGACTGAAAAATCTGCAATTAGCTTAGAAACCGTAAACACACACTTGTGTGTGAAACAATATCATAAAATTCCTTAGGCAAGGAGAGAGAACTCCCAGGCTAGGAGGGACAAATTCTGGCCTACATGTACAAGGTGTGGGGAAGTAATAACTCAAGAGATAATACATGTCCAGACAGAGATGCATAGTGTAATAAATGCATGAAATGTAGACTTTTTTCAGCTGTTTGCCACACTATGGCAATCAGGGAGTTGACTGATATTATTGACAGTCATTGTTTTGGGGATCTATAGCATGTGAGACCACAGAAACTGCTTGGAAAGTAAAATTGAATATTCATGGAAAGACTACTGACTTTAAAATTGACTCAGGAGTTGACTTTGTTGTCATGTCAGAAGGGGCTAACAATCACATTCAGTCTCCACTCCCTCCAGAGTGGAAATCACCTGACACAACTCTGATTCCAGCAGATATTCTGAAATGTATGGGCCACTTCACTATAGAAACAACTTAAAAAGATGAAAGCTGTGCATTCAAAGTGCATGTGATCACAGGATCAAAGCCTAGCAACCTTCTCAGCCACAGGATGGCAGCCATGATGGGCCTAATGAGAAAGATGGAAGATTTGATGTTATTGGTCTTTTGAAAGGAGATCGAGCACAAATCAACAAGAGATGATACTGAACCATACAGTGTACAAACACTACTATCAGAGAGACCTTGGAAAAGACTAGCTGCAGTTTTATGAGAATTCAGAGGACATAATTACCTGCTCATAATGAAATATTTTTCTAGGTATATAGAAATAATGTACTTGAAAGACATAACATGTCATGATGTTACTGAGAAAGTGAAGTACACTTTTGCTTACTTCTGTATTCCAGAACAACTAGTGACAGACAATGGACCACAATTCACTGTGGCAGAATTTAAATCATTCTGAACAAAATATGATTTTGATCATAATACTAGCAGCTCACATTATCCACAAGTGAATGGAGAGACTGAGAGAGCAATACAGACAGCCAAGAAAATCCTGCAGCAGAAAGAAAGATCCATTTTTGCTCTTGCGTAACATCAATAGTTACTACTGGATGTATCCAGACAACTCCTGAAGCTAAGACAACTCATAACTGCTGTTCCAACTTTGTAAAATAATCTGTTTGCAAAGTGTCCAGATGTGAAAAGAATAACCATATTGGGGGGAGGGAAAGGGCAAAAAGAGCCTATGAATGCTTTTATAGCGGATATCACTCAGAGAATTGCTGGGGCTAGACCCTAGTGACCAAGTTTGTATCCAATTGGCTGGAGAAAAAGGATGGACAACTCCAGCGTTCCTAAAGAAAAATATTCAGCACCCAGATCACATGTGATCAAGACCAACGGGAGGTTAAGCAGAAATCATTGATATCAACAGTTTGTTCCTCAGAAAGAACAATCAACAGAGCAAACTCTACAGGTGGCAGATGTGGAACACAAAGATGACTCAAGCCAGTCATTGTAACTAATGTAACAACTTGATGATATGGCTGTCCATGTTCAGGTTGTGTAATTAGAAAACAATACAATTTAGAGACCCTTAATAGACTCATACATACTGAATTTTAAAGATGGTGTGAAAGTATAAATATATTAAATGGTACGAATGTAGAACTTAAAGGGGGAGATGTAATGGTATGCTAAACTGAATTATACTCTTCAGCCACTAAGTGGCACTGTGTGTAAAATACCTTATTTAAATACACCTCAGCCATACCTTGAAGAGTATTAAAGGATCTTATGATGAATACATCTGGTGTGTATAAGCAAGCTCTTTGACCAGTCCATATCTGGTATAAAAGTACATGACAGAGGCATGTCCCTGTTTAAAAAATTAAGAGCAGTGGCCCTTTGTCCCGACCCTCCAATTTCTGGTGTCCATGAAGGTTGTTGCTCCAACTTCCCACTATTAAACAATCAATAGTATTTAGTTTAGATAATGAAAAGCACCACAGAAAAACTCAGAGCACCCTAAAAGTTCCTTAAAATTATAGATACAATAATTTCATCCTGCTGGTTGACTAATAATCATATATAGGAAATAAATCAACTCAGCTAACAAATCAAAGCAACAAAAAAGCCCTTTCACCTGCCAATAATATACCTTCAATCTTTTCCTCAAGTCCTATCAAACAATTAACAATCTTGTGCCCTCTGCTATTCATACTGTGACCCCTAAACACCCTTCATGTAGGCTTGGACCTTATAGGTTCCCTAGGGTGATCAGAGAGCAAACGTGAAAAATTGGGACGGGGGTCAGGGGTAATAGGAGCCTATATAAGAAAAAGACCCAAAAATCAGGACTGTTCCTATAAAAATTGGGACATCTGGTCATCCTAGGGTTTCCCCATGGTTCAGTGCTAGTAGAGAAGTGTCTTGCTGGGTACAGCATAAGATTTAAGACTGTTGCTTTTGCTCTATCTATGTAGGAAGTCAAGATAAGTTTCTTTGCGTCTATCTTTGAACTTGCACAGTGGCACTGTTCTGAATGATTGTGAGTTTAGTGAATACTTACTGCATCTACATCACTCTGGAGTCAGATTTTTTGCACTGTGAAGAATATTTATGTTACTGTGCAGAAAAAGTAGCTAGGATCTGGACTGAGATGTCTACTGCAGGGGAAAAAGGACCATGGTCTTGAGGAAAAAATATTGTTTCTTTTGGTTTCATCCAGTATTGGTCAATGAAGAAGCGAAGAGGTTGAGGTGGCTTCAGGCTACAATCTGTGAGGAAATATAACCATCATTTGTAACACAAGTGCATAATTTAGCTATGCTGTTAGATCCGTGACTGCTTCTAGATGCTCTGGTAGTGGGTATGATCAAGAGCATTTGTTTACCTATATGCTTGGTAAGAAGAATCTATCTTTTTCTCTCCAATGCAAACCTTGCCACAATTATCTATTCATTTTTCACTTCCAGATTATATTTCTGCAATAGAGTTATCCCTTGAGACCATTGTGAAAATGAAGCCAGATTACCACACACTACTTATTAAGTGGAGTTTCATAGCACGAGCACATTACACCAGTCCTCCAAATCTACACTGGCTGCCATAGATTTTTCAGCTGCATTAAAGTAATTAAAGCCCCTTTTCCCACCCACCAAAATTCAGCCATTTTTGAGATCTCCAACCATGTTAAAATGGATGTTTTCACTCTTGACAATATTTTCAGACCGTTTGATTATCTTGGATCACTTAAATGGTTTCTTTTTAAAAATTTCAGACTTGCCATGGGCTCAGGGCTGACCCAGCAAGGGCTCACATTGCAACTCCCAGCCTTGATGAAAGTTCCAGGTGTGCACTACTGCCGGAAAGCTTAAAGCCTTTTACGTTTTTGAAGAAATATGATTTAGAATTAACTACGTTAGTCACATGCTATCTTTTCCTTTAAAAAAAAATCAGACGACAACATTCTATGTAGACACTTTTAAGTGTGTATATATATATATCTGGAGCACCATACATTCAGACTCAATAAAAGCTGGTTTAGTCAGGCAAATTAGACTGCATAACCTTCACTGTGGTAGGCAACCCTTATTTCATCTCCTCCTCCCTGCACGCACTTAGGGTGTCCCAGTTTTATAGAGACAGTCCTCATATTTGGCACTTTATCTTATATAGGGACCTATTCCCCCCTCTGCCCACCCCATCCCGATTTTTCATCTTGCTATCTGGTCACTCTACGTGCACCCAGTCTAGGCTGTCATTCTGCTTGATGACTCTCTCAGCCAAGTTTATCCGATAGATCAACATTCACTTCAAACGTCTTGCATTTCAGTAATTTATCCCTTTACTTTTTGGATTACACAAAAAGAGCCAACAGCTTTTCTACTGGTCCTCTGTGAAGCCATTTTTCAGATTGTTCATGCTCTTTGGAAAACACAGGCTCTCAGAAGAAGAGAAAGAGAGCAAGTATCTTTGAACTCTACACTTGTCTCCTGGTTTCATTAACTTCAAAAGGATCTTGCATAAAGATGCTCTCTTATTAAGACAGAAGTAAAATGAGGATGGGGACTGTACCCATCAAACACACTAACATATGCAGCTGGTGCTTGATCACATTTGTTAGCATTTATCCTCCAGTGAGTCTCAAAATATGTTTTCTTTTGACCAATCTTTAATACTTCTAGCTGTAGGATATATTTATAAATAAATGAATAGCTCTGAAAATAAACAAGTTATATAAATACAAGATCCTTTGTCCATTGTACATGGAGTTAGTCCAGACAATTGTATACAGATAAACGTTTTCAAACTATACATTATATGTGTCATGAAGTGATACTGTTACACAGTCTTCCAAGTTCTATTTATTAGCATGAAAGCAAATGTTTAATCTTAAGAAGACCTGCTGTGTTAGTTTTGGTTATACAACGTTCTGTATAAAGGGAGCTGTGTCAATGCTTTCTGCTTTGTTCTGTGATTGCAATGAATTGCTCTGTGGGAATCAGACATGATGGGCAGAAATTCCTGAATGAAGGGACTGCGTACATGCTGTTTGTGACTACCTCCATTCCAGGATAAGGCAGTGGGTGAAAATAAGCCAACGTCCACTTACAATATACACATATTCTGCACCATTGATTTTTCCTTGGTGGGAAGCCAACCTGCCAGATCCAAATCTTCTACTGCTCAGTAGAGGGGCCAACCCTATTACATTCAATACATTATTTAATATTTATAATGTACAAATGTTGGGTATTCATACAAGGATATTTCTAATCTTGTGAAATGGCAAGGGAAGATAATAGAAGACAATGACACACAGGAACACTTTTGAGATTTGGGTTTTTTTCAAACAGTCCAGAGACCATATAAAGCTACTTTTACTCCTTCTAAAAATATATGAGAAATTTGGTAGTCATGAAAGTGAGGTACTGAAAGCACTGGCATGGTATGCAGAAGGTATGTCTATGCTGCAATGTAAGCCTGGGCTTAAGACAACTCCCCTCCCCCTGTACACTGTAAGTCCACTAACCCAGCTCTTGGATTCAAAGTCTCAGGACTCCTGCAGGTTTTGAGAGTCCAAGCTCAAATCGAGCCAAGACCTAGGGTCTGAGCCCTATTGCTTCGCAGTGTAGACATGATGCCAGCTTGACTCGGGTCCTGGGAGTCATCCAGATGTATCATGCAAGTCCACAAGGCGAGAACAGAAAGTATCCCTTACTTCCGTTGCCTGGGTGCAACCAGCTCCCACAGTGGTTGCTGCATGTTCTGGCTGAAGGTACTAATCCAGCATCCCCTCGCTGTCATAGCCCCATTCAGGGGGAAATGGCTTCAAAAATGTTGTGAAGAGCACAGCAAGCACTGTAATGTGGACAGCATTGATTACTCTGGCATCCAAACAGGTTTGTAGACATTTCCAAAGTGTTTTCAATCTGCCAAAAGCACATTCAACAACCATTCTACACCTGCTGAGAGTGTAATTAAACCATTTTTTTCCAGGGCTTCTGAAATCAGGGTATGGTTTCATAAACCAAGACAAAAGGAGGTACATGGTGCCCCCGAGAATAACAGTGGAGGACAGTAACTCAGTTTGTGTCAGAGTAATTTGGTGAGAATGGTTTCCCAGCCTATCATGAATGTAGACTCCTGTTGTGGGGTGGTTATCTCGTAGCCGGTAGAAACGAGGCTTCACACAGATGGCTAGATGGAAAGTGGTGAGTTTATTGAAGGGAGTGGCATTACCATGCTGGGGGCCCCGGTCAGCACTGCCGCGATACAGGAGATCGGACACACCCAAGCGATGTCCAGAGAAGAAGCCCAACCCATGAAGGTGTGTCAGCACAGATATACCCATGCTCATTTGCATCTCATACATACTCATATCTCATGAATAGCAAGCAGCTAGCAAATTGGTTGATTACACGCTGTTTAGCACTTGTTGATTACGCCGTCCTGCCTCAGTTTCCCCATCTAGTTTCCCACGCATTCATTCCCACACAGACGGGGTAAACACTCACACAGCTGAGAACTTGTTCTCAGACACACACAGATAACAGAAATACAAAGCCATTCTCATAGCTGATAACACCATTATGCCCTCTCCTGGAGTTAACTCAGAAGCATAACTACACCCCCTGCTGGTTGCCGTCACAATAATCTTCCGGTCTCTACAGCTCCCAAACAGTAAAAATACTGACATCAGGAACTTTTCCTGTACACCTAACACTGACATTCATACATTTTCCTCTGTATTCCATAAGGGCCTGCATAACTATGGAGTAGTACCCCTTTGTCGTTTATGTACTCATTGTTCCTTGAGGTGGGCAAACTATGGGCAGATGAGTCCCATCAATAGCCCTGCATCAGTTCAGAATCCCCACTTTCTCAAAGACACTGTAATATCTGAAAATATCTCTGGAGTATCTTTAATGTCTGCCGTGTTCAGGTAAACCACATGCCTGATTGCTTCAGTTACTTCTGACACCATTTCACGCATAGTTGACTTTCCAATCCCAAACTGGTTAGCAATGAACCTGTAGCAGTTCAGGATAGCTAACTTCCACACAGCTATATCAACCCTTTTCTGAACTGACAAGGGTGACCTCAGATGTGTCTCTGTATTCTGGAGGATCAAGGCAAAGGACCTTGCTCACAAAGGTCCAGAAATGTTGCTTTCTTCATGTGAAAGTTCTGGATCCAGTGATGGTCATCCCAGGTCTGCATGACAATGTGGTCCCACCAGTCTATGCCCATGGATCTGCTCCAGAAGCAGCAGTGTACATAAGGATTATCAGCAGGTATTCCAATTACACTGAACAGCATCTACCAGTGAGAGTCTGCAATACCAGGATACTCATCCTTCTCTGCCCCCTCCTCCTCCGCCTGCAGATCCATCAAGAAATACATCAACCAGTGTTGGCAGGCAGATCAAGCTTCCTGTAACATGCAGGGTGAACAGTAGAGTTTGTGCACAGTGCATCACATTCCTAGGGATAGAGTGGCATTTCATTTCAGTGGCAGGGGGCACTAGGAACTCTGGGATATGGCTACTTTGACTCAAGTCTCCACGCTGCAGTGTGGATGCCAGAGCCCTAAGTTCAAGCATGGATCAGAAAATTCTTAATTTAGGGTTAAAATACAATGTAGATGTTCAAGCCCAGGGTTCCCAAACACAAGTCAGCTGACCCAAGCCTCACTAAACCTATGCTTATGTTGTAGTTTAGACATATCCTTAGGGGAGTAAGGCAGGTAATATAACAAAGGCAGCCAGTAGAGAGTCTCTTTGTCCAACAAAGTATGCAATGTGCATATGTAAATCTTCCATCTTTGTTTCTGGTAGGGTGACCAAACAGCAAGTGTGAAAAATCCGGACGGAATTGTGCGGTAGTAGGAGCCCATATAAGAAAAAGATAAAAAAATCGGGACTGTCCCCATAAAATTGGGACATCTGGTCACCCTAGTTTCTGATCAGTGCAGGATTTGGGGGTATGGATCAGTGTTCATGTCACACTCCCTATCAGCACCCATCCCAAGCCAGGGAAGCTAATGAATCAACTAGTCGACCAAATTCGGTGATGAATCCTGGTTACGTGCCACCTGAGGCCCATTGCTCATATGCTACGAAGTACACCGGACCCTCACTATAGCCCGCATCACTATAGCATGGGTTTACGTGTAACGCGGTTGCAGCGATGGAGCCCAAATTTAAATATTTTAATTGGGATCCATGGTAACGTGTCCCCTGCATTAATGTGGGACCGTGCATGGATCCTGAACCCTGGGCTATAGCGAGGGTCCAGTGTAGCAGAGGATTTATTACAACCTGGTTTTTGTTGTGCAGAAAGGGGGAGGAGGAGGAGGAGAATACCCATCTCATTTTCATATGTGAATAAAGCCAAGAGTTGAACATTTGGACTCCAGTTGAACAATATCATTAACCATGTGCCTAACTTTAACCATTGATTTCCATGGAACTAATATCATGCTTAAAATTAATCAAAAGCTTAATGAATGACCTTGCTAGATCAGGGCCTTGGGAGGTCTCCAGATATAAAGGGCTAATTATCAAAGTCTCTGTGCCAAATACCTCTTCAAATGTTTTATCTATATATATAAAAGTCAAATGGTGTATGCGTGTATGTATGCATGTATGTATGTGCACTTACTGCTTCCACACCGTTTGAGCTAGAGACTTGAAATTTGGTACAGTTAGAGGTCTTAGGGTCCTAATCAGGGTAAGAGTCGAACATTTTTCAAATCTCACCTCTGACGCCCCCCAGGGGTGAAATTCTTTAAAGCCCATTCACATCAGCTGGGCAGCTGTTCTCTGTGACATAGTTATGATGTCATAATACCCCCTCCAACGGACCCTGCATTTGCTCAGCTCTCTGCCTCCTCCCCCCTCCAACGGACCCCGCACTCGCTCAGCTCTCTGCCCCCTCCCCCCTCCAACGGACCCCGCACTCGCTCAGCTCTCTGCCCCCTCCCCACCTCTGACGGACCCGAGTTGGGTTTGGTCGGGGGGTGAGGTGGGGGTGTCGGGTTTCGTTGGGGGGGGTGAGGTGGGGGTGTTGGGTTTGGTCAGGGGGGGTGGGAAGGTGTCGGGGTGCGTGAGGTGTGGGTGTTGGGGTTGGTCAGGGGGTGTTGGGTTTGGTGGGGGGGTAAGGTGGGGGTGTTGGGTTTGGTTGTGGTGGTAGGTAGGGGTGTCGGGTTTGGTTGGGGGGGAAAGTGAGGTGGGTGTGTCAGGTTTGGTCTGCGGGGGGTGAGGTGTGGGTGTTGGTCAGGGGGTGTTGGGGTTGGTAGGGGGTTGACGTGGGGGTGTTGGGTTTGGGTGGGGGGGTGAAAATGTGAGTCGGGGTTGGTCAAGGGGTAAGTGAGGTGGGGGTGTCGGGTTTGGTCGGGGGGGTGAGGTGGGGGTGTTAGGTTTGCTCTCTGCCCTTTCCCCTCCCTCTCCCCCCTCCAATGGACCCCGCACTCGCTCAGCTCTCTGCCCCCTCCCCACCTCCGACGGACCCGAGCAACGCCGGGTATTTTCACTAGTAGCTAATAAATGCAATACAGTGAAAAAACAAAAATTCACTAATAGTCACCTGGGTTTTGTGTCTCAGATAGTACATTTTCTTCCTTGATGACTGCTTCTGTACTAGCTGACAAGTGAGAAGTAAAGAGATGTTTCCCTTACATTTGTATTTAATACTTTTCTCCTTAATCTTTCACATTACACAACTGAACAAAAACACTCTGTAGACAGTCAGGCAACCTTACTTATAAATCTGTTATCATACTGCAAAGTTGAAAGTAGCACAGAGTGCTTTTAATAACCTGATCTTTCCTTTCAACTTTTGTTTATTATATCCTCTGTTTACTTTAATCTGAGAGCATTGATGAGATACAGTAAGGGTTCTAACCTAGACTTATGACTGATTCTGTGAAGGAGAGACTGGTGGGGATAAGAGAGAAAGCATACCATGTGATGGCAAAAATGCTGACAAAAAGGTAATTTTAACAGACAGAAAGTGGATGATACCACGAATCCACAGCAGGCACTAAGCACCTTTTCATCCCCTTTCAAATGTAACACACACACAAAGAAAAAGGAATATTTCAGATTGCACACAGTTCACATTGCCCAGAGAGAATTTTAAATGGTTAGGTTGACTATTTTCAGAGATTTACATTTTGACTCAGTATAGTTCTGTTCTCTTCATAATTGAGCCTAAACATTTCCCTTTGTATGCCTTACTGACTCGGGTCTTTCAATTTATAGTAATAATGCTCTTGATTTTTAGTAAACATTTGATTCACAATAGCGCAGTGCAGCCAGATTTGGGCCAGGGATATCATTATGCCTTTCCTGTGAAAAGTTTAGTATTTCTGCATGCATTTTTGAAATAAGTTTTTGATCAACATTTTCAGTTTTCAAAACCCAATAATTCTGACTGAAAGGTGTTTAGATTTTGGTTTCCATTTTTTTCTTTTTTGACAAAAGAATAGAAAATTGTGACCAAAATGAAGAATTTGATTTTGTTCAGAGAGCCATTTTTGTTTAAAAGCCATTTAAAACAATCTTTTGATGACAAATTTCAACCAACTCTTCTGCATTCTGCCAGTGAGTGCAGTCCTGACCCCCTGCTGCAGTCCTCAGAGGGGTGGGGGTGGGGCGGAGCAGGGGCAGGAAGAGGCAGGGCTGGGGTGGAGCAGGGCCAGGGCCATGGGGAAGAGGTGGAGCAGAGGGTGGAGCAGCATGCAGCTGTGCAGGGCACCAGGAAATGTGGTGCCCCAAATGTCCTACACAGCTGCATACTTTGTGTATGGGTAGGGACAGCCCTGCCAGGATGCTTGTACTTCTCAGTTACTCTGCCCTGAAACAGTAGAGAACTATGGTTTGGATTGAGACCTTAGTTTTACCTATAACAAAACAAAATATGATTCTCTGTGGATCATTAAATTAGGGATATATATTATGCGCCCAAACACACGCACAGAAAGGAAGTTGTCGGAATCTTCAATCGGAATGGTTTTTCTTTTCAAGGCTAAAGGGACTCCTTAACATTATTTTGAGTAGCATGTACTTAAAACTGCACTGGCAAGTACTGTTCATAGCATATTTCTGAAGTCTGCATTATGTAAAATCATCTTTTAGAAGCTTGAAAAGAAGTTTTTGCTATCCCGTTTTGTCCTTGTCCATTTTGTAAGTTTTGTGTTTTCACTGCTTATAACAAAGCTTGAAATAAATATAGTACTTGTTTACTAACTTATTTGATTACACTAATGAGCAAATAAGAACAAACTTCTGGCATGGATTACCCATTTTCCCTTTTCTTTTTAAAAAATGAATGTATTTGTTGGCTTTGAACGCCACCACTTTCCTTGCCATCCCAGCTGTCATATGTAAGACATAAAAATTAAACAAATAATACAGTGTTACACCTACTGGGTAGCACGTGAATTGGTGCCAATTCTGGGAACCCTCAGCACAATTTCCTGAATAGGTGTGCAAAAAAAAAAATTATTCGACCAAAATGTTCAACCTCATAATGAAAGCATGTTGGGACTACAGCACTTTCACAAACTTCTACTGGAAAAAAAAATTGAAAACATATCATGCATCTGGAGATTCTCTTAACAAGAACTGTCTAATAGTAGGGATTTTCTTTATTTGTTATTTACATCCATGTTTCACATTTGGGGATTTATATTTATGAGCAGATCACTAAGTACATGTATTAGTGACAAATTGGATAAAGTTGTGTGTGAAATGCAAAGCTAAATCCTGAGCTGCATGTGAGGCTAACAGAGAGCAAGAGCTCCATGGCAACAAGGACTGGAGCAGCAGACTCTCAGTGAGAGCTTTAATTCTCCAAAGAAGGTAATATATTACTTCCCTCATTATAGCACGGAAGACAAGATAAATAAATAAATTTTAGCTAGCCCAGAGGGTAAGGCTAGAAATGTTTTACCTAATGAAGAATATAATGCTGATCCTGGACAGGGGCACTGAGAGGGATGAACTACTAATGTTTGTTCCATATACTGGTTGATTTTTATTGAGCCCCTCTTGCAAATTCAGGGTCAGATCTGGCAGCCTATATTCATGCAAAACTCCCACTGATTTAATAATTGCTTTTGATGTGGGTAAGAACTGCCAGACCATCAGTACTTATCTGTTCATCAATACTCATGTTAATACATTCTTGTGAGGCTCCATTATGGCAACTGCTCTATTTTCAAAACTATTTATTGTTACACTGCATAGGTATTGTTCTTAATGTATGCACTGAAAATTTGTTGGAAGGGAGTCAATGATTAGTTGAGTACCAACCACCACCAATAATTTTTAAAATACTTCATTTCTGAAAACGTATGTAATTTTTACATTGACACCTTGTCTACATCATAAAACTTGCCATGAGAAAAATCATTTTAAAGCAATTATCGCAGCTTTGAAAACAGCATCTGATAATCTGTGCTCCCCAGTGACACAGCCATTGTAGAGGGCACAACACCGCAGCTATTATTTTGTTTCAACTTGGCTTCAAACCAATAGATTTTTTTTAAAAAGGACCCAGGGACATTCTAACTAGTCAAGGGCAATTTTAAGGTATATCTTGTTTGAGTCCTAAGATGCTTGACAATATCTCATTGAAATTGGTAGTTTAAATTCGCTTAGTAGTAAAATCACATCAAAGGCATATCTAAAAATTGATGAAAGCAGGTGTTTTCCAACTAAGTCTTTAATATTGTTAGCTTTTGAGTAGAATTATCTCAGCAGGGTCCTATTTTCAAATGACCACAGTTATGCCTTGGTGTCCAGACTATGTTGAGAAACGGGAAAAAGAGCAAATTGCATTCACTGCCAGGAATGGGGACTTTGGACTCAATTCTGAAATCCTTACCCTTGTAAGTAGTCCTTTTGAATTCAATGGCACTATTTGTGTGAGTAAAGACTATCCACAGTGATATAAAAGAAGCAGGACCAGACACACTGTCAAGAGATATATTCTCCTGTTACTTTAGCATTTGACATGACATCTCTCCAATTGTATTTGTCCTGGTGTAAGAGTGGGTACCCCAAGTCTCTGTGCTCTTGTGTACAGAGAAAGGGACTCTTTATTGCCAGACCGAATAACTCTAACTGCTTTCCAACCAAGTCAATTCTCTACACCCCAAGACTCCCCCCTTTTACCAGTTGGGAACTTGGCAACCACGGCTGCCACCATCTGAGTAGATATCCAAGGTCCTGGATTGGGGTACTCAGACTCCCCAAAACCCTAACTCTGTCCCCCTCCCTGAGAGCCAGAGCCCGACACCTGGAGGCTGTTTCCCCTCCCCCCTCCTCCTTCTCGTTTGAAGAGAGAGAGAGACAGATGCCGTTCCTCAACTCATACCCTGAGCTGATCTTTCTCTTTACCCCCCCCCCCCCCTTCCCAGCCTGGAAACAGAGGAAACCTTAAGGGGAATAAACCAAACGTTTTATAACTACAAGATTTAATAAAGAAAAAAGCATAGAACATAGGCACACTACAGCTTACAATTTAGGGTTCTCTAACTTCTTATCTGAAATGGACAGAGACACCCCAAATAGGCACAGGCTTAAGAAGTCAAAAGATCACTTACAGTCAGTTAAGTAGAAATATAAGAAGGAAAGTTGAGTCATCTCCACAGCTAGAGATGAGCTTCCGGACCCTTGCCCATGTTGCATGGCAAGCCCAAACTCGAACTAACTCTAAAACCCCTCCCTCCCTCTCTCATGGCAGGGAAGCTCTTACGTCACTTGTTCTCAAGTAACATTAACCCTCTCCATCACTTTACACTTATGACACCTGGATTAGCGAATTAAATCAATAATAAATTAATGCTACAAGGATAGGGCTCACTCCTTATACATGAGCCCATAGACATTATTAGACTTTCTAAACTAATTTTAAGGTTCATTTTCTACATTATTAGGCTTGTATTGCTCTTAATGGTGACTTTATGCCTTCCAGCCTTTTACATTAACTAAGCACATGAGGATGAAAAAAATGTGAAAGTGATCCAAAGTACTTCAGGTCATCTTCCTCTCAGGCCTAATATACTGTAATAACACTTTGCATTTCTGTAGTCATGCCTTTCATCCAAAACATCTCAAAGTGCTTCAGAAATATCCATTTAATAAGCATCTCAACTGACCTGAGAAATAAGTGTTATTTTACAGATTTGTTAACTGATGTACAGAGCAGTTAACTATGTCCAAAGTCAGAAAAATGAGACTGTGGGAAAGTCAAAAATAAAAACAAAAGTCAACATTTTTAAACTTACATATGTAAAGTTAAATATCTACACCCTAAAAGAGGTGGCTCAATTTTCCAAGGTACTGAGCAGCTCCCCTGGACTTAGATATGAATCTGATTGCCAAAAAATCCAAACAGGAGCATAAGAAAAAAACAAAGATCAAATGGGTAATTAATGTTGGCTTTATATAGGTAATCAAAAATGCCTTAACATTTATAAGCAGGTAACCAATGGAGATATTTTATAAAGTATAATGTGAACAAAACACATGGATCCAGTTAAAAATTCAGGGAAATAATATTATTATTGCATGCAATTTCTTAACATCTCTATGCAGGAGACATAAAAATAATGAATTACATCATATAGATCCAAGAGAGAGTAAAAACATTAACATTTCCATATCTTTTGTTCTAAGCAGATGTTTCAGTCTGGCAATGTTATGTAAAGTAATAAAGAAGACACCTAAGTAACAGATACAAAATAGTTATGAAAGGTTACTGAGATTAGATATTAACCCTCCAAATCCTTTAAAGCTGAATAAAATAGAACTGCATTATGCTCAAAGTTAATTGTCAGACTGGGAGTCATATGCAACAAATGTCTAAGCTAAGTTTATAAAAATTCAATCTTTATATTTATAAAGATTGGCTGCATAAACCTTGATACAACCAAACCATCAGGACTGAGACAGCTCAGGTATGATTGGATGCAAACTCTAGGTAAGGAGTGTGTATTATCTGTACAACAATGGAACATTAGAAGTAATAATATCTGTCAGCAAGATCCAAATGGCAACATATGCACATTGAAAATCAAAGATTCTAACATAAAATCCTGTAATATGCTTGACAGCAGAGCAAATGGATGAGACGTGAAAAAGAAGAGTCAAAATACACCAAGATAATGGTGAGAGATAGGGAGTAAAAGCACCCTGAAACCTTTCCAGATAACTGTAGTAAAGAAAACACCACAAGAACATTATGATCAATAGCATCCAGTGGGTCCAAGGATATCAGTGATGAAGGAAAACTTTCATCAGCTACCACTATTGTGTTAAGAAATTCCTGGCTGAGTTTTTTTTCAATCAACTTGCACTGGATGCGAATAAACAGAACATAAAATAATTTATCCCAATATCTATTTTCCCCTCAATTTTCAGTTTTTAGTAATACCTAAGGCTAAATCAAAATTTTCTGTTGAAACTAATTTTTGATAGAAAATTGGGTTTTCAATAAAATGATTATTTTCCAGTGTGGAAAATTCTACTTTTTGTCCGAAACATGAAAATTTTTCTGTGAAAAATGTTCAATTTACAGCCACAAATTTGTGCTTATTTGATGCAAAGTGGAAATTTTTTCATGGGGGCGGGGGGGAAACACATTTTCCAGCTGTACAAACTGGAGGTACCTGAACAGCAGAGCTGTGTGTGAGATCAGTAACAGAAATAATGTAGAAACAATATATCCCCATGACATTTCACTGATAGCACTGGGAGAACATGTGAACTGGTCTCCTGACTCAACAGCATATACCCAGAGGATCTGACAGGCTAATGAGTTGTCCAAACTTGACTGGTTACATAACATTATTACTTGACAATATTACCTCCTGAAAGATGTGCTTCTAAGAATATTGTGACCCAGAATCACAGCTTGCACCCTTGGTAGTCATTCGCAGTAGGCAGGCCAAGGATTTAATGAATTTTGAAAATGAACTGTCATTTCATCTTAGACACAATCATTCCAGGAAGTGGGGGAAAACTTGCAGTGTCACTGTCCAAATTATATGCCCTAGGGGCGATTTTAATTTACAGAGCTCCCAGTCAGGTATTTTTCATGAGCATTAAACTCCGTTAAATTGTTTTATTTTAAAAATACCCCTAGAGATGTGTGTGTCAGTACAGAGACATAATTAGGAGGATGAGGGGACACACACCTGTGTAGAATTCACATTTCTTTCTAACAGAAAACATGACTTGCCAAGTGCTTGTCAATCGATGGCTTGTTGCTGGCCATTAGCTGCAGTTGCTGTGAGAGCTGCTGTTGCAATCTGGCAGTCTGAGGTATTTTTTAAAGGACAATTTGGAGAAGCAGTTTGTAAGTCATGGAGGTGGATGGTATACAGGCTTCACATAAATGTGTGCAAGAGAAGTCATGTTTGTAGAGGCAAGGTAACTGGAACCCCAGTGTGGCAGACCCTGTGAATGTCCTGTGATGTTGCTATTTAGTTAAATGAGAAATTTACAGGTGAGTTGCACAACACATAAGTGTTGCAGAATGTTCCTGTAATTTCCACTGTCTAATTTGCTTATTGTTTTTGGTAGAAGATGGTTTAACTAAAAACCTGTTTTATGTGGCTGTGACTAGATCCATGGGAACTCTATGTTTCAAAATATCCCAAGATAAATACAGAAGGATTTCATGAATAGGGGAGGTGATGTTTGTAAAGAAAACTATTCTCTGAACATTGTGAGGGAGTCTCACATATCATTTCCATTAATACTAATCCCCGTGCATTGAGAGCAAAGGAAGATTAGAATCCTGTGGTGCTGCTTTCCAGCTGAAATCCAGATTGAGGGAATCTGCACTGTAATCAAGAGAAACTATATAAAGTTCTCATCTTTCCTGCAGCCCGAAAGAGTTTTTAGTTTTTTGTTGCACTGTAAAACCAATTAATTCAAAGGGTGATCTAAGTGTTACTCCTTGAAACGGTCCAAGTAATTGTATAAAATGTCAAAAGGGCAACTACAGCATGTACTGCAAGGCAAGGACAGTGGGACTGAGTGGGGTGATGATGATAAGCTTCCTGGAAGATCTGGTCATTAATCTTAGTTTGGGGAGGATTTTAAAATGTTGGCTGATGTAACTCATTCTCTCTCACTGTTGTAAAATGTAAAATAGTATACTCACCAAGAGATCTTTGCCTCTACTGTTCCCCAGATTCCTTATGCAAGCTTTAAAAGAAGAAACAGTCTAGATCTGTAAGTCTACTTAACAGGAAAGGTAAAATGTTGAAAAGCTATACTGTGCTGACAGGTGCTATAGGAAACCTTATACATAAATAACCAGTGGCAGCATGAACAGGACCATGGTTCTTTGACAGAGGTTTCTGTATGGTTTTCCCTTTGTTTTAAACCATGTCTGCCTAAGAAACAAACAGTAGATAGATTTAAGCTTCTGTAACAACCAGTCAAGAGTGTCTATCCTTTTCCAACACCCACTGAAGTAAATGGAAGCAAAATCAAAGAAATATTTCATGTCTTGTTATTCTGAATATCATTTCAAGGTGGATTACTGCAATGTGCTATTGTTGGGCTAAATTTGAAGAGTAAGTGAACTTCCACCAGAGCAGAATATAGCTGCTCTCTTGCTTAGTGCTGTTTCCTGCAGGGAACACAACATACATGTGTGTACCAGAGTCTATACTGAATTTCATTTGGACTAAGGATGTGGTTCAGCATATTGACTTCATTCAATATAGCCTGATGTGGTTTGAGTTCCAGCTTTCTTATCATCCCTGTGGAGTGTAGCGGTCTTGGAAGATCTGCAGAGTGGCAACAGTGCTTCTAGGAGCATGTTCACAGCATCATATTTGTCTGAACTTGTGATGACATACCCAGATATAATGTTTCAGCATCAGTACTTCTGAAAAGCTCAACACTATCCAGGAGGTCAGGAAGCAATATGCCCATGTTATTAGCGATGATATTTCCAAACCTCCCACAAGTTTGAGGTGGATTAGCACTTGCATTTAGCCAGACCAATTCTGGACTCATCATGCTGAGATTCTTGAATGTGTGTCTATTTCTTGCAACTTCATACTAAAGGACTCTAGTGAATTAGCTCTGATCCAACATACTAGTGTACAAAAAATTAGAAAGTAAATAAGATAAAATTAGGGCTAACGGCTTGGATTGATAAACCTGAGAACTTTGAATTGAGAAGCCCAAGCTCACCCTAGTTATGTATGTTTTAATGACTATTTAAAAAGCTAACCATTTTCTGACACAGCTCTTGTTATGGAGAACATATTTTATATGGCTGAAAGATCCTTTTTGTAATCTATTTTTTTCCTAAGGGATTTTTTTTTTTTGGCTCAGATACCATCTTTTTTCTTTCCTATCAGAAACTGGCAAGAATTGAGTGTAAACAATTTCATACTTACAGCACTCTTCATATTTAGTGAACACAGCGAAACATAATTAGTACACTATGCACACTTGAAATCTATACTAAACATTGTAGTCAGACTTTAAGAAATGGAGTTGCTTAGATTCAAACAAATATATCAATTTTACTCTACCCTAAGGTGGTGAGATGGATACAGCTGTGTACCATCTTTTGTTTCTAAAACTTTATTAGGAGTGGCTTTTGAATGGTCTTGTGCTATTTCAGAATGGTGTGAGTATATAGGGGAGGAGTGGAATGTATCTCAGAGTATTATGAATGTAGCCAGGTATGCCTCTCAAGAGGGTGATTAGATGTTTCCTGTGTTATTGTTCTAAGGCTCTTGGCAGCTATCGGGCGATCAGGTAAATAAAACCTTTATTAAACCTTCAGTAAAATGTGGCTGGTGTATTATGATCGTCTGAATTATTGTTTTTTTCAGAGAGCTCAATATACTATTTAATACATGCACAATACTGCTAAATAGCCCTCTTCATAAAACACAGGAAGGATACTACAGCACAGAGTGCATACAGTTTGCATGCACATATGCTACATAGTTTCATATCTTAAGCACATTGATAGACTTCAGAATTGGCTTTTAGGCAGCTAGTATGGAGTCATGTCTTTATTTCACCCCAGACCAGATGTAACTTTCTGTGGAAAGTTCTGAAGTCTGGGATAGAAACCTTACATCCCCCTTTCAAGTCCAGCACTATCACCATGCTACTCTGTTACTTTGACAGCACTGTATGCTGCTGAAAACATTTCCAAGTGAGTTGCACTTACCTCCATCCATGGTGCAACTTAAGCAATACGAGTCTGAGCCAAGGCCTATTGAAGTCCTGGGAAAGACTGCCAGTGATTTCAATAGGTTTGGGATCAGGCCCTATTTAGGAGTCAGAGCTTGCAACTGGATATCTTCATCCATGCAGTTAAAGGTTCTAGCCCTAAAATCTTAGCTGCAGTTGAATATATATTAAAGGTAGAAAATGAATTCACTAGGTAACAGCCCAACAGCTTCCAGATGTCCAAAATATTATCTTAAGGGCCAAAGATGATTGAGACGTACAAGGGATACAGAGTTAAAAAAAAAAAAGAATGTTGAACAGTGGGATAAATAGTAAAATGTTTATTCCAATATTTCTGAAGCTCTGAATCCTTTTTCTCATTTGGGCTTGGCACTGTGTTTTATATAAAACAACAAATGTAAATATTTAGTGAAAAGGAGGGTTCTGTATATTCCAAAAATCCTGAGGATGACAGCCAAATGTCTCGCTAATTCATTGGGAGATCCCAAAAAGAAACAATCTGTGTCTGATGTGTTAACCGGTCCATATAATAATGACGTTAACTCTCCTGCCAGAAAATAGTTATTAATTTTCTATTCTACTATCTTGGAGCTGACCCATAATTTAAATAAATAACTAGTACAACATGTACAGTATTTCTAAGTGCACATTTACAAGCATTTTTATTACCTCCAGCACTTTTTTTGATCATAAATGGGTTTTGAGGTCTCTTTCACTATGTATTATTTGTGAGGGGCAAGTGCATTTGAAAACATAAACCATGCAAAATACTTAAAATATATCAAATATTTTAACTGAAAGTATTAATAATTTGGAGCTGACAATGAAGAAGAAATAACAATGTTGAAAATGTAGGGAGATCTTTAATAGTCCCAATTTTCATTTTGTTATTATTTTACAGATTTTAAGCAACAAAGTTTGAACAATTTCACTGTGAACACAAAGTCAGTGTTATTGTAATAAATTTTATGCTAAACTCAATAAACACTGTGGTGAAGAAAAATGTTCTAGTCTTAAGGAGAAAGTATATAAGAGGTTTGATATTAAACAATTCTTTTGACATATTTCTTCAGAATTTAGACATTAATACAATACAGTATTCCAGGGTTGGATTGGAACATTTTGCACTTCAATAGTTGTTTATACCACATGAGAGAGATCATCTTTTATTCTCATACCACAGTAAAGCATGATCAATGTTGAGATGAAAAATGGGTTTTCCTGGCAGTAACTCTGAGTTTGAACATATGAGTAATCAATCAGGCGCACTTAGAAATATAATAAGCATACCCTGTTCACACCTTTATGTTTTACCATTCCCGTAAAGCATGCATGGCCAGCTTGAGTATCCTGTTGGAAGTACATGCTCCAAATGAGAGACACCTAAAGCTAGGGTGGAAGAAATCTTATTGATGTACAAGCCAGGGTTTCATTATGGGCCTCCAATCAAGTCATCTGATTGTTAAAGAAACTGTGTTTGTGGGTTTGTTTGTTTGTTTGTTTACCTGGAAAAGAAGGGTTGTCAGTAAGTTGCAAAGCAGAAAACAAAATTCCTTGCTGTCACTCTGAGCGTCTCCTTCTCTCCCTCTGGTAAGGGATACTTCAGACCATAAGTCCTGAAGACAGAGACTAGGAGCTTCTTTCCTTCCCCTTAACTACCTTCTGCATGTTCTTTTCTATTTCCTCTTCTTGAGTTGATAATTTCTTCACTTTTGGGGTATGTGTATAAGTGAACTTGATACAGATTGGCAAGAGTTTCTCTCCTTCCTATTAAATTATGGCACCAATTTATTGTTCTAACTCTTTTCTAGAGCAAAACAATAAACCTTTTCCTTCTTTAAAAAATTGAGTTGACTGAGAGACACAGTTAAGCTAGAGCTAAGAGAAGAGACTACTGTCTCCTAATAAAAGAAGAACTAAACCTAGGTTAGTCCTTTTCTTCTCCATTTTATAAAATGCAGGCTCTTCTTTTTGAGGAAGAGAAATAGTAGGAGTTCTCACTCTAGCTTGAGCCAGCAGGATCCTGACGCTCAACAGCTTTCTGATAATTAGATCTCATTAGACTCCAGCCATCGCACCTGTGGCTAATTTAAGGCACTATAGGTACCTTAGTGTGAGTAGTTTGAAGAATAAAAAGATACAGCAGAAATATGACTTTATTTTAAATGAAGTTTCCAAGCTAGCAGAGAGAAGTTGTTTGTTGACATTAGTGTAATTTGATAGGTGTTGACCACTGGGAAAACTACATCTCACGGTGATTTTATCTCTGCTTCCCTTTTGCAGTCCACTCCAGTTCCTTCATTGTACATTTGTGTTAGTGTTTATATAATTGCAGTTTAATTGAAATCCTACATACAACAGATAATTTATTTTGTTTCCTGAAAACACAGCAGCCCGTCCGGTGTTCTCTTTACAGCTAACTACCACTGTTGTCCTGTGCATATAATCTACTAGCATAAGTGCCCGGCGTTGCTCGGGTCAGTCGGAGGTGGGGAGGGGGCAGACAGTTGACACCCCCTGACCAACCCCAACACCCACACCTCACCTCTCACCCACCCCGACACCTTCCCACCCCCCCTGACCAACCCCAACACCCCCCGGCTCACTTACCCCCCGACCAAACCCAACAACCCCACCTGACCCCCCCGACCGAACCCGACACCCCCACCTCACCCCCTGAGCAAACCCGACACTCCCACCTCACCCCCCGACCGAACAGTGTATTTAATAATCTGTGTGCTACACAGTGCACCGTGAGCCGGAGGGGTGTCGGGTTTGGTCTGGGGGGGTGGGAAGTTGTCGGGGTGGGTGAGGAGTGAGGTGTGGGTGTTGGGGTTGGTCAGGGGGTTTTGCGGTTGGTGGGGGGGTGAGGTGAGGGTGTCGGGTTCGGTCAGGGGGTAAGTGAGCCGGGGGTGTCGGGTTTGGTCTGGGGGGGTGGGAAGGTGTCGGGGTGGGTGAGGGGTGAGGTGTGGGTGTTGCGGTTGCTCAGGGGGTGTTGCGGTTGGTGGGGGGGTGAGGTGGGGGTGTCGAGTTTGCTTGGGGGGATGAGGTAGGGGTGTTGGGTTCGGTCGGGGGTAAGTGAGGCAGGAGGTGTTGGGTTTGGTCTGGGGGGGTGGGGAGGTGTTGGGGTGGGTGAGGGGTGAGGTGAGGGTGTTGAGGTTGGTCAGGGGGTGTTGCAGTTGGTGGGGGGGTGAGGTGGGGGTGTCGGGTTTGCTTGGGGGGGTGAGGTGGGGGTGTCGGGTTTGGTTGGGGAGTAAGTGAGCCGGGGGGGTGTCGGGTTCGGTCTGGGGGTGTTGCGGTTGGTGGGGGGGTGAGGTGGGGGTGTCGGGTTTGCTTGGGGGGATGAGGTAGGGGTGTCGGGTTCGGTCGGGGGTAAGTGAGGCAGGGGGTGTCGGGTTTGGTCTGGGGGGGTGGGAAGGTGTTGGGGTGGGTGAGGGGTGAGGTGGGGGTGTTGAGGTTGGTCAGGGGGTGTTGCGGTTGGTGGGGGGGTGAGGTGGGGGTGTCGGGTTTGCTTGGGGGGGGTGAGGTGGGGGTGTCGGGTTTGGTTGGGGAGTAAGTGAGCCGGGGGGTGTCGGGTTCGGTCTGGGGGTGTTGCGATTGGTGGGGGGGTGAGGTGGGGGTGTCGGGTTTGGTCGGGGGGTAAGTGAGCCGGGAGGGTATCGGGTTTGGTCTGGGGGGGTGGGAAGTTGTCGGCGTGGGTGAGGTGTGGGTGTTGGGGTTGGTCAGGGGGTGTCGGGTTTGCTTGGGGGGGGTGAAGTGGGGGTGTCGGGTTCGGTCGGGGGTAAGTGAGGCAGGGGGTGTCGGGTTTGGTCTGGGGGGGTGGGAAGGTGTCGGGGTGGGTGAGGGGTGAGGTGGGGGTGTTGAGGTTGGTCAGGGGGTGTTGCGGTTGGTGGGGGGGTGAGGTGGGGGTGTCGGGTTTGCTTGGGGGGGTGAGGTGGGGGTGTCGGGTTTGGTTGGGGAGTAAGTGAGCCGGGGGGTGTCGGGTTCGGTCTGGGGGTGTTGCGATTGGTGGGGGGGTGAGGTGGGGGTGTCGGGTTTGGTCGGGGGGTAAGTGAGCCGGGAGGGTATTGGGTTTGGTCTGGGGGGGTGGGAAGTTGTCGGCGTGGGTGAGGTGTGGGTGTTGGGGTTGGTCAGGGGGTGTCGGGTTTGCTTGGGGGGGGTGAAGTGGGGGTGTCGGGTTCGGTCGGGGGGTAAGTGAGCCAGGGGGTGTCGGGTTTGGTCTGGGGGGGTGGGAAGGTGTCGGGGTGGGTGAGGGGTGAGGTGTGGGTGTTGGGGTTGGTCAGGGGGTGTTGTGGTTGGTGGGGGTGTGAGGTGGGGGTGTCGGGTTTGCTTGGGGGTGTGAGGTGGGGGTGTCGGGTTCGGTCGGGGGGTAAGTGAGCTGGGGGGTGTCGGGTTTGGTCTGGGGGTGTTGCGATTGGTGGGGGTGTGAGGTGGGGGTGTCGGGTTCGGTCAGGGGGTAAGTGAGCCGGGGGGTGTTGGGGTTGGTCAGGGGGTGTTGCGGTTGGTGGGTGGGTGGGTGAGGTGGCAGTGTCGGGTTTGGTCAGGGGGTAAGTGAGCCGGGGGGGGTGTCGGGTTTGGTCTGGGCACCCACCCTGACACCTTCCCCCCCCCAGACCAAACCCAACACCCACACCTCACCCCTCACCCACCCCGACACCTTCCCACCCCCCCAGACCAACCCCGACCCCCTCCGGTTCACTTACCCCCCGACCAAACCCGACACTCCCACCTGACCCCCCCCCAGCAAACCCGACACCCCCACCTCACCCCCCGACCGAACCCGACACGCCCACCTCACTTACCATCCCACCAAACCCAACTGGGATCCGTCGCAGGGGGGAAGGGGGCCCAGAGCCGAGGGATTCCGGGGACCTTCGCAGGTTGGGGGGGGGGGCCACAGAGCTGATGGGGTCCGGGGTTCCGTTGGGAGGTGGGAGGGGCAGAGAACTGAGGGATCTCCGGGGTTCCGTTGGGAGGTGGGAGGGGCAGAGAACTGAGGGATCTCTGGGGTTCCGGTGGAGGAGGGAGGGGCGAGCTGAGCGAGTGCGGTGTCTGTTGGAGGGGTATTATGACATCATCACCACCTAATTGCCCAGCCGATGTGATTGGCCCTGAAAGACTTTCACCCCTGGGGGGGCGTCAGAGGTGAGATCCGAAAATTTTTCGACCCTTTCCAGCATCTAGACCCCAAGACCCCTCACTGTACCAAATTTGAAGTCTCTGGCTCAAACGGTGTGGGAGGAGTTCGCTGTCATACATACATACATACATACATACATACATACATACACCACTTGACTTTTATATATATAGATAGATGTATACTCAATTAGCTCCCTTTAGTGGGGCCAGATTCTTTCTTGCATTTGGTTCCGTGCGAAGACTAGAATACTGCCTGCCCTGGCTTGTGCCTTTATTAATAATGACCCTATAAGCCAGTGCTGGAGTACAGAATCTCTATTATGTTTTGTGTGTGTGTAATGCTGGAGTGACCCCATTGACATTAATGGAGTCTCTCAGGTATAAAACTGGTGTAAATACTGAAGTGAATCAAGCACTCTGAGTACAAATATAGTAAAGGTTTTGTCTTATCAAGTTGCATTAGACTGTATTAATTGAATAATATTCTGTATGCACGGGATTCTTTGTTTCATGGCTGTAATACATTAGTCTCATATAACTTATATTTTGTTCTTATCAGAGCTGAAGCAGTCTATGGCTTGGAGGGTATTGCAGCTCAAATGGAAGAAGAATTCACTCGGATAAACAGATATCTTAGTAACTGAGCATTTTTAGGCTCATGATTCATTGAGAACAATTTTAGAAAGAGAAGAGACCCTGTTCAAGCAGAAAATTTTATCTGATGGGCACATTTGGGAGTTAGCAAAAGCATAGCAGACATATGGTGAAGGCAGGAAAGTGAGGAAGCTTACTAATTGCAAAATGATTGTTTATTTTTAAAAGCCAGATATTTTCCTTGAGAACAGCGTATGCTTTGAATTTAATAATTTCAGTTAGTGAACTGATGTGTAGCTACTTCACATGTCCACACATATCCAGCTAGAAGACTGAATCTGAGCCAACTGGTGCTGAGAGAGAGAATTAAAGTTTGCAGGGGAAGGTTTCAGAAGATTCCATAGCAGATTTGGAGACGAGTGTAAGTATGCTCAGTTTTGGGGGGAGCCTAGAATCCACATAAGATGTTGTTTATGTATCATACACACACTACATTACTATATTCCTTTGGAATGAAAGTAACTATATGCATCTGATTTAATATAGCATCCTATTACTATTGGTAATTGTCCGACAAATACCTAGAAATAAAACCTACAATAACCAGGAGTATTATTTATTGTTTGATCCCCGTATGGTGTGAATAAACAGACACAATTTCAGTGTAGACCTATTCAGAAAGTGTTTCTGACCCCTCCCCCCATTCACAGAAACTTTTGACATTTTGGCACAACATTTTAAAAAAAAAGAAAAAAAAAGGAAAAACTGAAAAATCCATCGAGAAAATGAAAATTTGTGAATTTGTGGCTGAACACTGAAAATTTATATTCAGAAATGCTGAAACAGTATTTCATAGGAACTGTACTTTGAGTTCTTCATGTCTCCATTCTTCTTTCAGCTGCTCTTCCTGGTCAGACTATATCTCCCATGATGCACCATGGTAGCCCCTATTGCTGAACCTCCAGGGTTCAAGATGGGTGGTCTATGGCTGCCATTCAACATGAGAAATATAGTCTGGCTGGGGAGCCCATCCCACAGAGGAGCATGCAGGCAAGAGGCACCTATTCTGAATTTTTAAAAATGTATGTTTTAGAGTGTTTTAGAGTGGTTTTTTTCTATGAGAAGTCAAAATTTTCTATGGCAGACACTTTTCGCAACATTTTTTTTTAATCGAAAAAACAATTTTCCATCAGAAAACAGTTTAACAGATTTTTTTTTGACCAGCTCTATTCCTATGTCCTTTTCAGGAATGTGATTTTATAGGATTTACACACACACATTTACTCACCTAATTAAAATTTAAAAAGTAAATGGCCACATGGTCCTAATGCTTCTTAACTCTGATACCAACAGGAGCAATAATGGGCTGGGAAGTGGCTGACTGGGCCTGTGTTGAAGGGTTAAGCAATAGTCCTATGTAATGTTCTGCTACATGAATATTGTGTATTGAGGAGACTGTGTGTGTATCAAGGTTGGCTAAAAGAGAACCAGGGAAACATTGCTCTGTGCCTCTTGTCCCTTTGTCAAAAGTCTAATGCATTAAGATTGGATCAGCATTTACTTTCCTACTGTGACACTAACCATTCACCAAAGGGATAGCAGTGTATAACCACAGCAGGGCAACTTTGAGCTAGCTAAGGGATAAGGGCCCTACAGTACAAGAAGGATGTGGAAAAATTGGAAAGAGTCCAGCAGAGGGCAACAATAATGATTAGGGGGTTGGACCATGTTACTTATGAGGAGAGGCTGAGGGAACTGGGATTGTTTAGTCTGCAGAAGAGAAGAATGAGGGGGGATTTGATAGCTGCTTTCAGTCACCTGTAAGGGGGATCCAAAGAGGATAGAACTAGACTGTTCTCCATGGTACCAGATGACAAAGCAAGGAGTAATGGTCTCAAGTTGCAGTGGGGTAGGTTTGGGTTAGATGTTAGGAAAAACTTTTTCACTAGGAGGGTGGTGAAGCACTGGAATGGGTTACCTAGGGAGGTGGTGGGATCTCCTTCCTTAGAGGTTTTTAAGGTCAGGCTTGACAAAACCCTGGCTGGGATGATTTAGTTGGGGATTGGTCCTGCTTTGAGCAGGGGGTTGGACTAGATGACCTCCTGAGGTCCCTTCCAACCCTAATATTCTATGAAGAGATGTCTGGAGGGCACAACTGCTGTCATCCATGGGGTCTGGGTTTCCCATTGTTCCCATTGTTCCCACTGTTCCCACTGTTCCCATTGTTCCCACTGTTCCCACTGTTCCCATTGTTCCCTTTTGTGAGGCACAACTGATAGGATAATGTGGACAAATCATTGCAAGATACAATATTTTGGGAGTAGCTCTTCCTTTCTCACTGGATTTTCTGTGGGAGATGATGATACATTATGGTTGTAACCTGGTATAAGTAGAACTATTGGACAATTACAATGATCCAGCAGGTGGGTACATTTTGGTACTATTCTTATTGTAGCAAATAGACAGTGGTATAGCGTAGTAGTGTAATGCCAGATATGCTATGTTTCCACCAATCGTCATTACTTCGCATCCACAGGCATTAATGTGTCTCTCATCATATGGAGCTGCATTTGTTTTGTTCCATTTGGCCTTCTGAAAGCTGAGGCCAACCAGGATTCAGTTACATTATAGTATAATAAGGCATGGTGGTGTATGACTTGCAAGTTTACTTTCAGCTTGTTTTTTTCTCTTATGACAGATGAATTATGGCAAGAGTATTTGACCAGCTTATCTGTCACCAGAAAACAATAACACGAGGCAGCTAGAACTAATGTGTTATACTTATCAGAGGGATATTACATGAACAGGTTAGACTTGGCAAATTTAATTTGCTCCTATGTTGCTGAAAATGGTGAAGTGCTGACTTTTGTTTCTGCTGCTGCTTTCTAATTAGCTGCTCAATGAATTAGCTAACAATGTCAAGTGTGGTGACTGAGGGATGTAAACCAGATACAGGTTTGCTAAACTGAGTACATTAATCCCAGAGATGTTTATATTTTATCTTTTAAATAGTCAGAGATACATGAATATGCAATATATTTTTCATCAGATTGATGCCTGAGAACCTTCAGTACTTCATAAGCAAGGTTGGTCCTCAGCTATGTGACAGAACTCGAGTGAATTTCTTATAGCATAGATGAAAGTAATAGACACACTTTGCAGATGGGAGCCTCTGCAAAGACATGAAGGAGCCTGATTCTACATCCACTTAAACTGGTGTGAATTGGGACTAACTCCCCCGCTGTCAATAGAGTTACATCAATGTGTGCAAAAAAACCCCAAACAAACAGAGGAAAAAGTGACTGGCTCACGATTTATGCATTTAGACATTAAGAAGTAAACATGTCTGATTGAAATAAGCAGTACAGAGCAGTCTAAAAAGACACTTGAACTTATGCTGTTCTATAATCAAATGAACATGAATATGTTTCCATCACAAAACCTGTTTATTTCTCATCAGGTTTAAATACAGGAGAATATACTCCACCAACCAAATTATAGGGGAGGGCAAGTTTGATACCCGACATCATATTTGACAATTTCTGTAGCATAAATGAATGCAGAAAGAGTAAAGGGCCCTTTTACTGTGCAATTAACCATTTTAAATGTACTTTTCAGAAATGTACTCCCTGTGAATGTGGGGGCAGGCCTATCTGAACGTGACTAGCATAATGCAGGAATGTAGCATGAGAAAAAAAAATACCAAAAGGATATTATAGCTGTTACTTTTGTTAGTCTACCAAATGTGATGCTACATGCTGCCTCTTTTTCCTTTGCTGTTGTCACTCTTGAGAAAGCTAGGAGCCTGCTGCCTGCTCTTCGTGCTTTGAATCTGCAATGCCTATAATGGATGTAAAGTGATGAGGGGGCGCACAAAGGGAGGACAGAATAAAAATATAGGAGGGAATCTACATGCAATTCAGCTAGGTAACACAATTGTAAAGGTGTTCGCCTGGGTTCACACAAGGTGAAATGGATGATTCAGGTCATGTAGCTGACAGGACAAAGCTGAGAAAGCTGTGATTGGTGCATGGACGGGGGAATGAGTGAAATGGGGCCCAGCTGGGCACACTCCTCACCCTAGTGCCTCCATGGACCCAGAATTGTGTATGAAAGACCTCCATAAACAGACTCTGGGAGCACCAGATGGTGCCTCCCCTCCCTCCTCCAAGTGACCTGTGGGAGAGCTGTAGAGAGTAGCCAGCCAGAGACTCCAGTCAACAGGACCAAAACCAGCCAAAGCAGGGACCTCTGAATATTCCACTGAAAAGGTTAGACTGTTCTGTGTTGATGGACTGTTTCCTCCAACCCTTCTCCTCCCCCTTGATAGTCTCTTCACCCTCTTTTCTTCTTCTCGCCTGCCCTGTTCTTCTCACCCACTTTCTCTTCCCTCTTCTTTCGGCTGTGCAGCTCCCCTCCCCCAAAAGGAACTATCATCGTATTTACGGTCATAGCATTGTTCACTCCACTTGTATGTTCTAGTTCTTCCCCCACCCTGTCCATCTTGTCTATTTAGATTGTAAGCTCCTCAGGGCAGGGACTATGTACTTCTCTGTATTTGCATGGGGCCTAGCACAATGAGGCCCCATTCTTGACTGGGCCTTAGGCACTACCCTAATAAATAATGTTGCCTAAATCAAATAGCAAATTCATTTCTGAAAAGCACCTTTCCCCACAATCTAGAGTCTAGAGGGAGAGACGCTAGGAATTCTCTCCTTGTGTTGAGCCTTATCTTTACATACAACACTAAATTGATTTAAAAGCATCAACAAAGAGGTTTACAGGAGCTCACTTTTGTGATGTTTTGGGGGTTCATCCAGGCTGGCAAGGGGGTCAGTCACCATCTGCCTTGTAACCCTGGCTGTCTTGGGGCTGTTCAGGTTTGGTCCAGGGCTCCGATCCAAACAGCTTGTTAGCAGCCCACAAGTTGACCTCACCCTGGCTTTGCCCAACCTGGTTGCTCCTTGTAGGCTGACCTTAGTACCCTTCCAGCCCCAAATTCTTCACAGAATTGTCCTAGACCAGTCCCTCTCAGTGGACCGTCAGAAAGGAAGTGTTAGGTTCACTGCCTTTACAGAGGAGTAAAACACTCCAACTGTTGGCTTTCTAGAAGCACACAGTTTACTGAACTTACACAGCACTGATGGTTTACAATGAACGCAAAACACGTTTATGAACAAAGGGCATGGGTTAAATGATATCAAGGAAATGACAAAGCTAGAGATGGTTATAAGCAAATTAAAGTGAAACATACACCTAAAAGTGTAAAACTTAATCTAGCACAATACAGTCATTTTACAAGATTGTTTCTTTCATCCACAATCTCCTGGCCAGATTTTTACTGCCCAGGGCCCCTCACAGAGATCAGATCACTTGGTTTCCTTGTCTCCTCGGTAAAGGATAAAGATGGAGTTTCTCTCTCTTTCTTATATTCCCAAAGGGATTGCTTTGTTTTACAAGTCAAGAAGGCCTCCTGGGGATTCAGTCTCTGGAGTGCAGGAGCCATGTTTATTCTCTGTCTCTCAAGTTCAGGATCAGTCTAAACCCGAAAGGTTAAGCTTGATGATTGTGTTTACTGCTACAATTGTATATAAATTGAGGTAAACCCACATTCCTTTGTCTAGGACAGACCTGTTTATTACCATTACCTAACCTAGGCTGTCTGGTCTTAAACATGTTCTAGTAACATATGAGAGAGAGAGAGAATTAACTTCACATATAACATTAACACATGCATTTTAACACTGGTTATCAATATCATTGTATTAGCTTTCCTATGATATTTCACAAGGCATATTTTATACAAATATTATTGCTGTCATGTGTAGGGAGTGAATACAGTGGTGCCAATTTTTAAACTCAATTTTAGTTAAACTGGGGCATGTTTTGTGTGTAGGCAAGGCCTTACTTCGGGCTGGTCTCCACTAGGGGGGGATATTGACTGTAGATACGCAATTACGTAGCTGAAATTGACATCTCTACAGCTGACTTACCTCCTGTCCTCACGGCGGTGGCGGGTGGCGGCGCGGTCCCCCGTCAACTCCAGCTTGTGCCTCTTGATGAGCTGGACTTCCGGAGTAGACGGTGGAGCCGCTGGTGATCGATTTATCATGTCTTGACGAGACACGATAAATCGATCGCCAAAAAAAAATAAAAATCGATACATCCCTGCCATAGTGAGGCCAAGCCCTTTATGTGTTCCCAGCAAGAAGTGAACAGGAATTGCTCTTGCTATAGCTATTCTCCTGTAGGAGCAAATAACTCTTCTTTCAGATGTTACCCAAACTCATCCCAGCTGTCAGCGCAAACTCAAGGTGGGGAAGAGTGAGGAAGAATGTCTTGCCACCACTGCTGGAGTACGTGGAAGGAGATGAGGGATAAAAACAAACAAACAAAAAAAACCCACACACACCACAGAAAGGAAAAATAAAACCTACTTGATTTCACCTTCAGAGGATCCCACCGTACCTTATTCTAAAAGACATAGCTTTGTGGGGGAGAACTGCAAATGAAGAGGGACAGTTAGTAATTTAAAATACCATAAAAATACTTCTGTTAGATTTTCAAATACCACACACCAGTAAATCTATATATATAAAAGTCAAATGGTGTATGTGTGTATGTACGTGCACTTACTCCTTCCACACCGTTTGAGCTAGAGACTTGAAATTTGGTACAGTTAGAGGCCTTAGGGTCCTAATCAGGGTAAGAGTCGAAAATTTTTCAAATCTCACCTCTGACGCCCTCCAGGGGTGAAATTATTTAAAGGCCAATCACATCAGCTGGGCAGCTGCTGTTCTCTGTGACATAGTTATGATGTCATAATACCCCCTCCAATGGACCCCGCACTCACTCAGCTCTCTGCCCCTACCCCTCCAACGGACCCCGCACTCGCTCAGCTCTCTGCCCCTCCCCACCTCCGACGGACCCGAGTTGGGTTTGGTCAGAGGATAAGTGAGGTGGGGTGTCGGGTTTGGTCGGGGGGTGTTGGGGTTGGTAGGGGGGAGAAATGGGGGTGTTGGGTTTGGGTGGGGGGGTGAAAATGTGAGTCGGGGTTGGTCGAGGGGTAAGTGCGGTGGGCGTGTCGGGTTTGGTCGTGGGGGTGTCAGGTTTGCTCTCTGCCCCCTCCAACAGACCCCGCACTCGCTCAGCTCTCTGCCCCCTCCCCATCTCCGACTGACCCGAGCAACGCCGGGTATTTTCGCTAGTAATTTATAACAGCTAGTCATGTACTTTCTCACTCCTCTTATTATGCTAGACACTAAGACACTATCTAGAGAAATGGCATATTCTCTCTGGCTAATTGCAAGTACAAAATGGCATATTAAAAAGTAGTTATTTATTTAGTAGTATTAAGAGGTGCTGGGGGAAGAACTATGTCTCCTAGAAGGTCTTTTCCATCTCTAATTACTAAATACAAATAATATACACAAAATTATGGTTACTTCAGGCATGACTATGTATTTTCCAAAACACATGGCTATGAACATGTGGATCATATTGTCAATACATGTTTTTCATTTAAGTGTTATAAAAGGGCCAGTTTCATAATAATTAAAATATTGAAATGGTACTTGGCCAGACAGGAGGTTTTTTTTTTGTTTTGTTTTTTTGTTTTGTTTTTAAAGCAGCACTGGCAAAAGTTGTATGGCTTTTGTGTATGCTGCTGGGAATGAATTAAATGAGGAGGGGCAGTTTTATTTTACATATTCCTGCTGTTTTCTTTGTGGCCAGTTGTGCTATCACAAATTGCTTAAATTTGGTTTTTTCATAACACACCTTTGTTCTGGCTGGTCACACACAATATCCTTTCATACTCTGATTTTGTCCTTTCTTCCTGCAAGTAGGATTAGACTTCCGGTGCACTATTCCATAATGGTCAAACTGTGTAATTTAGAATACATTACCACTTGTACTCATTGTCCCAGTAGTTTACAATAGGGGCCTGATTCTCCACTACCTTTACTCCTTGTGAAACCATTTCCACTTGGGCAAACTTAGTGCAAAATGATTTTGTAGTATTTGACACGGAATTCAGTTTGCAAATATGTAAATTACTACACAAGTAGGAACATGTTGGGGAATCCAGCCCAAGGTATGTAACTGGCCCCACCAGGAAAACAGTGAGAAGGGCACTTCTATTTAGTGATTTAGTGTGCAGCAAGTCAGGGTGTTAATCTACCGTACCCTACCCTGGCACACTTTAAGTGGCCATGTGGACCGTGCTGCTGTTCACTAAATGTTCCATAGTGTGCTGTTTTAAACTGTGTTTGAAACAACACCAGATGAAAATGTACTATGGAGCTTGGAACATGCAGCAGCAGGGTCCACATGGCCACTTAACATGCAGGCTTCTTGGTAACAAGGGCACACTATTGACTCATTCAGCTTCTCATCCACTGGTAACCCCTAGGTCCTTTTCTGCAGAACTGCTGCCTAGCCATTCGATCTCTACTCTGTAGCAGTGCATGAGATTCTTCTGTCCTAAGTGCAGGACTCTGCACTTATTCTTGTTGAACCTCATCAGATTTATTTTGACCCAATGCTCTAATTTGTCTAGGTCCCTATGTATCCTACCACTCCTCCCAGTTTAGTGTTATCTGCAAACTTACTGAGGGTGCAGTCCATGCCATCCTCCACATCATTAATGATTCAAACACTTTCTTACATAACATCAACAAGCATCTGCTTCTAAGGATAGATCTACTCAGGAATCTCAATCATGCTCTAGTAGCAAAATACTTGAAATAAGCACTCTAAGTTTGCTGCAAGATCTTTTGGAGCATAAAATATGATTTATGGTTTCTATGTGCCTTTACTGAAGTGTTAGAATGCACCTGGAGAGAGTGCACAGGATTTGGTATAGTGAGAAGTTCATTAAGGTTGGAAGAGTCTCACAGTAGATCTAGGCTACTTCTCGACATCTTATGAAATCTATGTAAGGTAATTAGCTACACCTCTTATGGTACTTACCTGAGGAAGGGGATTTTTACACCTATGTCCTCCTTTGTGCTCTCAGTCAGGAACTAGAAGGAAAGGTCCAGATTCTGAAAGGCATTTCAGCTCCTCACTACCACTGATTTCAATGGAAGTTAATTTCCCTAGATCCTCAAAGTGTTTAGGGACCTAATTTTCCTGTTGAACTAACCTGCATTTTCTTGTTTTGGCTAAAGATATTGTGTAATCTTTTCTTAGGCATCTGGCTTTAGATAAAAAGAACCTGCTTCTTATTTTGAATGTAGTCTTGTGCTAAGATGAGAGGAAGGGATGAAAGGGTTACAGTAAAGCAATGAAAAGTAATGACGTTGGTCAAAAAGTACATACCATCTTTTTCATAAAGTTCTCAGCTCTGCTCTTTGATATAAAACTGCTGCACAATCCTTCCTTAGCCCAAGAACACTCAACCCTATTAAAGTCATGACAGTCCTAAGAATGAGTGGCAAAGCTGAAATATGTCCACCTATTTGTATGTATTAAAATTAACTCTGTTTCTTACATTATAGGCCAAGTTGGTACATTATTCTATCACTGTAGAGATGCCAAGTTCATGTTTAAGACACAAAGTTCAGTGATGGAATAGACAGTGGTGTTTAACACTTAAGGACAGACTCCAGAAATGTTCCAAAGGCATTAAGAAAGCTGGCTGTAAGAAAGGTAGTATTTATCTTAGAAGCCAGTGAGTAATGCATAACAAACAAGAACAGATGAACAGGGTCAACCCTCTAACACTTAGGAGACCTGAGAGCTTGGAACTGGAACTACTTTTTAGATATTGTGTGTGTGATCCTCTCGTGTTTCATCCTAAGAATGGCTGAAAACTGAAAATGTATGGAAAAACAAAAGAAATATTAACCCTTTACTGCTAACAAAGGGAGTCGATTTATAGATTCTTGAATGTTAAAGGCAGATGTGATCATCTAGTCTGACCTCCTGCATAACACAGGCCACAGAACCTCATCCAATAATTTCTGCATCAAGTCCATAACTTTTGTTTGAGCAATTGTGCATCTTTTAGAAAACTATGTAGTCTTGATTTAAGGACTACAAGTGATAACATTCTGCAGTATTTACTTGGGATTTTCCTTAACAGAAGTCAAGGGAGAAGAATCTACTCTCAGTTTAAAATGGGAGTAATAGAGAAGAATCTGATCCCTTGAATTCAATTGGAGTCTTGTTTGAGAAATAACTATTTAAGGACTTCAGTACTGAGCCCATTAAAGACAATAAACATGGTTTTTGAGTAAGATCTGCAGAATATGAGCCAGACAAAAAGTTTCCAGCCCTTGTGTAAGAAAAGAATGAATTCAGTTTCACAGTAGTTTTATACTCTCCCTTCAATGGAGGTGAAACAGGATTCTCTTATTTCTTTTTCAGCTCTTGGAGGTCACCTTGATAAAGGGAGAGAGAGTAGTGTGGAAGTTTCTTTTTTTAATGAGACTGACGTAGTTTTCTATGTGGCAAATTCCTATCTATGCAATATATTAATCACAATCAAGGAAAATGTACCCTTTAAAAAAAACACAAAAAAAACCCCACCAAACCCCTACAGTTTAGCATTCTACATCTGTAAGTGAGCAGCAACTCACCCTGCGGCACCTCTCGCTGGTCCATCCAGGGAATTAGCTCTTCCCAGCATCTGGAGCGCCCTCTGCAGGCCATAGTCCCACTTGCCACTGGCCCTGTGTCCCTCCCTGGACCCCAGTGCCCTCTTACCTGGGGTGCTGCACCCCTGCAGTACCACCACAGTCTCAGGGTCTCCCTTCCCTGGGGAACCCCCACCCTCTATCCTCACTTTGCCTCAGTCTAGGCAACTGCCAGTCACCACTTACCCCCATTCATTGGGACAGACTACAGTATAATTGGCACTCATCACTGGCAAGGAGGGTTTGGCCTGCTGCCACTGTAGCCATGGGTTGCCCCCTGCAACCCTAGTACCCCTTGTTGGGCCTTCCCCTAGGCCCTGCAGCCTGGGGGTTTCCAGGTAGGAGCTCCCCCAACTCCTTTTGCCTTGTCCCAGCCCTGCTTCACTCTAGGTACCCTGTCTAGCTTCCCCAGCAGCCAGGCCAGTTTACCTCTACAGCCAGAGGAGACTCCAAACTCTCTCCAACCTCTGGGCCTTTTTATCAGGGCCAGCTGGGCCCTAATTGACCCAACCACAGCTGTGGCTGCTATGCCTAATCAGCCTGGGAGCTACTTGCCCCCAGCCACGGCCCTTTTCAGGGCTGTTTTAAACCCTTTTCCACTGGAGTGGGGTAGTCACCCCACTACAACATCATAGTAATACTTCATCTTCAGTGTTTCCTGAAATCTCCTTTGGTGTGAAAAGGATGATCGCTGAAAGATCAGCTCTCTTGGGTACTACAGGTATCCACATTCTGTGCTGTAGGCTTGTGATACAGTCAACAGTTGTGAAAATTTGGTGACTGGATTGCTCATCTACTGAAAATATCATAGTCATAGAATCTGAATGACTACACCAGGTGGCTACTCATTATTTTGACAAATCAGATTTTGTGTTTGGTAGAGTGTGTGTTAATATGGATGGTTGTTCAGTGAGACCAGGGTATTTGCCTTTTTTTTTTTAAGTCAAAAGAGGAGGGGCAGCTAAGCAAGTGCAGGTACTTTTATATGCACAAATCTTGCTAGCACACACAAGTACCTAAGCAAATACTATTATTTTATTTTGGAAAATATACTACAAAAATATAAACCTTGTTCTTTCCAGAAACTTTTTAACAGAGAGAAAAACATTTCAATATTCAACTTCAAATGATGATGCAAAATCTTGTTCAGTTGGTAGCCTTGCTTTCTTTGGTACTGAACAGCCTGGATGCACATACTCTGAATATAGTAGCTCTGCTATTTGAAATAACAAATGTTTCCAATATTCACTTGGCCTTCCTGAAACAAGAATAGATTTTCTTACATCCAGTGGTATCCTGCAACTGCTTGAATTTACTGTCTGTTGAAGGTCGTGAAGTGACTCAGCTCCATCACTAGCAGATGAAATATTGGGAGATCCATTTTTTGAAATCTCTCCTTACTAAAATTAAACACAAACTCCTAGAAAATGTGAACTTGGGGCAGAGAGCCATCAGTCACAGCTTTTCAATGAAACTGGAATCTCTCAAAGTTAACGTAACAGAATAGGCAGCATCAGAATCTTTTGTCCCATGAGCACAAGTGGTTCAGGGGATAGCCACAGTCAGGACACCTGGGTGCTGTTCACTCAGGTCCAGGTTTTTAAAAGATATTTAGGCATCAAAAGATGTAGATAAATTCCCAGCAGGATTTTCAAAAGTGCATAGATATTTAACAGTTATTAAATCAAGGGGAGTTAGGCACATGGGTGCTTTCGAAAATCCCATTTGGTGCATCCCTCATAGCCTAAAATATCTTTTACAAATCTTGTCCTTAGTCACCCTGTACCTCAGTTCCCCAGCTGTAAAGTGAGGATAACGGTACTTTGGATGAGGATAACATCATCCTTCAGAGATAGAATAAATATATGAAAGACTGGGAGACACTCTGATACTATGCAGTACGGGCCGTATGAGTACCTAAGACAGAGAAAAGAAGAAAGATACACATTTGATTGTACACAGAATATAATTGTGTTCAGTAACTGTCTCTCCCTCTTTCAGCAAATAAGAGAAATAAACATTTTGTATCAAAGAGCAAGTCTGTGACATAGTTTACAGAAAAGAAATTAGGGAGGGAATCCTTATGCCAAATACATTAGAGTTGAATTATAAAGCACCCCACTGAAGTCATACAGAACCTCAGAGCCAGGCTGTTACTATAAACATTTGTGTAGGACCTGATTCTGAAGTCCTTACTTAACTGAGTGGTCTACTCGGGGGAATAATCCCACTGAAGTCAAATAGGGGCTACTTGCATAAAACCACTCATGTGAGAGGGGGTTGCTAGATCAATGTACACTTCAGACAGTAGGAACAGATTTTCATTAAAAGCATATTGTATTTTTATGAATAAACGACTTTCTGACTGATGACCTTATTTAATGATCTGATTGGCTTTCACAGATGTCAATATGCATAACATACACAATACAATGCAGACACGAGTGGATATTCTGACATTGCTCAACTGTGTTCTAATATTGTCACAGGCTTTAACACTGGTTTGTCATTCTTTCATGTGTGACAGCGGGCCAGCAAAACATGCCAACAAAACTTTATCAGTACATCAGCAAGGTAGATAATGTACATTGTATTAGAATGAGATTGTCTGGTATTTAACTCAGCAAATCAGCTTGACTATACTTTTCAGTTTCATAGAAATTTATTCTTGGCATTAAGAGGTAACAAGATTTTATGCTTAAAACTCTTCAACTATGTTTCTTTTCAGTTTCTTTTCAGTTGGATTACTGTATATAAAAACCTATATTCTTTTCTTCAGAGTAGCAGAGATCACTTGAAGCATTTAACTAGAATGGATTGAAACTAACCAGAAGCTCCTGGGAGTTTGATCATAAGAGTTTTGGTAAACTCAATAACAAATAAAACATCAATCTAAACATTCATGTTTTAAAAAAATTACAAAATCTGAACAATAAATTGTTAAAGTGAAATTGTTACCTACTTAACTTTTGATACAAAAATCCCACCGACTTAATTTATAAATTACTATAACAGGCATGAAAAATGGAAATAATGCTATACTAATTCATGACTGATATGTAGAGATTTCCAGTAGAAATATTATATTTTAATTTTCTGTTCATATATAGCTAAAAGAAAGAGGCAAAGCCAACCTAATAGTAATCCAAGGTTCTGTAGGAGAAACATCAGCCAGGGTCGTCGTGTCTGAATGTGAGTCATTTCAGGAAGCTAAAAAAAGAATAAGATACCAGAATGAGAGCCAGATATATTCATCTCTGGGAAAAAAAGTCTTATGGGAAACTTGACAAACTTCATATAAAAAGTCTTAAATCCTGAGTTTCTGAATATAGTTGCAAATCTGTAGCACACACTGTATGTTATCACAACTATTCAAAGTGAAATATTTCAATTGATCTAATTCTATTATCATGAATCTTTTCCCAAGATTAGAGAGAATTACCTAATGAGGATCCAAAATGTGTTAACTTCTCAATATTTTTCAAGAAACTTCATGTAAAGAAACACTTGGTAAAACTAGTGTTTCATTTTTATGGGAATAAAGCAGTTTTGATTATTTTGTTTCTGTGCTAAATATAGGGACCAATCCTTCTCCCAGTGAAATTATTGGCAAAATTCCTATTGACTTGACCTTTTGTGGGTACATAAATTAAAAGCATAATACATTAACTATGTTTTTAAAAATTACCTTCTATATTTTTCTCCATAAGGTTTAGATCAGATACAAAGGCCCCAAATGTTTCGCATCAGATTAAAAATTATTTACACACTAACTTTTCACCCTACATGATCTCTTGAATCACAATATTGAGGATAGTGTATGTCCCACAATAGCCTGTGAACATACATGACTCTGAACCTGATGCATGTCATTTAGCTTTTTTATTATTATTTTCATGTAATGGTATCATATGGATCTCTTCTGATCAACTTCTTGGTGTAGGTCCAAATCAATATTTAAACATAAATCTAGAGTCATGGTATTTTACCATATTTAAATGTTTTCTTTATTTATTATATGTTTCAGAACTTGATAAAATATTTAAATGAGAGATGGGCCAAAATCAAAACCCTATCTCAAAATTCTGGCTCCAAATTAAAGTGCTGAATCTTAATAAAGAGCAAAACCAAAAGCTCTGGATCTTAATACTTAAAACACTTCAGTTCAGATTTTGAACTAGAATTGGAACTATTCTGTACTCTTTCTTGGACTATCACATATAGAGCCCTCAATTTAGTCTCATTTCTTACTCTTTATAGCCTTTATTTTTTCATTTTTCTTATTTATCATGCTTATTACAATTGTGTCTATGAACCAACCATAAATGGGGTCTTATTGTGCATGGCACAGTACAAACACAGAGTAGAAAACCATCCCTGGCCAAAGAGCTTACAGTCCTTTCTTATATTCATTTATGACATGGCTGTTGTCAAAAGGAAAATGTAATTGAACAGACTGCAGTGCTCACCATTTCTGCTAATGATAAATACAAGAACATTCCGGCTGTGACAGTAAAAATCCAGTTCTGAACACAGGAGTCAGTTGATACCGAAAGGCCAATGTAAAGCCCTATGAAGGCAGTTAGGGCACTTATAAAATTCATTAATAATGCAATTTTTGTGGAGAGCCCTGTACTTAACAGCACAGCAAAATCACCTTGATAGAGAAAATAGAGAGAAAAAAAAGATATTTAGCTGATAAAGCATTTTCAAGATTACATGGAAGGCAGTAAGACATCAATGATAATAGTTTAGGTAGAATTAAATACATACACTAAATTGGATGCTGGAGGGATGCCCTTACATTTCTGTAGAAACGATTGTAAATTCATGTAGCTAGCAGAAAGTTACATATCCAGTCATATTTGTTCAGTTGTTCCTAAAGATAGCATACATTATGCAAGAAGGGCTCTCCACTGGTTCTCAGTGTTCTGTGACATTTCCAACTTGGACACATGCACACGTGAAGTCACATGCTTTCCCAGAGTTTCTTGACTGGGAACTTGCCAATAGGAATCATGTCTTTAACATGGTCTTTGGGTCTTTACTTACAGGTGCTATATATCAGAAAGAGAAACACAGGGGCCACTTCTGATCTCAGCAGCACAGGTTTTACACTTGTGTAATTCCCTAGTTTTCAGTGGAGTTACCCCTAATTTTCTTCCTTGCTCTAAACAGAATCAGCCCTCAGGATGCTTCTCTTGTAGAAGAACCCACAAATACATAGCACGAGCATCGAGGAACCAGATTCTGATCTCACACCAGTGTAAAACTGATGTAACTCCTTTGGGCTGGTTGGTCTGATATCAGTCAGCTATTCAATATTTTTGTCAGATTATTTTGTTTTTATAAACCTGCTTATTTTCCAGGATTCCCCAGCCATACACACATGGGTTTGGGTAAATTATTCATACATTCAAATTTTGAATTGTAAATCCATAATAAAAGAAACAAATCCAAAGTTCTGATCCATCAACCACTATCTATCTATCTATCTATCTATCTATCTATGCCAGGCATAGCCTCAAACTTATGAAAAGACGTACCATGAGGAAACAATGGAGAAAATGGGAAAGTTTAGGTCCAATGAAACTGCTATTTTATCTTGCTGGCTTGTCTGCTAATAAGAGAAGCTGGATGAGGTAATGTCTGTTATTGGACCAACGTCTCTTGGTGAAAGACATAACTTTTGAACTAAACATAGCTCTTTTTCAGATCTTCTTTCTATCTGCTGGAAAAACAGTTCATTTATTTTCATCACGGGTACCAGATATTTTGTTCACTAAGGGATTGATTCTCCACAGTCCAGAAGTCGAGTGTTGCACATGCATATGCAATGTCAAAGGTAATAAGCAGGAAGAGCAGTGCCAGGAACCCATCCTCAATATTGAGAGCACTTCTGTCTGGTCACATTAGTCTTACTCCTGCCATTCAGAGTAATCTAATGTGGGGAGGGAGTTGTTAAGTGTCTCATTTAACCCCATATGTCTTCAGACATGCCCATTCTGCAGCCACATCTCACCACTTTCTTCTGCCCATGTGCTTGAGAATAAGGGAACAGAGGGCAATTCCACGTGTGGAGGATTATGCCTGTGTGCCCAGGAATAGTCTCCATTCACACTTGCTCTGGAGCGCAGCATCGTTGGGATCCCTGCTGTGCACTATGAAAGGACTTTAAGGATCAGGGCTTGTACTGTCCTTATTTACTTGTTCCTTTCTTTTGGGCTGCAATGAAACAACTTAAACCTGTAGTGGAAAGAACATCCTGTGCCCAATTAGGGAGCTATCCCTTGAGGGGCAGGGAGCAGAGTGATGTCAGCAGTCCTTCAATCAAAAATGACACACAGGAAAAATTGTGCTACAAACCATAGTATATGCACTGGATGTGCCAACCCTATCCTCACCAGCTGACAGAGCATGCATGTTTGGGGATGTGATCTGGAGCAGTAACCAAGCACTAAGGAGAGTGCCTGTTCTACTGCTTATACAGGGGAGGGGACAAAGGGAACTACACGCTGTCTTTACCCCATCCAGGTGTTAGAACAGGGCAGGATCTAGCCTTAAATGTCTCTGTATATCCAGAAACACAGAGCCATAGCTTCTTTACTTGAGCCAGTCTGGAAGAATGTGTATTTATATTTCCTTACCCATTTCATGGGGAATTTCATGGCACAAAATAGCAATCGTCGTGGTCACACCTGTTTCCGTTGAGGATGAAAATGCTGCTCCTATTGCCAGACCATCGGCAAAATTGTGAAGACTGTCACCCACCAAAACCATTATTGCCAACAAACTAATTCCTTTGCCTAGGGAACAAGGAAAAACATGTCTTTCTAGGTTTTAAGCTTCCTACAAACATTTCCCCCCAAAGGATTAAAGTTTTTGCGTTGCAAAAAGCCAAGACAAGCAGAGGTCTACAACAGCCTACCCAATTTTTTCTTATTACAGCGGTTTCAAGATTTTCAGTATGAGAAAATAGTTAATAGAATAGTTCAGAGATGCAAACACTAGGAAGTAGCTTCCTTTGGGCCTTTTCTACTAGGTAGACTGTTGAGACTAGGGTGACCAGATGTCCTGATTTTATAGGAACAAACTCGATTTTTGGGTCTTTTTCTTATTACTCCACCACCACCACGACTGATTTTTTACTGTCTGGTCACCCTAGTTGAGACAAAAAGTTGGTCTGAGTCCAGTTGAGTAATTTACCTCCAGTGTGTCTCATAAATCTTACTCTGGGCTGCTAAAGCTCATATTCCCCCTCCCAACTCAAATCATTACTGTCTTAAAAGGTAGGCATTTATACACAGAGGGGTCAGAGAGTTGCATGTCTAAAAGTAAGAGAAGAATTTGGCCTTGTCAAGAGACCAGCTCTTAGGCAGTCTGGCAGAGTGGTTGGAGCAAAAGTCGACATCCAAAATGCCAGAACCAAAGTTCAAGACAGAGTCAGGATCAGAACTATAGTCAGGTCAGACTCCAAATATCAGAGCCAAAGGTCAAGACAAAGTCAGAGTCAGAAATCAGAGCCAGGAGTCAGAACCAGATTACCTGGAGTCAGGGAAGGGACAAGCAAGGTTGGTTCCAAGTAAAAGCAAAGGCGAGAACAAGACTGCAACAAGGCCAGGTGCAGGGCAGGGTCGAGGCTATGGGGCAGGCAGAAGCAGATCTTGGAGCAAAGTCAGCTCATGAAGGCAGAGAATCTGCAGGCATGTGAATTGAGCAGCTTGTGAGCTACCACTGCCACTGAGCTTAAGGATGGGTCTGCTAGCTCCCTCAGCCACTCAGGTGGGGCAATCCATCAGGTGGCCTAGCTGATGCAGCTCAGCTGTCCATCAACAGACTGAGAAGGTGCATCTGCATGGTCTTGTCCCTGCCAGGCCTCATCTAAATGATACTTTTAGTGTTGTCAACAAGGGAAAATGTATGTTTTCATGTTCTCATCTTTAAGCGTAGTATTTCACAGGAGATAGAATCCAAAACATAATCCACTTCAAATCATCATCATCACCGGTACAGTGTTGCATCCTACTCAATTCTGACCTTTGCCCTAATCAATTAATAACTGTTTTTTTTCATTCATAGTACTCCTATCTGTAACATCACACATCTCTCCCGTATTTTTCCATGACTTCCCTTTAGCATTGAAGCTCATGTTGCTTGTGTGTGATGGGGCACTGAAAATGAGTGATCTTGCAGCTTGCATGTTGAAATACAGTTAAGCAGTATTGGGCGAAGCCTCTTCCCAGCACCTGGGTTGCATGCTGAGCAGATGGATGAGGGAAGGAACCTTCCTTGGCACATCCATTCTGGTCAATTGACTACCATGCTTACCTGCATGCCTCCAAGGAATCCTGCCTACTGCCCCTCCACTCCACATATAGAATGGAACTCAGCTGATTCAGTCCCACTGCCAAGGTCTGCCTCTGTAGCTGTCAAGGCAGTGGCAGGGTTTGCCCCTATAAACTCACCTATTTCCTGACTCTGCTCTCCCCATCCAGCTATAGCATGGCAACGTGGGGATGTAATGTGGCATTCCACAGACACCCCCCCCCCCCGCCCCCCGAATGTTGTTGTTATGAAGTTATAGTGCAATGACATTTTTGTAGAGACAACTGTTTTTAAGGAGATGGGAGAGATGTTTTTCTTACGCAAACTGGCTAAAACTGAAGTCTTCAAAACTATTATAAAAGAAAACACACAGAAAATAAAGTCTTACAACTGTATTCAGAAAATCCACTCCAGTTGCCTGGAAGCTCTGTGGATTCAGTAAAATTGGCAGGCTTGGTGGATTTTTCTGCCAGCTCACAGACGTGGCTGTCCCCAGCTTGCATAGCTCTCTCTAAACACTACAGGCAGTTTATACTCAGTAGTGCAGGGCAAGAATTGCATAGAAATAACAGATTGCTGCACTACATTAAGTTTGTGATTTGTAATATGCACTGGTTAGGGTGAAATTGTGGCTCGGCACAAGATGTTATTAGCCTGTTTTATTTAAGTAACAGTTGTTGGAAAAAACATACTATAATGGCTGGAACTCATTCCAGCCTATTATCTATAATATAAAATGGGAGTCAGGTTAACTTTATGAAGTGCTAGGCATTTTAAAGGTTGTGCAAATGGAACCTATGTGAACACAGTTGACTGAAATTGAAGTAAATACATACACAAAAATTGGAGTGCTTTTAACCTCATTTATTTTAGTTCTATTTTAAATCTAAATCATTTTATTAACAATTACATCTATGAACTGTACTGCTGTGACTGTAAAACTTCTCACAGTACCTCTTAGAAAATGAGTATTTGATCCAAATTCTTCTTCTTTGAACAATCTTGCATTTAACTTGAAAATATCAATTGATTCTTTGCATAAAACCATGGATTGGAATTTTGCTCTTTAATTTTCATCAGTGGGTAGCATTTCTACTATAGATCACACTTCTGAAGTTCTTACTAACAAGATAATGGTTTAACCCTTACATTTGCTCATGCATAGGGCTCTAGTTCAATGTTTTCGGGGCTAACACTAAGTGTCTATAGGACTTCTGATTAGTCTAATGTGAACCAGGAAATACACCTACAAAGTGAGAATAGTGGTAATTGATATTGACAGAGGGGATCATAATAAAAAAAATTAGTACAAAACCTTTGAAAGTTAGTTATTTTTCAAAATATACTTTTAATCAAATATTACTCCTAAACTTCTAATGCAGAGGAGAATTGATAGTTCTGACCAATACATGAAATCAAACAGAGAATACTGTTAAAGAGATAATTGGGGAATTTTCCCAAATACAGGCATACTGTACTCGGAGCAGATAATCTTGACCTTGTGTGGAATACATTTTAGATGATTAGTAGAGAGTGATGACTGAACAGCACTGAACCAATGACAGATGGAGTAGATAGCGACAGTGAAACTGGGTCTAGATTGTATGCTGAAGGGAAGATCAGATTCAAGCAATGACAATCCAGTTTTCCAAAAATAAGATCTATGTCCTGAAATGGAAATGAATTCCACAGTATCAGAGAATAACACCGAAGGTCTGGCAGAAGACAGTGAGACTACCAAGAATTCAGGGTCATGATCTGAAATTAATTGTCACTAGACAAAGGGGAGTAGAATAAGATAAATATATACCGTATTTTTCGCCGTATAAGACGCACTTTTTCTTCCCCAAAACGGGGGGGGGGAAAAGTTGGTGCGTCTTATACGGCGAATATACACACTTTGACTTTGCCCTTTGCACGGGGGTGGGGGCGAGGCGAATGACACCAGGGACACGGAGTGGAGCGCCTGGCTAGTCCCGGCTGTACGTGAGGCGCCCGCAGCCCGGCCGGGGCGCGGCGCAGCGACTCACGCGGCTCCGCCAATTTTTTGAGCCTCGTGAGTCCGGTAACTGCCCCCGCGGCGCCCCCCTCACCCGGCCGCCCCGGCTCCCCTCGTCACCCAATGTCCCTTGGCCCGCGGCTCCCCCGCGCTGCCTTTCACCGGCTCCCCTCGCTTCCCCCGCGCTGCCTTTCACCGGCTCCCCTCGCTTCCCTGTCACCAGACCCCGCTGTGTGCCCCCCCCCGTCAGCACCGCTCCCCCCATCCCCCCTCACCCGGCCACCCCGGCGCCCCTCGTCACCAAATGTCCCTGGGGCTGCGGCTCCCCCGCGCTGCCTTTCACCGGCTCCCCTCGCTTCCCCCGCGCTGCCTTTCACCGGCTCCCCTCGCTTCCCCCGCGCTGCCTTTCACCGGCTCCCCTCGCTTCCCTGTCACCAGACCCCGCTGTGTGCCCCCCCCCGTCAGCACCGCTCCCCCTGTCCCCCCTCACCGGCTCTCTGGTCCCCCACCCGGTCCTCCCCCCTCCGCTCCCACTCAGCAAATCTCCCTCCCCCGGGCTTCACCTCGCCAGGTCCCGCCCTCTGGCTCCCTCCCTCTGCTCCAGAGCCCCTACTCCTCGTTTTCCTTCTTCAGAACCTGAGCTCCCCCGTCACCAGACCCAACCCCCTCAGTTCCCCAGCCCACGCTCACCAGAGCCCGTCACTCGAGTGCCGTCCGGGGCTTCCCCTTCTTCACTCCACAGTCTGTAGTTCCCCCATCCTCTGCCCCCCCCCAGGGTGCTCTCCCCTCCCCCAATACTCTGTGTCCTCCCATGGGATTCCCCCCCCCACTCACCACAGCCTCTGTGTTCCCCCCAGGACTCTGTCTCTCCTCCCCAACAGACCCTCTGTGTCCTCCCCTCCACCCAACCCTCTGTGCCCCTTCTTGGGGCTTCCCCCTCCACTTGACCCTCTGTGCCTCACCCCTCCCCTGTCCTCCCAACCTGATCCTCTGTGACTCCCCTAGGGCACTGTCCCCTCCCCCATACCCAATCCTCTGTGCATCTGTGCCTTCCCCTGGGACTCTTTCCTCCTCCCACCAGACCCTCTGCACCCCTCTTGGGGTGCTCTTCCCCTCCCCCCCCCGACTCTCCTTCCCACCCCAATCCTCTTCCCACCCCCCAGGCTCTCCCCTCACCGATCCTCTCTGCCAACCCCCTCCACTCCACCCGGACTCTCCCTTCCCCCTCATCCGATTCTCTGTGTCATCCCCCTTCGCCCCACTCTGTGACTTCCTTGCGCTCTGCCCCCCCAACCCTTTGTGCCCCCCAGTGCAAGAGGAATTCTTGGGGTTCGAATAATAACATTACAGCCTTATTTTTGTTACTTTCACTGTTTACTGACTTTACTAACTGTTAATGAGAGTAAAGATAGTTCTTAATATGTTACATGGTTGACATAAAATTGTTCTTAAACTGCTGTTAACTTTATACAGTTGATATAAAATATTTTACTACAGTATTTGGTTCAGAATCTTTTTTTTCTAGATTTTCCTCCTTTAAAATTAGGTGCGTCTTATATGCCGGAGCGTCTTATATGGCGAAAAATACGGTAGATTTTAGGTAAAATGCTATTTCCCAGTAGCGCTCCTGCTGCCTTGTTGAATTTAGCAGGGTTAAATGCGTGCAGTCAAGAGCAGAATTAGGTCTACGTCATTTTTCTTATTTTTTAAAATAAGGAAAAGCAGAGAAGAGAAGTAAAAACTATTTCAAAATTATTTAATGGGATATCAGTTCAGTCTAAAGCTACTGATAGATTGAGAAGTATTATGAGCCCAGAGTCCCATATAAGGAACAAGTCACCACTGATTTTAATAACTATGATTTCATTACCATAGAGGAGACAGAAAGAATTAGAGGGAAAATTATAGTGTGGTGAACGAGCCAGAAAATGAGACGTAGTGACCATTTCAATATCTTTGCAACAAGGAAAGGCCCAAGCAAGGTCTACAATTATAAAAAGATGTTTGGTGGTAAGTATGTGAGGGTTTCCATTTAAGAAAAAGGCTTCAGTAAAGTAGTTTGCAAGGGTGGGTAAACAAATGTTGAAGCAAGGAAAGGATAAGGTTAATGAAATTTACAATTATAGGTCTGGTTGGCTGGAAACAGGTCTTTAAGCAGAGTTTTAATTATGTAGCCAGGCAGAATCAGCTGTGGTGATGTAATACATAGAAAACACAGAGCTGAGCCAGTTTCACACTTTTAATCCCATCTCAGGCCTGAAGGTTTTACTTGCTGCTTGTTTAATCTATTTATCAATACTTACTTTTTCTGCTTGTCACCTTGCTGTCTGGAGGAATTTCAGACTCAGAGTCTTCGGGACTTCTCTAATTAAAAGGAAAGATATTGGATCAGCGTAGCAGGGTTGTTTCAATCTGCTGTTATTAAACAGTGAAAACTTCAAAAGATTCACTGTTCATTAAAGGAAATTTTAGCTGTTTTCATCTATCATATATACCATTATCATCATTAGAATAATTTACTGAACTCCACACACAAGAGAGATTGTGCTTGCACCCAAGCACTTACAGTCTAGTTCAGACCCAAACAGAAACAAGTCAGTAATATTGTGGTGCCCTGAGAAAAAACACACTTTTGAGCTGGAAATGCAGAGCTGAAAAATGATTAAGGTATAATTCAGTGTGTTTGGTACAGTTTCTCAAGTGATATTTTGTTGTATTGCGGGTATGCAGCTACAGGATCTTGAAAGAAAAATGGTGAAGATTGGAGTCCATAACTAAGGGTGTATCTACCCTACAGATGCTACAACATCACATGAGGCATATTAATTTTTCGCACTCCTGGTGATGTAGAGAGTTTTAGGTGTGGGCCCGGTTCAAGATATTCTTATTAGTTTCTATGTGAAATTGCAAGACTTGAGGAGATGAAAACAAATAAGCAGCAACCAGGGAGATCTTAAGATACTTGGTCACCTGGATATTGAGACCGCAGGTAGAAACAATGTGCACACATGATCAGGTAACAAAGGTCTCTGGTTTTAGTATTCTATTCCCTCTTACCATACTTCTTCTCTTCCCATGTCCCCCTTTTATCCCTCAAAACATGCTAATTGAGCTGTTTGAGATGCAAATAAAAATTCCCTCACATCCAATTCATTAATTGCATCAGAATTGTAGTTCAGCAAGTTTTATTTCATCAGTATTCACAAGCACTGCTGTAGCATTCTGATCCCTTCCAAAAAACAATAAAAGGGGAGATAAAATGATTAGTGAGAAGTGATGTATGTCTCCTTCACTGTGGCATGGTGTCTCCTCTGCTTTGTCAACCTTTGTCTAGACAGAGGATTTGACCCCAATGGTATATAGCACTTCCTTATCCACACCATTCATGATTTATAGACTTCTCTCTCTCCCTTAGTCATCTCTTTTCCAAGCTGAAAAGTCCCAGTCTTTTTAATATCTCCTCAAAGTCAGCAGTGTTTTGTCTCTGTTACCCATATGATTTTGAAAAAAATGGGTAGTTCATCCAAACAAGCCAAGCCACACAAGTTCATATGATCAATCTGTAACTTTAGGATGATTTTGCAGTTTGCCGCTGAAAGGAATGATTAATTTCTTAATGAAGAAACAGAAAGTGATCATATGGGTCAAAATCTAGTAAATTATCTTCACTGGTCTGCCTACAGGCATTCAGTCAGCTAGAGTGACCAGATGTCCCCATTTTATAGGGACGGTTCCGATTTTGGGGGATTTTTCTTATATAGGCTCCTATTATCCCTCACCCCATCCCAATTTTTTACACTTGCTGTCTGGTCACCCTACAGTCAGCAGTTCCCAAACTGTGTTCTGTGAACCAATAGCAGTTCACATGGCTGTTGTTATAACCATCTCTTCATCAAGCTGTAGACCATAACATGGGAAAGTTTGAGATTCTCTACCTAAAATAATAAGACTACAATTAGCATATCCTGAAACTACCTATAATATGAAGAACAAACTGTGCTTGCAAAAATGGTAAAACCTATCGATTTAAGAAATTGAGTATGTGTGTATATATATATCAAACATCTTGCTTGGGCACTCTCCCTAGATCAAATGGAAACCTACACAATTTCTAATAGGAAAGCATTATTTTTAGCCCATCTGGTTTTGTTTACATATTATTCATATTAATGGAAAAATTACTGCATATAGTCCAAGTTTTCAGCTGGTAACTAATTATAGACTGTACTCTCTTTGGACACTATCTTGTAGTCCTTACTCCAACTTGAAGATTGAAGGGAGTACTGCTGGTATAAGGACTGAAGGATCTGGCTCCTTTGAAATGTGATTTACATTAAAAAACCAGGAAGACAGCAGATGTTTTAAAAGTCTTCTGGGCAATTGGCATATAAGAGGGTTTATTACATCAACCTGACATATATCGATAGATTGGCTTTGTAAATACTTGTGAATAAAATACGTCTAAAAATGCTTATTGTGGTCTAGCAAATCTACAGATTTCCGACAATACATTCATTTTTGAGGTCATGGAGTAAGGAAAAATATCAATAAACATTGAAAAATACTATTCAGTTATAAAGTTAATTGGGTTTATTTTTTGAGACACAGAGAAAGAAGGAAATAAGTCAGTAAAGTATTTCATATCAGTAACCTACCAACTGTATGGTTGAAGTAGATTTGCCTCTGCCTGAATGGTCATTTAATTCAGATTCCACTGGAAGATCATGGGAATGCCCCAAGTGCCCATTAACTAATGAAAGGCCCTGCTGGATGAAGATGCTTTGCAATTAGTTCTGAAGCCAGATGAACACAGGTGCAGCCTCTGTCAGTTTCATGTTCAGATTAGCTTTTATTTGACCTATGGAAGTTGTTGACTTGAGAATAAAAACAATTGAAATGAATGCTAGCTGTGATAAATATTTGCTAATGCCTTTTCAGCTCATAAAACTGCAAAATGAACCAGAAAAATATGTGAGAACCAGAAGGTATTATAGGAAATTAGGTTTTTTTAAAGCTGAAGTTTAGAGTTACAAGCTGAGATAAACAAATTATTTAATGTTTAGTGTTCATATGGCCTTCAACTGAATGGGTTTACTAAAGTCTTGTAAAAAAATTATAAAGGCTCTTTCTCTTTATTCATTATTCTTTATATAATAGATTTCAACATTGCTCTTAACATCTTAAAAGCAAACCCACACAATATCATAGTAAGCAAAATATTCACATTCCATTCATTTTACATAATTTTTATGGCTCAATCCTGTATTCCTCAAAGGTTGTAGGTATTTTGGGTCCATGAAGAGTACAGGATTGGGACTCAGATATGTAAATTAGTCCTCTGATTAAGCATCCTTTGAAAAACAGCAGCAGCAAATGCCATTAAATGGCATTAAGATAACTTCCCATACTTAATGAAGCGTCCCATTTTGTGCTATATTATATCCTGGTACATAATGACATTTTCAAACACAAGGCACACTGAGATAAAATAATAGAATTACTGAGAGCATAGCAGCCAACAAGGAGACAGTACCAGTATAATGCATGAGTCTATGGAGCTCAACATTTATACTCATTTAAAAAATCCTTTGGGGTAGAAAATTATAAGCAATTTGGTAAATTTTAAAGTATAATTCTTTAAAGTGTCATTTAAAAAAGCCTTGGATAACATGTGAGTCTCTGAGCTCTTTAAACAATGCCTAGGTAAAGAAACTCTCATTACTCCTAGAGAGTACTCCTAGTACTCTCATTACTAGAGAGACATGCTTTTTGCATGTTCCCATGCTAGCCATTCTGCTTATAGAATACAATAATTAAAATAACTGGCCTTTTTACAGTTAAGCACATCAACTTGTGCACCAAAACAAAATGGTACAAAGCAAAATCAGTCTGATGGGAGCAATTTGGGAAGAGGCAGTTTATGCTTCATTTCACTTGTAAATAAAGCAATTATTTTTCAAAAAGCTTTTTAAAATGTACCGTGCAGTTTATAATCTCAAAAACAAAAATGATTTAAAAGGGGTAAAAATAAAATTCTACCTGATCACTTGGTGATACCAAAAGAAAGAAACATTTTTCTATCAGAAAAAATCCATGAATTCCTCCAATCATTCCCAACATTTTCCAAACATATTCTTTCCCTTCATAGATGTGTTCCGTCTCCTGAGCTTCATGCTTATGTAAACCAAGAATCTAGATAAAGAGGTGAAATAAAGGGGGGAAAATTGTTTTGACATTTGCTAGAGTAAGCTATAATAACTTTATACCTCAACTTTCCTTTTATTACCGCTCTCAAGACTTTAATTGCATTTTAAGTAAGTAGATGTGCTGGAAAATGAGAATAGATTAATGAAATTCATTATTAATGGCCTCCATTATACTTCTGTCATCTCTTGCCGGTAAAAGTAATATTATTTCTAGAGGCTGATTTGATTGTATTGACAAGAGGATTTTCCTTTGTATATTTTGTTTAGACTTTTACAGTTTAAAAAATTGTTTGGATCATCTTCAAAAGTCAAATTCAGACAGAAAATAATCAATTAACCCTGCTGCTCATGGTCTTTGCTCCAGTTTCTATGCAGTGAAAGAAAATCATAACTTTCCTTGGAAGTGTTCTGATTTCATTTGAAAGTTGGCACTTTAAAAGAGATATACCCTGTACATAGCACTTTAAAAATTGAGGGGGAGAATTTCAGAAGCACACATGGGATTTAGGAGCACAAATTCTTCCTACTTTCAGTGGTGCTCCTAAATCCTTTTGGTGATTTTGAAAATCTCTCCCAGCTCTAGTTCCAGAAATATTATTGGTTTTGATGGTCTTTCCCATTTTTAGTTATATGGAACACCTGAAAAACTTTTACTATCTCCTAAACCAGAATGAACATTTTAAGATGGAGAAGCATCAGAAGTGTGTTTTGCCCAACTAAACAAGTAAATGAAATTGTTAAATCCCCCTTTTGTTAGAACCCATTAGTTACTTATTTTGAGTAGTACAATGCAGAGAAAAGCAGCAAAACCAAAGAATAAATAATAAAAGTCTTATCTTGTCTTCTTCTACACTGTCATGTATGCAAAATATATGTTGTGAATTTAAAGGAAAATCCTACCACTGAGGTGTTTTGATTGAAGTTCATGACCACAGGACCATATGTCTCTGAAAGTCCCTGGAACTTTAGAACAACCTGGGGCTGCTGATGCTGATGCTCATGGAAAACTCTGAACAGCTTTCTCCTGAATCAGTTTTCCTTACATGACCTACCTTATGCGTATGCTGAGTGGGCAGCTTGCATAAGGCCCTTTATTTTCTATAGGGTTCTGTGCTACAGAACTCCATTCCAACAACTCCAGGAGGGGAGGAGGGATGCCTGGCAGTGCAGCCTCCCTGATTCCACCAGCTGAGAAAAGTCGCTGGCACCTGTCACTGGCAAGTGACCATCTACCCTCCTGCTCCTGATTGTTCCCTAGCCCAGCTGAGTGGGTTACTGAAGCATGCCTGAGACCTTATTAATTGGCTTCACACAGAGCCCCACACAAACCTAGAGCTAGCCCCGTCTTATCTGTTTATCATACATTTTCTGAGGGAACCCCCCCCCCCGCATTTTTAAATTACTAAATACCTGTATTAAAATGGTACCTGCGTTTCTTCAGCATTCATCATTCTTTGGCTTCTGTTTCTTTATTTCCAGCCTGAAATCTCTTTCTGATTTTACACCTAAAGTGTTGGTCCTCTGGTTCTCAGATCTCCTGGACAGCTTTATTTTTTTAAAGATGAGAGCACCTGATCTCATGTCAATCAGTGTTGTGAGAGAATCAAAGGAATGCAGCTTCACAGGGTACACATTTCTTTATATACATAGGAGTGCTTCTTTTTGAAAACACAAACATTTTACCTGTGGAATAAGATGTAGCAGAGCATCTCCAGAGAGGGTCCCAACAGCTAAACCCACAAAGAGCTGTAAAATGAGTGTATAGATTTCTTGACAGGAGCTGAAGAAAATGAGGGTTGTACCAAACATAGATCCAATAGTAATAAGTAAAACTGCAACAGTGCTGTAGCCATACTCTGAGGAAAGGGAATAAAAATAAAACAAAGTTCAGTTTTAACAATTCAGTGTCTAACTACTTGAGGCCCTATATTCTAAGCCGTGTGAATAAACAGGAGGAAAATTCTTGAGTTGTACCACATTCTCTTGCTGTATATAAGGGACAGGCAGCATAACAGAAGGAAGAGAGGGTTCAAGGTCTGCAAAACATTAATTGGCCAAGGACCTGCAGGTAAAAAAGCCCAGTCCACTGGATTTCATGCCTTAAAGAAATAAATATGCTCTTAGTAGACAGTCATAGGCCTCTTCTAAACACACCATGCCTACTGTTCCAAATTATATGTGTTGTTTTGTGTGGACTCACTTGCTTTAGGGATGCAATCAGGAGCGATAACCTCTTTTTCCTATTTCAATAGAATGATGGGGAGGTTACCCACACGTATGTGCTTACATTTTCAAGCTGCTGTACAACATTAACTAACTAATTCATACCACACCCTTCACCCTTCTGAGGTAGATAAATCACAAGATGGGGAACAGACACAAAGAAATTAAAGACAAAATATTCAGAATTGTCCATTGATTTTGAGTGCATCAAGTTTTTTTTCATGCACCGGGAGCTGTGAGTGCTCAGCCCCTCAGAACATCAGATCCTGGGTAACACCAGTTACACACCCAAACACTAAGACACCCTACATTAGCAGACACTTTTGAAAACTTAGGCCTCAGTGGCTTACCTAAGATTAACCAACAATTAACTGAAAAATCTGGGAATGAAACTCCCAGTCCTAGGTTCAGATCATTAGGCTACTTTTGTCTGACATCAGGTCATTTGCCGGTCGTCTCTTTTGGGAGACTCCTCAAATGCAGGCCTTAATCCTGCAAAGAGACCTATGTGGTCATTAAAGCCGTCTAGAGGAGGAAGGAGAATATGGTGGTTCGGATGCTCGCCTGAGCTGTAAAAGAGTTGTTCAATTCCCAGCTGTATAAAAAACTTCCTGTGTGGCCTTAGCAAGTCAGTTAGCTTCTCTGTGCCTTGGTATGCCAGCTGTAAAATGTGGATGATAGTACTTCACTACCTCATGGAGATGTTTTGAGGAGGAATACTTGAAGGAGTGTGAGACACTGCAGTAACAGGGACTTGAAGGAAATAAACAACTCTTTTTGGGGAGTCTCAGTACCTCATGCTACTTTGTAGCTTCCTGTCTCCTTTGAGTACTAGTGGGACTCTACAAACCTCCTTCCGGCCAATGCTCTATCATGTTGTTTAATCAATGCACACTGAAGTACAAATGTATAATGTGGAACTTTAGTTCAGTCCATTCCCAGCAGCAGCCTAATTAATCCAGTTTAAGAACCTGAGAATGGCCATACTGGGTAAGACCAGTGGTCCATCTAGCCCAGTATCCTGTCTTCTGACAGTGCCAGATGTGTCGATAAAATGAACAGAACAGGGTCATTATCAAGTGATCGATCCTCTGTCATCCAGTCCCAGTTTCTGGCAATGAGAACTTTAGGGACACCCACAGCATTGGGTTGCATCCTTGACCATCTTGACTAACAATTGTAGTTCAGGGAGCTAAAGCTCTATTCCAGAGAGATGACTGGCTGGAAGGATGTATGGGGAATAAATATATTAGCCCCCAATGGAGCTGGCATGCTACCAAATGAGTAAGGCACAATACAATAGACATAGGTACTGCGTGGATTGATATGTGCCCTGCGAAATATTTCTAACTCTTTCTGTCTACAGGCAAAGGTATGCAAAACTTGGAGCTCATTTTTGCTGAACACAGGACATTAGATGAGCCTGAAAAGCTTCTATTTTTAATTTTCACAACAACATCTCACAAAAACCTTTACTTTTGCTGTGAAAATTTCACAAAGTGAAAATCTGCACCTTACATACTCATTTACTTTCTGTAGAGCATCTTAACACCACATCATGGTGTAAAAGAACATGTTACATCACCGAGGCCTGATTCATCATCGTGTTACTCCAGTTTTATGCCTCAGCATCACTGCTGAGAGCAATAAAGTTATACTAGTGTAAAACTAGAGAAACATAGGGGCAAAGTAGGCCCCGGTCTCTACTATTGGGAGGGACTCCCATGGCACCATAGTCATTATACCTACTGTCTAGATCTCTGACAAGCATCTAAGGAGGAAGAAAAATCAGCCCAAATGAGTGTTATTTTGATAAGAGAATGAAATAGTTACTGGGAGCGGGGTCCCAGAACTTCTCATTGTATAGTACTGTGTAGCATGCACACTGTGAAATTCTTTAGTGTATAAACATTCTGGGTGTTTTGTTTTTTTGTTACTAATGAATACAAAGGCTTCAGAAAGCTAAACTCCTGCAACCCTTCACCTGAATTAGCACAATGCAATACTGTACAATAGCAACATAACTCACTTTCCAGAGTTGTTGGTGGCAGCTTTGTTTGCTTGGATTCTGTAAGCTGACAAGAACAGCTCAGGAGTTGTTGAATGATCGCCGGGCTGATTTGCTTGAAATGTTCCTTAGAAATGGATGAAGGACTGTTTTGTAAAAATATCTTCACAAGCTCACTGGCAGAGAAGCAAGTCTATGTGGGAAAGAATATGTGGTTACTAAACATAGATACCATTAATTGAGTCTGATGCTCAGGTTAAATGCGGTTTTGCAGGACTTTTTAAATGACATGGAAATCATAAACTTTTAAAAAATTAAAAGTGGATCCCAAAGAAAAGTCAGTTTCCATTTGTGTTGTCCTGGTTAAATCTTTTAAAATCAAAGATAATGAATTTTTTGTTCATTGATGGAAACCTTGGATATCATCTTCACGTCCACATTTCAATGGGCCTGACCCTCAGTTGCTGTGAGTCAGTGTAGTGTCCACTGAAACCAGTTTGCATCACCTGAAGGTCTGGCCCATTATCATATGTGAATAGCACATTTCTCAATCAAGACTATTTTTAGTGCTAAAACTATTAGCAACAGCTGGCATTCACTGCTATTGAGTATTCAAAGATGGCATGTGCTGACTCCTTAAAAGTCAGTAGAAGTTAGGAAGTTAGCAGGTCAGATATTTGCAGTGAGGTCTATATTTGTGCTGTGTGTCCTCCTTAACACATAGGGCTAATGGAAGTTATAAAGCCTTACTTAGAAGCTGGAAAAAGGGTGTGGGCTCCTAACATCTGGTACAGTAGGGAGATAGCCTCCCCCTTTTCCCCCCATTCTCCCTTTACCCTCACATGAGAAGAGGGCAGCAAGATCCCAGGAAGGGGCTGAGACAAGCTGGGAAGGGGGAGAGCTGATAGGTAGAAAAAAGTGATGCAGGAATGAAGAGCTGCCCACTGTATGATTTATAGCTGGGTACTTCCAGGTAGGTTACGTGATTAAAATTGCAACCTAATTAAACCACATTCATTATATCATGGCTTTCTACTCGCATGTTTGGAACAAATTTAGGAAGTTAACAGTAGTATTGCAAGGAAGTCTCTATTTGTTCTGCATATCTGTGCCTTCCATAACACATAAAGCTAATTCAAGTTATAAAGTTTTACTGGTTGAATCATAACATAGGTATACTAAGCATTGCATAAAGTTTACTATCACTTTTCGAAAAAAACATCTTGTTTTTACCTCCATCGAGTATTAGTGAGATAATCTAGTTTTGGTATTAAGATTTATTTTTAGGGGTATGTTTTAATACAATGACTAAAGATTTTGTATTCTAATGCTCATTCATTACATGACAGTAATAAAGATCAATTCAGGTACAACATGGATTTCCATACTGTTGCCTGAGACAGTACTTTGTGTATCTATGTGGCAGGAAGGGAATTAGATGCTGCAGAAATGTTACTTAGTTGATGTGATTCTTTATTTTGCAGAAGAACTGAACCAGTCCCCCAATATAATGTTAGGAGAACAGCATCATTGGTCAGATGAGACATTTGGAGGTCCTGATAATTTGTATTTATTAAAGTTCCCATGACACTTTTCATAAGAACATTGTTGCTAATTCCAGTATCTTGGAAAAATTCCAGCTCAAGGAGTTATATTCTAACTATATACATACACCCTGAATTGAAGGAAGTAAAGGTACTCTTCATTTCTTGTCCCCATTGCCATGCACTGTTAAATGCTTGTGCTTTTCACCACAAAGGTGGCTGCACATCACTAATGGTGAAATGATTCCTATATATAAGTTTCATTAATTAAAATGTATAAGTTAAACTTATACAACTGTTTGGCTTCTTTTAGGAAGAAAATTACCATGTAAATGAAAGACGGTTCTAGTTACTCTTTGGTAATACCAAAAATGGGAGAAATCCTTCTGTCTTTGCGCATCCCTTAGCAAGGCAACACTCTAGGACTTCAGTGACAGTTTGAGTGAATAAAGAACTATCAATCAATCAATAAGTCCTGAGGATTCTTGTCTTCTATGAGCCCTGCCACTAGGAGAATCCAGGAACTGCACTACCATGAACAGAGGTCTATCTAGTTTAGTACTGTGTCTCTGACAGAGGCCAGCACCAGCTGCTTCAGAGGAAGGTACAAGAAACCTTGCAGCAGGCAGTTCCGGCATAACCGCTCTCTGGGGAAATTTGTCATTAACTCCCATTTATTAGAAATTGTCTTAAGCCCTTAAATATGAGGGTTTAGTTCCCTTCCAAATGAATGTAGTTGACTAGAACCTTTGCATCTTCTACCATAAACCTTGGCCTCTGTGTGCCTTTTAACATGAGGAGGAAAAGATAAGGGCCTCTGTTGTTAATGAAAGAAATCTATATTGTATATTGAGGGAAATAAAACAGACAAATATATATTAATGGAGCTTACATTTTGTTTTATGAAACGCCAGATAGATGCATGACTTTCCTTTCCCCTCACATAGATTTCTTTAATGAGAAGCCATACATTAACATATAGACATTTGAGTAATATAGTTTGATGTGACTAAATGTTATAGCTCTTATTAGTTCATTTTATGATTTACTTAAGTTTTATATGCACTTTAAAAATCATTGAAGACAAAGATGATTTTTAAAAGACTGCAGTGACCTACTTTTCTGGCATTAGATATCAAAATATGATGCTAATATCTGAACAATAAATTACAACCCTTAATTGAACTGGCAGAAGCAAGCAAGAAACCAGTCCATTTCTTACATGTAACAGCATCTGTTACTAATAGAACACAATGGTTATCTTAGGGAAAAAAGAAGATAAAATTAGCCATAACATTTAAATACAAATTCTTCTAAAGGAAAGACCTGTCAAGGAAAATGTAAATAGTAAGAAGAGAAATGGAATGAAAAATAGAAACTAGATATCGGAAAAGGAGGGTAAATCTCTTCTCTCCAAATGTATCTTTATAACCTTTCAAAGGCTACACAAAAATACTTTGGCTCTTGGCTTGACTGCCATGCCTGGAATAACTCCCCTGCATGCATAGCCTTTGATTCAAGGACAGTCTTGGAAGCTCAGTTTTGTAAATTGGCCTTCTGCCCAGGGGAATTATATTCCTTGTACTCCAGGCATCACTATTGACCTATGACCTTCATTGAAGTTATTCTGGGGGCCACATTTGCTTTAAACATCTACTTGGCTGATTGGCATGACTTTCCTTTGAGGTCCACCAGAATGAAAATAATTATACTGATGGGATATGAATTCAAAATAAAAATTTTAAATCACTCAGCTAAACAACTGTCAGGATGGCATTGAATCAGAAGGCAATCGTGTCATCTTCATATCTAATATGAATGCTAAATGAAAGCCAGATGTATATCCTTTATTCACTCAAGAGAGTAAAACTACTAGGCTTTGAATGAATTATTTAAAAAAGTAACCCCTTTGGAAGGGCTATTTCTGAAATACCACATTAAGCCTATAGGGGATTTGCAGCTGTACTACAGCAGCAATGGCTACAGAGGCTCAGACCCTATTTCCCAGATTGCCTGGTGTCCAGGTCAGAGACAGAACTAGAAAGGAACGCTACGAGAACCAATCGGAGACAAGGGTTCAGTATAGAAATATTACTTTTTGGTTTTGTTTTGTATATCTATATAGATATACACACATATACTTTTAGAAATTCACAAAATTCATAAATGTTACCTGTTGAAGTGATTTATTTTTTGTACTATATATTTGCAAACCAATCTGAACTTTTTTAATTGGCATCCGATTCCAACTGTTGATAAGAATAGTAAAAAAATAAATTAACCTGATCCCAATCAGCGGTGTTTTCATTATCCTCATGATAACCACTTATATATTCCCCATTCTTTTGTCTCAATGTGAGTGGAATATTTAAATATCCAGCATCTCTGATTGTCATGCCATGACGTCTTTCTTTGTGACTGTACATTTGTCCATTTGCGTTGCAAATCCTTCCATCCCTCAGCATGCTTAGGAGTTGGTCTATTTCTAGGAATTGATTAGATAATGTGGTTTTACCTCATTATAAACACAAATAAAAGAGAGATGAAACACCAATTCTTCAAAATGTCAAAATATGACACATTCATAGATTACAAGGCTAGAAGGGACCACTGTGATCAGCTAGTTGGAGCTCTTATATAACATAGGCCATAGAACTTCCCCCCAAAATTCCTAGAGTGTATCTTTTAGAAAAACACACAATCTTGATTTCAAAATTGTCAGTGATGGAGAGTCCAACACAACACTTGATGAATTGTTCCAATAGTTAATTACCCTCACTGTCAAAAATGTACACCTTATTTCCAGTCTGAATTCATCTAGCTTCAACTTCCAACCATTTGATCATGTTATAACTTCCTACGCCAGATTGAAGAGCCCATTATCAAATATTTGTTCCCAGTGTAGATACTTTTAGACCTCAAATTACTTCTTAACCTTCTCTTTGTTAAACTAAATAGATTGAACTCTTTGAGCCTATCACTGTGAGGCATATTTTTCAACCCTTTAATTATTCTTGTAGCTCTTTCCTGAACCCTCTTCAATTGATCAATGTGCCTTGTCAGTGTGGACGGGAAGTGAGGTAGAGCACTCTGGGTAGCTTTATTGAGATATAACATGTAGGTGTAGCCAGGGCCTTAATTTTAGGCCCAGTTAAAAAAATCTTGGGCCTACTTATTTTTAGAAAAGTTTAGTTGTATCTGGCAAAAAATCTTTTAGAACTGAAGTGGAATTCTATACCAAATGGACTTTACGTGGCCCAGTCTCACTGGAGGTTGGTGACTTTTGAAAGAGGGTAGGGAAAAATAATAAATAAAAGAGCTATGAGTAAAGATCCAGTCAAGACAGGGTGAACAAACTTCATCTGCCCTGAGAATTTCCCTTCCTCCCCCGTATCCCAGTCTACATCTACCTGATACAATCTCCAGAACTGGCTGTCTTCGGCAAACTGAGATCACCTTATATATGATTATTATTATTTATTTTCTAGGGCCTCAAATGATTTTCAGAATAAAGAAGAAGCTTGTCTCCCAGCCTCCTTCTTACATTTAGAAGAGTTCTACCTATCAAATACAAAAGACGAAATCATGATTCAAACCCTGATTTAAGAAGTACCTAAAATGTACTGGCACAGAAGGCAAACCTGAAATACACAGCCCTACCTGTTACTTGGAGTTCATTAGTGCTGTTCAGAGAACTGAAAATATATTTTATAAAGAATTCTGGGGTGGGTAAACTTGCTCTCCCGAGGCAGACTCCTTGGAGAGCCAAAGTAATGATTGTGGCGGCCAGGCGAGGAAGTGTATTTTCATCAGCACCATGACTGTCCAATATGGCAGCTTCTTTCTCCAGAACGCTTACATCAACACACTGCAAACAGAATACAAATTTAGTTAAGCGGTTCTTGGCCATATTAGTGTAAATCATCAGATATGCAGGAAAGGAGGCAAGAGAACACAGTATTGCAGAAGCCCAGGGTGGATAGGTTTTTAGGACAGAGTGAATAATCAACAGCCTGAAAAGCAGAAGAGACTCAAGAAGAATGAGAATGGAATACAGCACCTGAGATTATGCTATAAAAAGGTGGTTAGAGACCAACATGAGATCAGTTTCAGTCATGTAAGGGGGGGGAAGCAGTTTGAGAAGGAGAAAAAAGGAAGTTGAGGCAGCAGTTAAAAACACCACATTCAATTAGCTACTTCAAGATATTTTTATTTATTGTTGTTTTCATGCCATTTCTGCTTAATTTTTTTCTCCAACATTTTTGCTCACTGCCTAGAGTGTGGCCAGTACAATCCCCAAAAATGGCAGAAGAGGAAGAAAAGAAGTGGATGTTGTGGTTAAGGCACTGGACTGCAGATCTAGATTTAATTCCCAGCTCTGCCACAGATTTCAGGTATAGCCTTGGAAAATTCCCCTAATACCTTTGTGTTTCGGCTTCCCATCTATAGAATGGGGGTGATTCACTTTCTCTGACATTTTGTCTCTCTTATCTAGTTACACTGCAGCCTCTTTGGGGCAGAGACTGTTTCTTACAGAACATGTGTATAGTGCCTTTCACAGTGAGGCCCTGATCTTGGCCTGGGGCCTCTATGTTATTGTAATACAAGGAAGAAGAAGAAAATGCATGAAATCAGTTTTAAGAAATTAATTTCCAATGAGTGGATGCCCACCTGTGTGCCTGTGTCTCCATGTCCATTTAGTTCAGCTGCACGTGTACTTATCACAGTTGCATGAGTAAAGGTGTACTTAGCCATCAAAATATCCCAGGAATTGCAGGTGTCATTGCAGTAGAGACGTGCACAAAGTTCTGCAAATGTGTTAGCATTTTTGTACATGAACCTCAGGTGTTCATGTCCAGCTGTGACTGAGAGACGTTTAAGGCCAGATTTTCATTTTGCCCTGAATGTGCTGCTGCCTCATAAGCGCAGCATTCTGAGTGGCCTGTCCAATTTACATAGACAGCAGCCATAGAGACATACAATGTGACCCCTGCGTTGGCTAGTGGCTAGCTGACTAGCTGGTTAATTATTCATTTTTTATTATTATTTATTATTATTTGTATCATCATAGCACCTAAGAGCTCCAATCCTGAACCAAGACCCCACTGTGCACCATGAAGAAAAGCAAGTATTTCAAATGTCAAATTCACTGCCAATATATCTCCATACAAGCCGAAGGCTTTTCTTTTCTTTCCTACCACATTGAATATATTAGTTGCTATGGTGAGAAGGAAACAAGTTTTATACTATCATAACATTTAAAAACTGACCAAAATGATTTTCTTCCCCTGGATCACCTACCCTTTCTCCTAGTCCCAGATGTCATGATTCAAAGCATTAGAGAGGTCGTAATGGTTTCACTACCTTTCACAAAGAGTCTCTCCACTCTCCTCTCTGTGAACGATGAAACCACAGACACTAAACAGACATACTGAGTGCACTGCCAGTGTAAACAAATAGACCACACTGCAAAGCGCTGTATGGATTGTTACTCCATGTTGACATGCCAAATACCCACCAATGCCTCTTTATAGCTGCTGAGATACTGTTTGAGTTCCTGGAAATCTGCACTTTCAGTGAGACTTAGAACCAACTGTACTAGTCAATGAATAATTTATGACGGGAAAAGATTACACAAAGCACATGAAGAGAAAAGAAATTGCAGGCCTTCTGCTTTATGCTGCATAGCTAGTGGCTTGTAGCAATCTTCCATTTGCCTTGATTGCTGGTACCACTGTGTGGTTTAAATTAAAGAGCAGTGAGATGGAAAAGAAAAGAAGAATTGGAGAGTCAGTATCAGACTAGGACAGAGTTGTGTAGCATCCAAAGGGGTGATGAACTTTTCACAACAGGTCAATATGTATTATAATAGCTCTCTTAAGATTCCTGTAAATTGTAAGGAGAATAGATTATTTATATTATAAACTTTTTGTGGTAGGGACTGTCTATCATTCTGTGTTTGTACGGTGCCTGGCACAGTGGAGCCCTATTCTTAGTTGGTCCCTAGGCACTGACATAAATAAACAACAATAAATACTGCCGTGTATTTCCTGATTTTAAAAGGATGTTTACAGCTAAATATAACAAAAACATTATTTGCCATTCCTAACGTAAGTTTAGTCTTCTTTGGATGACTCTTTCCACTGGAGGAACTGACTATGGTAGTTAGATTAGCTTCTGATATATCTAGCATGTCAAAGAAACAGTCACATCTTTGGGCAGATTCCCTGCTACGTCAAGTATCTGATGTATGTAGCACAATGAAGAATCAGCAGGGAATTGGTTACAGAAACTTGATTCTCTTCTCCATTCCCAGCTCTAGTGCAGGTTAAATTAGCTAAAGGGCTGCTCTAATTTGTCCCAAGTGGGTATGGTCCTCTAGGGACTGCAATTTAATGGCAGAACTAGGTTTTAGCCTTTAGATTTTTGGCAAGAGTTTTGGAGGAGTGGGGATATGTGTTTACCTGGCTTTCAGGTGTTTTAAAATGTTGCCTTATTGCAGCCAAAATGTCTTCAGTTTCATTCCTTGAGAAATAATAGCAGTCTTCATCACGCCTTAAACTGAGCATGCTGTGTAGGTAAAATTTATAATCCTTGTTACTCAGACTGAGCTCTGAAGAACAGATGTCTCTTTGATGAATAATATAGTAGAGAAGAATGAGGGAAATTCTCTGGAATACTTCTTCACTGAGATGGTCTTCAAAATCTCCACCAGCTATTAATAACAAGGCATCTGGTTCAAGGCACTGTGAATAATTAAAATAAATGGAAATTAGTTTCAAATAATATGTCACCATTAATCTACTGAAAATAGAATTAGAGAACAGAGTAGGAGAATTCAACTTTATGTCTAAGAGCCTGGTCTTGAGGCTGCACGGCTGCAGAGTGGGGTGTGTATAAGGTAACATGTGATGAGTAATAGGGACAGTAGGGGAAGCACCTGGAAATCCAGTCTTGCCATAATGAGGGCTGCTTCATGGCTGACAAATCATTCTCTGTGCTGCCTTTCATAAACCGTGCCTGCTTCTGATCAAGGGGGCAGATACCCAAAGGATTTGAGACTTACTCCCACTCAGGGCCTGATCCAAAGTCAATTTGCAGCCCACCATTGACATCATTAGGCATTAATTCTGGCCCTTGGTGCAGAGGACTACAGCTAGTGCTTTACCTTACACCTTAACTGCTTCAAGACCTCCACTTGTACCTGGGTGGGTTTGCAGAGTGAAGGTCAGAAAAAGCCAGATCTGGACCTGAGTTATATCAGTGTGAGGTAGTGGTTCTCAACCTTTTGGCATCATTTTTCAACACTGATGGCCTGTTATGACCCAGTAAATAGGCCAAGGTTGGGCTCTGCTCCAGCGGGTTGTGGGGAGGTGGGTGATGGCCTATTGCAACCTAGTAAATAGGCTGTATAGGGTGGTAGTGGGATGTCCTGGAAGAGACTGGGTCCTATGGGGCTGGCTAGGCTCAGCTTGGCTCTCCACTCCAGATGTTTCATCCTGTGGCCCTTGATGAGGAGCGAACTGGGCCAAACCTGTCTGAGAAGCATTGCAACCCAGTTCACTCACTCAAATTGGGCCTGGTCAGTTCCCCCATCATCATGATGGAAGGGCAGTTGGAATAAGCCTGAGCAACACTGCAACCCCAGAGGTCTCAGTGCCTGGAGCTGGACGCTGACCCTAGCAAGCCCCATGGGACCAGAGCCACAGCAGCTGCCACATGACCCTTTGAAATACTCTGGTGACTCAACTTTGGGTCATGACCCACAGGTTGAAAAATCTCAGTTTAAGTGATAGAATCATACAAAACATAGAAATGCAGGGCTGGAAGGAACTGCAAGAAGTCATCTTTCTAGATCATCGCCCAGTCAAAGAAAACACTAGAGTGACTCCACATTTACAGGCCAAGGATTGGATCCTGAATTGCACCCTGTATTTTTAGAGCTGTATTTATTTATATTTATTAATTGTGCTATCAGAACATTTAGTCAGCACAAAGACTATGCATCAATTAAGTCATCAGAACGGGACTCAATAGAGACAGAAGTCATGCATGGATTCATGATGCTCTCTACACAGGGGTGAATTCCCCACACCCAGGGCAGGTATAATATTTTAAAAACAAAATAGTTCAATGCCAATAAGGCACCATCTGTACTCACACTCTGACTCCTTCCAATGTCACCTCAGGCAAAAGGTTTTATGAGCAGATTGGATTAGGGTATGCCTAGAAAAGCAGCAAGTGCTTTCAGACTAGAGTAAGGGAGTGAGCACGTTCCAAACCAGAAAGCTCCTTCCTAAAAATATCCTGTCCCTGTTGTGATTTTTTAGGCCATATCAGTCGGTCCCATTGGAAGGATGCTAATAGCTCCCTTCTGTTAAAATCCAAGCATAGCTTGAGCACTTGAGTTGATCTCCACTATCATGGCAGATCACAAGGACTATAAACAGGGGTTCTGGCACAATTTTCATAGTGGGGGGTGCTGAGAGCCATTAAACTCTGAATATAATGGAAACCACTTCAAGCTAGGGGGTGTGGCAATACCCCTAGTTTCAGAAGCTATGACTGTAAAGTAGACAGAAGCACCTAAATCACAGTCACTAGGCAAGATTCACCAACACCAACTTTGGCTATTTTTCCCCATTCCAATGATTCAAATCAGACAGAAAACCTAGTGTAGTGGGTTAAACTATATTTATGGGTACAGACATTGTCTAGTGGTGTATCTGGTACACCACTGATGTCAAAATCCATTCCTTGAATGTTTACCCCCAAACAAACTTGAATGCAGATTATGGAGCTCAGGTTTCATATGCACCCTTGACTATAAGCAAATGAGTGAGCTGACACATTTTAATAGAAATATTCCCCACCTAAATCCACACCAAGAGGAACGTTAGAAAAGGTTATGCACTGTAGGCGCCAATAGCCAAATTAAACATTCACACTGGTGAGTAAATTAGATTAGGATCTGGCCCCCTGTGCCCTGTCTAACATGGCTATCAACATCTATAATACCAGCCTTTAGTAATTGACCCTCAGAATCCATGGCCATGTGCTTGATGCTCCTTAAGCAGCATCTGGCATTATTCTATCTCCCAAGTGTACAAAGAAGGTGTATCTTCTTCTGTATTGATGACATATATTAACATGACTGTCTTTGTGTATTATTGTTTTGGACTAGGAGGAATACATTTAATTCTTCTAGCTCATTTCCCTAAAGGTCTCATGTTAAGCCAATCTATCCTTTTAAACTTACCCACTGGGCGATAAGACAAACATACTGTATGGGGTAGCTACTTTTCAGAGATTTCTATAATTACACCCCAAGGTCTAGTAAGGATAACTTGAAGTCACTAAGGTTGTTGACGCTGGCAAGCAAGATGTTTGAAAACGAAATTGCTACTGGGAGGGCAGCAGGTGCACTGAAAGAGTTGCTTTTATTGGAGAATATGTGGGATCCTCCACTGGGAGTACTTAAAGAAGGTGTCAGGGGAAAATAGATTGATTCATCACTAGTTATTTTGCTGTTCTCAACATGTTAGAGTCACAAACACCTGCATGACCTTATTTTCAGAATGTTATTTTCTAAAACAAACAAGGCCCTTTCTGAATATGGGAGCATAATGTTTTTTTTACTGAACTCCCTATTTTTTAATGATTATTAGTAAGCATTCCATCAATATAGAAAAATGTATGCCTTTTATGTGGACTTGGGAGATAGAGTAATGCCAGATATTGCTTAAGGAGCATCAAGCACATGGTCATGGATTTGGAGGGACAATTAGTAAAGAAAAAAGAAAGGGTCGAATACAGGTATAGAACTTCAGGGCAATTATGTAAACGCACGATGGAGTCTTGTTTGCAAATTAAATAGTCTGAAAAAGCAATGGTTTGTGATGGCTGGGATCCCAGACTCAGACGGAAAACATGAGTCTGATCCATTTTTTTGGTTTTATTGGTGGGAAGCAGGGATCTGGGGAGTCCCTGCCCCCACTGTTTGGGAAGTTAGCTAATTTCTGATTCTAAAGACTGCAGATGTTTCAAGAACAATTGCTGTCATGAGTTTTACTCCATTTTGGGTGCATGTTAGCTCTTCTTGCAGGATTTCAAGCTTACAAAAAAAGCCACTGTTCTGCATGGACTTTGCTATTTACCCAAGACAGCCCAGCAGAAAGAGTGAAAAGGGTTCCAAAAATCTCTTCTTTGCCATCATCCCTGTGCTTTCTATAAATAGGTCACAAACACAAGGAAAACCTTGACCCGTGATTGAAGAATTTCCAAGAAGTTCCCACTCCTCTATGCAGGAATAACCCCTGTGGGAGAGCCCTCTATTATTTACCAATGATCATTCATACTGGGGCAATTATGAAAAATGTCAGCATTTTTTACTATGACTATTTAAATGAGTAGGTGCTCTATGGCAGAGGACTGAAATCTTCCCTCCAACACATTGGCCCGGTTGAGTACAAGGAGCATTTTACTTTCACAGTAAATGTCTGCTTTACCCATCATTAGCCTTCACCACCTGCTGCTTCTTGATTCTGACATGAAGCCACAAGACTCTCTGTGTAATTCCCTGCTGTTAGAGATAAACCAGACCTAGAACAAGATGGATTAATCTTAATTGGAGCCAGAATCCATCGACCTTTGGGGGGTCCCAATCCAAACTTGGAGCATCTTCCAAATCTACATTTTCTTCCACGTGGGCCCTCGATCACCACATTGTCTCCCTCCTACCTGAATCTGGCATCCTATTCCCCTTTTCCTTCCATGGTCAAACCAGTGGGATGAAATAGCCTGGTCAGTAATCTGAATTTACTAGGGGATTCAGCCCCCCTGCCCCTCCTTGGAACTGTCATTCCAAACATTTGAATACCCTGGAATTCTTCCAATCCCAGAGTCTGGATTTGCATTTATCATTTATACCTGCTCTTGATCTACCTTGACCAGAACCATTTTTCCTAAACCACCCCTAAATCTTGCAGGCTTGGGGGAAATGGCATTTGGATCTGAACAAACCATGGGCTGGGTATGAGTTTTGCAAACAACCACCAGAATGACGACGTTTCACAAAACCATTCCTATTTCTGCCTATCCTTCTGTAACTACAATGGACATTTCTTTTCATGTTTCAAATTCAAGCTAATGATATAACTGCAGGATGAAGTAAAGAGGAAAACCTTAGTTTGAAAATAAATATCTGAAATATCTGGTAATCAGTGAAAGATAAATTGATGTAGGTTTTTAAGGTGTACTTGAAGTACTTGGGGGCCCTCTTTACAAGAATAAATAATATAAATCATTAGCAATTAAACAATTGTTGCAGTTCATTCTTTTTTGAAAGAATGAATGTTGTGTGTGCCCATAATATGCATTAGGATAGCTTCACCCAAATAAATGATTTCAGAACTCATCTTTTAAATGTACCCTTCATTAATTGATACACTGACCAGATTACAATCGTCCTGCATCCCATAAATCCACTGTGGACATTCAGCTCTCTCCAGTAACATTTTGATCAGTTTTCTTGAGTGATTCTTGTTGAGCTCAGTGTAGTTGTCAGCTGAGAGAATGCGTAAAACTTCCGTCAGATAGCCTTGACTGGGAGCGTAGCTGCTTTCCTGCTTGTGTTCTTTCCCAGGCTGGGCTTCTGTAGTGACCACACCAAATATGAAAGCTGAACATGCCACCCAAAAAGCTGGATGCTTGGTCAGAAAACACATTTTCTCTTCTTCCTGTAAGTGCGTGTCCGTGTTGAGAGCTGAATGGTGGTTCGTAGTTCACAGCTTAAAGTTGAACCCTGAGGAATTTGTATGGTAAAGAAAAACAAAAACCATTTAATTAGTGTGACTGCAATATGTTTGAAAGGATTTATTAATTGGTTGGCTAAGCTGATTTGCAGTGACAAGCTGTTTCTGAACAACAGGGGGTTTGTAGGGACTTTACAGCCTGAAACAGCAGGAAACTAAGATGACAGTGGCCTTAAAATTCTGTAGAATTACTGGTAAGTGGTTAAATCAGACTGCCCTTCCTTCACGTTAAAAGTTTTGAGTACAAGACACATTTTTCTTTTCCCTGATATGGTACTATATTTGATCATTATCTCCTTTAGTAAGTACAGGAACAAATAGAAGTGCTTTCTCTTTTACTCCATTAGGAAAGAGATTCCCAGGGGGTGGTAGATGTACTTGTATATGAGGAGCAAATAAAGCATTATGCAGGAATTCTGATATAAATGACCAGTAATACTGATGCCTAGAAATGACTTATAGTGGTCTTCATCTTCCTTAATTAACATTAGCTATGAAGCAGAGGAAAAAGACAAACCAAAAACATTTTAATAGGAAATTAATGCTGCTTTATGGTCAGAGAAAAGAGCTGCAAAATAGCCATAATTATGTCATTCATACAACTTGCAAAATGTAGAAATGTCCCAAAAGTAACTAGTTCTCACTTTTAATAATCCTAGATGCAAAGATAGTGCTACAGACAGTAAAAGCAAACTATCCTAGCCATATCTTTCTTAATGTACTGTAGGATTTGTCCTTAATGCAATCTATCTTGATATAGAAGCATGCCAGTTGTAAAAGAGTTTACATTTATTTTCCACTAAAGAGTTTTCCTTTTACTGAGGAGCAGACCTTTGGACATATACATATATATGCTAAATAGCCACATTCAACATCTGCTTCTTTTCAGTGTAAAATAATACAAATCTGGTTTCCTTTTTTAAAATGCTGTGCTAACATATTGCTAAAGTAGAGTAAACTAAAAACTTTTGCTGAGTTATCACTTGGCATGCATTCAGATAAAAGTTAGCATGGTATAGCACACTCTGAAAGATTTTGATGTTTCAAAATTTATTTTAGCTTTAAGTTAACATTTAGAAATAGGTTAGCATTTAAAAGCATCACAGTTATAGGGACACAACCATTTCTAACACCGTGTTCTTACCTTCGGCAGAAAAAAATGAATGATTATGTATCTCTAGCTTTGTGGCCTTTTGAATCCCCAAAACTATTTAGTTGCTGGAAAGTCCGATGTTTTTAAAATTCCTTGATGGTGCTCTGGAAGCTGAGAGGATTAGTTTATTGCTGCCTTGAAAAGTTTTCAGTTGCTATGGAGAGAGCTGTTCTTAAGGTAACAATGGAGGTGGATAGGAATTAGTACATGTTCTTCTTGGCAGGTTTTTGGCATCACATTATTGAGTGTATTTAGCTAATTATTTTGGTAGTTATCATTTTATGTAAACATTCCCAAATTAACATTAGCAGTTGGCAGGATGTATGGTATCTGCTTAACAATATTCCTTTTGGTAGATAATACAGATGAGAACACCAGCTCGTCTACGTTATTAAAATACGTAAGCAGTTTTAGAACATCTGAAGAAAACCTGAATTTCTGTTTTAACTGAAATCTTTGTTCTGGGCACAAATGTGAAATCAGAGTAGAAATATTTTCTGGCACCTCTGTAGAAACTCAATTTTTTTCTTAAAGGGACACACTCCATGGAGACTGGGCCCCAAACACAGTCTTTGGTAAAATAAACAAACAAAATCAGAGAGCATCAAAACTCTCACCTGCACCAAACTTGAACAGCTGGGCTTGGTGCAGATGGTGACTGGAAAAAAGACCAGAGAAACCCTCCCTGTCTTCATATAATACTCTGTGGCTGAAACTGCAATCTTCCAGTATCAGTAGCCCAAGTCATTCCTGTGTCCCTGCACTAGAAAGGGGTGAGAGCAGTCAATGACTAATGGATCGTCATTGGAATTGAGCTAACAAGCTCATCCTTGTCCTATCTCCCAAACCTGCTGTGTAGGGATGGAGAGTGAGCCATACTCCCTGAGTAGAGTCCCCAAAACCTTTGGAGAAAGAGGCTGGATTTAACTTAATATGAACAGAAATGTTACCATAAATAATTATAAGCATGTTTTTTAAATGCAAACCCTCTCCTACACAAATACAATACTATTCTATTCTATATTGATTCTTTTTTGTGCTTATTACTATGGTATCTGAGCAGCTAACAACAGCACTGTGATAGTTCCTGAGAACCTGCAAGTGAAACCAACTATAAACAAAAGTGAAACTGGCCAGTTGAATCTGAGTGAAAAGCAAAATACAAACAAACCACTTCAATAAAATAAAGTAATGGCAAACAAGAGCATGCACAAATACTTGTGTGCTCACTTGATATTTCACTATTTTAAAAACAGACCTAATTTTTAGTCATTCAAATACAAAGATATCTGACATTTTTATTAAAGTACATTTTATTTTAAGCTTGATAAATGACAAATGAGTGAACAGATTTATACCTAACACCCACAAACATTCATCTGTGTGCTCAGAACAAACAGAAATTTCAACCCAAAGAGATTTTTTTCAGAAATTTATAAGTAACTGAAAACAAGGACTCACAAATTTTAAGTGCTTCCGCTGCTTCTGTGCTTTCCTATAGCATCATCACTATGATGCTCCATTTAGGAAAGTACTCCATTTAGGAAGGAACAATCATTTGCATACATATGAAATGGGAAATGACTCCTAGGAAGGAGTACTGTGGAAAGGGATCTTGGAGTCATAGTGGTCAGAAGCTAAATGAGTCAACAGTGTAACCCTGTTGCAAAAAAAGTGATCATCATTCTGGGATATATGAGCAGGAGTGTTGTAAACAAGATACAAGAAGTAATTCTTTCACTCTACTCAACTCTGATTAGGACTCAACTGGAGTAGAGTGTCGAGTTCTGGGCACCACATTTAAGGAAGGATGTGGACAAATTGGAGAGTCCATAGAAGAGCAACAAAAATGATTAAAGGTTTAGAAAACATAACCTATAAGGGAAGATTGAAAAAATTGGGTTTGTTTAGTTTGGAAAAGAGAGGACTGAGAGGGGACATGATAACAGTCTTCAAATATGTAAAAAGTTGTTACAAGGAGGAGGAAGAAAAAATGTTTTTCTTAACTGCTGAGGAAGTACAAGAAACAATGGGGTTAAATTGCAGCAAGGGAGATTTAGGTTGGAAATTAAGAAAAACTTCCTAACTGTTAGAGTGGTTAAGCACTGGAATAAATTGCCTAGGAAGGTAGTGGAATCTCCATCATTGGTGATTTTTAAGAGCAGGTTAGACAAACACCTGTCAGGGATGGTTTAGGTAATTAGTCCTGCTATGAGTCCAAGGGACTGGACTAGATGATCTCTCAAGATCCCTTCCAGTTCTATGATTATATGCTATGACAAGATAATGAGTAAATAGCCTGCATAATTTAATATTAGGAAAGTCTCACATGGAAAGTAAAGACAGAAAAGGTGTCAAATTTGTCTATAGAAATCTCAGTGATCTCATATGTTCTGAATATATTTTAAAACTATAACAGTAGAGAGATGTCGAAAGGAGATGTGGAGAAAGATTGATAATATATTATATTAACATTTCCATTATAGAAGTTAGGCTACTAAGACTAAATTTACTGTATGTTAAAGAGTAATGAATAATAATTGTTATAGGCAATAGAGACTGGGATTTTCAAAGGAACAGTCAACTGCAAGTCATACTGCTTATTAAATTAATTTTGCACTAGTTTTGCTGCAATGTCAATTGTGGATCAAATTAATATTGTACTGAGCTTCCTTGTCTGCTTTCATGGCAGTCTCTGCCACTCAATCACTCATTTCTCCCCACAGTTTCTTTGTGCCTTCTACCATCCCACCCTGTGCACATACAGTGTCCTCTGTGAACTAGACTGTAAAACCACTACTGTTTCTTCCTTCACATCCCTCATCAAGGCCCACTACCACTAAAAGACCTAGTGGAAAGTGCCAACTGATCACAATGGTCAGGGACCACCTCTTGCCTGTGTTTTAAAACAAATTTGATAGGGCCTCTGGGAACTATGGCAAATACATATAAACCAGTGAATTTGTTGTTACTGTAGGTTAGCGCTAAGGGTGGCAGAGAGCTTTCAGGTCACGTTTATAATTTACTTTAAAGAAGGAAATTTTGTTGCCTAACTGATTGTACTTTTAGCATATTCATTCTTAAAGTAGTTTTGGCAGAATTGCAATGGGTGTTGCCTTTTTTTTCCTTTTGTAATAGCTAACTCTGCCAGCCCTCCAAACTCTTTAGTTTCTTAAATGGTTTCCTTCCTGCTTGCCAGCCTCTGGATAATGGGTAAATTGCTGCTCCATTGTACATAGCAATTTGTATTTAAAATGTTTAAGTACTAAATACTTTGATGTTAGAGAACTGAGATGTTCTGAATCAAAGAGACTTTCTAATATAGCATGTGATGTTAACTGCGTGCATTGGATCATTGTGTATACTGCTTCTTATAAAGAATTTTTATCATCATATCTGATATTGTCTATCTTATAATAAGAATATGAATCAATTCTGAATAAATGAAATATTATTCTAATTCTGTTGATCCACACTTAGCTAGAGATCGTTCTAGATAGCAAGGCCATGGTGTGGACCAGGGTTGAGAATGAGGACGGTGGGATATTCTATCTTGGAAAAATTACAGTCAGTGCTGGACAGGTATCATGGAAAAATGTTTGGAAAGTGCTGGAGTTTACTACTCTAATAAACAGAAGCATGTGATTGAAGAAGAGTGACAAAAAACAGGAGATCCTTGAAATTCAGATCCAGTTTCAGGTGTAAAGGGCTAAATTCTGCTCTCACACCCTTTGGACCAAAGAGTTTGTATAAGAGGATCAGAACTTCTATTTTTAGTAAGTGTGAGAGAGGATAGTTATGTAAAGTAATGTAACCAGATAGGGGGCATGACAAGCTCCTTTAGCTACCCTCTTCTCTTAAATAATTATTTTTTGTAACTTATTTTTTCAAAAGTGAACTAGTAAGACTTCTCCCACCTACACACCTGTTGTGAGAACAAAAAAAGGTTAGCCATTTCTAAATGCCATTTACAGCTGCACTCTGCAATTTAATGGTTGTCAAAAGATCAATGATTACACAATGTAGGAATATTAAAACCTCTTTATAGAACTGTGCTCTTAGACAACTGAAACATTCCAGCAAGTGCCACCAACCTAGCAAAGAGCTTAATTTTATTTATATGGCAAAGTGGGAGAGGATCTATGCAACATCTTAGCAAAAAAACCCTTGGTAGCTTGCAGCTTACTGATGAAAACTGCTATTGATATTGAACTCTTGTTCCTTAAATACTGAATAATGTATTTTAATGGACTACGCAAATGAGTCTTGAGTCCCCTTACTAATCACAGCAATTACATCAGATGAAGAGAGAACCCTGTGGAACTACAGATTTCCTCCATGTTATCAGTGTGATGTGTGAGCGTCTGCTGTAATTAGATCCATAGGGAGTGTATTGTAATATGAAAGGATTTCATTCTCCACACAATACAAGTTGTGTTTCAATGCAAATCACATCTTTTTCAATAAATTAATCCTGAAGTACTCCCATAAATAATTTCAGCACTTTAACATCACCCTAGGTAGTCACTTGATTGTCCTGTTTAGTCAGTCCTACTAATATGTTTTATTTATGCTCAGCAGATTTTTATTTTTTTAAATAATTTTGACAGAGAATATCAATATCAAATAAATATCAATGTTTATTTTTAAACATTGTTTCCCAATTTTTATTAAATGTTCACAATTGCAGGAAGTTATGCAGGGCATGTGTGTGTCAGACATTTAATGACAGCAGACCTGGAGATCAAAAAGTTGATATTTTATCATCATTAAAACACAAATTGTCAACATCCCATGTCAATAGGGTGACCAGATGTCCCGATTTTATAGGGACTGTTATGATTTTGGGGTCTTTTTCTTAGATAGGTTTGTATTACCTCCTGTCCTGATTTTTCACATTTGCTATCTAGTCAACCTACATGTCAAAATTCACAAAGTAAATATCCTTACATAAAACTCTAAAACGTTCTCAAGCAGCATTTTTCTTATTGTGCCTGTTTGTAAATTAAGATGATTACAAGTTGAAATATTTTTCATTAGTTTGTGTGCATAGAGTGAAATCAACATTTGCCAGTAAAAATCAAATTCTTCCAAGCCTAGTTATATTTAAGGTTTGTCAGTGACTTAAAATGAATTAATACTACTGACATGCATTTTATAGGAAGCACATATTTATGGATGGCTCTGGAGCAGACCTTGTATTAGTCCAGGACTCTTGAGCTATCCCTCTGCTCAGCAGGTAATGAAATTGTCAAATTGTATAGGGAATCTCTACTTATATTGAAGTGGAAAAGAAATATGTTTACTGCAGTGTATTTCAGGTAACTGTCTTCACACTTGTAGTGAAGTTTCTTTTCACTGAGAAGCAAGTTGATATTTATTTGTATTACAGTCATTCCGAACTGAGATCAAAGTCCTATTGCTCTAGGTAACTGTACATAGAGACAATACAAAACAGTCTCTGTCCCAAGCAGCTTACAAACCAAATAAACAAGAAAGAGAAGGGAAGTATTATTATCCCCATTGTTCAGACTGAGGGACAGTGAGAAGGAATGATTTGCCCAAGGTCAAACTGAATGACCGTGACAGAGTAGGAAACTAGACTTGTATTTTCCAGAGTGAATGAATCACAAGGCCATTCCATTCTTCCTCTCAAATCCCACTATTAAAGGCTTCTCTACAAAATAATTAACATTAACACTCCCCCTCAACTGGAGCAACAGGAAGCAAGGAGAGGAACAGGTGTCACATATGTTCCCCAAAACAACCAGGGCAAAGAGGAAGACCTGCTGAAAGCAAAGTCAAGAGACCATATTCATTAAACCTGGTGCAGAGAGACTTATTATACCTCCATATGTAAGCAAGGCCTCTGATAGTCTGGGAGATTCATGCTCAGAAAGGGTAGGCAAGATTACTTTTAAAAAAAATTAACTTGTAGAACTCATTGCCACAAGATATCATTGGAACAAAAACCTAGAAGGATTAATAAATTGTGGCATACTTGTGCCACTGCAATTTCTGCTCTGATGGCCTTTCCAATGATGAGTATTTGCAGCAGGATTTATGTTGTTGGAAACTGGTATAAATCCAGCGTTAAGATGGTCCAATCTATCTTTGGAGACTACTGTTCAGTTACTTTAATTATAGCTGTAATGAACCCATCATAATATATGTACACATATCTACTTGAAAAGTCTTTTATACTAGCAGGGGACAATATCATGCATTTGCAAGTGTATGTTGCTGCTCATTTTTATTCTTCAGTTCACAAAACATTTTTTAGGGTAATTATGTTCTAATATTCTTCATTGCCTCATCTTTGGCAGCACAGTTAATTATTTTAAAGGGATCAGAATATTATACTATGGTCATTAAACAATCATGCCAGTTGGTTGTACTATCTCAAAGCCATTTAAGTTAAATAGATGTGCAAAATGAGGTTAAATTCCTTCTCAGTTTTGGTTTATTTTGGTCCCATAGTTTTGATTGATTGGTAATATCAAATAAGTGTCTGCTCCCTTAGGTTTCCAAACAAGTTTATTTCTAATGAGCAAATAAAGAAAGTTGATTTAATTAACAATGTTTTATCTAGCATAAGTTATTTATGCCTTAATGGCACACTTCCCGAAAAGGAGAGTTTTAATATATCAAATATAAAATTATACCATTTAGCATCTCATTATAGGACTTTGAGTTGCATTTTGAATGAAAAATAAATCATATATCATTAGCTTACATTTGATAAATCCATGGTTAACCCCATATTTCCATGATTCACCCTCCCACCTGAAAGGGAATCCACTTAAGCAATGTGCACGACATCTTCAGAAAGTCAGTGCTGTGGGATAACCATTATAATGTGTTTGAGAGCAAATCAAAAGTTCCTTTGTGCACTCTATGCTACTCCAGAAAAACATTCATAAATTGCTTTTGTACTAAATAACCAGCTCTAATAAAAATTGAGGATAAGCTGCTGTTTATCTACAATGCTTTGCCTTACAGCACTTGTTCTCAAAGTCTGACTCATGAAGCACTTATGTTATCTAAGAAGATACCTCTATCCAACAGGAAGGAGTCTGTCTTTATACAGTGATGATTTGCTGCTAGTTGTTGCCCAAGGCAGGACTTACATTTCTCAAGGGCTTTTCCCGTGATCAGCCTTGTATATAATATTAAACTGGAGACTTAGCATACAGAACCACATTACAGTGACCTGAAAAGCCTAGAGCAATAGGACTATGGGCAATGAATAGAGATTAAATAATAAATGTTAACTCCTACAATCAGGGAGATGACAGAAAGAACATCTATACATGAAGGAAATGTAACCAAGCAGCCAGTGTTAATTTGTAACTTGGCAAGCCCTGGCACAAATTAAGCACTGCAAGCAGCCAATCTCATTGCATTAAAGCAAGTCCTCCTCCCCCCACGCACACACACACACTTTTTCTCCACGATATTGTGCTAAAATTACCTTTTCATGTAGCCAAACATTATAGCTGCTGCTGGAAGATTTGGGAGAGGAGGGAGCCAAGGAGGAGTTGATTAATTTTAAGAAATGTTCCCACAGTATGTAAAAGTTTACGAATTACTGGGTTACATTTTAGTTTTTAAGTCTTGTTTACCTATTTGCTCTACTTGATAGCCTGAATGTAATGTTCCATAAAATATCCCCTTTTAAGTATGACTGGAAAAGAAATAACTGTTTATGCTGAAATTTTAAAAAAATATATACAGAAGGCACAAAACCAGCTACTATTTTAACTGATGAAATACAATTGAGAGTTAATGCTTCATGTATTGTAGTTGCGTAATTTTATCGAGCTCAGGAACAATTCTTATTTTATCACACTAGGGGACAGACTGTTCATTCCACTCGGTGTTGGCCACAGAATTCTTTGCATTTCTATCTCCTGGAACAACAAAGCCATATTTTACTAGTGTGTCAGAGAATCTATCGTCTGTTTGTAGTTGACCGTGTCCTTTTTTTTTCTGTAGAAGAAATAGATTGAATCCAGCTCCTACTAGAATAAAAAGGACCAGAATAGCTACATACCACAAGTAGGTTCAGGAGTCTCTTCGTGCTTTTTCTCTCCTATAAATCAGTGCAAAACAGTTGCTAAAGAATATGGGAGATTCTAGGAATGTGGCAATAACATGATCCGATTAAAATACAGCCATGTAGCTCATTGTTGCTACCACTATTATATAATCGCAACAAATCTTATACAAAGTGTATCAAGTAAAGTGTTAATAGAAAAGTTATGATTTGCTGAATATGACTACGCTGTTCATATGTATGTATCATTTTTGTATCTGAAGTTATGAGTATTGTCTCTATACCTGTACTTTTAGTATATTTGCTTCTGGGTAGCACCCACAAGGTATTTAGTCTGCACATCTTGAAGAGACTATTCAAGTTAAGTGTCTCATCAAGAAATACTTGGACCTGGGGAAATGCCTATCTACACTTAATGGACTTTCCTGTGAATCTTCCATCTGGAGCAGGGGTTGGCAACCTTCTGCACGCAGCCCATGAGGGTAATCCGCTGACAGGCTGCATTACATTTTGTTTACATTGACTGTCCGCAGGCATGCCCCTCCCCCCCCCCCCAGCTCCCAGTGGCTGCAGTTCATTGATCCCGGCCAATGGGAGCTGCAGAAAGAAGCACGAGCCACAGGGACATGCTGGCTGCCACTTCCCGCCACTCCCATTAGCTGGGAATTGCGAACTGCAGCCACTGTGGGAACTGCAGCCACTGGGAGCCTGTAGACAGTCAATGTAAACAAAATGTCATGCGGCCTGTCAGAAGATTACCCTGATGGGGCCGTGTTCCGAAGATTGCAGACCCCGATCGGTAGTATAGGTAATGGCTTCTGCTTACTAAGTGAAATAATGCATGGCCATGTGACTTGCCCATGGGACTCTAAACACTATCTTGCTACCTGTAATTTTCCACTAGCGTGCTGAGGGTTTTGTTTGAAACAAAGAATTTCTCTCCACATGGCAGAAGCTATAAAGGGCCCTAGAAACATCTCTATTTTGCCTCTTTCCTGCTCAAACCTCTGGATGAACTTATACTAATGGGAGCATTCTAACCAAGGGCCTGGGGAACTTCCAATGATTTGGAAGCAGCCAGAGACTTAACAAGCCAGCAGTTTATTCCATCACTGCTACAAGCCTGATCCAAGAGCTTTGCAACTGTTGTATGTATTTGATTCCTTTAGCCAGTTTTAACTCTCACATTTTTCTTTCTTTCTTTTTATAAATAAACCTCTAGAATGTAGATGCTAAAGGATTGGCAACAGTGTGATTACTGGGTAAGATCTGAGTTGTATATTGACCTGGGTATGTGGTTAGTCCTTTGGGATCAGAAGAACCCTTTTGTTTGATGAAATTGGTTTTAAATAATTTCTCATCTTTAAATCTAGTGTCAGGGTGTTGAATCCAGGACTGGTATACCTAAGGAAGCTGCATTTCTGTCTTCTTGTTAGCCAGTGTAGTGAGACAGGAGTTTATTTTTGTTGCTGCTTTGGTATATCTCATGGAGAAAAAACCACCAGCTCTGGGGTGAGGTGGGGTTATTTCTCAGAGTTTGTTTTGAATTTGGTATTCTCAGGTGTGACCCACGGAGGCATGTGACGGTGAAAATGGAAAACAATAGCTCTAATCTTAATAATCAAACAGTTTATCATGCCTGTATGTTTCCAGTCCATGGAAACATTTTAAAATAAGTGCAAAATATAAAGGGAAATCTGAAATGTGAATAAAACTAAGGTTAATTAAAAATGAAATTTAATGTTCCGCATTCAGAAACAAACAGGACATAAAACGTGGTAGAATTTTTACAATTTTAATATGAAAAGATTACAATGAATAATTTTGTTTGAAGGATGAAATTTACCCATGTAAAAAAGTCAACCTGAAGGGAGACCTATTCTCCACTTGAATCTCACTGAATTCTTCAGATATGTGAATCTAGGGTGAAACTCGGCCATAAAAATAGGACTTTAGTAAGTCAGGTGTTGCATAGCTTTTGTTCTGGGCCTCCAAACAGGGATGCAGATCACACTTACTCGGCTTGCATCCGATGAAGTGGGTATTAGCCCACGAAAGCTTATGCTTCAATACTTTAGTTAGTCTTTAAGGTGCCACAGGACTCTTTGTTACCTCTGCTATTCCAGACTAACACGGCTACCTCTCTGATTCTTTACTCTCGGTAGCCTTCTCTTTAATTTATTTAAAATAAAATAACTCTTACCTTTCCCCTGTGGTGGCTTCTCAGTTGGTTCCACTTCATTAACTTTCAAAAGGAAAAAAACCCACATTTATATTGAGTTTATAAATATTTTCGTTGTACACAAAACTATACAGCAACACATACAGAATTAATCATTTGTTCATAGTGTAGGTGTATTTATGAACTGAAACCAATGAAGATGAACAATGTGACAAAAACTTGGACTTAACAGGCACTGAAAGTGGGCCAAAACTCCAAAGAGGGCCCCTCTCCCCATTCATTTTAACTAATCAGATTATATAATATTCAGGCAATTATTTTTCTAGATACAGAAATATTTTGATGTTTGTCTGGCAAGTTGAAATGGAAATTACTAAAAAAAAACACATGCAACATCAGGCAAGTCTGAAAGTAATTCCATTCCAAGAAGATGACACAAGATATAAATGTTAATTTCATACAAAACATCAATCCTAGCTCATTATATACTGCTGCCTCTTCAAGAAACAGATTTTTAATTTAAATATCCTCAATATTTGAAGTCAACAGCAATTAGACCTTCAGGGGGGTATTCTCAAATGCACAACCTTCACTAGTTTTTACTTTTTTGTTCCAGCTTGCCTATCCTGGACCATGACTATACTCTATTTTTTAAAAAATTAGCATCACTCCCCAGCATGTGGGAGACAACTGGATGGCTGTCTGCTTGAATGCAGATTTCAAATGTGAACAGAGGGATTCCTTCCCCTTTCATATGTATAAAGGAGATAAACCTATTTCATCACTGGCTGAGTGTTTCCACCTATTCGGAAACTAAAATGAAGCCTTCAGTGTTGCATAATGGTCAGAAACAGTTGCTGTTTTGACATGTGTGGGTGAATGGAGCACTAATGTGGATGGTCCTGTTGTGACCACTACTGAAGCCTGAAAATCGGAAACCGTTGCATGGGCTGCTCTTGTCATGGCCCTCCCTTGAGACACGAGGCTAAGATCTTGTGAACTTTGAATGTTTGGATGTCTCTTTCTCCTACATGCCTGAACCTCTTTGATTGAGATGTTGGGCAAGAAATCAAGAGGATTTTCATCTCTTGTATCCATTAGGTCAGAATTACCCCAAGCATGTCACTGCTCACTGTATTATGGTTTCTCTGATTCCTAGAAGTATCAGTTAATGTAAAGATGCACAGAAATATTTTTAAAAAGGAAGTTAGCCAAACATTACCAATCCTCTATATAATTGCAGCAGATAGTTATTTAACCTAAATGGACACCTACTGGTTGCAATGTGTTCCTCTGATATTTTGTGATATTTCTTACACACACACACACAAAATATAATGGGCAAATATACTCCGTCTTCACACACAATATCAATAATACATAGATACATACGCAATATACACTGTACAGCATACATTTCATAGCATGCCTATTACAGGCATTGCTAATCATATACCGGCTATATAGTAATCAATTTTGTTTTGAATCAAATATAGCCTGTATTGTGGAATATTAAGCATTATTCTAGTATCCAGATGATGCATACATTTGGACACAGAGTTCATCCACTGCTTAAAAGGCTTTCCTTCATTCCAGTTGACAAAATCCATTGCAGTGTGTTGTTTATCCATCATCAATTTCCTAGTGTTAAAGAAAAATATGTGAATAATAGAAGATTAGATAATGATTTATCTGTAGAGAATGAAATGCAATATTGAATGAAATGCAATATTCAAAGACTTAAAAGTATTTAAAATTCCAGCATGGATGCAGATTAGCAGTGAGGAGAGCATGTGGTGGATGTGACAAAGTTATTTAAATCAGTTAACTTCCCAGGGACCTAATGAAGCTAGGTGAAAGGACAGTGTGATGACAAAAGCTAGTATTGATAAATGCAAAGTAATGCACATTGGAGAGAAAAACTGAAATTACCCATACAGAATACAAGATTCAAAATTAACTCTCATTTTAGGAAAGAGACCTGTACATCACTGTAGGTAGCTCAGTGATGACTGTGTCCCAATGTGCAGCTGTATTTAAAACAAACAAAATGCTAGGTTGTATAGGGAATGGAATGGAGAATAATATGGAGAATACTGTAGCGACTTTATATAAATTGATGGTGTGGCCTCATCTAGAGTACTTTGCACAGCACTGGTCACTCCGTCTCAAAAAGGATATTGCAGATTTACAGGAAGTTCATAGGCCAAAAGGAACCACTGTGATCATCTAGTCTGACCTCCTTTGTAACACAGGTCAAAGAACTTTCCCCAAATAATCCTAGAGTGTATCTTTTAGGAAAACATCTAATCTTGATTTCAAAATGGTCAGTGATGGAGGATCCACCACAACATTTGGTAAATTGTTCCAATTGCTCGCATCATTAAGAATGTACGGTCTGAATTTCTCTGACTTCAACTTCTAGCCATTGGATCGTTATACCTTGTTTTACTAGATTGAAGAGCCCATTACTATATATTTGTTCCTTATGTAGGTACTTATAAACTGTTACCCCTTCACCTGTTCTTTGTTAAGCTGAATCAACTGAGCTCCTTGAATCTATCACAATCAGGCATGTTTTCTAATCTTTTAATCATTCGTGTGGATTTCTTTGTGCCCTCGCCAATTTATCAACAGCCTTCTTGAATTGTGGGCATCAGAATTAGTCATAGTACTGCAGCAGTGGTCACACCAGTGCCAAATACAGAGGCTCCGACATCAACATCTGAACCAGACCCGCTGGAGCTCAAGTTAGGCTCCAGGCATATACGTAGGTTGCCTGGATAAGGCTCAACAGGAGCAATGACTGATAAGTCACCAAGGCTTCACCAAGGAAAAAACTGAAAAGACTGTCAGTTTAAGGGCTCTTGGTAAGCACAGAATGAGCATCATTTCTACAAAAGTTAAGGCCAGGGCTAACATTTGATTTCTGTAGTGTGGAGCTGATTTTTCTGTTAGTCATGGCGGATACAATGATATTTCAAGACACATTGTTATGGAGAAACAAACAAGCTGTGCCAAGGCTGTGACACAGTCAAAATCATTGGCAGCTTCCCCTCCAACCTGGAGCAAAATGAGCGATAGTATAATCAAAGCTGAAGTTTTATTTACAGGATTTATTTTGGAGAATAACATTCCTCTTGGTAGCAGTGATCACGTTAGACCTTTATTTGGAGAAATGTTCCCAGGCTCCAAAATTGCCGAGAGCTATGTGTGTGCCTGCACAAAAACAACACATACTGTAAAGGGGCAGTCACACCTAAAGTACTTGAAAACATATGGAATGTGACTGAAAGCCATGAACAATATTTTGGTTTGGCACTGGATGCTAGTTCAGATGAGATCGAGAAATGTTTTCCAGTTTTGGTTACATATGAATATCCAGAAACTGGCCTTAAAGCTACTGAATTTTTAGATATGATTTCTTCCTTATTGAATACATCTCAGAAATTGTTTGATGCAACTAACAATGTGTTATCAGAAAACAATGTTGGCTGTGTGATACAGCATGGCCAGCAGGCAGCAGGAGAGTGTTAGAGGGAAGCCTTATTCCCTGTAGAGGGAAGCAAGTTTTCTGAAGGTTGGAGCACCTGGAGCCAATTAAGGCACCTGGAGCCAGTCACAATATAACCCTCCCCCCCTGCTTCAATCAGAGTTGAAAGGAGTTGAGGCAGAGAGCAGTTTGGAGGAGTTGGAGCAGAGAGCGGTTTGGAGGAGTTGGAGCAGAGAAGACCCAGACCCTAGTTAAAGAGACACCTGGCTTTTGTAGAGAGGGCAGGAAGCCCCACAAGCTGAAGGGTAGGAGAGGGAAGTAGCCCAGGGGAACGAATAGCTAATCAGGTGGTTTACCGCTATCCTTAGAGCCCCTGGGCTGGGGCACGGAGTAGAGGGTGGGCCCGGGTCCCTCCCTCTCTGCTCCCCCTCCTCTAAGATACTAGTGAGGCAGTTAATACCCTGTTCAGGGGCAAGAAATGGCTCCCTGAACCCCCCCCAAGAAGAGAAAATGCGGGACCCATCATAATAGTGTCCAGCAATTTGCCACAGCTGGAATAAATGTGCTACATACTTGGGGGACAATCCTGAAAACATGTAGGATAAGCACATAACAGGATAGTGTTTTGAATTAAAATCAAAGAAACAACAAACCAGGGAGTGTATGAAGTGGGATGCCCCTACCACCGTCCAATTAATGGCAGAGCATTCATTGAAATACTGCAGGTGAAGCTGAGGATTTGATCACTGACATTTATTATGACTTTCAGTCAAGTGTCAAAGGAGTGGCATCTCTGCATGAGTACATGGCATTTTGCAATACCAGTGTGAAGAAAATCGTGACGTGTGTGAAAACATACTGGATATCTTTGAAGAGAACTATTGAATGTTCCGTTGGCTAGTTGGGATGTACTGAATTCCTATTTTGTCAGTACCTTGGATGAGGAAGAGCAAAGAGATGCTGCTGGACCATGGGAAACTAAGAATACATCTGAGTTTCAAAAATCCTTTGCGAAGTTGTATTTATTGCTTTTGAATGCAGTGTTGCCCATGTTTAAAAAGTTCCACTTACTCCTCTAAACCTTTTGCACCCAGCAATGATGATGCTATACAAAGATATTATTTTGAAATATAGCTGCAAGTCAAAATGCTGTGGAACTAAATTACACTCTTCTGTGCAGAGGTAACAAAGAGTCCTGTGGCACCTTAAAGACTAACTATAAAGTTTTGAAGCATAAGCTTTCATGGGCTATGTAACGGGGTCACCACTCACCCCTGCGGCGCCTCCCGCTGGTCGTCTGGGGAATCAGCTCCTTCAGCGTCCAGAGCGCCCACCGCAGGTTGATGCCCCGCTCCTTTGTTGGCTCTGTGACTCTCCCGGACCCCGGTGCCCTCCAACTGTGGGTGCTGCACCCCTGCAGTACCCCCTTTGGTGTGAGGGTCTCCCCTCCCTGGGGGAACCCTCCACCCCCTATCCCCACCTTGCCTCAGAGTATGCCACTGTCAGTCACCATTTGCCCCCGCTCACTGGGGCAGACTGCAGTATCATGGCTTCTCATCACAGGCAAGGAGGGTTGGCCTGCTGTCGCTATCTCCAGCCCTGGGCTGCCCCCTGCAACCCTGGTACTCCAGGGTCGGGCCTTGTATCAGGCCTGGAGGCCTGGGGCTCTCGGCTACAGCCTGCCCAGCTCCCTCTGCCCTGCCCCAGCTCTGCCCTAACCCAGGTACCTGGCTTCAGCTCCTGCAGTCAGGCCTGTCTCCCTCTGAATGCAGAGGAGACTATCTCTCCTCTAGGCCCCTGCCTCCCAGCCTTTATACAGGCCTGTGTTTGGGGCGTGGCTGCCCATCTGGGCCTAATGCCCAATCAGGCCTGAAAGGCCTGCTGGCTCCCAGCCTTAACCCCCTCCTTGGGCTATTTCAAACCCCTTTTGGGGCTTTCCCAAGCCCCTTCTGGTAGGGGGCGGGTGGTCACCCCGCCACAGACTAATACCCACTTTGTCGGATGCAAGCAGCAGTTACTGACATCAGAAGTACTTGTGGGCTTTGAGACTTGTATCTATGCAGCAAGGAAAAACATGAGCAATACAAGGAGCGTATAAAACATTCTTGATTGAAGCTATGCAATTTATTTTGCAAAGCACTGGATTGCATGAAAGAGGCAACACCTTTACAAGACCCTATACTTAAGAACCTGGCTTCTGTTAAGTCATTTGTCCGTATCTTTCCGGGATCTATAGGTGAAACTAATCAATTTGCTGATGTGACTAGTATGCAACAAATGGATTCTCTGATTTCCAAGTTTATTGATGATCAAATCTGTGATGCACTTCCTGAATACGAGAGCACTATGAAAATTGATGAATTTTGGCATAAAATATCTCATATGAATGACCCCAGTAAGTTGCCAGGCAAGATTGTCTGTGCTTTCAAAACTTGTAAAATCAATATGTTTAATCCTCCACAACAATTCTTATATTCAGCATAGTATGGAAAATAATAACTGATATGAGAAGTTCATTAGGGTAAAAATCCTCTTACCTAGCAACCTGATCCCAATCTGTATGAAGAGCAATAGTGGTAAGGAATACCTTGTGTTACACCAAGTACAAAAATCAGCAACTTTTCCCACCTTAAGTGTCACTAGGTGCAACCTTCATCTGAACTGTGCAAAAAGGCAAAATCTGCCACAAATACCGTTTTGGCTCTGGATGCCAGTTTGCTTTGCTGGTCAGGGACATCATGTTGGTCTGGTCAGTCATCTCTCAGGGTGAACAGAGCTGGGTGAGCTTTCTCATAATCAATGGATGCCAGATTCATGCTGGTGCCATGCAGTGCTGTTGATTCTAGAATCAGGTGAAAAGCTAAGAGATAGGACAGGAGAAAAATAGAAGGGGATAGAAAAGGGGACACGATGGCGCGGAAGACAGAGCATGATGTTACATCTAGCAGCCTCGAGGTCCTTGCTGGCGCAGTGGGGATGGTCAAGCGTCTCCCACCATGGCTGCAGCAGTGATAGTAATCCCCTATCAAAGTATCTTTGTAAGGACCCCAAAAAGGGGGTTGGGCAGAGTAATCCATCCTCTGTTTTGTTCAACAGCAAGGACTAGTTTCTGAAGCACTAATTTTGGTCTATTCATTTCTGGTCCCCTCTTCTCCCTGTTTACTTACTAGTAGAGTGACCAGGTGCCGGTTTTGGACTGGAACATCCGGTTGAAAAGGGACCCTGGAGGCTCTGGCCAGCACCGCTGGGGCAGGGGATTTGGGCTCGGGATTGGGGTAGGGGGTTTATCTTGAGTGGCTACCCGTCAGCGGTACAGCAGGGCTAAGGCAGGCTCCATTGCCTGTCCTGGTACCGGAAATGGCCAGCAGGTCCGGCTCCTAGGTAGGAGGGGACATGGGGTTTTGTGTGCTCCCCCCATTGGGAGCTGGGGGCCTGCAGGTGCCTGCAGGCGAGAGCAGTGAACAGAGCCTCCTTGTCTCACCCCAGCGTCCACACCTCCCAGCCCAGAGCCTTCACTCCCCCTGCATTGCAACCTCTTGACACAGACCAGAGCCCATCCCAGAGTCCTCATCTCCTCCTGCACATCAACCCCCTGCCTCAACCTGCAGCCTTCTCCTGCACTCTGAATCCCTAAGCCCCGCCCCCCAGCTGGAGCCCCCTCCTGTAGCCCAAACCCCTCATCCCCGGCCCACCCTAGAGCCAGTACCCCCAGCCCAGAGCCCTCACTCCCTCCCACACCCCAACCCCCTGCCTCATCTGACAGCCCCCCTCCCACATTCCAAATCCCTTGGCCCAACCCCACCCCCAGCCTGGAGTCCCCTCCTGCACCCGCAAACTCCTCATTCCTGGCCCCACACCAGAGCCCACACCCCCAGAGAGAGCCCTCACCCTCTTCTGCATACCAACTCCCTGCCTCAGCCTGGAGCCCCCTCCCACATCCTGAACCCTTCATTTCTTCATGCCAGCTCCCTGCCTCAGCCTGAACCCTTCATTTCTGGCCCCACCCTGGAGCCTGTGCCCCCAGTTAGAGCCCTCCCGCCCATACCTGAACCCCTTGCCTCAGCCCAGTGGAAGTGAGTGAGGGTAGGGGAGAGTGAGCCACCAAGGGAGGGGAAATGCAGTGAGCGGGGTATGGGTCTCGGGGGGGGGGGGGGCAGGGGCAGGACCTTAAGGAAGAGGCAGGGCTAGTATGTTTGGTTTTCTGGGATTAGAAAGTTGGCAACCCTCTTTACTAATCATCATCTTAACACAGTTCTTGGTGGTATCATTAGACTGGCTCTATTTAAATTAATTTAGTCTTTCTCTCTGACATCTTTTCTAAACTACTTTTATATAACAAATCATTATGACAACTCATGAACATTTACCTGCTTTCCACCAGTTAGGATCACAAATAAAGTAGGTCTGCTAGCCCACAGTTATTACAAGACAAAGTAAGATTTCTGTGTCCTTGGCATATTTAAATAATTCCTTATTGTTGTCCCTAACTATACTGACCATAGTTTTTGGTTTGATATATTTAGCTTCCCCTACCCATGCTATGAAGTTCATAACTACTGATTTGTGCTCAATGCTACCAGATTCCTCTTTTTTTAGATGTTATATATATTATTTTTTAATGTTGCTTTCACTGACCCTCTTAACCAGGTTGATTTTTTTAAACCAAACAGATCTTCTTTTTTGATTGCAGAATTGTGGAGGTTTGGGGCATTTAACAAAACAAGCAATTCCCAATTGTCATTCACATGCTATGTTTAACTTTTTACTCACACTTAATTTTGCTCATGACTGTTTTCAGCCCTGGGAAACTGGCCTTTTAAAAGCACCCGGTGTATGTCTGTGGATATATATTACTGGTTGGGATTTTATTCCGTTTGCACATAACAAATTAAACTAGGACATGATCAATTGCACGTAGGCTACCGTTAATTTGTAGTCCTGTGATCAATTCATCTTAATCCATCAGAATTTGGGCTAATATAGATTTATCCCAAATTGGCTGCAATAATTTTTGTGTTGGACAGCTATCATCTATTTAAATGGAATGTTTTAATAGTAGCAGCATGTGTCCATAGATTTTAATTCCTTCTACTAACACATTTTCCCAACATATTATAGATATATGCATAGGAAGCTGTTCCTTTTCTGACTTCATCTATAGCAGACCCCACCAGTATCTTGTTTTGTGATTTATCAATTGGTACATTGATCTATAAGCATGGCAACTCCTGTCCTTCTCAATGTAGAAGGCCCCTCCCCTCCCCTTTTTTCCACTTTATCTTTCCTAAATAGGGTGTATCCTCTGTCTTTAACATTCCTATCAGGGAATTTCCATACATGAATCATCCTGTCAGGTTTCACTAATGCCATTTAGATCACATTTTTTTCAATACATAAGTATTTCAAATTCCTTATCTATTACTCAGACATCTAGCATTGCTACATAGGCAACTGAATAATTTTCTCTGTTTACATTCCTTGATTCTTTACTCTTATTCAACCTTTAGTTCACTGGTTTGAAGTTTGTACTTTAGCTCAATCTAAAGTGATATTAGCCACTCATAAACTGATTTATGTGTCCATATAACAGGACTAACACACCCACTCTTGGCCAGAGGTGGCTTCATGGCTGCCTCAGTTTCCCCTTCACTTTTCTCCTTGAACTCCATACAGACTTTTTATGGCCAAAATTACCCTTCCTTGAGGTCAAAATTTATTAACAAACTCACAATGAAACTCCAAATCCCAAATTAAAATCCAGCAAAAGTTCACACAAACGAAAATTTTCCTTCCCGGGTCCACCTGGCTGGTGTATTTTTTTTCCCCCTAATCCCATGAAATTTGCTCCCTGGCTCTCATCTGTTGTCAGCCTTCTGGCTCTTGCTTCCAGCCTAAATGCTTTTCCCTAGTCAAGATCCTCCTACTCATTGAAGCTCTTCAGCAGCCTCTACCACAACTTCCTTTGGTTTTCTCTTCCTGAACATCACCATATCCTCTGCAGCTTCTTGTTACTTTTATAGGGACCAGCTGTGTTCTATGTGGCCCCACTGAGAGGCTGTTAATGAGGCACAGGGTGGTTAAAATCAGTCCCACGTAAAGGTCCCAGTCCACCATGCAGCAATTCACACAAAGGAGCTGTACCGGTTTAACAAAATCAATTTAGAAATGGACTGAGTTGAATCAGCGCATTCTTTGTATAGCTAGGTCTTAGGAACTAGGGCTCTGAGCAACACAAGGATTTAGGAGAATAAAAACCTGTGTGGAGCTGGGCCTAGAAGTCACCATCTGCAATGCAGCTATCAGATTGTTCTCTATGGTTCTGACGTAAGGATGGCTTCAAGGACTTTAAGCCTCTCCCTCCACTGACTACACTCTCTGTGCTGTACAGAAGGGGCTAGAATCTGACAGTCACTCCTCCACTCTCCCTGCTACTCTCTCCATTGTGCTGCTGGGGAGAACAGGGAAGAAAGGCAGCTGCAACAAAAGGGTTTTTTTTTTTGCTTTAAAGAAATAAAGGGGAGGAGATTAAATTTGTGAGGTGGAGCTTCCTAAGCCTCTCACTACCAGCTATCCCTGGGCCCCCCTGTATGGGAGTCAGCACTGGTCCCAGGGGTCTGCAAAGCCTGTGTTAGAGTTCTATAAACATCAGAGTTCATAACTTTCAAGGCCTATTTCAATGACCATTCATTTTGATTTAAAAGCAAATAGATGCACTTGAATAAAACCTGCAGCCCAAATGAAAAACAGAAAATAACCACACAAAGCAGGATAAATCAATTGGCACCTATTAGCTTAAAAGGAAAAGCATAGTAAGTGGATTAATTGCCTTAGCACTTGGAGGTTAAACTTAAAAAAAAATCCTCTGTATCAGGAGGTTACATTTCTTTTGACTCAATTTTTTTTTAATTAAAAACTGAATGTTAATCTTTGAAAAAGGGAGATACAGCTGAGGCACATTAACTTTGGACAGAGAGTTGAATCCAGTCCCAGTTCCAGATCCACAGCCAAACTGTAATACATACCAAGCCTAATTTCACTGCAGACCAACTGCATCAAAACTACAGACACCATTTACAGAATTCTTCCCATTTGATATTTTACCGCAGAGAGAATTAAAAGATAAAGTAGTTTTACTGTAACTGATGTACATTGTTCTGTCATTTTGAGAGGCAGAATGCCTTCAGCATGTAATAGGGACATACACACTCATGGCGAGTGATATATGTAATTTCTACTTCATGTCGCTATTAATCTAAATTCAATCTTCGAGGAAAAGTGTGCAGTGGCTCTTTTTCAATGCAAAAAAAAAAAAAGAAAGAAAGAAAATTAAAAGGGAGAGGGTGTCAATTAAAGTTAAAACAAGCTTCAAATTTTATAGTAAACCAGAAAAGACATTCTCTGCTTTTGCTTTAGCTGAAACATATTGGCCACAAATTAAAGGCTCAAATCCTGCAAAGTGCTGAGCACTCTGGCCCCAATCTACCAAAAACCGTGCTTAACTTTAAACATGTATGAAAGCAATGTGACCCTAAGCAGTCTGAAAAGTTAAGTACATGCTTATGTGCTTCTTAGAAACACATGTTAATAGGAGGACCATTGTCTGACTGATTATGAAGAGGCAATAACTTCTCATTAGTTAAAAGATGTGATTGGTTCTTCATTATAAGCCTATTTTCCCATCCAAGCCACAGCCCTAGGTACGGGTCTTTCCACTTCAAAATTTGTATGCTTATGATATGATTAGAACAGGACATTTTGGCCAAGTCTATGGTGATTTGGGTAAGCTACTTTTAAGTTATGGGCATCTAAAAAGCCAGGAGTAAATCACAATCTTTATGCTTTTTTATTTTTGCCACATCATAGCTCCCAAACACCGTGGCACAGAATCTTCAAATTTGGATTTTTCAAAAGCTCTTCAGGAGTCTCCATAAAATGGTGTATGAGAGGATTAGTTTGACAAGGTATTCACTGGGTAATAAGTTAGTTAAGGTAGGGTATATGAGTGTGTGTGCGTGCACACATTCGTAAGGGGTCCAGTATGGAATTTCACCCCAACAGCCTAAGGCAAAAATCAGAATAGTTCTGGTTCCTCTAAAACTTCAGCAATGACATTTTGATTTTGTGAAATGAAAGCTAAAATGAAATAGTTTGCAACTGGTGTCCAATTTGATGAGAACCACTATGACAGTTGGAATGAAAGCTGGGAGAAAAGGTTCTAATTTGGGATAATTTTTTATGTTTTATTTTTCTATTTTGATATTATGATCTTCTTTTAAAAAAATCGAAGTAGATTTTTATATTATTCATATACTAATATGCAGCACCACTGGCCTCTGCTGTGTAGAATCAGACATGTTCAAATGTTTGTGCCAGTTTCATTCTTTATCTATAGTTGGTTTGATATTTTTTTTTAAAAGACAAAGTTTAATACAACCAACAGCTAGAGAAGATTTAACATTTACTCTAGAGTAGTTACCTATGTTTCTGAAGGAGAGAGTCATGTCTTTATTCCCATGACTCATACATGAGGTTTAATTAACAACCAAGCTGTCCATACTTTTGGCTACCAGTTATTAAAATAGTTGCTAAAGAGAAATATTTGTTTTGATAAATAGAAGAAGAAGAACGAGAAAATACTCTCATGTATTTATTTTATAAAGTAGAATGACTTTTTAGTTAAATGAATATTTAGTGGGTATCTTAACTCACTTGAACTTGTCACAATGCAGACAATCTCTAATCCATGTGAAATGTCCTCCCTAACCCAATATTATAAAGGAGGAGAGAGTAAAAGCAGAAGCAAAAATAAACAAAACACTACTGTGAATTAATAATTTTCTCTGGCTCTCCCAGTGCATTTTATCCATTACATCCATTCTTTTGACTTTATATGCAAGGAGCAGAGGTTATATTTATGCTATAATAAACAATAGCAACGATAATCAAAACCTATTTTCTGGAAAGACTTAACTTGAATTGTAGGTTAAGTGTGATGATATAGTGGTGTTGTAATGTAATGTAAGACTGTTTAAGAACATAAGAACATGTTTGCATGTGTACCTCTGCCCTCTACTGGGTATAACACAGACCTACTTAGTTACTTGTGATTTGCATTCTTTGGTGACCTGCTTATAAACAGGCTATAAACAACTGTATGAACTTTCTGTTATGAAACCTTACACCATGTGAATGGTTTCTGGATCTGAAATCCAATATTTGGCCCAGGTTTATCCAAAGTTTACTTACTGTTTGCAAATTTTAAGTAAAACCCATCTCTTCCAATGCATTTCCAGAAAGAATTAATGGTTTTGTTTGAACTTGGTGCACAACTTGGTGGCTTTGCCTAATTTTACCCCCCAAAAGAATGAAGCTTGGTGCTTTTTGATGAATTTTTGGCTGATTCAAACATCAAGTGCCAAGTGACCTCTGGGGTGCTATGTGCAGTGAATTCACAGGTGAATGACAACAACAACAGAAGACACCTGGAGACTGCAGCATTTTGTATATTTCTAGATAATCTCTTCTGTGTTATTAGAGCTAGCAGATCTTCTCCATGTGTATTTTTAAGCAGGAGGTAATGAGTTCTATTTCTGATGTTATACGTGTATGGTTAAGCTGGCATTCTTAATATATGTAGCTCATCAAATCATTACATTTCATTCTTGGTTGTCATAACTTTGGGACTGTTAGTGCCATGAATGGGAAAGAGGGCAGTGACCTCTGTGATAGTGTTCCCCATATAACCAAGACCTTGCACATGATGCTGATCGCACCTAAAAATCCACATAAGAGAAATGGGTGGGTTTTGGACATGCTGGGGGCGCTGCACAGCACCCCTTCCCTATACCCAGTAAAGCTTACTGGAGAAGAAGGAATACAGCTTGAGAGAGACAGGGTTAAGGGAATTCTGCCTTCAGCTGGTCAGGGTGAAGAGAAGCAGTTTTCCGGTTTCTGACTTTAAAACCCAGGGAGGGGGTATAAAGTCAGGGTTAGGGGACGATCGGGGGCCCCTCCAAGGTTTTGGAAGTATACCCGATTGGTGGCAGCGATTGGTAACCCCAAGAACCCCAACTGGCAAGGTGGAGGTGTCTTGGGGTGGAGGACTTGTTGGTCTGGCATAGAAGAGGCCCAGCCTTTGTACTCAAAGCATAGAGGCTGGGGGGTACCCCCTCATTTCCTAAGTTCCCACTTCATCTTGGGAGTTGCTTGGGGCTTCTGCCAGCTGAGGAAGCTCTCTAAGTATTGCTTCATCCAAACAAATGCTTTAATAGTCTTGATATTCTCTACAAAATATTGTAATTGTCCAGATTAATAGAATCATAGAATATCAGGGTTGGAAGGGTCCTCAGTAGGTCATCTAGTCCAAGCCCCGGCTCAAAGCAGGACCAATCCCCAACTAAATCATCCCAGCCAGGGCTTTGTCAAGCCTGACCTTAAGAACCTCTAAACAAGGAGATTCGACCACCTCCCCAGGTAACCCATTCCAATGCAAATGGGTTGTGAAAAGGAAGTGAAAAATGACTGTAGAATGAGCATGCACTGGTTGGTTGCATGGAAGAATTATGAAAGATTTTAGAACTTGCTTGATAGAGTCAGATCTCAAAACAGGAATCTGGAATAATGACCCCTCTCTCTTGAAAGAACCCAATTCTAAACCATAATATAAGTATTTTTTCCAAAGGCTTACATTATAGTTCTTTGTTAATATAGAATTAAATCCAGTGTTTAATGCAGTTATAGAAACTCCATGTCCCATAATTGAAACTGTTAAATCCAATTGCTTACCATCAGACCATTTGCAGACAGAAAAATAATTTTCCTCTCAAGATGGTGTCTTCCTGGTTCCATCAAAGTCCATATAGACACACTGTGGTCTGTTTTGGCTATCCTTTGACCCATTTAGCAATGTACCTAATTGTCCATTTATCAACCCATTTGTTCTTGCCATCTGTTTAAAAGCAAAATAAATTAAAATACTTTATGTAGTACTTTAGAGTAAGCATCACTATATAATTATTTTAAATTTGTAGCCTACAATTGTCTCTTATCATTAATAAACAAATAATGGCACATGAGCTTTCTCCAGTTTATTAACATTATATAATACATGTATGACCTGTCATAATACATGTATGACATGTGTGGCATATAGGAGGATCTCACATATTTTAGTTTGAGTTAGTTTAATTCAACGAACTAACTGAGTTATTTGTGTTAGTATTCTAATTTAAAACAGAAAATAACCTACCTTTCTTTATTTGACAAATCCAGTTAAGAAAATATCTATGTGCCATAATCATACCATTTTATGGAATACTGTTCTGACCATGCCATAGAGTTTATTTTGGGGGATATATTGCTAATTTTTATACTTTGTCTATGTTAATGTTTCTTGTTAAAGGACAGTAGTTGTACTCTGTAATTATATGTATTTGCAGTATTTTGTTAAATCACTAGATGTCACTATGGGCTGTACAGAGGTTCGAACAACCTATGGCCCTTTATATATAAAGCTAGATTAGACAAACTCAGGCTTTAGGTAACCTGATTATATAGCTGTTCTGTGTCATAAAGATCTCTTTTTAAGGAGAACCGTGGTTCCATGATTCCATACATCATGACACACTGGACTGGCAAGGGATGAAGGTTTGGGGGGGGGGTTGGTTGGTTTTTTTTGCATTCCTTTGCCATGGATGTCATGGAGGCCAAGTTATTCTTTTCTATTATTAATTATTATTATTATTTAGTTAGTCTTTAAGGTGCCACAGGACTCTTTGTAACTTCGTTTCTATTAGTACACCACTTTTGAAGTCTAGGTAAGTGGCAGTCTGCAGGCGGTAAATAGCCTGGTAAATCCAAATTGCCTCTACTTAGAATGAAGTACAGTATTTTAATTTGAAGAGTATCCTACCTACTTTACAGCTCCAGATATATGACTCTTTCAGTAACAGATATCAGACACTGTGATAAGGCAAAAAGGGAAGTATATTCTCTCTCCTTTAGTTGCCTTTCACCTGGTGATGAACTTGCTGATGTAGTTTCTAGGTATGCTGGGTAACTTTGTTCAACCATTTATGGCATCAAGCATGGGATTGTAAATTGCAGTTGATTATTGTTCTTTTGTGATTCACTTGAAGTACTGCATGTTTATTGTCCAAAGTGAAATGTTTCTTTTGATATTTAAGGAATAAACAAACTTACCAAATTAATCATGTAGTTTGTGTTTTGTATTTTATTTCATAAAACATTTGTGGGTATTTTAGGGTTGTTGTTTTTTTTCCATTTTCTCCATAACAAGTGTTTTTCCACATTGAGAAAAATTACAAATGTCACGAATTCTAAGGTCTTTCAACAAACCTTCCATACTCAACAAGCTCTAAAATGTTGCTTATTCACGAGATTCTTTTATTTTACTATATTTTCCTCTCTGTTTTTAATAAATCTTTTTATCAGTAATATGACTCATGAATTGTTGACTGCAAAATTTCCTGTAGAAAGTACCAGAATAGAGAAAAATCCTTCATCTTCTAGTGTCTTATGGAGTCTATAAATCTTTCAACACTGTAGTATTTAAATCCTAGCCTCCCACTCAGCTTCAGACAAAAGGGTATAGACACATGTCCTGTCCACTAAGATGCAAAGGACTGCAGTGGCTAAATACAGGGAAGAAACCGAACACCAAAAAGGCAATGTATGTATCACTGTGTTATCTGGCTGATAATAATAAAGCACACATTTAAAGCTCTTCCCAGCCTAAGTTCCCTCCAGCTACCAACCAATAAAGATGCCAAATTAAAATTACCACTATTTAGCAAAAGCCAAATAAATGTTTATCTGGCACCATACCTGAAGAGTGACCAGATGTGAACTCAGAGGAACTACAGAGTAAAGGCGTACCAGAGCAAAGGACTGTCTGTAACAGTCGTCTTGTCACTAATCCATGGGGACAAAGCAAGTATTATGACTAATCACAATATTCTCAAAGTGGCATAAGCGAGAACCTGTCCCCCATTGTGGATGAATTTTGATGAGCACCTGCTTCCCATATAGTTCCTGCTTCAGATGAGCATTCTCGTTTGCTGATTTTTCTTTTCAGGCCCCTTGATGCTGAGCTCCCCTCCTATTACTTAGAGAAAGGCCATTCTACCACATGCCATAGACTAGAGAGCAGAAGTCCTGAAATTTACAGAAAACAAGCCAAGAATAGGCCCACTACAGCAAAATGCTGGTATTCCACACCATCTCAAGCCAAGCATTGCTATAGCATCCAATTGATTGGAAAGTCATGGGGGGGGGGGGGTATATTGACACGCACAAACAAGTCAACTTGAAACAAAAACGGAAATACTTTAATTACAAATTATTTGTGAATCCCTTTTCTTTTCCTAATTTAGAGACCTATATGCTGCACTAGCCCAAAGCCACAAACAAATACATCACTGGATCATATAAAGGGGCATCTCAACATCCTAAACTCCTCATTCCCAAGTATTATTGTCTAATGGACAGATCATTTTCTTAATGATTTTTATTATTAATTTGAAGTCGATAAGAAAATGTTCATATTCACAGACTATTATAGAAATGCAAAGTTATAGAAAATTACAGCCTCATTTTAAAGAACATGAGTCAAAGGCATGAATGAAGGAACATTTACATTTGGCTTCCACACTTTTATTTATATATCGATGGGGGAAATACTTGAATTCACATGGCTGAAGTTTGATATGATTTTATAATTTGATTTCTGTAAATCTTAAATTGTAAATCAGATTTCTGAAATATTTCAGTCTTTACAAATTACAGATAATGCTGAACTACAAGAGTGGGGGGAAATTAACATAAAGGCAGAGCTACTGTAGTTCTTCTCTCTAGCGATGTAGATATGGATATCCCAAAGTTATCATAACTGAAACAACTGCACAGGGCAAAATCCTGACCCCAATTAAATCAATGGGTGTTTTATCATTGATTTCAATGGGGTCAGGATTTCATTCACAGTTTTTTGTATGTAGAGCTGATATACAGCCCTAAAAGCTAAAAGAATGTGATGGTTCTTTGAACTGTAGTTGGCATGGTGCTTTGCAGAAGGGATTCTCACTGTTTGCATGAACAGGATGTCTTTACAAATGATGGCAGATCAGATTTCTGTAAAACCTGAAATGCTTTAATGCTAGTTCACCTTGCTGTGTGGCTCATTTTAGATTTCTGAAATTTATGCATTTGCCTACTCGATAAATAGTTCATACTATGTTTTATTGGACATCGAAATGTGTAGATCTAGAAAATGTACAAGACTATAAAACGAATAATCACGTCTACAGTATATTTTACTTATGTTATGTATACATATATTCAGAGATTGTGACTCAGACTACTATTTTGGTAAGAGAAAGCAACATTGGCCTAAGATTTCACTTATTCCAATTGCAGAATTTTATTAATATTAGACGTATTATTCAATCATTTTATCCTGTTAGGCAACAGCATGCTCATCTTGCTCCTGGTTGTCAACAGATTCTTTTGTATCACTCATTCGAGTTACAACAGGTAAGAAATGGTCTTGTTTTTTCTTTTTGATATAGAAGTAGGTTGCGCATCCAGCTCCTGATAGAATCAGAATGACCAGAATAATTACAAGCCAAATGATGGTGGTGGGTGATCGAGAAACCTCTTCATCCTTTTTCTCTCCTGTAAATAAACACAAAGCAATTGCTAGACAACAGAAATGATATGAGAGTTTCCAGGAATGTGGGTGTGGAAGGTGATATTGCTAATCACAAAATTAAAAAGCACATATGTTGTCAGTTCCTGGAGATATTTTGCTAACAGAAGTGAAGGAGGAAATATAAGAAGTTATATTAAACACCACAATTAAAAATGAAAGCCAATTTTCTCTATTTAGATACAAATAATGCATATGGTTTTATTATTTTGAAATGCTATTAGTAATAATTATGTGTCCCAGAAACTTACTTTAAATAATTATTATGCTTTTAATCTATTTGGGTTTCTCCTTACTTTAATTAAAAAGAAAATAATCATACCTTTCCTCTCCGGCGGCTTCTCAGTCAATACTGCTTTAATACCTTTCAAAATGAAATAAAACAAGACATTTATTCCAAATGCACTCACATTGGTCTTGATGGTGACATCCCATAAGCATGGAAAATCTGTGGCTTCTCTGCTTTTGGTGCTGTTGAACTCCCTTAAGAGATGGAGCTAAGAATATGTGAAGCTCAGAATACTTGGTGTCTAATTCTGATAAGTATCAGACTCTCTTCATTTGAGATATGGTTAGAAAATCAGGATCTTTCGTGATTTCCAATACTTCTTATATCAGACTCCAGCACAGAAAAGCATATTAGCATGTTCTTATCTTTACGCATCTCTCTATGGGACTTGAGCACATGCTTAAGTAATTTCTAAAATAAGAGGCTTGACTGAATGGCCATCTCAATTGGCTTAGAAATACCACAAGAGTATCTTTGCTCACAATACTAGGGTATTTCTGTTTCTTAACAGCACCAGATAGTGCAAAGACGCACAGAAAGATAAAAATGTGATGTTAACCACTCTTTTCTAATCCTCAGAAAATCATGTTTATTTCATGTTCTCAAGGAAGGTTCCAGTTGGTTTTCTCTTGTATAATTTGAACTGCTTCAATCATCCCTAGTATTTTCCCCAAACTATTTTAATACCAAAGAAGTGCAAATATTTTAATAAACAGTATGTATCAATTACCTTACAGTACAGGAGTTATGGAGTGCTACAAGATTGGTATGGGAAGACTGTGCTCTGCTATAATGCTATGCTGTATGCATTTTATTGTATATACCCATTATACACTTTATTAACCATAACCACAATATAGTGCCATTATCACTTACTTTCTGATTTTTTACAAATATATCCTCTTTTGTAAGAACATTGAGCATCATTCCAGAACCCAGATGATGCATACATTTCGACACACTTCTCATTATCATAACTTGAAGGCTCTTCTTCATTCCAGTTGACAAAATCCACTTTGGTGTTGTCTCTCCATAACCACCAACCTAATGTTAAAAAGGAAATATACGATTAACTGTTTAGACTGAAAGAACATGTTGAAAGGCTTAGAAGTATTTAAAATATCAGAACAGAAGTCTCACCAGATTGAGCCCTAGAGTTTGTAAAGGACTCCTCAATTTGTCAGCTGCCAGATGATATTTTAAACTTTGACTTAACCAAGACTATCACTACTGGATCAAATGTACTAATAAGCAGCCTTTCTCCTTCTCTGGTCTGCATGCAGATTGAGTCATTTTACTTATAGATTTTGGTTTCAGGGAAATGTGTCTTACAGGACAGATCAGATCATAGCTGAATGTTGTACTGGATAATACCTTAACTACCAACTCATGTCTAAGAAAGCAACAGTGATTAGGAATTGCCAGATGGAGCACATAATTACCATAATTATTTCCAATTTAAAGTATGAAGAAAACCTGTGATATGTGTATGTAATAACTGTTGGCAAAAATTGTCTTTTCTTATATACTCACATAGCATTTATCTTGTCTATCTCCCTTTCATATTTTCAGTGTGCTATTTATCTTTCTCACTTCACCCTCCCCCCATCCTGTTTTCCTCACAAGCAGATCTAAATTCCTATTAGTTATTACAGATTAATGAGTCATTCAAAAAATACCAATCTTCTAAGTAGGACTGGTATTTTAATCTGGACCTAGATTGTTGTCAAAAGAAAAATCTTAAAATGAGCAGAATTTTTTTTTACAAAAAGCACAATACAGGGTTAAAACTTTAATAGCGAACTCAAGTATATGTCTTTAACATTATTGCTGGATAAAATCTAATCCTCCAAGATTCCTTTAAAAATTAAGATAAGATGTCTGGTTAATGTTAAGGATGGGGAGAAAACTATGGTAAGGAAACTAACTTGTTATAGACATCTAATAAGTTGCAGTGCTGTACATACATAAATAATTAAAATACATACTACAAAATGTATAATATTGCCTATTAATATCTGTTTAATATGTTATAACTTCCTAAGGTATGAAATATGACAACATATTTGTCTAATTATATTACTGAATACTGAAAGTAAGAAATTACCATTCACATTTTTGCTCATTCCTGTCCAAAAACTTCTTATTTTACTTTCAAGTGGCTTTATGCTACGTGACAGAAAGATGGATTCAGCATGGTCTTCTATAGAAGTCAAAGTAGCATCTGAAAAAAAGCATTAATAAGACATAATTGAAAAAAAATCTACCTTTCGGGAGAAAGTCTTATTTTCTAGGTTTGATGAATAACTGAAAGCAATTAATTCTTGAGGCTGTGTCATATCAATGATTTTTGCATAAAACATCCACTGTAGTGAATGAAAGTTCTGTGTGGTACAATGGCACAATACACTCTTCTTTCATTTTTCTTGTTAAAATTATCCTTTTCCTTCTGACTAAATTACATATATTTGTGTTAATCATTCTAGTGTTTTATTTTTAACACACTCACAGAGTAAAAGGCCTATGTACACTGCATTTTTGCTATTTGCTCAACACTGTTATTGCTTCCCAGCAACTATATGCAGTACTATTGGAAACCTTCGTACCCACTCCTGAGATTCAATGGTTATTAAACACTCAGAAATATAGTGTCTGATATTTATTCTGTTAGAAAATCTGGCTAGAAGACAGAAATATTTTGGAACAATTAAGGAAAGATGGGTGGGTTAGGGATTATCATCTAGGTAGAGTCTCTATGAGCTATTATCCTTGAGCAGGTTTAAGATTAGCAGCCTTGTTAGGGCTCGTCTTCACTCCTGTGGTGCGGGATCGATCTTCTGGCGATTGATTTGACACGATAAATCGATCGCCTGCGGCTCCCCCGTCGACTCCGGAACTCCAGCTTGCCGGGAGGTGCAAGCTGGAGTTGACGGGGGAGCGCACCGCTGACTGCCGCCGCCGTGGGGACGGCAGGTAAGTCGGTGGCAGATACGCAAACTTCAGCTATGTGATTCACGTAGCTGAAGTTGCGTATCTGCCGTCGATCCCCTCCCCCAGTGAGGACAAGCCCTTAGTCTGTATCTGTAAATAAAACGAGGAAGACTTTGTAGCACCTTAGAGACTAACCAATTTATTTCAGCATAAGCTTTTGTGGGCTATAGCTCACTTCATCGGATGCACAGAATGGAACAGAAGTAAGATGCATTTATACACACAGAAAGAAAGAAAAAAAAGGTTGTACATTAGCATACCAATTCTAAGAGGCTGTTAAGTTTAGATGGGCCATTATCAGTAGGAGAAAAAAATACCTTTTGAAATGGATATCTGTCAGGCAGGACATAACACCTATTGAAGGTAAATTAACAAGGGAAATGCAATCAATTAGTGTAATGAGAGAACCATTCATAAATTCTGTTAAGCCCTTGGTTTATTGTATCCAATTTGAAAATGAATTCCAGTTCCTCAGTTTCTTGTTGGAGTCTGTTTTGGAAGTTTTCTGTTTCAAAACTGACACCATCAAGTGAGCTATAGCCCATGAAAGCTTATGCTGAAATAAACTGGTTGGTCTTTAAGGTGCTACAGAGTCTTCCTCGTTTTATTTATCCTTGAACAGGTCTCCCAGATTTACCCATAGAGATGAGGATTAGAGTGCTTTTCTTCCTTTCCTTCCTCCCCATCCCTAGCTTCCCTTCTCTGCCACCTCCTCCCACCAGCTTGGTGACTTAACAACTCTAACATTTCTATTGCATGAAAACTAGACAGTGAAACTAATCAACCTCGTTTTGTTGTCCAAGGTGTGTGGAATCTATTTAATAAGTAAAAAGCATTAACATTGAAAAAGTCAATTTGTTTTTTTAATAGTCTAAAGTTTGATTACTATTTTTTGAAAAATGTTGTTTTTACAAACATCTAGGTCTTTCCTCTGAAAAAAAATGACACTCACCTAATCGACTGCATTCTCGGGAAGCCTGGGCCCAGTTTCTTGTATACGAGGACTCGATGTAGTAGCAATGATTGCGGAAATGAACCCAAGATCTGTGTTCCTCTGATTCAGGGCATCTTCCAAAGAGTTGTGGAGAATCAGTAGGGGCCATAACTGTTAAAAATAGAAAATTTCTTACCAATTATTTCCTTTCTTCTAGCAGTATCTCCCACAAGTCTAGACATCTGGGCTGCTCTCCTCTATGCAGCTCACAGAGACTGACCATGTTTTGGTGCCGGCGTGGTCTGACCATACCCTCTCTGTTGCTGTGTGCTGCCAAATGAGTTATTCCCGAGCTGTAAAACTTGCACAACAGCATTATTAACAAATATTCTAGAAGTAACAAAATAACAACATTAGACCAAGAAAGATGGTCTAACCACTTAAAATATGACCCTGAGTGGGCCAAAACATGGGAAACACTGATCATTTCCTTTCTGCTAGCAGTAAGTGCCATTAGGGAGCCTCACGTCTCCCACAACCCTGGATGTCTGGAAAGCAGTGAGCAGTGAAATTTTGGTAGGAAAGAAATACCCCCTTTTTGTGAGCTTGCTCAAAGGTCTGTATTATTTCAGGGCTACCACCTGCAGCACAATCCTGACAAAGAAGGCCTTTGCAGAAGTTGGAGTGTCCAACACGTAGTACATAATGAAGGTGTTCACAGCAGACCAAGTGGCCACTTTTCAAATTTCCGAAGTGGATGCACATGCTTGATCTGTCCATGCTATGGATGTTGTGGAGTTCGCCTTGAGCCCTTCTGGGACAGGGACCTCTAATGATTTGTAGGCTTCCAAAATACATAGGTCAAACCACCTAATTATGGAGGACTTGGAAGCTCTGAGTCTCTAGCCCATTGGGTGGAAGGACACAAATAGGGATCCCAATCTTCTCATGGATTCTGTATGCTTGAGATAGATTTTCAACACTCTTTGAACATCTATGGTGTGACACATTTTCCATTGGATATTGTCATTTGGGGCAGAACAAAGGAAGCACAACCACTTGGGAAGTATGAAAAGAGGAATTTACCTGGGGAAGAAAGGATTCTGATGTCCTGCATGTCCGCTTTTCATTGTGGAACATACAATATGGCTCTGGTATAGATAAGGCTGTCAGCCCCAAACTTTGTTTGGAACACACGACAGATACTAAAAAACAAATCTTAATGGATAAATAAAAGGTCGACATTGAAGTCAGCGGCTCAGAGAGATGGCTTGTCAGAGCCCTCAACACTAGTGGAAGGTTCAATTTTGGGAAGATTGGACTGACTGTCAGTCTGGCTAATTAGACTGGAGGAATCTGGCTACCACTGGACTATCTGCCAGGGAGCTCAAGAATCCTGTGACTAGCATGTTACCAAGAGCAGACAATCATGCTGAGATGAATGTACAATGGTCCAAAGAGCTGATGTACAATAGTGCTGAAGGCCTCTATCTATGGCATCTTACAAAGTCAAGAATGGTTGGAATTCCTAGATTGCTGGGATACACCTTGTGCTCTTGGCACCAGTTGTTGAATCTGGCCCAGGCAGAGTGTTTTGGTGTTGATACTCTCCTCCATGTCAGCAATGTCTTAATGATGATGGCGGACAGAATGGGACCTACTAGTACTTTCCTCTTAATAGCCAGGCTGCTAGCTGAAGCCATTTCAGGTCCAAATGAAGAAGAGGACCTTGAAAGAAGGTGTCTGGACTCCATTGAAGCTGGAATTGGGGTCTAGTGTCAGCTCTATCAGGTTTGAGAACTAAGGTTTCCTTAGTCAGTGTGGAGTTATCGGTATTACCATCGCCTGTTCTTGTTGTATTTTCTAGACCTGCGGTTCTGGAGCAAGAAAATAAATTCCTGGATGGGGCAAGAGAACTTTTCTTGGTACTAATGATGAAGCCTTGTGCCCAGAGGAGATTCAACATCCTAAACTTTGTCCTGTGTGTTGCTGATTGCAATGGAGCTCTGATCAGGATGTTGTCCAGGAAGGGTAAGTTCCCTGTAACCTGACTCTGGCTGTTATCATCACGACCTTCTTCATCCACTGCTTTAGCCTTTGGAGGTTGAGAATGGTTCTGATCCCTCCCTCCCCCTTCTCCCCACACATGAGTTTCTGTACAATGAAGAAGATGATAGAGTAGAACCCAGAGACTCTTTCTTCTGACAAAACACTCTTTTATCACTCTATATCCAGAAGATGACATATTTTCATTCTGGATTGGATTGTGTATTAAAGGATCTCTGGGAGTATTAGCTCGTGGGACTCTCCCTGGCTCACTATTTCCCTGTCTGTGTTCAATGAAAATCATTCCTCTCTGAAATAGGAAATCCTGTCCCCTAGCTTCAGCTCTGGGTAGAGGCCAGTGAGATCTCTGTCATTCAGTGGATCTGGGGGGCTTAGATCCCTTTAGACTTTCCCCCCAGACCTCAATTCCAGTATTTTCTCTAGGGGAATCTTTTGTCCCGTGGTACATTTGTGAGAATGAAGAGCAAAAAAGCACTTCTGTCTGAACTGCAGAGAAAGAAAAGCCGCCCAGATGTACAAAATTGTGAGAGATGCTGGACCATAGAAACTATATTACTTATTACTTTTATGAATGGTCTGACAAGATTTTGTGAAACCACAGCCAACCTGGCTTTTCCATTATATACTAATAACACAAAACTAAACTGTCTTTTAATTACTTGTAATTGTAATTATTTTTTAGATTAAGTTTAAAATCCTGAAATCACAGTAAAATCACAATCATTTACTTATCTAAATGAGTGAGTTTTCCTATGACAGGGGGTAATTTTATTTATATTATTTTATTTTGCAGAGTTATTAAATGGGCCAAGCAGATTAAGGAGTGATTGTTTAGATAGATGATAAAAGTAGCAGAAAAGGTAAAAAATATTTTTGTTTGTTCTCCCAGGGTTTTTGATTTGGGGTATTATTATTTTTTTTGGGGGGGGGGAAAGGGTATGGGGATTTTTTTTTTTAAAAAAAAAGAAGCTACATGGGGAAAACTCATTTTATATTTTTTTTCCACTGGAAAACAAATCTTCTCTCATTTAAAATGAAATTTAAAAAGTGCAAAGAAAGTGTTACTATTAAAAATGAAAAAATTTCATAATAATACTTTAACACTTTCACTTTACTTTCTTTCTCACCTTTTTCACTTTTCCTCCCGCCTATTCAGTGGGGGAGGAGGGAACAGTAAAAAACTGAGTGAAGCGGGGAATTTCCAAACAATTTTACAATGAAACATTTCAAATATGCCAAAATATCCATCCTCCCCATTGAGGTTTTTTCTTTTTTGAAAAAACAACCAACATTGAGTTGTAAAAAAAGGGGAGAACTGTTTGATAAAACCCATTTCTCACTGAAAAATATTTTTTGTAAAAATTTAAGCCAATTCTAAACTAAACATAACTATTAATATTGTCCCTCACTTCAAATCAACATGGTTTTATTTATGTCCAGAAACTCATATAATAAAATATTTAATCAATGAAAGAACTTTGTTTATTTTGAAGGAATGTTTGCATTCACTTGCAGTTCGAGGTCATGCGGAGTATTCTTCTCCATGACCCTGGGCAGATGCTTAAATAGCCTACATGTAGAGCATGAGGATTGTTCAGATCCAAAGGAACTGAAAAGTGACCACCTTAATAGTGAGTAAACTGACTGGCTTCTGGGAAGAATTTTGAGTTTTTAGAACTTGATAGCCTCTAAATCTTGTATTATGGTTTAGGATTGGGTTCTTTCAAGAGAGGAAGACAAGTATATTTTCTGAATGCTTATAATACAACTCGTCAGTGAACTCAGATGAATCTCCAGACTCCCCAATGCAAATTCTTAAATTTTATTCCTTACCATCAGACTGTTTACAGACGGAGAAGTATTTTTGATCACAAGATGTTGTCTTCCAGGTTCCATCAAGGTCCAGATAGACACAAGCTACTGTCTGCTTTGGCTCATCACTGGCCCACTTAGAATACCCCATTCTCCATTTATCCATCCATTTGTAATTGCCATTGGTCTGGAAGCAAAATCAATTCAAGGGTGGCTTTTAGCATAATTATAACATTATATAGTATTAAAGTAGTATAGTATCTATATCTAAATTAAAATTTGAAGTGTACTATTGAGCACATCTTGTCAGCATCACAGAAATAATAAGATTAGTAATGTCACATTGTAAATGTATTATTTACATAGGACCTACATGACTATGGCACTGTACATGGGGTGGAAATGTGCTGAACAGATATGTTAGAATAATAAAGTAGGTTATAAAAGATTACAGAGTAGGTTGCAGCCCTGATAGCTGAAATTCTTTAGGAAGCAGATAAGTTCTAAAATGTATATTTAAGAAAAAAACCAAAAGATTCTAGATTGGGAATTCTTTGCTGCTGGTCTTCAGCCCCTACCTCCACTTTTGGAGATCTTCCTTTTCCATACTCTGCATCTTTACCTACCAAGTCTTTCAAGGGCTGCCCTGACCAAATGTTTCACTGTTCAACTCTCCTCTGTTTCCCCCTTTTCCCATTTCTTTGGCTTTATATCTTTCCACCACACCTTGTACCAATAGCTGCCTGTGGCTCTCTCCTCCATGTTTTCTGTAGTCTCCCTCATCTACATGTCTTGCTGGTCTTACCCTTGGACAGGATTTCTGACAGGATTTCACAGAGGTTTCAAATGCTCAGTGAGAGACCATAAGTGGTACAGCTAAAACAGTCTTGTGATAATAGAAGCTTCTACCATTTAAAAAGGGAATAGGAGTTCTAACATTACCCAGAGAAGAGCAACATTTGTTGTTCTTACCACATTGCTGTTAAGACCAATCCATACAGGCTGCCCATATTCTAACACCTGGAGCCACAGAAATGATTGGCTGTAGGGATCTAAAATACTGGTTAGTTCTGAGGATTTCTCTTGGCAGTTTTTTCGTGCCTCTTCCCATTTCATTTTGGATTGGATGACTAAATAGCGATTATCACCACAACGGGTAAAGTCAGAAGCTGGAATTGTTGGGGAATGAGACAGTTTAGGGTCTGTAGCACAAAAACAAAACAAAACATGCAAAGATAAACTTATTTATCTTGTGTCAGTGAACAAGAAGCACCTGAAGTCTTCAAAACTTAAGTAGCATAGCGTTAATTAATAATGAAAAACCTTCCTCACTGAATATTTGTGAGAAATTGGTATTTTCAAAATAGCAGAGAACACATCTGACTGAAAACTCGGCATTTTCAGGTTGGGAAGGGTGGCGTGGTGAGCAAAGTGGAGTAATGCAGTAGTGGTTTACATCTACAATTTTGAATTCGTACCTGAGTAGGCCAAAAGTGAGAGTGAGTTTGGTACCATTTCCCTAATCCCTAGAAATCATTTATTCCCAGTATAGATTCACAGATTCACTGCTCAAGAGAGGATCAGGACTAGTAGGCTGTTATAGACCCACCATGAGGTATACTCCAGTTGCTATGGAACTTTACATAACATTGGCCCAGACCATGCCTAGATCAAAAACAAGTGCCACTGCATTACACCCTTGGCATTCGCATTAACATCCCCACGTGGTCAAAAAAAAAGGGAAAAGTAGCATTCCAGTTCTGGGAAATCTTACTAGCTACTTAGTTGCTTTTATTATCATTTACCTTTTCTTTCCTTTTTTTTCAGAAACTTAAAGCTGCCTTCTAATAATGGTAGTTCTTAAAGTATATATTGCCTATGCACATCCACTCGCTTAGGGATGCAAACACAAAACCCTCTAAATGTTAAACTCAAAAACCTTCAAAAAACTGAGATTATTGAAGCCACATTTAGGTACCCTCATGGTACCAATGTTTGGAGAAAGGGGAATAATTAGGGACTGTATTACTCCTGCCCCTTGGTTCCTTTACACTGGCACAATGTCTGTTTCAGGGCGCATGCAATGTATTTATAGCTTATGCACAAAGAGGCATCTGGACAGATTTTGCAAAATGTTACTCTGAATGTTCCCTTCTGTGCCACGGGAAACAGCGGAACATGTGACCCTATATATTTATTTTTATAGAGTGCACTAGCATCGTTGAGGTAGAGAAATTCATTTCACTTAAGAACAGAATTGATCTACTGTGCATACAAACCACGTTTAATCCACAAACAATTGCAAAATGAGTTTTTAATGTGTTTTTAGTTTTCAAAACTAGTGAAACAGAGCTCACCACTGTCCATCTGGCATATAAATCCTCTGCTTTCATAGCATGGTTCATCCTTCCATTGCCCTATCTTATCAACAGGGCTTATTTTCATAACAACACAATCCAGCTAGGGGAAAAAAGCATATATGAATTACTAAAAAATGTAAGCACCAAAGAAGAAAGCTCTTTCTGGAGCTATAGCCCTGGGCAGTTTCAGTCCCTGTATTCTTTCACATTTGAATTCTGCTAGTATTTGATGTGTAATTTACATCCAACAACACCTTCTCCCATGTGGCATTCCTTTATAAGCAGCTGCTATTCCTAGGGGCTGTTTCAGTGCGCTACTTCCTCAGCTCTAGCCTCTGCCTGCTTATCAGTTTCACATTTGTATTATTCTGGAGATACTGGAGAGATACTACAATTCTTGAGAAGAGAATTAAATTCAAAAAGCAAATGTACTAAAATAGGACTATAAACATTCTCTCATGCCATCAGCTTTACTTGTTACCAATTACATTTCAGAGTTAAATTTAGGGATTGACAAGATGGCAAGGAAACTTTTCAATCAAGCTTTTAGTCACTCTTATTGTGAAGGAAAGTACTGGTGCAGTGTGAAAGGACGATGTAAAGAGATAGAAGGAAAAAGTATGGTCAGAGTCATTGTCGTCTTCTCGGATTTGAGTCTTAGGCCACATCTACACTACAATTTACATTGGTATAATGGCATCAGTCAGGGGTGTGAAAAGTCCACCCCTGAGAAGACATGACAATATCTGCTGATAGTGGGAGAGCAGAGAGAGGGCAGCTGGCTTCAGCAGTGTCACTGAGCATGCTCAGTTCATGTGAGCATGCTCAGTACAACCCAAGCAGCACATCGCAGGGGTGTGGGGGGGGGGGGAGGAGGAAGAGGGCAAGCATGTGATTCCGCACGCTGCTGTCCCAGCGCAACAGTTATACTGACCTAACTCCTGGTGTAGAGTGTTATGTCAAAGGGAGAGCTTCTATTGCTGAGGTGGGTTAACTGTGCTGTAGTAGCATCTTCACTAAAGCACTACTTTAGCACTGCTTTGTATGTGTAGAAAAGTCCTCAGTTGTTGTGATATTGTGTCTTGTCAAAAAGATATTCTGAATGGGGTAGTTCTACATATCCATGAGGTCATGCTGTTCATTTAATTAACCACAATCAGGACCATTCTATCTCCTATTTAGTTAGGTCTTTGGGTAATAATGTTCACAAAGAGGCAGGACAAGTCAAATGATCAGACTGGTAAAAACTCAGATATTTTAACTAAAACACCCATAGGTTAAAGATGGCATAATTGATAATTTACATCCAATTTAAAAAATGTGTAAAGTGTGTGTATATGGACAGGGAATGTGGGTGAGAGAGAGGAACGGAAGGTGAATAAATTGGTAGAAATAATAATGAGTGACATATTCCTTCATTTTACACACTTCTTTTATTTTTGATCATTTGTACTGTTTTACTGAGCAAGGGAAAAATTCCATAGCAGCTAACAATCAGGGGCAGGAACCAGATAGGTGTGTGTGTGAAGAATAAATGGATGGGTAAATGCAGAAGAAATTGGGAAAGGCATGGGGTTGAGTCTGGAGAATGTGTCTGTGGGAGGTGGAAAGACTGGGAATAGAGTGGTGTGAAAATATAAGTTTTGAATGCATGAAATGAATGTAAGAGGGGTAATAGGCAATATGTCAATGCAAATCAATGTATTTTTGTGCAAATGTATGCAAAACTGTGTTAATTGTACTAATTTCTTTATTTCAAATGTCGGCAGGGATGCATGAGGATTTTCCCAGGTGTTAACTCACCATCAAACAATGAGTCTGATTGCGTTTCTGATTTCTTCCAGTGCTATTTAAGAAATGTTTATTGACTTTAAAATATCTTCAAACTAACTATTCTTTTAAAAGATTGGAAGGAAAATAAAAGTTGAATGCATGTGGTCTCTTCCCAGCTCCATAGATACATCTTCTCTTTTTGTTACCCACAAGCTTTTTCAAAACAGATGGCATCTCTTTTTATGTCAGTAATACATTCAAAAATATTCTCCAAAACAAATAGCTAACAGTTTCCTCTTGTATCTTTGTGACTGAAGTCAGCCCATCTCTCCTACATTTTAGAACATCCTTGCAAAATTCACTTTGGTCTTATTTGAGAAATAGGGGATGAAAACTACCATTTAAACTCTTGTCTTACATAACAGAGGACCTGAGCCTTGCAATATTGCCACTCTACTCCCAAATGCAAGACAGGAACACTGGGAAAACAAAGAGGCCTACATAAGAAATAATACAAGCGGGTTATTTAAAGTTGGATTGCCTTCTCCAATGAGTTTATTAAAACAATGAGGAGTCCCGTGGCACCTAAAAGACTAACAGATTTATCTGGGCATAAGCTTTCGTGGGTAAAAAACCAACTTCTTCCAATGCATGGAGTGTTTATGGAAATCTCTAATTAATGTTTACCTGAAGCAGATTTCTGCCATCCTCTGGATGCAGAGAATCATATAGGATTCTTTCTCCAACTACAGGTGAACCTGCAATCCAGTTGGTGTAGTAGATACCACTTCCATCTGCCCAAACAAAGTGGAGCTCAGAATTTATATCATTCAATCCAATCCAGATATCTGTTTGGGCATCTTTTAAGTGGTAAGTGAGGAAAGCTGGAATAAAGCCAAATAAATGTTTATAGGACAGGAAGATGCATGAGGAAGGAAGGGAAGGAAACTGGGCACATGCCTTCCTCTGATCAAGGAAGATGCCAGCATGTCCAGAATTAGGGCACAGTTACAAAAAACAAACAAAAGTCGCTTAATTCATTGTAAATAACCTTGTAAATGTAACATTTTACATCTTTAGATTAGTATCTGGCAGAGAAGAATTGGGTCAGAACCATGAATCCAGGCTCTTGACTGGGAAAAGGCTGAGAGGAGAAAAGGCCTGGATCACTGGAGAAACATGGGAAAGAGCAAAGCAGGGCATCATATTTAAGGCCGCTGAAAATCTACCAGGTCCAGCCTGCTCATATTGTTGTTCACTAATGAGTTTGAATTTAATATCCATGTATCTGACTTCAGTGTCTACCTGGTGAGTGAGTGCACAGCAAGCCAGAATGTGTTTCTGCAGTGCGGCAGCTTGCTGTGCACTAACTCGCTCTATGTACACTATGATGCACTAAAAGTTCCCTAATGTGGCAAGGCGTCCTGCGACGCGCCATCGCGAATAGCACTGTAACACACTACATTTAAGGGTGAGCGTGAATGGCAGTAGGGGCAGGTGAATGGTGCATGATGTTGGTCTTGTATTGGAACAGCTGTGATTAATATTGTTGCCTCTTGGTCGGAGCAGTTGGCCAAAATTCTGGATTTTTTTTCCATTAGGAGGAGAAATTGAGGAGACAAGACAGGGGGTTTCGTTGGTGTGATCTTGTCTATTTATGAAGAAGGTATACAAAGTCCTGTTTCTCTGAGCACAGTAGAAACCAATAGCAACAGGTAATTTCCATGCTCAGTACTTCCAAGCTTATATTGCCAGTGAGTCCTGTGTCCAAGGATCTCTGGCTCTCTGCCCCTTCCCAGGGTTGCAGTCATGGCTGCTTCTCTCGCTGTTTGCTAGCTTTCTACATCTCCCCTCCCACTCCCCCACAGACACACATACATAGGTGCCAGGTTTGGTGGGGTCCTGGGGTCTGAGGGTGAAGTCCTGAGTGGAGATATAAGGGGAAAAGTCCTCTATACTTGGAAGCCTGGGGGTGGAGCCTTCCCCAGGTAGGAGAAAAATTTTAAAATATTCTAAGGACCCAGCTCCCTATTCCAGAAAGAAAAATGGCATTTTATTAATCTGGGTTGACCACAGGGGGATCCCCCAGGCCTGGCTCCCACCTCTGGAATGCGACATGGCAGGTTGGTAAGCTGGGTGGACCCTGTGGGAATCCAAGGACCTGGTGCCTCACTTTAGAAAGAGATGGTGGCTCAGTAATCTGGGTGAACCCCAGGGGAGGTTGCTTGAGAAGGAAAGATGGTGATTAAGCAACCTGATTACTGGGCTCCCTTCTCCCCTTCTGGAGCAGGCTGTACTGGAAAGGAATTATGCTCGGACAAGTCCGTGCGAGAGATTCAGGTACCAAATAAGGAACAACATTCACTCTGCTTTAAGAAATAGAAATGAGAGTTTACTTAAGCATAGGCAGAAGAGAAACTTGCACTCCAATTTGCGTGGTGAATCCCAGGGGCGCATGGAGGGGTTGCGAAGGGGGGATCTGACAGCTCAGAACAGCTGGTCAGGCAAGACTCCAATGTGGAAGTCCCTCACAGGAGTTTTATCCCCTTCGCCGAGTCCAGATAGGGCTACTTATGGCCAAGCAGCGAGTATATAAATTATATAAATTGTCTTGTTTACAAGCTAATATATGCCTAATTATCTCTCCTGGGTCCACAGCTGTTTCTTACCAGGATGTTGTTTTGCTGATCTCACACACATCACATCCTGCACTGTCCTTGATCACATACTCAGTCCGCCACTTGACTCCTTGCCAATCTTCCGCTGACGCGGCCCCTCTACACTGGCCCAGAAGCCGAAGAGGTGGAGGAAGCAGCAAGAGGAGATGGCATCCTCGCCTCCTCCACCTCTTCTGCTTCTAGGCCAGCTCCAGAAGGAAAGATGGTGTTTCAATAACCTGGGCTGTCCAGGTTATCAAGCTGCCATCTTTCTTTCTCACAGACTCATAACATCAGGTGCCCATGCACACAGCTCAGTCAATCCACTAGCCATGGTGTTTCTAACCACTCCCAGGATTTGCCATGTTGCCCAGTGCTTTGGCCAGTAAACACTTATTGTTTCCAGCTATCAGTACATTAAGGGGGCTTATTTGTTCCTTTCATTGAGCCTGAAAGAAGGATGCTTAGCACACCCATTCACTTTAAACAGGTCTGTATTTGTCTATAGATCAAACATCCACTTGATGGCAGCCATTAACACCTGCCAGAAAACCAATAAGTAGAGTTAATACCTTTTACTGGATCACAAGAAGAGCTCAGTGAAGCTCAAAAGCCCATCTCTTTCAGCAAGAGAAGTTGGAGGAATAAAAGATATTACCTCACTCACCTTGTCTCTCTCAAGCTATGGCTATACTAGGGGTATGGCGACACTTGAAACTTCAAAGTGCTGTCACGGGAACTCTCCCAGCGCTCCTGGTAATCCACCTCCACTAGGGGATTAGCTCACAGTGCTCGGAAACCAGCTCCCAGCGCTTGGAACCTGTCCACACTAGCGCTTTAAAGCGCTCAGACTTGCTGCGCTTAGGGGGGCGATTTTTCACACCCCTGAGCCAGCAAGTTAGAACGCTGTAAAAGTCAGTGTAGCCAAGACCCTAGGCTACACCAATGCAGCTGAACTGCTGTAAGATCTTTAGTGTAGCCACTTTAACATGACAGAAGAGGGCTCCTGTTGACTCAGTTAATCTATCCCCAACAAGCAGTGGCAGGTATGTTGGTGGAAGAAGCTCTCCCACCAACATAGAGCTGTTCATACCGACGCTTAGGTTGATGTAACTTCCGTCACTTGGGCTTATTCATAGCTTAAGTTTAGTTTAGGCTAGTTTACCACCATTTCTCCCTCCCTCCCTCCCCCCCCCCCTTTTTTTTTTTACCAGTACAGCACTAAACTAAACCACATCTCTTTTGGTGTAGCATGGGAATATGGGGTAAGCACAGGGAACCAACTTTTAGCATCACAATTACCACCACCATCCAATATACCTGGTGTTTGCCACTTCCTCTGCTGGGTGGTATAATAAAGGACTTTTATGTGTTATCAATATATATATTTCTTAGTAGGAAGGTTCATTAATTCTTTCACCTGAACAATAACAGGAAGAGATAGTATAATACACACTCCCCTTTTTTGGCACATTTTTCTTTGCAGGAATTGATTGTTGTCTCATCTAATCCCTAAAGAGTCTATGTACTGTACCTTGCACTTGTTCATTAGGTATGCTAGCCAGGTTTCCTCCAAATTCTACACACGTTCTACGTGCAGTAGGCAACATAACTCTATCTTCATTTCTGGAGCCAAAAACTTTGTAACACTGTGGGGGAAAAGTCAGATATTTACTTTATAAGTGAAAGAAAATAGAAGCTAATTGAATTGTATTAACTATAATAGATATTGTTCAAGTTCGGATCTGAATTTCCCTTATTCTTATGATAAATGCAATGTAGTGTAGATGTTTGCTACCATACCTTATTTCTAAACCAAAGCCAACTTTCAGGACACCCTCCTGGAGGAGAAGGTGCTGTCACAGCAAAAGTTGAGTTTATGGTACCACCATGCCTTTCACAGATAAAGGCATTTGGTTTACCACAGTTGATATCATTCCACAAACCTGAAAGCAATTTAAATATAGAACTTAAATCACTGGATGGGTTTGACAATTCTGGGAAAAATCTACCACCTTCCCATATTTTTATTCCCCCGAGAATGCCACAAACTGTGCGTCAAGTCAACTGTCACTAGTTCCTCTGCTTGGAAAGTCTATTAACTTTGAGCCTTCTAATCCTTGAGTGGTGCACAGTTTAGGTATCTAGACTGCAGTGTAAGTGGGAGCAGAGACTATGTGGAGGAGACGTACAGCTAAACAATGAATGTACTCTCATCCCGTACTCTGAGCCAAACTTTCAAGCTTTTGGGCACCCATTTTCTTGTTCTCAAGATCTCACACTAAAAAAGAGACAGTGTGTGGCTTTCTTTGAGGAAATACAGGATTGAACACAAACCTCAACATGCATATTTGGCACTTAACTATGTTCCCCATTCTTTGGCCGTCCTTACTCTGGTTACCAACTGGAGGTGAAATCCTGACCCCAGTGAAGTCAATTGCAAAACTCCCATCAACTTCAGTGGGACCTGGACTTTGCCCTATTTGTCTGCAGAGCAGTAAATGTTTTAAAGTGGGCTGAATTCCCCTGCACGCCTGGTTCCACTCATCACTTTTTAGCTTACACTTTTGCCTAACACTGCATTTGCCAGGGTGGGCTATAACCACCAAGAGTGAGAATCTTTTATCGTGGGTACATTTTTTTCCAAAGTTATCTTTTCTACATATAAAAAGAGGGGAGGCCGGTTAAGAAACATATGGGGAAAAGACATAGTTGCACAAACATGTATACACACACAAATGTCAAAATTTGTAGCTTACCAAAGTTTTTATATATGACCACACAATTTTCTTCAGCATTTGCATAGTTTGGCTCATTCTTTGCCCAAGCTACGTAGTGCACTGGGCTTCCATCCATCCAGCTATAAAACCAAATAGCCTAGTAATTATTGGTTAAATTACTTCCTTTTTTCACAAAAGAAATTATGCAAATTCATTTGTTTTATTATTTCTATCAAATGATTTCTGTATCACAAGTGTACAAGTATATTTATTACTTTGCATATGTGATGTTAGGCTTAACTTCCATTAGGATTAAAGGTAGCTAGAGCCCTGCACATAAGATAAAGAATACAGTATACATTTTATTTTGCATGGTGATTATTTCTGTATTCATAACACTTACATTCCCAATAAAAAAAGCCTTCATTAAGATGCAGGTCATTTAAAACATAATCAAACTCACTGAGTTTACCTTTCAACACATAATATAACTACCTGAAACCATTTTTATAACTCCCTTTTAAGAGTCATGTGATAGGATGAAACCCCATCTTCGCTGGAAAAGAGTTAATAGTCAATTAGTTACCTCTGTTGCACCTTATGCTGTAATTAATTAATTAGGGGTTTCTCAACCAGAGGGGCATGACTAAGCGGTATCCAGTGATAAGTTAATGGACATAGGGGTATCATCAAAGGGCGGGAGTTCAGTCTGAAGGGAGGAAACACATGGAGCATAGTGACTCCCATGAAGGGGCCTGAGACCGAGTCTGCAGGAGAACAGATACCTCAGGAAGACAGCTGGAAGGGCCAGTGTCCAGTACAGGAGCTGGGGAAGAAGAGTCTTGAGTAGCTGAGAAAAAAGATTGAAAACAGAACCCCAAGGAAGGACTGATTCTTGAGTGACTTTGGGACATTAGTTTGAGCTTTTGTTACCCCAAAAGGGATTTGACTTAGCTGCTTCTCAGCTGGAAAGCCGAATTGCACAGAGAGGCCTACAGGGTCGCTGGAGATGAAAACCACTGCAACAGCTCACCAGGATACAAGGGGGGGATGCTGGTGATGATTGTGCACCCTACCAAGTCCCTTTATGAATCAATGCACTATATACAAGATGTTAACTACTCCATGGAATAAAACCAGATATTGCTTGTTTACTTACGTAAACTGTTGATCGACGCTCAGAATTAAACCAATGAAATAGGACTCCTTTTTGCCGTTTCTTAAAATCTAAACACAAGGATGTGATTTTAATTAAATCCTTCCATATAGACAACAAAAGCTAGTTGATATGAAAAGCAGATTCTTTTCAAATTATTTGGATTGGAATGATCTTGTGGACTGTCTGTACAGCTGACAATGACTTGCGACTCAGTGGAAATATGGATCACAGCTGCAAGAATACAAACTTTTTCCTCATTAGCTTGGATGCTTTCCAGCTAGTTCTGGATGCAATACTGCTATCGTCAAAGCAGTTAGAAATGTATCCAGGCTAGCCTGGCAAGTATATTCCTGATTTTAAGAGAATTCTTTGTAGAGTACTGTGTGCAGCGCTGCACAATGCCTCCCAGGAAGGAGATTATTGCCCTGGTGAAGCTCTGTGGAAGGGTAAATACTCCTTTCTTAATTTTAAGAAGAATCTAGTTTATATTACCGTATTTTCCGGCGTATAAGACGACTTTTTAAGCCAGGAAAATCGTCTCAAAAGTCGGGGGTCATCTTATACGCCGGGTGTCGTTTTATAGGCGGGTGCCGCCGGACTGGAGAATCTGGGAATCAGCCGGCAGCCCCCCCGCGGTGGGGACGGGAGACCGGGGCGCTCCCAGCAGCCCGCCCGCGGCAGGGACGGGAGAGCGGGGCGCTCCCAGCAGACCGCCTGCGGCGGCGATGGGAGAGCGGGGTGCTCCCAGCATCCCGCCCGCGGCGGGGACGGGAGAGCAGGGTGCTCCCAGCAGCCCGCCTGTGGCAGGGACGGGAGACCGGGGCGCTCCCAGCAGCCCGCCCGCGGCGGGGACGGGAGACTGGGGCGCTCCCAGCAGCCCGCCCGCGGCGGGGACGGGAGACCGAGGCGCTCCCAGCAGCCCACCCGTGGCGGGGACGGGAGAGCAGGGCGCTCCCAGCAGCCCGCCCGCGGCGGGGACGGGAGACCGGGCGCTCCCAGCAGCCCGCCCGCGGCGGGGATGGGAGAGCGGGGTGCTCCCAGCAGCCCGCCCGCGGCGGGGACGGGAGAGCAGGGCGCTCCCAGCAGCCCGCCCGCGGCGGGGACGGGAGACCGGGGCGCTCCCAGCAGCCCGCCCGCGGCGGGGACGGGAGAGCAGGGCGCTCCCAGCAGCCCGCCCGCGGCGGGGACGGGAGAGCAGGGTGCACGTGCTTTTTGTGTGTGGGTGTATTTATTTATTTATTTATTTATTTTTGTAATCCGACGGCTTTTCTCTATATTTTACTGGAAAAGTTGGGGGTCGTCTTATACGCCCAGTCGTCCTATACGCCGGTAAATATGGTACTTAGGTTTTTCAGGGTAAAAAAGCACCTACATGGTTTTTTTTAGATCAGTCCGTTAATTAACTGTGCCTCAAAGTATCCCTTGTTCATTTTTTCTCACACACCAAAAACACCAACCTAATGCAGTGATTTTTTTGCAATAGTGACTTTATGATATTAGCAACTCTGTTAGTTCCCATACTTGCAGTGTTTTCAAAGTTTTAAGGGCCTGATTGTGCAACACCTGACTCATGCAAAACATCCACTGGATTCAGAGGAATATAATTGACTAACACCAGGTATAGTTGACTTTGGACCCTAATAAGTGGAACAGCTTCAGGATCTGCCAGCTATTATTTTGAACTGTTAAGAAGCTTTATATATGTCCTTCTTCAATTAATATTCAAATTATTACAGACACTGTAGTGGAGAAATGATGTGAAAAAGCACATTCGCCTGTATTTTAATAAGCATATGTGGCATATGCTGACTGGGTTGAATTAAGTAATAAAGTGTTTGCTTACGTATTTCCACAGAAACTTTCTTTCGCTGTTACTCTCAATGACAACAAGGTCTCCAAAATTCTTCTTGCAGAACTCCCTAGCTTTATCCAAGGAGAAACTTTCTGTGCTGAAAAAATACTGCTTGTCCCTATACATAATCCATCCATCTTCAGTGACTTCATACTCTGCAAGATAAATAATGAAACCCCAAGTTCTGTACCTAGTGTGCATTAAGCTCAGCTATTCTATTCTCCAGGTAATATGAAACAGACAGGAGCTTACTGGCAGAAGAGCTTGCTTGTTCTGGTTTAAGTGGTGTTCCTGTAAAGGAAAGGAAAAATAAATTTTCTAAATTTTTGACATATGCTCATGATAATAAAGGAATTTTTTGATTCAGCAAAATATTATTTTGAGCCCCCAAGCTTTTAAGTGTAAAGAAAGCATGAATTCCTCTAATGTATTGGATTTTAGCAATCCATCATATGACTTACACAACATATGATTTTTATGTGTGTAAAAAAATGTGTTTTATGGGGGTGAAACTAATTTATGCCTTTGGGAAGTGTAAGAGAGAAAATACAATGAAGTAAGTGGTATGCTCTAAATAATGAGTATGTTCAGTTTGACTCCCCAGCTCCTACCACTTTAGCAATAATAGGAATGGAACTCTGCTGTTTCTTCCACTGCTGCTAGCCCTTTAACTATAGGGCTTCAAGATGCTCCAGAACTGAGGTACAACTGCTGGTGGCCTAGCACCTCTCAGCCCTACAGCAGATTTTGAGACCTGCAGTTGGATAAAGGGGGTGGGGGGCAGCCTATCTATTGAACATTCTTAACAGTTGATTTGTTAGACAAAGACCTACTTTGATGGTCCTTCCAAAGGTGAAAGGAAGGGAAGACAGGACAGCTTGCTGCCTCCTTAAAAGCCTAGGGGAGGGGAGGGAAGTTGTGCAGAGGCCTGTACTCAAAGTTCTCCAAAGTAACAAAAGCCTAACTCAGTCTCCATACATAAAGTTGGATATGAAAGTCATCAAAAGTTAAAGCTAGGAAGACCGAATTAGTCCAAAAAACCCATTTATTGCTACACCCCAAGGACCGTGTTGAGACTGTGATTGGTAAGCAAAGGATGGAACTGGAAATGAATGGACCAAAACTGGTGTGTTGGAAATTCGGCTTCATTGGTGGACAGAATGATGAGGTGGACATCTATTCTGCTCATCACTCCCTTTTGGGGTCCTTAAAAGAGATCTCAGAGAGAGGGTCAAAATAATTTGAAGAGTGGACTTAAAGGACTGAGCTTTACCATTGTGGCTGCCACCTCTACCATCTCTTAGGATCCCAGGATCCATTGTGCCACCATTGGAGCTTCACTGAATGAGTCCTGATGTCAGATTTGTGTCCATTCATTCTTTTGCGTAGAGACTGGCTGGTTTGGCCAATGTACATCTGACATCAGGAATCATAACATTCAAAAACCAGTAGGAGAACACTTTCAATCTTCCTGGACATTCCATTAAAGATTTGATGGTTTCAGTTTTGAAACAGAAAAACTTTCAAAACAGACTCCAACAAGAAACTGAGGAACTGGAATTAATTTTCAAATTGGACACAATTAACCAGGGGCTAAATAGGACTTCCGAATGGTTCGCTCATTGCAGTAATTGGTTGCAATTCCTGAGTTAATTTCACTGACAACAGAAATCCATCTCAAAAGGTGTTTTTTTCCCCTCCTCCTAGTGATAATGGACCATCTACATTTAACAGCCCTCTTGGAATTGGTATGCTAATGTACATTTTTTTTTCTTTTTCTTTCTTTCTGTGTGTATAAATGCATCTGACTTCTGTTCCATTCTATGCATCCGATAAAGTGAGCTATAGCCCATGAAAGCTTATGCTGAAATAAACTAGTTAGTCTCTAAGGTGCTATAAGTATTCCTCGCTTTCTTTGTGACTAATGAGGCAGCTCAAGCAACACCCTAAACCACCTGATGGTGATAGAAGTTTACCAGGCCATAGAGTGGCTGATAACAGACAGTGCTGTGTCTGTGCATCTACAGCAGTGAGGTTGCAGGTAAGACTCAGGTAAGCCTCAGCACCAGAAACAGAAACTGCATTTTCTATGTTTGCTATTGTTTTCTGTCTCGTTTGGTGTGTTTTTGGTCAATGAGTGACTTTAATGACATTGTTTTAAGGTCTGAATTAACTACATTTCCTTATATCTGTAAAACACCATTGTGTCTCAGTCTCGTTGATGTCCCCTTATGGAAAGAATGATTCTCAGGGTTGCACCAATTTAATCCTATTAGTCCAGCTAACTGGTCATCGTTTTTTTGTTTAATATTCTAATTTAAAATAGAAAGTAACCTACCTTTCTCTATTTGACAAATCCAATCGTTTAAATGTTCACAGTGTGTGTTGGTCCATTTCATGGAAAACTCTTCATTGACTGTTCCACAATGTTCAATTCCATGCTCATTACTAGGTACCGTATTATACCAGTTTTTGTATCTCACCTATAGTAGAAACACAATTTACTTTTTGTTTTCTTCCTAAAAGAGGGACAAAAATTATGCTCTGCACTGGCAAGAGAGGAGAGAACACCCTTGTTTAATTTTAAGCCAGACTCTTGCTTTTTGTGCCTACACCACATGGATGTGTTATGAAAGCAACATATTCAGCCTTTGTAAGAAGAGATATCAAGTGGGGATAAAAATTAAGTGGGGAAAGGAAACTGCATTATATATCTGCATGTAGTAACTAAATACATTTTGGAGAGACTGTATTATATCTTTGTCACAGTGATAAAATTGCCTGAAGGCAGTAGTCAGGGTCCTTCAATAGTCCCTACTACCACTTGTTTTGATGGTATAATCTCAAAGACTAATGGGCCCCATTGGATTCCAGCACACTCTGAGGGGATTTCTGTCCAATCATTTCACCAGTGATCTGATGACCTTCTGGGAGATTATAGTCACCTTCGGTCCAAATCCCTTACTGAACTGGCCCCCAGTCGTTCTAAGGCAGCTATATGGCTAAAAACTAAATCACTCACTGGAGAGCCATCACTCCAAAAAAAGCCCTCATCAGGATCCAGGCAAAATAAACCAATCCAGAAAGTCCGAAATGACATTCCTTTGTCCCTAAAATGTGTGATAGAAATATAATAGCACATAAATATAACTGGATATGGGTCATCATTATACACAATCAATGTTAGTACTTAAACAGTTCAGCAAATTTGAAGGCTATCTATTAGAAATCTCTCATGTCTGTTGGAGGCTTAGAGGAATACTCAGAACTATAAACTTATTAATTTAAATTAATTGTGTCAGGATCTGCAGATAAATATTATGGTACATGGTAGTGAAGTGTTGTCACAAGAAGTATAGGAGATGTCTCAAGTATTAAAATACCATCAAACTAACTTTGATGGAGATTTTCAAAAGCAGAAAGTGCAGTTAGGATTCTAGCCCCCATTAATTTCCATAATCATCAAAGCAATGAAAAATATTCCCTTGTGTGACAAATGCAGATGAAAAAAATTGTTAGCTTGTTTTTCTTTTTTAATGTTTCATTGTTACCTTCTTTTAGGAAAAAAAAGTCCCCTTAGATTATAAACTACTACTTTGTTTGAAAATGGGTTAGCAAATATTCTTACTGGCCTAGTGGATAGAGGAGAAGCAGTTGATGCGATATATCTTGATTTTAGTCAGGCTTTTGACACAGTCCCACAGGACATTCTTATATGCAAAGTAGGGAAATAAGATCTAGCTGAAACAGCTATAAGGTGGGTGTGCAGACTTGTTGAAAAACCATAGTCACAGAGTAGTTACCAATGGTTTACTGTCAGACTGGGAGGATGTATATAGAGGGGTCCACTACTATTCAATATTTTCATTAATGACTTGGATAATGGAGGGAAGAGACTGCTTATAAAATTTGCATATGACAGCAAGTAAGGAAGGGGTTGCAAGAACTTTGGAGGGCAGGGTTAGAGTTCAAAATGACCCTAACAAATTGGAGAACTGGTCTAAAACCGACAAGATGAAATTTGATAAAGTGCAAAGTAATACTCTTAGGAAGGAAAAATCAAAGTACAATACAAAATGAGGAATAACTGTCTGAGGAGTAGTACTGCAGAAGATCTGGGAGCTATAATGGATCACACATTGAATATGTGCCAACAATGTGATACAGTTGCTAAAAAGACTAATATAATTATTGGGTATATTAACATGAATATTGTCTGTACTGACATAGGAGGTAATTGTCCCTTTGTACTCTACACTAGTGAGGCATCAGCTGTAGTACTGTGTCCAGTTTTGGGTGCCACACTTTACGAAAAGTAGACAAATTGGAGAGAGTCTAGAGACCAACAAAAATGATAAAATATTTAGAAAACCTGAGTGTTTGGAAAGTTTTAAAAATGGGTATGCTTTTAACCTAGTAAAAGTCTTCAAAAGTCTTAATGGCTCTTATAAAGGGGATAGGAATCAATTGTTCTCCATGACCACTGAAGTTAGGAAAAGAAGCAATTGGCTTAATCTGCAGCAATGGACATTTAGGTTAGATATTAGGAAAAAACATTCTAAATATATGGATTGTTAAATACTGGAATAGGTCACCAAGGCAGTTGTGGAATCCCTGTCAATGAAGGTTTTTAAAAACAGGTTAAACAAACACCTGTTAGGGATAGTCTAGGCCAGTGGTTCTCAACCAGGGATACACATCCCTCTGGTGATGCCCAGAGGTATTCCAGGGGGTACATCAACTCATCTAGATATTTGCCTAGTTTTAAAACAAGCTACATAAAGAGCGCTAGGGAAGTAAGTATAACGTAAAATTTCTTACAGACTTGTTTGTACTGTGTATATACAGTGGAACCCCGTTATAACGCGAGGGATGGAAGCCAAAAAATCCCATTGCGCTAGATGTGGGGTCACGTTGTAGCGGGGTTCCATTCCCAGCAGGCGGAGGGCTGCAGATTCTCTTCCTGCTGCCCAGCAGGGGAGAGAAGCTGCAGCTGCGCGCCTGATGGGGACAGAGAACTCTGGGGCTGCAGACTGCGGCCCCGGAGTTCTCTGTAGAAGCAGCTGCCCCTGCCCCTGCCAGGGGCAGAGGATGGCACTGCCTGCAGCCCCGAAGTCCCCTGTCCCGGCAGGCGTGGGTGGCAGCTTCTCCGGGAGAAGCTTCTCAGGGAGAAATGTAGTTAGAAATGAGTCATTGTTCTTCAGTTTTTTGAACCATCTGAACCAATTTTAGAAACTTCCCAACCACACTTAGAAATTAGTACAGGGGTGGGCAAACTATGGCCCGCAGGCCACTTGTGGTCTGCAAGCTGTTTTTGTCCGGCCTGCGAGCCCCTGCCGGGGGAGCGAGAACAGTGATCCCACTCTCCTTGGCGGGGCGCTCTCAGAGCGCCCCGGAGAGCGGGGCCAGCTGCTGGCCGGGCACGCCGCCCAGGACAGGGGACCTGCGGCTGGCTGGGCGTGCCGCCCTGGGAGCGGGCCTGGCGTGCAGCCCGGGTCCCCGCGGGCTGGCTGGGCGTGCCGCCCTGGGAACGGGGCTGGTGCGCTGCCCGGGACAGCAGGCCCGCAGTCGGCCGGGCGCGCCGCCCAGAGCCTAGGACAGCGGGCCCGCAGTCGGCTGGCCGGGCCACCCAGAGCCCAGGACAGCAGGCCGCGGCCAGCACCGCACCCTGCACTCCTGGCCCGGGGCCCACGCTCCTGAGCAGAGGACGGGGCCCAGTGTGGCAGAACACGGCCCCGTGCTCCCAGCCGGGGGGGCTGGGCGGAGCGCTGCGAGCCATTGGGCCAGCGCCCAGCTCAGCAGGTGGGGGCGGGGGTGGTTGGGTTAGGTGGGGCGGATTTAGGTGGGTGGTGGTTAGGGTGGGTGGGGTGTCTCGGGAGGGGCAGTTGGGGAACAGAGAGCAGGGGGGTTAGGTAGGACTTCTGGGGGGGCAGTTAAGTGTGTGTGGGGGTCTCCGGAGGGGGGGAATCAGGGGACAAGGAAGGGGGGATTGGATGGGTCAGGGTTCTGAGGGGGGCAGTCCGGGGGTGGGAAGTGGGCGGGGGTCAGATAGGGGATGGGGCCTTCGGCCCTCCGCACAGTTTTGAACACCTGTGTGGCCCGTTGGCCAAAACGTTTGCCCACCCCTGAATTAGTACATACCAATTCTGTTTAACTTGCAAAGTTTATGTCTTGACTCAACCCTTTATCAAAAAACCCTAACTAAACATACAGTAAAATCTCGATATAACGGACTAATTCGGGCGAGGGGGTGTCCGTTAAAGCGGAAAGTCCGTTATTTAATAATAATAATAATTAAAAAAAGAGCTGTCAGAGCAGTAGCCCGCCTGAATTAGTCCGTTATATCGAGGTTTTACTGTATCACAGCAGCCGGGAGCCGGGAGTCAGCCCGCCCGGGTCCTGGCTGCTGGGACCCGGGCGGCAGCTGGGAGCCTTCAGCCAGCCCGCCCGGGTCCCGGCTGCTGGGACCCGGGCGGCAGCCGGCAGCCCGCCCGCAGGCGGGAGTCGACAGCAAGCCCTCCCGCTGCCGGGACCCGGGCGGCAGCCGGGAGCCCGCAGCGAGCCCGCAGGCGGGAGCCAGGAGCTGGCAGCCCGCCCGCAGGTGGGAGCCGGCAGCCCGCCCGCAGGCGGGGCCCGGGAGCAGCCAGTCCGCCCGCAGGCGGGAGCCGGGAGCAGCCAGCCCGCCCGCAGGCGGGACCTGGGAGCCAGCCAGCCCGCCCGCAGGCGGGAGCCGGCAGCCCGCCCGCAGGTGGGACCCGGGCAGCAGCCGGGAGTTGGCAGCCAGCCCGCGAAAAATGGATTTTGGATGCATCGGAAATTTTGTCCGTTGCATCCAAAGTCCGTTAAATCGGGGTCCGTTAAATCGGGGTTTTACTGTATTAATAGATTTTTGACTGATTATGTTAGGAAGGATCCAAGAGCATTTTTAGTTTTGTTATACAACATGTTATACTGCAATATTGTTATATTGAAAGACCAATTATGATGCCTATACTTACATTATTGAATGCTGGATCACTTCTTCTTCTTCTTTACTATTGATGGCAGCCAGATCTCCTCCTATCTCTCTACAAAAATCTCGAGCTTCAAACCATGATTTCTTTTGGTTTCCTTCTCTCAGAAAAGGCTAATGATATATTTTACAATTAAACACTGTACATTATGCTGTTTGCATTTTAAAAAAGACATCTTAGCTATGGGGATTTAAGACAATCTGAGAAATCAAATAGCCAATCATTTGAAAGTAAACATATTTAAACTGGGTTACAGAATGCCCTCTTCAGATAGTCTGCTGTTTCCCTGATAATTGGCAGTTAAAACAAGACCAATATAATAGTCTATACATAGTCTCTGAAGTTTAGACTTTCTTTGTATCTATCTGCATGTATCCAGTTCACTATTAGTTTGGAAATTTAATACTTACTTTGAAGCATGAACTGATGTTATGGTTTGAATCCCAACCCAGGGGGCATTTGGAGTAAGAATTATTTTCTGGAACAGGAGGATGAAAGGTCATTGATTCAGCTGGTTGTTTGCAGAGAAATTTCGCCTTTTCTTCACAGTCCTTAACATCCCATAATCCAGCTGCACTTCCAGTTCTCATTGCTACACACCCTGACTTTCTTCCTTCATGAGATGAAAATGAAATGAAAATGCACACTTATTTTATTTTTCCCCCTTTAATTTGCATATTTCATTTTGTTATATTTTATGAGAGTGAAACCTGTACTGGAATTGGGTAATGGTTATCTGGCTGCTTGAATAAGGAGTTTTGAAAAGTGAATCATATAAATGGAAAAGACGAGATTGGAGTTGTCCAGCATCTTAGGTCCTTCTCCAAAAATTTTAAATCTCAAATGCATAAGCAATTATTGACATCTAAAGGACACCTTGCCTAGGTCTTTTCTGTGACAATGCAAGTAGCTGTTAGTCTGTTATCTTGAAATGATCAAGATCCTACAAATAACTTCTGAAATTCTCACACATCCACATACTCATCAGACTTGCACATTCTTTATTTGACAGTATATGGTCTCAGAGCCTGAATTCCCACTTTGAACAATATTCCATGGACCACTTCCATTAGGGTGACCAGATGTTCCGATTTTATAGGGACAGTCCCTATTTTGGGGTCTTTTTCTTATATATAGGTTCCTATATCCCCTCTCACCTGCACCTTTGTCCTGATTTTTCACATTTGCTGTCTGGTCACCCTGACTTCCATAAAGTCACCAGTTTTTGTCAAACTTTTCTGTGGTTCTGTATATCATATTTACTGTCTTATTTAAAAGAAATCTTAATGCAATGTGTCTAACCCAATAATAAAGAGATAAGAGGAACAAAATGAATGAATAGATAGAAGCATGGAAAGCAGATACAAAAACCACCCGAGGGCAGCAAAAAGCATGCCTGCTAACTAGCCAACATATTTCAGCATTCACACCTCCAAAACACCTGCTGGAAGTGGGCCTCACACCCCCGATTGATTTTACCTTGCTTTCTTGCCTACATATTTATACCTGACTCTGGAGATTTCCACAACATTCATCTGATGAAGTGGCTCTTAGCCCACAAAAGCTCATGATCCCTAAAATCTGTTAGGCTATAAGGTGCTACAAGACTCTTTGTCGATATTTCAGCCAGTTTTCTGTAGTACTCTTTCTATCCAATCCATCCTCCTTTCATTCTCTACACAAGGTGACTTTTACCCTTGTAAGGATTGTGAAAGAAAAGCTACAAATACCTTTGATTGCAGTATATATTTAAGGAATTATGGGGAGGAGGTGACCAGCCCTCAGTGGGGAAAGAAGAGGTTAAGAACTATTTAGAAAAGTTGGACATGCACAAGTCCATGGGTCCAGATCTAATGCATCCAAAGATGCTAAGGAAATTGGCTGATGTGATTGCAGAGCCATTGGCCATTATCTTTGAAAACTTGTGGTGATAGTGGGAGGTCCAAGACAATTGAAAAAAAGCAAATATAGTGCCTATGTTTAAAAATGGGAAGGAGGAGAATCTGGGGAAATACAGATTGGTTAGCCTCACCTCAATTCCTGGAAAAATCAGGGAGCAGGAATCCATTTTCAAACACTTGGAGGAGAGGAAGGTGATCAGGAACAGTCAACATTCACCAAGGGCAAGTCATGCCTGACCAACCTGATTGCCTTCAATGATGAGATAACTAGTTTGAGGATATGGGAAAAGTGGTGGACGTGATATATCTTGGACTCTAGAAGAGCTTTTGATATGGTCTCCCTAAGTATTCTTGCCAGCAAGTTTAAAAGGTATGGATTGGATGAATGGACTATAAGGTGGATAGAAAGCTGGCTAGATCATTGGGCTCAAAGCGTAGTGATCAATGGCTCAATGTCTAGTTGGCAGCCGGTATCAAGTGCCCCAGAGGTTGGTCCTGGGGCCTATTTTGTTCAACATCTTCATTAATGATCTGGATGATAGGATGGATTACACTCTCAGAAAGTTTTCAGATGATACTAAGCTAAGGCGAGAGGTAGATATGCTAGAGGGTAAGGATAGGGTCCAGAATGACCCAGAGAAATTGGAGGATAGGGCCAAAAGAAATCTAATGAGGTTAAACAAGGACAAGTGCAGAGTCCTGTATTTAGGACAGAAGAATCCCATGCACTGCTACAGTCTGGGGTCTGACTGGCTAAACAGCAGTTCTGCAGAAAAGGACCTGGGGATTACAGTGGATGAGAAGCTGGATATGAGTCCACAATGTACCCTTATTGCCCAGAAGGCTAATGACATATTGGGGTGCATTAGTAGGAGCATTGCCAGTAGATTGAGGGAAGTGATTATTCCCCTCTATTTGGCACTGGTCAGACCACATCTGGAGTATTGCATCCAGTTTTGGGCTCTCCACTATAGAAAGATGTGAACAAATTGAAGAGAGTCCTGCAGAGAGCAACGAAAATGATTAGGGAGGTGGGACACATGACTTACAAGAAGAGCCTGAGGGAACTGGACATACTTAGCCTTCAGAAGAGAAAAAGCGGGGATTTGATAGCACCCCTCAAGTGCCTGAAGAGGGGTTCCAAAGAGGATGGAGCTCTGCTGTTCTCAGTGGTAGCAGATGACAGAAAAAGGAGCAACGGTCTCAAGTTGCAGTGGGGGATTGGATATTAGAAAAAACTATTTCACTAGGTGGGTGTGAAACACTGGAATGGGTTACCTCGTGAGGTGGAGGAACGTTCATCCTTAGGGGTTTTAAGGCCTAGCGTGACAAAGCCTTGGCTGGGATGATTTAGTTGGGGATTGGTCCTGCTTTGAGCAGGGGGGTTGAACTAGATGACCTCCTGAGGTCTCTTCAAACCCTAATCTTCTATGAGTCTATGAATTCAGTGTTTGTTAGTCTCTCAAAAGCACAATATCATAGTGCATCATTAAGGAGAAATGTTTCGGTCTTGGCTAGTTGGACAAACAGAAAATAATTTGGAATCAAAACCAAGAGCCTGGGAAACTCCTTTTAATTTCAAAAGAAGCTAAGGAGAGTGTAGCCCTGAAAGGAGAAGTATATTAGATGTTCATGGTAGGCCAATGGGAAATAAGCTACACAGACCTGGAGCCTGATTTTTTGCAGTGGTGCAAAAATAAGTGAAAAGTGATCGGAAAATGCTACCAGATCAGAATTACAGCATTTTAGACCCACTTGACCCTGGTGTAAATGGATAGACATTGTGCAGGCCAAAAGAGGATCAGATCCCTAGTGCTTAGTAGTCTGTGATACTTGTCCATAAACAACAATAGCAAATGTTGGGATTCTGATCCTAAGTTTTGGCTTTGTGAGTTAAAAAGCCGACCAAACTGATGTAGACAGCAGATCCCTCATGCCATCTTTCATAGTGGTACCAAAATTGGCAATAAAGCCATTTGTGCCAGTTTTGGAACTGCTCTGTAATACTTTATGAATAATATATATTGGCCTCATTTTGGGGATGTTTACTATATTAATATATTGGGTTAACTCAGTAGAAGGAATATATTGGGTTCCCTCAATAGAGGGGAAACAGGCAGGAAAGAAAAGAATGAGTCAAGAAAGCCACTTCTCAGCAAACATTCAAGAGTAGTTAAGAGACAAGGCCAGAAATATTAGCTTGGATGGTTTGACCTCCTCTTCAGCCAAGGCTCAAAGTCTTGCAACACAGAACAACAAAAGAACTATAATCAAGTTAAAAGAGGGGCACACTCTCAGGGTAATAGTTGATTGAGGGGAACCAGACTGAGACATAAGAAACTGTTGGGTGAGTTGAGAGAAGTTAGGCCTGCATAGGTTACCATTAGGGTCTAAGACAGACATACATGAAGACTGTTTGTTGTTTTAAAATCCCTTTTTCTCTAAAAAGGGTTTGTTCCTATAATGTTAAAATCAACACTTTTTAAAAAAGAAGGCTGTCTAATCTAGAGTAGAGTGAATAATTAATTGAAAAATCTGAAAAAAAATCACTTCCATTTGAACCTACGTGATCTTTTTTCATTTTTTTCTCACCGAAATAAAAAGGATGGAAAATATGATTTTGAGTCAAAAGAAACATTCCTTCAACTTGATTTTTTTTTTCCTTTTTACCTTTTGTTTGGGTGTCTTTTCAGCTACACTTTAAAAAGAAAAAACAAACAAACCTGATTTTCAACATGAAACTCTGCTTCTGAATGAAAAGTCAAAATACTTTGTTTTGAAATGGCCAAATAGTGAAATGGCCAAATAGTTTGGATAATGGCCAAAACACATTTTTGGCAAATTAACTATTCCCTCCCCCAATATTTACCCAGCTTTAATCTGATCTCTGTATATTACTCACAAACTCCTGAATGGAAGAACTACAGGTGTTCAAAATCAGCCAGACCTGTAGGGAATAGCAATTGATACACAGGGTCCTGTAGCCCAGGATCGTCAAAGAACGGGAGAATTGAAAATTTCTACCCTGAAGTAGGTAAAGGCAGGAGACCTAAAACCTGAGCGGGAACACTCAGACAAAGCATGAAGGGTGCAGAGATGCAGCTACGCCTGCAACCATGGCAACATTCACTGAAGAAGACATATTTGAGAGTTGCTAATCAGTCTATGCATCACCCCTGCTAAAGAATGGAATTTCAAAATACATGGCACAGCAATACACATGGGGCTTGATTCTAATGCACACCAAAATGTTGCACGCTAACAGTCCCTTGTAGATCCTGTTGACATGCACGAAAAGTTCCCTAATACGTATTAAAGAAGTAACATTGAAAAAGTTCTACATTGACTTGCACTAGGGAACTCTTAGTGCATACCAGCAGGGTCCATACCAGCCACTTAGTGTGCCTCATGTTGCTGCATGTAACATGGTATACTGGCCCTTTAAAAGTAGAGAGGATCCAGAAGAGACTGTTCCAGGGCCTTGGAATGAACAGAGGCCCAGGAAATGGTCTGGTAGTGGAAGAGAGGAAGCAGTCCAAGGGAATAAGGAGTTGGATGTAGGGAAAACCCCAGGACACTGTTCTGTTAAGGGCCCAGTATCAGGAGCCATGGAATGTAGGGTGGATCAGGGCTCCCCTCTCTTTCAGCCAGTCGGGAGGAGCTCTCTGGAGCGGGACAGTAAATCAATTGCCTTATTCCTTGGAACAGGAATGATGCCAGGAAGAGAGGAAGCCAGAAAGGTGAACTCCAGGGAGAGACAGCTATGAGAAGCAACCCTGTGAAGAGTGGGCTGTGGCAGAAAAAGAGGTCTGAGTGGATGGTGGAAGAGCCAGAGCTAAATGTGACCCTTTGGTTTCCAGTGATGGGATTTAATGGGCAGGACTGTTTGTGGGCATTAAACCACCCCAAGCAGAGGGTGGTAGGACTTATAAGAAAGGCTGTGGGGAATCTAAGTGGCCCTGTAGGGGGAAGAATAAGGGGAAGCCACTGCGATGGGCACTCTGACCAAGAGGGACTGCTCAGGAAGTGGCAGCCCTGTTGCAATGTGCATTAGAATTCCCACACCTGTGGGGTCTATTGCTGCGCAAAGTAGACAAGCCCATGGAAAATACTTATGACAAAACATACCAGGCATTGCCGAATTCCAGTGAGTGAACAGAACTGCTTCACCATCGGTCCACTTGAAAGTCCCTTGTTTCTCTACATCTGAAAGACCGATCCAAAAATATTTTTCAGGCCTCAGCCCAATCAGACTAGTTAGATAGGCTTGCTCATATCTGTAAAGAGATGAAGTGGCAAACTGAGATTAAACCTGATTTTCTCATAATTTGTAATGTCCATAAATGACTGAGATTTCAAAAGCTTATCAAGTGCTGGCACAGGTATATTTCCTTTCTGCTGCGAGACCCCCATCCCTTCTCTATAGCTGCATTAATGGTGTTCCAGTCTTCAATGTCCTTTACTATTGTATATCCCTCTTTCACTTTCTCCATTCTCACAGACCCTTTCAAGCTATCCCCTTTGAGCCCTCTCTTTCATCCAGGATCACTGTCTCTCACCTGCGGGTCCTTCATTTGCTCCCAGATCTTATTCCCAATTTGTTTTTCATTATCATGTCATTATCTTGTGCTGACACACCTCTAAAAAGGGAAACTCTCCTAGGCTTTAATTTAATTTACCGACTTGCATTTGGATTTTTGTTTTGAATCTGAATAATCCTTTTATTGCTACCCTTTTTATAAGGACCTAACACCCCAATCTACTATGATACATGGCTAAAATTTAGTTTCAGTAATATTTGTTTTTATGTGAACATGCCTCTCTGAGCTATGTAGTTTATAGCCTGAGTAACTGTTCTGTACTAAACACTAGCTCTTATAAAGCAGAGACAGCTATGGCATGGGGCAATATCTGGTAAAGCAGAAATGCAATTTTCTTGAACAAAAGTTTTTTTCTTCTCAAATGTAATTTTGTAGAGCTACAGATGCAAAGAGTTTTACTTTCTACCTGCTTGGAGAACTGTCAAAAGTGAACATCTCAAAATATAATATTTAGTCTGAAAAAAATGTATTTTCTGAGTAACTTTTCATGAACTAGAACATTTTTGGTTTTAATTCAAACTATTTATATTGATTTGTTTTAACACTAGAATTTTTTTTGGAAAAGTTCTTAAGTATATTTTAGAAAGTTCTAAGATTACTCCATCAAAAGCACAAATTTAAAAGTGTTTTTCATACCTGTCTCCAACAGTTGTTAGATAACCTTTACTCCTTTCACAAGTTTTCTTTGCCTCTGAAAATGTTACAAATGTATGTCCAATCAAGTAACAGTAAAAACCGTGTCTTTCCCAGCCCTGTCAACATCAATCAGGAATGATCATGAATTAGTAACAGATTGTGATATAATAAATTGACTATACTCTACCCTGGCAAAATGATATATTTAATTTGGAATCCAATAATAAAGTTACAAAAGTAACTAAGCCTAAATAGAAAGAACGAAGAATACTTGTGGCACCTTAGAGACTAACAAATTTATTTGGGCATAAGCTTTCATGGACTAGAACCCACTTCATCAGATCCATAGATATATATAAATATATCTACCAATGTGATATATGCCATCATGTGGCAGCAATGCCCCTCTGCCATGTACATTGGCCAAACCAGACAGTCTCTACGCAAAAGAATAAATGGACACAAATCTAACAATTTATTTTGCCCTTACCTTCTGGCAACCATGATCAATGTGCTCCACTGTTCCAGGAGTGTCTTGCAATGGATTCTTCTTGCAAATGTAACCAAATTTCTTATCACAAACATTGTTTGCCCAGTATCCATCCTGAAGGCAGTTTGGGAAGAAGATTGTCAGTTAAGAGGAACTAAAATTCTTTACACATCTGCTTTTTTTGGTAACGTTCCTTTAAAAATATAATATGCTTATTATTTTTCCCTGAAGCTAGTTCATTAATTGATTTGTAAGGAAGCCATAAACTGTTGAATTGAGTTGGCTTGAAGCATAAGGTGCAGAGTTACAAGGATTGCTGGATATGCTAGAGAAATAAATGTATTATCATAGCTAAATACTGATCTAAATTTCTCTAAAATTAAAGCCATAAACTTGTTGAGCAACTAGAGCTGTTATCGTATGGTATTCTTCTAAAACAAGTTCTCCAGTTTTTGGACATCTAATTGAAAGTAAAACACAGAAAGAAAATATTATGTTAATGCATAGATATAATTGCATTATTTCACCTGTCCTTTCATAGCAACACAATCTTCTTGTCTGCTGTTTGCATGCGTGGGTTCTCCACGGAGCCACTTTGTGTATGTCACAGACATCTTATCACTCCATTCAAAATACATTTGAATCCTGAGGTCATTCAAACCAATCCACAGCTCATCAGTTGGCTCTAGAAACATAAATTCATCTATGTTTTTAATCTACATGGTAATAATCTTCAGAAGTAGGAATTTATGATGTGCTGAAATTGCTACGTTGCATTACAAAGCCACTCCAGATAAATTGCTTACCTGTAAATATTCAATTAAATAAATAAAATACCATTTAAAAGCTACAAAATTTCTAATTTTTAAAATTATCCACATGTGCATATTGCTGCCCAGTGGAAATACTCACGGTACCCAAGCTGAGACACTGTAAAGCTGTGCTCTTCAATGTTGTGGATACTGGCCAAATCACCATCCTCCTTTCTACAGGAAGTCAAGGCTTCTTTCCACACTTTGGGCTCCCTGTGAATCATGTAACAATGACCTATGTATGGCAGCCAGCCCTCTGGGCATTTACTAGATGCAGAGAGCTCTAAAATAAAGAAAAATATTTCAGAACAATTCAGGTTAGAGCCTGGAATAAGTGTGGTTAAATTTGAAATTAATTATGCAATTAATTAAAAATAAAAGCAGAGTTAAGATACTGGTAATGTTTTTTTTCTCATTCTGCATATAAATATCTAAGGCTATTAGAGATGTCTTCTATGATACACAGAATATGGTGTAGAAAATATAAACACATTCAACCAAGACAGAAAAAAATGGGATCAATACCAACTGGACTTCACAGTTTAAAAACATTAACATTGTAAAATGTGCAAATTTGGACAAACTGATGGTTTATAATTCTAGATGTAATATTTTCACATAACACACTGCATCTAATTATGTTTTGTATATTATTGCAACAGTAGCAATTACCTCTCTGCATATGTTTACTTTCTACATCATAGGTTCTCATTAAAAAATTTGTCAGAGACAAATAATTAAATATTTTGTCAGAGACAGTATAGCTGCATTTCTTTTCTCAGAAGAGTGGTGCTGCAGTAAATCTTTCCCTTTGCCAATTACAGGATCTAATACCTAGGGGTCAATTCCATTTGACTTTATCAGGAAACGATATGAGCCTGTAAGAGAGCACCCTTCCCCCACTCTAAACTCTAGGGTAAAAGTGTGTGGGTCTCTTATATGCAAGACCAAATAACTTTAAACTACTTTCCCAGCCTAAGTTATTTCTTTTCCCCCAAAACCCAAACTCCTCCAGTTGGGGATTGCGACCCGCTGCCACCATCAATGTGATTACTTCAAAACCATGGAGTGGGGCACATTGAAACCCCCGATGAGTAACACCCCCCTCCCTTCCTACCTGGGAGATTGAGAACACAGAGACTCCGCTCCACCCCCCCTCCTCATTGCTACCTAGGAGAGAGATTCAAGTACACAGACCCTCACTAACCATGAACTGCCCAATCCAAAGCTAGGATCCCTTCACTAGAATTACCAGGCAATTCTTATAACAAAAAAAGGTTTATTAAAGAAAAGAGAAAAGCTTACAACTTACACAGACTTCACAGGTACTTAATTTTCTAGCCCTAACCCCTCCCTTGAGATTTCTCCTCCTGATGAGGTTAGAGACACCACAGATCAGTTACAAGTTTATACAATCAACAATTCTACTTACTGTTAGTCTAATTTAGAACGTATTCAAAGAGATGAATAGGAAGGAGATTACATGCTCCCAGAGCCGGGAGAGAAACGAAAATGCAGAGGGCTGAGTGCCGAGATTAAAGTGAGAGTAAAAAACTCCCCCTCCGATAGGAATGCTAGCTTGACGTCACCACCTCTCCTGTTCAGGTTAACCCCTTGCAGGTAAAACAGTAAGTCTAAGGCACTTCATACTTATGACAGAGCCTATACTGCAGTCTTGACAGGGCTTCCAGTGATCACCTTGCTGCTTGCTGAGGCCCACCCAGATCCAATGACCACTCAAGTCAAAGGAAGTCATTCTTGGAAGGTCAGAACACATTGTAGCAGGTGCTAAACATCCTGAACTCCTATTGGCTTTATTCAGGGAAGCACAATTCATTTTATTTCTTTGTGAAGTTAAATTATGTCAGGATTTCCATGGCTTAGATCAGTGATGGCAAACCTTTTTGAGCCCAAGTGCCCAAACTGCAAATCAAAACGACGTGTTTTTTTTCAAAGTGCCAACACCCCCGCTCGACTCAGGACCCCCCCCCCCCGGCCTCAGCAGCGCGGCTCACCCCCTCCCCCCGGCCTCAGCAGCGCGGCTCGCCCCCCCCCCCCGTCCTTGCCTCCCCTTGCCTCCCCCCCCTTGCCTCGCCTTGCCTCCCCCCCCTTGCCTTGCCTTGCCTTGCCTCCCCCCCTTGCCTTGCCTTGCCTTGCCTCCCCCCCCTTGCCTTGCCTTGCCTTGCCTCCCCCCCTTGCCTTGCCTTGCCTTGCCTCCCCCCCTTGCCTTGCCTTGCCTTGCCTTGCCTCCCCCCCTTGCCTTGCCTTGCCTTGCCTCCCCTCCCTTGCCTTGCCTCCCCTCCCTTGCCTTGCCTTCCCTCCCCGCCTTGCCTTGCCTTCCCTCCCCCCCTTGCCTTGCCTTGCCTTGCCTTCCCTCCCCCCCTTGCCTTGCCTTGCCTTCCCTTGCCTCCCCCCCTTGCCTTGCCTCGCCTCCCCCCCTTGCCTTGCCGCGCCTCCCCCCCCTTGCCTTGCCGCGCCTCCCCCCCCTTGCCTTGCCGCGCCTCCCCCCCCCTTGCCTTGCCGCGCCTCCCCCCCCCCTTGCCTTGCCTTGCCTTGCCTTGCCTTGCCGCGCCTCGCCTCGTGCCGCGCCTCGCCTCGCGCCGCGCCTCGCCTCGCCTCGCCTCGCCTCCTGCCTCGCGCCTCGGCCCCGCCTCCGCTCTCCTTCTTGCCTTGCCTCGCCTCCTGCCTCGGCCCCGCCTCCGCTCTCCTTCCCGGGCTCCGGCCGTCCTTTCACTTCCTCCTCCACCACCCGCCCGCCTCTTACTGACCCCGCCCCTCTGCTCCGGCGTTTTGACGGCGTGCCCACAGAGACGGCTCGGCGTGCCGGCAGCGGCACGCGTGCCACGGGTTCGCCATCACTGGCTTAGATGGTAACCTCTGTTTTTATAAATAAAAAAATAAAATAAAAATAAATTATTAAACTTAGGTGTGCTCTGAGTTCTAGAAAAGTTGCCAACCTTTAGACATCCTACTTTAGATAAATTAAATAATGGTATTGTTCCTAGAGTGTATAAAACAGGGAAAAGGGAAGAATGATTTGTTCTGTGCAATCAGCAAAATAGAACATATGCGATTGTTAAAAAGAATTACTCTTGGATGAAGGAAGTTTGTAATTTCATATAAATAAAAATGCATTTCTGTTGCACGTCTCTGCAGACCAAATCCATACAATTTAAATAAAAAGCTTTCCCTATCATTTTTATTGACTGACTTACCTGAGGGAAGAGAGAAAAAATCCAAAGTGGAGTTTTCCCTTTTACAAATATAGCCAATTCTCTGATCACATTCACGGTTTTCCCATTTAGCTCCTCTTCTGGGATTTAGTACTGTACACATTTTCTCAGGTTCCAGAGAAGGGTTTCCTTCAAGAAATGAATTCAAAACCAGTGAAATTCCTCGTAGGCACTGCAAATCCTCATGTTGGTTTTGTACCCTTTCCCATATAGATTATGGAGTCAGTATCTCATTGGTATTAGTATTTTTATACAGTATTTTATACTGTAGCTAAAGAAATGTTTCAAAATAGCTCTTTACTTGACAATGTCCCCTTAAACACCTTCGATAAAATATGAATTACATAACATCTGATGTAATATTCAACTGGAGTCTGGTCATACCGATATGACTGCTTAACAGTAAACTTAATGAGAGAAATTCTGCCCTAATTTCTTCTCAGGAAATCTGAGGATGCAATTTGGCCCAATATTTTTTGTGCACTGTATATTCTCCTATTGATTCTTGTGCATAATTCCAGCTCATGCTAGGATTTATATACAGATGTATTGAAAGAAGAATGTACCCCAGTGTTTGAATAATCAGACACTAACAATAAAGAGAAATTTTATGCATTTAAGGGAAACATTCATATTCCTTTTATAAATTCTATTTATCTTGTAGAAAGTAAAAGAAGATAAGTGGAAAACATATTTGCTAAAATTATTGGACATGACAGAATTTTATTACTGACCTATATGACCCATTGTCAAGGGAATGCAGAAACAACCTGGGTGAAGGCTGTAGGAGGCCAAGGCACAAAGCCCCCCTACCTCCTGCATGAGTACCATGGGGGCAGGAAGTTTGATGGGACCAGCAGGGAACAGACAAACCCTGGAGTCCAGAGAAAGATAGAGCAGGCCTGACTACTCTGGAGCCTCCCCCCAGTAATGGTGTCAGGAAAGGTAGGTAGCCATATACCCCATCTCCAAAGGAACTTTAAGATTTGGTGAGGATCTGGAAAAGAAAATCAAATGTATTTGCTCGGGAAGCAAATATAATGTTGAATAAAATTGGGGTTTGTGAGGCAACTGGGATCATAACAGAAGTTTTGAAATTGAGCCAACTTATTGTTACTATGATGACGGTAGAGATTACCTCAGGGCTAGAATGTAAATGCATGGGGACTCACTTGGTCAAAGACACTTTAGGATATAAAACGAGAAGAAAGTCCTAAAAATAATCAGGACAAACTCTGAAAGACTAAAATCCACTGCCACTGAGATCTGACACTTTGAGATGGAAACGGTGAAGTTTAAGGGGCACGAAGAGAATGTTAGATGTCTTAATTGACTCAACATTGCCTCTAAATACATGCCTTATGCAACCCAGCTTTTACCCAGACAAAGGCTATGCAGGATTTTATTGCATTTTACTTTTGATATAGGATCTTCTTCTATTTTTCTAATCAACTTGGTTTCCTTAAGATGACCGGTTCTCTTTTTTTTAAAAAAAATTTCAGATTACATAATAAAAGCATAATTCTTCTTCGAGTGATTGCTCACATGCATTCCACTATAGGTCAGGCACGCGCTGCGGGCCTGGTTGCCGGGCAGATTTTTCCCCTAGCTGCAGACTGGGCGAGCAGGGAGCCCCCTGGAGTGGCGCCACTGAGGCACTCTATAAGTACCCCTGCGACACAGTCTGGCCCCCAGTTCCTTCTTCACCGCTCGCGCTGGTAGTCGGAACAGGAGTACTGCTCTTGAGCGTCCTCCTTATCTCCTAGCTGTTATTCCTATTGTTCTCATTAATAGTTGTTGTTAAGTAGTTGTTAAGTAGTTGTTAAGTAGTTTTAGTGTAAATAGTTAGGTGCAGGGGATTCCCCTGCCCCCGGAGCCATGTCATCCAAGGCTCCGGGATTCAAGCCATGTGCGGAGTGTGGGAAGCCCATGCCTGCGGGGGACCCACACTCCAAGTGCCTTAAGTGCCTCGGGGAAGCGCACTTGGCAGACTCCTGCAAGATTTGCAGGGCGTTCAAACCCAGGACCCGCAAGGACAGAGAATCCCGCCTGCGGCAGATCCTGTTGGAGGCGGCCCTCACTCCGGACTCGAGTGCGGCACCGGGCCCCGCACCCAAGCCGGCGAAAGCAAAGCCTCGGCACCGGTCGCGCTCCCCCAGCGCCAAGCGCAGAAAGGACTCGGAACCGCGCCCAGCATCGGCACCGGACCGCGTGCAGCCTCCGGCACCGCTCACGCGCCCACGGTCGCCGCCGGGGAGCCGACCAGAGGCACAGCCGCCCGCACCCGCACCGACGACTCCGGCGCCGCAGGAGGCCCCGTCGAGTCCGGTGCCAGTGGTCTCGCCACTCAGGGTGCCGATTCCGCAGCAGCTTCCCTCCACGCCGGAGGCGTTCGCTGCTGCGAGGAGGTTGCTCTCCGAGGACACCCCTCAGCAACCTGTCCGGTCTAGGGGCAAGCCGCCCATGACCGTGACTGAGATCGCGGCTCGAAGCCCGGCGGGGCACGGACGCCGATCGATCTCGCGGCGCCGATCTAACTCCCGGTACCGGTCAGCTTCCCGGCACCGGTCGCAGTCTCGGCGCCGCAATGAGTTGAGACCATGCTCCGGGTCTCCTCATGGCCGATTGCGCAGATCGCGCTCCGGCCGCCGGTCTGAGTCCTGGCGCCGGTCGGAGTCCCGGCACTCCCGCACGGACAGACGCCGGTCGTACTCCCGGCACCGGTCGCACTCCCGGCACCGGTCCGTCAGCTGCCACAGGGGCCGCTCTGGACGCCGTTCGCCGAGCCGCTCATCTTCTCGGCACCGCTCGTCGTCGCGGCACCGGTCACGATCGACACGGCACCGATCTCCTCGGCACCGTTCGTCGTCGCGGCACCGCAGACATCGGCGCTCCACATCCAGACGGCACCGCCGCTCGCCCCGGCACCGGACCTCATCGCGGCACCGGCGATCAGCCCGGCACCGGTCGTCATCGCGGCACCGTGGATCCCGCAGAAGTGGATCCAGCAGTAGCCGTTCATCAGAGGGCAGTCGCTTCTCCCGGCACCGGTCGAGAAGCCCTCGGCGCCGCAGGCGTAGAGAGTCGGCTGGCACACAAACCCAGCATGACTCTCCGCCCAAGGCCCTCCAGTCGGCCACCATAGCGGCTCCATGGCACTCCTCTGCCTCAGCGTCCCCTCCAGCTATGGGACCAGCCCCAGCCACCCTAAACCCGACCTGGCCAGAATGGGTGGCATGGGAGCATGACCAACCGGGGGAAACCCAGTCCGAGCCGGGGTTCCCAGTTTGTGCCAGGGCTACTCGGCAGGACCTACCAGGGCCATCCTTGGCCAGCCAGCCGTCGGCAATGCACAGCCCCCGAGAGCCAGGGCCTTACGCCTCCCCAGTGGGGGTTGAGGTGGTGGCAGGCACCTCTTCCAACAGCCCGCCCGCCCTGGAACTCTCTAATTACCAGCACCTCCTCCAGGCAGTTGCGAAAAATATGAACCTGCCCCTTGAGGAGATCCAGATGGTGGATGACCCGGTCACCACCATGCTGACAAAGGGCACCCCGGCACGTGTGGCTGTGCCATTCATTAATACAATTAAAGCGCACACCACGTCGGTTTGGAAGACCCCCGCCTCCATCCCCCCCACCGCACGGGGGGTAGAGAAGCGCTACTTTGTCCCGGCCACGGGCTATGAGTACTTATATGTTCACCCTACGCCCTCCTCCCTGGTGGTGGAGTCGGTGAACAATAAAGAGCGCAATGGACAGGAGGCCCAGGTACCTAAGGCCAAAGAAGCCAAGAGGCTGGACCATTTTGGCAGGAAGGTCTACTCCTCCGGGGGCCTTCAACTGCGGGTGGCTAACCATCAGGCCCTAATGAGTAGGCACCACTTCGATACAGTGGAGGCCCTCAACAAATTCGAGACCGCTCTCCCCCAGGAGAGCAGACAGGAGTTTAGGGCCCTTCTGACTCAGAGCAGGGATATCTCGAGACACACCCTGCAAGCGGCCCTGGACTCAGCGGACTCGGCGGCCAGGACTATGGCCTCGGGCATAGCCCTTCGCCGGGCAGCATGGCTCTCCTCATCCAGCCTTGCCCCGGCGATGCAGTACAAGATCCAAGATCTCCCGTTTGAGGGACAGGCCCTCTTTTCGGAGGGCACAGATGCGCGGCTCCAGGCCCTCAATGACAGAGGGGTGACCCTCAAGGGCCTCGGCATGCACGCCCCGGGGCCGCAAAGGCGCCCCTTCGTCCCTCCACGCCGGAAGTTCTTCCCTCCCGCCCGCCAGCCACAGGACTCCTCCGGCAGGAGAAACCGCCCCTTCCGCAAGCGTCAGGGGCCCAGGCAGGGCGGGAAACAGCGGGGACCTAAGCCTTCCCAGGGGCCTAGGTCCAACTTTTGATGGTGCGCCCGGGGGCAGCTTAATAACTACAGTCCTGGATCCTCCCTTCGGAGACCGTTTGTCTCACTTCCACCGTGCATGGTCAGACATCACATCGGACCAGTGGGTCCTCCGCACGGTGGAGGTGGGATACTCCCTCCAACTCTCCTCCACTCCTCCAACCCACCCACCTCCCTCGTCCCTCTTCAGGGACCCATCTCACGAGCAACTGCTTGTACAGGAGGTCAGGTCGCTCCTCGCACTGGGAGCCATCGAACCTGTACCACAGGAGTTCAGGGGAAAGGGGTTCTACTCCCGCTACTTCCTAATCCCCAAGGCGAAAGGGGGCCTCCGGCCCATCCTGGACCTGCGAGAACTCAACACCTACATGATCAAGTTCAAGTTCCGCATGGTCACCTTGGGCACTATTATTCCCTCCCTGGATCCGGGAGATTGGTTCGCTGCCCTCGACATGAAGGATGCCTACTTCCACGTGAGCATCAAACCTTCTCACAGGCGCTACCTCCGCTTTCTAATAGCGGAAGAACATTATCAATTCGCAGTCCTGCCCTTCGGCCTGTCCACAGCGCCCAGGGTATTCACGAAGTGCATGGCCGTAGTAGCGGCGTCCCTGCGGCGCCGCGGGGTACAGGTATACCCGTACCTAGACGACTGGCTGATCCGGGGAACCTCCAGGGACCAAGTGTCAGAGCACGTGCGTCTGGTCACCAACACCTTCGACCGCCTGGGAATCCTCCTCAACGAGGAGAAGTCCACCCTGGAGCCCACCCAGAGCATAGAGTTCATTGGGGCCCTACTAGACTCCAGGGTGGCAAGGGCATCCCTGCCCCAGCCCCGGTTTCTCGCCATCCAGTCGGCCATCAGACAGCTTCGCAGCTGTCCAATGTCCACGGCCAGAGTCTTCCTCAGCCTGTTAGGCCACATGGCATCGTGCACCTACGTGATACAGCACGCCAGACTGCGACTACGCCCACTGCAATCGTGGCTCGCAGTGGCCTACCGGCCAAGAAGGGACAGTTTGGACACCCTCCTTTCTATCCCCAAAGCCACCCTATCCGCTCTGACTTGGTGGGAAGACCAGAGCAATGCGTGCCGAGGGGTCCCCTTCCTCCCCCCCAGCCCGTCCATGTCCCTAGTGACGGACGCCTCGTCGATGGGTTGGGGAGCTCACCTAGGGGCTCTCAGGACACAAGGCCGCTGGTCGGAGTCAGACCTCTGCCTCCATATCAATGTCCGGGAGCTGAGGGCCGTCAGACTTGCGTGCCAAGCGTTCCGGGACACGCTACAGGGTCACTGTGTGGCAGTGTTGACGGACAACACCACTGCCCAATACTACATAAACAAGCAGGGCGGGGCCCGGTCCAGTCCCCTGTGTCAAGAGGCGATTCTCCTATGGGAGTTTTGTATAGCCCACGACGTTCACCCGGTGGCCTCTTTCCTCCCCGGGATTCAGAACACGCTGGCGGACCACCTCAGCAGGTCATTCATGTCCCACGAGTGGTCCCTTCGGCCGGATGTCATCCGACCGATCTTCCTGAAGTGGGGATTTCCCCACATCGACCTCTTCGCCTCCAGACAGAACAGGAAGTGCCTACAGTTCTGCTCCTTTCGAGGCGGCTCCCGGGGATCCCTGACAGATGCCTTTCTCCTACCCTGGACGGGGCACCTGCTCTACGCGTTCCCTCCGATCCCGCTTCTCCACAAGGTGATCCTGAAGATCAGACGGGACAGGGCACACGTCATCCTCATAGCCCCGGCCTGGCCCAGGCAATGCTGGTATGCGTCCCTCCTCCGGCTGTCCAGGGCCCCTCCCATCAGCCTCCCGCTGTGGCCAGACCTGATCTCGCAGGATCACGGTCGCCTCCTGCATCCGGACTTGCAGTCCCTCCACCTCACAGCGTGGCTACTCCATGGCTGAGAGGTCCTGAGCTCTTATGCTCGACTGAGGTACAGAATGTCCTTCTGGGAAGTAGAAAACCATCCACCAGAAGTACCTATACAGCCAAGTGGACCCGCTTTTCTGCATGGTGCAGACAACATGATGTAGTCCCAAGTGAGGCTGCTATCCCGCGCATATTGGACTACCTCTTAGGCCTTAGAAACCAGGGCCTTTCTACTTCTACTATACGCGTCCACCTCGCTGCCATATCGGCTTTTCATCCGGGCCAGGCGAACCACTCAGTCTTTTCAGATCCTGTGGTATACCGTTTCCTCAGGGGCCTGGATAAACTGTACCCGAACGTCAAGTGTCCCATTCCACCCTGGGACCTCAACCTGGTGCTCTCACGCCTTATGATGCCCCCGTTCGAGCCCCTCGCCACGTGCTCCTTACTCCACCTTTCCTGGAAGGTGGCATTCCTAGTAGCTATCACCTCGGCTCGTAGAGTGTCAGAGATCCGCGCACTGACCTCCGAGCCGCCCTACACTATCTTCCACAATGACAAGGTGCAGCTACGTCCCCACCCGGCCTTCCTGCCTAAGGTGGTCTCCCCCTTCCATGTGAACCAAGACATTTGTCTCCCGGTCTTTTATCCTAGGCCACACACCTCTGGAAGGGAACAACAATTACACACGTTGGACGTTAGGAGGGCTCTTGCTTTTTATTTAGACAGAACAAAGCAATTCAGGAAAACAACGCAACTCTTCGTGGCTGTTGCAGAAAGAATGAAGGGCCAACCAGTTTCCGCCCAAAGGCTCTCCTCCTGGATCACCTCGTGCATTCACACCTGTTATGAACTCGCGGGCAAGCCGCTTGAGAGAGTAACAGCACATTCCACGAGAGCGCAGGCGTCCTCTGCGGCCTTCCGGGAAGGAGTCCCTATCACGGACATTTGCAGGGCGGCTACCTGGTCCTCCGTCCACACCTTCGCCGCCCACTACGCCATAGTCCAGCAAACCAGGGACGATGCGGCGTTTGGGTCAGCGGTCTTACGATCAGCGATGGGTCCACCCGACCCCACCTCCTAGGTATTGCTTGTAGTCACCTATAGTGGAATGCATGTGAGCAATCACTCGAAGAAGAAAACAGGGTTACTTACCTGTAACTGTTGTTCTTCGAGATGTGTTGCTCACATCCATTCCAGACCCGCCCTCCTTCCCCACTGTCGGGTTAGCCGGCAAAGAAGGAACTGGGGGCCAGACTGTGTCGCAGGGGTACTTATAGAGTGCCTCAGTGGCGCCACTCCAGGGGGCTCCCTGCTCGCCCAGTCTGCAGCTAGGGGAAAAATCTGCCCGGCAACCAGGCCCGCAGCGCGTGCCTGACCTATAGTGGAATGGATGTGAGCAACACATCTCGAAGAACAACAGTTACAGGTAAGTAACCCTGTTTTCCACTGCCAGATATTAAAGTGAAGCTCAGCTCCAATGATGTTCTATTCATATGGCTCTAGGGTGACCAGATGTCCCGATTTATAGGGACAGTCCCGATTTTGGGGGTGTTTTTCTTATATGGGCTCCTATTACCCCCATCCCCAGTCCCGATTTTTCACATTTGCTGTCTGGTCACCCTATATGGCTCTCATTACAAATGCTATATGTATATGTGAGATAGTACAAAATTGTAACTGAAATCCATTCAACATTCTAGCTGCAGATTTTCATCCTTAAAACCATTCTCAAAATTACCCCTACCTACATCCCAGTTTAAATATCTGAAAGGACTTCCACCACTCCATTGCCATCCATAGTTGAAATTCAGATTGTTAAGTCCAATCCAGAGAGCAGATCTCATCCTGTCAATCAAATCTAAAGAACCAGAAGAAATTAAAATACATCATCATACAATTGTTGTAAAATACTTTACAGCCACCACGTTTTGAAGAGGCTAATAGGTGTCTGCTTAGTGGTTTCCAAAAGTCAACATATTTTTTGTGTTTACTTGTAGTAAATATGCTAAATTGTTATTAAATATACTATTTAAAAATTAGTATTAATTGCAACTTAGTTATTGGTTATCACTGATAATTATTTGATCTGGATCTGGATTTGATGCCATTCACCAGAACATTTAGTGTTTGCAATAAACTTTGGCAATTAAAGGCATTAAGTGCTGCAAATAATCTTTTTATTACTAAATTCATTCTAAGTTTTGATGCAAAATCATTCAAAAGCTTCATTCAAACAGAGCATATATTTATGTGCACAGTATTTATGTGAGGTGCTGACAGAGCTAATCCAGTCCGGTGCTTTGTATGAAAGGGAATTCCTGGAATGCTGTATGTATTGGAATTTCAATATGAGGAACAGCTGAATTTCCAGTACTGTAAGCTTATAAATGGCACTATCTTGTGTAATATGCAACAAAATAGCTCTTCTTTCAGTCTTATCATACCAAGGACATTTCCTAAACTACTTTTACTTGAGGTTGATTCCAACTCCCAACTAAGTCAATGTATTTACTGTAAAGGGAATTGAATCAGCTATTTGAATGGTAATTCCACATCTTGTTTCAAAAACATAACTTTACATGTTTAGGTTTTTTTCCCTATGAGTTATTATATTGCTAATATTCAGTATGCTCATTAATTACAAAAGATGATTAAACCACTGAAAAGTTAGTAATCCAACACAGAAAAATTACTCATTTTTACTCAGAATTGCTTTGATAACTCACCTCTCAGATACATTTGCTCATGTATCTCTGTGATACTTAATAATTCTGCATTCTGTTGTTGGCAGCTTTTCCGTGCTTGGTGCCATGTTAGAGCTGATTGGAAGTTTATCTGATAGTGGGCGCCTGTCAAAGGGTCTGTAGTCCAAAATCTGTGAGTTTCATTATCTGCATGAGAGAAGTGGGATGCAATGTTGCCGTTTATTATGACTAATTGTAGCGGGGTGACCACCCGCTCCCCCCCCCCCGAAAAGGGCTGAAGCAGCCCAGGAAGGGGGCTTGTAACAGCCAGGAGAGGGGGTTTGTGGCAGGGAGCCTGTTAATTCCCCTGCTGAGTGGGAAATAGGCTCAGCTGGGTGGCCACGCCCCAAACACTGAGGCTGCATAAAAGCCTGGGAGACAGAGAGAAGCAGTCAGTCTCCTCTGTAGCCAGAGGGAGACAGGGCCTGGCTGTAGGGAGCCATTAATAGAGTACCCAGACTGGGACAGGGCAAGGCAGCTGGGAGCCAGGGAGCCTAAGCTCTAGGGAGAGGGCCCCAGCTTGCTGAGCCTAGGGAAGGCCCGACCCACGGGGTACTGGGGGTTGCAAGGGGGCGGCCCTGGGCTAGTTAGGAGCAGCAGGCCCAGCCCCTTCTTGCCGGTGATGAGTAGCCATAAGACTGCAGTCAGCCTCAGTGAACTGAGGCAAATGATGACAGGCAGTGGCGGTATCTGAGGCAAGTTGGGGATAGTGGGTGGTGGGTTCCCTGGGGAGGGGAGACCCTAAAACCAGGGGGTACTTCAGGGGTGCAGCACCCTCAGTAAGGGGCTCCGGGGTCCGGGAGGGACACGGGGCCAGATTGCTCAAGCGGACGTCGGCCGGCAGAGGGCGCTCCGGAGGTAAAGAGCTAATTCCCAAGACAACCAGACGGGGGCGCCGCCGGGTGAGTGACCGACATCCCTACACTAATGCATAGAAAATGAATGACAAAATTTAACAGTGAGTGTACTTGTAAAGTTGCATTGTTCCAACAGAGAAAACAGAATCTTTTCTTTAAAAGTGGGAGTCTGTTATTTTGCTCCACGGATGAAATCCTGACCCCACTGAAGTCAATGAGTTGAGCCACTCATTTCAACGGTGCCAAGATTTCACTTGATATATTCAGTTTAATAGCTCAAATGTAACAATCTTCCAAAGAAAAAAATACAATGGGGTAAATCCTGTTCCTTCCTCCGTGGCACTACACAGCCCCAGTTATAATAGATTTAACATGGTTCCATAAGAAGAATAGGGGAGAATTTGGGGTTCATGCCCAGAGTACCTACACTCTCATACATGATAAAGCACAACTCTTGGCAGCTCCCTGTGCATTCTGCCATATTTGGGAGGTGGGGTCAGGTAGGCCAAGGAAGGATTAGAGTTAACTCAACAGCTATTGGACTCTCAGGAAGAAGTTATTGGTTTCTAGTTTTATGGCCAAATTCAGCACTATGATGTTCATTTACTGGTTAAGAAATCACAGGAGTGGCACAAAACAGTCAGAGCAAACCGGTGAATCTGAGTTTTGACTTTCTCATTCTGAAAAAGCAAGGAAATTAGCAACAAATGATGATATTGATGCAATATTAGGGCTGAGATTGCATTTGTATTATCTTCTGTAAAGTTCAGAGATCAGCTTCCTAGTGTGACCTTCTCTCTAACCTCATGTGTGTATCCATTTCAATAGGGTCACAGAGTCATAGAGTTTAAGACCAGAAGGGACCAGTTTAGTCAGACCTCCTGTAAATCACAAGCCACCAACACCACCCAGCACCCAAACACTAAGCACAACAACCGAAATCAAATCAAAGGATTACAACCCATAGGAAACTAGACTACCATGTGCTACAGGCAGAGAATATGACGGACTAAGGTGCACCAGTGCTGGAGGCCTTTCCAATGGCAGGAAATGATTAAGTGAGCCACACCAGGTAATTGTGGCAAGTGACCTGTACCCACACGCTGCAAAGAAAGGTGAAAAAACCCAAGGTCACTGCCAATCTGACCTGGGGAAAATTTCCTCCTGACCCTACATATGGCTATCAGCTGAGTATGCAGCTTTCCAGGAAGATTGTAATGGCCTTGTTCTACAACCCTTTCTCACGCTGGGCCAGGTTCTATAGCCCACTTCATTCACTTTACCCCATGCAGGAGACTGCTGCTGCTGACATCTCCCAAGGGAATATACATCTATCATAGCCAGCTCCTATGTCTAGGGTGCCCAGATCGCAAATGTGAAAAATCAGGACAGAGGATGGGGAGAAATAGGCACTAATATAAGACAAATTCCGAATAGCAGGATTGTCCCTATGAAATTGGGACATCTGGTCACCCTACCTGCAACTCCAACGCAGGGGGCCTGCCAAAGATGGAAAGGCAATATGCTGCTGCTATCCAGAGCTGGCAGTGAGGGAAGTAGCCCCTGAGGCAGTTGTTTATGGCTGCCTGATTCACTGGTGGTTTAAACTGACTACAGTAGAATTTAGGATTGCCTAGATACACTGCTCCATTGATAACAATCCCCAATTAGCCAGAGTTCTTTTTCTATAATTACAGATGCACACAGGTAACATTTTAGATGGCTGCCTTCTACTGCACTAGATTTTACATTATTGTCCTGTAGGAAATGTTATATAAGTGGAGGTAGAGGATGATGCACAATAAATCAGTTAAAGTTTTTGCCTTATGAACATGACACTATCAGCCACATTTCATCAGTGTTGTTCTGTTTCCTAAACAGTGGGCTAATGTATATTCTAAATCAACATTCAGAACTTACATTTTAATGGGCAAAATCCATACAACTGGTCTGTGTCAAAGTCTGCTGTTGTTCCACACCAGAGCAAGCCATCTGACCTGGCAGCATCTGTACACTCAGAATACCATTTACCACTCAGCTTGAAAGGGAAAATGCAGGGGGCCCCATTGGCATTTCCTAGCAACGTAAACAAATCTGAGGATACAAAATTATAAGTCAGTATAGAAATAGTAATAAAAATAAGGAAGCTGGAGGTGCTCAGCTCTCTAATCCTTTGTATCACATGCGGGAGGGCCACTGCATGTATGGTCACTGATGGCCCACTGTTACTCTCAGAGAAGCACAAGACAGCCAAGGAAACAGTGTGTGACTTACACATTTGTTCAGTGTTAGCATTGGCTGTGGCAGCTGGAAATTGAACCTTCAGAACTCATGCTTATGAGCTGGTGGAGACATCTAGTTATTTTCACTAAATTCATTTTAAGACACATTTCTTTGAATGGAAAAAAACTGTGTTCCTCTTAGTGCTTCATTTTAGATAGTTGTCTATTTTAAAGTAAATATTTTTTTAGTTCACCATTAAAAGAACTTTTCATCTTCTACAGTCACTTACAGCATTTAGAGGAACTGTACCCAGAATTAATTTTCTTTTCTGATATTCATGAGCCATCAAAATTGAAGTGTGACGTAAGCAGGGATAAATTTGTGCCTCCCATCCAGTAACTACAATGTACTTTACGAGCGCATATGCTGCAGCTGAATAGCCTATTAAAAATAATGTAATTCCATTACTGTTTTACAAAGACAACAAGTATTACACTTTTTTCCTTCATGGTGCTGAACAAATCATATCATGGTATGATTTGTGCGTAAAGTGAAGAGTGTGTTTGCAGGGTTGGAATGTATAAGCCAGGGTCATGCTCTGCCATATCTCATAGGAGAACTGAGCAGGGCTGATTATACATTCAGATGAATATAAATCAAATTACTCTAATGCATACACAAATAAATTAGTTCAGAACACTGAAAGATTAATTTTCAAACTTTACCTTCATAGCCCTGAGAGCACAAATCATCTGTGGTTCCATAGATCATCCACTTACTCCTCACACCTGATTCCTTGTGTAGCATAACATTTCCTTCTCTGCTGCCAGAGTTAAAAAACAAATCTTCTCCTTGGATTGCAAGAAGGGTTTCATTTCTGCATTCCCAGTGTTGGAGTTCACTTGTCTTGTTACAAGGATACAGAGCGATCATCACCTGGTCTTTCTTTGAAGGCACTCCCAAGCATAGCCTCAATACCACACTCATTAGCTGGTGTTCAGAGACCCACCTGAATTTTTGTGACTCAGTGTCCTGGTTGCAAGTCGCACTTGTGACAGAGCTAGAACTCCGAGCTTGTACACAGCGCTTGAGATCTTTATTATATATTAAAAATATTTCATTATCTGCAAAACAAAATGGGAATAATTGATGTGTTTGGCTTGGAGAGAGGTTGAGGGGGAAACGGTAAGCAGATGTGAGGTGTTTTATTGAATCAAGAATGGGCCTTTTACCCATGGCAAGTGAATGAGGGTTCAGGTCCCACTTATAGTGACAGAGGCAATATTTTCAGGAGCCTAGTAGGTTGGAAGAAAAAAAAATCAGGTGTGACTTGTGCATACACAACACAAAGAGATAATCAAGCAAAGAAGAAATGTAACAATTTATATTATACCCCATTTTAACAAAGCAATAATTAAAATGGAACTTTCTTTTTTCCTTTAACTTTGTCCCCCCCAAAAAAACACTTCTTCCAAGAAGTTTTTCTGGATGCACTAAATGCTTCAATAATAACTATCTGGGTGAAACCAGACAATCACTACACTCTCGAATGAACTCACACAGGAAAATGATAAAAGACAAAAACACCCAATCAGCTGCGGGTGAACACTTCTCACAAAACAATTGTTCTGTATCTTACCTGTCAGGCCTCATCCTCAAAGGAAACCTGCACAGCACTTTCAAAAAAAAAAGAGTCTGGGAGCTTAAATTCACAACTCTGCTAAACACTAAAAATCATAGACTGAGCAGAAAAACTGGATTTATTGATTATTAAAAAATTCTGTAACCCACTAACCCTCTCTTTTTGTCCCAGGACTACCACTCTGCCTTGAATGGTCCCTTATAATATGTGCTAACTGCTTATGCTACCTTGCATTTTGCTGTGACACTGGGAGCACCTTTCCCAGATGTGAAGAAGAGCTCTGTGTGACTCAAAAGTTTGTCTCTCTCACCAACAGAAGCGGGTCCAATAAAAGACGTTACCTTGCCCAGTTTGTCTCTCTACTATCCTGGGACTAACATGTCTACAGCTACACTGCATACAAAAATAATAGCTTGTTATCCAATTTCCTGTGTCCTTTCATTAGTGCAGTTACAGTAAGAGTCTAGTATAACTTATACATTCAGATGATATGCAAATTCCAACTACAGCATTGAAACATGGAATGTGGTTAAGCAACATTACAATTCACATAAATAGGGAAGGCTAGAACTGGCATTTCATCTACAGAGGAGCTGTGATCCATCTCCCTAAGCCTTCTAGCTCGGGGCTTATACAAGGTTTGAAGGAGCTTATGAGTGACATTTTATACACATTATTTAATGAGCTAATTTTTATATTTTTAAATAATTTACATATAACCATAAATCTCAGCTTATGGTCAACACACCCTGCCCCAAGCTATGGCAAGGATAGGACATTGGGGCAGGAAATAGTATTAGATAGGAGACTGGGGTGCCTGGGTGATCTTTGGGGGTAAAGAGAGTCCTGTTGGGTGACGGCTGGGTGTTAGGGTTTTGAGGTGAGTGTGTGCTACCTGGGAGGGTACCGAAGGGATTATTGGAGGGCTATGGTTGCTCCATGGTAAGTGGGGGGAATCTTGCTGGATGGCTGAGTCTGGCTGGAGGAGCCTGGGGACAGTTCTGAGCCGCCTCACATCTTGCCACCACCTGCTCCTGCTGGCTATTCCTTCCCTGCTCAGCTCCAACAGGGGGAAATCAGCAACAGGAGAAGCAGAGAGGCAGCCTGGCCTAGTAGAGAGGGTGTCACAGGAGCCCCTTTGTGACAAGGTGGAACAATTACCCACCACCCAGCTGAGGAGGATCAATCTGAACTCTGAGAACGAGTGACAAGGCTGCCAAGAGCCTGAGCACCAGCTGAGGAAGCCTTTTTTCTTGTTTATTTGTTGTCATTGTGTATTGTGTATTCCTGTGTGGTCAGTGCCAGGGGCCTTTTACTTCATTCTTCTTGGAGGAGGCTAAGAGGAAAAACTGTTTTTAAATGGCTAAAACAAAACAAATATTAATGAAGGGGGAGGAGGGAATCAATTGCCTCAATCTCCTATACTGATGTTCGCTGTATCTTGTTACACTGACTTTTCCAAATCAAATGAATATACTGAATATACCTTTAAAGTGCTTAGCATTGTGACCCCAATGCCAGTTGGGCCCTCTAGGTGCTACTTAGTACTAATAATAAGGTAAAATAAAAATAGTTCCTCGTGGGATACCTGTGAAGTTCACACTTCAGCTGTAGCTGTGTAACCCTTTTAAATGGACTCGGGTGGCTGATGGAAAGCAGAGTAAAGGCCAGTCTCACTTAAGTCACTCTTTTGGGTGGCTAAGGCGTCTGGCAGTGCTAATAGGGAGCAGTAGTTCTACTTAGTAGTTATAGTGTGTCCAATCCCTGCACAGGGGTCCAGAGAAGGACAGGGGAAGGCTCTTTACACTCTTTCCCCACCCCCAGTCCATCAATGCAGGGCCAACCATGATCTGGCCCAAAAATTCTTATTCAGAGTTAAATATGCACATACAACCTTAACTCTGCCCCGTGGCAATTCCCACAACCAGATTCTGCCTATATCTTTGATGCCGTCTTACACACAAGCTTATATATTTCTAACAACAGCCACATATCCCCACTTTAACATCCAATTATTTATTTGCAAGTCACATCTTTTCTTTTACAAGCTCATCTAAAGTGGAAGAAGGTACACATCCAGTATGTTTTATTCTTTTATATAGATATACTAGCAAAAATACCCGGCGTTGCTCGGGTCCGTTGGAGGGGGGAGGGGTCAGAGAGCAAACCTGACATCCCCACCTCACCCCCCCGACCAAACCCGACACCCCCACCTCACTTACCCCTCGACCAACCCCGACTCACATTTTCACCCCCCCACCAACCCCAACACCCCCACGTCGCCCCCTACCAACCCCAACACCCCCTGACCAACACCCACACCTCACCCCCGTAGACCAAACCTGACACACCCACCTCACTTTCCCCCCCAACCAAGCCCGACACCCCTACCTACCACTACAAACAAACCCGACGCCCACACCTCACTTACCCCTTGACCAACCCCGACCCCCCTCCTCACCCGCCCAACCAAACCCAACACCCCCACCTTACCCCCCCACCAAACCCAACACCCCCTGACCAACCCCAACACTCACACCTCACCCCCCACCCACCCCGACACCTTCCCACCCCCCCAGACTAAATCCAACACCCCCGGCTCGCTTACCCCCCGACCAAACCCGACACCCCCACCTCACCCCCCGACCAAACCCGACACCCCTAGCTCACTTACCCACTGACCAAACCCAACTCGGGTCCATCGGAGGTGGGGAGGGGGCAGAGAGCTGAGCGAGTGCAGGGTCTGTTGGAAGGGGGTATTATGACATCATAACTATGTCACAGAGAACAGCAGCTGCCCAGCTGATGTGATTGGCCTTTAAATAATTTCACCCCTGGGGGGCGTCAGAGGTGAGATTTGAAAAATTTTCGACTCTTACCCTGATTAGGGCCCCAAGACCTCTAACTGTACCAAATTTCAAGTCTCTAGCTCAAACGGTGTGGAAGGAGTAAGGGAACGTACATACACGCATACATACACACATACACCATTTGACTTTTTTATATATAGATACTGTTGATTAAATCAGATCCTACAGGAATCTTCATGACTGTACCTGAGTGTGTCTGCCTCTGCTGTTACTTTTGCTCCTCTGCTAGGCCCTGACCCTGCTGATTTCATAAATATTTACCGTCTTCTGAGAAGGATTCAACATACCTTGATAAACATCACTAGCCCATTTCTTTAAACCACTCACATTACGATTAATAATAAATTCAAAATAAACAAACTTCAAAGGAAAAGCAGAAGAAGGAGAAGCACTTTCATATCCACTCTGACAGCAGAGACAAAACAAGGACTTACCCAGTATCTGCAAAGCACTGTGAATGAGAGAGATAAAAACCAGCAACATGGAGAGAGTCATCACAAATGTTTAACTCCTTTCCACCAAGAGATGCGTTGTAATTTGTTGCTGTCACTTCTCAAACAAGCTAGGTGGCAGGTCCTCCTCAGTTTCAAAAGGCTGACAGATCAGGGGAAAACTCTGGGCTCTAAATAAGGAAACATCCTGTCACATGTTGCTTTTTAAAATAACTCAAATTCACAATTTAAACTTTGCTCCTAAGAACAAAGTTTCCTTCCATAGAAATGCAGGAGATAAAGTAGTGACAGATCAATACTGTTTTTCTGGACTTACGTTAGTTTCACAGATGAATCAGTTGGACTGTCAGGTCAATCAACTCTCTAGCGAAGGTAGCAGGGAGCAAACAAAATAAAAGAGCAAAGCTGTTCCCTTTCCTTCAAAAATGAACTTTTACTCTCAAAAAGGTACTTAGAAATCCAGTGGTGGAGCAGAGAATAAAAAAACAGGTCTTCTCACTTCCAAGCCCCTTGTCGTTACTTAATTTTTTTTTTAAATCTCAAATAATTAACGTGCATCAGATATACTGAGGTTAAGAACACAGTGAAGACAAGGCACTTTAACTGTATCATGAAGTAAGCTTGGCTGGGTCAGAATGATGCACATGCCTGGGGCTGACCTTGCATAGTTTATCTCATGGCAAAACAAAAATGCCTATTTTTCCCTGTTT